>CM035626.1:5958812-7336333 GCA_020496765.1 Gossypium stocksii | reverse complement strand
TTTTGACGGGTTAAAGCGTAATTTTAGAAAAATTTGAAGGACCAAAAGTGTGAATATCCAAAAATTCCTTGTGATGAAATTTGTAAGAAGGGACTAAATTGAATAAGTAGATAAATATAAAGAACTAAATCATAATTTTACCAAATAAAGTGGTGATTCAAGGGAGAAATTGTAGAAAATGTTGAGAGGTAAAATAGTTACTTTCTAAATAGGATAATTATCATGAAATTATGGCCCAAGTGTTAAAATTTGATCAGGTGAAATTATTTAATAATATTTTATTGAGATATTTTATTAATATTTTATTTATTTTTAATTAATATAAAGAAAGGAAAAATGAAGAAAGTTCTTCATTTCTCTATGCCTTCGACATGAGTGGGAAAAGAGAGAGGAGAGAAACTTTGCTTTCTTTACAAAATAGTCCTTTTCCATCAATTTCACCATTTTTACCTAAAATTCATGAGAAATTTCATAGCCACCAAAAAGGAAAAGTGAAGTAGAGATCATAGAGAGTTAGGATATCATCTTGGATGAAAGAAATTGGAAGTGGAAGTGGAAGTGGAGAAAGTTGAGAAGAAAGTGAAAGGATTAAAGAGACAAGGTAAGAAATTCAAGAATTTTTATAAAAATCATGTTAGATTATGTACTTGATGCGTTCGTGGAGTAGAAAAATAGAATAAATAATGAAAGTGTTGGAGACAAGGTGAAAGTGGTGACTAAAGTGCGGAAGGAAGAGAATTAAAGCAATAACAGTGAATTCTTAACAAAAGAGAGGTAAGTACTTAAAGAATTTTACTTTGCCTATTAGAATCTAAGTATAAAATATGTGAAATTGTTATAAGAAAAATTGTGTGATCAATTTAAAAATGTTTGTGCTATTATTTAATTTGAAATTAATTAAAGTATAGTGAAAATATCTATTTAATGTAAATTTCAAAGTGAATTGATGTTGTGTAATGAAAGTATGAGACAATGGGCTAAATTGAAAAGTGGACAAAAGTTTATGTGTAGAACAAAGTAATAGGATAAAGAGTTAAAATGAAGTGTTAAGTGTTAGCGAGTTAAATGCAAAGTGATATTGAAGAGAGATTGTAGCAAATAATGAATTTTCATGATGCTAAGGACTAAATTGTAAATGTTGTGAAATTTAAAATTGAAATGAGAGAGGTGAAGTGCGTAAAATTTTAATATGTGAAATAAGATATTATGATGAAATATTCTAGTATGTGATAGTGAATTTGAATGAAAGGTGAAGTTAGAAAGATATTATCATAATTATTGAATTTTTATAATGTTAAGAACTAGACTACAAGATACTTAGAAATGACTACAAGTATTAAAATTATTAGAAAATGAAATTTATTCAAGAGAAGTGTTACATGGAAGAGAATTAATTTAAAGCAATTGAGTAGTAAAAATAATAATAAATAAATTTCAGACTGAAAAGGATCAAGTTGTAAAATATACAAAAGTGCATAAGTGTATTAAGATTTTGAAATAACATATTCAAGTGTAATGATATATAGAAGTAAAGTGATTAGAGGATGGTGATTAATGAAAATATATGCTAGTACGGACTAAATCGAGAAGATAATAAAGTAAGTGAAGTGAAGTTTATGCAAAGAATACTAGTTAGCAAAGTGACTAAAACTTGATGTGTGTAATAAAGTATTAATGGAGAATTTTAATGAAATATTTATGATATTGAATTTAATTCCAATCGATATTAAAGTGATAATTTAATGAATATTTATTTTTATGAAAATAAAAACTAAATTGTAAATAGTGTAAAGTTTTCTATGCAACTAATTGATAAGTGACAGCGATGAAAATGACAATAAAAAAAAAAACCCAAATAGACAATATATAAACATGTTGGATATGGATGGAATATGGCACTTTGGTGCAATTGAAAGTGATTGTTCCACATATCCTATCTAGTGTACCATGAAAAGTATTGAAATGGTAAGATTGAAAGTGAACATGAGCATTTAATGATTAATTAATTAAATTCAATATGTTACATTTAAAGTTTTGATATGTTCAAATTAGCTAAGGTATCAGTAAGTGTAATTCTCAATATATTTACTAAGTTTTTATAAAAGTTTAATGTTTTACTTTTCAACGCGTAGGTGGTAAAAGCTCGAATTGAAGCAATAGAGTGAGGATGCAATCTCATCTCATCATATCATATCACATATCAAAGTTTGGAAAATGATAGAATTTTGACAATGTGACATACACGTGAACTACTGCCACATTAGCAAAGAAATAGGCATTAACTTTTTCATCTATTTCAAGATGATTTAATAAGTAATGCAATTTTAAAAAGTAAAAGAGACGAAAAATAAATAAAATACAAAAATAATTTTTTAATAGAGTTGAAAGCTCAAAATAATTGATAAATCTTTTTTACATATTTTTTTCATGGTGAGTGTGACTTAATTCAATATTATTAATTTAGTTTTACTAAATATCGAAGGGATCGAAAATATTGCTGTTTAGTTTGTTCGGTAGGCGAAATGCAGACTGAGATTGTGATGTACAAGTCATTGGGGGTAGCTTCCTATAAATTGCCAAATATTGTCTTGTTCTTCATGGTCTCAGTTCTCCAACATCAAGACAAGATTAAAGCAATGTTGATTGCCTCTTATTCCTTTTCTCCCCAAATTCCGGAATACCATTATTTTAGTTATTTCATTTAAAAATGGAATATTAAGAAAAAGGTCTCACTCACGGAACTTTCACAGTAAGTTGTTTTATGAAAATTTGTACGTGGTTAAAAAATAATGTGAGCCATTATCACATTATATCTTAAAATTAGGATTTTAATTAGTTTTAATATATCAATCGTAATTTTTTTTTAATAATTGAAGGTGGAGATTGGGTTTTTCTTTTTTCTTTTTAATTGAACTCAAATTCTTATATTTCACAACACAATATTTTTATCATTAAGTTGAGAGGTTATCGGCATATAACCATAATTATTTAACATAGAATAAAAGTATGTTTTTTACATGTATTTTTAAAAGGAAAAATACGAATTTGAATCTTAAAAATAATTTCAATAGGAGGGACAATTATGAACTTCGAGCATAGACTATAAAACGAATATATAAAATATTAAAAAAATATATTTTTATATTTTTATTTTTATTATATCTAACTTATATATAATCTTATCAAACTAATTTGTGGAAATTGAACCCTATTATCTAAATTCTAGTTTTCCATTATGTTGAAAAGTTAGAATAAATTATAAGAGTGAAAAAGCTTCATCTTGTATAGGATTGAATCAAGCCCAAGATGCTTATCAGTTATAACCTGGCAATTTCCTAAATAAAAATTGGCCAATTAGTTCCCCAATAATGGAAAATCACATGGGTAATGTTTTCTTTATTCTATATTTTTGGCATGAAATTTCAATGAATGAGACAGAATCAATATGTTTAGTGGAAAGTTGGGGTTTAATATACATTGATAATTAAACTTCTAGAAATATATGAACAAAATAAATTTGACCCTTAATTAATTAATTTTACCTTCTTTTCTAATTTGACATGACATCTATCATTTTTTGGCCATGGGTTCTTTTCCCAATAAATAACTTTGAAAAGAGGAAAGTGGAAGAAGCAAAACAACGTTCTCAACATTATTAGATCATGTGTGACATATACAAAATCATGAGACATAGTAAAGTATGGTTTGAACCATTTTTCTAAAAAGTGGTGCTTTGTATTTTGATTAAAAAAATGGAGTTGAATCATAATAACAACTCTTCTTCATCAACTAGAATTTTGTATTAAATCAAAACTAGAAAATATATTATAATCTTGTGAGTAGATTTGTTCATAAATTGAGTTATTTATCCAGGTTTGAAAGTTTTTTCGAAATTTAAGAGAGTTTGAGTAACAATATTAAGTTTGAAAAATAGGTTTGGGTAAAAAAATAAATTCGTTTAAAATATGATTCGGGCTCAATCTTGAATATTTAAGATCCGATCCCAATCCGACCTATTTTTAAATTTATAATACTTTATATTATGTTACTTTTTTATATATTATATAATTTAGAACATATTAAAAAATAAACTTATATTAAATATATAATACTACTTTAATGTAAACATTAAAATAATAATAAGATTATCAAATTCAATAAATTAAAAATATACAAAATTATTAAATATTAAAATAATATAATTTAAAAAGTAAAAGATTAACATATCTCATCATGTGATTGGTTGATTAGCTAATTTTTAACGGTTAATGCGGACAAAAGCAAGAGCCGAATTAAATGCTAATTAAGTCGAGCAGCTTAATTAAATATTTTTATAATTTTTTTCGTAAGAGCTTTTTATACAAAAGTGTACTTAAAATGTAAAAATCAATAATAATAACTAAGGTAGTGTTATATATTAAATCAAAATTAGTAAATATTTTGGATATTCTATATATATTGGTCCATGTCTCAAGTAACAGTAAATATTTTCACAGTTACTTTCCTTCTAATCTCTCCATTACTGTCTAAGGAAAATAGGATTAGGTTTCGGTACTAATTTAGCAGTGTTAACCGCTAACGAATTTGTTGAGCGAGTTGGTAATTGGTAACCCCATCATCATTTTAAAATATGATTTTGTTTTATTTTAATTACTTTATTTTTTTAATTTAATCACTCTAATTAAAATAATTATCTGAATTAATTGTTATTATTAAAAATTTTGTTAATTCACTAACAGATTATTAGCATGGCACATTAATTCCTTAAATGATTAACACGTGCCGTTTTTTAATTTTTATTTTTACTTTTGATTAAGATTAAAAACTCTCTATTTTTAATCTAAAACATTCTATTTTTATTTTTATTTTATTCTCTCTCCTCTGGTTTCTTTTTGTTGTAAAACAGAGACATTTGAGGGAAATGTCAAGGTTTAGATTTAAGATCTAATAATAATTCTTATCAAGGTTACTCACCATTACATCAAAATTGTAAAAAATTACCGATAAGGTTACTCACAATGGCGGTTGGGTGAGCGGAAACAACGATTTGGTTGCTAACAATTTCTTTTGCCGGAGGATAGCGAAATTGTGTGATGCTATAGTTGTGGTGGTCGGTTATCGGTTGGCGCCAGGGAATAAGTATCTGACGGCATTTTATGACGAAATGAAGACGTTGCATTGGTTAGAGAAGCAAGCAAATTTAGCAGAATGTAGTAAGTTGATGGGGAGTAGAGCTCGTGGTGTTGGAGTTGAGTTTACAAAGGCTAAAGTTCAAAGACATATTGTGGATGCCATTGGGGCTTCCGTGGTTGAGCCATGGTTGGCAGCTCATAGAGATTCTTCAAGGTTTTACTTCTTTTTTTTTCCTTCTTTACTCAGTATAAGTTTTGATATTGCTTTGCTTGCATTCGTTCTTGTAACTAATTAATTTGGTTGAAAAAGTAGGATTTTGTCCAAGTGTAATTTAATGGTTGAAAAACAAATAAAAGGAATAGAAGGGAGAGAAGAAAAAGAATTAAAAAAAAACTGTTTTGAATTAATTATAGAAAAAAACCGTGAATAACTAAATGAATTAATGTGTCACGTCATTTATTAATTAGTGAATTAACAAAAATTTATTAATAGTAATTAATTTAAATAATTATTTTAATTAAAGTGACTAAATTAAAAAAAATAAAAATGATTAAAATAGGATAAAACCTATTTTAAAGTAACTATAAGTATAATTTACTAAAAAAAATATTAATAACATCAAAATAGTTTAAAACAACAAAATTTATTATATTTGTATTTATATCTTCAACAAATTTATACTCTCAAGGGCTTAATTCAACAGGCGGTACCTGAACTATTGAGTTTATTCAAGTACCTAAACTATTTTTTAGTCCATCCAGTACATAAACTTTGAATCTGTTATTAAAGCAGGTAGCTGCCGTTAGTGCTGTTTAAAAAAAAATTTCCAGCCAATGGCATTGTGCCACATCATTTAAATGTGTGTTTCTATTAATTTTCATTTTTAAAAGAAAAATAAATAAAAATAAAATGATAAAACTCAAAAAAGTAACGGGGTTTCTTTGATTCGTACTCGATTTTGGGTTTATCAGGTTTAAGATTTCATAAACGAATTGGGGTTTTAGGGTTCCTTCTCAGTTTACTGATTCCCATGGTTTCACAAACAAATTTGAGGTTTCTTGTTTTCGATTAGAGATTTAGACGTTTTACAAATAAATTTGGGATTTCATAAACAATGCTTCAACACATTTTCTAAAGAAAAGAATTTCTCCATCAAAGATTTCTTTAGGTTTCCGTTTGACAGACTTAGGGAAGAAGGAAGGAATTCTTATTTTTATTTGGGAATGGAGGCTGATGCGTGGGAAGGGAATTTGGGTAAATGGGGTGAAAATTGTTTTCATCTTTTCTTTTTATTTATTTATTTATTCTTTTAAAAACGAAAATTAGCTTTTAAATGACATGACAAAATACCATTGGCTAGAACCCTTTTCTTTTAACGACCAGTAATGGATTCAAAATTCAAGTATCCCAATCAATCATACACTAATTATTCATATATTTTGAGTGTCATTACTCTATCAAAGTATAGTGAAAATTAAAATTTGAGTCTACTATCTTAGCACGTTTTTGTCTGCCTTTCTTAACACAATTTTTTTAGGTTTTTTATTCTTTTGTTTCGTTTTCTTTCACGGGTGGCGGTCATTGATACAGGTCTATTGGAGATCTTAGTAAAGACTATTACGTCATAAAATTCCTATTTACAGGCTTTGTTTTATTATTAGGTCTTTTAATTATGGACTTTAGTCCAATTCTGTTTAGATTAATTATTATCTGAACAAAATTCCAGTCAAATTTTTTATTAAAAAAATATAAATTAGGTATCTAACTTAAACAAACCTAGTAATTTAGCTAAATTATTTTAAGTGTGCGTCCAGTCCTTGATGTTATGTTGATTTATATTTTTTATATAATTTTTTTCTTCATTTATGAAACATAAACTAGTAAAAATAATGTATTAAGCAAATTATTTTGTTTTCGGTCCAAATCATAATCCGGGATTAGAATAATAAATTAATGCGAGTAAAAAATTAATGAAACAAATTTATAAAAATTAAATATAATTTTATTAAAATTGTAATGTTAAAATAGTTAATAATTTAATGTGTTGGATATGAAACTTATATTTCCGGTAATGTATAAGATTTATCAAAGTGTAACATAAACACCTTAAGAATTTGCTTTATAAAAGAATTAATTTTTGATAATTATACAATTAAATTGATAAATACACTTAACCAAAATTAAAATGGTAGAGAAGTATAGATTGATTAATGCACATTAATATTAGAATTTTAGCTTAGGGTTAGGTCATATTCTAATCATGGATTGAAGACTGTTAACGCCCGCAAAACTTTAGGCTCAAAAATATAAAATCCAAAAAAAGTCAAAATAATGCCAGACATAGGAAAAGAATTTTACAAAATTTATAAGAAAATTTAATATGTTGAAAAGATATTTGAATACATCCATTTCTCGTTTTCTAGTTCTTTTTATTATCCATAAACTCCTCATAAATCGTAATAGATTGCTTGCTTGCTTGATTAATACAATCTATAAGCCTACAATTTGGGGCCACTGCCTTACATTCATCCCCTCCCCTCTTATTGAACTGATTTTTCAGACAATCCCTGGATCAATGCTCTCTTCTTTGTTACTGTCTTGTGCTTGCTTTGCAGATTCTAGAGCCTGGATCAGGCTTTCCAAACAAGTTTGAAGATCCCTTGATGCAGTTTTTGGCATCAAATGCTCAGCAACATCAGCTGGAGTTATTCTAACTTCTCTCAACAAATCCTGAATCCGGCCGAACAACTTATGAGAGTCGAGCTTTTGATAGTTTTTAGCCAACACCTTGAATGCTTCAAATCCACAATACGACAATTCTATATGTTTATCCATTCGACCTTTTCGAATCAAAGCTGGATCAAGTTTCTCAACAAAGTTGGTCGTGAATACTATCAATCTTTCACCCCCACAAGCTGACCATAGCCCATCAATGAAATTCAACAACCCCGACAGTGTAACCTGACTGCTTTTAGCTTCTTCTTTGCTTGCCTTGTGCATTGGATGTTGTTTCATCTCTTCTGCTTCTTCCTTTTTCTCCTTTTTTGGCCTCCTTTGACCAGTTAAATCGAGTGAACAATCAATGTCTTCGATAACAATGATCGACTTGCTTGACGTTTCAATCAACAGTTTCCTCAGTTCTGTGTTGTCTTTCACAGCAGTTAACTCAAGATCATAAATGTCGTACCCTAAAAGATTAGCCATTGCAGCAATCATGGTGGATTTACCAGTACCTGGTGGACCATAAAGAAGATAACCCCTCTTCCAAGCCCTCCCAATTCTCGAATAAAACTCTTCTGCTTGGCTGAAAGTAACCAAATCTTCCATAATCTCCTCCTTCTTGTCCTGTTCCATTGCTAATGTTTGAAAAGTTGCAGGGTGCTCAAACACAACATGGCTCCAATTCGACCCATTGTTTGTATAGAGCTTCCTTTGCCTGTTCCTTACCTTGATAGCCTTACCTTCTCTCAAAACATGTTTGAGGTAAGGTCCGATGATCAAATCCCTGTGTTTTTTATGGAAAGTAAGCTTGTAAAACCTTTTCTCATCCGTGACAGGATAGAAAGCAAACGACTGTGTTTTGCCAACATGTTTGCCTGAAGCCCACCATAGCTTTACACCTTGAAATTCATCTGCAACTTCTTCATGGTCATCCATGCTAAGAACCAGAGACTGATTGTTCTTCACTATGTCAGCTTTGAGCCTCTTAGCTTGTGAAGAGGAAGTGGAACTAAGGTAGTTTTCAATGGCGGAATATGCTTCGCTCCTCATCAGACGTTCACCTGTGAACTCATTGAAAGTAATCTGAATGTAAGGATAGACAAAACTAAGCAATCTTTGGGAGTATTTTTCGATATAGCCTCGAAATTGGTATGGGAAATACTGCTGGAAAACTGCCCAAACAAACATTAAAGTGGCAAATATGGAGCCTAGGTGTGAAATCATGTCTGTAGGGATTTCTTAAGTTGTTTTGTCCTGGAGATACTGCAAACAAAATGGGTGGTTAGCGTTTATAGAAATGGGGTTAATCTTGAAATAATGGAAAAAATCAGGTATAGAATTGACTTGCAATTTGTCTCGTAGTTTCCAAAAGTCGGCAAAAAACCTTATGAGCTAAGACTCTTTTTCCGACGTACTAAATTTGCTTCTTCGTTAAGACTTTGTGCCTGTCCTTCATATTCTAATTATATTAAGTTTTAATACAAAAGATTTAACTGATATTATTTTAATATTTTAATATATTTTAATAAAAATAATTTAAAGTATTAGATAATAATTTTGATATAACTAATCTAAAGATAATTCATGTTTGTCTATTTTAACAAGTGTTGGTTATAAGATAAAACACATTGCATTCATAAAAATGTTTAAATTTTAAAAATATAAAAATAATCTCGAGCTGTAAAGTAAACATAAATCAACGATTTACCAATTTTATATGAGTTATTAAAAAATGGGCCTGACTCAAATTTTATGTTGGACTCAATTGCTGAATAATTGAAAGTGGGCCTAACAGCTTTCCATTCTTTAGCACTTCTTCTTTCGACTCCATTTTATTTTATTTTTATAAACACAGTAATTAAATGAGACACTAGTTTCATTGGATAATTATATATTTTCTAAATATTAATTATTCACATATATATTTATATTTAAATTTAACCATTTTTCATTCTACCTCTAACATATGTAATATAGTATTAATGTTATGAAACCGACATCAAGTTTCATTTTCCTTTATATAGACTCCTCCCACGAAGAGCCATTTTAATTAAAAGCTTTATCCAACCTCCTCCATAGTTCTCCAAATCTCACCATTTTCCCTATACATTACTAGTGGCTCTTCACCACCCCTAACCTCTATAATTAAATTATCTATTCACAATATAAAATTTTGTTATACTAATCTAAGAAATCAAACTTTGTTCAAGAAGATCAAACTCTATGAATGTCTAGATAACATATAATATTTGACAAACAAGTCAATATCACCTTCAGGAATAGTAGTCAAAAGATAGAATTAACAAAAGAGTTGTGGCACAATTTTGTAAGACTAAGGACATTAATTCTAGCCAATCATGTGCAAGGAATTGTTTACTCTTCATGTACTTTCATATAATCAACAATTTTAGGATAACCAAAAGTCTGAGATATAAATACTCAAGTATGTTCATCTTCTATCCTTTTTTTTCACTTTATTATTACTTTATCAAAATAATTTCTTAAGCATCCTTTACTTAAAATATTAGAAAGTGTTTTAGATCTCTAACCCTAACACCCTATGAATTTTCTTTACTTTACTATTCTAACCCTAAAATAAACATAATTTCTATGCTCACTGGTGATTAAATTATGGACAACACCTCTATATGATTAGCCTGGTTTCCAATTACTAAACTCTTTCTCACATCCCAGCTAAACCCATCAGTGCATCACTACTATGACTCAAAACACAATTAATGGAGCTCTGCCTTTGACCTTCACCTTTCTAGCCAAACTCACAGGACTTAAGCAGAATTCATGGAAGACCAAGGTTGAAGGCTCCACATGGATGCTAAGTAGCATCGTCTAGAAGTTTTCAACTTCTCCATCACACTGTTCCATGATATACGTCAATACATTGGACATCACGCCTAATATCCATGTCCACCATCTTACTCTCTACTTCTCATCAACTCCCTCTCTTTTCACACAACATTGTTATTTCCCCTAGAAACTGATGGAAAATAAATCCCACCTCCCAACATTGGACTTTACAATTCTCTGCTGCTTGTCTTCATACTCTTTTTCTTCCGAGCCTAAAATGACATGTGTAAACAAATAATAAGCCAATGATTGATGTCGCATGATACTGATAGGTAGCAAACTAGTACTATCCAAAGGTGATTCTTGTTAAATTTATTTTTAATTTAATTACAAATAATATACGTTTTAAAGTAAAAATAATTTTCAAAATTTATTTAAAAATTAAAATCACCATTTCGAGTTTGATAAGTTGTGTTTGATTCATTCACAGCTATGTTTTTTCTTTAATTATTCTATTAACAGTGGTGGATGGTTATACATTTTAATCAACATAGCTTTCTCCAATCCCCTCCTCCACCGTCGGATCAGCTTTTGTTTTCTGTATGTTGTTTATCTATTCTAAGCTTCAATTTCACTGTTGGGATCTGCGAATGGAGCACCAAAGCCTCATCAGTCTTTTCCTCTACACTATCCAAATTTCTTGGGCTTGGGGCTTTGTTGCTGTTGACGTTTGAGTTTGGTTTTCAGTGGTTTGGGGTTTTTGACTCGGTGGTTGAAGATGAGAGTTGGATGTTGAAAATGATAATGTTGAAGGTTCATCGGTGAGATAAAGATGGTGGTGAAGGAACAAGATCAAAAAAAAAAAAAAAAAAAGGAAAGGAAAGAAAAAGAGAATAAAAAGGAAATAAAGTAGAAGAAATTTTAAAAAAAGTGTTAAAAATTAAAAATATATATTTACTCAATATATATATATATATATATATATATAGCCATTACATAGAATTCATTGTCAACATTTAATCACATAATTTGTGCTATGTCAGACTTTCGTAATATTTTTAATATTTGGATAACGACACAATAACTAAAATGTTACAAATTAATAATATTAATGACTATTTCGTAATAAATTAAAATTCAGTGACCAAAACATAATTTAAACCATATACAATTGATTATTTTATAGTTTACCATAAAATAAATGTTTAATTATATTTAATTATTTCATATAAATTTTTATAAAACTTTGCAAGGTTTCTTTAA
This sequence comes from Gossypium stocksii, assembly GCA_020496765.1. Classification (NCBI taxonomy): domain Eukaryota; kingdom Viridiplantae; phylum Streptophyta; class Magnoliopsida; order Malvales; family Malvaceae; genus Gossypium; species Gossypium stocksii. The sequence continues at coordinate 7,324,411 of CM035626.1, read as the reverse complement.
TAAAATGATTACAAAATTAGAATATACTAATAAAATCAAATATTATAAAAGCATTATTTTATTTAACTTTTAATTTGTAGTTTTAAGTAATTTAAAAAAATTAAAATTAAATATTTTAACATATTATTAATTAATATCCATCGTAAAAGTTTGCCACAATTATTTTAAGTCTGTTTTTAATTCAATTTTTAAAGATAAATTTCTATATATGTTGATTAAAAGAAATTTTAAAATAATTACAAATTTTAAATATTTCATTTTAGAATTTTTTAAAATAATTTCATTGTATGTTCTAATTATATGTGCACTTTTTAAGATAATACCTAGTAGGGGTGAATATTCAATCGAGTCGAGTCGAATCGAGAAAATTTTTTTTGAGTTAGTCGAGTTGACAAATCTTATTTTAGCGACCAAACTGAATTTGAATTTTTTCGAATCGAATCGAATCGAGTCAAATCAAGTTGAGTTAACGATCCTATTATTTATAATTAATGTTGCGTTTAGATGGATCGATTATTTAACTAGTAGACGAGTACAATATTATTTAACTACATGAACAATATAATGATTTTGCCTTTTAACTTAATGGTTAAACATTTATCAAAACGACGTAGTTTTGCCTAACTTAATTATTTTGAATTTTAACTTTTAAAAAAAAAGTAAACATTTATCAAAACAACGTAGTTTTGTCTTTTTTTATTCGGATTTTCGAATAACTCGAATTGTGTAATTCATATTCGAGTTAAACCAAAAAACTTTAATTTTTTTATCGAATTTTTCGAATCGAATCGGATTTTGCTCACCCCTAATACCTAGAATTACTTATAGTCCTTCTCCAACCCATAAATAGGAGGATAATGTGTTTCCATCCCACATCTAGGGGTGTGCAAAATTCGGGTAAAACTGAAAAAATTCGGTTAACCAACCGAATTCGGTTAATCGGTCGGTTAACTAAATTTTTTCGGTCGGCGTCGGTTAATAATTTTTAGAGTTTTTGGTTAACGGTTAATTCGGTTCGAAACTGATCGGTTAACCGAATTTTTTCGGTTTAACCGAAAAATTTAATAAATAAAATTATAATATATAAATAACTCATTATTCACTCAAACCCAATCCAACATAAACCCAATCAAACTAAAATTAATTACCCAACCCAATTACCCAACCCAATCATAAAAATTACAAATAATTTAATAAATAAAAATAAAAAAATTTCGGTTAATTCGATTAATTCGGGTAAATCGGATAATTTGGTTAATTCGGGTAAATCGGGTAATTCGATTAATTTTATACTTATTTTAACAAAAATAAAAAAAAACATATAATTTTCGGTTAATTTGGTTAACCGACCGAATTAACCGAAAAAATTTCGATTCGGTTATTTTTTTGAAAAAATTTTCAGTTCGGTTAAAGGTTAAATTTTTTGAAGAGTCGATTAATTCGGTTAATGGTGTTTCGGGTTGGTTAACCGGCTGGTTAACCGATTGAACACCCCTACCCACGTCTTCCTATATTGGTAATAATACTAATACCAATCAAGCTAAAACTCAATCCGTCATTTTAGAATTAAATATGAAAGAATTAATCAAATAACGTTTACTAAAATTTTACATAAATTAAAATATTAAAAAAAACGGTAACACTATTTTATACTTGCAACTAAGTTACTATTGAAAAACTAATAAACAATTTAAAATTAAATATAATATATTTACGAAAGGAGGTTTTTGAGATAAACCGATGAATAGAAAAATCTTTTTAAAACCAACCAAGAATTGTCTATTTTTGTTTAAAATAATTTGAAACTATTGAAATAATTAATTAATCATGGAAGTTATAATATAAAATTCAAAGGAAAGGACTAAATGAAAAAAAATACAAATACAATCAAATTGAGGGACTAAATTAAATTACTTATTAAATATATGTGTAGGAAATAAAGATAATTTAAATTTAGAAAATATTTAATATAATGGGTTGAAATATTTTCAGAGACTAAATTGTAAAACTGCTAATATTAACATGGTCTAAAGACGTAAATGAATTGTAAGTAGTTATAAACCTCATTTGAAGGCCATCTTTTATATAATTTATAAATAAATCTACATGCATGAAATATTTACTTTATAACTATATTAAATAACTATTAATTAGGATGAAACTAAAGTCAAATTAGGATGAAACTGAATTAATTAAAAACGAATTAGTGATCAAATCGCACAGGAGGAAAACTTAAAATGACCAAAAAGGGAGATAGACCATCACTAAAGAAAAGTGGCGGATTTGGCCATTTGGGAGCCTAAAACGTTGAAACCCAGACACACGTGCATTTATCTTTTATCTAATTATCTAAAGAAAATAAATTGTCAATTTAAAAAAAAAATATTTTTATTTATCTTTTATATACATTATCAAATTTTAAAATAAAATCTAATATTATCATTTTTAAATTTGCATTTTAAGCCCTTTTATTTTGATAAAAATATTTTGTATTGCATTTCAAACACGTGCATTTTAATTAATACATATACAATTTATTTAATATATTTTAATTTATAGATATAATTAATTTTTAACCTTTCGTTTTTAATTTTAAATTTTAATGATTTAAAGAATAGATAAAATTTTAATCTTAATTTTTTAAAATTGTATAAATATTTAATTTAATATTAAAAAATATTTTAAATTAAGAATAGATAAACCTTAATATTTTTGAATATTTTTAACGGGAATTTTTCTTTAAAATTTTAATGTTAATTTTAAAATTTAATTTTAATATTTTTTTCTAAATTTATGCACACGAGTAGTCCATGCATAATTTACATTAATATTATTTTTTTAAACTTATCTCAAAATTATTTTAAATATTTACTTTAATATTTCTAAACGGTGTATTTTAAACAATTAACTTTATCTTCAAAATTTTAAATTATTTTCTTAATATATAAATAATTTACCCAAATAGTAATTTTTGTAATTTATACAAATAATAGGGTACCTAAATTTTAGGATAAATATTTGTTTAAATTTTTTTATTTAAGTTAAATTGAATTAATAAATTATTTTTGAAATTCTTGTTTATCCAATTAAGTATTTATTTTAAACATAAAATTTATAATTTAATAGAAAATAAAAAATTTCAAAATTATATTTTAAAAAATATAAATTATATAAAAAATACACTTACACCACTTGTCACAATTCTAATCTGTGTATCTTGTTATATTATAAACTAGTTTGCATAGTCGTGCAAGGCACAAGCCGATTGTATGTATTAATTAAAATTGTAAGCTTAAAATGTATTTGAATATAAATTATATATATATGTCGAAACCATTTTTTTGAAAAGAAAACGGATGTCGACTTAAAAAATGAAAAATGGGAGTCGCCACCAACCTTTTTAGGTGCGATTGGATCACCTTATAAAACGTTTTGGTCTACGAAGAATTAGAGAAAATGGATTCGGGAGTCGGTTACGCGCGGGGAAGGATTAGCACCCCCGCGACGCCCAAAATTGGTACCAAATTGAGCAATTTTCTGTCTTAAGTCGAAATTTGGAAAGATTTAAAAATAGGACTCTTTTTTGAAACAGGGATAACTTGAGTAGGAAGGTCGAGATTCCTTCACCTCGGAAGAATACAAACATCACATCCAGCACGATTGGACACGAGATTCGTGAATTCTTTGAAACTAGAGGTATCTCGCGGGTTGCAAAATTTTGTTTAGAAGGGTATTTTAGCAATTAGGCGAATGAGAAATCGCAACCCAGCACGTTAGGGCACTATTTCCCGAATCTCTAAATACAAAAACATTGCCTCGTTTTTGGAACATTTTGAATAAAATTTGGGATGATTTGGGTTGAAAAATCGAGATTCTTTCGCTTTGGAATAATACGAACATCACATCCAGCACGATTGGACACGAAGTTCTTAAATTCCTCGAAACTAAAGTCATCTCGCAAGTTGCAAAATTTAGGAGGGTATTTTAGGTATTTAGACGAATGAAAAATCGCAACCCAGCACGTTAAGGTGCTATTTCCCGGATCTCTAAATACAAAAAATATCGCCTCGTTTTTTAAACATAAAATTGGGATGATAGCTCGATTGATAGAACTATTGAAACACGATATTAAAAAAGACGACAATGGCAATGGTGTTTACAATGAGAGAAAAGAGCATGTAGTTATAGCAAGATGTATACGTGAGATAAAAACATGTGAATAATATGAGGTTAAAATACACGCGGCGTAATGCTAAGGTATATATATATGTAATAATGTCGAAATTCAGTGCATATATTTTAGAATAATAGTAAAGAAGCAATTATTATGAATAAACATGTAAGTATATATATGTAAATACATAATATGCAAATAAATAATATACGGTGAATATAACATAATATATTGGTGATGATAATATTTAGCATTATAAGATATTATATATACATACGGAATATGAAATAGTGTAATATTGAAAATATATAACAAAAATACAGTATTTAATCTATATGTAATATATGTATACGTGAGGACAAGAATATATACGTAAGTTACTATGAAAAATATATGTATATGCGTAATATAAAAATATGTGCGTAAAAGGATATATATTTGAGATAGTATAAAGTAGATAAATAATAACATTTAAAATATATGTAAGAAACGTAACGTAATATTAGAAATACATATATAATATGAAATTAAATATATATAAGTACACAGGGCATAATAAAAGAATATATAATACATGTGGTACATAGATTTAAGAAAAATATAATATATATAATATAGTTAAAAAATATATACGTAAAATATAAAAATATAGCATTAAGAAAAATTATATACATATGTAATATTAGTATATATACATACAAAGAATATATTAAAAGAATATACATGTATAACGTATAGATTAGAAATATATATATATATACATATTGGAAATATTAATATTAAAATATAACTAATAATAGTATTAAATATATATACATGTATGAATATATGAAAATATAACTAAAACTAATGTCAACGGTATAAATATAATAAAATAATAATTATTATTATTATGCTTGTAAAATATCGAAGATAGGTAACAATAATAATAGTTGATGTAGTAAGATTGTAACATTTAAAATAGTATTAATATAGTATAATATACTAATAATAATAATAATAATAATAATAATTGATATATAATGTAGCTAATTTTAAAATTAAAGAAAAATAATAAAAACGAAATTGGAGGGACGAAATTAGAAGTAAAAATGAAATTTCGGGGCAAATTAGAAAGAAAAACAGAGGGAATGGACTTATGTGAACACGGGTGAATCGTTCGGGGACTAAAACGGGTAATATCCCTTCCGTTCAAAAGCTGTGTTTTAAATCGGGGCCAGATTGTAAACACGCGTAAATTTTAGGGCCAAATTGTAATTTAAAAGAAACCTGATTACAAAGCATAGAAAAAGCGGAAGGACCGCGTGCGAAATTATCCCATTGAATCAAAAACACGCGGATCCTTGAAACGGGTCGGGTCGGACGGATCGGATAGAGTGAAATGGCGCCGTTTTGGGGTTAAAACGCAGCCCCCAAAACGACATCGTTTTAGGGGGCTATAAATAGCCCTTATTTGTGAAAAAAAATCATTTTAACCGGGTGAGAAAAAAAAAAGGGAGAGAGAGGGGTTGAGGGCGATTTCCGGTGGGAGGGCTGGTTACCGGACCGGTCGCCGGTCCACCGTCGGCGTCGGCTCCGGCCACCGTACACGGTGGCTGGAAAAGGTAAATTTTAAAATTTTTTTTATTTTTTGTTATTATTTTTTTATATTTTATTTTATATATATCCGTATATATGTATGTGCTGATAAAAAGGGGAGAAAAAAATAAAAACAGGTTCTGAAAACCCTAAAAATCACCTTGGGTTTTCGATCTTGGTTGGTTTCCTCCGATTTTGCTCGTGTTTCTGCCTTTGCTTTTATATTTTGAATCTCTTGAAACTGTTTTTGCGTTTAAAGACTAGTGTATTGATGAAGAAAAATCCCCCTTTTTACATGAATGTCATTCGGCTTTTATAGCCTTAATGTTTTACAAGTCGTTTTTCTCTTTTCTACTTTCTGTCTCTTCGTGTTTAATATTTGCAAGGACTTGGGCGGTGGACGAGACAGTTTGAGGCGGTGGCACAGTGACTGTCAGAGGCAAGTGGCTCGGCAGCACCAGTGGGTAGTCAGAGGCGGCTAGGGTTCTGCTGCTAGGTTTGGTCTTGTTGGGCTCCGGGCTTGAGGCTTATTTGGGCTTAGTTTTAGGTGGGATTGCATTGTAATATTTAGGTTTGGGTTGGTGCATTGGGTTTAATTTGGGCTAAGTATGCCCTGGGCCAAAATTGGCCATTACAATATATATATTTTAAATTATTATAAGTAAATTTGTATACTTATTATAATCCTTATAGCGAGTTCAAATTGGAATCATTATTCCTTAAAGAAATATTTAATTTCTGCAAATTTTGAAAACAAACTTTACACTAAATTGAAACAATTTAAAACAAATTAGGGTTAAATTATAAGTGTAATAAAATTTTAGGACTAAATATGAATATATGTAAAAATAAATAAATTCCCATTCTCACGTGAATGGCTGAGTTGGGCACAAATTGTCATTTCCAGTTATATTTTATTATATTTATTAATTACTCTTTTACTTTTACTTCTAATTTTTTATTTTTCCTGTGTATATTTATATCATTTCAATTTCTAACAACAAAATTTAATATCGTCTCCTCTCATCCTTATCCAATAAAAAATTGTTACCTTTTTGTTATTTTTATTTATTATTTTATTATTTTTCAATAAATTACATCAACTGAATGTTCGAAAAAATTATATATTTTTAACTTTGTAATAAATATTAGTGGTATATTTACCTTACAATGTATTTTTAAATAAATAATTATTTTTTGAAAATAATATTTTTATTAAAATATTTTTAAAATGGGTGACGAATATTATATTTTAAATTTATTTTAGAAATATGTAATCCGTATATATTTGGTTTTATTATTAAGTGGTGTATATATAGATAAAAGTTAAAATTAATTTATTTTCATTTAAAATAGGAAAAGAAGAGTACTAAATTCCAAACAAGTAATAAAAAAAAATGTTGTTCAGTTAGTAATCACAAATCGATCAAATTAGTAAAATTAATTTTAGTTCAATTAATTTATAGTTTCTTAGCTAATAAGTATAACTAAATAAAATTTGGTTAATTTTATTAAAAAAATTCGAAGAAAAAAATAATTCACGTAAAGTACAAAATCAGTATATTTTATTTGAGGAAAGCAACTTTGGTGCAAAATTAATAGTTGTTTCCAAAGCTTTGTTTACATACTTGATGATTTTTTGTATATAGAAAAAATCAAAGCAAACATGGAAAGAAAAGTCAGTTTTCACTTTTCACACAACATTGGTATTTCCGGGAAAAGTTCCACGTCGCAAGGGGCTTTGTAATTCTCTGCTGCATCTCTTTCCCTATTTTTTTAGCCTAAACAAATGGTTGATACTGACACTGATAGGTACCATCCAAGTTAGATTAGAAAGAATCCGATCATTATTTCATAAATAAAATTGCCTTTGTTTAAATTTAATTACAAATAATATAAATTTAAATCTAAATATTAATCGATCTAGTTTGGTCGGAAGTCGATTAAATTTTTTTAAAATTTCGGTTAACGGTTAATTCGGTTGTGAATCGAGTAATTAACTTAATTAACCGAACTTAATAAATAATATTATATATTATATGTATTATACTATTACTAATTCGGTTAGTTTGGTTAATTCATATAATCCGGTCAAATGAACATTATCAATTTATTTTTTTGATATGTTTTATACTTATATTAATCAAAAAGTTCTATTAATTTAGTTAATACTAATTCTGTTCGGTTAACCATTTAAACACCCCTACTTACAAGAATGATTAAAATTCTGGTCTAGCATTCAAATAATATAAATTCAAACTTTGTAATCTTTTTTCTTTAATATTCTAATGATAACAAAAAAATAAATATCACAAAAGTTCCGTTGGAGACGACTTTAATTCTTATATTATGATAATTAACTGATATTGATTCTTTATATTGTGATAATTAAGGCATGCAGTATTTAATTAGTGCATTTATGTATAGCCTGCCTAATATTTTAAGCTTTTTAAATAAATCCTAACTTTCCTTTTTTGGTGACACATAAATCGTAACTTTTTGGAATTGTGTTTATCAACTTATATAGAGGTGGCAAATTTAAAACTCAAAACACATTTATCAACTTATATACAGTTTTAAATATATTAAATGTCTATTATGTATTGTTGACGAGAGATTTCAACAAAGAGGAGAGAGTGATGGAGAAAGGTGTCAATTTACTTAAAATAGATAGAGACTCAAAATAATGGAGTTGATGAAGGAGAAAACTAGGGTTGTTGTCAATGGTTTTCAAGGGGGAAGAGTCAATCCTAGGTCTCTCGTGCGCTACGGCTTATAGAGGGGTTATCCCTTATCTCGTAGGTGTTCTGTAAGGTTGTGTGTGCCAACTAGGTGGCATCTTATAGTGAACTATGTAGTCTTGCTCTAATATTCTCGTCATTGGGAGTTGTATGAGGTTGTTACAATTGGTAATCCCTTAGTAGTCGCATAAGGATGCGTAGTTAGTCGTCTCCAGGCTACTTCAATTAAAGTGCGCAAGGGTTGCTATAGATAATTTCTAGCAAAGGGTTGGATGCAGACAACTCCAGCGAACTTCATGTCTTGCCATGTGTCGTTGTTGAAGTGGAGTATAACATATTTGTAATAGCGCAATTTTTTAGTGGTGTCGGAAACAGTAGTTTTGAGGTCACTGAATCCGGCGAGTAAGTTTGTAAATATTATTATTTAATATTTATGAGTCAAATATGGTTTTAAAAAGGTTTTTGATTTGGTAATTTATGTTTTGTTACAATTTATTAGGTTCAAGTGCTAAGACCCTAAGGTCAAGTGATTTTAGAAAGTGAGGTATCGGGACCTCATTTCTATAAATCGAGCCGTAAATATTTTTATAAATATTTATGGAGTGTCATTAAGATGGTATTAAAGTTTCGTTGAAAAATTTTAACATTTCAATAGTTAATTAATTAAAAATGACTAAATCGTAAAAGATGTAAAATTTAATCATTATTTGATTTGAGTGATTAAATGGTTTATTGAATAGGGAAAAGGGACTTAAATGGTATTAGACCATTTAATGGTTGGTGGGCGTTAGTGGGTTTTTAAATTGTTAAAGTTTGATTATGTTTATAATAGTAAAATAGTAAATTATTAAATATGTATAATATAACAAAATCATGATAAAAATTCATTATCATCTTCGTCATTTTAAAAGCCACCACCGAAACCCTAAATGAGAAGAAAACATTCAGCCAACTTTGGTTTGGTGATTTAATCAAGATCCTGTAACACCCTTTAACCCCAAACTGTCATCGGAACAGGATTATGAGGCATTACGGGATATATTAGACAATTTACAAATAAATCTTAAATAAATAATAAACATATTATAGTATAATTATAAATTCATATATATTTTTTTACTAATTGACTTTATTCATTTTTTTAAATTCAATATAACTCATTTATAAATATTTAACCTCTATTGCAAATTTTAAAACAGTAACCAATACCAATTCCAGTATTTCAACCAACATATTTATATAATTAAACATACCTAGATCATACTTTCATTATTATCTTAGTAATTTAATCAATTAGGATCACAACATTAATTTAAATCTCAACTAATAATTTTTATTCATTTCCTAGATCAAGTTTAATGCATACATACTAAGTTCAACATTATTTACATATAAACTCTTAAAACCTTTACATGACCAAGTACATGCCAATTTAACAAAAAGTAAAATTACTTCACCAAAGTTGTGTCGAGGTCAGGATTGATTAGGATGCTGAACCGGGACCTTTATCTTCTATTAACCTGCGCACGGAAACAAACGTACTCTTGAGTATTTTATACTCAGTGGTATTACCATAACTCAAACTATATAACTTTGAGAATTTATAAAAATAAACTTATAACAGTATAATTATAAACTAAATTATAAACAAAGTCTTATAATATCTATAATAATTTATCAATAAATGTCACATAATAACAATTCAACTTTTTACCAAAATTCATAACCTTAAATTCATACTATCAGTTTACACATACCATTTTAATTCATTATTCATTTCACAACTTCTTTCTCAAACTTTCAAGTATACAAATCATCTCATTCATTCAATATGCTCATTTTATTTATTACCCTATTAACATAATTCAGACTTTGACAGATATACGGATTCCATCCAAACACACCAGGAATGTCCAACCGAAACACACCAGTATAATCCTCCAAAACACACCAGTATCATATAGTCCACCCAAACACTCCAGAATAATATAATCCATCCAAAACACACCAGTGTAGTACAGAGTGCCTTTTCGGATAAATCCGAATGATATAAACATCAGTATCTCCAAATCACATCTCCAAATCCCTTCTCAAATCTTATGGCATGCCAGCTATATCTCACACAATCTGACTAGTTAATAGGGTATTCTTTCACTTTTCCAATTTCAATTTCATTTCTATATCAATTTCAACTCCATTTCAATATACAATCAATTCAATATACTCCCAAATCTCAATCCACATGTAATTCAATACTCATACTTATCCATACTTCATTTCAAATATTAATACTTACCTTATAATGTACTTACCTTACATATAAATTTAAATATAAAATTTAATAAATAATAGTTTGAGTTATAGTAATACAAACTGTAAATTTCCTCGAGTTACTCCTCGACTATCTTTTCCTTTCCCTTTTTCGTTGACGTCTCGGGTTCTTTATTAGTTACGAAAATTAAGATAATTTACATAATTAATTACGGCACTAATTTATAATAAATAATTAAATTTCTATTTAATTTATACTTTAATTTCCAATTTAGTCTTAACTAAATTTATCTACTTTTCCATTACAATTCATATCTCATTTCTACCCAAATCTCAACTAAACTCAAATTTAACTAATAAATTTTCAGCATAAATTCCTAATTTCGAATTTCTCTCAATTTAGTCCCTGCAACACAAAACTTATAACCTAGTTTACAATTTAATCCTAACTAACTTATTTACTTTTTCTAACTCAATTCACACTTCTTTTCTACTTAACTTCTTACCATATTTAACATAACTATTCAATGTTCATGTTAAAACCCTAATATAAAATTTCTTTCAATTTAATCCCTCTAACATAAAACTTATAACTTACTTTACAATTTAATCCTTTTACTAATTCCAACTTAAATTTCATTCAATTAGATCCCTAATTCATCTTTTTGTTCAACATAAACTATACTTAAAAACTTATTAACTTTCAAACTATCAACTTAATTTCATAAAAACCTTGTTTTAAAGCTTCTAAAACATCAAAAATTAAAAGAAAAGGACTTGATTGATTTACCTTTTAAAACCTAAAACTTCAAATCCTTAGTTTCTCCCTTTATTTTCTTTCTTTCTTTTCTTTCCTCTGTTTCGAAATGTTTTATGTTTCTTTTAGCTTTCTTCCTTTTGTTTTATTCGTTTATTACTTTTTATTTCTTTTACTTTATTTAATTTGTTTTCTATTTAATTAATTAATAAATATAAAATATCTATTTAATGACAAATGTATATATTACAATTGTATCCCATATCAACCTTACATTTGTCTTGATCTAAACTATTTCATAATATAATATAATAATTAATAATTTTATTATTAATAACAATCATTTAATAATTATCTATTTAATAACACTATAATTAATACATTTGTATACATGTATCTTTGTACATTTGTACACTATCATTACCATCCATTTGTCTTTCTTTTATTTATTTAACAAATAAAAATATTATAATATCAATATTTAATTAATAAATATCTTTTAGCTTAAAAGTTAAGTAAATAAATAATTATCATACAAATGTGTATATATATTATTACATTTGTATTTAAGCAACACCTTACACTTGTCAATTATCTAATTTATCTATCAAATAAAAAATAGATTTTATTTTTCTTTTACTAATTATTTAAGAAATTACACTAATATATTACAAATGTATTTTCATATATTTTACACATGTATTTTTTTATTACTTTACATTTGGCTTTTATTTAATTTATTTTCTAATATAATAACATAATTAATAATTTAATTTATAATTTAATTTAAACCTAAATAAAACCTTAGTTTTTAATCTAAGTTTGCCGCCTCATCTATAGCAATTTGGCTTAATTTCATTTTAGCCATTTATATTTTCTATGGTTCTATAATTCAACTTTTACCCTTTACTCAATATAATCTATTTTCCTATTTTCTTTTAATTTAGCTACATTCACCTAATAAAAGCCTAATTAAACACACTACTAGACTCATACTTATTTTTAATAATTATTTACGAACCCATTTTACTAAGACGGATGCCAGATAATGTACTTTTCCTATGCCTGTGAATTTTGGGTCATTATAGATCCCGTAAATACTCTGGAAAAGAAAAAATAGTGGAATAGTCCCTAAACTTCTGTCATTACTACAATTCAGTCTAGGTAAGTTCGTAAGGTTAAAATTTAACATTTGTATAAATTGATGATTGGTATTATGTATATATTCTATTGTTGGAAATGAATTATTATTTGAATTATAATATTGAATTGGATATTCTGTTTGAATTGAACGCGGGATTTGAGTATATTCGTGATTTGGTGTATGACGGGGGTTTGGAGTGGAGATGGTATTGGAGGGAGATATCATCATTTTATCCAAGTAAATTATGGTTCAGCATTTGTTGCGAACTCTCGTATTTTACTTTTTGTTTGGCTTGATTGGGTGGATCAGCTCTTATGAGCTTATTTTTAGCTCTTACAAGCTTCTGTTCAGCTTTTGAGCTTCTGTTGGCGTATTCGGGAGGACCAACTTTTATGATCTTCTGTTGACGATGTACTCTTATCCTTAAGTCGTTCTTCGAATGGAAAAATCTCAGTAAGGTGATTTATTTAATGAATTTGAAAGAAATGTTATTTATTTTTGTATTGATTTTGAATACGAATATATTTATCAATTGAAGTTGTGATGGACAGGAAGTTGTCATGGATGATTTTTTTATTTGATTTATTATAGTTAGTTCGATAAGATTTTTGTTTATCTTGTCGAATTTACTAAGCTTCATTAAGCTTACTTATGTTGTTTAATGTCATTGTAGATTTTCGGAAGGTTGAACAACCGGATCGACACTCAAGTCACACTATCCAGTTTATCTTGATAGTTTTTGAAACATTAAATTCGGCTTATATGGCATGTATAGGCTCTTGTGTTATTTTGGTTAATGTTTGGCTTATGTAAATGTTATGAATTATATTTTGTGCAAATAACCATTTTGCAAAGGGTATGAGAATGAGGTATAGTTGTTATGATAGTATGTGTGGCTTACGTATATTTGATTTGTTGTGGTTGTGGTAACTGTGTTAGGTATTTTGATTTGGTATTGCTTGAATGAGTTAATGAATTGAATTAATGTATATTTTGAGATTCAATTATATATAATTGTGGTACCAATGATGGTACATTGGTTAGGCACATATTAGGTTAGTTTTGATGTATTTTTTACCCAATTAATGTCATTTTGATTTTGTATTTTGGTTAGTATTTGAGTTTCTTAAGGTCCAAGCAAATTGATTATGTTTGTATTAATGTATGATTTGAATGATTTAGTATTCTATTGTTCAGTAATACTCTGTAAACTTGTTCCGGCAACGAATACAGGTTAGGGGTGATACAATATTTCTAGCTAATAAGTCATGATAATGAAGTTGAAAATAAAATAAGGTTTCGTTTGATTTCTACAAATTTTTTTTATTTTTTTAAAAAAAATTAAAAAACACATTTGATAAATAAAAATAAAATTTTGTTTTCAATAATGAAAACATGTTTGACAAATATTTTTCTATAACAGAAACATGATAAATAAAATAAAACAATTTTACATTTTTATGGACTTGAACTAAAGCACCACATTTAATAGATGAAAATCTGTTTAAAAAAATATTTTTGCATTTATATGGGTTTAAACTAGAGCCAATTTATTTTGAATAATCACATTATAGGTTCTGATTATATCTGAATTTATTTAAAGTTAAAAAATAAAAACCATTGTTTTCATAATTTTTATTTTTATGAAGTATTTTTAATGAAATTTACATTTTTATTATTTTTTAATTTTCACATATTTTCATTGTTCAAAAATAATTTTTAAAATTTTCAATCAAACATATATATATTTTTAATGTTTTCCATTTTTCAAAAAAATAAAAATAACCTTGGTTTATTGAAATCAAACAGAGCCATAATATTTTAAATATTATTTATTATTTTTAAAATTATTTTTAAATATTGTTGGTTTGAAAAGAGGGTGACACATCTTTTGAGTTTGTCTTGATTTTATTTTTTTACATTATAAGATGAGGGTCAAATGTTAAATTTGGTTCCTATATTATGTTGAAACTTAAATTAAATACATATACTTTAATTTTTTTGACATAATTTAATCTATTTATTTTTATAATGTCGTTAGTTAGTCTAAATAGTTAATAGTACTACCTATTTCAATTATAATGCTATGTCATTTTTAATAAAACATTATTCCAACAACAAAAAAATCATTTCATCACAACAAGTCCGAATGAGTGTTTTTAATAAAAAAAAATTCACATAAGCATTTTTAATGCAATTTTTTTTTTGTTACATCACTAGCAAGTGATATATATATATATTTTATTTTAAAATGTCATACTAGTAAATTTAACGGAAAAATTTTAATAGCGGTAATAATTAAACTTGAATTTTTAAAATTTAAAAATAAAGAAACTATATTTCTAAAAAAATAAAAATAACGAGATTAAGTTTCAAATATATAAAAACTTAAAACATATTTTAAAATTTAAAATTTACCCTATAATTTAAATAAATAAATACTTAACCCAATCGAAAGCATGATAACAATACTAATATTATAATGAAAATGGAAAGAGAAAAGAAATATGGAGAAAAAATATATAAAAAGAAAAAAAAATTGAAACATCAAATGCAACATTGATTGTACAATGAAGAAAGATGACAAACTAAATAGCGGGTAAAACAAAGAGGATTAATTCAACTCATCATTCATGTAAGGTTAAAAATCAATACATTTTTCATACCCAATTTTATCCTTTACTTACTTTTAAATATATTTTATTTATTTATTTCTTTTCTTACGATTGTATTATGATTTAAAATTATACATAATCTCTCTTTAAATTATAAATAAAAGGATAATATTATAATGCATTTTAGTACACTTAAACTTATATTCTCTTATACTGATAACAATATTAATATCAATTAAATTATTTTATAAATATATTTTTTATTGCTTATGTTATCAAATTAACAATTGAGAATAGAAGGGAGAAGAAAGTATATATGTAAACGTGATGAATGATAGGTTATTATGGAATTCAACCCGATTCCATTAATTAATTGATAAAAGAATAGTTTAATTATTAAAAGAATATTTTTAAAATTTTGATTCTTTATTATTTTAGATTAAATAAATAAAAATAACTCAAAATTTATAATATTAATTGTAAAACCTTATTAGATGTTGAAAGTTTGGTTGGGCTAATGAGTAACGAACATAATTTTTCAGTTAATAGAATCAACGCCTTTATCGATTATTATTTTTTAATACTCATAGTAAGAAAAATTAATTCACGTAATGTACCCCCCAAAATTATAATCGTTGTCTTCAAGGAAATATTTTGGAAATCTCGGTGCCCCCACCAAAGCGTTTGTTATACACTTCATGAACTTTTTTCTCTCTATATAACTCAAAGCAAACGAACGTTGAAGCAAAACTAAACACAAAGCTTCAAGCCCAAAAAAAAAAGTTGGTTGTAAAAGCCTAACAATGGCGAAACCAAAGGAAGCCCCTACTTTTATATTTCCAAGAGTAGCTCACTGTGCATCAATTGGGCGTGAAAAAGACACAGTTGTGGCGGACATGGATGGAACCCTGCTAAGAGGACGAAGCTCTTTCCCTTACTTTGCATTAGTTGCCTTTGAAGTTGGTGGGATATTAAGGCTTCTCTTCTTGCTTTTAGCTTCCCCCATAGCAGGGATCCTTTACTATTTCATCTCAGAATCGGCGGGTATTCAAGTCCTAATATTTGCAACCTTCGTGGGAATGAAAGTGTCGGATATCGAATCCGTGGCTCGAGCTGTTTTGCCCAAGTTTTACTCCACCGATTTGCATCCCGAGACTTGGAGGGTGTTCTCTTCATGTGGGAAAAGATGTGTGCTTACGGCCAACCCAAGGGTTATGGTGGATCCCTTTTTGAAGGATTATTTGGGAGCTGATTTGGTTATTGGAACTGAAATCCATGTGTTTAAAGGTAGAGCCACTGGTTTAGTGAAGAATCCTGGGGTTCTTGTGGGAACAAATAAGGCTGATGCACTTGAGAATGCTTTCAAAGATGAACCTATCCCCGATATTGGTCTTGGGGATCGAAAGACTGATTATCCTTTCATGAAATTGTGCAAGGTTAATTTTCTTTCCCCTTTTCTTACCAGGTATTACACTTATTTTTAACCTTTCTTCTGCATTTTAGATTAAAAAGGCTTTTAATTTGGTTTACAGGAAAGTTATGTGGTTCCAGCAAGGCCTGAAGTTGATCCGGTAAGCCTCAACAAACTACCAAAACCAGTAGTTTTCCACGATGGCCGACTTGTTCAAAAACCAACCCCATTCATTGCACTTCTCATCATCCTTTGGATCCCCGTAGGCTTCCTCCTTGCCTGCCTCCGCATAGCCGCCGGCGCACTCCTTCCCATGCCGTTAGTTTATCATGCGTTTTGGGCACTTGGTGTACGAGTTTACATCAAAGGCAACCCACCCCCACCGGCTAAAAAATCAATAGGTCAAACCGGAGTCCTTTTCATATGCTCTCATAGAACCCTACTTGACCCTATCTTCCTCTCCACAGCTGTAGGCCGTCCGATACCCGCCGTGACATACTCCGTATCGAGATTATCCGAAATCATCTCACCTATTAAGACCGTGCGTCTCAGCCGTGATCGCGCCACGGATGCTTCCATGATTAAAAAGCTATTACAAGAAGGCGACCTAGTTATTTGCCCCGAAGGAACAACATGTAGGGAACCGTTTTTACTAAGGTTTTCGGCTTTATTTGCGGAGTTAACCGACGAACTTGTTCCGATCGCAATGGCGAACCGAATGAGCATGTTCCATGGAACAACAGCTAGGGGGTGGAAAGGGATGGACCCATTTTACTTCTTCATGAACCCTAGCCCAGCTTATGAAGTAACATTCTTGAAAAAGGTGCCATATGCTTTAACTTGTAGTGGTGGGAAATCAAGCCATGAAGTTGCCAATTATATTCAAAGAATGATTGCTGCAAGCTTATCATATGAATGTACAAGTTTTACCAGAAAAGATAAGTACAGGGCTTTGGCTGGAAATGATGGCACCGTGGTTGAAAAACCAAAGCTTTCTCCGAATAAGGTCATGGGCTGCTAGAAACTATAATTTGTTCACGCTATTTTGTCCTTTAGTTTCGTAGCTTAGGGTGTTTTTTGGCTGAACAATGAGATATATTTTGTCCTATAAATTGTTGTATACCTAAATCATCACCTTAAACTAATAATAGTTGGACAGTTTGGTGTGTATATTGATGATTAATAAATAATACTTAATATATATGGTAATTGGGTGAGAAATTCAAGGTTATTAAAGAAAAGTTTGTTTGGATACAAATAACACAATAGATAATACTGTTATTCTCCGCACATACTCATATCATCACATTTTTAAACTATCGATATTATATTAATTAAATTATTTAATTATTAAAATTAATTATTAAATAACATGTTCGATCTTATGTGACATAATTTAAAATTAAAATTTTAAAAGAAATAAATATTATAAAGATAAATGATGTAAAAATTTTAGTTACGAAATTTTCCAAGTTTTTATATAAGCTTTATCATTTTTTTTTCAGTTTTACTTTATGTTTATTTTTTATTTTTAAAAATTATGCAATATTATTTTATTTATTAATTTTTATTTTAAATTTAATTATATAAAATTTAACGAGCCATTTAACTATTAAAGTAATAGTTTTAATAATAAAAGAATTTAATTAATATAATATCGATAATATTATGTCTTTGCATTTATATTGGCTAGAAAAGGGCTAAACGCATCGTTTTTGGTTTTATAGTTCCTCTACTGGACACATTTTCCATTTTCGCTTTTTGACATTTCGACTAAAAAACAGTACACAATCCCACCAAACTCCAGCAAAAGTCTTCGAAGACCTATCATCTCTTTTATTCTATTACCGATTGGATCCAAACAAAGGATTTTTTTTGCCCTTTTAATGGATCATTGGTATTTTCTAGGATTCTTGCTTCTTATTTTGCTTCACCTCTGTTTGGTTTCAGCTGAGATCAATGGATTGGTGCTTGAAATGAAGAGAGGAACTTCTTCGGTTCCATTTGATCCCACTCGTGTTACTCAACTCTCATGGCACCCTAGGTCACTTTAATTTCTCTCTTCTTCTTTTTTCGCATTTTATAACTTTTTCCTGTTTAATTTACTCAAAATTGTGAACTTTATGTTTTTTTATTTTTTATTTTTATTTTCAGGGCTTTCCTTTACAAAGGATTTTTATCAAGTGAGGAATGCGATCACCTTATTACTTTGGTAAGCAACATTTTTTTAACTAATTTGTTGATTAATTTCGATTTGTGATGTTAACCCCTTCCTTTTTCTTTTTTTTTGTTAAACTGTGTGAATTTCAGGCTAAGGATAAATTAGAGAAGTCAATGGTGGCGGATAATGAATCAGGTGATAGCATTGAGAGTGAAGTTCGAACCAGCTCTGGCATGTTTCTTCAGAAAGCTCAGGTATATAACTAAATTGCCCCTTTTTTTAGTTTAAATCTGTGAAATTAGCTGGAATTCTGTTAATGGAAGATAGAAATATTACAGCGGTGAAGGCAGTTCACTTATTCTTCATAAATAACCAAATTTTGGATGGTAGTTTATGACAGATGATGTTTTAGGTGTCTTTTACTCCTTTCCCCTAATGATTCATTCACACTTAATCTAGGGCAAGCTCTTTACCTAAAGAATCCGTTTCCTCACTGAATGCATTGAAAGTTAAAGATGATAGTTGTGCTCTTTGGTATTGGCTTAAGCTTTTGGGATAATTACTTTCCCTTAATGCTGTATCAGAGATCTCGCGTAGGACTCCTGATAACTGATTTACTTATTTCTTCCTCTGGTGTCTTGTTGCTTACTGGGGAATGCGTTACTGCTTTAATCCTTCTTCAGTTTGCACCTTTTTCTTCACTGGAGTTCAGGTCCAAATGTGTACTGCTTAGTATTAGTTATTTGTTTCATTAAGTTTAGAGATCGTTTACTCAATACTAATTGTGATGACTTGGATTGTTTCTTTTTGTGGACCGTGTTTGGAAAGCATTGTATATGCTGATTCTTGAAGTTCAAATGCTTATGTGTTGTCCTTTATTTCTCATGTGAAGGATGAAGTAGTTGCTGACATCGAAGCTAGGATTGCTGCATGGACCTTCCTTCCAGTAGGTATATATCATTTCTTGCTTGTTGTTACCCTATAATTTCTTAATCTACGTTGAATGGTGTTTTCTCATCTTATTTTAATATGGCACACCAACCAGAGAATGGGGAGTCCATGCAAATACTACATTACGAGAATGGTCAAAAGTATGAGCCACATTTCGATTATTTTCATGACAAGGCTAATCAAGAGCTGGGCGGTCACCGTATAGCCACTGTACTGATGTATTTGTCTGATGTTGAGAGTGGTGGGGAAACTGTGTTTCCAAATGCAGAGGTAAGCATTTGACTGTGAATTTTTTATTCCCCCCACCCACCCCCTTTATTTATGTTTGCTCTCTTCCTATTCTATCATTGTTAAATGCTTACATTTCCATTTTATTTTGTTCATCACTTACTAGTCTGCCTTCTGCAGGGAAAACTTTCTCAGCCAAAGGAGGATAGCTGGTCGGATTGTGCAAAAAATGGATATGCAGGTAATACTATGATTTCCATTGGAGATTTTGTGAAATGCTTACTGTGTTGTCTTTTTACTTTTCTCGGATATGAATATGCTAGACCATACCGATCTGTTGGAAGAATTTTCATTTGATTCTAGCTGATAAAATCTCACTTTAATGAACAAGTGAAATTAAGTTTGCCACTTTTGTTTGTATGATTGGCTTGTGATCTGTATTCCAATGAATTCGGCAGATTTACAATGAACCGGCTCTATATGTTCATAGCTTCTTGTTTAATTGTTCTCGGATAAAATTGCCACCTTAGAAATCCAACCATATAATCATCACAAAATTGTACTGTTTGTCCTTGCAGTGAAACCCAGAAAAGGTGATGCATTACTATTCTTCAGTCTTCATCTTGATGCAACAACTGATTCCGACAGTTTGCATGGAAGTTGCCCAGTGATAAAGGGTGAGAAATGGTCTGCAACAAAATGGATCCATGTCAGGTCATTCGATACGGCCAAGAGGCAGTCTGTAAATAGAGATTGTGTTGATGAGAACGAGAATTGTGCTACCTGGGCTTCAGCGGGTGAGTGTGACAAGAACCCTAGTTACATGATTGGTTCTGAAGACTATTACGGAAATTGTAGGAAGAGTTGTAAGGTATGCTCCTTGTAAAAAGTTGTATCCCTGGCTGTTTCCCAAAGATCAATGGTTAAAGGTTTTAATAGCTGTATATACAGACACATTTTTGAGTTATGCTCGATGTACACAAATTTTTGAGGACTTGAATCTGTGAAGTTTCATATATTATATGGAGGATGGTTATGGGTTATTATATATCATCTCTACCATCATCTAGATTAGCTGGTGAAAACAACTTACCATCCAGATTAAACAGGAATGATTTATACGAGTATGTGGTTAATCTAGTTGGTTCATTTAATCCCTCTTACAAGGTGGCATTCAGCACACGACTGCCTAGTGCAGCAGCAGCTGAGGAGAGAATGAATGTTTGGTATTTACAAAAAAGGAATTACTCACAAATTGCCGCATGATTTGTAACACCCCCTACTCGTATTCGTCGCCAAAATAGGGTACGAGGCATTACCGAAGTTTACCGAACAATAAAATTTTTTTTTATTAAAACTCAATATATCCCCTTTATAGACATCTAACCTTCCCTGCAAAACTTAAACCGATACCAATCCAGTTCAACATATTTTCAAAATAGATTCATTCATATTCATAAGATAATCTCATCACATACCAAACTAAGATTTGTTAGCCACACCAATGGCTAACTTTACATTCATTCCACATTAACATTTACTTTATTAACTTATACATGCCATTGATTTCCAAAATAAAGTTTCTGGATATACCAAAATATTGTGGTTGATAGTATGATGTATCTCTGACCGAATCCAACCTCCGAGCTCTTAATACTACAAAACGGGGAAAAATAAAACAGGGTAAGCACATTGTGCTTAGTAAGCTCATGTAACAAGAATTATACTTACCTAATATTTTTAATACAATACAATAAACATTTATACATCCATTCAATGCATTGTTATCCTAACATGCACAAACTCAACATTCAAGTTAGTCCAATAATTTCAATGTATCAATAATATATACCATGATTGATGAGCTCATCAATGCCATGATTTCCATACATTATTATTTTCTCATATTTATCCCGTTGAATTTATCGGAATTTTGATGGATTTTCAGAGGTACACTTTAGTGTACAAATCCGGGTCCGTCAATTCATATTCATGTGCGCACATTTCCATTTCAGAGAGCACACTCCCGCGAACCTCATCTTTACAGTGGGATTACCAGTCCAGGCTAAATCCCCTGTAATATAAACTCATAGAGTATTGTCGAGATTACCAGTCCAGGCTAAATCCCCTGCAACGACAATTACTCTAATGAGCTTGGATCTGAATTACCAGTCCAGGCTAAATTCAGACCCTAATTTGGATTACCCGTCTGGGCTAAATCCATTTTCCAAATATTCTTCGGGAGGGCTATATCAGGATAGGATCACCATTCCGGGCTAGATCCTTTTTACCGTCAATTCCTTTTCAGAGATCCATCGAATTTTCCTTTCATTCAATCGGGATTTCTTCCCCTTTTTATCAAATATATCAATGTTTCATCAATTTTCATATAATGAACATTCAATTCATATTCACATCAATAACATACATTTTAAGCATTTAAGAATATAATTCAAGTTACATGAACTTACCTCGTTACTTGTTTGTATACAAAAATCTACTAATCCCGAACTTTTTCCTTTCCTCGATCTAGCTTCGTATTTGAGTCTTCGGGATCTAAATAAATAAATTTATTCATCAATTTAACATTTCATGTTCATATGTACCATTCTCTACAATTCTACTATTATTTATAGTTCATTCAAAACTGTCTACTTGAGTCGTAGTCACTAAATTATTTTTATCTTGAGTTACGGGACTCCAAATTAAGATCCGTAAATTTTCCCTGAAACAAGACTCACATATCTTCTCACCATAAAATTTTCTTGGTTTAGCCAATAAGTACAGTTTATTCTTTAAAGTTACCCCTGTTCTGCTATATGATAGTTCCGACCTTTCTTCACTAAAAATTAATTATCTCCTCATACGGGACTCGGATGATGTTCCCGCTTATTTCTATTGAAAATAAACTCATTAAGGATTTTAAACATATAAATTTAAGTCCAAAATTATTTTTATACAATTTTTGGTGATTTTCTAAATTCAAAACAGGGGAACCCGAAATCATTCTGACCTTGTCTCACAAAATGCATTATATCTCAAGATTTACAATTCTATTGCTTACACCATTTCTTCTATGAGAAACTAGACTGAACAAGTTTTAATTCCATATTTCTTTCACCCTCTAATTCAATTTCTACAATTTATGGTGATTTTTCAAAGTTGGACTACTTCTGCTGTCCAAAACTGCTTTAGTGCAAGAGGTTTATTACCATTTTTCCCCTAAGCTTTTAATAAGTGATAATTTCGTCCCTACTCAATTAACTTCTCAATTGAGCTGATTTTTCTCAATTAATACTTTATTCTATCATTTTAAACTACCTTATAACCTTTGGGAATAAGAATTTCAGCATCAAACTTCAATTTCACACTCTTTTACAAATAGGTCCTAAATATCCACTTCCTTTACATTTTATTCCATAAATTCATCATATAATAAGATTAAAGCTTAAATTCCATGCTAAATATTCATATACTTACAGCACTCAACCATGGTGACTTTCAATTTCATCCATAAAATCAAAAAATAATGAATTTAATAGTATGACCTAGTTGTAAAAGTCTTAAAAACACAAAAATTACAAGAAAAAGGCAAGGATTAACTCACTTGGTGCAAAAATTATGAAAAACCAGCTTAAAGAACCCCCCCTATGGCGTTTTGGCTGATTAGAATGAAGAGAAATCTCAAGAAATCTAGAAATTTCCATATTAGTCCTAATTTTATTTAGTTAATAATGCAATATTCCAATTTTACCCTAAATTCATCCATTTTTCTGCTGATTTTATGCCTTTGCCGTCCAGCCCAAATAAATTTTGGGTCTATTTGCTTTTTAAATCCTTTCTAATTAAACACTTAAGCTATTTAATCATCCTAACAATTTTTACTCATTTTCCAATTTAGTCCTTTTTATTTAATTGACTGCTCAAACGTTAAAATTTTCTAACGAAATTTTAATACAATATTACTAACATTTCACAAATATTTATAAAAATATTTTTTGACTCGGTTTTACGAGATCGAGGTCTCGATAACTTGTCTTTACCTAATTTCTTCAATAATTTCTTTTTCTTAACTAACCACTAAAATCGGTAAAAATTTTTTATCGATATTTTCATACAAATTTTCCTATCATATCAATATTTATGCAAAAATATTAAAATAAATTTCTCTTTAAATCGAATTTGTAATTACGAAACCACTGTTCCGATAACCTTGAATTTAGGCCATTACATGATTTGTGCAATCAGTTCATTTGATCAGCTTAAACTAATCTGTTACGTAAACAGAAGCATGTTGTGTTTCCAGATGCATGAGCCATCAAAAGCATTGCTTTGATACAGTTTTGGATCAAGGTGTTCTCCAACAAAAACATCAAACCGAACCATGAAAGCATTGTTCAAGAAGTACTTGGTACTGAATTATGATTGTTAAGTAACCTTAATTGAACATCTCACAACATTCTGTTCTAAAACAAACAAATGTTGTTGATCATGCTTCCAAATGCTTTGCCCCACCATGAATGATAGACCAACAATCATATTGATGATCTTAATAGAAAGAATTAGCACTACTTAAGAATTTCAATGCCTATAAATCTTTTGCAATATTGGTTAAATGAAGAAAGGAAAACATAGATTAAAACAACAATCAAGAGCCATGGATGAATAAATACGCATAGCATATGGTCTTTCCTTTTATTCCTTTTTCTTTCCACCTTGATCAGAACTTTACATCTGAATATTTATATACCAAAAAGAAAAAAAAAAATGAAAGTTTAACACTGATTGTAAAAATGGGATGATACAACTTGTAAGATTTTTTATTTGTAACCTGAAAAACAAGACGAAATCTAGGTTGTAATGGAATGAGGACGGAAGGCTTTAAAAGAAATAATAAATTATTTGTATTGTTGATCAACTTTGGGTTGATGGTGAAACCAGCATTCAAGCATTTGCCCTAGTAAAAGGAAGAGTTCTTGCCTATAACTGCAGTTGACCATAATTAATGTGGTTGATTTGATTCAATCGTATGCAGCATAGCATGTTCTCTGGTAAATCTTCGGGTTTATTTCCCTGTTCAGAAGTGTTGCAATTACATCACATGCATGTCCGAGTGAAATCTCAAAACGTTGAAAGCAGCCTAAGTAATTAAAAATTTTACCTGAATTGTCAAGCCAAAATCCAGTATACACAGCTTATATCTGTCCTGAAACGCCTCGAAACCTTTTCTAGATATGTAGCTAAATCTATGCAAATCTAAATCAATCTCAAAGTAGTTCTCGCCCTGAAAGAGTTTTAATGCATCAGAATCATATGCATAATTAGGTCATTCATAAATTAATAAAACTAAATAATTCAATAGAAAGATCATGAGGGAAAAAAAAGAAGATACCAAAGGAAAAAAAAAGAAGATACCAAGTAAAATTCATGCTGAGGTCGCGAGAGAACCGGCTTTTCATTATA
This sequence comes from Gossypium stocksii, assembly GCA_020496765.1. NCBI lineage: Eukaryota > Viridiplantae > Streptophyta > Magnoliopsida > Malvales > Malvaceae > Gossypium > Gossypium stocksii. The sequence continues at coordinate 7,298,917 of CM035626.1, read as the reverse complement.
AGCATTCATAAGCTTCTTCTCAGCTGTGCTTAAATGAAGATCCATAACATTTGCCACTCGGCCAATCATTTTCAGTCTTTCCCTAAAAGGTGCAATAGTATCTACGGGGAATCCTTTAACTCGCTCTACCTCATCATTGATAAACCGCTGTCGGTAAAAGAATGAATGAGAAATGTTAATGAATTAAGATAAACAACAAACGGATGCCCAAAACAAGGGACTTCTGATAATTAAATGTTTAACATAGAAGCAGAAAGCAATAGATGTGTTTATCTTACTATAATATTTTCTCGGAACTGAAGTGGGAGCTCTTTTGAGTAACTTTCTGATAGTTTAAAGTACAACACCAAATTCATTCCTTCTCCATTGTTTTCACTTTGAAAGATTGTAATAGGGTACAATGGAATCTGCAGGCCGAAAGAAGATGTCTTTATTACAAAAGGTTCAATGACAACGCAAAGAGATTTGAACCTATAAACACATTGAGCATACTTATGTCCATATTTCAGTTTCAAGCAAAGAATGCAAGTTACAATTGAAAAATAACAATTCAATCTAAAGCTTGGGAGAAAATATTTGGCATCAACATCTATTGTAAGGTCTTAGAAAATGTGCAGACAACCATATGGAGTGAGTTCTACGAGAAAAAGAAGGAAGAGATGAAAAAGGTATATGCACCTGAATATTTACAACAAGAATACCAGGGATTTCTTCAGATAAATTAAAAACTGGAAGTTCCACAAAACGAGCAATATGATCAATTTTGCGCGGAGATAAGAAGAGGTCAACTCCAAAGGGATGAAATGCTGCAGAGTTTGAAGCAAATTCCTTCTTTTTGTCCCTTCCAATAGTCAACAGAAAGCATCATTGAAATCAGTTAAGCTGGGAAGTTGCAAGTACATTTATGAAGAAAAGTTGAACCAATTAAGAAAAAGCCCTCTCACCTAGAGTAGTTCTGGCCACGGACCTTGAAAGAACTTGGCTCGAGAGGAGACCAACAATCAGGCATGCTTTTCTCTTTCGGACAGTGTGGGACTGAGGTACCAGCTACCGGTCTTTGGAAACCCACCTTCGGAGAAACTAAGATGAAATAAGACCATGCACATGTAAATATATGGCATATGACAAATAAAGAAGATATTCAAGGATGATAAGGAAAAAAAACTGGTAGCATAGCATTCACCTAATGTTGGATTGGCATGTCCGTCCCTCCATTTAAAGGATAGTTTCAGAGGTGCTTTCTTCTTTGAACTAAGAGTACTGGGGTTAAACGATCTTTTTCTCTCAAGTGAAGGGGCAGTTGAATGAAGACAAGGCAAGCAAGTATTTGGAAGAAGTTCGACATGATGCGCAGCTTGCTTTTCATCCCCACGAATACTTTCACTAGAAATATCATCCACAAACACAGCACTCCCCTCAGTCTGATTATCATTTGCCTTCGATTGAGAATTAACATTGTTAATTAGACTCAAATCTCTGGGAGACGATACACTCAATGCAGATGCATTTTCAGAGCCGGTCACAGATACTACCTCTGCAAACAACACGCAATGAGCTTATGAATTTAAATCATTATCAAGCTTAATTCTTTCACCAAAAAAAAAAAAGAAAGAGAGATTCAATTGATCATAAAACAAACACATACCATCATGGAGGCTATAAAAATCTTCATCCAATTCAGATTCAAATACTGAAAAGCAATCACGCCATGCCAAGTCTGCACTTCCTGTCACTAGCAACCAAACCAAAAATCAAGATCAAATTCATGAAAGCCAGTAAAATACAAATAAAAAAAAATGCATCAATCAACTTTAAAACTCAAAGCCCAGAATAACCCTATAATATGAACTCAATTTTTCCATGCCCCCTCTCCATTAAGATCATACAATTCCAAGACTAAAATCATCATTCATTTATGATTCAATAAAAAACCTAAATAAAAAAAAATCGCTTTTTTTCCCTCAATCAATCCAAGAAATCAAAAACCAAACAACAAGATTCAACAAATCAAAGCAAAAACGGATAAAGAAAAAAAAGGGTAATCAAGAAAAACAATTAACCTTGGACGGTAGAACTAGCACGAGAAAAATCCTTAGAACCAGCAGCAAATTCCCTATTTTCAAGCTTGCGAGAAGAAACCCTCCTTTTAATGGTCTTTCTTCTGCACAGAATCCTCCTTTTCTTCTTCTTTGACAATCCCCCAAAGCTTCCTTGCTTTGAAACACAACTACCCATTTTTTCTTCTTTTTCTTTATGTCAAATTCACAAAAAAAAAAATAAGAAGAAAATCTACAAAAAGATGGTAACTTTTTTATATTCCAAATGATGGGCTTCAGTTTTTGACTGTTAGCGTAATAGCAATAGTGTCGAGTGAAAATTCCAAAACAATAGCAGAGAGTATTAATTACTTTTTATTTTTATTTTTTAAGGAAAATAAAAACACTGTTTCAAGTCTTAAGCGACAGCTTCGAACTCGGCCGAAGAGTTGAGCTTTGAAAAGTCTACCGAAGGTGTGAAAACCGGTTTTTCCAAATGGGTCTGGGGGCCCACGTGAACTGTATGCACTGTCGATTAGATGATCGGACGGTGGTGGTATGTGACACGTGATGGTAGGCAACCTAAATGGCGTGCTGGACAGCGTCTAGAGCCAAAAGAGATATTGGTTTTCTCTTTTTTACTTTTTAAGTGTATCCAATTGGAGATATCTAAACTCAAATTTCATTAAAATAATCAACAATTTATTTACAATATTTTATTTCAAATTATTTAAAATTGAATTCAGTATGCTTTTTCTCTTTTAAAAATATTATATAGAATGATCATTTATTCAAATAAAATATGATTGTCTAATTTTTCAAAGATAAATTCCACGAACGTGCCTTCCATATCCCACATCAGCGGAAAACACCCAAAAATTTATCCAATTTGTTCATCAATCAAATTACTTTTCAGACCAATTTTAATTTATGTTAAGATATTTTAGAAAATCTTTTTGAAATTTGATTTAAGTGAATGAAGAAATTCCTAAATATCTTTTATATATATATATATATATAAAATATAAAGTAGGTTATATTTTATGAAAGTATTTTTTATTTTTATATAAAATCAATAAATTTTCAATTATACTGACATTTGAATATATGACTTAATAAATATAAATTTTTTATTCATAAAAAAGTTTGGTGAATATTTTTTATATAAAATTTTAATAAATATAATTATTACATAAATTAGTTTTAGGTATTATGCAAATTTTTTCAACTCAACAATGAAATTATAAAAATTATAAAAAATACGTTACTTTTACAAAATAATAAATATATACTATTTGAACTTAAAACATCATATTTCAATATTATTATTTTGATCAAAATCATATTTAATTGTTCTATACACACTCAATAAAATTAAAAAAAAAAAAAAAAACTTCTCACAAGTGAATTTAAAAAATTGCTATGGAACTACCCATAGTATGCATTTCAATGCACTTGAACTCATATCCTCCTGTACTAGTAACAATGCAGATGCTACTCGAGCTAGGACTCGATCGATAATTTTTTTTATTTTTTATTGTGAATTAAAGTTTTTTTTTTTAATTCTGAATAAAATGATTACTCATAAATATATCCCTATACTCGAATTCAATTCCCAACATCAAAAAGAAGAGCTAGGAATATCGCTTACCCGTCACTAACCTGATCCCGAGTAACACAAGTGTCCAAAGTACATTAATCTACTCATATCACCATCAGTCTCCAAAGAGAAAAGATGTACAAACAAAACAGTAGGCCAAGCATAAATATATGAATAATATGTTCAAGCAATCAGCACTAATTTCATTAGGGAAAAAAAAAAAGGCAAGGTGCAAAATAAATAGATCTTTTCAAGATCTAAGAACCTACGGTTGTTTAACATGTTTATTGATATTATACAACTATTTATAACTGACATAAATAAAAAGCAATTAACATTACTCCCAATCTATATTGATTCATTATCTTGGTCTGTGAAAATCAGTGGGAAATCATCAACCTCTTCTGATAAACCATTTTCCTCAGCAATGGTTCGCAATGACTGATAAACCTTGAACATGGACCATCTCTTCTTTGGATGAGCAACCACACAGTTGCATCCAATTTCGAGGACCTGCACAATTTGTTCATCATGCCCCTTCCCATACAGATCTTTGTCAATGGCATCTTTGATTCTCCCTGTGTTTGAGAGATGGTTTACCCAATCCACCAAACTACCTTTGAATCCTTCTTCACCTGCATTAACTTCTAGGGGTTTTTGTCTGGTTACCAATTCGAGAAGCACGACACCGAATCCGTACACATCGGATTTCATCGAAGCAACCGTTGTGCTTGAACTCTCTGGAGCTATGTAACCGAATTCACCTATATCCCTTTTGGCAAAGCTAGTTTCATAAACATCTGAAGAAGTCATAAGGCTTGCCAATCCAAAGTCCATTATCCTAGCATCAAAGTCCTCATCCATGAGAATCACATTGGAACATATGTTCTGCTGCAGAATTGGAGGCTGGCACCCATGGTGCAGCCAAGCTAGACCTCTGGCTGCACCCAAAGCTATCTGAAACCTAATCGACCAATCTATAGTGGCAGTATTCTCATGTAGCAAGGAATATAGCGTCCCATTTGACATGTGCTTATAAACGAGTAATTTCTCCTCCTCCACAACACAAAATCCCAAAAGGGGTGTCAAATTTGGATGCCTAAGTTGGCCTAATCTATTCATCTCCCACCGAAACTGCCTCTCGCCGAGCTTGCAAGTCGTCAGCCTCTTGATTGCAAGGGCTGATCCATCAGGAAGCATTGCCTTATAGGTAGTTCCAGTCCTAGTGGAAACTATGATACTCTCTGGGCTGAAATTGTTTGTTGCAGCCATTAGATCAGCCAATTTAAGCTTCACAAGTGGCTTCTGGAACAATGAAACTTGAGTCAATTTATGAGCCCTCAGCCTCTCAGCCCAACTACTGTCATCTCCCCTTTCAATAAACCCCTTCTTCCCCATCCCTGCCCCTCTCAAATGGAACCACCACCAAACCCCAAATCCCAACAACATTGAAGCAGCAGCACCAAAAACACCTGCAGCAATTATAATGGCTAAATTCCTCTTACTCAAACCCCCACACTTTCCAAGAGGATCCCCACAAAGACCACTGTTCCCGGCAAAATCTGCCTTATCACGATTCTCAAAAGATGAAGGAATAGCCCCCGAGAGATCATTATTTGCTACAGAAAACCTTTTCAGCCTATCTAAACCTGATAATTGGTATGGAATTGAACCTGAAAGCCTATTGTTTGACAGTATCAGATTGTTCAGATAAGCACAATTTGATAACTCAGGTGGGACCGAACCATGCAGATCATTGCTAGACAAATCAAGGGTTACTAAATAAGGCAACCAAGAACATATCTGTGGAGGGATCGTACCAGAAAGCTTGTTAGCCGACAGATCTAAGATCTGCAAACTCCGACAGTACTCTAAAGATTGAGGTAACTCTCCCGACAGTTTCATGTCTCGAAGTTCGAGACCTAACAGGCGGTTTTCTTGTTCATTCCAACATTGAACGCCGACAAATTTGCATACAAAACCAACGGAATTGTTGTTGAAAGTCCATGAACTCAACCTCCCATCTGGGTCTTTTAGAGAATTCTTGACACCTTCCAGGCACTTCAAATCATCTTGCGCCGTAGCTGGGAAAACAAGGGCTAGCAAAAACATCCATGATAAAACAAAGCTTAAGATCTTTAACCTCCTGGAAAAAGATCCCTTCATGGTTTATCACACACACAAAAAAAAAAGCCCAGTTTTATTTGGCTTAGATCACAAAAACAACACTGGATTTCATGTGATAAATTTTGCTATTTCTTCTGATACGAGATCGCTTGGGAGGAAGCAAAAAATGGGCGTGAAATGCGTTGAATGGTCTAAAGAGGAAGAGCCTACAAGTGAAGGCTGAAGGATCATTGACTTGGATATGTCTGTGAGTAATTACCAAACACCATGATCGATTTTATTATTTTCCCTAATACTACCAATATCTTTTTCTATTATTTTTTCTTGGGAGTACTCTTTGGTTTAGACATACACACACAAAAAAAAAAAAAGGTCAGTTTGAATATGATTGTGCTTTGATAATAACATTTTCATTTTGTTTTACTATTATTCAAATGAATTAGGTTAAAATACTACAAAATGAAGTTTTATTTTTTATTTAAATCATTTTTTATAATTTATTTAAATACTTATAAAAAGTTATACTTCATGTATAAGTGACAGAAAAAGCAATTTAAAAATACTTGTTTTTTTAATATTTTAACCAGAGAATTAATTAAGATTTTTTTGACCAAGAAACTATAAGTGTATGACAGATAATATTCCTTGCTTCTTTCTTTTATTGTGCTTGATATTAAAAGGTTGGTTAAGGTGATATAAAAATTTGTTAGTAAAATTTTTAAAATCTGTTAATTTTTTTAGGGATAATAATATATTTATTTTAAAAACTTATTTATTAATCACATTTTTAGAAAATAAAAACTTTGTCATCCATCGTAGTCAAAGTTTTACCCTTTATTATGCTTTTGGATAGACGATGAATGTGGTGTGATAAAATCTTTTACTTTATCATTATAGTAGTTTATCTCACTGTTATCGCTGTTTTTAATTTTATTGGAGATAAACACATCGCTCATCCAAAAACATCTTAAATTTATCATTTTTTTAAATCTAAAATACCAATTATAAATTATGTATAAATTGTATTTAAATATATTTTGATTATTAATTTAATTATATTTTTATAATAGTTAGTATTTATAATTTTTTAAAATAAAAAATCAAATTTTATTATAAATTATAAATTTAATATCTGGTTAACAATTTTTCAAAATTTGAAATTTAAATTCTCATATATTTGATTGATATCCTTAGTAGTGGGAAATATTTTGATAGTTAGAATATTTAAAAGTTAATTTTTCAAAATCCAAAGGGTATTCTCCTCTGCAGACAGCCAATCAAGTTGATGGGATTTGGATCTACCCAAATCTTTGTTTCCTTCCATTTGTAATATTCCAATTATTATTTTTTATGAAATTAAAGTGGAAGATATTGCTTTTTTATTATATATAGAAAAAAAAATGGAATCTTTACGGAAAAATCATTTTATCTTTTCAATTTCTTTTATTTTCTTATAAATTTTTTCTTTCTAAAAAGAAAAAATTGAGATTTTACAGGGAATTGCCTAAATTTTATATTTTTTCTTTTTTTTCCAAAGTTTAATTTATTTTTTTAATAATCAAGAAAAAAACTTGGTTGGAAAAACTTGAATTTTTACAATAAAATAAATTACAAGAAAAATTTTGGATTTTATCTATGTCGTTGAGTAATTCAATTTCTAGTAAAAATTTTATTTTGTTAAAGAAAGACCAAAATAAAAAATTTATTAAAGTTAGGTGACTAAAATGAATTTACAATAACATTAAATTAATAAGGGGTGACTAAGATAAAGAACAATTTTTAACAACAATACCTAAAATAATTTCTTTTAGTGTCCAAGATGAAATTATTTAAAAGTTGGGTAACTTTTTTTTTTTTTTGGTTTTTCAAAATATTCATCGAAAAAAGTCCAACGGTTAAAACTTTTTAACCCATTGTTTATTTATCTTTTAATTTCAATTCACGGTATATGGGTGTATTTTTAAAATGTATATAATCGCATTTAAATTTTTTATATTTATACAATTTATATTTGTTTTATATAAATTTCAATATGCTTGCTTAGTATGATAAGTTAATTGGATATCAACATAATTAAATAATAACTAAAATATTATTGTTTTATAAAATAAATCAAATTTTTTTAAATTTTTTTAATTTTATACATATTTTATAGAATATTAATTTAAAACACTCTAATTTTCAACAATTTTTATAAATATATTTATTAATATTTAAAAAAACTATGTTGAAATTAAATAAAAACATTTTTATTATTGAGCCAATCTAAGAAGGCTTGAACTCACAAATTCTATGTTCAAGACCTGATTCATACACGCCAAATGGGTAGCCCGGCCCATGAGTTGGTTTAAGAAATTTCATTTTTAGTGAGTTTTTTTCCTTCAAAAAATTATTTTTAGAAATTTATTTATATCAATATAAAATTGAATGATTTTACATATTTTCGTAATTTTTTATATAAATAGTATTTTAATAATTCAAACATTATATTTTATATTTTATTTACATAGATTATGCAAGTCAAATTTGATATAAATTAAAAAATTTCTACTTATTTATTTTATGTAAAAAAAATTTAAAATATTTTAGATCTATATGATAAAAATACCAGATGGATTACAATCTGGCACAAATATTAAAATCCAGAATAAATAGGAAGGGAAATGGTTGATACTCAAATCTGGAGATTTACAATCTCAAGTCCTTGATCTTTGCTAACATTCTCAAAGTTTCACCCGCAAATTGCATGTATTGTACCAAATATTTAAAAGCTTTAAATTAAAGTCTAATAGGAATTAATCTTTTAATTTTGCTACTAAAATGTTAAATTCACATATTAAATAGCTGAGAGCAATTGAGTCTGAGATGTGTAATATTTTGATAAACTTAATTTAGAATATCACATATAAGTAATTCACTTCACTTCATCATAAAATTTGATGAAATCGAATAACTAAGTTAATGATTTATTTATTATTATTTTGGGCAGGACTTCGATTTATCAGTTTGCATGTTTATTTCCCTTCTGCAGGGGCTGCCCAGTGCCCACTGCAATATAGTTTGAGCTTATCCATAGCTAGATATGAAAAAATATCTCGAATGAACCAAGTATATAAATTATTAAACATCAAATACGAAAACTTTATATTAAAAGGATTAAATTGAATTGTTGATCTTTATGAAGGTCCAAAACCAGAATATAACTATTTCATTCAATGGGCTCCAAAGCCCCTTGGATTCGCCCATGGGAATATGGTATTGTTCACGCTATACAATTCAAGAAAAGACAAAGAAAATAAAAATTTATATGGAAGTTTTTCTTTATCTAATTCCATGTTTAAGTTTTATAATTTTAGTTGATGGTATATAAATTGTACTTGTAATTGTATTTTATAAATTATTTTAAAAAATATTGTTTTTCAATTTATTTATATATCATGAAAGCAATTTTTTTATTAAAAAAAAGTTGAATTTTCAATGTAATTTATTTTCTAATGTTGCTCCAATCATTTAAGGAAGTATCCATTATTTGAAAAGTATAAAAGAGTATAATAAGAAAAATAAAATCCTAACATTTATTTTCTTTTTCCTTCTCTCTCCAAGACCAAGTTGTTAAATTGAGCCATCTCTCAATTTTCAAATCAACTTCATAAACATGCAATTGAATTCAAATTTAAGCTTGTCAAATTCTAAATTTATTTTCAAGAATCACTATCATCGTCAACTTCTCTTCACTTCGGTGTTTGGTAAACGGAATTTTGATATTTTTTAGTTAATTTGAGCACAAACGGAGGATTAAATAGTTAAATTCTCCAATCGTGGTGTTTGTTGAATGATGATTTATAAGAACTTGTTGAACTAAAACCTTCGAAACAAAAAATATTGAGATGATGAACTTTTTTAAACAGATGTTTGGGAGTGGGATATGTGGAATGACATATCTGACTATACTTGCTCAAAAAATACTTTTTTCGTCACATGCTTTCACACCTAACAGGTATACCAATATATCAATAGTCTCCATTATCCTGTTTTCATTTTTACCTCTAAAATTCAAAGTAAATCTTAAAAAAAAAAAAAAAAAAAAAAACTCCACCTTGAATCTACAAAATTCAACATTGCCAATAGAAATTTTCAATCGAGCCCATTAATCATTGAATATTTATGCACTCTTAATTTATTTTTAATTTATTTGTGCAAAATGATTTCTTATACAAGTTTATATTAATTGAAATATGCTACTTGAAATTTTTATTTTGGGTACGACATAATTACCACTAATTTACATATTAAGAACATGACATAATTACCACTAAGAATATAGTTTATGATTATATTGATATACTATTAATATTTATCATTTTCCACAATGTTAATATTTACAAACAATAACTTAATAAATTTATTTATTTAAATATTCAAAAACATTCACTAATTAATTTTTATAATGGACGATTTAATTCATTGATAATACGGGTTTATTTCAATAATTTCACCCAATAAAAACTAAAATATTATAAACAAATAAATACTTAACAATAAAATGTGTTATGCCATTATTCATCATTTTACACGTATCAGTTTTCGGCTAAGTTTTATCAAACGCTTTTAAATGTACAATTAATAAAATTAGTTGGTCAAACCAATCACTGCAATCAATAATCAGTCAATTACCAAACAGAGCCGAGATAATGAATGCTTGTAGATGAATCATATTATTCATCCAATAGAGAAACTAAATAAAAAAATTATTAAGTTAAAAAAATATTAAAATAAAAAAGATATATTTGAAGAGCATGGATATGTCATTTTTTATTTAAGTTTGAATGGGCTTGTTCTATCATCAGGGGCATTTTGGGTAGTAGAATTTTGTATTCTTTGTGTTGATGATTTTCGGTAATATGGTTATCAAACAATTTAAACATGTTCTATAATCATTAATCTTATATTCTCAATAATGTTAAAGTTGTAAAATAAAAAAAATTTAATATTTAATTTTACTATTTGGTCCAACTTGAAGTTTTGGATAATTTTATTTTTTATGCAAATATAATATAAATCTAATTAAAAAATGATTTTTTTCCTTCTAATAGATAAATAATTCCATTACGAATGTTAGTGTGTAATTCTATTCAAAATTTATCATTCAAAGGATATTGCAAGTTTTAATATGGATATGTGTATATACGGGGCATTCTTTTTTGTGTGTGAAATTTTTTATTTTTCTTTCACTTTGATAATAAAAGCTATTAAATTCGTTAAAATAAATAATTGATTGAGTCATGCTGATTTTGTCATCTTATGAAATTGGTCATCGTATGAAAAATCTAAACATATTTTGTCACATTTCGAGTTAAGATGAACTTGAACGATCATCAAACTCTTTTAATATTCATCTTGAAGTTAATTCAGATCCAGACAATCGATTACGTTGACCAACATACTCATCTGTAAATATATATAGAAACGACAATGTAGGGAGCTAAGAGTAAAGATTCACTTATCCACTCGACCCGTTATCGTTAAATATTCATTTCGCTATTATAAATATATATATAGTGCATTAATCAACTTTTAAACAATAACATTAAATATTAACCGTAGTAAATATCTAACATATGTTCAGTTATTCAGTTGTGAAATTATTAATGCGGAGTTGAGAGATTTGGTGGTGCATGGATATCATAAAAGAAATAGGGTGTTAGATTGACTTTTTAGGATTACATGCAAAGACAGCTCAGACCATATACATTTAGTTCTCTATCGAATGAAATTGTACGCTCTCTACACGCAAATGATTACTGGTGATTCCTCGTGTGATAGCCAGTTAAGTTTTATGTTGCTTTCCTTCTTCTTTATCAAATAAATAAATAAATATCAACCATATATATGAAAGATTATAGAAGAAAATATGAAATATTTTAAGAAATAAAGTAATAGTTTGAAAATAAGGGGAAAAATTTCTCCCAAAATCTGTTAGAACGGAACAAGTATTATTTGGGAACACCAAGATAATTACAACAATTAAAAAAACCCTTATATAATTATAATAATAATAAATGACATAAAATGAAGAAAAGGGTTTGTTTGCAAGGAATTAAAAGCGAAAGAGAAGTCTTAGGTGGCAACCAAATCAACCTCTCCCAAACCCTAATTCACCAAAATCAGTTACGAAACTAAAATTAGTATTTTTGAGGGTGAAAATACAACACATTTAATAAATATAAAGATAAAATAATATTACTAGGATTAACATGATAGATTTAATCTATAGATTATAGAGTTAAAAGAAACACCATTGATATTTCTATTGGGAACTGCAAATTAAAATTAGGAGTTTGAACTTTGAACTGCAACCTTGGCAAAGTACATTCATTATAAAAAAGTTGTACCATAGGAACAAATTCAAAGATTTTTGCTTGATATTTGATAGAATTTTGAATAATTTTACTAAATATTAAACTTATAAAATAATTTAAATAAAGTAAATTTTAATCTCGACGCAATTCGTTTTTTATTTTTTAAGTTTTATATAATGTAAATTAAAATATAAATAAAAAATTTAAAATCTCAGTAAATATATCGCTTGTTTAAAGATGCATAGCTTATCCCATATGAATATAAATATGATGAGAGGCAAAAGGAGTTTGTAAATAAACTCAAACATGCAATCTCCTTCTATTCTCTGCACCAGTTTTTGAAAAACAAATTTATTTTTATTTTTGTCATTCGGATTTTGACTCTCTCTCTTTCTTTCTCTCACGTACCAAAGGTTTTCTCTTTTTCTCTCTTTTCCTTCGCATATATTCTGCTTCTCCAATTCCTTCTCTTCACACAACCGAAGATTAGAAAAAAAAAAAAAAAAGAAAAAGAAAAAGAAAGAGAAACATAAAAAGGATCATAAGAAAAAGCTACTGGATTGTATTTCTGTCTTTTTCTTTTTTCTTTAAGATCTGTTACAGAGGAAGTAAGTTTCTTTAACCCAGTTCTTAAAATGGGTTTCTTTTTATTTCTTCATAGATTAATCCTGTTATAAAATAACAATTCACTTTGTTTTTGTTTGTTGTTTGCTTTAGAGGATGAAGCGAGTAAAAGATGATTTATATTCTGGTTCGCATTTTAAACGTCCATTTGGTTCTTCAAGGCCTGAATCGTAAGTTCTTTTTTTCCCCTTGAGGGTTTGTATGGCTGGTTTTGGTCTCGTATGAAAGTTTGCCTTTTTTCTTTTTGGTATTATTGGTTGTTTTTGTTCTGATTACTGGTCGGTTATTGTTGTCAGCTTTAATGGTTTTGTTTGATGAGGTTTATCATGAATTTTTGTTTATATCTTGGATTGAGTGATTTGTTGTTTATGTTTTTGATTTGTCATTTTTTGGCTGAATCATGTGGTTTTTTTTTTTTTTTTTTTTTTTTTTTGTGATTATGGGGTCATTACTTTAAGTAGGATTTACCACTTGGTTTTGCGGTGTCTCGTAAATTCATTTCTAATTGTATGGAATTGCTGGCACTTTTTAAGAGTAATCATCTGTTGAAAGTATATTAGGTTTTAGTATTAGCTTTTGATTTGTGTTGGTTAAATGGCCGTGGTTCTGATTTTGTCTTTCTTTTAATTATTTCTAACCATGAAGCCATGGGCAAAACCAAATGCCGAGTGGAGGTGGGGGTGAAGGTGGAGGAGGTGGTGGTGGGGGTGAAGGTGAAGGAGGGGGAGGTGGAGGAATGGGAGGGGCAGGTGTAGGAGGAGGTATATCACAGAAACTGACTACCAATGATGCCTTAACATATCTAAAGGAAGTGAGGGAGATGTTTCAGGATCAAAAAGAGAAGTATGACATGTTCCTTGAAGTCATGAAGGATTTCAAGGCTCAAAGGTATCCTGTTTTTGAAATGCCAAGTTCTGCCAATGGACGATGAATTGTTGCTTTAAACTACTAAATGCTTAATAAATCTTTTGTCTTTTGCAGGACTGACACAGCCGGTGTCATTGCCCGAGTTAAAGAATTATTCAAAGGGCATAACAACTTGATTTATGGATTTAATACCTTCCTGCCAAAGGGTTATGAAATAACCCTTGATGAAGATGAGGCTCCAGCAAAAAAGACAGTTCAATTTGAAGAAGCAATCAGTTTTGTAAATAAAATAAAGGTGAAGCCATCGTTCCAGGACCTTGTCCCTTACCAATATCTGTGTTTAGCTATCTAATTTATCCATTTTACTATGCAGAAACGTTTTCAAAATGATGAGCGTGTTTATAAATCATTCCTTGATATCTTGAATATGTACCGGAAGGAGCACAAGGACATAAATGAGGTCTATTGTGAGGTAATATGCCTTGTCTTGGTTGTTATGCATGTTCATTGGCTCTTTGATACTTACTGGATCTTAACCTCTCTCTCTCTCTCTTCGAGATAATATTACTTGTATGTTTAAATGGTTTCAGGTTGCTTCTCTTTTTGAGGACCACCCAGATCTGCTTGAGGAGTTCAAAAGATTTTTACCAGATCCTTCAGCAGCACCTTTGACACAACAAGTTCCGTATGGTCAAAATTCAGCTCAGCGCTATAATGAGAGAAGCTCTGCTACAGCCACCTTGCGGCAGATACAAATGGACAAGGTAACTATTCTTTCTTGTTTGTTAAAAATTATTTTCTTGTAAATTGCTATTTTTAATCCGTTTATTATATAAAATAATGTTCAAATTGTTTTTTCAGCGTCGAAGGGATAGGATTATTACCTCCCATGCTGATCATGGTATCAGTGTTGATCATCCTGAACTGGACGATGACAAAACTATGATGAAAATGCAGAAGGAGCAGAGAAAGCGTTTGGAAAAGGAAAATAGGGATAGGAGAACTCGTGATCTGGATGATTCCAAGCATGACAACAATAGGGATTTTAATTTGCAGCGTATTCATGATAAAAAGAGATACGGAAGGAAGATTGAAGGATTTGCCTCTTATGATGATAGAGATACTTTTAAAAGTGAGTCTGCAACCTTTGACTGGTTTTATTTGTTCAAAATATGCGTGGTATCACTTTTGTTTTTTCTAACATATCATAGATATATAGTTCTCTTTATGGTGTTTATTTTAAGGTGACAATTTTGTTGTTCTTTTTCTGTATATTACTAATAAAGCCTGTCAATTACTATTGCGATTTACTGGTGAAAATGAACTTGAATTTTCATTTATGCATAAATGCAAATGTGAGATATGGTTACATCATGATGGTTGCAATTTTCAACGATGATTTTTTACCGTAAGGAAGCTGTGTGGGCACATTCCTCTGATTTTGAAGTGATCTGTGGCTGGGAAAAGCATTACTAGGCTAGCTAGTCTACCATGAGTTTGTGCCTTGATGTTTTTAGCGAACTTAGCTCTTAATATATTTTTTTATGTGCTCTGCTGGTGGATTATTAGAATATAGGGGAATGACATCTGTCTTTTAACCCAAGGGAAAACTTTTTGGTAGTCTTTTGAGTTTGTTATCCAAATTATTTTTAACTAGCCTTTTCAGCCTGTCTTTAGAAGTTTTCTGATATTTTGCGTTGTTTGTGTAATTAGATTTGGGTCAATGCACGTTTTCTTATCCTTCACAAGGAATCCTTTTAAGATTTAGGTTTTTCTATTCAAATCTCAGGCATGTGCAACCAGGGGTTCATATTCTGTGAGAGAGTTAAGGAGAGGCTATGCAGCTCAGATGACTATCAGGCATTCTTAAAGTGTCTTAACATTTACAGCAATGGAATAATCAAAAGAAATGATTTGCAAAATTTGGTATGTTTTACACCATCTCGAGCAGTTATCTCTGACTCATCGTTCAGTCTACTTTGTAGAAATATCAAGCACATGTTTAACCTGCTACCTTGGTAGCTTAAGTAGATAGATTGCTTCTGCCTATTTCAGGTGACCGATTTACTTGGCAAGCATCCAGATCTTATGAATGAGTTCAATCAGTTCTTGGAGCGTTGTGAGAATACTGGTAACTGCTAAAGTTTCATTTTAAGTTGTTTTTATATGATCTGTATGGCTGTTTCTAATTTGAAATGTCTCTTGCAGATGGGCTTCTTGCTGGTGTTATCAGTAAAAGTATGTAACTGATTTCCTTTGTCATTTTGTTATACATTTTCTTAATTTCTAGGTTGTTTTCGTTATTTCCTCATATGTGCATAATCCACTCATATATAATGCAACTGTGAATTATTTTCTTTCAATATAAAATTCTGTAAATTGCAATTATGTTTACCTCTTGATTGCAGAATCACTTAGTGGTGATGGGCATGCATCCAGGCCATGGAAGTTAGAGGAAAAAGATAGAGAGCAAAAACGTGAATTGGAGGGAGCTAAGGAAAGGGAGAGATGCAGGGAGAAGTATATGGCAAAGTCCATACAGGAGCTTGACCTTTCTACCTGCCAACGTTGTACCCCAAGCTATCGGCTTCTACCCGATGATGTATGAACTTTTGTTTATTTTTTTTTTCTGCATGGTTTGGCACTGATTTTGGCATTCATTTGTCTTTCTGTCTCTCAGTATCCAATACCTTCAGCTAGTCAGAGATCAGAGCTTGGTGCTCAAGTGCTGAATGATTATTGGGTATCTGTGACCTCTGGAAGTGAGGATTATTCTTTTAAGCACATGCGCAGAAATCAGTATGAAGAGAGTTTGTTCAGATGTGAGGATGATAGGTAAAATTTACTGGTCCTCTATTTGTCCCCGTACTATGGTGGTTATTTTATCTATCTCTTTCGTGATTTATGTATTTTATTATTTCTATTACAAATTTATGTACTGCATGTGAAGGAGAATGAGTTTTCAGGAGAAAAAGTTGATGTGCACTGATTCATTATTCTGTTTCTTTTTGTCCTCGGAAATTTTTCTAGATATTAACTCCCAGGCATAATAGACTTTTTGTTTGTTGGTCTTAGATTTGAGCTGGATATGCTGTTAGAATCTGTGAGCTCAACTGCCAAGCGTGCTGAGGACTTGCTGAATGGCATTAATGAAAATAAAATCAATGTGGATTCTCCGGTTCGCATAGAAGATCACTTTACTGGTTTGTATCTGTTACTAGGTTATCAATTTATGTCTCAATCACTGCTATGTGAGCATTTTTCTTCTTTTTTGCTTTTGGCCTTATCTGGACTACTTACTGCAGTTCTAAATTTAAGGTGCATTGAGCGTTTATACGGTGACCATGGTCTTGATGTAATGGAAATATTACGTAAAAATCCTGCTCTTGCGTTACCTGTCATTTTAACTCGTCTGAAGCAGAAGCAAGAAGAGTGGACAAAGTGCCGTTTAGATTTTAACAAGGTTTGGGCTGAAATTTATTTGAAAAACCATTACAAATCACTTGATCATCGCAGCTTCTATTTCAAGCAGCAGGATTCAAAGAACCTGAGTGCAAAATGTAAGTGGAATACTGGAATTTTCATACCCAAGATGCAAAATGCTGTATTTTCCTTTGTTGTAAAATTTGGTTGAAAGATTGAAGATGATTCTTAACGATATGTTCTAATATATTGTGTTCATTTATTCTCTTCAACATCCTTAATACTTTGCATGTGTGGCCTAATTGATATTTCTTTGTAATTGCAGCTTTAGTGGCTGAAATCAAGGAGTTAAAAGAGAAGAACCAGAATGAGGATGATGTTCTCATGGCGAGCATTGCTGGTCACAGACAACCCCTGGCTCCACACCTCGAATATGACTATTTGGATGTTGGCATCCATGAAGACCTTTATAAACTTATAGAGTATTCATGTGAAGAGATGTGCTCAACCAAAGAACTGTTGGATAAAGTCATGAGGCTCTGGACCACATTCTTGGAGCCAATGTTGAGTGTTCCTTCTCGACCTAATGGCAAAGAGGGTACTGATGATGATGGTAAAGCTCAGAATCCTACTATAAACTGCACTGGGTCAAGCATTGCTGAATGTGATGGAAGTCCAGGAGCTGATGCTAATGTTAATTTTGAGCCACAGAAGGGTGCTAGTGATGGAGATGAGAACAGTTCACCAGAGCTACCTAATTCTTGCAGAAATGGTTTGACAAATGGTGGAACTTTAGCCGAAGAAGAACCATCTGGTTGTGTCTATAGGGATGACTCAAAGCTAGAGAAAGAGATCAAATGTGCAGCTGATAAAAGGTCTGGAGTTAACATACTTGCAATTGAAGCAGAAAATAATCAAAGCAGAAGCAACACTGAAGGGGTTTCAGGTGTGTACTTCAGGGAACATTGCAATCTTATGATTTTGTTGTTTATTGATCTGGGTGTTTCTATTATTACTTTTACTCTTTTTTATACCTTTCTTTCCAAAACCATGTGACTATACTTGGTTTTAATTTCAATGTTGTGGTGCAGCAGCTTCTAGACCTACTAGCGCTGCTGCTGGTAAGGGTCATGAATCTGAAGTTAATGTTGATCTTCTACATTCATCAGAGGTATGGGTTTATGCATACCCGCTACTGTATTCTAATTAGCAGTTAGCATGGCTTAAGCTTATGTTACTAATTGGTTCTGTCAAAATATTTGGCATTTTTTGACCTTCCTTTCCTTGCTTAATTCTCCCCATCTTCTACTTGTTGAGGTAAAAAGCAAGGGGGTTCTTATATACTTATGTAAATTTTCTTGGCTCTTCAGGGTACTCATGTAACAAAGCATGCTTTATTAGTAAATGGAGAGCCAACAGATGGCTTTTCTGCTAGTAGATATCGCGAAGAATCTACTGGTCCATCCAAAATTGAAAAAGAAGAAGGTGAATTATCACCAAGTGGTGATTTTCAGGATTATTCTATTGCCTACGGTGATGCTGGTCTAAAGGCTGTGCCAAAGGCCAAGCATGGTATTGAAAACAGACAGTACTGGTCTGGAACTGCAAAAGAGTTGCATCCTGGAGATGCTGGAGGAGAAAATGATGCAGATGCTGATGATGAGGATAGTGGAAATGCCTCTGAAGCTGGTGACAATGCATCAGGCAATGAATCTGCAGGTGATGAATGCTCTCGTGAAGAGCATGAAGAAGAGGAAGAGATGGGCCGCGATGAAGTTGATGGCAAGGCTGAGAGTGAAGGTGAGGCTGAAGGGATGACTGATGCACATGTGGGAGGAGATGGCATGTCGTCATTTTCAGAGCATTTTCTTTTTACGGTGAAGCCTCTTGCAAAGCATGTACCTGCAGTTTTACCTGAAGAAGATCGAAACAGTTCTTGTGTTTTCTACGCAAATGATGATTTCTATGTTCTTTTCCGACTTCATCGAGTATGTAGAATTTTCTAAAGCTTGTTAGCTATTTCTTCTAATTTTTCTTTTTACATTTTAATGAGTATTCTTCAATCTTTTAATTTCTGTGTAGATCCTGTATGAAAGAATATTGTCAGCAAAAACAAATTCAACAGCTGCTGAAATAAAGTGTAAAAGTTCAAAAGATGCTAGTTCTTCAGATTTTTATGCCAGGTGATTTACATATCAATTTCAGTGCTGAACAATGTGAACCTTTGATGCATGCTAATGTGAAAATTCTCTCTTTGTGCTGCACAGATTTTCGAGTGCACTGTACCGTCTGCTTGATGGATCTGCTGACAATGCGAAGTTTGAGGATGAGTGTCGAGCTATAATAGGAAACCAGTCATATGAGTTATTTACATTGGACAAGTTAATATATAAATTGGTTAAGCAGGTTTGCTTTCTTTGATGGTCTTTCTCCATATTCTACTCATTTTTCTTGCATCCGTCTGAATTATAGTTTTCGTTACAGCTTCAAGCTGTTGCGACAGATGAGATGGATAATAAGCTTCTTCAATTGTTTGATTATGAAAAATCTCGGAAACATAGGACGACAATGGATTCAGTATATTATGAGAATGCGCGTGTCCTCCTTCATGAGGATAATATATATCGATTGAAATCTGTAAGTTTTGCATGTCCCTTGACTTCGACCCCTTTCCGAAGAAAATTGAAAAGAAAGGAAACAAGGCACATGAATGCCCTACTACCTTTCTATCTGTGTATATTTATGTCAACACATATTTTTGTTAACACATATGATGTTCTTACTTTGGTTCCTTTTTGCAGTCATCTTCGCCTACTCGGTTGTCTATTCAGCTGATGGACAATGTCATTGAAAAGCCTGAGGCATTTGCTGTTGCAATGGAACCTTATTTTTCTGCTTCTTTGCACAACGATTTTCTGTCAGTCTATCCTGGAAAAAATGAGCCACATGGCATTACGCTAAGGAGGTAACAACTATAACGTTAAACTTATTAGGTTTCGTACTGATAGCATTAGTATCAATGGGTTTCATGGTTCTCTAACATGTATTTGGTGTTAAAATAAAATGTGGCATGTAAATGCTAGGCTCAACTAGCCTCTCATGTGTTAACATTAGATGATTGTAACAAAGAAAATATTTCGATTATGCTTTAAATAACTGGTGTTTAATCTGCTCTTCTTTACTGATATTTGCAGAAACAAGAAAAAGTATGCAAGTCTAGATGAATTTGCTGCTACTTGCATGGCCATGGAAGGTGTTGAACTGGTTAATGGTTTAGAGAATAAGATAGCTTGCAACTCATACAAGGTATCTTTCTGGTATCTGGTTTAATCTTTTTAGCTTTCTTTAAGATTGTATATAGAAGTGTTTACACCATTTTAACTTGAGGTGCCCAGTTGGCATACCGTGGAGGTTGGAGTATCACTAATAAATCGCTTACGTACTAAATGTTTAGATTGGGTCCTTGTACATATATGATCTGTGAACTATGTTGCAGATCTCTTATGTGTTGGACACCGAAGATTTCTTCTTCCGTAGGAGAAGAAAGTCACCGCAATGCAGATCTTCATACAATAATCAAGCAAGAGTACAACGGTTCCATAAATTTTTATCTGCTTCGCAGTAATTCAGTATTCTTTCTCAGACCGGCATAAATGGTAAAAACCTCCTGAATCTTTATATCTTCACATTTCACAACCACTCACTCTTTCCTTGGAATTTTCGAAGATGGCTTAACGGTCATGCTTTTCTTGCAGCAGCCCTTGCTTTAACCCAACCTTGAAAAGGCCTTCAAAACTGAAACATGTTTCTTGAATGTTCATAGTTTGATGCTAATTGGTCATACTAGTAGTGAAGGATGGTGAATGGTTAGGAAATGTAAGCATATTTTGTAAAAGTTCATATCAGCCATTATTGTGTAGATAGGGTTTTGGATGATATTTTGTGGGGTAAAAAGGGAAGAAAATGGATTCTTTTTCAATTGTTACTTGTTAACAAAGTTTCTCATTGACGGGCCAACATGTCTTCTTTCCCCTCAGTTTTGATAGCTTCTGTTTCCAATTTTCACCTCTAACTCTATACTTGATAAAAGATTAAAATATCCTGATTAATATGGAATCTTAAATTTATCAAGTAATTATGCAAGTTTTAAAATTAGAAAGTAAATAGTTTTTTTCTTAAAAGTACTTCTGCTTAAATTCTACTATATATTTATAAACAACTAATCCTGTTTAGGTTTATTAATATTATGTATATTCTACTAGCATTATAGATTTTTTCTTGTATTAAATTTCTTAACATAATCAAGTTCATATATATATATAGTTTTTAACATTTATATATAGTATAGTAAATTTAATTTTTATACGTATAAGTAACATAAAATAAATGAAAATTAATACATTATAAACTTAAGAATCGAAGCTTAATAGTTTGTCCAAATTTATTGTTTGGGTGTAATATTTTTATCTAAATCTTGAAATTTTATATAGGTCATTGAGCAATAAATAAAATGTTCATCAAAATAAGTAAATAGAAGTTGGAGGGTGAAAATAGATAAAAGAGGAAAAAGTTCCATTTCTTCACGGTTGATAAAAACTGAATTTGAATTGGCGTTTTTGTTTTGGATTCAAAGGGATTTATTTTTAACACTTGCAAATCAGAAATAATGAGATTTAAAAAATAAACAATTTTAGCATCTAAAATTGATTCGGATTTGAACATCTAAATCTATCATTCAGAATAAATTATTTAAAAAAAAACTAAAACATTTGAATTTGTTATAAAAATAAAATAAATCTATAAATTTGAATTCAGATATTATCCCACAGTCAATTTTAGTTAACCTAAGAAAACGATCATTATATTAAGAAACCCAACCCAAGACCAAGTTTAATCCAAGATAAGTTTCAATTTGAAGTCCAGCTGTGGATGCTTAAAGTGTAAATATCACAATAACCAAAAGCATACTTGTCCAGCAAGTAATGATTTTGAAGCGAATACGGTTAAAAATGATGCGACAATGGATAAGATTTCATTGAAGGGAAACGTATATGATTAGTCATCTGTTGTTTCTTTCAACTCAGCATTTCCAACAAAACCCAATAACTATCCAATGCAAGTCCCAGTATTCGAACAAAAATACCGAGGGACTTGAAACAGGAGACCTAAAAAAATTATTAATAGAGAGAGAAAATAGAAAAGAGGATAAACAAAAAGAACTTCATGGCTCAACAGCATTCACTTCTTGCCACTCATCATCAACCGTTTCTTTCCACAATGTGACATTGTTATTGGCATCGGCAACCGACAATAAGTTTCCAGTCAGCGACCATGAGACCCTCCAAACTGGGGTCTTGAAATCCTTCAAAATCGTACCCTTCCATTGTTCCCCTTCTTTACCGCAAGTCCATATAATAACTTTCCCATCCTGGGAAGCACTTGCAATGGTGGACTTTGGGAGCCCCAAGTTGGGTGCCCAAGCAACATCCCGCACCCAATCAGTGTGCATCTGGAGGGCAGGGCTGTAGTCCATCTTCCAACTCCCATTATACAGCCTCCATACTTTGACCATATTGTCACATCCACCAGAGGCCAGCTTCTGAACAGGATCCAGTAGGCCAGATCCAATGAAAGCACTGAGTGCGGTTGATGGTGCCCACGAGACTGAGGTTACTCCAACAGGGTGAGCTTGCTCTATCCTGGTGGTATCCCAACTACCATCATCCCTAGCGGTAAAGACTGATATATTCCCATCAGAAGACCCGCAGGCCAAACAGAGGCCAAGCTCATGGGGTGACCATGCAATGGAGTTCACAGATGACTTATGATCATTAAAAACATGGGCCTGCAGCCACTCGTTTTGATTATTTTCCTTCCAGATTATCACCTGGCCATCATAAGAACACGATGCAAGGATTGATCCAAACTTGGGATGTGCCCAAGCAACCCCCCAAACAGGTCCTTTATGGCCATGTAGAACAGCAAGTTGCTGTGAACTAGATCCAGTTATCCCAATGATCTTAATGGTAGTATCAGATGAAGCAGTCGCCAATCGTTTTCCATAATAATCCATGGCAACATCATGGAGTGCATCCTCATGACCTGTCTCGATTTTCTGTGCAGGCATCTTTTGAACTCCAATTCGCAGCTCTTTATATCTTCAAATCTCAATATCCAAAATCATATCAAATATATATTAATCAACAATATCTACACTATCCAAGTCTTTTTAACGTAAATCTCAAACTTTTTTTACACGCAACAGCAATCGAATACCATAACATTTGTGAGGATTTCAACTTAATCAAAAGGTACTAAGGCCTATTGCTTTTTCTTTGAGCAAAAGCAATAATGTTCAAGAATTAGAAGTCGAAATTTTTAACTCTCTTAAATAACAAAATCCACAATATGGCTTCATAGAAATGTTGAAGATGCAACAAACGATACTCTCTAGAAAGGAATTATAATCCCAAACAAAAATGAAACAATTTTTCTAGAAATTCATAGAGAAAGATACAAAAATCCAAGAGATACCCACAAAAGGTAATCAATCCCGAAAATCAGATCATTAGAAGAAAATTGTTTTTAAGTGCATAATGACATTCAAATCAAAACAACCCATTAACAAAAAATAGAAAATGGGTTAATTTCATCATGATCTTCAGTCTAACTAGATCAATCCCGGAAATCATAACAATATAAAAGATCAGCTTTTCCAAAGAACCCAATTTATTTTGCAGAATAATTAATCCAAATCAATACAACCCAGAATTCAAAAATTCCAAAATGCGTTCATGTCATAAAATCTTCAGTCTAGAAACTATGGATCTAAATCGAACGTATATTACAAATAACAAAACAGATCTGAATATAGGATAATACATTTGAGTTATCAGCAAAATGAGTGAAGCATTAAAGAATAAAATAAGAAATTTAAATCACCTGATCGAGAGAGAGAGAGAGATTAGGGGTGTTATGGTAACGGCCAAGCTAGAGATCAGCTCTGAAATTGTTAAAATTTTGAGCGACAGAGAAAACTAAAGAATTGTATTGAATAATTAACATATATACACACATTGAACAGTATTTCTGACCTGTTGTGTTTGGACGCATTGATTGTTTTAACCCGAGTATGAACAAGAATTACCCCAAACTAATCCTCCAAACAATTTTTTTTTAATTTTCATTTTATTGCTGATATATCATTTTAAGTTTGGACCCAAAAAAAATCAAATGAATTTTCCGAAACACTTTAATCAGCTAATTCCTAAGCATGTTTAGAACTTTGCGGGGGAGAATGCTGTTTGTGGTAACATGAAAAACAAATTAAATGTGATATGAAATTAAATTATATTTATATTAGTTTTTTTTAGCCGTGTATAAAATAATAAAAAATTAATATTATGAAACTTAATTTTAAAATCATATTTACACGTAATTAATATAATATAAATTAAAATATACTCAAAATTCAAAGAAAAATCTCAATTACTCAGATAATCATTCTTAAGAACAAATTAAAAAGTATTCTTCCATATACTTTAAAATATATTTTATCACAATTAAGCAAAACAAATATAAATGCACAGTAAAATTTATTATTTTTACTAAACCAAAAATCAAACACATGTAATAGTATTAACAATTGAAATCCTACAGCATAAAACATTTAGATTTAGACGAAATAAAATAAAAGTGATTAAATTGAAATGCATTTGAAATTAAATGATGATCAAATTTAATTGGGTATCAAACCGCACAAGAAACAAAATGAGAAGGACCAAAAATAGAATTACACTATCACTTCAAAATTCAGATACCCAGAGCTTAAAACGGGTTAGAGCGTCGACCCTCCACCTTTTAACATAAGATATATATATATATTATTTTTCATTATTTATTTTACGTTTTTACAAAAAAAAAAAAAGTTCTTTTCTCTACATTTGTTCTTCAATTTGCAAATCCAATGATCGGAAAACTTCAAAGCATCACCGGAAAAGTTAAAATTTTCCATACTCCTCTGAGCTTTTCAAGATTCTGGCAAACCTTTTTTTTTTTTAAATATCCAATTTTTGTAATAAAAAAAAAATTCCTCATCCCAAGTCAAAACCCATTAGCTATCTTTCTCTAAAAAACAATTATTTCATCATTTCTTTTAAGCTTTTGGATCAAACCCCAAACTTCGTTTTTATTTTAAAAAGATCATAATTCTTTTATATATATTTTAAAAAAAATTGACCTTTAAGGCTCATTTAGCCAAACATAAGTACTTTTATATAAAATCATTCAAATAGTAAAAGATTAATAGGTAAATTAATTTATAACTACACTTTAGGCAGAACTTGAAATTTATTGTTATTACTTTAATTGATATTTGTCATTAAAGATTAGTAAATTTACAATTATATTTTAAAAGAACTACGTAGCTGAAAAGTAGGGAAGGGGACGGTCCGTGATATATTTTGGAATCACGGCCGAATATCAACTCTTGATTTTTAAAATTTTTCAAGTTTTTAGGATTTAGATTTTAATTATAGGTTTAAATTTCAAGATTTAAGAGGTTGATAATCATAGTTCAGGTAAGATTAAATTTATAAAGATTTCAAATAGTAAAATAAATTTCGGCTTGGGCAAGTAAAATTTTTATTATTCTGGCTCAATTGAAATTACTATAATTTATTATTAGTTGGAGTACGAAGGTCGTATGTCATCAATATCATCTTGCTCTAGATTCCTTTTGATGGTTCCAGGCCTATAATATGTGTACATAATAGCATTTGGGTCCTGACTATGCCCAAGTCCTAAAATATGTCCTATTTTCATGAATAGCTATGGTTTTTAAATAGATTTGGTTTAGTTGTATAACATTATTAGTACTCTAATTCTCGTTGCCATCGTAATAAAGCCTTCCGTTTTGTGGTGCAAATGCATGAGCTAAAACATTTCCCAAGCCATTGAACGGGTAGTTGTCCCCATGAAAATCACGATGAAACTCCATCACGATATCTGATGAATTGGCTTCTCGAAATGTGAAATTAGAAACAACAACTTATGGGTTGAATGCCTTGATGATGATATGCCTTGATTGTTGATCACTAATCGCAAATGCACTAAAACGGAACATGTAAGTTAATTGACGCTTGTTCATCGAGGCATCCCATTGAAAAAGCTATGGTTAGCTATCATGCTAAACTTGACATCATCATTTGAGTCATTAAAAATATCTTGAACGCCACATCGAGTGGTTGACTTTTTTTCAAGGTATTAGAGTCGATTCTTCCTGTTATCTTGAAACGATAGTGTTGTTGGCAAGATTTGAGTGCGGATTCTAACACGTAATCAAAAGAACTGGTGAGGCTATCATCATTAATGGAATAATATCCAAAAGCTTTCAAATATTGCTTGACTTGATTAAACCTAGAGGTGTGCATGGGCCGGGCCGGGCCGGGTTCGAGTCGGGCCCAACTACAAAATTAAGCCCGTTTGTCGGGCTCGGGCCTGGCCGGGCCCAAAAAATGGGCCTAAAATTTTGTCCAAGCCCGACCCAAATAAAAATGTTAAAACCCGAGCCCGGCCCGGCCCGCCCATATTAATTTTTATATTATTTTTATATAATTTTAAAATATATATAAGCCATCAAAAATACTAAAAACATCAAAATAAATATTTCTCAACAAATTAAAAATAAATTTTAAAAAATATGTAAACTTAAATAACAATAAAATAGATGCAACTTAACAAGCAAATGTCTCTAAAATAATAACAAAATTAACAAATGTCTTTAAAATAATAACAAAATTAACCAAAAAAAAAAGTTTTATACAATATCTAAACAATAACAACAAAATAGTAGCAACATAATAGTGAATTCGGGCCGGGCCGGGCTCGGGCAAAAAATTCCTTACCCGAGACCGGCCCATTTTTTAAACGGGCCTTATTTTTTTTGTCCAAACCCATTTTTCAGGCCTATATTTTTGCCCAAACCCTCTCACATTTCGGGCGGGCCTTCGGGCTTGGCCGGGCCGCCCGGCCCATGCTCACCTCTAATTAAACCCTTCAAACTTCAAATGTGTATCCTTTTCGAGCTCCTTCTAATAATCGGAGAGATTTGGAAATTTGGGGTTCGGATTTAACAAATAAAGCTTGTATTATACAAGAAGAAGCAACAAAGCTGAGATTGCAAGCTTGGGAGCCATGGTTTTATTTACAATAATTAATTGAAGAAATTTCAATCATTTATAT
This sequence comes from Gossypium stocksii, assembly GCA_020496765.1. NCBI lineage: Eukaryota > Viridiplantae > Streptophyta > Magnoliopsida > Malvales > Malvaceae > Gossypium > Gossypium stocksii. The sequence goes on along the minus strand of CM035626.1, from coordinate 7,271,639 downwards.
TCAAATTTGGTGCTTATTTGTTATAAAACAACTATATCTACATTAAATATTTTGGTATCTTATTCATCAATTAAATTAGTGAAGTTAGGTTTGCCTTGAATTTTACTTTTCATGCTACAAAATCTAATGACCGGTTGACTTACTTCTAGATGTAAATTTGGATAATATAGTATATTCATTTAACTAAAGATATATATTATTTTTGTTGTTATCCAGAGAAATGAGGAATTCATTTATGTTAATAAAAAATAAAACAATTTTATAATTTTCATAACTTTTGTCTATAATTATAATATCATACATGTATAAATTATATAAAATTTTGTTTTATATTGATATAAGTGAATTTTGTTATAAAATAAATAGACAAAGAGTAAAGAATAAAAAAAAACGGGAGAGGAAAAGAAAGAGCGTATTTTATTAATCAATTAGAATATTTACAAAACTTGTCCAAAGTATGAATCAGTAAAATTTTTTTTTTCTAAATTGTTAGTTGTTTGTGTCAGAACTTAGGGGTGGTGCCGCCTATGCACCACCCTCCACCACCCCAAACTTCCCATTCCAGTAATTAATCAAGGTGGTGTAGAATTTTAGATATTTTTATATTTTTTTATATTATATACATTAAAAAAAAAAGCCTGCAATGACGCTTACCTAACCTTTTATCCATGACGTACGTCATCTGTTATTCATTCATTCCCTCTCTTTGATTCATTGCCTTGTTTTCCTTTGTTCAAACCAAAATCAAATAGATTTCCTCGAGATTCCATGTACACATCTGCCATCTTTTGCACCATAGCTTAAGCCCCCACAACTGAGAATAAATCACATTTCATCATAAACATGCATGGACAAAGATGGTTCAAAAGGTTAGTTTCATTTTTTTTCTATCCTGGCCAGCAAACAAAGCTTAATTTGAAGGTTGAATATGATCTAGTACTAAACATGTTAGCCACATTAATGGCTACTGAACACACTGAACACAAACATGTCTGTACAAGCCAAAGCATTAATCTTCAGTTCGTAAAACAATTCCTGCACCAGTTGGTCTAGAATTTCCTTTAGAGGCTGTAGACGCTTGTTTTTCTTTCTTTTTTTTAATTGTTCTGTCAATAGTAATTTTGGTAAATATTGTTCCATGCAAGAGTACTTTTGGGAACAATTCCATATTAAGAACTATCATTTGATTAAAATTATGTTAGGAACAACTTGAAAGGTTGTCGGGATTTTTAAATTGTTTGAATTCGGGAATATCTTTGAAAGCACGGCTTGAAGGCTCAGTTGCTCATATATAGAAACAGTTAAGAAGTTTACTTTTTTTAAATCTTTCTTTGGAATATAAATGTTTCTTTCTTATCTCTTCAATCAACAAACTATGCATTTGTACTTGAGACTTTTTTGTTAAAATACTTTAATTAGGTGTAATTTTTATGTAATTATAATTATACATTGATTTTATTCTATGAATTATTGAACCTAATTATAATAATTTATTTATATGATTTATAATTGTTTATTTTAGATAATTTAATTTGCTTTTATTATGAAAAGAGAAGTGAAACTAAAATTAATAATATGAACCTCCAAGTTTTATGTTATATTTAATTCGGTTTGGGGTTCAACAAATTTAAAAAGGTTGTGTTCTTTCTTTCTTTCTTTTTTTATTGAAAAAATCTGATTTTTTTAATTATTAATGTTTATGAAAATATGAATTTTGTCTTGTAATATAAGCTATTATAATATTATTTGTAATTTTTTATCCAAGAAAAAAAATCAAGCATTTTATTTCCAAAAGATAAAACCATATACACAAACTAATAACTGAGATTAATCAAATAATTTCATAAAAGAAAAAAACTCAATCAAACAAATTCATAATCCAATGTCAAAATTTAAAATTTATAAAAACAAAAATATTTTCCTAAAGCATTTAATAATTTCTAAAAATAATAATAATAAATCCTTAACAATCAATATAATAAACCATAAAGTAATATAGAAATAAATTATAATTTTGTCTAAATTCCATATCCTAAGAAAAATATCATAATAGGATTACATCATATATTATGACATCTTGACAATGTTTAGGAATGTGAAATTATATGATGGTCGAAATGTTGAGAATCTAAATTTCATTATCTTATTTCAAAATATAACATTTCAGACCGTAATGTAATATTCGATAAACCAAACACTTCCTTATAAAATTATACAAATAGACGGTAAAATGAAATATAATAAATTAAAAAAGTATATCAAAAGAAACCCTCCCATTATTCCTAACAATTTTACATGCAAGATGAACATGATAAAAGAAGAAGAAAAAAACACAACACAAATGTTAGAATATATAAAAAATTATGTAACACAAATTATTACCATTTCAAAATTTATATAATCACAGGAAAATACAGCAGAAGACAATACAAATACAGTAAATAAAATAAGTTCATCAAGCGGAGGTTGGAGAATAAACCTGAGGAGGGTAAGGAATGAATAAGTTGAAAGTTGATTTTTATAGTTGCAGTAAACTGAAATTCTCGAGTTATTAAATTAAAATTTATGTATAATTTTAAAATTTATTTTAATAAAATTTAATTAATATTTAAAAATATTTTTCTTTGAAAAAAATTAAAATTTCAAATAGTAAAACATATTTTTAATAGCAAGTAAAATTTCATTCATTTCTATTCATAAACAACAATAATTTGCATTAAGACATATAAGGTCGTTTTGTTACTGACCAAAGTACAGAGCTCGTATGCCATCAATATCATCCTGGCCTAAATTCCTTTTGATGGTTCCAGGCCTATAATATGGGTACATAATTGCATTTGGGTCCCGACTATGCCCAAGTCCTAAAATATGTCCTATTTCATGAATAGATATAGATTCTACATCGATTTGATCTAGTCTTGTAAGATTATTAGTACTCCAATTCTCGTCAGCATCGTAATGAAGCCGCCCGTCTTCGGGTGCAAAAGCATGAGCCAAAACATTTCCGGGGCCATCGAATGGGTAGTTATCCCAATGAAAACGACGATGAAACCCCACCACGATATCTGATGGATTGAATACCCATGCTTCCCGGAATGTGAAATTGGAAACACCAGCCCATTTACCAAATGCCCTAGCGATGATAGGCCTTAATTGTCTATCACTAATCACATATGCACTAGAACGTAACTTGTAGGTCAATTGGCGTTTGTTCCATCGAGGCATCCCATTAAAAAAGGAATAGTTAGCTACCATACGAAACTTGAAACCATCATTTGAGCCGTTGAAAACATCTCGAACGCCACATCTAGGGGTTGACATTTTTTTCATGATATCAGAATTGATTTTTCCTGTTACCTCGAGACGATAGTATTGTTGGTAAGCTTTAAGCGCAGATTCCAACAAGCTATCGAAATGATCAGTGAAATTGGCGTCGTTATTGGAATAATAATACCCAAAGGCTTCCAAGTATTGCTTGACGTGATTAAGTCCTTTGAATGTGTATCCCTTTTGAGCTCTTTCAAATAATTGGAGAGATCTGGAATAAGATTCGGAATTAACAAATAAAGACTGTATTATAAGCAGGAACAAAGCTTGTGAGATTATATGATGAGAAAGCTTGGGAGCCATGGTTTTTTTTGCTATAATCAATTGAAGAGACTTCAATTATTTATATTCAAATTTTGGTGATCATCTTTGCTAGAGCAACTGTTTTCACATTAAATATTCGGTTACCTTATTGATTGTGAAAATTAATGAAGTTAGGTTTTCCTTGAATTTTACTTTTCATGCTACACAATCTAATGGCCAGTTGATTGACTTCTAGATGTAAATTTGTATAAATTTTCAGTGTAGATAGGTTGATTTAATGGAACAGATATATTGTTTCTATTATCATATATATAAAGGGAGAAGGGGTTAATTTATATAATTTTGTAATTTTCCTTAAGATAATTTTATTATCACGCAGGTATAAATTTTAACTCGACATGATATTTTTATTAGGAGGGTAATATCTTTAATGAGAAAAGATTGTGTGAAACTATAATTTCACGTCATCCTTATCCCTTTTCAATAGGATAATATCTTTAATGAGAAAAGATTGTATGAAACTATAATATCAGATTGTATGAAACTATAATATCACGTCATCATTATCCCTTTTCAATAGGATAATGATAAAATCAGATTTTTCCTACTGATTTTTAGCCCGTTTCTCCTTAAAAAATTCAAATCCAACTAAAAATATTAAAAATTAGGAAGAAAAAATTGATTTATCATTCTACTATTTAAAAGGGATAGGGATAATGTGGAATCACAATTTCATACAATCCCTTCTCTATCTTTAATATATATTAAACATTGAAACCTTTTTATATCAAATTTTTTTTTAATTTACTTAAAACTCAACGTTGATAATATATGTGAATAAAATATGAAATATTAAAATTAATTTATTAAAATATTAATTGTACAAAAATTATAAATAATTATTTTAATTTTATAGAATTTATGAAAGATAGTTTGAAATTAATAAATTGATGTTGTTGTGAAAGTAAATAATTTCAAATGAGAAATGATAAGGTCTAAAGCTAATAGCTATGAATATTTAAGGGGAAGATGCAATTGGGTAAAAATAATACAATTAAGTTAAAATATTATATAAAAATAATAATTAAATAATTTACAAACTTTAATTAACACCCAACCTTTTCTAAATAGCTTTTTATTTTATTTTATTATCATCAACATAGTATTTTAATTACCCTTAACCTAACTAATGTTAACAAAATCCTATATAGACTTCTATTTAGCTTTCTATTTTCTTCCGGGTTCTCTAATTAATTTCCAACATTTTAAATTTTAGACCTACTTTTGAAAGAAGGAAGTCATTCTGATTTATTAAAAATTTTAGATTTTATAAATATTTTTTAATACACATATTTTCATTCCATCAAATAAAAACTTCGTAACACACCCTTCGCATAGTTAACCTAACGAACCATGTATATTGAATAACAAACTTACAAATCAATAAAGGACATGTGATTTACAAATATTTCTCTCTGACACTTCCTCAAACCCAAGGTAGAAAAGGAACACAAATCTCCCACACAGGAAGCAAAATAAGGACAAGCGCTCAGATTGTAACCGGGCATAAATCTGATTTGTGTGTGCCAATGCAAGCTCCTTCTGTCTGAGAGGAACCCGAACCTCCACCATCACTCGAATCCTCATGTAATTCCTAAAACCCCTAGTAATGGTGTTTGCATCGTAATCGATAAACAGACCAATAAAATTACAGAATTGTTGGGCCATTGCTTCCAAGAACAAACTATGCAACAGATCATCCACCTATACCCAAAAATCACAGAAGAACCAAGGAACTAATATCCAGATCTTCCCCCTCAACCAATTTATGAACCAATAGCAAATGGGTATTGAAGGTCCACAATCCCCCTTCTCACACACAATCTATACCAATCTCGTAAAAAAAATCTAAAAGGAAATTGCTTGTCAGCCTAGATTAGAGATCGCCACTGATTTGCTAGAGCACTCCTCATTGACTGAAAACCAACAACACTAGCAATCAAAAAACTTCCCACTAGGCAACATTCATAGCTTGGGACATCCCTAAATCTGGCGCTTGGATTTCCCATGCCTCATCTTCATCGTCTTCTATTGACAATCCCACAAGTTCCTCCTCCATCGACGGTCTGTCATCTACGGCACCCAAGACCAAATCAAATAAAAAGACAAAAATAAAGAACAAGAAAAAAAAGAGAGAGAAAAAAAAGGTGCTACAAGAGACCTAAATATTTTTAATTAATAATTTCTTAACATTTCAATATTTATTTTAAATATTATGTTAATAACTTTTAATGATTATTATTTAAAAATAAATATAGTTTTTCTAAATATAAATATTATTTTATACGTTTTAATGACTATTATTTAATATAAATATAGTTTTGATATATATTTATTACTTAATATATATTTAATTATTATTTAACATATATTTTAAAATTATATTTTTATAAATTAATGTAAATATAATTTTAATAAATTTTAGTTATCTATTATATTTAAATACATATTTTATTATAATGTCATTGTCATTTCAATTTTCATCTCACCACTACTATTGCATTTGAATCCAAACATATATTCAATTGTTAATTTTAATCTCACCGTCCGTCCAAAAAGAGCCTAAAGCGCTGACCAAGAAAAGAATCCAGACTATATGCATATATGCTTTTAAGAAATATCTTTAGAAGATAAGAAAACAATTGACAGATTAGACATAGATAATCTCTTAATTTTTCTTTGAAATCACTTGAGGCTTAATCCATAAATTACCAATTTATTGAAATTACCGAGGGTTAACCTGGTATAATTTAGATAGTTGAGGAAATAAATTACTTAAGCCAAACTAACATGTGAAATATTTGTTTAAGATGTGAAAAATTCTACAACTAGAAAGCACTTGATTATCATTAATTAAAAAATATCTTAATTATGCTTATCGTGAAATGTGATTTTTTTGTAAGAAGTTGACATAACCCGTTAACCAAAGCCCAGCTGAAAGCCTAACCCTAAGGGCAGTATATTTTGGTAAAGAAAATCAAAATCTTGGAGGTAGGAATTTAATATTCATTTAATTCGTCTTTAATGAAGAACCTCAGAATTCTAACTCAATGATGCTTACCTTATATTTCATCTTCATATTATCTCTAATTCATTAATGCCCTCTCTTTGATTAACACATCACATTCACACTCTTACAGATTTCATGGACTAGATCAAATGCTCATTGTAACCGATAATAAGTCACATTTCATGATAAACATGGACAAAAGTTGGCTTAAAAGGTTAGTTTGATTTTTATCCTGGCCAAACCAACAAAGCTTAACTGAAAGGTTGAATATGATCTAGTAACCTTGTCAGCCATCATAAAAACTACATTAATGGCTTATGAACAAAAAACATGTCTGTGCAAGCTAGGGCATTGACAAATGTAATGAACGAGTTAAAACCTTGAGTGCTTCGTAGGCATTTTCCATGGTGTTGGCCTAAACTTGGGTTTACTTCAAGAGCCAGTCCTCTTGAACCTGACCATCTGCATTGCAACAAAATCAATCTAATATTACACTGGCACCAAGACTAAAGTGTCGCAAGCTTCAGAAAGCCGCAAATAAAAGGTTTGATGAGCTTGGAGACCCTTACTCATGAGATTAACGGCTTGGTTTGCGAGAGCATCAGCTTCGGCGTTAAATTCCTTGAAAATAAACAATGTCATTTGCACCCCAGAGTCGGAGAACAAGAATCAATTATCCGAGTTGACATTAAAAGATTGAGTTCCAAGAATTGTTTGAAAAAGAATACAACAAAACCACGATCACAAAACTAACCACATCTGTACTTCTAAAGCATATGAAAACATAGATAACCAGAAAATTGTCATGGGGTAAGGTTTTCTCATATTATAGACGCATGCAACTTCTAATGGCCAGAATCTTAGTTATAGAAGAACTAAGTCAAATATGACAAAAGAATCCTAAATTCATTATATATCCCCATAACTTTCATATTGCTTCATAACTATTTATAAAATCTAGTCTAAAACTGGCAATGACATGCTGTTACCCAACACTGATTTGTTCAATATTTTCCAAGTTTTTCCATGTATTTAGAGAATCATACTCCATGCCCATGTCCAAATATGTTTTGCATACAAGCGTCAGACAATGGCACTTAAAAAGGAAAATGAAGAGTGAAAAGTAAGAATTTATTATCAGCCTGTACCCTGTCAACATGATTGATCTGGAATGATATGAACTTATCCTTGAGATCCTTTGCCACTTTATTTAACTCAACCAAATTCTGACTTTTAATTTTCCACCGACCCTGAACCTGTTACACGAGGAAATTACAAAAGAATCATGTGAACAAAATAAAGAAAATCACAAAAACAGAGAGAACACTAGAATGTAGTAAAAAACAGTAAAACTCTCAACCTGCATACAGACGAGGTTAGAGTCTCCTTGTACACGAACATGTTTGAACCCCTTTCTAAGAGCATATTTCATCCCCAAAATGGCAGCTCGATATTCAGCCACATTGTTCGTGGCAATGCCGACGCCTTCACGCAATCGACAGACCTATAATATTTCAAGGTTAAACACAGCTAGGCCATTAAAAAAAGAATGATTCATACCCTAAAAGTGTTGCATACAATTCAAGTGACATCATACCACTCTTCCATCTTCAGTTCGTAAAACAGCTCCTGCACCAGCTGGTCCAGGATTTCCTTTAGAGGCCCCATCAAACTCAATGGTATAGTACGGCTAGATATTGACATAAATTTGAATCCTTTGTTAAAAAACCAAAGTACAGAATCCCATACAATTGTAGTCTAATCATTGTCTTGGTGCTGATAACAGCATAAATTTAATGAAATAGAAACATTTTAATTCCACAATGATAACAATAACTCACAGAATTTGAGGGCATCATTTGAGTTGAAGGCATCACTTGATTAGTAAAGTTCATATGATTTATCCTAGGATCAGTGTAAAGTGAGGTTGATCCCACCAGATCCTGAAATTAGAGTAAAAAACCAGTTAACTTAGTAGAAAAACAGAAATGCTGTTAGGCATCAGTCTTGCTTCTCTTTCAGTTAAGCAACTATAAGAAATTACTCAACCTCCATACTTGTAACTATTTCTTTATTTTGAAAGCTGAATCCCATACAAAACCACTTGAAATTTGGACTACTCAATCATCTAAAGATTGCCATATGTTTGTGCCTAATTCTTTGATCTAGACATGTTGGACATAACAAGTTATTGCCACAGAATCACAGTTTAATATTCTTTAAGTTTCAGGAGAGAACCTTTCCAAGTATTTGATGCAATCTATTTGGTGAAGGGTCCCTGTTGGATGTGTTTCCTCTGAAAGAAGTTGGTTGCTGAAAGCAAAATAGCATTTTTAATGAAGATTCCCCTATTATGACACAAGTTATGCCAAGTAAGAACAACATATCATCTCATATAAGAACATAGCATACAGATATACACGCGATTTTCACCTACAATTCTTTTCACTACAATACTATAATTATCCAATCACATTCAAGAATTATGTCAGAGTCCACCACTTATAAGTGCAGGCTCCATATTTTTTTTTACCTGGACCCTACATAACTTTGAATTCTAATAGGTTACCTGTAGTATCGTAAGTAATATATTCCTCATATACACTTATAGAGTTGTACAAACAGACAGTAAAATGAAATATGATAATAAAAAAAGGTGTATCAAAAGAAACCCTCACGTTATACCTGGAAACTTTACATGCAAGACGAACAAGACACAAGGAAAATAACACAACACGAATACACAAATATTGGAACATGTACAAATCTACATAACACAAATTATTACCGTGTCAAAATTTATACAAACACGGGAAACAATCGCAGAATACAATACATATATATAAATTCATGAAAAGGAGGTAGGAAAAGCAACCTGAGGAGGGCAAGGAATAAGTTTGCCAAAGGTGTTATCATTAACTTCAGAGGCACTTATGGAATAGGCAGCATTTTTTAGCCCACATGAACCAAGATATACCTCAGCCTGCTTTGACAAGCCGTATCCTTTATATATCCTCAAGGAAGGATCACATGCCTGCTAAGCAAAATTTGAACACCTTTTATACTATCCAAAGCACATGTCTTTATACCTTATTCAACAGGTAAAGTCAAAACAGATTAGCTAAACCCGCACAAAATAACAGCATTGAAGAAGGATTAACGTAAGTACAAGAAATTCTACCATTTGAATGAAATGAAGTATTGAGTATCTCGTCAAGGTAAAGCAAACCCAGAATTGGAAAATCTATATAATTTGATTAAGAAAAGCAAAAAGACCCACTAGCAAATTCGCCTTAAAAATTTTGGCAAAAAAAAGAATCGCCTTAAAAAAGTGAAGTAAAAAAAAAAAACACATTACTAGAACGTAATTACGTAAATAAGTGTAACGAAAAAGGGGGAAATTTACTGAAATTCCAGCTTCTTCTATTAGATCCCTTAAACTTTTGTAAATGCCAATAACATCTCCCTTCTTAACAACATAAAAAGCATCTTTCTCTTCCTCCATTGATGACCCAAAAACTTGAACTTACAGATATTGACGATGAAATAAACCAAAAAAAAAAAAAAACGTCTTTAAAGAATTTCGAAAGAGTGACTGAGAAGCTTTGAAGTACAACTGTACGTGTCAAGGGTTAGGGGTAGTGGTCTTTTCAAAGTAAGAGGGAACATGAGCATATGACAAACGCTGATTTGGGCTCTGGCGGGAAACACGAAAAGAGAAAGAACAAGACAAATGGCCCATTGATTATGGACTTCAAACCCAATTTCATAAAACTCTTTATGCTTTTTTTTTAATACTCAATAATAAATTTGGCCACTAATTTTACATATTTTATCAAAATTGTTTTAATTGTATTTTTAAGTTTTTTTATTATTATTAACTTTTGTTCTTTTTTTCAATCCATTTTTTTTAATGAATCTAAGGAATCAATCTACTTTTTCTAACAAATATAATGAATAAATTCAATGTTTCAATTTTTCGTTTCATTCAAAAGATTTCAATCTTTCATACGTTTATTTATTGATAAGTTTTTCTACTGAGTTAATTTTTTTAGATAATTACATTTATTTTCTTTAAATTAAGAGATTTTTTAATTTAATGTATTATTTATTTATTTTATTATTTTCCACATGTAATTATTTTATTGTGTTATTTAAGTCCTAAATTACATCTAATTAAAATATATTCTATATATAAAATTTCACATCATCTCTATTAAATTTTTTAATAGTACTTTTATTTAATTTGTTAAAAAATAAATTAAAAAAATAAAAATTAAAAAAAAGACTCAAAAATATAATTAAGAGTATTTTTATAAAATATAAAAATATTACTGACCCAGCTAATTTAAAACTTTCCATGCTTTGCTTTCGAGAATTTCCAACATAAAATCTGCAACTTTATTTTGTAATCATGGTTTTTTACACGATCGGTATTCATCATAATTGATTGCAAAAATATTCATCACTTTTATAATCAGGAATGATAAACACACAGTATGACAGTAGATTAATTTGTGACTCGATTTAACTTCTTGCTAATGATCAAAGGATAATGGCAGGTTGGTGAGTGATGTATAGATTTCTGCACTGTCTTTTTCTTGCTACAATTCCTTCAATGAGAAACCACAACCTCTTCTTCCAGATTTTCTCTTCTACTTTATCTGAATCTGATTTATCAAGCCACGTGCGAAGTTTAGGGATCGAAATTAAATTATAATTTTTACAATAATAAAAATATAATTTTATTATTTTTATATTTTTATATTTTTTTATAATTTTCAAAGAAATTAAAGTGTAATTTTATTTTAATTAGTTTAAAATTTTAAAAATTTTAAAAAACTTAAATAGAAAAATTTTCATTTTAGAAAGGATCCGACCTTACCAACCCCTAGTTATCCCAGTGTTATGGGATGGCTCATTTTTTAAAGGTTTTTTTGTTCATATATTTAGGATCACACTTTTACATCCATGTAACAAAATGTAATTAGCTTAGATATTTTAAAAAAAAGTAAATTATAAAAATAGTCATTTTTGTTTGTCAAAAATTATTTTTTAGTCACTTATGTTTGAAATGTTATTTTTTAGTCACTTACGTTATCGTTTTGTTATGAAGTAGTCACTCTGCCGTTAAGCTCCATTACCTCACTAACGGTAATCCTTCGTGGCAGCTCAAATGGGTTTTAAATGCCAACTTAGATTTCTAACTAGGATGGAAATATTTTTTTTCAATCAAAATGGAAAAGAAAATTAAAAAAAAAGGATATGGACGATTTTATTTTCTAGTTCAATGTGTAATTAATTAAGTTTATTTAATTAAAAACCTATTCTCGTCCCAGTTGAACATTTAAGTTGACATTTAAAACCCATTTAGATGTCACGTAGGATTGCCATTAAGAAGGTAATGAAGCTTATCGATTGAGTGACCAATTCGTAACAAAACGATAACGTAAATAATTAGAATGTAATATTTCAAACATAAGTGACTAAAATATAATCTGAGGTAAACAAAAATGAATAGTTTTATAATTTAACCATTTTAAAAATAAAATGGAAAAGTAAACATTTAATTTTTTCTCATTTCAGCTGGAAAATATAAAAGAACAGTAACGCGTCATGAGCATAAAAAGTTAGGCGATTTTATATGAAGTTTGGAGGAAATGAAGGCTACACTTTCCAATTCCATTGTTTCCATAAATATTTACTCATCAGTCACTTTTGGGCACAAAATAATTCATGTTTGCTTTATGGAAATATGTCGGGTACATGTTGGATTTATGAGTTATTTAATAATTTTAAAAATAATGTTACATACCTTAAAATTCCAACTCAAATATGAGTTGTTTTTTAAGTGAGGGTATAAATCAAGCTAGTCGGGATGATGCCACTATTGGTTGCTGTCTCTACAGTACGAGTAGCTCACCTCACCTGCTATTAACAAGCACAATTTGCCATTTGGAGAGGGCAAAGGCTACTGCTGCCACTAGAATAGATAGAACTTATTCCCTTTGTTTAATGCCTTTGCCTATGGTAGATAAATTTAATTAAATTGTGTCCACCTTCTTCATGTGAAACAGCCTTTAAAATTGTCACTGTCCCCTAAAACCCTTGCAATTTCTCATCCTCTACCTCAATTCCCCGGGAGCTCAACCCTAACAGCAGCAGACAAAATTCAATCATTTTCCTCGCAAACTTTGGTCGTCCACATACACTAATTTAATATTGAAAAAACAATCTTCCATTAAATCTTTTTCCAACTTTTCCACTGGAAAATAGATTTGGGTCTTATGTGCACCAACTTTGTGCCCCGATACTCTACAATATAAATTACATATTTTACTCTCACTTTTTTTTTTTAAATAAAATATTTTACCCTAAAAATATATAATACGATCTGTGTAAATAATTTTCCATAAAGAAAATGTCGGTAAGGATGTGACGATTCTTGAGTGAATGATAACTTTGGCTCATTGTATCTGATAATTTGACCCCATGGGACCTTACATCACTAATAATTCAAATCCATCCCTTTCTTTTCACCTTAAATAAAAACAAATGAATAAAAAATATTTCACTGTAGTCATTAAAATAATTCTTAGAAATAGCCATCACAACTTCAAATTTAATTTTCAAAACTGCGATTTTGATTTTTCTCAAAGAAATTAAAGCTGATTATTTTTTAAAATAAATAGCTTTTATAGTTATATTATTATAATTTTTTTTTTGTTTTTTTTCTTGTACATCCACTAAGGAATGTACCTAATTAATGAGAATTTTCTTTAAGGAGTTTTTACACATTGCAAATGATTGTATAATCACAAACAATTATAACTAATATAAAAGCCAACTGAATTAAATTTTAAAATATAAATGTTAATTTAGTCTTTACTCAATTGGTATGAATATTATTGTCAATGTAGAAGGATGTGAGTTCAAGTGCGCTGAAACGTATTATCCTCTTATTTATGGATTGAAAAGTGACTATGAATAATCACATAATGAAAATTAGATACTAATACATAAAAAAAAATTTAATACAATATAAATTACCCTATTCCTCTTTCCTATCCCTTCTCGAAAAATAAATAAATAAATCACAATTTTATATAATTTTTTTAAAATCAAGAATATGATTACAACAATTTCTTCTTTTAAGTAAGGAAAGGGAAAAAAGAATATCTTGACTTTTTTTTTTTTTTACCTTTCAACTCATCAAATCTCGTTGAAAAAAAAAACCTCATAAAATCTAAAAAAATTGTCTGATTAATTTGGTATTATACGGAAAAATAAAAAAGTAAAAAAAATCTCCTCCTCTTCTTCTTCTTCATCCTCTTTAGTTTTTTGTTCAAGATAAAAATACATTAAACCGTAACAAAAATAGAGAGAGATGATGATCTTGCCTAAACTTGGGAAGCTCCCTCCATTTTTCTTGTCTTGTCTTCTTCTAACCATCATATTCATAGTCTTCATCCTCTGTTCTCCAAACCCTTTCAACCCCATCTCCAAATCTGACCTTCATCAAACACTTGCTTTGCCCAATTCTACCTCTCATGGTAATTCAATCCATTTCTCTTCTTCTTTCAGTTTCACCAAATGAGAATTTTGTTTGATCTTTCTTTTTCTTTTGGGGTATTTTAGGTGATGACGATGATGAGATTCTCAAGTGTGACTTGTTTAAGGGAGAATGGGTGCCTGACCCGCAAGGTTCTTTATATACGAACTGGAGTTGTTCAACGATTCCTACTTCAAAGAATTGTTTCCACCATGGAAGAAAAGACACAGAGTTTCTGAAATGGAGATGGAAACCTCATCAGTGTCAGCTTCCCAGGTTTGATCCTAAGACTTTCCTGGAATTTGTTCAAGGGAAGAAACTTGGATTCATAGGTGACTCAGTTGCCAGGAACCACATGGACTCCCTCCTTTGTCTCCTCTCAATGGTTAGTACATTCATGTCGTACACATATTCTTCTCCAACATTTACTCAAAACCGAATAATATTGCTTTTCATCATAACAGGGCATTGTTTTTTTATCTGTGGCATGGTATGGAGTAATTTATCTTTAGATAAATTAAATCTAATTTACTGTTTGAGTTGCTAGAATTGCAAATCTTTTACAGGTAGAAACTCCGGTGGATCATTACAAAGATTCCGAAGACCGGAAACGGGTATGGTACTTTCCCGGTCATGATTTCACTCTCATGATTCTTTGGACGAAATTCCTAGTAGACGGTGAAGAACGAGTGATCAATGGTTCATCATCTGGTATTTTTGATTTGCACCTCTATAAAATTGATAAGAAATGGACCACAGATCTTCCTGTTCTAGACTATATCATCATCTCGGACGCACATTGGTTTTTCCGAACGATTTACCTACACAACGACACCGGTGTTGTCGGATGTGTGTACTGCGATCATCCGAATGTGACCGATTTCGGTGTCGGGTTCGCCCTCAGGATGGCTTTTCGATCGGCATTAAACCATATCAACCGCTGCAGGGAGTGCAAAGCGAGGGTGACCCTCGTCCGGACGTTTTCGCCGGCTCATTTCGAGAACGGGACATGGGATACAGGAGGTAGATGCAATAGGACAAGCCCTTTGAGTGAAAGAGAGATTAAGTTGACAAGTAATGAATGGGAACTGAGGAGCTTGCAAATGGAAGAGATTGAAAAGGCAAATATAGAAGGAAATAAGAAAGGAACGAAGTTTGCAGCATTGGATGTGACAAGGGCAATGTTGATGAGACCTGATGGTCACCCTGGTGAATTCTGGGGGAATAAATGGATGAATGGATATAATGACTGTGTCCATTGGTGTTTGCCGGGTCCGATTGATGCTTGGAACGATTTCTTATTTGAAGTTTTGAGAAGAAAAGTTACATAAATTATATTGTTTGGACTTCATTTTTCTTAAAGTATTCATGTCCAACATTTGTATTTCATATATGAATATAATTGAAAAAAACTTAAAAATATATTATATTTATATTGGATATGTATACTTATATTGACTTTCACACTCAAATTTAACTAACATATACTAATTACGTATGGTTAATACAGGAAAACTTCATACATTATACAAACAAACCACGATAATACTCCAACATCACACGGCAAAATACACGATTTAACAGCCGATAACAAAATAAAGCCCAACTTGGCACAACTAAAACAAAATGCTCCAATTGGGCCCTGAACCCATATAAGCCCAATATGGGCCCAAATATATTATCTCTTTCGCTCCATCGACTCGCACATTTCGAAACTTTCATTTCCCTACGTAATTGCCTCTGTTTCAAAGAAGCCGAAAGCAAAGAATCCCAGACCCCAAAATTAACAATCTTCGTATTGAAATCCCTAATTTGAAACCCTAAATCCCCTGAAGGACATATTCCGATGGGGGAAACTAGAAAACGAGGTCGGAAACCTAAAGCCCCTGCATCTACCACCGAAACTATGGACCTCCAATATACGAGTGCCTCCAACGCCACTCAAACCGACTACGTTGCCGCCCAAAACGACGTCTTTAGCGCTGCAAACGATTCGGTACCGACCGCCGCCGCCGCCGCCGCCAAAAATGACGCCAACAACCCACCACCGGCAAGACGGGGCCGAGGGAGACCGAGGAAGTCTGAGGCGGGGCACATGGAGAATACGGAGCCGCATGCGGCGGCGTCCCCGGAGCGGAGACCTTATCAAAATGGGGCAGTGGTACTGGAGCCTCCACCGCAGCCAGTGGCGAAATGGGAGAGTGTGGCGGCAAGGGTAGTGCCAGCGATGGATGCAGTGGTGAAAGTTTTTTGCGTCCACACTGAGCCAAACTATTCACTGCCATGGCAAAGGAAAAGACAGTATTCTTCAAGTAGTAGTGGATTTATAATTGGAGGGAAAAGAGTGTTAACAAATGCTCATTCAGTGGAACATTATACTCAAGTGAAGTTAAAGAGAAGGGGGTCTGAAACCAAGTACCTGGCTACTGTTTTGGCTATTGGGACTGAATGTGATATTGGTAAGGAAAAGTTTTGATTTGTGGGAATTTTCATCTTTTTGGGTGTGTGTGTTTTTTTTTTTTTTTTTTTTGGTTTAAAGGAAGTTAGGTGGTTTAGTTTCGAGGACTATAGGAATGGGTAGAAAATGGTATTTGGTTATTCGTATTGAGTGACAGGCTTAAGGTATTAAAGTTTGCATTTTTTTCAGGAAAATCGTTTCGAGTGCTTGGAAGTTTTTTTTTCTTCTTTTTTGCATTATTCTCTTGCCCTTCTTGGATTTAGCAAATTTCAGTAATGCGATTTTATTGTAGAAAAAAGGCAGAGGATGATTCATTGATTTTGCTTGTTTAGAGTGGATAGCAGTAGCTCTTGTACTCTTTAATGTGGAACATGTATATGCGGAAATAACTCATCCTAACTTGTTTTCTTAATTTATGGTAACTTTGTTATTAACTGAGGGTTTTTGGATGTTGTAGCAATGTTAACAGTTAGTGATGATGAGTTCTGGGAAGGTGTTTCACCTGTTGAGTTTGGAGATTTGCCTGCACTCCAAGATGCTGTAACTGTTGTGGGCTACCCCATTGGAGGTGACACGATCTCTGTTACTAGTGGTGTTGTATCACGAATCGAGATACTCTCTTATGTTCATGGGTCAACTGAACTTTTGGGATTACAGGTTGTGAAATTAGTTCCCACTTCTAGTGGTTCAACATGTTTGTTTGACATGTTCATTGATCTATTGCAATTGATATGGTTTTGCAGATAGATGCAGCTATAAACTCTGGAAATTCTGGCGGGCCTGCTTTCAATGATAAGGGCAACTGTGTCGGTATCGCATTCCAATCTTTGAAACATGAGGATGCAGAAAATATTGGGTATGTCATACCTACACCAGTTATAATGCACTTCATTCAGGATTACGAAAAGAATGGGGCGTATACAGGTATTTTTCATGGCATGACTATTTTATCAAAGTTCAGTCATTTCTATTTTGGAATTAGAAAGAGGTTTTTCTTATATCTGGTATTGTGCTTGAATTCTTATTCCTGTCTTCTTCATCATTTCTATTTTAGGCTTCCCAATCCTTGGTGTTGAGTGGCAAAAGATGGAAAATCCTGATTTGCGTCTGGCAATGGGGATGAAATCAGATCAAAAGGGGGTCCGTATTAGGAGAATTGAGCCCACTGCTCCAGAATCTCATCTTCTGAAGCCATCTGATGTTATACTTAGTTTTGATGGGGTAAAAGTTGCTAATGATGGAACAGGTAAGTGACTCCCCCTACGCCCCATATGCTTGTAGGATGTCATTTATTCACCTATGAATGTTAGTAGGATGTCATTTATTCACCTATGAATGTTTGTGCGCATGGCCTATATATGCATATATGCATACTTTGTTTATTGCCCTGTTATTTCTGCATCAGCACTATACTGTTCTTGGAGACACAATATCTTTTTTACTTTTTCTAGAATTAGCAACTGAAAGTGTCAAGTATTGCTTTCATTTTAGTTAAAAAATTAGATGCAGATGTTTCTGTAGGATTTCCCTCTGAGCTGAGAATGATAATTTGGCTGTATGGTTTCTTTATCTACATGAAAATGTTCTATGGAGATATTGTTTAGTTTAATTGGTGGTTCATTTATGAGATTAAGAACTAGGCAGTAAAAGCAGTGTTCATTCATGGTGGAGGTAGTTTTAATGTAGATTTGCTTACATACAATACATTTGTGCCTTAAAATGGTTGTAAACCTTCAAGATGAGATTTTCTTAGCAACCATGATTCATGTGATTTTGGCACAAAAGAGTTTAAAACCAGAATTTCTGAATTATTCATCTGCTCTCTTTCGGTATTCAATTCATTGCCTTATTTTATCGTGACTTTTGCAGTTTCCATAAAGATGAAAGCTTTTTTAGTTGGGTTTTAGTTGCTTTTCTATCTGCTGTGGGCTGTGGTTGATTGATGACTGTTGCATGATGCTTAGTCAACTCTTGAAAGCCCCCTGGATGACTCACATATTTGGCTCAAATCGTGTTTTAATGTTTAAGTCAGTCAAGTGTTCTGGCATTATTGTCCTATTTTATGTAAGGAAACAATCTCCTGACCTTTCTTTCTTGTTTTTCATTTTCCCTTGCCCTGGGGAAAAAAAGTTCCATTCAGGCATGGGGAGCGCATAGGCTTCAGCTATCTTGTTTCTCAGAAGTATACTAGGGATACTGCATTAGTTAAAGTTCTCCGTGATTCGAAGATACTTGAATTTGATATAAAACTTGCGACTCACAAGAGGCTCATCCCCGCGCACACCAGTGGGAAACCTCCTTCTTATTATATTATTGCTGGATTTGTTTTTACTGCTGTAACTGTTCCATACTTGCGTTCTGAGGTTTGTAGTCATCCATCTCTCTCTGTGTTGTGTGTTTCTTTCCTTGAACTTGTTAATATAGTAATTGTTGGTAATTTGTTAACAAACTCGCGGTTTTAGATTTTTGTTATTGTGTTTATTGCATTATTGTAAACTTGATTGCTAGGAAAAGTGCCCCATTAGTGAAATTTGAGGTCTCTATTAGTGTGTTTTTTTAAAAAAAGAGGTTTACATTGTTGGAATGATTCACCATTCCTTGTGAATCATTCAAGGACTGTTTAATGTAGAATTGTCCTAACCATTGTTCAGAATTTGGAATGAATGCTAACTCTCTCTGAACTTTTGTTCTAGTCTTGAACATGCTTAAATATATATATTGTTTATATTTGTTAACATTTATAGAACACTTTGTATATTGTCCTATAGCTATAGAATCCCAATATTTTGCAGAAATTGGATAGAATCTTAATACTTGCTAAACTTTTGTTCTAGTCAATTTTTTTTTTTACTCATTAAGAAAGATAAGGGATCCTGTTTTGTGGGTCTAAAACTTTTTTTCATTTTCGATAACTGTTGCTAAGTAAAAGGTCTACGCTGTTACATTTTTATGATTTCATGTTTGAGTGGTCACTGTTCGGGTTTGCTTATACTTCTAACTTCCCTGTTTCTCTCATTTACAGTATGGGAAGGATTATGAATTTGATGCACCTGTCAAGCTATTGGATAAGCATCTACATGCAATGGCCGAGTCTACAGATGAACAGCTTGTTGTTATTTCACAGGTCTATCTGTTGTTTCTCGTGTTTTTCCTTCTGATATATTGTTACAGCCCGATGTAACACAATGATTTGGCTTACTTTTTTATTCATGCATTTTAGACCTTATGCTTACAATGTTTTCTTTATTCTCAGGTGCTTGTAGCTGATATCAATATTGGATATGAGGATATTGTCAATACTCAGGTCAGGGAGTATTTCCTGACATTGCCAGGGATGTAAAGTGTATAAAAAATTTAAAGAACACATGCTAACATTTTTCTTTTAATTTCATTTATCTAGGTTCTTGCTTTCAATGGAAAACCCGTGAAGAATCTAAAGAGCTTAGCCAATATGGTTGATAACTGCAATGACGAATATTTGAGATTTGACCTGGAATATCAGCAGGTTTCCTCCCTCCCTCCCTCTCCGTCCCTCTCCCTCTCTCTCTCTCTCTCACATACACACGCGCACACACATACAGTTGATGAAATGTATAATTTTTTGTTTAGCTGATTCTCAACTTTGCGACGCAGATAGTAGTGCTACATGCCAAGGCTGCAAAAGCTGCAACTTTAGATATTCTAACTACACATTGTATATCTTCTGCAATGTCTGATGATCTCAAGACTTGAATTAAGGTTGGAGGGAAACACTAGACGATAGTCTATGTGGGTCCTATTTTTGCATGTTTCCTCATTAAGGTACTGCATGATTCGAGTTGCATATGCCGTATACCAAACATGATTGAGTTTTGCATTTGTGGGTGTAGTTATGGTTTTTTATCTGCAAGATAGATTGCAGGTCTTGCTTCTAGTTTATATTGCAAGGAGGTTTAGAGATGGTCTTTTTAACTAGAATGGTTCAGGAAAGCATTTTGTACCATTTTCTTGCTCATCTTATTTTTCACCCGTTTTAACTAATTCTAGAACCATGAGTAATCAATTAGTGGTATTACATCTACGATATTCGAATTATACCAAACTATACATGTACCCAATTTTATTTTTCTTAATATGCACTTGTCTAAACTTTAAATTCCTATTGTTAACATTTTTAACTTGCTCCGTCCACGTGATATTGATCGCTTCGTCACATTGCCTGGTTGGTCCAATCTAGTGTCGTATAACCTGTTTTCTCTTCAACTGGAGCTTCAATATTTGCATATCACATAGGAAATCTTTATTTCGACATGAGCTGAAACAGGGTTGTCTGAAGAAGACAGACCTTCAGAACTGAGAAAATTATCCATTTCCAATGCATTTGTTCCTACACTTGACCATTTTTGTAGCTTTGAAGCAGGGGGTCCTTGTGGGAAGATGATGAATCTATGGTGGAGCCACTGCCATTGTCCTCAGCCGTTGCTTCTTTCACCTTTCCCCACATCAGCGTATAAAATCCAATCGATATTGTTGTTGCTCCGATAAGACTACACAAGTATAAAAGAAACAGTCCATTAGCTAAAAAAACAAAGATATTAAAGTTACAATCTAAATGGTAGTCAGTACGCAATGTTATGATTGTCATTTTATGGTTAGGTTTTTCTGTTGTAGGTATTTTACCCTTAATATCCATTGCAGTTGATTGTAGTATATGTTAGCAAATTGGTAAATTCAAAGTGATGGAAACAAATCCATGACCATAACTTAAAATCTTTGCTAGAAGCAAAAGCAGTGCGTTGTGTATACCTCCCAATATGAGGTGTTTCAGTCAGGAAGACGATACCCATGGTAAAAGCTATGACAATTGAAAATGGCTTAAACATTGCCACGAAAACTGGTCCCTTCAACCGCAGAGCCCATGAATGAACTGTATTGTTCAAGCAAGAACTGAAGACTCCCTGAAAGAGAGGATACAGGCAAAGTTTTCAAAGAATTTGCTATCCGTGGATATTCTCGCAACAACCGTAATTTAAATCCAATCCCTTGTTCTTACCGAGCAAGTAACCGAGGCTAATGCAATGTCTGGCCTTATTCTCCAAGCACTTGCATTTCTTTCAACAACTAAACCAACAACGAGAGCTATGAAGCACACACATAAATTGTAAAAGAACACTACGGTTAGTTCTGCCGGATACTCTTCCATGATTTGTGTCTGCAAAACATCAGATAATCCATTTATTTCTTCAAATTTCCAACCAGGGATGCACCAAGCGAGATATATTTGCAAAATTGGTAAACGAACTCTTACAAGAACAATGTACCAGAATGGAATCAGAATATTCTGAACAGTGAGGAAAACACCACCAATGACCCAATTTGTGCTTGAAGAGTTGAGAGGTTGATGAAGAGACATTGAAGCTTTGACAATGGCCGGACCCTTATATAGAGTCACTACAAATGCACCTGTAATTGATATTATGGTGCCCATTACTTTGGCCTGACTGCTTCTTCGTTTCAGTACCAGCTTCTCCATTCTAAAAAATCAGGTATGGGATTTAAGTAGCCGTCGCAACGCATGCATTAATGTGCGTTTTCGGAGTAAAAAAATTACCTGAAGAGGATAGCTAGGATGAAGGTAAAAGCTGGTGTGAGGTTGCTGATTGCAGAAGAAAGAGTAGGAGAACCATAAATGATGCCTGTGTACCCCATTGTCTGACATGAAATCCTGAAACCAATTTCAGCAATATTACAGATAAAAACTGATGAAATTGAAAAGAAAATCAAGATCTTTCTATATAATGAAGCAAATTAGTTGGGAAACATTTGCTAAAAATCATGCTTCTTGTTTCTGAATCACCACAAGTTTTACCCTATAAACCCGAGAAGTCCAATTTTGCATAGTATACGCAAGCTGAGTGGAGGTAGCACTCTTGATCTGCAAGAAAAACCAGAAATAAAAACACAGTGTGGATTTGCATGTTGTAACGATTTGAGTGTAGATCCGTGGTGAGAAATAAAGGAAGGACCTGTAAGAGAAGAAAGGAGTAGGAAGAAGAAGAAGAGCAGCAACGGCGTAATCGTAGACCAAAAAAACATGGTAGCTCATGCCCTTCAACGTAGCTGCTTTAAACAGTGTGTTTATCCCCACTATTGCACATTCCATTGTCACCATTGCTGTGAATGTCACTACATCCTTGTAATATTTCCTCCATGATCCCCACACCATCCTTCCTTCCTCTCAATTTCTCTCAAAACCAACCAATTGGTCAGGTTGTAAGGTCCTTATATTTGACAATTCTTTATCAAGAAAATCGGAGGGGAGGGGAGATTACAAGCTAAATTAAAATTTTGAGTTTCAGTTTTAGTTTTAGGTTTCAAATTTCGTATTCCTATGAATTAAATTATTGATCCTTGTGATTTCTATTTAACTTATAATAATCTATATTGGATTTTTTATGCATGCGCGTGGGTTTTCGATGAGTAAATGAATAAATAAATTTGACTTTATGGTGTAAATAGCATCTTGTCTTCCATAAAATAGACTAATTTTGGCCATGTGACATGAATGATCATAATTTATTATAAATATTTATTTATGTGGATAAAGGATCTTGTGATTATAGTTTTCTATAGCATCTAATGTCAGCAAATATTTTATAGCACAATTGCTGTATTAAATATAATATTTTCTTAATATTTATCTGATGTCCACTTCTCAAATTTAACATCAAATCAAACTATAAAAATCCATGAGATAATGAATATTTATTTGATTCAATGCTACTACATTTGCCATCCTTTGTATATTATGAAAGAGAATATTTTATGGATTTATTTTGGTATCGTGTTTATACTGTCGTATTAAATGATCATGCTCGTTTATTTTATGTTCATATAATGCATACAATTTTGGTTACTGTTTGGGCTAGTTTAATGGCTCTATATGAATTAGCCCTTTTTTATTCTTCTGATCTCGTTCTTGATCCAATATGAAGGTAAGGTATGTTCGTTATACTCAACAGTATGTACACAACTTTAAACATTCTATATCTAATCTATGAATATATTGATATGATTTTATTTTCAAAACTTTTAAAGATCTTTTAAATTTATGTTTTATTTAAATAAGGTTTTTGCATTATTGGTAAAAGTTAAGATTTTTATCTTTTAAGTAATTAAATTTAAATCTTTTTATGTTTAATTGTTATGCCTAAATCTCTAATCCTATTATATATCTTTATTATAAGTGATATGTAGTTTGTTTATACTTTTTATTAATTTGACTCTGTTTTATAATTAATGGATATGAAAAGTTTTATAAAAGATTTCACCAAAGTGTACCCATTAGCCATACTAATATTTCCAAATATGTATACAAATTGTGAAGCATGATTGATAAATATATAATCATCAATCTCAAACAGTAGAATTTTCTCAATTCTGCAACAAACTGGACAAGCCTGCTTCCCAATTTGTGGAGGCTATGTTATGATGGCAATGATAAGTGCGAAAGCATCGACTATTATTATCCCCACAATTTTGTTCAACTTATATAGCTTTGCAGAAAACGACTCTGTCACCGGATTAAATCTGTTCATGGCTTGGTTCGTTTGAAAAGTGAGAGGGTTTAAGTAAAAATATAAGCTCGAAATAGATTTGGACAAAAAAAAAAAAGATCCATTTAGAAAACGAGACAAGCCTTGGGTAAAGGCAGTTTTGGCCCTCGAGCCCAGCCCAAATTTGCACAAAAAAACTGTTATTGTTTTTTTGTTGTTTTCTTCTTGTTGTTTTTTTATTGTTTTGTTGCTATTTTCTTATTGTTTTCTTATTATTTTGCTACCATTTCACTATTATAGTCATTATTTTGTTGTTATTGTTTGGATATTGTATAATTCTTGTTTTATGTTAATTTCGTTACTATTTTAGAGATATTTGCTTGTTAATTGCACCTAACATTTTACACATTCTTTTTAAATTTATTTTCAAGTTGTTGAGAAATATTTATTTTAATGTTTTTAGTATTTTTATATATTATATTTTAAAAGAATAAAAAAAATAATACAGACAAGCCAAGCTGAGCCCAAGTTTTAATATTTTTATCCGGGTTAGGCTTGGACAAAATTTAGGCCTATTTCTTAGGTTGAGCTGAACAAACGAGCCTAAAATTTTGATAAAACTCTAACTGACCTGACCCATAGACATCTCTACACACACCTCTACACTGAATGAGGTGTCTAACTTTCTTAACCATTTTCTCTCATTTCTTCTTCTTCTTTATGAGACGACTTGAAATATTAAAGTTCTCAAGATTGAACTATGCCATTAAACCAATGTTGGATAATAGATTTTACAAAATAGTTGCTTCATGTTAACATATTCCTTTCATTTAAATTATTCTAAGCAATTTAGTTTTTAAAAAATTGACAATTATTTGTTAAACATTTTTTCACTTATTTAAAAGCATAATTATTTGGCATGATTTGAACGGGTCAAGCTGATGCATGATATCAGGGGTGTAATTAAGAGAGCAAGCAATGGGCTTAGCACCTCCCTCTTCCTTTAGCTAAGGGGTAAAATAATAATTTTAGTTCATTTCAGTTGTGTGTAAAGCTCAAATGCACCAAGAGGGTGTGAATTGGTGATTAACAAATTTTGATAAAGATGAGCGAATAAAAATGATACTAGAATTTAAAGTAGTTCAACCACAATTGCTTATGTCCATTATCTTGACTTTTCACTACTAAAGATTTCTCTAGTTCACTAATTTGAAAACCTTTTAAAGATAAGGTTTAACTTTTACAAAATTATCTTTTCAATTAGACATGATAGAGTCACTTTCACCAAAATCTAAGTAAACTCACACAAGTTGAAAAATGAAAACAAAAATGACTAAGCACCTTGGAAGGTTGATATACAATTATTAGGCTCTCACAAATACAAAACAATACTTGAAAGAATAAATAAGAATTGAACCCATGAGTGTTTTCAAGTGAAAATGAGAATAACAAGGTAAAGATTGGATTATTGTAGTAAATCTTGTAAATTTGTTTCTTGTCTTCATATTGGTGTCCTTGAACTCTATTTACTCCTTCATTTCTTTCTAACCATTTGGATTGGTTAGAGGGAAGATAAAGTCATTGGAGTCATTAATTCTAGCATTATATGTAGTTGTAGGATAGCATGTTTGATGCATGACTTTTGGGTACCAATACCTGGCTTTGAAAAATGCGACCATTAGCTCCTTATGTATTAGAACTTAAGGTCATGTTTCAATACCTTTTAAGGTGGGTTTGGATAGGCAATGGGGTGTAGTGTGGTGTGTTTTTACACTAATTGCAGGTAAATGCACCACCCATCTAAACCCAACCTTAGTTAAGGTTCAATACCTCTACAACTATGGTCTAATTACATTTGTTGCCCTGAAAAGCTCACCAACTTGCTATGTTCTAGTGTCATGGACCATGAATCAAAGCCTTTGACGAGTGTGCACAAAACGTTTCATGAAAGTCAACTGATGAAATGGGGCTCATTTGACCCATTTGAACTGGCCTGATTTGTGGAACACATGAAAATGCCCATCTACTTGAAGCATTGGTGGCCCAATGAAACACTCCAGTAAAACTAAAGTTACCAGAGTAATTATTGTAAATCCTAAAGGGTAAAGATATATAAAGTTGAAATCTCTTAAGACTCTCTATTGTAGATGGGAACTAATCTCAATCATTGATGTAATTCGATTTGTACCGTTGAATTTGAGAGAGTTCAACTATAAATAGAGGCCTTCCCTTCATTTGTAATCATTCTATTCATAGTTTTGAATATATTTAAGAGCATTTACTCAAACACTTGATGTTTGCTATTTTTCTGTGGCTTCTTTCTCTTTTGAGTTTGCTTTCACTTTGCTTTGATGCCTTAGAGAATTTCCCTTGTGAATTTTTTCCTTTCATAAGTTATGCTGACTTAGGTAGATTTGCAGCGAAAGAATCACCTAAGACTGTGCAGTCCGCCAGATTAAAGCTCTAGCCCCATGACATTAGAACATAAAAAGGTTATGTTTCAATACTTATATTGGTATCAATACTTTTTCTTATAAGTTCTGATATCTATGAAGTTGGTAGTTTACTGACTTTATATGATTTTATTCTTAAGATCCATAATTTCATCATTTAAATCATAATTTATGTTTTTTGACTTTATGCAAAAAAAATAAAAATAATTACAAGTATTTCTAATTGAAAATCTAGTTACGGATCATATCAATTATGTGTCCATCTTTGACATGCGAAAGTTCCCTTGAGTGACTAACTTCCTTTTGCACTTAAGTTGGTTCATGAAGATCATGTTGTTTGGACTATTGAACCAACTCATCTTGTGTTTGCTTCTCTTGTGATTAAGGAACTATTTTGTTATATCAAAATATTTAAAAATCAAAGCTAACATTATGAATTATTCAATTCAAGTACTTTTAAGCTTCTTTTTTTTTTTTTTGCTTTTGACCCTCAAACTTTTGAAACTTTATTTTGGCCCCATAATAGTATATTCATGGCTTCACCTCTGAACATACCTCAGATTTCTAAACTTGCCTCAACTTGAAATATGTGTTTCAAAATTTACTCAAATTTATCCATATTTGTAAATAATTAATTTAAACCTATTGTATGTCATCCATATTATATTTTTAAAATTGGTTTATAGAAGCTTATGCTATTATTTATTTAATACTTAATCATTTAACATTCTATTCTTTTAAATAATATAAATTTAAATATTAACTTCAAACTAATAAACTAGATTTATAAATTATTTGTATCTAATAAAAAGAAGGAACTGTCGTTAAAGTATTAGCATAATTAGTAAAAACGAAAGTTTAACTTTTTGAGTACTCAAATTCGAGATTCATCATACACAATTATATGTGTTGATCTATAAGTCCCATCACATATAATATCAATTTTACTAAGCTACAATAAAATGAAATATATATATATATATATATATATATATATATTACATTATAAATTGAGAATGAGAAATTACATCCACAATTGACTTAACCCTTATCCTTTATGACAACATAGATACATACAATTACACATTTTTTTTTACTATAACAATCAATTCATTTGAATAATTATACCAAAATTTAAAATAAACAATACAATCAACTATCCAATAATAGATTTAAATTAAAATAAATCTAAGAATTATCTATATATAATAAAACTCCCACTTAAAATTTTTGAAACATTTGAAATGTCAACTTTCATCATATAATACCTCGTTACCAATAAAAACATGTAAATATGATTAATTATATTATATTTATACGACTAAGAAGGAAAAAAATATGGGTAAACTACAGAAGTGATCACTTTTGTTTACCTCAAATTACATTTTAGTCACTTATGTTTGAATTATTACATTTTAGTCATTTACGTTATCGTTTAATTACAAAGTGGTTACTCTACCGTTAAACTCCGTTACTTTCCTAACGATAGTCTTACATAGTAGTCCAAATGGGTTTTAAATGCCAACTTGAATGTCCATTTTCTAGGATAAAAATAAAATTTTAATTAAATAAATTTACTTTGGACTGCCACGTAAAACATCTAAGTTGGCATTTAAAACCCATTTGGGCTGCCACGTAAGATCGTCGTTAGGGAGTTAACGGAGCTTAACGGTAGAGTGACTAATTCGTAACAAAACAATAACGTAAGTAACTAAAATGTAACATTCCAAATATAAGTGACTAAAATATAATTTGAGGCAAACATAAGTGACTATTTTTAAATTTACCCAAAAAATATTGATCTTAACAAATGACAACGCAAGGCTCTTTTTTTAAACAAACAACGAAACAAACGCAGAAATGTAAGTGAATTTATTTTTTAAATTCATAAAAATGATAGATTGTAATGCATTAAATTGTTACATGATTCTTTCTATTTCATAACTCAGATTTTTTGTTCTTTTTTCTTTTTCTTTTTCCGAATGTCTGAATTATTTCTAAACGTAAAAGTTACCAAACAATTAAACTTATATCAGTAAAAATAATACTCAGCAAAAACCATTAAAATAGTGTAATTTTTAATGTTAACCGTCTCTGAGCAAACCACCGACCGCTTTCTCGTGGACGTGAATGTTATGGCTTTTTTTTGGCCTGGACACGTGAATGTTATGTTAGATAAAAGAATAGAAGCCATGGACTTTCAGCAAATCACGTGCAGTCAAACGAGTAACGGCTCTTCTTTGTCGAAATCCAAGGAGGGTTTGGTGGAGAGAGGAAACGTGGCGTACCTGTAAGAGAAGTTTCTCTTGAAATAATCATCGTCGTAGTTGCCGTTTCCTCCCGGCCCTTCGTCGAAATTAAGGGCGTAACTCAACGGATCGTAATGGAATTTCCCTCCTCCATTACCGGTTCTGTTATTTTTGAACCGTCGCACAAACGTCTTCCATTTCGGGCCGGCCACCAACTCCGACCATTCTCGGAATCTCCTCCAACCTCGCGTCCACCATGCCTCGTTGTCACTTGATGGCATGGATGATTCGGAGTCGGTGTCGTTGTCGTACACCGCTAAATGCTGCCACCAGATTGGTCCGACGGCAGAGTTACAAGGCATCCAAAAACAACAGCCTCCATTCGCGAACTTGGCAACTTGGATGTTGTCATCGGAGCAGACCGCTGCCTCCTCCGCCTTATTTTGAGGCGGCATTTTGTGGAGAAGCGAAGAAACGGTTAAGAAGTTTCTGTTAAGGGTAACGAGAAGGGAGAGAAAAAAAAGATTTTCTCTCGCTTTCTCGAGAAAGCATGAAAATTAAGAATTTCCTATCATGGGAGAGATTCTCGGTGTTCCGTCATTTTCACTGAACAGGCCTTTTTATTAATTAATTTTTAACAGAAACGACGAAAATTTAGGAGGTTCCCGTTCTACAGCTTTACCAACTAACAATAACAGTGCATGACATACCAAATTAACTCGTGCGTTCTTTTAACTACAATCACACACGTGTCATATTTTTCTATTAAGGAGGGAGAGGGTAAGGCAATTATGGAAGAATACTTATGCTATTTCACTCCATAATTAATTATATATAAATTTTAAAATTGAGATCTTACATCCTAATCTTAACATTAAATTTAAAATTTAAAAGTTAATAATATTTATTTATAATTGTTATGATTATTTAATTTATGCTTAAATAAAGTTATTAGTAATTATTTATACGTTGTCTCTATTTTTTGTTGTTTTTAATTGTGAGATGTCGTGTTATCAGGAACAGAAGTTAATAAATTTTTTTGGCGTTGAAATTAAATTATATATTTTTAATATAGTAAAAATATAATTTTATCATTTTAATAGCCTATGTCTTTATAATTTATAAATGATTAAATCAATTTTTTATCATTTTGGGGGGCCAAAATGTAATTTTATCATTACTAATTTAATTTTTTATAAACTATAAAAAGCCCTGATTATAATTTTTTTTCCATTTTAATGGGAGGTCGGGGCTCTTGCTTGCCTCCTGGATTCACCACTATATGTTTTTATTCATGATGGTGCATGAAACTTATGTACTAATGGTGAATCAAATATTATTCCTTTAATTAATTCGTTGTGTATTGTTGTAAGAAGATGCTTTGTCTCACAAGTTTGATGAGAGGTTGAACATTTTCATATAATGATTTTGTTTAGAACTCAAGTGTCTAAATACGAATTAAGCATAATTATTTGTAACCATTCGACTCCAACTTATGCCCTATAGCATATAGAGCATGCATTGGTGATGATACTACCACTTGAGTAAATTCAAGCACCTTACAATACTCTCCCACTCTGTGAATTTGGACATTTCCCACCGCATTATCCATAGTTTCTTTTCAATTAGTTAATGTCATTTCAATAAATTTTTTCATTTCATTAACACATAAATCTGGTAATTTTTTTACCCTGAACCCCGAACTCTAGAGTTAGAACCTTGAACATGAAATCCAGAACCTCGAACCTGAACCTTAAACTTAAACCTTGAATCCTGAATCTCAAACTAGAACTCAAACCACAAACTTGAACCCAAACTCTAAGCCATGAACACTAAACTCAAATTTAAGGTTCAGGGTTTGGGTTCGAGGTTTAAGGTTTAATGTTTGAGGTTTTAGTTTAGGTTTGAGGTTCACGATTCAATGCTTAGGGTTCGAGGTAAAAATTGACCAAAATTACGTATCAATGACATGAAAAAAATTGCTGATATGTCATTAAATGATTGAAAAGTGACCATGAATAATATGGTAGAAGTGGTCTATAAAATAATTTCTCCTTATTTAGATACTTAATCTTTTGGCAAAGTCTTTTTATGAAGTTACGTGGGCTATCAATAGGACCACCATATGAATTTGCTTAGATTCTTGATAGGGTCATTCAATAAGCTTGCTTGGGTTTTTAATAGAGTTAAAAGACAAAATCCTTATAAAAAATGATATTGGACTTGTTGAGGGTTCAACCCCTCAATAAGAAACTTGATAACAACGCAACTCTTTCACTATTATATCAATAATTTATATTATATTTTAAAAATAAAAACAATACATATTAAATTTTTAATATTGTTTATTAACTTAACAAGGGTTACTATAATATCGTGTACCAAATTTTGATATTGATATTGAAATTAGTACTTCAAAATTGGCCCATAATTTTAAAATGTGGCATTTTAAGCAAATAAAAAATAGATAGTTGTTACTGATGTGTTATTTTAAAATATTTTTAATTTCATATTTATTTTTCTAATTAGCGAAAAAATCATCCTATTTGAACAAAAATGATTGGAGTGAAAAAGGGTGGAGAGTGGGGAAGGGGCAGGGCATACAATCTAGGAAATTTAGCGTGGGCGAAAGACGCAAACCGTTCATAGCGTTGGGGAGGAAATGACTTGGTAACTACAGGGAAAAGAGACCATCAAAAAGGAGAAAATGGTGAAAGGGTCGAGGGAAAAAAAAGAACTAAAAAGTTTCAACCTTGGAGGAATAGTGAGAAAAAGATTCATTAAATGAGGTATTAATTGAATCAATAGTTTATACGAGTGTAAATTTTTAGATTTCGAACATTGACCAAAATTTGATGACGAAATTTTCATCAATGTTTCAAATAAATTGTCACAAATTTTTATAACTTAGTTGAATTCACAATATATTGTGATAGGTTCTCATAATAGAAATACAGAAAATTGTAAAAATAGAGTAATTCGCGTCATAAAATATATGAAAAATTGTTAGATTTCAAAAATAAAAAAGATTTCTTATTTTTTATCAAAGCATTTATAAATAGAGAGGGGTAAGATGTAGGCCCCAAGCCCTCCAACTATTGAGTATAAACATTGTGATAATGTGATAAGTGTTAGTTTAAAATGTTGTTAATTTTACTTGAATAAATAAGATAAGTGAGTTATTGGGTGTAAGTCATCAAAAGTTTTTTTAATATACTTTTTTATAAATTGTGTGTGTCCTAAAAATATAATGCTCAGATGAAAACTCAAGGGTTGAGCCTTTTGAATGAAGTAGCAAGAAGGCTACGTCACCATAGCTTGGGTAAGAACGTGAGGATGGACCTCTATGACAAAGATCGTTATGTTAATAGATCGCTTTGATAATAAAAGAAAATCTAAATATTAAAATTATAAAATATGAATGTATAACAATTATCCAAATACGTAAAAAAATTATAAAATATTGATTCAATTAGTATCACTAAAATTTATTGAAACAATGGTTAAACCTCTCATTAAAAATATATATCAATATCAATTACACAAGTACTTGATAAGCGTTCACTAAAAATGTTATATATTCAACTCATAATCTATAGCATTATTGAGATTGAACTTTTAGCCAGTATGACCTATACACTATAGTCTATAGCACGTGAGTTAAACCCCATCCTTTTCGCGGCCACAGCATCGTTGTTCTCTCAGTAGGCAATAGCGAGTTTTTTTTTTTTTAACTCTAATCAAATAATCTACCAACTCAACTGTTTCCAAAATGACTGGATCTTGTTTTTAGCCACTTAAACTTTCACAGCTTTCCGATAAAACGACAAACCCAAGATTAACCCTAAAATTAACTCCTCCTCCTTTGCTCCTTTTTTCCGCTCGTGGACCTCAAAGAACTCCCACACCGTCAATCGCCGTCCTCCCGAAAGGAAAACATAAAAAAATCTCGGCCACCGCTGCTGCTGCCGCCATTGGAGTCTTCTTTGACGGCCGCTTCCTCGAAATTTCTCCTGCAAACATCTTCACTTACCTGAAGGTGGTGTTGTAGACACGGTCAATTTGTCTTTCAATTCAACACCTCCAAGGCCTTAAACAATTCATAAACAGTTGCTTTGCTGAAGTGCACTTTTCTGCAATGGAGGGGGTGGCATGTGCTTCCTTTACGAGCTCCGCGTCAAAATCATTGTCATTTTCTTCTCTTTCGCAATCTTCTGTCATAACACCCCGCCAAAACTATCACAACAATACTCTAAAATCAAAATCTCCTAGAAAACTTGTAATCCGCGCTTCATCTGGTTCCAGTTCTGGTACTTCCTTTCATGAATTTGGCGATAGTTCTAGTTCTAGTTCTCCAAGTGCTATTTTAAGAAAAAATGGTTTTCTTTTAGGTTCGGTTGTGACGTTGCTTGATTATGGAGCTGGAAATGTTAGGAGTGTAAGGAATGCGATTCGATATCTTGGCTACGAGATAGAGGATGTAAGTCATTTTAGCTTACTTTTCCTTTTCTGTAATTGATTACTATTTTTATTTATTGAAAAGTTCAAGACTTTATTCAGATTGATTAAATGTTTACATTCTATTTTGTTAGAGTAGCGTCTATATTTAGAATAAGAATCTAATATAAAATTTTTATTAGATAGAGAGTAGAAACAGAGGTGCTGAACTATAAAAAAGATTGTTTCATTTTGATAGTTCTTGTGATCTTCATGTCCGATAGTCACACTTTTCCTAAAGTACTCATGTAATACAATCACAAATAGACATGGGTATAGGGTATGATTCCTCCAATATATTCAAAGACTTGGAAAAAAACTTAGTGTACTCATATTGGATACATACACGAATGGGACACTTATTTTGACTCCGAGTAAAATATGTTACCTTTTTATATTTGCTAAGCATTACTAACTATTTCCTAAAAAAATGAAATTTCATAGGGACCTTTTGTTATAATTTTCTTTTTTCCTCTGTATGAAGTATGTGGTGGCATGATTTTAAGAATGTTATGATTTGTATCAATTTAGTTTCAATTGCATTTCAAAGAAGTTTGCATAATAAGTAATAGGTGTATTTCTTTTGAACTCAAATGTAGGTGCGAACTCCAAAAGACATTTTGAACGCAGACCGCCTTATCTTTCCTGGTGTCGGGGCATTTGCTTCTGCCATGGATGTATTGACCAAGACCGGGTATTAGTTTTTATTACTTTCGTTTATGAAAATAATTACTGAGAGCAGTTCCTTTTTGGTCATTTTAACTTACTATTCGACCTATTTGTCCATACATGGATTTTGGACGTGGAAGAACTAATATTAGAAAATTTCTTGCATTAGCATACTTCTTGGTCCGTGAACGTGCTATGTAAAGAACTTTAGACTGATTTCTAAGAAACCTATGTATGAGGCTTCAGGGTTTTGTCTCTTCTTTTTTACTTCATCTATTTGAAGAATTCAGTTAAGAAAATTGTCAAAAACCAGAATCATATGGCTATCTTAGATCATAGGTCTAAGCTTAGAAATGGTTGATCATTTCAGTTGTCATGATGCTGATATTCACATTTCTTTTACTCCAGTTGTTTTGTGCATATAAATTTTGAGTTGAAACCAAGGTGGAAAGAAGCTGGAGTCAAAATAATAAATTTTACTAATTAGAAATATGATCATATTCTTTGCAAATTCTTGAATAAAAAAATTCTTTTTCTCCTTGTTTTCTAGAAGCTTGTTTCAAAGGTCTTCATGACTTTTTTCTTGAATCAAGTGATTTGATCTTATTAGTCGGACAAAATGAGAAAGCAATTTATTGTGGGAGCTCTAGAGAATTTGGTCTTCCTTTTAGAAACTGCATTCTTTAGAACTTGCTTCTGTTTTCTTGTGGGAGCTCTGCAGAATTTTTTCGTTAGTATCTTCTTCTTTTCCAATTCTGTTGGATTTGTTGTGGGAGTTATAAAGGCCTTATTCTGATCGTCATCCTTGAATTTGTGTACTTTTCAGTGATTTCGATTCTTTAATTATTTTTCTTAGTTGCGTGTGTCAAATGGCTTTGGGGACACTCCTTTGGTAGTGATAAGTGAGAGAGTTCTCTAGTAAAACTATTGTAAGTAGAGATATATAACTATTCAGAGATCAAATCTGATTGGATGATCCTTGAGCTTTTGAAAGTTGATTGGCAAACGATGTGTCTTTATATTATTTTGCCAGTGGCTTGTAAAACTGCAATTAATCTATTTAGTATCACTAATAAAATTCAAAGAAAAATTCGAACAATATACCACTTTGTAGTTGACTGAAAATTTTATTCGTACAAACTTTTTAATGATAACTAATTATCTCTTTTATTTAACTCAATTTTAATAACTTAGTGAAAATTGTCAGCTTGGAAGTTTCCATTTGTCATTTTCTGCAGGATGGCTGAAGCACTATGTACCTATATAGAAAACGATCGCCCATTTCTAGGCATTTGTCTTGGACTTCAACTACTTTTTGAGTCTAGTGAAGAGAATGGACCAGGTCAATTTTCAAACAACTCCATTTTTTTTTTTGTAAAATTTTGAAAGACCTATGTATATATGATTTTAATGATTAGGACTTCATAAAGTTTCTTCACTGGTAGAAAATATGTCATGACTACTTTCCTGGATTTATGTTATGTTAGATTATGTAGCACATGAAGAAGGATCGGCAGGAAAGAAAAGGAAAAACAATTAGTCTTCCTTTTGCAAATGAAAAAATTTTGGATATTTTCTTTGTAGTATGTTTTCATTTACTTTCTAGTTTTTAACTTTTCAGCTTGATTCCATGGTGCATTTGTTTCAGTGAATGGTCTCGGCTTGATCCCTGGTGTGGTTGGGCGGTTTAACTCTTTGAATGGTTTTAGAGTGCCCCATATTGGCTGGAACGCCTTGCAAATTGCAAAAGACTCTGAAATTTTGGACGACATCGGAGATCGCCATGTCTACTTTGTTCACTCTTATCGT
This sequence comes from Gossypium stocksii, assembly GCA_020496765.1. Taxonomy (NCBI): domain Eukaryota; kingdom Viridiplantae; phylum Streptophyta; class Magnoliopsida; order Malvales; family Malvaceae; genus Gossypium; species Gossypium stocksii. Next base: position 7,235,756 of record CM035626.1, on the reverse strand, counting down.
GCCATGCCGGTATTCTCTTTTTTGTCTGCCTCATCATTATTTTGTAACACTTGCTCATTAAGGTGCCTATTGCAAAAGCTTCTAATAATCATACCTCGTGATCTTTGGTAACCTATTTTCTCATTTTCTTTGTAGTCCAATGATAATAAAGAATGGGTTTCATCTACATGCAATTACGGTGATGATTTTGTAGCATCTATTAGAAGGGGAAATGTGCATGCAGTTCAGTTCCATCCAGAGAAGAGTGGAGGCAAGATATTTGTGCTCTTAGTAGTTATTTTTTCATTGCATGTTTCAAATTTCATATTGCGCAAGTTTCTTCTTGTTTGCCTGGGAATGGCTTGTTCACATGCATCTCTCTATTTAACAATGTTTCCCTCTAAGATTGGCATCTGCTAGGTTTCCGTGTTTGTGAAATAATAATAATATAATCCTATTTATGATATCAATATGAGTACATGACGATCATCAAAAGCAGAATTTTTAAGGTGTTTGTCCTGACTTAGGAAGTTGGTTCATATTTTTTCCAACATAATTATTTGGTCTATCGGATTGTTGAACAAGTTTCTCCTCCTCCTTGTTGTCGTCATGGACAAATGTCAGACAATAAGAGCTTACTGTTCATTCACAATTGATTCATTGATAAAATTGTTTCAGATGTTGGTCTTTCTGTATTGAGAAGGTTCCTAAATCCAAAATCACAAGGGTCAAAGGTAGTTTTTGTGTCATTGGTTTAATTCATCTAGCAATTTTTGTCAACCTTTACTCATCCATTTAACAATCTGAATGATTTGCTTGACTCAGAAGCCTACTCAGGGGAAAGCTTCAAAACTTGCTAAGAGGGTAATAGCTTCTGAATCTCGAACTATTTTGCATGTTTTTCTTGATTTTATTTTCTATGCACCTGCTTCACTTTTGGATAGATTTTAATTACATAGCTCTAGGTTAGAACTATTGACATTTTCAGTTTGATTTTGTGGTTCATATGGCTCTTACCTGAGATATTGTTTCATTCAGGTGATCGCTTGTCTTGATGTTAGAACAAATGATAAAGGGGATCTTGTTGTAACCAAAGGAGACCAGTATGATGTAAGAGAGCAGACAAAAGAGAATGAGGTGAGTGAGAGATCATACATTGCTCTAATTCCATGATCTCGAGATCATACATTGCTCTAATTCCATGATCTCGTTGATCTTAGTTTTGGATTGGTGGAGGCCTAAATTAAATTTTAATTTTGCCTACCAATGCATCATGATACCATAAATGACAAAAATGGATGTGCCCTTAGATATGAGAGTATATTAGAGTTAAATTATGTTTGTTTGATAATTTTCTTCTTGATCTCGTATATATTAATACTTGGATTTGGATGCTGTTTTAACTCATCAAAAACTTTATAGGTGAGAAACCTTGGTAAGCCAGTAGAGCTTGCTGGACAGTATTACAAAGATGGGGCCGATGAGGTATGCTTATAGCTTTGAGAATTTTTCTGTTTATATTGCAATATCAGTAGTCATTTAGCCTCCCTGGAGTTTCTTTTATACTTTGAATTATTGATTCTTCTGTATTTCAAATTCAGGTCAGCTTTTTGAACATTACTGGATTCCGTGATTTCCCATTAGGCGACTTACCAATGTTGCAGGTTTTTCACTTTTAATTATAAACATATTTTGACATAGCATTTTTAATTTATTCTTTAGTGTTTATATATTTAAAATACGTATATTTATATCAATTTCCATGCTTTGCAGGTATTAAGGCACACATCAGAAAATGTTTTTGTCCCACTAACAGTTGGAGGTGGTATACGGGATTTTACTGATGCAAATGGCAGGTCTGCCTCTATTTTCTACAGTAATCTAGTTTTCATATATCTTACAATTAAGACTTAATCTCTGTTCAAATGATTTATGAGGCATTTCCTGATACTGGTTTCAGTGATCTTTGTGTAATTAACTGGCACAATTTTGTATATAAATGTATATTGATTTTCAGGTACTATTCTAGTTTGGAAGTTGCTTCAGAGTATTTTAGGTCCGGGGCTGATAAAATATCCATTGGAAGTGATGCAGTTTATGCAGCAGAAGAATATATAAAAACCAAAGTATGAAATACAACCTCATTAAAACTTTACAACTTATAACATGTGGAGTTAAGATGGTTATACAAGCATAGGTGTAACTACTAATACTTCTGCAAATGCTTCTTTCAGGAAAAGACAGGAAAGAGCAGCTTAGAACAAATTTCTAAAGTTTATGGAAATCAGGTGATTGCTGATCTTGTTTTTGATGTGTTGGCAGTTGGCAGTGACACAAATATGCATCCATGTATATTTTGTTAATCTTCCATGGTCTTATTTTGAAGTTTTTCCTGCTTGTTACTTGTCATTTGCTATAAAATGACCAAAAAAAAAAAAAAATAGAGGAAAAGTGAATGTTAAACAAATGAAAACTTACAAGTTGTAGATGGTTTGATGAGAGTTTTAAACCATATTACCCGACTCGGGTGTGTCAAATACATACTCATGTCCAAAACAGGTATGTTTAATTTGTTTTTATGTATTTAGAGGATCTTTAGAAGGTTATACATACCCTATACCCATGTTGCTAATTTTTGCTATTACTTGTAAGCCAAATTTTGATTTATCATTTTGGCCACTTGATTACATATGTAGTATCCAGAGTGAATTTTTTTGAGTTAATTGAATGTTTATTTGACAGGCAGTGGTTGTAAGCATTGATCCTCGTAGGGTGTATGTTCAAGGTCCTAATGATGTGCAGTTCAAGACTATACGGGTCCCAAAACCAGGTAATAAGGATTTTACTGTTTTTGGTTTTACCATTGTCTGAGAGTTTGCATTTTTTCCATTGAAAGTCTTGCCGTGTGTGAACAGAAGATAAAAAATTTTCTAGAGACATTTCCTGAGAATGTTTACCCTTTTTTTAGATTTCACAAGAATCGTTGATTAGAACATGTCTTTTCTTGTGTTTAGGTCCAAATGGAGAAGAATATGCTTGGTATCAGTGTACGGTAGGTTTCCTTGCTCCCTACCTTTTTGCATGATCTTTGATAAAGCATTTACCTAGACGAACTTTTTAAACTAGATGTATGCATTAACCAATCATAAAAATTAAATCTTATTCAAAGCAAGCAAATACCTCTTGTAAAACCAAAAAAAGCTCATCAAACACTAACAACCAATACAAAAAGGAAGACAGAAAACACATGAAGATGTGGCATCAGATCAGATCTTGACCATGAGCATGGAGAACCTATGTTAATCAGGCTCAGGGATAAATGTCTGATAAGATGTGTCCAACACAAGTAATCTCTCTTTGTTCTATGTTCCACCGAACATCTGGAAGATCGCACCCCATACCCATATTTGAATATGTGTTAAGACACTTTCAGGAAAATGAAAAGTCTTAACACAGTGAAGAATGAAGAGAGTCGAGGGAAAGAAAGAGAAAGAAAAAATGGAGGCCTATGTGTTAAGCTTGTGATGATCATATAAAATCCTGAATATTCAGTGAAATCTGAATGTGCAAGCATAACAAAAGAAATGCCGAGATAGGAAAAGGCAATTAGCTTGAAGGTGCAAACTAAATAATGCAATCTATAACGAACAATAGCATCTAAGGTACACACAAACTGACACTATTCTATGGTTCAAGTGCAAGTTCAAGCACACCAACAAAGAAATATCTTGCAAAGCTCAACATGCAAACCTCACATGTCATTTTGTACTGCACCTGAAATGTTGTCTTTAATGGTATCCAAATACTAAAACCAAGAAATTGAGAATTTATCCTTTGCATCACAATAGCCACTGCCTGTCTCAAACATACACCCAGATAAAATATTATCATTTTGCATTTTTACTGTAGCAACATGAATCACGTTACATTCCTGGAGATTGTTTAGTTGCTTAATATGTTTATAAACAATACATAATGATTAAATAATCATTAGTCTGTTGCATATATTTCAAAAGTCTTATAATTTACGTGTAGTTTAAATGGCTTTATGTTCCTAAGGTTAATGGTGGGCGAGAAGGGCGATCAATTGGAGCTTACGAGCTTGCGAAAGTTGTTGAAGAACTGGGAGCCGGAGAAATACTATTGAACTGCATTGATTGTGATGGTATAAACAACTTCCTCGTCCCTCATAATTCGCCTTAAAAAGTAATTGTTCACAACACAACATTAACATTTCAGATAATCACTCTCTGTTTTGAAAATTATGTCAAGAGTCTTTTATTTACATTTACGACTAGGGTTAAGTGCTATTGACAATATGCTATCAGAGTATGCCAGCTTTTCTCTGATTAAATGGTAGGAGATGTATTATTATATACTTGTGATATTCTGTTTAACCTAGTAGAGATTGGTTTATTCTTCTTATGTTTGTTTTAATGCCTACTTGCTGATTTTGCAGGTCAAGGAAAAGGGTTTGATGTTGATTTAATAAAGCTGATATCTGATGCTGTCAGCATCCCTGTAATTGCAAGTAGCGGTGCTGGTGCTGTTGAACACTTCTCAGAGGTATTCATGAAAACAAATGCATCAGCTGCTCTTGCTGCTGGCATTTTCCATCGGAAGGAGGTAATTATTTATTATTATTTTTTTTACAGTTTCAGGGTTTTCCAGTTTGATGAATGAGATTAAATTTTGATTACATTCCTTCGGTTCATTGGGTTTTAGGTGCCCATTCAGTCTGTAAAAGCACACTTGTTGAAGGAAGGCATTGAAGTAAGGATATGACCATGTTTGTTATTGTGTCGATTAGGACCTCAAAATTTTGTACCTAAATTCAGAAGTAAAGATGTTCAAACTTCAAATCTTACCTGTTTTGAATGTTTTATTGCATCTTGCTGTTTTGGGATTGATTTCAATTTTTTCTTTTTGGTGGCAAATGTATTTATCATGAGTTAGAATGTTTGTGAGTGAACCATTCCATGGATTGGCAATTGTGAATGTTAATGTTAACACTTTTTTGGTGTGTTTGGTAGAGTTGAAAGATAGGAGGATATATAAAAAGGGTTGAACAGTGGAAAGAAAATGACATCTGATATCCAATAATATTTGTATTAATAAAGATAATCCAGATCTATTATTTGGATATCTAACACTACTGTTTGGATCAAATTTAAAACAGATTCAAATATAATATTCAAGAGTGTTATTATTCATTGTCATTATTAGGTACTTTTGTCCTCTAATGTGTATATAACTATGTGTGTTTATATTATCAATTTTATTGCCTGCCGCTGGTGTCAAAACAAGGCACTTGATTATCACATCATTAGCTGAACCAGAGGACCGTGGAGGCTGGATTACTGGAAGTTGGGATGGAGGAACTACACATCAAAGATTTTTTACTAAATAATAAACACCACAGTTCCTCCTATATATATATATATATAATATTAATAAATTGGAACTATCCCTGAAAGCTTCTTTTAATTCAAGTCAACGGGGAAAGGAGTAAAAATGTCAAGGTCCCCTATATCTCCTAAAACACAAACAACCCTGAGGTTGATCATGTGGGATCATCCCTCCTCCCTTGGATGTGTCTATACCCTCTAACATTGACACCACTTCATCCATCTCTGGCCGTCTGTCGGGGTTTGCATCCCAGCATCTTTTCATCACATTTGCAAGCGAACTTGGACAGCAACGAGGTATCTCTGGCCTCAGATTCTGTAGTTTAAAAAGTTTAATGTCATCATCCGTCTTTTAGCTTAGATAATTTCTCAAATATCTTTATAACTTTCAGGAGTAGGGAAAAAGTACAAAGGAGTATTCCCATGAGCTATGTTATCCACACTTGGAATGATATCGAATTTAGGTAATGTTTAATTTTTTCAGTCTTTGTACTCAAATTGAATTTAGAAAACAAAACCTATTCTGTAACATTTAAATCTGACACTGACAATAAGAATATAATTACACCCCCAATTTAGTCCAATTTAAATCGAAAAAAGAATAAAAAGAGGTAAAGACAAATAGTCTTCTTCACAATATACATATTTTATTTTGAATGCGATAAAAGCAATTCCTAGAGAAAGAATAGAAACAAGCAAAAGACTTTTCATCCTTTTTTTCATTATACCTAACCTAATTGCCAGGAAGAATTTGTTCTTTTTTACAAATTTGATGTTGATAAATCCATAGATCTAGAAATTCACTTTGGACACTTGAACTTTCTCAAACTGTTTCTTTTTAAGAGCCAAAAAGATTTGTGTATGATCATACTTTTATACCCATATCCAAATAGAAAATAAGAAGTCCAGGTAATATAACGTCCGATTGTCATAGAATCATCTCAGTTTATAGTTTGTTCCTTTGTTGCTCCGACTCTCATTTTTAGTATACGTGTTTGACATATATCTAGAAATAGGTGCAGGATATAACTATCCAAGAACCCTTCAAATACATGGAATAACTTAGGGAAAAAAAATAATTTAACATACCTGGTCACATATCCATATCAGGCACTCTTACGTGATATAGGTTTTTGCAGCCAAGAAAATTATTATGGATAGACTAATTTACCTGGCGGACAACAGCAGATGTGACTTCTGAGAAGCTAAGATCCGGATATGGCATGTCACAGCAGTATATCTCCCACAAACATATACCAAAACTATAAACATCACACTTTCTATTGTAAGGATTGCCATTAAGGACCTGCTCGAATCTCAAAATTCATCAATGTAAGATCATAAAAATTAGATAATGCTGAAAAGTAATCGGCATATAATCTCCATTCAACCATAGCTAAATTAACAATGTCTGTCCGCATGAACATAAAGTTTTGAGAACACAAACGTAGCAAAACTCGACCTAAATTATTTTTCTTCTTTTCCCCTCCCCAGTCCAAACACCAAAAAGAAAATTAAATAGTTTCTAGGATTTAGGGTTAACCATCTTGCCCATAATTCAGATTGAAGACCCTGCATTTTGATAATTCAAGGAAGAAATAAAAAAGCCTGAACTATCTTGCTGCCATTTATGTTGCCCGACTTCTCATTTTTCTTTAAGTATTTATATCCATCACTCAAGTCCAACACTCATCTGAGTTAGAATAACATATTCTTTCATATACGATACACGTTTCCCTCAGTCCATAAAGTCAAATTAGAAAAGTTCAAAATCCCTTTTAAAATCTTGAGGAAACCGTAATCCAAAGCAAGCCATTCACAAGCTAGAATAACTGCAAATCTCAAAGAAAGCTTATTGGCTGTAAGTATACCTCTGGTGCCATGTAACCAAGTGTTCCAGTCTCTCCAGTCATGTCATTTGGATTCGATGCCTCTAGTCGGGCAACACCAAAATCAGCAATTTTCAGAGTCCGTGTCTTGTCCAGAAGCATGTTTTCAGTTTTGACATCTCTATGGACAATCTTCTTAGAGTGAAGATAACTCAACCTAACAAAGTACATCAAACAACAAATGTTAACACAAAATGATCTGGGAACTTAATGTTCACTACAATATACACACTGAATATGATCCATATATTTGTAGATTTATAAGAATAAAATCGATATCGATAAGGCTCTGGAATCTAACCCTCGTGCAAGATCGAGTGCCAACTGAACAACTACTTTAAAGGCCAACTTCCTTCTTCGATTCTTTATCAGGTAAGATTTCAGTGCACCCCCAGGACAATATTCAACAACAACACAACAAACATTACTTGGCATGCCTATATGACCATTTTCCGTTTGTAAGTTCAGCTCTGATGACCCCATTGTCGCCCCTATAAACTGCATGAGATATTTAACACACAGATTAAACATGAATATAATCACCTTATGTTACTTTGAGTCTTCATTTTGCTTGAAGTATCAATTTCCAACTTATACCCTGTCATGGGTATAAAAAATATAACCCTGCAAAGATCCTTCAAATGCATGAAAAAAACTAGAAATTATATATATATATATATACACACATATATAGCACACCATATCTGACACTTGAATCGTGTTAGAGTAGCATAGTAATCATTTAATGAGCCTTTGTAATGACCAAATGCCCATATTACATTGTAATTATTCCAGTCAGCGTAAGATATTGCATAATACCCTCATTTGTCCACATCCTAATTAGCAAGTTGACATACATAAATGAGTAGAATAAGAGATAGTAATATCCTAAATTCAAGAGAATTTGGGGGAAATAAAATTCCTGAACTTGTTAGAACTTGGTGTTGCTACAACCCTCGAGAAAAAAATTACTAAATGTTTATGCTCTTAAGTCTAAACAACCAAGTTTAAGTAGATGAAATAAGTTAAGTTGTTCGGACTCTTATATTTTTCTTTTAGAATGTGTCTGACATAAATTTAGACATGGTGATGGAGGTATACATCACTCCATAAACCCCTCATGGACAAACTTTTAAAATATTGAATATACTCCTGTCTTTCATGTACGCTTATCATAGTGGGTTTTATATTATTTGGACTTGGATATGAGTGTAGGATGTGTGTATGTGCTCGACACAGGCATGCTCAAACATGAGTGTCAAAGACAGTTATTTCAAGAAAAACGAAGAGCCAGAGTAACATACTAGTTTGCTACTTTTTCTCTATTTCAGAGATGTCGAAAAATAAAGGGAAAACATGAGAAGGTGATGTAAGAAAGAATACCTTTGTTACATTAGGATGATCAAGCTTGTGCCATACAACAACTTCTTGTGTAAAAGCTGCTCTAAGTGAAGCTATTTCAGCCTCTGATCTATGGCCCTCTTCTCCCCAGTCGAGAAGTTTAACTAAGCAATGATACAAGAAACAAACATTTAGAAAATACAAAAGCAAAAGTTAAAACTTCTCATTCTATTTTCCAAACATAATTTTACATTAAAAACAACAGAGAATCATGAAAGAAATACCAAAGAAATTTGTTCCCATGATCAATCAAATATGGGTCCCAAATATCTTCATGGATTAATGCAACAGTTAAGTCCATGTAAGCTCATAGAAGAATACTTGGTTGGTAATTTAGGGGTAAACATAAAAAAATAATTAAATTATAAATTCTTTTAAGGATCAAAATTTGAGTTCTTTTATCACTTTTTGACATGAAAAATCCATAAAATTTTGGAGTACAAGAGTGGGGTCAGGGCCACTACCTACACCCTTGGGGTTATTTTTTTTTTTTTTTCTTTTTTTTCTAGTAGATGAGATAAGGTCCATTTGGCAGCTTTTGGTAATGTCAATGAGAGAGGCTCTTTTAATGTTGTAGCTTTTTTATCTCCAAAAAGTAGTGATAAAAGATGGGTCCATAGCAACAATAAATAAAGACACATGAAAGTTTAGAGATGATAAATAAATAAAGAATTAACATCATTTAAGTCACTGCAGCAGTGCAACTAACTTCCACCTAAAAAGAAAAACTCCCATGAATCACGGATTTCCAGGAGTTAGATCCACAAGCTTTGATCACAAACTACTTTGTGAAAATCAGAAAGATTGGTTTACTACATTTCTGAATTATTCCCCATCTCATAAACCCAAACATATAGATCTTTCTTGTTGCTTACTATTAACAAGGGGGAAAAAACTTATTAAAATGGAAGTTTCAAAGTTTTGATTTCTTTTCCCCTTTACCTGCATTTTTCCTTTAACATAAATGGAATAGTTGCAATAAAGATTAACAAGACAGAAGCTGAAGAACATAGAAACATTAAAATATTAGATTCACTAACACTTTAAAGCTACAAAACACCCTTAAATTTTGGACTGTTTGACCTTAAAATCAGGAAGGCATAAACATAATGCACATACCTATGTAACATTTTATCATGCATAGAAAGTTCATTTCAAAATGGGTTTCTCACAGAGAAACGAGTGACAAGCTTTAGTTTCTAGATCAAGAAGAAGAAAAAATGTCATTTTGAGGAAAGCTTAGTGTTTTAAACAAGGAGGGTCAGCCATATATGTTGAAGAGAAAAATGGGAGGAAGAAGTGAAATACCAGCAACATCTTGGCCATCATAAATACCACGGTGAACGGTACCAAAAGTACCACGAGCAATGACACTTTTGATGATAAGCTTAGAAGGATCAATCTCCCATTCTTGTCTTCTCACAGTGTTGCTTGGCCTTAACCATTGTCCACCACCACCAACACTTCCGCCGATGCCAAACCCACCTTCCTCTTTCCCATTCCTGTTATTCTCCAACGACCATGCTCTACTGTGATGCCTTTGAAGTTGCTCATCCAAGCTCTTCAAATCTATCTGATCAGCTCTTACGTACCCTCCACCACCGCTCTCGCTTCTCTCCTTCATCTTCTCAATCAAAATCACAAACTTCACTCTTAAAGTACAAACAAAAGGACTTTGGAAACCTTTTTCTTGGCTTTTGTTCACTTGGTTTGAGCTATTTCTGATTCTGGGTCTCTGTTTAAAACGTACTAAAAACTAGTAATTAATGGTGTGGGATTCATGGTCAAGTGTACCCTTAAATTGTTTTTGTTTGGTTGTGCTTGTAAGTGAAACTAAACTGCCCCTTCAAAGATGGTATACGCAACGGTTATACAAGTTAAGTTGTAACTTATTTTTTATATATATATAAAATTTAGGGTAAAATACACCCATGGTCACTCTAAAAAGGGGTCAATCCTATTTTGGTCACTCCAACTTTTTTTTTTCAATTTAGTTACTCTAAATAAGATAATTATGCGAATTGCTACTGCATTTAAAAATTCCGTTTTCTTTTAATGGATTGCTAACGTTGCACTTTAGCCCATTAAGTAATTAGCATATGACATTTTTTTTGTTGACTTTTGATTAAAGTTTAGGAATTTAGGGGAAATTTTTTTTGACTAATTATACGAAGGTCCCTAAACTTTAGCTAAAAGTCAACCAAAAAATGCCACGTGTCAGTTACTTATTGTGCTAATGCGCCACGTTAGCAATTTGTTAAAAGAAAACGGAAATTTTAAATACAGTAACAGTTCACACAATTATTTTATTTAGAGTGACTAAATTAAGAAAAAAATTAGAACATGGTTGTAGTTTACCTTAAATTTTACTAAAATTTTGGCTAAAATGGTAAAGTTAAGACTGATTAAACCTTAGTTCAATTGAATCCATTATTACATTTAGAAAAATGTGGGTTTAAATGCATTTAACTGTGCTTTATTCATCGATTTAAGTTTAAATCTTGAAGAGACATTTTTAAATTAAATAAGTGATAGTGATTTAAAACAAAAAAAAAGAAGTGTCTTAGGTTTAAATATAATCATACATGGGATTTTATTCATTTTATTTAAATATTTTTAAAAGACAAAAATATCTTTATAATAATATAATTTTGTAAAAAATAATAAATTTTTTAATTATTTTTAAATTAAATTGGTGCTTAATTAATTCGAAACGCTAACTCAATTAAAAATTTCTAAATGAATCGATTCAACATATCCATTTTCATATCATAAATAAATAAAAGAAACACACGAGTAATGTTGTCAACTATATTATAATTGAAAGTTGTATCTGATTTATTTAAGTTTTAAACCAACAAAACTGAAATTCTTATTTATGTTCATTTAATCAATTTAATAAACAAATATAAAGGAATAAATTTGAATTGTTAGTCCAATACTCTCTTCGTTTATAGCTCAAATTGATTTTCATTTGTAAATTTTAAAATTGAATTAAAATTTGATGATTATGTTAGAATTATTTCGATGTATTTAAAATAATTTTTTTAATTTTTTAGTATTTTTATGTCCATTTTATAGTTTATTTTCAAAGTTTGTAGCTATCTTTCTCAACAATGTGTCTTCGTGATTTATAAGTTAAAAAACTAAAATTATTTAATCTAAAAATGATTTTTTTAATAAAATAATCCTTCTTCTAAATATAAAATAAAATTAAATGACAATCTCATCTCTAATTCTTATAGCTAAAAATTTTATCGCATATACGTGTGAAGACTATGTATTTAGAACACAAATTAAGAATATCATATTAAGACTTTATTAATGTCAATATCACGGGATCAAATCTAATCATGTCTAAAATTTTTATTAGTTTTTTAAAAGTAAAATAGACTAAAATCCCTTGAATAATGTTATTTATTTTAATTGTAGGATATTTTTATAATTTTCCTATTTAAATTGGTGTCTAATTATCTTATATCAAATTAATTCATAATATCATCTCAATCAATTATTTTATTAATATTAGTAGTATAGTTAAACAATCTATAATCTCTAGCAAGTATGGTTGTTTGGATTAATTTTACCTTCTTTCATTTAGAATACCGCAATTATCCAATAACATTTAAAGATTATAATATATAAGTATCCACCACTTTATATATATGGATTTCACCTTATATTTTAATGAATTTTACAAAATATGGAATCTTAATTGGTTTATTGCTTTGCTATAATTTCTTTTATGAAATAAATTTACTTTTGTTATAATTTAATGCTTTGTTTGATTAGTAAGGTAATAAAAGAAAATTTTTATAATAATTAAACATAAAATAAAGAATAAATAAAAATTTAAAAATTCTTGTAAAAATAAAACCTCTTCAAAATAAATAAAATTTTCCTCTATTAAAAATAAATCATTAGAGTAATTAAATATTTTGTTCAAAAAAGAAATCACCATTTAAAATATAATGATGATTTCAACAAATTCAAGACCGACAAAGAAATGTAATAAATACTAAATTATGTCTCACTAAAATTTATATAATAAATATATTTATAAAAAAATTACAAATAAAATCATATTTTAAATGATAAAATTAATATATTGAAAATTATAACCTTTTAGATTCAAATTATTATGTACTTGTATTTTATATAAAATATATTTAAAAAATAAAAAAATAAATTTAGAATTCAATTGATTAATGACACCAACCCAATCAATGTATTTACTGAAACTCTCTAACTTTAAAAAAAAATTTATATATTCAGGGTAAAATTGGTAAAAACGGATCTGATTTTACCATTGTCTACAGGAAATATAGCTTAAGCCCTTTGAGGATGTAATAACAAGTGCGGCAGACCGAGATAAAACAAAGAAAATTAAAAATGGAAAGTGACCCCTAAACCATTGTCTTTCCCATGAGTTTTATCACTAATTATAGCAAGCTCAAACCTCATGAAGCACGTGAAGTTTCACCTTTATTGACTTAATGCAACCTAATTATGCAAAACATCAAAAAGAAACAGTAGGGTTTTTTTTTATGGAGTGGCCTGGAAGGGGAGTCATAGATTCACAGGGCCAGGGAAAAGGCCCCTAATTGTCTCACCAATTTTCCTCGGGGTAACTGGGAAATTAATTAGAGACCAGCCACCGCCTACCAGGGTGGCTCCACAGCCTTATCCTTTCCCCAAGCGTCAAACTTTCCATGACTCCTTTTACTAGACATATATGTAATACTTTGCCCAAAACAAGAACACACGATCATATAATCAAAATGAATAAGAAAAAAAAGAACTGAACATATATTCAATAAAATAACATAACAATAGTAGTACCCCTATGTATCCAAAACCTTTGGTTTTCCAAAGGACTTGTATCCAGCACTTGTGTCGACATATTCGAACATAGGTATAAGATTTGATTTAAAATTTTGAAAATATTCCAAGTCAGTCACAAACTTATATATTATACCCGTCTTGAATCTAAGTACTTACCATATATATGCTCTTGTCGAGCTCCTTTGATGGCAGAACTGAGTGTTTCAATCTACTGAAGCAATACAAGTATATCAAACCAAGATTGGTACCATGTTGCGATCCAGAATTGTAAGAATTACTGCTCGGAGTTTTCTCTGCATCCATCACGAAGAAATTAACGTAGAATTAGATAAAGAGTGTGCCATTCTGTCAACACTTGTATGCTCTTACCTGGCAAAAGGAAGAAACCTACTTCTCTAAAGTGCGCCATGCCATTCACTGAAATTTATCAGATATTGGCATTTTCAACCTGCCTTGAACTTTCACTCTATCAACTGGATGTTGTGCTTATTTTTGTCAAGCTCAAAGTGCTCAACCAAAAAAATAGTCATATGCTAAAGGTGCAATGTGAGAACTTCATTTATAAAGTGCAGTGCGTAAAATATACAACACTGCATAAACCCTGTAGACCTTAATAAAAGCATCATATTGGAAGCAGCAAGTTTGATAGCTCAAAAACTTGCACTTTTTCAAGGCAATTATAAATTCAGTTCAAAAGTAAAAAACTGATATTTCTCACCCAAAACGCCAAAAAACAAATGACCAATTATACAAAACGGTTCATTTGATGACACTATGATTCTCTCTTTCAAGTTGAGTGAAAACTAGAATGGCTTTTATCATAACAACAATCTAGTTGTATAACTTTTGAATTGCATTTACTTTCCGTGTGGCAAATGAAAATATAGTCTATATATATTTTGGACAAAAGAGGAGTAACAAGGAGAAACAATCAACACCATACAGCCTTAAAAGCGCCGTTTCTTCTTCTCAGGTGTTGCATGCACTTGAGCTTTAACTCCATAGATTTTTAGTTGAAAATTTTCGAATGCCTCAGAGACAGCTGCTACCTGTTCATGAGTACAATCAAAAGGAACAAACTATGGTTACAAACAAAATGGAAAAGAGAAATATAACAAGGAAATAATAATTTCATTTGAATTCACCAACCAATTCAGGTTTCTTCGAATACACTCTCACTATCATATCCTGATAAGATGTGGGCAGCAAGTGACTGATGCGTTCATGTGGTATGGGGAACTTCTCCTGACTCTCATAATCCTGGCCAGATAATTAATCCTGTCAGAAACTTGTACATACAAAGGAAACGACTCAAAATGCCTAAACAATATCAGGATCCAGACTACATAATTTAGGAATCTATGTTACTCAGGCTGAGTAAGTGTAGACACCTGAACACAAGTTTATGTCTGACACAAGTATGTTTAATTCTATTTTAAGATTTCTATGCATTACGAGAGTCTTTGAAGGATCATATTCTATACTGCATATCCAGATATACACCAGACACGGGTACTTAAGCAAAATGAAGAATCAGAGCAACGTAGTGCGGAATTTCCTCTCTTAAGTAGCTAATATAGGTCAAACTTTTATGTTTGCATCACCATTGAAAAGGCAGCACAATTTTATCACATATGCTAATAGTATCTCCTGTGTATTTACTACTATACAAAAATCAAAATATTAAGGAAAAATAACAGAAAAATAAAAAGGAAACCCACTGTTGACAGAAACCAAATAAAAATCTCAATTGTCAATAACCATCCAGCCTAGCATTTTCTTCTTCGGTTAGGGAAGTGAAATTGAATCATTTCAAATGTCAATAACCATCCAGCCTAGGTTTTCTTCTTCCAGTAGCGGAATGAAATTCAATGTTTAAGTCTAGGCATGAACGTAGAGCAAGTAAAAGGATAAGGTGAGTACCTTACATTTTAGGCCACAAAGCCAGACAAACAGGAAAAAATAAAAATAAAAAATCAAGGTAAGTGATTTTCAGTACCTTGAAAAAGTTGATGCTGCAAGAGTAGAAATGAAACAAAAATGAACAAGAAGAAAAAGTATCAAAGACAATAGTCAAAGATGAAACCTAGAAAAACAAGGAAAATATTTGCCTCTTCAAGTTGAGCATAAACGGCTCATGATACCTTTCGAGAGGATTTTGCCTTCCACGAGTCAAATCAATTCTGACATTGCTAACAGCAATATCATCTTCTTGCAGCAGTACTCCACCATTTTTCTATTAAAATAAAATTGCTTTGTATCAGTATTGGAGACTATTCAATTGTTTAGCTAAGAACAGATGCATAAGATCATGCAAATGTCAATGGAAAAAAAAAAAAAATCACAACAGACCTGGGAACAAGCGATATCTTGTGCAGTGACATCTTTGAAATGTTCCAATTGGTCTTTTGGAACTGAATACTCGTTACAGAACTGCCACAGAAAATAACACGGTGTACAGTAAATTTCGTCTTTCACATATTTAAAAAAAAAAAAAGAATAGCATGTTTGTTTGCATGCTACCATGATCAAAACACAAAAATGAAGTGAAAGTATGCAAAGGTTTTCCACCTGATACAAATTTCTCCTACGAATGCGCAGAATCAAATCTCTAGATTCTCGGAGTTCTTCATCTGGTGCTGTCTCGATAGTTTTGATTATTGTGTCATCTAGCTGGATTCAAAGAAAGAATAGAATGCAAAGCATGTTATACATTCGGACTACAAATTTTTAGCAACTCAAAAGAATGCTAAGCATGTTGTCCAACCTTCCAGTACTCAGAAGGATCCTGAATGGAAGAAGAGATTTCTAGATAACTGTTAGCTTTTAAAAGAGCATCTACTACCATTAGCTCAACAGCCTGCAATAAAAATGAAATCAGACCTCGCCACTTCAGATAAGACGCCTACACAACTAATTACACAAAAGAAAAAGAGGAGAAAAAACAACAATGTAAAAAAGACGTTTGAATGAGACAATATAGAACCCAGGGTTAACTCTGCGAATACCTTCACTTTAGAGTGGGTGTACACAGTTCGATAAAGATCAGCACGAGTAGCAAATAACTTGTGGATGCTAAGATCTAGCAAGAGCACCCATTACCATTATTAAGGAGGAGAAAAAATACACTAAAAGAACTAAACATGTATTTTGCAAGTAAATGAAACAGATGATACTAACAGTCTTTAGCACGATAGCAGATCTCATCACCCAAAACTCGCATAGTCTCCATCAACCTGCAGGTGGTGTAGCATGTATATAATGCTGGCAAAAGAAATCTTCTAACTTTTATTCTTTTGCTTTTTAATACATCTATTGATAACAGAAACTATAAGCTAAATGCCTAGGAAGATTTAACAAAAACCTGTGGAAATCAAAGCTGCATCCTAGGCCACAAGCTCGACTGTCGCGGACAATGTAATCAAACCTACACAAGTAAAATTTCATGCTGTTAAATTCTTTTATTCAAACTGGAAGGACAATGTAGACAAATAATTAAGTTTCACTTACTTATCCACATCAATTCCATTCCGACCATTTGCAACAATATCATATAAGAATTGCTTCTCCTTTGCACTCTTCAAAGTAAGCACAAAATAGTGTATGTGTTAGATAAAGCAAAGAAACAAAGAATGTCTGTACTTCATACTGGAGCAAAATATAAAAAATCCAGCGATCAACATGTGCCCTACAAAATGGGTGTTAGAAACAAAACGCTTACTTTTGGCAGTGCAAACTCAGAGCTGGCAAGTATCATTTCCTGGAAAATAAATAAACGAACATGGATGAAAATTAATTCTTATCATAAACATAAGGATCAGAGCAAAGCAAAAGTTGCAAGCAGAAATTATTAGGATATATGGAGGAAGAAAATAAACAGGTAGACATCAGGAAAGTTTCTGGTTCTGCTTACTAGCTACAAATAGAGAATTAAAGAAAGAAATCATAAGGTTCACTATGGCTCAGAATTCAAAAACATAGGATTTATTAGTATCTAGCTCCTCACACTTCTAGGTTTATTTGGGAATATTTGCAACATCAGGAACAGGAAAGGCAAAAAGATCGTGTATGAACAAACTCCTAATAAAATCAGCTTACCTTGACTCTTTTAATCATCTCAGATTCAACATCGATATGGTGCACATCAACAATATGATCAATCAGATCTGCTGACATTTGCTCATGAGCCCTAGAAAATACAGATATGATGTTAAATGGATGAAAACCATATTTTTCAACCCCTAACATTTCCTAAGCCAAAAAGAAAAGTAAGTACTGATCAACTATCAAATATCATTTTATGCAAAAATTATCAGACTGGACATACACGAGGAATCACTGGGTGACCAATTTTTTTAAGATTAGAAGTTAATAATGCATCATATAAAAATATTCAACATTTACCATTTGAAGCTATTAAGAACTTTGGGGAGAAATTCCCGTTCAAACAAGTGGCTAAAAGGTCCATGGCCTACATCATGTAGAAGTCCTGAAATTGGAGGAACAAAATCTATAAAGACCCAATTCAATTGAAATGAGAAGCACCTTTCAGGAACACAAGCTTTTACCTGCAACTTTCACCGCTTGAACATCAAATCGATCAATACCAAGCTCCAAACCCTACACAAAAGGATCTTAGTATATATAAATAAAACATGGTAGATTGTAACAAGAGATAAACAGCTCTATACTTGATAAGTTTTGAGCTTTTGGATAGCTTCACCCGCAAGCCAATACACACCAAGAGAATGCTCAAACCTGGAATGAACAGCCCCTGGATAAACCAGGTGTGCCAATCCTGAAACATATTAGTAGTTAGCCAATCAGCAAGTTACGGCCTTACATGTGAGCTCAGTGAATTATAGCAAACTAAATAAAAGAAACCTTGTATAAATTTAGGTAAAATCAACACCAATGCAATGCAAGCCATTATTGAGTCTAATACAAGTGAAGAAACTAAGTTCTTATGAAGAGAATCCTATTTTACTAACAGCAGTAAATGAAACTGACAAGAAAACAACAAAATAAAGCATAATATCACTGTTGTTTGCTAATAAATAAATGTAAAAAACAGATACTTTTACTATAGGATAGAGGCCAAGCGTCTCATCCTTCATCCATTCCAACACAGAAACAGCATACAAATGAAGAAAACGCCAGTTCTCAAATCAATTTTATAGTGAATCGATATTTTTCACCACGTTTATCCTTTTCTGAAGCATGTGATATATCCATCATCCCATATAAAAAAAAAGATAAATAGTTGAAAGATCATAAAAGTTCCTACTTTTCCATGTAACAGGGATATAAATTCGTAACCATTTCAAATATATCCTATAAAAACTTGTCACGACAGTGATATATATTGCATGCTTGATAATAAATCAACCATCTCAACGCATATATTTCAAGACAATTCACAGTTCCTAAACACCCATTCTCACAGAATAAATAAATAAATAAATAAAAAGTGGAAAAAGAACATGAAAATGAACTTTACCAAGTTGTTTCAGCTCACGGAGCCTGTATCATAAAAATCGAAAAAACAATAAATGAGATCTGAATTGAAGCTAAACCAATAATAAAATAAAAGTACACACTTACCTTTGAAATTGCTCGGTGTCAATAAACTTCAAAGAGAGCTGCGACCGGACAGAAAATTAAAAACAATAATTACAATAATCACACACAAAAATCAAAAGAGCAAAACTCAGCTACTGTTGTAGTCTTCGCTCTCAGTCTCCAGTCAACGAAGAAAGAAAAACAAAAATAAAAGCACAATAATACTCATATTACTGTGAGTTCTGATTTACCATATCGAAACAGTGAAAACAATCACAATTCCAAATTAAGAATCAAACAAAACATTTCTGTTGAATTTTTCTACTTACATTTAGGGCACTTCGCTAAAACAAACATTGAAAATGAGAAAAAAAAAAGTAAAAGAAAAAGGAAAAATGGGAGAGAGAAAATGAAATACAGGATCGAGATAAATGTTGCCGTGAACGTTGTCGTGGACGTGTTTGGAGAGCCGGAGGTCGTGAGAAGTAGACAAATTACAAGCCGGAGAGAAAGAGAGATTCTCATCACAGTAAGCGCCCATTTCCTTTGAGAAAGTGGATGAGAAAAACGTATAACCAAAAACACGTGTTTGGTGGAATTTTAGGCCAAGTGAAAAGGCTGACAAGAATGTCCAAAAATAAGGGATTTTGTATAACTAATGCTGGAACGCAAGCGCAAATAAAGTTTCCTTCCGTTCTTTAATATTTGGCTTAAATGGTTAAGAAAAACAATAGTAAAATAAATAAATAAATTCAATTGAGTTCTTAATGATAAAAAACAAACGTATAATTGAGATTTAAATCGAAAACTAATAATCAGCTAAGTTCTTAAAATTAATTTTTTTCCTAAAGTTTCTGACCTCTTTAATTTGGATTGAGTGGCAAGATAATGTAACGGTTAAAACCTTTTAAAAAATAAAAAGTTATTAAAAGTTTTGAAATTTATAATATAAATGCGAATTTAAAAATAACATACAATAAATAATTAAATTTATTATTTGAAACTAATTAATAATAATATATAAAATATGTACGTTATTAAAATTAAAATTTTAAATTAAATTATTTATGTTGTCATCAATCTTGAATCGATATTGAATTAATTTATTGCATCGATTCAATCAAGTTATATATATATATGGTACACAAGTTTAAATTGTCGCAACTTTATTTTTTTATTTTTTTATTTTTATCTACAAAATAAATTTTAAATAATTTAAACACAATTTTATTTTAATATATTGCAAATTTCAATTTTAAATGGAAATTGTTAATTGAAATATATAGATTTACTTTTCTTTAAACAAATCATTATTTAAATAAATTATATAAATCCTATATAATGCTCAGTATATTTAGCAGCTCGATTTTTAGTGGTGTTGGAAACAGTAGTTCGAGACTATCAAATCTGACGAGTGAGCTCGTAAATTTTATTATTTAGTATTTACGAGTCAAACATAGTTTTAAAAAAAAAATTAATTAGTAATTTAAGTTTATAATGAATTATTAGGCTCGGGTAACAAAATCATAGGTCAAGTGGTTTTAAAAAATGAAGTATCGAGACCTCGTTTCTATAAATTGAGCCGTAAATATTTATAAAAATATTTACGGAATATCATTAAGGTAGTATTAAAGTTTTGTTAGAAAATTTTAACGTTTTGATAGTTAATTAATTAAAAAGGACTAGATTGAAAAAGGTGTAAAACTTATTAATTAAGAGAAATGGTGATTAAATTGCTTAAATGGTAAATGAGGGAGGCTTTAAAAGACAAATAGACACACATGGAATGGCTGAGGCGGCATAAGTGTGAAAAAATTAATAAAATAATGTGAATTAATGGTAAAATGGTAATTTTTGTGAAATTAAACTTACAAATTAAAGTTTTATGAGTTTCTAGACATTTTCTTCTCTAATTCTCATCCAAAAACTCCATAGGAGAACCATTGAGCTGGTTTTTCATATTTTTACTTCAAATCAAGAGCTCGTAGATACTCGTGAAAAATAAAAATTTGCGAAATAGTCCCTGAACTTCTGAAATATCACAATTCAATCCAGATAAGTTCGTACGGTTAAACTTTAATATTTATGTTGATTTGATGAATGGTATTATGTATTTATTCTATTATTATAATTGAATTATTGTTAAAATTATAAATTTGAATTGAATATTCGGATTAAATGAAACGCGGGATTTGAGTACATTCGACATTCGACGAATTGACGACATTGGAGGAAAATGACAGTAATTACTCAAGTAAACCAAGGTTCAGCATTTGTTACGAACTTTTGTTTTTACTTTCCGTTTAGCTCTCACGAGTTTCTGTTCAACTCACATGAGTTTTCGTTCAGCTCTATTGAGCTTCTGTTTAACCTTCAGCTCTTATGAGCTTTCGTTCAACCCTTATGGGTTTCTGTTTAGCTCTCATGAGCTTCTGTCCAGCCTTCGGCCATTTGAAAACGATGTACTATTATCCGTAAGCCGTTCTCCGATTTGGGAATATTTGGTAAGTGATTATGTAATTGAAATTTGAAAGATATATTGTTTGATATTGATATTGATCTAAAATAAGTGTATTCATCGATTGAAATTGTGATTGGCAGGAAGTTTATATTGAATGAATCTATTTAATTAATGTGTTATAGTAGGTTCGGTAAGATTTATGTTTAAACCATCGAACTTACTAAGCTTCATTAAGCTTATTTGTGTTGTTTAATGTCCTTGTAGACTTTCTTGAGGTCAGAAGATCAGATCAGCACATCAAGTTACACTATCCAGCTTATTCTAGTAGTTTTTGTATGTTTAACACGGTTTATATGGCAAGTATAAGTATGGTATAGTTTTGACCAAAATTTGACTTGTGTAAATGTCAGGGATGATGTTTTGTTTATATAATCATCTTAAATATATACATATATATATATATATATATATATTATTTTGGATATGAAGTAAATTTGTGATGTTGGGTTAAATAATGTATGCTTTTTTTATGTAATTAATTGGTAGGGAACTTTAATAGTTTAGTTAGGTGGACTAAATAAGTAAATTGGGTATTTGAATATATGTGATGATATGTTTTGTTGAAAATATGATTTTACCTTGTTTTAAATGCTAGGTTGGGAGTTAATTGATGTGTGAAAATGTTGTGTTTAGAGTGCTACCTAAAAGGGTGAGAAAAATGGCCTTGAAATAGCCTATTTTTGTCCACACGGACATGTATTTTAGTCGTGTATGACACATGGCCTAGCACATGGGCATGTGGTTTGGCTGTGTGTCCCCTGTATCTTTAAAATTGAGAAAAAGAATGCCCAGGTATTTTCACACGGCTTAGCACATAGGCGTTGATGTAAGCACGCCCGGGAGCTTATCTAGTTCAAGCCAAGAACCCCTCGAGCTTCCTGAAGGACCAATGACTCGATCCCGAACTAAGCTATTTCGAGAAGCTGTTTCAGCTTTGATTATTCAAGTTTGGGAAGAAAACAAGCTCGATGTTAATGGAGTAGCTCGGACAAGATTCTTAATGACTCCTTACACATTGGTGCAAGCTGAATTCAGCTTCCTTCCAGCTCCCCAAGCTCTCATCAGCTCGAATCAGCTCACTTGACCTTAATTCAGCTCGATTCTAGCTCAATAAGCTCATTTCCATCCCTTTTTATTTTACGCGTTTTAAGTTGCTGGAATTAAATAAATTAATTAATTAAATTAGTCAATTAGTTTTCAGCTCATAAATATGTTCAAATTTGATATTTACTAATTTGAGTTAAGTGTGTTTAAATTTTAATACATGTTTTTAATATGTCTAGCTACAGCATTTTAATGTGTCTTAAGCTGAACATTTTAAGTGCAGGTTTTAAATGTGTCTTAGTTTATTTGTGTTTAATATGTCTTAGTTATTATTAGCTTTAATGTGTTTCTAAGCTGCCGAATTAATGTGTCCTAAATTGAATTAAGTTGCTGAATTAATTTAGGTGCAGGTACATTGCTTGGGAACGACATAAATGGGCCGATGGTTCAGCTTTTCAAAGCACCACTTTGTGGACTCCAATGGCCAAAGCTAAGCTGCTGTTCATTCTTCCCAAAGTGGCCAATTAGCTCTCCAAAGCTCCCTTGAAAGCTTTCACACCACCTGCACATTCCGTTCACATTACAAGGCTGTCCAGATTTTTGTTTCACACACACAAGGCTATTTGCATTCGGTTTCATACTTGGGTGACCATTACAATACTCAAGCTACCATTTAAAGCTCCCAAGCTATTCAGCTGAACAAAGAACTTCAAGTAAAGCCATTCAAGCACCTTGGTTGAATCTTACCAAGACCTTTTCAGCTCACCATTCACTTCCATTAATGTCCAGCTGATTGTAGGCTTCTAGATGTTGTCCATTTGTGTAACGCCCCTAACCCAAATCTGTCACCGGAATAGAGTTCAGAGCATTAACGAAGTTACCGATTTATTTATCAGATATTTTACTTCATCTAACATTCATATTTGAAACCAATTAAAATTAAACATGTTGTCCCTTAAACGTGCTTATTTTTCTCGACATGTTTTACTTGAATTTATTAAATGTTTCAACATACTTAGTTTCCGTGTATTAAGTATAACAGATAATCACATATTTACATGTCATGATAAATATCATTCTCTTTCCATTTCTTCATAAACATAAATTAGGTAATTTATTATATCAATACTTCATGTATTTAAAAATACAATTCAAGTTACCCCAACTTACCTCATTGTTTATTCATGCTTATAATTTCAATAATCTCTTTTCTTTTCCACGTTCTAGTATCATATTTGAGTCATCCGGATCTCTATAAATAAAGATGATTGTCATTTTCATTTATTTCATGTTCTAATACATTCAACTAATGTTCTAAACAAAATTTACCATTTTGCCCCTAAACTTTTAATTAATGACGATTTCATCCTTAGGCTCAGAGAATAAAATTCTTGCAATTTAATCCTTAAAACGTATTTTTCACCGAACTTGAACTAAATTAATAATTCCATTTAAATTTTGCAATTTAAATAATAAAATAATCATTTTCATGCAAATTGGTCATTTCTAACATTTTTACAAATTTGCCCCTAAAGTTTTACTTTTATTCAATTTAGTCCCTGAGCCTAAAATATACAAATTATCCATGCTAGATGAATATTCATACATATTTTCCTCCTCCTCCTCTCCATTCCACATCCTTAATTTATATAACATGCTATAAGTAACATTATCAATAATTTCACTATTTACTTATATGTATATTCAAAACTGTCCATTTGTGTCATGGTTACCAAATTATTTATATCTTGAGCTACAGAACTTAAAATTAAGATCCGTAAATTTTCCTTGAAACTAGACTCATATATCTTCTTACCATAAAATTTTCAGAATTTTTCGTTTAGCCAATTAATACAGTTTATTCATTAAAGTTTCCCCTGTTACAAAGTCCAACAGCTCTGACCTCTCTTCACTAAAAATTAATTATCTCATAGTACGATTTTCATATAGTGTTTTCAATTGTTTCTAATGAAAATAGACTCACTAAGGAATCTAACCATATAAATTATGTCCCATAAATATTTTTGTACAATTTTTAATGATATTTACAAATCAGAATAGAGGATCCCGAAATCATTCTGAACCAGTCTCACAAAAATCTAAATATCTCAAAAAACAGAGTTCCTTTACTTGCTCTGTTTCTTTTATATGAAAGTAGACAATTGCTGCTGTCCAAAACTGCTTTAGTGTAACATGTTGATTTCTATTTTGTCCCAAATTCCACAATTCATACAATTCAATCCTTACACAATTAACCCCTCAATTGAGCTAAATTTCTCATTTAATACTTTTCTCTATCATTTTTAAACTACTTCATAACCTTTGAAATTCAGAATTTTAATACTAGGCCTTAATTTCAACTCTTTCATAATTAGGTCCTAAAACCAATTTCCATCAACTTTACTTGATAAAATCATCATATAACAAAATTAAAGCTTCAATTCAATATTTATTCATCATATTCTTCCAGCACTAATCCACATCAACTTTAAAAATTAGCCATAGAATGAAAAACTAATGAATTAATAAGTTGGACCCAATTGTAAAAGTCTAATAAACATAGAAATTTCAAGGAGAAAGCAAGAATTAAACTTACATGAAGCTTGAGTATGAAAACCAGCTTGAACTCTCTCCCATGGCTGTTTTTCAGCTGAAGAAAATGAAGAGAAATGAAGAGAATTCTAGATATTCCAATTTGGTCCCATTTTTATTTAACTAATTTTGGCAATTTTTCAATTTTGCCCTTATTTCACCCATTCCCTGATTTTTCTCAGCTATTGCCGCCCAAAATATCTCTTTTGGGCTTATTTTCACTTTAGGTTCTTCCTCATTTGACAATTGAGCTATTTAATCCTTCTAGCAACTTTTACACCTTTTTCAATTTAGTCCTTTTTATTTAATTAACCATCCAAACGTCAAAATTTTCTAACGAAATTTTAATATTACCTTATTAACACTCCGTAAATGTTCATAAAAATATTTATGGCTCGATTTATAACACTGAGATCTCGATACTTCTCTTTCTCGATTTCTTGGCTAAATAAATCTTTATAAAACACAATTTACTGTTTCAAAAATCTTTTAAAAATTACGTTTGGCTCGTAAATATTAAATAATATAATCTACGAGTTCATTTGTCAGGTCTCAAACCATTATTTTCGACATCACTGAAATTTGGGCTATTACAATTCCACTGTAGAAATTTTCGGGGTGTTACAATTTGTGTCTCCCATGCTAGGAAACTTCAAGGAAGCTTCCAAGGACGTTCAAGATGTAACAGCCCAATTTTCAATAGTGTCGAAAATAGTGATTTAAGATCATTAAATCCGACAATTAAGTTTGAAAAACTTATTAATTAGAATTTATGAGCTAAGTATGAATTTAGAAATATTTTTGAACTAGTGAATTTTGTGTTTTAGAAGAATTATTAGAATAATTAGTTTTGAAAATAGAGAATTGATACCTTGAAATTATAAACCGAGTCATAAATATTTTTATAAATATTTATGGAGTGTTAATAAGTTAGTATTAAAGTTTCGTTAAGAAATTTTAAGGTTTCGGTAGTCAATTGGGTAAAAAGGACTAAATTGAATTAAGTGCAAAATTGTGAAATGTGATTAAATTGCTTAAGTAATAATTAAAGGAGGACCAAATGGGCAAATTGGCATATGGGCAAAAGGCTGGACGGTAGAGTTATAAAAATTAGTAAAGAGATAGTGTGAACTAAGGGCAAAATTGGAAATTTTGTAAAGTTAATGAATAAATATCTTTCCTAATTAAGTTTTCTAGTGGATTCTTCATTCTTTCCAGCCAAAAACGCCAGAGAAGAATGTTATAAGCTGGTTTTTCACATTTTGCACCATGTGAGTTCAATCTTTGCTTTTTCTTTGTAATTTTTATTTTTTTGTGTCTTTTACAACTAGGTCCACCTATTGAATTCATTAGTTTTTGATTTTATGGGTAATATTGAAAGTTGCCATGGATGAGTGCTGTATGTTTATGGTAAATTATTATAGGTTTGAAGCTTCAAATTCATTATATGATGGAGTTATTAAGAGATTTTTAATAGAAATTGATTTTAGGACCTAATTGTGAAAAAGGTTTAGAATTAAAGGTTGTTGCTGAAATTATGAATACTAAAGAGTACATATTAGTTTATAATGATAGAATAATGTGTTAATTGAGGGAAATAAGTTCAATTGATGGGCTAATTGATCAGGGACTAAATTGTAAAAACTGTAAAGTTTAGGGTAAAAGTGTAATTTCAAAAATTTGAAAGGCATAAATTATAATTAAATTAAAAACTAATGAATGGAATTCTATATTATAGATTAAGAGCTCAAGGAAGCCGTGGAAAAGAGAAAATAGCTAATAAATTCCCAAATTTCCTACAACTCTTGTAAATTGACCAGGTAAGTTTATATGTAAATAATGCACTTATGCTTAAGTAAATTTATGTATTGTTAAATTATTATACGTGATATTTAGTGATCTGAAAATGAGAAAGTATATTTGGTTTGAACCGAAAGTGTGATAGAAAAGATTTACCTATTTGGAAATGAAATTTAGAAAATAATGGTATATGAATTGAATTGAATATGATCGAGATTTAATTGTTGAATATGTTTATTTATATATATGTGGAAATGTATGACTATGTGAATTGGAAGCAATTTATGTTTGAAATGAGAAAGATGTGATAAATGTGACCAAAGTGTTAATTGACAAGTGAATTTTAAAGTAGAAGTGAAATTATTAAGTGATTTTAATACCCTATTAACTAGTCGGGCTTAGTGGATATAGTTGGCATGCCATAGGATTGGAAGTGTTCAGGGATTCTTCGACCTCGAGTCGATGAGGCACTAGGTGTGCCATAGATTTACTTCGGATAGTTTCGATGAGGCTTTGGTAGCCACATTGCTTCGGCTTGGCCGATGAGGTACTTGGTGTGCCATAGATCTGATTTACTTCAAACTATCCGATGAGGCGTTGGTCGCCACTCTGGTGTGTTTGGTTGGATCCGTGTATCCACCTTGGTCCGAGTCATGTTAATAGGGGTAAATAGAAGAAATGAGGAAATTGAATGAATTTTGGTTAAATAAGTAAACAAATGAAATGCGAAAGTGATATTGAATATATAAGTAAAATCCCGTTGAACCTTAGGAATACTTTAGTGATCATGATCAGTGGTAGCTTCGACTACATTTCAGTGGTAGCTTCGGCTACATATCAGTGGTAGCTTCGGCTACATATCAGTGGTGGCTTCGGCTACAATTCAGTGTGGCACTTATGTGCAAATTTCTGTGTATCCTTTAGTATTCTAAATGGTTCAACGGGTAAATAGGTGAATAAATAAGATGAGAAAGCATGTGATTAAGTGTACAATTGAGCACAAGCATATATGTGAAACTTTATTGGATGAGTTTTCTTACGTGATAAATGAGTGCAGGTATATATGTGTGTATGTTTGCGAATAATATGCTCTTGATCAATGTATGATCGAATTTGTGGTAAGGATGATATGGAGTAAGTGCTATTATTAATATTTGTAAATATTTGATATTAAGTATACATTGAAATGGTTGGCTATGGACATGTTGGGTATTATATGAGTATAAATGAAAATATTGCATAGCAAACATGAAAGAGTAAAAATTAGCTATAAAACAGTTTTGAGCAACAGCAGACATGTGACTTTGAAAAATCATTAAAAATGGTGTAAATTGAATTAGAAGCTGAATGATATGTGTAATTAAAGCTTATTGAGTCTATTTTCACATGAAAGAAATGGTGTAGGTGAAATAATTACAGAGTAGAATATATTTAAAGTTTTTTGTGACAGGGTCAGAATGAACTTCGAGATCCCCTGTTCCGAATTTGGAAAATCACTAAAAATTGTATAAAAATTATTATGGAGTGTAGTTTATATGGATGAATTCCTTAGTGAATCTAGTTTCAAAAGAGATAAACAAAAACGTTATCCGAGTTCTGCACACTGAGATAATTGATTTTTAGTAGTGAAAGGTCAGAACTGTCAAGTTGAGTAATAGGGGAATCTTTAACGAATAAAATGTACTAATTGGATGGGCCAAAAATTCTGGAAATTTTATGGTAATAAGATATATGAGTCTAGTTTCAGTGAAAATTTACGGAACTTAATTCGGAGCTCTGTAGCTCAAGAAATAAATAATCTAGTGACAGTGACTCCAAAAGACAGCTCAATGGGAACATAGATAAAAAGTGTATTTAAGCAAAATGGTGATTATATCACTTTGAAAACAAAATTTTAAGAATTAATTCAAATGAGTTATTACTTGCTTATTATTATTTGCATATAAATTTACTAAGCTTTGAAGCTTACTCTCCTTTCTTTCCATCTCCTTAGGGTTGAATGTTAGCTCGGGTTGGAAATCGTTGGAGATGTCATCACACTATCATACTTTTATGAGAGGTAAAGATAATAATAAATTTTGTAAGTCTATGGCATGTATAGGGATTTGGTGTTTTGTGTATTTAGCAATTGTTTTGGCTATAAGATATAGCTCACTTGATTAATGGCTTGTAGATTTAATTGGTTGAATATTAGTACTAGATGCAAATTTGTATTTTAGTATTTCAGGGAGGCCAAGGCTCGGTATATAGCCTCACACGGCCTGGCTGGCTGGTTACACGGGCGTGTGAAATAACTTGTGGCCGTGTCAAGTAAGTCAGAATGTTCCACGGTTGCTTAACACCGGTGTGTGAAAGCCACACGGTTTAACAACACGGCCGTGCTAAAAGTTACACGGGCGTGTGTGATAATGCTTTTTCATGAAATATTTTCTAAGTCACGACTTGTTGGGATTCGAATCCTAACCATCCGAGATGTATGTTTTTAATCCGAAAACATCTCATAAGAACGTTTATGTGATAATTGACATGAAATTTCTTAATTGTTGCCGAATAAATTCTGTAAAAGGTCCGTTAAGTCCGGTAACGCTCCGTACTTGATTCCGGCGATGGTCTCGGGTATAGGGTGTTACACAAGAAACTTCAAGGAAATTTCCAGCCTCTTCTAGCTTTAATTTGTTGTCCATTCAGCACCTTTAATAGCCTATTCGGCTATTCCATGTAAAAGGCTATGAATATGTAGTTCAAATCACTTTGTATAGACTTTTGCCAAATTGATTAATGAAACTTTGTTTCTGTGAGGTTAACTTCCTCTCAAATTTTGTACGAGTCTTGACTGACTTATCTAGCATGCTAGTGGCGTCAACCCGAACTTGTTTCTGAACTTATCACCAATCTTTTGGTGTGGAGTTCAATTATCCCTTTACCAACCATCAATCCACCTTAAACAATATAAGAACCAATGTGACACTCTTATAGTGTTGAATTGCTCTTGAAGTTTAAGTTCGTTTACCATCTCTACCTTTTATCAATATCTATTTTATTTTCTTAAACTGAGTCCATCCAAATAGCTTCCACCCCTTTAATTCTTTGTTAGCCGAACCTATACCTTAAAACTTAACCAACTTTGATCCTATTTCCTCTTTTCAATATCCATACTTAACTGTTTCAATACATTGAAAATTTTGAACGACATTTCTCGACTAATATCGGGCAAACTACGTGAACTCGACTCAACCACCCGAGCCGAATCACATCATTAGTGAGAAAAATGGCCTGGAAATAGCACACGTGCAGAGACACGGGCGTGTGTCTTAGCCGTGTGTGACACATGGCCTAGCACATGGGCATGTGGTCTGGCCGTATGTCCCCTGCATCTTTAAAATTGAGAAAAAGAATGCCCAGGTATTTTTACACGGCCTAGCACACAGGCGTGTAGCTTAGGCATATGACCCAAGTCAGTAAGCACCCTAATTTGAAACACGAGACACGCATGTCTCTTGACCGTGTGAGCCACACGGCCTGGCCACATTGGCGTGTGTCCCTTGCACCTAAGAAAAATTTTGAAGTTTTTCAAAAAATTATCTGAGTTTCTGGTTTAGTCCCGATTTGTTTCTAATGTGTATTTTGGGCCTCGATGGCTCATACAAGGGACAATACGAGTGGTTTATGATTAGTTTTTGATATGTATATTAAATGATATGAAATGTTCATATTTGATCTGAAATGTCCGATAATGTTTTGAAACCCTATTTCGGCGGCGGATAAGGGTTAGGGATGTTACAGTATATAGTTCTTCAAATAATATTTTAATATACGAATTGTTGTCTACATATTTATTTAAATATATATTATATTATATATATTAAAAATATCGATGAATCTGAAATGGTCACTAAAATATAATAATATTGGTATGTACCAGTACCAGTAGAAAAATTGTATGCTCACTAGTACAATACTGAATACTAAGTAATAGTATAAGTATAGATATAAAAACAATGTGGGTGGAGCAACTTGTATAATAACATTTAAATGTACAAACATATTAAAGTTAAAATTTTGGTTGAAGTGGTAAAGAAACAATAAACTTATAGATTTTATCACACCTAGCATGTGGTTGAACAAAAATAATTTATATTAAATATATATTTATAAAAAAATATATCAACAAATATTATTTGTGGAGTGACAAAGACTTTTTATATGAATTTGTCACTCTTGTGTTTCATTTTCAAATAATTTTTTTCAATTGTTTTATATGAAGATTATATAAAAGTATGAAAAGATGACGATGTCTTTTGAAATAAGAATATTTTAATAATTTTACAGCTAAATTGGTGTTGAGTTAACTCGTGACACTAATTCAGTCAATCATTTTATTTATAATATACATAAATAATATAAATAATAATCTAAAAATTTTAAACGTATATACATACTATAAAACATATTAATTATCTTGAAGATTATAACACTAGCTTAACTAACTTTAGAAATATTAATAAAATCTTATAAATTTTGCTTGATCATTATAAATTTTTGTATAACCTTAGAAATTTTGGTATAATCTTAAGGATTTTAGTATACTAAAATATAGAGTTGATAAGTCCGGGCCACAAAGGAAAACTTTAGAAATATAGGTAGATTTTTAGAAATTTTGGTAAATCATTAGAAATTTTGATAAAATCTTAAAAAATTTTTATGTAGCCTTAAAATTTTTGGTTAAGCTTAGAAATTTTGATATATCAAAATATTAAATTGATCGAGTATGGGATACTGAAAAAAATTGATAAACCCTTAGAAATTTTGGTACACTAGAATATTATCTTGATCAATAAGGAAATTACAGAAATTTTGGTATAGCTTTAAAAAAATTGGTATAAAGCTTCCGGAAATTGGTGTAACTTTATAAATTTTGTTAAATTCTTCGAATTTTTTTAATACCAAAATCAAGATTTAATTATTCTTTCCCCTTAATAGCTTAATAACCATCCGGACGACATTTTTATCATCCAAATGGTTGTTTAAAGAAAATCAATAATCTACTCCTTTTAATTTGAATTTTATTCGATCAAATTTACTGCCTTAACATGTCAATAATATACGAGTACAGTTATGAAATTCATTTTTTCAATGCTATAAATTTTGGAATAAATAATAAGATCTCAACTTATTTAACATCTTCTATCCAAAGTACTAAGAAACATGGCAGAAACATGGTTTTACAAAAAAAAAAAAAAGAACAATCATCACATACATTTGTAAACAATTCAAGTAAGATTGGACCAACATCTCCATCATCATCATCCTCATGTGCAGGTACATCGGGTGGTGGGTATTCCCGATCCGGTCCAAAGGGAGAGGACGTCAACACTAGATAATTTATGGAATCTTTTTTCAAAATTTTCATCATTTGATAATAAAATTGTGAATCTTCTTCTCGTTCTGTATGCGATGAGCATCGGAAATCTCTATTTTTTTTTTTTCAAATTTTGTAGTGTATCCATAGTATATGACAAATTTAACTTTATTAAGCCACTCATGGATTTGAAGACAAGTCTAGGGGAGTTTGTGATGCTTCAATAGCCAAAACCTCAATAAAAACTTCTTCACGATTTTTTCTAACCATTGGTGTAATTGAAATAATGTCTTTGTATTAATATTTTTGAGAGCACCTTAAGATGATATTATAAATAATATGTTTGTCAATTGGTTTGTTAGGACGAGTCATAGCTTCATTAGGCCGTAATTGGCCTTTGGCTTCAAAACACAACTCAGTAATCAGACAAGTAAACTAAAGTGTTTGCACAGACTTTGCATGGATATGCATTTGCTCATTCAATAACTGTCCAATGTACCAAAATACAAAAAAAGTAGGGTGTAAACTCAACGTTTCATCTCATTATTTTGCTTTGACAGAAATATGTGATGATTAATGAACTGTAATTATATCTTTACCTCTAAAGAAAGATTCGTGGAGTGGATTGTATTATTGGCACGCGTAAATACCACCCCACACCCTTGAGTCAGCACATCATAAACCACATTCATATTCAGCTCATAATTAGTACACACACAATGCTCAACCATTGGAAGTTCTTATTTCCTAATAGTCTAAGGATCAAAATGCACTTTCTCCTTTATTACAAAACATGTATTTTCACTTGCTTCTGGAAGGTTAGTGTAGAACTCTCACACAATCGGTAAACAATAACTAACAATTGTCTCATAGAAAATTTGCCATATCTCTTAGCAATCATATATTTTCACTTTCACCATTTTTGCTCTTCTCCTACTCTGAAGTTGCAGAAAAAGATTGATAGAAAATTATGTGAAAAATATTAGGGGCTATGGGACAAATTGTTGTTGGATTCACAATGAATGCTTCAAGCTACAAAGGCAACCAAGATTAGGGTTCTTCTCAAATTTGGGAAATTTGAGTTTTAATTCAAATAAAATAAATTCTCTTTTCTAATTAAAAATAATTATTTTTATTTTATATAAATTCCATGTTATAATTGTTTAGTTTTAAGAAAATTTACACATCATCTCTAAAAATGTCACAGGCAAGAAATTTTTTCAACATCATAAAATTATTTGGTGTCTACACTACAAATGCCCATATAAGCTCTTAAGGTCTGTTTGGGTGAGAAATTTATAAGAGGAATTTCATTTACATTAATGTTTTCAAATTTCTAAAAATGAATTTACTTGTTTGAGTAAATATATTGAAGAATTTTAGAATTTGTAAGTAATTTCAAATGGATATTTTAATAGCTCAATTTCCTTTTCTAAATTCCACCTAAGGTGATTTTTCAAAATTCCTTAAAATTTTATTTAAGCAGTGTTTGGAAAGCCACCTAGTAATTGAATTTGGGTGTAATTGTTTGTAATTTACACAATCATGACATGTTTAGGTAACTATTATAATTGGTGAGTCTCACCGAATTGGGTTTAATTGGAACACCTTAATTACACTTTTTAATTTTTGGGGACGGTGAGAATTGGAGTAATTACATAGGTAATTACACTCAACCCCAATTTAAAAAATATATATATATTTATACAAGTTATAAAAATTATATTGTGAGCATGATTATTTATAAGGTTTTGGATAATTATGACAAAAAAATTATTATATTATAAATCTTAAAAAATCATATTATAAAAATAAATTATGCATTTTATAAAGTTATAACAAAAAATATATATTATTTAAATCCTAAAAACATTCTAAAGTTTTAGACATAAAGTTTATTATAAAAATTAATTTACATGTTATAAGTGTTATCATATATTTATTTTATAAAAATTTATGGTCAAGAAATATGAACATAACATATATGTGCTTAAGTTATATTTTATAAAAATAATATACTTATTTAAAAAAATATAGTTTTTTGTCATAATTTATTTATAAAAAATAATTTTCTAAAGTTATGATAAAAATTATATTATTTATAATAAGTGTTATGAAAATTATTGGACAATTTATAAAATATTATTTATAAATGTTATATATTATAAATTTTATATTATGTTTTACTTAACTTACATATTATAATAAGGGGTATAACTTAACATTAGTTTTTTTTTAATTAAATTTATATAAGTTCTTCATAATTAAAGTTACAAGTTATTTAGACCGTGAACCCAAATATTATAAGGTCGATGTTAATTATGTAAATACTAAAAAAAATCATTGCACTATATCGTGGGATATAATATCATTTGAAAGAATGATGCTAAATACAAGCACCATAGATAACTTACGAACTTCTTAATTTGAGACATTCAAGAAAACAAAATGTGGTTGAGATGACATTTATTGCTCTAAAAAATATTTCTCATATTAACAAAATTACCTTAGTATAACATAAAAAAAATAAGGTTGGATCGTATTAACATATTGTATATTTCATAAATTCAATCATAGGTGGAACTAAAAAGATCCATTTCAAAGACTATAGAAGAAGAATATATTGGTAATCATAATAATGCATATTCAAATTTAGATGATGAACTCGGTCAAGAACCAATAGATGAGAATAAAGAGCATATGTTAAGTATTAAAGAGGGAATAACTTAACAAAGAAACACTAAAAAAATTAGATAAAATTGCATATGATGATATGATTTTAATTTTTTTCACTTATTTAAAATTTTTTTATCATACTTATAATTTTTTATAATAATTAATACTTTTACAAATATAAAGTATGTAACTATGTAATTTTAATTTGTACTATAAAATATGATATAAGAAATTATGATGTAATTACATTGTGTTAATCAAATATGTCTAGAGAACTACAATTTTTTTTTGTAATTATTACTCTAACAATTATGCTCTAATTTAATTACTCTGTATTATCCAAAAAAACCTTTAATTTAATACAAATGATTCTACCATAAAATAAAAACTTAAACTTCAAAAAAAACCATTTTATTTAATTATATTACATATTTTTACATTTTGTTTTATTAAAACTACTTATAAAATTTTACAAATATAATTATATTCATATTGAATATATTTTATATTATTTATTTTTAATATAATTATTTTTATTTTTTAATTTATAAAACTCTAATAATTTTTTTTCTAAATTAATTATTTATCCAAATAAAATTATTACAAATTCTAACCTCCTAAATTTTAAAATTCTAACATTTTAAAATTTTAATTCTTCGTATAAACGTACTCTTATTTGAACAATTTAGCCTTAGAAATTCCGTCTTTAATCAAATATAAAACTATTTACTTTTTAAGTATAAGCTTTAAACAACAAATAATTAAGGAAAAAGAAAAGATCAATGGATAACATATATATATAAACGTGCGGCTAAAAACACAGCAATCCAAATTCCAAACTCCAACAAAACATCAATGGCGGCAGCTAAGCCATTGCCGTCATCTCTTCACACTCACAAAATTCTCTCTTCATGCAACCAAATTTTACCTTCGCTCCTCCATTTCCGTCAACATTACAGCAACCCGAAAAGCGAACAACCACAAAGGCGAAGAAAACACTCAAGCTCCTTAGATGGCGCCTACGGCTTGGCTATCAAAGCTTACATGGAAAACCCAAACTCCATCTCTGGTTTCGCAAACAAAGTCATTGGCTCTCTCCCTATAGTCGGCCTTGTCGCTAGGATTTTCAGTGATGAAGGCGGTGTTGGTGGGGATATCATTGATTTTGCTGAGTTTAGAAGAAGGGTGGGCAAGAAATGTACTGTTACTGATTCTAGAGCCTTTTACGAGTTCCAAGAAAGGAGAGGCCGGGTAATTTTTTCTTCTTTCTGGTAGGATAATTGTAGTTAAATGAAATGTTCATAACACAAATTTGATTATTTTGTTTTTCAGTTTTACATATGTTTGGTGTTAGTAATTGTTAGATTAATAAATTTAAATGGATAAGATTATGTTATAGAATAAAACGCCATTTCATAATATCAATAACGTAGCCTTTTGGGTGATCATGCATTGTTTTGTGTTATTTTTATCTTGTCTGCTCTCGTGTTCTTATCTTTTAACACGGTATTCTAACATGAATTAATGAAGACATTCGGCTTGGATTTTGTGGTTTTGGATAGGCAGGGGATCCTTTGTATGTTCTGCTATCATGTTGGCTAGCAGCTGTGGGTGCTGGTCTTCTTAAATCTGAGGAGATATTGGAGGGGGTGGCAAGGCTTCGGATTTCCAATGATATCGAATTCGAAGAGCAGAATTTTATTGCAATGATGAATGAAGCAAGAGAGGTCAGTTCATCTCATTCACACTATCCCATGTCTACTTATCAATGTGTCTTGTGTCGGACATGGATACTTAAAAAATAAATGAAGAGTCCGTAGGTTCATTTCATGCCAAGCACTTCTAGTTATTGCCTATGTTGGATAAAGCCTTCACTTCACCCTAGCATGTAATTAGTGACAAGGTCAAGAACTTCAAGTCAGGGGATCGGGATAAAATGCCAAAATAGTTTGTTTACCACTTTTGAATGAAATAAATTGTTAAAACCTTGAAATTTTGTAGGAATTATAAGGTTTGAAGGAAACAAGCTAGGCTAAGGATGCCATCCGCTTGTGTCCTAGTTACCTATATTCAAGGGAGCATCCGATATGTGTATGTAGCAGCTACAGATATGCTAACTTTTTCTCTATATATTTTGGAAGATCATTATCTTACTCCTATGTCTGGATAATACAAATTGTGTCACATACTTGACTATTCAAAAGGATATCCTCAAATTAACTTAAAAATTTTGCATCCGTGTCTGATACCTTGTCTCGAGTCAATGTAACATGGTTTAAGTACCATATTATGATAGGAAGGGAGGTTTTAAGTAAGTTCAAAATATCAAAGGAATTTATGTGCTACGAAACACAATCTGGCCGACCAGCTAGATTTTGTGGATGTTTGGACAGTGCTTTTATGGTGCTATAGATTTTCATTGTCATGATAAATAGGCTTTAGTTGGTCTCCATTTCACTAAACAAATGATCAAGATAGTTTGGAGCGATGGCATTCAATAGCTATGTTGCTCGGACTTGGTATAGTTTTGGATATGAATATGTGTCAAACATGGGTATGTTCAATTTCTTTTTGTGTAGTTGGAGTATCCTAGAAATTTCATATCCTTACACCAATGTCTAAGTATGGGTGGGACAATGATACTTCAAGCAAAATAAAGAGTCAGAGTAACATAGTTCAATAGCTTTTTAACTGTGAGTAAGAGATGAGTGAATAATTAACTGCTCGATAATCTGTGCTCTATGTGAGTGCATGGTTGTTTATGTTTTCAATTTTATGTTGTCCATGGAGTTTTTAATGCTTATTTCAGCTTGTTTGACAAACACACACACACACACACACATTTGTGCGTGTATTTATATATAATATGTATTTAGCACTTATATTGCTACAGAGGCGAGCTAAGTTGAATGCGGATGCCCCAACTCTTCCCATGGAGATTAGAGCCGAAAAGGCTGTTGATGCCATTTACGTCTGTTGCTTCGGGAGAGACCCGATAGAAGGGGAAGATGAGAACTTGCTAAATATCATGCTATGTGCAGTTTTCCCAACCGTCAAGCGATCAATGATACAAAGAATCATCAAGGACAAAGCAATCAAAGTAGCAGAAGGTGGTGATAATGCAGACATCGTTCCAGAACCAAAGCCATTATCAAAGGAAGCTGTACAAATGCAAATGAAAGACCTTGAATTCCTTAAACAAAACACGGAGACATGAAAGAACTGATTTTAACGAAAAAATTGGAGTCGGTTCGCTTCTTCGAACTGCACTTGGATGGTATCGGAAAATGAAGCTAAGAAAATGGCTCCATATTAAAACCATCCAACACTTGAGTTTCAGATTGCACTCAATGGCAGATAAATCATAGGTTTACTGGGTCTTCCATATGTTTTGTTTCTTCTAGTTTGAGTTGAAACTCATTTTTAGGGTGTAACCATTAAAGGCAACAGTTTGTGAGTGAAATACAAGTTCATAGCAATGTTTTTGGAACCGGCCTTATGGTCAAATTGGTCCAGAAATGAATAATAAAAAAATCGAAAAAATAAGTTTTAAATAATGACATAAGCATAAATTATATGCTTTTATTTAGGTTAATTTTCCCCCTCAATTTTTTTTTAAGTATTTGGGTGGATTGGATTTTTTTTCTTTCGGTTTGAGCTAATAATTTAGACTAAAAATATGAAAATATCAATTCTAATCTCAATTTTGAAGGGTTTTTTACCTAAATAATACAAAAAAATTAAAAATTTACCAAAATAACACCCCATTTTTTTTATTTACTAAAATAATACAAACTTTTTTTTTATTTACCAAAATAATACAAATCAAAAAAAAATCTGAAAACAAAAAAAAATACAGATGCAGGTGGGGCCCACAGGCAGCACTAAAAGTGCCTGTCCCATAGGCGGCACCAAAGGTGCCACTCCCATAGGCACCACCCAAAACTCGTATTTATTTTGGTCATTTGTTGGTATTTTTTTATTTTCAGATTAAAATCACTTCCAAAATAAATATTATTTTCGTATTTTATTATTTTCCAAAATAAATACAATAATATAAAATAATAAAATACGAAAATAGTATTTATTTTGAAAGTGATTTTAATCCGAAAATAAGAAAAATACGAACAAATGACTAAAATAATGGTTTTTTACTAAACTTATATAAAAATATTAAAATAATACATTTGAAACATTATGTACTAAAATAATATAAAATAATAAAATACGAAAATAGTATTTATTTTGGAAGTGATTTTAATCCGAAAATAAGAAAAAATACGAAAAAATGACCAAAAATAATGGTTTTTTACCAAACTTATATAAAAAATATTAAAATAATACATTTGGAACATTATGTACTAAAATAATATAAAATAATAAAATACGAAAATAGTATTTTATCCTTTATAAGAAGGGTTTTTTACCCAAATATTTTCGTATTTTATTATTTTTATATTATTTTAGTACATAACGTTTGAAATTTATTATTTTAATATTTTTTATATAAGTTTAGTAAAAAATCATTATTTTGGTCATTTGTTCGTAATTTTTCTTATTTTCGGATTAAAATTACTTCCAAAATAAATACTATTTTCGTATTTTATTATTTTATATTATTTTAGTAGATAATGTTTTAAATTTATTATTTTAGTTTTTTTTTATATAAGTTTAGTAAAAAACTATTATTTTGGTCATTTGTTCGTATTTTTTCTTATTTTCGGATTAAAATCATTTCCAAAATAAATAAATTTTCGTATTTTATTATTTTATATTATTTTAGTACATAATGTTTCAAATGTATTATTTTAATATTTTTTATATAAGTTTAGTAAAAAACCATTATTTTGGTCATTTGTTCGTATTTTTTCTTATTTTCGGATTAAAATTACTTCCAAAATAAATACTATTTTCGTATTTTATTATTTTATATTATTGTATTTATTTTAGAAAATGATAAAATACGAAAATAATATTTATTTTGGAAGTAATTTTAATCCGAAAATAAAAAAATACCAACAAATGACCAAAATAAATACGAGTTTTGGGTGGTGCCTATGGGAGTGGCACCTTTGGTGCCGCCTATGGGACAGGCACCTTTAGTGCCGCCTGTGGGCCCCACCTGCATCTGTATTTTTTTTTTTGTTTTCAGATTTTTTTTTGATTTGTATTATTTTGGTAAATAAAATAAAAGTTTGTATTATTTTAGTAAATAAAAAAAATGGGGTGTTATTTTGGTAAATTTTTAATTTTTTTGTATTATTTAGGTAAAAAACCCCAATTTTGAATGATTTAATCTTTTTATTTGAATCAATATATTAATCGATTTTCAGTTTAATTAACTGATTTAATTATTGTATAAGTAAAATATAATCGAAATTATTAAAAAATACACAATCACTTATTCTTTTATT
Source organism: Gossypium stocksii (assembly GCA_020496765.1). Taxonomy (NCBI): domain Eukaryota; kingdom Viridiplantae; phylum Streptophyta; class Magnoliopsida; order Malvales; family Malvaceae; genus Gossypium; species Gossypium stocksii. The sequence continues at coordinate 7,195,266 of CM035626.1, read as the reverse complement.
CTTTATAATTAATGCGATATGAACTTTGTTCCTTTAAATTAAATATCGTATCACTGACCTATCATCCTAGCAACTAGTTGTTGGGTGGATATGTCTTTATCTCGAATTTTCACAAACTTTGTTCACCTTTAAACATGCATGCATTAAAGAATTTTCTAAAGAGTAATCAACAATCATTTAGTTTAGTAGCAAAAAAACATTTATATTATGGTCTGAAAGTTCCGATTTAATTCCTAATATCTCGACTCCTGTCTTTAATTATAAAAAAATTGATATAAAGTATCTTTATATATATTTTTTGAAATCATACTTTATGCATAAATATTATAGGAATCATTTGTAAATATGAATTATTTATATTAAATTTATGACACACTTGCAATGTAGAAGAAAATAATTTTTTAATAATTTTAAAAATGAATATAAATATTAAATATGTGTTTAATTGTGATGATATATTTTCTGCATTTTATATAAAAGTATAAAAAAATAAAATATTTTTAAAATAATATTTACTCTTTATAAAAATAAATAATTTTAATAAATTCCAATTGAATTAAAGCATAGAAGTATAAAAATATTTATATTTAATAAATATATAATTTACATGAAAACAATAGCAATATAAATATTAAAAATGTTGAATTTAATTTTAAGTTCAAAGATGAATTTGAAATAGATTTAAAATTCTTCAAACTAAAATGATATTTATAATTAATTTTAAATTTAAGGGTAAACTACACATGTGGCTATCTAACAATTAGGAAGTTTCTTTATTGGTCACCTAATTATGAAAAGTTGCAAAATAGTCACCCAATTATTTAATTTTTTCTTTTTCTTTTTTGGTTACGGGCGGTTAAATGACTAATTGGAAGTTGATGTGATAGCTTTTAAAATTGACATAATAACAACTTTAACCATTGACATTTGTACATTGCGCCAATTTAGTTTTGATTCTAAAAATTGAACCCTCAACGTTTACACATTGTATAATTTAATCTTTTACAATTTTACTTTTTGTTGTAACCATTTCTGACGTTATCCATGTGTTTGATTCAGTAAAAAAACAAGAAATAAAACAATCCAAGTTTTGAAAAATAGACAATTTAATTGCTTGAAAAAAAATCTACTTCATTAATTCAACCTAATTGTAAGTCTAACTACTTGAAAAAAAAAAAAAAAAAAAACAGCTTTGATTTGCTTCTTCAATGGCGGTCAGTTTAACCTAACAAACAATGAATTAGTATCACTTAGAGTTATTAAGTTATTTGTCATTTATAAATTGTGCCAATTTAATTTTGATTCTAAAAATTAAACTCTCAACATTTACACATTATGTAATTTTATATTTTACAGTTTTACTTTTCGTTGTAAGATTTTCTGATGTTATTCATGTGTTTGATGAAATAAAAAGAAAAAAAGAAAAAAAACAACCCAAAATTTGAAAAATTATTAATTTAATTGCTTGAAAAATAAAAAAATTACCTACTTCATTAATTCAACCCAATTGTTAGTCTAACAACTTAAAAAAAAAAAGCTTTGATTTGCTTAATTAATGGGGCTCAACTTAACCTAACAAATAATGAATTAGTACAAGAAAATCAATATATTTAAGAATTGTCTAGTTTAATAATATTTTTATTTTATTCCTAATTTACATGTATATTAAATTACATTTTCATGTAAAAAATAAAATAAAGTAGGTAATATGCAAATATTGATGACTAATTTTTTTAAAATTAAAATTAAATAAATTTAATGTATAAATATTATAAATTAAATTTATTATTATGTCAATTTTAAAAATTGATACATTTATTTTATTAGTCATTTAATAACGGATTATTAAAAAGGAAAATTTGAATAAGTGAATGTTGATTAATTACTTTTTAATAGAAGAATATTCAAGAAGGAGACTTATTAGATTTTAGATTCAAATTAATATTTAAATTATTTTTAAATATTAATTAAAAAAAAATCTATTAAGCGGGTACACAATAAAATACTTTCTTTGTGGTCAAAAAAAGTCCCCTTAAAATTTAGTACTCTTTGGTTCGGCCATGGAAAATTTTTCAAAGAATAACCATAATAAAATTGCAGTGAGTTGTCTAAACCAGTCAGCAAAGAGATGGCAGCTTATTCACTCCTGTCCACACTTTCGTCCCCATTTTCTCGCTCCCCAAACAGAAGTCCAAAGCTTCCTCCCCTCTCTCTCACTTCCACTTCTAAACCTTCTTTTCTCTTTCCAACCAGGAAACTGTCTCTCCCTTCTCTCCACAGTCTCATTTTCAATCAATCCAAAAACAGTTCTAACAATAATTCTAGTAATAATTGCATCGTTTCTTCAGCTTTCGATTCCTTCTTTATTCTCTGCACTTCGCTTGCTCTATCTTTCTCGCTATTCGTAACCGATGTGGGAGCCGCCTCCGCCTTTGTGGTGACCCCTCCCCGGAAATTACAGTCAGATGAGTTGGCTACGGTTCGTCTTTTTCAAGAGAACACTCCCTCTGTTGTTTATATCACCAATCTCGCCGTCAGGTTAATTCAATTTTGAATTTTCCGTCATTCTTTTTTGAGCTTTCTTATTCAATTTGCTGTTGCGTAGTTTGTATTTCCCCTTTTTTTTTGGGTAACGGGCTTCTTTTTTCAGGCAGGATGCTTTTACGTTGGATGTGCTGGAGGTGCCACAAGGATCGGGGTCGGGTTTCGTTTGGGACACAGATGGTCACATTGTTACCAATTATCATGTGATCCGTGGTGCTTCTGATCTCAAGTTAGTTCTTTTATTAGTTTTATTGTTTCCTGTTATTCTTGTAAATGATTGGGATTGAATAGCCACAGAATGGAAATGGAAATATTTTTAGATGATATCAATTCACATCATTATGGAATATGGATGTTATTTGCAGTGTTTGGAATGAATGTATTGGAAAAGCATGAACCTATATTATCTATTTGGTTATCTAAGCATGGAAAAATATGAAAAGATCGTTTAGGGCTAATTTATGTTAATCTGGACTCTTCATTTCCTTAAATTACCCGTATACAATGCCATTCGGATGTTGTTATAGGGTATGATCCTCCAATTATGTGAAAAAAGTTGGAAATTTTGAATATACTCATGTTAGAAACATATTTGTTTCTAGCACTCATTCATGAGTTTGAGTAACATAGGCGTAGAATGCGATGCATGACTAAACATCTGGTTCTTGGTATCTTTTTGTTTTGTTAGAGCAACGGGATAGTGCATTAAATAAATTTGAGGAAATAAATACACCATTTATTTGGAGGTATTGAGCTTGGTTGAATTGCTATTTTGATTCTTTCTAAGTCTTGAAAGTAATCATATATGAAGAAACAGGAGTTAGCGGCGTTAACTATCTGACCTTTGGCAATATGGATATAAAGGACAAAGATGTTTTAAAGCTTCTTGTTCTTGATATACGAAATCTTATATTGGTGCTCATTATTTGCAGGGTTACTTTTGCGGACCAGACGACGTATGATGCAAAAGTTGTTGGATTCGACCAAGACAAGGACGTAGCTGTATTGCGTGTTGATGCCCCCAAAGACAAACTAAGACCTATACCTATTGGTGTCTCTGCAGATTTACTTGTTGGCCAGAAAGTATATGCTATCGGTAACCCGGTGAGTACATGTTTATACTCGTAGAATTATGACCTATACCTGTGTGGTGAGTACTTTATTTGTTTTACTTCAATGGAGACTGTATGTAGTGATATCAAGGATATGAACATACTTATATATGCAGGTTGTTAAATATCATATACGTTTCCTTCATCATATATCTTATTTATTATTTTCCGATACATCATATTTCCGTTTATCCATTCTCTTCGAACACATTTATTATGATGTTTAATAGGATTGGCATGGAAAAGAGGTTGCTTTTCGATATGCTTGCATAATAAAGTGTCGGATACAAGTATGTGTCCAACATGGGCATTTGAATTTTTTTGAAGCTTTTCCATGTCTTTGGAGAGTCATATCTCCGTACCCAAGTCCGGATATGCATCAAGACACAAACACTTAAAGAGAAATAAAAGTGTCGAAGCAACATAGATGAATTTGATTAATAAGAGTGCTGCCCTCACTATGGTTTTAAGTTGCCTGATCAAGAGTTAATGATCGTGTGCTTTTGCTCCTATTCTTTTAGCTCTTTGATTACTTGTTTGAGTGGATTTCTGATTTTTCTTCTTCGTGTCCTTGCAGTTTGGACTTGATCACACTCTTACAACTGGTGTTATCAGGTACCAAGGACCAACGATATGTGACTGATATATCATATTTCAGTTTTCTCCTATTGCTCTTTTTTATATGAATTACAGTTGCTAATGCTTCTTTTATATTTACCTATAGTGGGCTTCGCAGAGAGATCAGTTCTGCGGCTACCGGTCGCCCAATTCAAGATGTTATACAGACGGATGCTGCTATTAATCCTGGTAATAGTGGAGGGCCACTCCTAGATAGTTCAGGAAACCTTATTGGGATAAACACTGCTATATATTCTCCTTCTGGTGCAAATTCCGGTGTTGGATTCTCGATTCCAGTTGACACAGTGAGTATTATATAGACCTTGATTCGTTTGAGATGGAAGAATTTATATTGTTTCATTTTCTTTCCAAATTCATCTCGCTGTTCCTACATGTCCAGGTTAGTGGCATCGTTGATCAGTTAGTGAAGTTCGGGAAGGTGACAAGACCAATTTTAGGGATTAAATTTGCACCCGACCAATCCGTCGAGCAGTTGGGAGTAAGTGGTGTGCTTGTCTTAGACGCTCCTGCAAATGGTCCAGCCGGCAAGGCGGTATATTATTTCTGCATCGGACTTTCACCTTTTTTTTTGAAGATTGTTACATTTCAACATGTTGAAGCTTTTCATATTTTCTATTGACAGCTAACCTTTAACATATAACAGGGTCTGCGACCAACAAAGCGTGATGCTTATGGTAGGCTCGTATTGGGTGATATAATAACTTCTGTTAACGGAAAGAAGGTCACCAATGGCAGCGACTTGTACAGAATTCTTGATCAATGTAAAGTTGGTGATAAGGTATATAATCAATTACTGCCTGTATATTCCTAGAATATTCTTCAGATGTTTTTGAAGTGTAGATTTTTTCCATTATCTTATTTCTCACAGGTTACCGTCGAGGTGTTGCGCGGTGATCATAAGGAGAAGATCCCGGTAATTCTCGAGCCAACGCCAGATGAGACATGAAATGTCTTTTTGCTGTGGTGTTGAACATTAGGTACGTGTATATACAATGAAATGCCATTATTTATTATAACCAATCCACTGGAAATGGTCCTGTTGTACAATGTACATATGCCATCAGCGGGTAAATTATAAAAATAGTTACCTAACTATTAGTGTGTTTCTGTTTTGGTCACTCAAATTTAAAGTTTTCTATTTTAGTCACTAACATTATCAAAATTTAATATTTTGCTCATTCATCAGTTAAATCACTAACGTGACCTTTCTATTGGCATAATAAATTTAGCCCTCTAATGTTTATAGATTCAATCAATTTAGTCTTAATTTTAAAAAATTCAACAAGTTTAGTCCTCAATTTTACCCAATCTGGTCAATCCTAGATGGGTTACTGTTACAAGAACGGGGATTTAGGAATGTGGTGGTTGTCTTGGTCCAGCGAATTCGAGGTTTCCTTACCAATGGAATGTGGTGATCTAGCATGGTTATGGTGAAGACAACCTGGCTGCGGATTCTCTAGCGAGAAGTACGAACTGCAATCCGATTGGTTTCCATTTTCTAGGGAGGGCTCCAGCTGATCTGCAGCAGATTTTATTGTTCCAGGGACGTCTCCTAGCAGTCTTCATCGGGCATAGTCTCTCCTAGTTAGTGTTTTGTCTTTGTTATTATTTACCATTTTTTTAATTTAAAAATTTATTTTTTAAAAACAAAAACGTATAAGATTATAAATAAATGCACACCCATTTTAATTTTATTTTTTACATGAGATTTATTTATTAAAATAATATTTTTATAAATAATATATATTTTTAAAAAGAAACCCACTAACAACACAAATCAGCTGCAAACTTTTTTTTAGTTATTTTATAAATAATAAATTTTATTATATGTCTAGCTCTTCAGTTCTCAACAAATTTGTCAAACAGCATTACTTTCGTCTCCAATCACTAGCACAAATAACTTTTACTTTGAACTTATTGATTTTCATATCTTTTATTTTCATGCCATCAAATTAGAAATCGGTTGTAGAGTTATCATCATGGCCTTCCATTTTTAAGACTTTATTCTCACATATATATTTCTAATCAGACTCATCCTCAAACATAATTTGAAAGGCAAAAAACCTGCTTTGGACAACTTAAAAACATAAATTTTCACCATTTTCGACTTTAGACTGTAGTTTTCAACTGAAAATTAACATGTGAATCTACATAGGTTTTCTTTACAGTTGTTTTATTTATAAAATTATTATTTAAAAAAAACAAATTTTATGTTAGAAAAAAATATTCATTTATTTATAAATATTTTATGTATTTTTATTGAAAAAAATAAGCTTTTTAATTTTTTTAACTTTTAAGAATCAAGATTAAATTGATAGAATGTGAAAAATTAAAGGCTAAATTTGTTAAATTTTTTAGATTTAAGACTGAACTATAGAATCTTTAAACATTAAAAAATTAAATTTACTATTATGCCAATAAAAAAAACAATCATTAGTGATTTAATGAGAGACCAAAATATTAAATTTTGATAACATTAATCATTAAAATAGAAACATACTAATAATTGAGTAATTATTTTTATAGTCTACCCTGTTAGCTTTGACATCAAGGTTCTAATATTATGAATTCTAACACTATGAAGAAAAAAAAAGTCTCTAGTTATAAACTCAATTGGTGTAAGGACTAAAAAGTAAAAATTATATCTTCTTAATATTTTCCCCTGTTTAAACCTTAAATTGCGTTATGTTGAACTGTCATAATTCTACGTTCTTTATGGTTTCTCGCCGATTTTGCTTCTCATAAGTGTTGTGTATTCGATGCGGTGGAATCGTTCAACGAATTTCATTGCTTATTTTGATGAATGAATGGGTATGGTGTAATCTTCTTTCACTGTATGTTTTTTAATGAGACATTTTTTTATAAAGAATAGTATTAAAATAATTTGTGTTGCTTAAGTTATTATTGATATCAGATTTAGATTTAAATATTTACAAATTAAGGATTGGAATGAATAACGTAATTTCGGATAATATTTAAATTTCTATTCACAGTGCATATGAATAATTTTTATATTTATCAAAGGATTCGAATATTTAACGAATAATTAAATTAATTTAAATTTGAAATTTAGATAATAATATTTAAATTTATTACGGATAATAAATAAATTTATTTTCCGATTCAAGTGATAAAGAATATAAATATTTGATTTGCTGGCATCCATAAAATAAACCTTCCTCGGATAATTGCACGTATAAAATTTGGTAAATTTTTGAAAAACTGCACTAAACGACAATCGCAACCAAATTAAATGCATGGATAAAATTTGGTAAATTAATCTGATCTGAATTTCCCTTTTTTTTTTTCGATTTCCTGTTAAGTTCTAATGATGGTAAATACTGTTATTTAAAATTTAATAAAATAAAAATAATTATTATTATTATTATTACTAGGCAGTAATTTAAATCAGTGAAATATACAAAAGTTGAATCTAGTGGCTTGGCCACACCCAGAGAAATTAGAAACCAAATCGAAAAGGATAATCTCGTCGTTTGATAGGTTAATAACGTGATATATATGGTAAGCCTAGAGTTCTTATAGGGAAGAAAAATATCAAACAACCACCTTTTTAGCCTTGAAATGAAGATTCCTGTGATTAATAAACTATTTTTTTCTTTTTTAAAGAAAAAAGTTTGATGATGAAGCATGTGAAATAATAGTGACATTCTGAATAAAATTTTCATGTTTTAGTTTTCTGAAATAGAATTATTAATTTTTTAGGTAAATTATATAAATAGTTATCTAATTATATCCGTATTTGTATTTTTATTTTTATCATTTAACTTTAAAAATATTTAATTTAGGCACTAAATATTTATTCTTATTTTGATTACTCACCTTTAAATTGATATTGAAAATAATAGTGCGATCTTTTTTTAACTGGTATAATAATACATTTGGTTTTCAAATACTTACATATTCTATCAATTTGATCCTTAAACTTCTTAACCAAAACTTCCAGTTTTTAAGATATAGACGTTCTATGTCTATAAATTTGTAAAACCTAAAAAAAAAAAAAAAATTGTCCAATTCCACCAAATATGCTAATCAAAAGAATTTTCTTTGATCCAGGGATTATCATCACATATATGGATAGTGCAAGTTTAATTTTTATAAGTGAGGTTTAAAAAACTATCGCATGTTTAATTTACTTTTATTTTTTTATTTATTAAATATATTTATATAATTATCTTTTTTATTTTACTTGTGGAAATACTAAACTCGAATAATTTACTATTTGTACTTTTTTTTAATCTCAAATCTAATATTCAAAAACCATAAATGAAAATAAATTTTATAACAAGTTCACATTTATGCAAATTTTAAATTAAGATTAATTGTATTGAAATTAAAAAAAAAACTTAATTATCTTAGTTTTATGTTTTGTGTGGCGGAGACTTTGTAACTTACCTTTTACGATTATTGATTTATGCTGATTATTATAATTTTTTCTTGAATAATTTTAGATTATAAAATTTTAAGGAAAAAAATATGCACATATATGCATTCCCCAAAATTCTTCATTAATAAGAGATATTGTTAAAAAGTTGAGTGATGGAGATTTGTACAATTGGAGAATTTCTTTTTGTTCCTTTTTGAGTTTTACAAATTTATAGATGTGGAATATCTCTATTTTTAAAGTTAAAAGCTTTCGTTAGGAAGTTTGATGATCAAATTGATAGAATTTATAAATGTGAAGGGTTAAATTTATTGAATTATTTAGAATTAGGATCAATTTTATAAAATATGTAAGTGTTGAGGACTAAATATGTTATTATACCAGTTAAAAAAATAGAAATGAATACAAAATTTAGTGCCTAAATTGAAGATTTTAAAATTGAGTGACCAAAACAGGAACATAGACATGTTGGGTGACCATTTGTAATATTTACCCTTTTTATTTTCCTATTTTGAAAGGTATATAAGATTGAAGAAATGAACAATTTTTGTGACTAAAAAAGTTTAAATAGCAAAATAACTTCAAGCAATGAAATATGAGCTGAGATTGTATTTCTATGCCAATTATTTACAGTTCAAAAAATGGAAAAAGTAAAAAATATATATATATTGAAAAGGATCAATTTTTTTTTGGTTAAAATGGTAATTAAAAAATGAAAACAAAACTGGAAAAATGTTTTTATTCAATGATATCTCTTTGCTTTATGATCCAATAGAAATTTTTGTACTAAAATTATGATTTGGATGTTGAAGATGAAAATATGTATTTCTTGAATTTTATCATATCAAGAAAGAAAGAAAGAAAAAGCTCTAATCCTAGGGATAATTATTATTTTTATAGGTTTTGACCATATTTATTATTTTTGAGATAATATTTAAAATTATTCATAGTTTCTCCCTAACCCACAAATAGGAATGCACTTCAGCGCACTCAATCGGCAAACCATGATAATTATTAGGGTAAAATATCAAAGTAGTCACTTTTGTTTTCCTCAGGTTATATTTTAATCACTTATATTTGAAATGCTACGTTTTAGTCACTTACGTTATTGTGTTGTAACATTAACGGTGTAACGATAAGCTGACGTGATAGATTAACTCATCATTTCAAATAAAATTTTTAGATTAAATTATACAATTGGCCGTTATATATAGTTTTGTTTGAAGCAATTTAATTTTTTTCTTTTATGTTAAAAGAGATTGAGAATTGATGAAAATAGAGGGAGAAGCGGAAGAGAATAAAAAGAAAAAAAAAAGAAAGTTAAAAAGAACATAAAAGAAAAAAATTGCTCAAAATAAAAAAGGATTAATTGTATAATTTAACCTAAAATTTTTATTTGAAATGATTATTTAATGTGCTACGTCAGCTTATCGTTACATTGTTGATGACAATTAGCAACTTAATGACTAAAATGTTACAACACGTCAACGTAAGTGACTAAAACATAACATTTTAAACATAAATGACTAAAATGTAACATAAGGAAAACAAAAATGACTATTTTAAGAGTTTATCCTAATTATTAATACACATATCTTCAACTCAAAAAAGTAAAAATTTAATTTTATATCATTAAGAAGGAGAAAAAAAAAGATTTTCTTAAATTTTAAAATGATACTTCAATCTCACTTTTGAAAGTTAAGTATTAGGATAAAAGGAAACATAATAAATTTAATTAAGACACGATGAGATTTCATGACATGATTTACAGTAAAAATAAAATAATTAAAATATGAAAAGATTACTAAATAAAAAATACTATTTCACATGAATGCGCCAAAATTTACGCAATTTAATTTATTACTGTCCATCAACGTATGTTAATAAGCTAAAGAAGATACGATATTTTCACCTACTAAAGGAAGAGAAGATAAGATAACTCATAAAAATCTCTTCTCACTTTCAACTATATATATATATATATATATTACTTTTCCACCCTCATTTTACTTTGCTAAAACCAAAGCTTAAAAACAAAAGTAGAGTATTTTATTTGCAAACTGCGGAAGTTGTAAGATTTAATCCAAGGACCTGAAACTCGACTGGAATTTTTTATTTGATTATTATAATATCTGTCCACCAATTATTATCATCGCTATTTGTCATCTTTAGAATCTGTCTTCAGCAAAAAAATCGAAATTTGAAACTGAAGAAGCTTTTAAACAAAGTCTCGTGAAGTGGTTTGGAGGAGGAGGTGGGGCTATCAGATTTTCAGATTCAGCTTTGATTTCAATCCACTGAAATACCAGGTTTGTATAAATCTATGGTAATTTTAGCTTCCTTTTTTTTTTTAATCATGAAGTTTTTGTTATTATTTTTTGTTGCTTCGTAGGTTGTTTGGAATTCGTGAAATTTGACTATAGTTTTAGTTGTTTTGTTGAGGAATTGCGGAAATTTTGAAGCGATTTCATGAATGTTATGTTATATCATAGTTAATTTACTTAGAATTAAGACTGTCTTTAAGTTTATTTTTTAATTAAATAAGAATTATATAAAAGAAAATGCCTTTTTATTGATTTTTTAAAAATAAAGTTGAATCTAGATTGCTAGACAGAAGCTAAAAGAATTGAAAGAAATAAATCGGTCTGTTTTCTTTTTCTTTTCTTTTTTTTTTCAATTTTTGTTTTGTTATACATGTTTCAAGAGCCTCTAATACATTTTACTTAAACTTTTGCTATGCTTTTCTTTTTTGTATTTGTTTTAATTGTTTCGAAAAGAAATTTGTGTTTTTTTTTTAAGTAAGAAATAACACTTTTTTTCTTGGTTTTGTATTGGTTAAAAATACCTGATATCACCTTTCTTGTAACAGGCTTCTTGTTAGCTCTATTTATTTTGTTTCTTGGTTAGTTTGCGCAAATCTGTTCTTAGTTTTTGAGTGCATTTATTAGTTTTGTGCCATACAACATTTGCTAACGTTTAGGCTTCTTTCTGTCATCTGGGGTAAATGACTGTTATTGTAAGCTTTGTTGACTGCTCTTGGTTGACAGTCCACTGCTAGTTCCAATCGTTCAATCACTGGATACTTGGTGTAATGCAATATCTTCTCTGTTGTTAACTAGGATTTTGAGGTTTAAAGTTTAAACTGTATCTGCATGCAAGGAAAAGGTCTGGGACCTTGATGAAGTCAGTTTACTTGTATACTCTTGTGGATTAAAAAAAGAGAAGATGCTACCAAATTGGAAGAAGTCCCGCATTAGAATGACAGTCCAATCTTTAGCTAAAAGTGTGTCTTTGTTAATCGGAACATCCAGAAGTAAAGAGAGTGGCAATAGTATGCAGTAAAAGGGAACCATGGAGCATACTTTGGAGAAACGATATCCAGTCAATCCAAAAGATTACAAGTTATATGAAGAAATTGGAGAAGGTGTCAGTGCCACTGTGTACAGGGCTTTATGCATTCCACTTAATGAGATTGTTGCTATCAAGGTTCTTGATTTGGAAAAGTGCAATAGTGATCTGGTAAGTATGGTCTTTCACAGTTTGTTGCTGAGAAGTCATGTTTACTTGTACCTTCTCTTATGAGTCCCAGCAACTCCGTCACATCAAGACTTGGTGTCAACACATGATATCTGTTCATGAATGATGCAGGATGGCATCCGAAGAGAGGTACATACCATGAGCTTGATTGATCACCCAAATTTACTATGGGCACTTTGCTCGTTCACCACTGGTCACAGCCTTTGGATTGTGATGCCATACATGGCTGGGGGATCCTGCTTGCATATAATGAAATCCGCTTACCCAGAAGGTTTTGAAGAGCCTGTTATTGCTACTTTATTGCGTGAAGTCCTTAAGGCTCTTGTTTATCTTCATGCCCATGGGCACATTCACAGAGACGTGAAGGTTTTTAATTGCCCTTTCTTGTTTTATTTGTATGCCATGTGTTTTCTTATTTATTTATGCAACGAGTTTGTTTTCAGGGGCTAATCTGATTAGTTTTTGACTATCTCATCTGTAAGATATTGCTTCAGCTATATTTTGTAACAATCACATGAAGAAACTTATGGTTCTTTTTATAATGTAATTAACTATATATGATAAATGCTGGAAATATAGCTTTGTTCCGCACACAAACTTTATGCTAATATTCTCTTAGTCTAGTAGTTCAGCATGACTTTTTCTTGTTTCTTTGGCAATATGCCAACAGCTTACTGCCTGATATTTTGTCCTAGGTCTTTTTACCCTCATTTTGGGGATTTTTGTTTTTATTCTTATCTACGTTCATGACTTATGTTTGCAGGCTGGGAATATCCTAATTGATTCTGATGGTGCTGTCAAGTTGGCGGACTTTGGAGTGTCAGCAAGCATGTTTGATGCTGGAGACAGACAGCGTTCCAGAAATACTTTCGTTGGAACTCCTTGCTGGTATTTGTTCCCTTGGCCTTCCAACCGTCTCAGTGTTTACTTTATATCGGTACTTCTATCATGTAAATTCAATTTTTGAGAGTTGATAATGACCATAATATGTCGCCTTATTGTTGCTCTGTCTCAGGATGGCTCCAGAAGTTATGCAGCAATTGCATGGTTATGACTTCAAGTGAGTTGATTATCTCGCTGATACAGATATTTACTTTTCTTTCATTTCATTTCCTTTCATTCTTTTGCTTTTATACCTTTTGAATCATTATGTTTCTTGTTCTTTCCCGTTTACAGAGCCGACATCTGGTCTTTTGGAATAACAGCACTTGAACTTGCTCATGGCCATGCCCCATTTTCCAAGTATCCACCGATGAAAGTAATCTCTTAGTTTTCTGATAGTTATATCAGTTTATTATTGTATTTATCTTGCTGTTGCCTTTATTTTTAGTTCTTGGTTTGATTGTTTACTCCCATTTTTGCCGCAGGTTTTGTTAATGACCTTGCAAAATGCTCCTCCTGGTCTAGATTATGAAAGGGACAAGAGGTTCTCAAAGGTTTGTGCTATTCTATTCTGTCTTACTGTCTGGTATCACTTGATGGTATCTACAGCATCGTTCTAATAGTGTTATTTTCTCTAGTCCTTCAAGGAGATGGTGGCTGCTTGCTTGGTGAAAGACCCAAAGAAACGTCCGACTTCGGAGAAGCTTTTGAAGCACCAGTTCTTTAAAAATGCACGCTCTTATGATTATCTAGCTCGAACCATTCTTGATGGTTTTGCTTCATTAGGTGAACGGTTTAGGGTGCTAAAGGTCTCTTGCTTACTATTTTTATTGTATTTGTGATCTCTGCTTAGGATGGGGAATAAATGCGACACTCTGATCTGGTTTTTATGTCTCAGACAAAAGAAGCTGATCTTCTTGTAGAGAACAAGGCTCTCTATGAGGACAAGGAGCAATTATCACAGGTGAATAATGTAGCTCGTTTACATTTCTCAACAAAAAGTAGTGCTAGGTTCTTTCCTTCAAATCTTACTAGTAATTTTAGGTTGTGTTTTGAGTGATCCAATTGCTATGAATTCTATGGTTATCCCAGGTCTTAAAGTTTAGGAGAAACTATTGCAGCTACTTTTTCTTTCACTAATGAATAACCATGGTATATAAAAAAATTTATGATTACATGGTATCACTTTAAATATGAATCCTTTCACCTTGCAGAAAGAGTATATAAGAGGAATTAGTGCCTGGAATTTCAACCTGGAGGACTTGAAAAGTCAGGCTGCACTTGTAAGTAGTTTTAATTGTCCAGCTCAACTTATTATTTGTTCAGTGGTGTTAACCTGCATCGCTTGAGTCTTGGGCTTCCTATGGTTCTATCATTATGTTGTGCCCCTCCATCTTTTGCTAGTTGGTTTTAGGTTGGATGCGTAACATTATTTATGTGGATGTACTCCAAGACCTGCTCTATTATTTTTATCTCATCAGAAATGCTGACTGTTTTACTTGCAGATTCATGATTATGATGATGTGCCAAATGCAGAAGATCGAGATGGCAGCAGGAATCAAAGAAACAGCAATGGTGTTGTTGGATTATCACCAGAGAGAATGTCTTCTGAAATGGCTAGTAATTCCATTGCTTCAAGTAGCCAGGAGGTACCAGTAACCCCAAATTATTTCACTGTAATTGAACTTTCAGACCTAACGATAAAGCTGGTACTTCAAGATTAATATCCTCCTTTAACTTGTTTCAGGATGGGCTTAATGATCTTCATGATCTAAAGAGTTCCCTTGCTTCATTTCCCATTAAACCTCTTCAAGCACTCAAGTATGACATTTTTATGCTTGCTTGACTTTCTATTGCAAAGAATTCATTGTTATAACATATTTAGTAGGCTATCATTATTCACATTTGTTATGTTCAAAGAGATTGTGAATTGTAGGTGTTTTTTTTAATGCAGAAAACAGTAAGTTCTCACAAGTTTAATACTTCATCTTTTAAGTTATGTGGTTTTTAATAGTATCTTCTTTCTATATTTTAAAAACATTTATCGTATCTCTTCAACTAATAACTATTTTGGAGAAAGAAAGGTTGGCAGTCAAATTGTTTTTGGTAATTTAGCTTCTTTTTTTATTCATGCAATTATTTAATTGGTTCAGAGGCTGTTTTGACATTGGTGAAGATGATGAGGATGTAAACAGTCCGAATCGGAAAGGTGTTAACCAATCAGGAAGTGAGCCGTTTGTTATAAAGTCATCAAGAGCTATGGAGCAAGATGCTAGTAGAAACGAGGGTGAGAACTCTGGGCAAAGTAGCTCGTTACTTCATCAAGTCATTCCAGAGCACAAAAAGTTCTTGAGCGGTCCACTAATACCTGATAATGCCTTCTCTCCTAAAAAGGTTACAGGAAATGGGGACAGGTAAGCTTCATTCCGAGCAAAGTTATCCCTAGCTGCAAAGCTGTTATCACCAAACATGATAAAATAACTGAAGTGACTTTTCTAAATATATATATAGGAAGATTGTTTTCCCATTATCAAGCTCTGATATGATGAGTTTCTATATTCTGTGGATTTCGAGTTGAAGAGAAGTCCTAGATGTATGATCTGCTACACATGACATAGGGACTGTCTTCTTGACTTGGTCGTTGACTCCGCTGTTCTGTAATTAAAAAGGAATATTGTTGCTTTTATCATTGCCGTTTACTTTAACTGGAAAAAGTGATTCATAAATCTATATTAAATTGGGTTTACCAAAAATGTTTTGAAGGGACTTGCCACAGCCCAAATTTCAATCTGAACACAACTACAGTGGTCCGTTGTTGTATCGCCAGAGGAGAGAAACAAATAGTCCTTCGCCAGGTATTTCCTGGTTTTTTCTTCTATTTCTACTTAGAAGTGATGCTACTTGTTTGTACTCTATTGACCTCGGTTTGATTTCTTTGGCCCTTTATTCAGAGGATGCATCAGAGGGAGCAGTTGTTCGGCGGGGGCGCTTTAAAGTGACTTCAGCCGAACTCAGTCCCAAGGTACATCTGCAATATAATGATATGTTTACCTCATCCATTCAAAGAAACTTTGCAACCTATTGGGTACTGGCTTTTGATGTTATGCAATTACATGCATCTTTTTGCTGTTAGGAATTGCTGTATATATGGTGTGTCTATATTATATATTCCTGTTTGTTATAATATATTACTGTGAAATTTATCTGTAACGATAAATATCTGCATAGTTGGACACCATTTGTTAGGCATCATGTAAGTGCTGCATCAGCAGAATGACATACATCAATTTTTTATCTTTCTTTTATTTTGAAAAAAAATGACATACACATAATGCTGTCAACTATTACTTATGAACCCCACACGAAGTAAATTACACTTCTGCTAAAGGGCTATATTCTAAGTGATTCCACTGAATGCTTTGGTTTCATATCTTTTCGGTTTCTTTACATGTGGTTGTAATTGATTATGCATTTCATCTGCTTGATGCATCCATCCTAATTTCAAACGTATTTTTCGTGTTAGATGTCATTGCTCTATGTTAAGTTTATCGTCTAATATCTGGATTGTTATCCATGAAAAGATTTTGGCTTTTACTTCCTCATTGCAGCATACAAACTGTCATGTATGACTGTCTATATTATCTCATGTTTCACCGTTGAAGAATGATAAGAATTGAACTTATCAATTTATCTTTTAGGCAATGGCTTTGTAACCATTGCCATTATTTTCTCTCATTCAGGGACCTACAAACTGCATACTTAACCCGGTTACCGGAGGTTCAACCAATCCAGCATCTCTAAACCTTTCACCTAGTGCTGTTCTCCCATCTCTACAATGCATTTTGCAACAGAACACCATACAAAGGGTACGTTTGTTTTTGCATGTCCTATCTCATGTCATAGAGATTGCCAGTCTTGAAACAAGTTCTGTTTTTGATGATTGCCAACAGGAAGAAATTGTTAGACTGATCAAACATTTGGAGCAAACTTCTGGTAAAGCGTCTATATTTTGATGGACAGCTTTTCTGCTGCATGACCACAAGAAATTATTTGATGTTAAATTTGCCTTCTCTTCCTTGTACAGGTAAGCTTGGGGATTTTACAGAAGTGGGCATCAGTGACCTTTTGCAGGTATCAATCCTAACTTCTCTGTAATTATATGACCTTCTTGATGGAATATTCCATGGTGTCAGTTACCTTCTCTATTTATGCTTTCTTTTAAGTGTTTCTGGTTTATCCCAATGTTGGATATCTCATGCTGAGACAAACTTTGTCATATAGGCCTATACTTCATTAAAAGATTTTAGTGAATGATTTAACTAATTGTACATGCAGATAGCGCACTCTTCTTCGAGGGAGAAAGAACTGCAATTTCGGGTGCTTCAACTGCAACAGAGGTAAGAGGTGAAACGCAAAACGGCGCAGACTTCCTTTCTTTATCATGTACATTTACTAAACTTCATCTATGTTGTCAGTATCGGGAACCTAGTTGAGGAATTGCAGAGACAGAAAATGAAGAACGCTCAGGTTCGTGCGTTATTATTGAATATATATTTGTGCATTATTCTTGAATTCTGAGGATATTGATATTTCATGCATCTATGTTGGAACGACTCTTCATTTTTCTTAGACTACTCAGATCGAATACATGTTTAAAGACATAACCATACCATACATGCACACATTACGTCCAAAGGGGGCTGCCTAAATAATACCACTTGCTCCCCAAGAGACTCAAACTCAGTGGGGTTCTATGGGGTGAACTCCCCTTGGTCAACAAGCCAATCACAGGAGTTCACAATCACTTGTTTTGCTTGCAAATTAGATTTGTTCTTTTTTTGTCCATTGTCTGAAAATCAAGTTAATTTTACGTTGTGGTGTGACCTTGCAGTTAGAGAAACAATTAAATGCATTGGCCAACAGCAAAGAGTGACGGTGAAACAATGGGGAAGATGTTTGATACTTAAATTGCCAGATAATTTCTTCATCGATGTTAGGGCTCATAATTTTTTTCTTTAGGTAAATAGAAGTGTATTTGTTTGTGTTTTTTTTCCCTTTAGTGTACACCATATCCATGGCAGTCTCTTACGCTGGAACTCGTGCAAATTTTGAGATGCCATTGCTTGGATCTCAGTTGACTTTGTTGTATTTATTGACACCATATTGTAATATAATTACAATCTTTCTCTCTCTCCCTCTCTGATATATATGCACACACTTTGCACACACATATATTTGTGCTAGAGATGAATGGTTTTCAAGAAAAGCTTATTGGTTTAATATTAGATTAACGGTTTGAAGGTAATCTCAGTTAACCGTGGGCTTAACATGTGTTGTTGAGTCTATTTGTGTATATAACCTAATTTTTAAGCTAAGCAAATGAATGTTCAATTCAAAATTTGATAAAATGTTATCTTTAAATTTTGATGGTGATTAAGATTTAAGAAAAAAGTTATTTGAAATCACTCAATTTCGTTTATTTAATAAAAAAATAACTTGATAAAAAAAATACATCAAGGGTAGGGGCAAGAGAGGCTTAAATCTAATCTAAGATTTGATGGCAATAAAGATTTAGAATTTTTTATTGAAACAAGGATTTTGAAAATGGCTGAATAAAACTTACTTTTAAAAGTTGAAAACTAAAAAATTAAAATGAGTCAATTTAAAAATTAAAGTTTAAATTTTAGCTTCATTAGCATCGGTATTGTTGTTAGTGCAAGAGGTCGTGGATTCGTGTGCGCCAAAATGTATTATTATTCTATTTAAAGATTGGAAAGGGGTTATACATTGTATAAAAAATAGCAGATTTATAAGAATTTATAATGAGATTAATATTAAAAAAAAATCAAAGTTTTTGTTGTATAGCTTAAAAAATTAATTTAACATTTTAAAAATACATACCTTTTGAGAAGGTTAAAATTTACTATAGATTTTAATACTCTTCACAAATTTAGAACTTAAACTCTATACTTTTATTTTTATGAATTAAGTCCTTCTTAATTTTTAAAACTTAAATTTAATTATTGACTGTGTTAAATTTATTTGTGTGACATTTTAAAGAAACACACAAATTTAGTAGGAATATAAAATTTGTAATCAATGATTCATGATTAAGAGTCTTTAACGTGTCATATAATTTTTATGACTAATCAATATAGAATATTTAAAAAGAAGGGTCGTATGGGATCCAACTTATCTGGCTTATGGTTGCGAGTTAGAAATAATATTGCACGTTTTACGTGACTTAGTTTGTATAGGCTATTCGATTTCGGGTCGGTCTTGCTCATTGCATGGCCGGCTTTCCTGCATCGAGGTCCACTGATTGGATAGTTGGCAACATTCGAAATTGCCTTAACATTGTGACGCCTGGTTTGGAATGGGGCTTACTCCTTGGTATGTTGGCTTGGTGTCTATGGCATACTCGTAAAAATTGGTTTTTACTGAAGAGAACGTGTTGCCTGAGGAAATTATTTCTTATTGTCGTGCTTTGTCCACAGATGTTTTGAATGCAGACCAATATACGTATGTTGGTGCTGACAGTTTGGGTTTGAATGCTCACTTGCTAGCTCCAGATATTGGATGGGTTAAGCTCAATTGTGATGGAGTGATATACCCGATTTCGAATGAAGCATCTCATACTGGATCACCGTGGTAACTAGTTTACGGCATTCGGCGGATATTTGGGGATGAGCTCGATGCTGCAAGCGAAATTACATGCTATTAGAGAGGGGCTGCTGGTTGCCTGATCTGCTGGTTTTCGCCAGGTCATTGTTGAGACTGATTCTGCCCATGATAACATGTATCAATTCTTCTCTGAAAGCTTCAATTGCGTTGTGGGTGATTAGTATTATAGGGGAGCTGTGCAATCGACAATAAAACATACAATTTAGACAGGTCTGACGGGAGGCAATCTGTGCTACAGATTAATATGGCCAATTTTTTCAGTCATTGTAAGGTGTGAAGCTGAGCTGACAAGTTGTCCACACAAGAAGATGTATATTACCTTTCTTAATAATTGAAAAATCAAATAGTATTAAAAACTAAAAAAGAAAATCCCAATGAGAAACCCCAAAAAAGGAAATTGAGAGAATTCAAAAGAATCAGAGAGTTTGCTACCTCTGCTCAAAGAAAAGCTTTTCCCATAAAAGGGACGTCAGAAATTATAAAAAAGCACTCTTCATCGTAGCCTTTGTATCATTAATTTCTTTCTTTTCTTTCTCTTTTGTTTACCTTAAATGAAAAAAAAAAAAAGAATGAAGAAAGAAAAATGCCAGTGGGGGAATTGATAAAAGATTTAGGATAGGTTTGGTTCACTGTAATGGAATATAGTTGTAATTAAATAAGGTTGTAATGAAATAAGATTATAATAGAATAAAGTTGTAATCAGCAAGGAATGACTCTCGTTTGAGTGTTTTTTAGGTGAGAATTAAAATAGATTTCTTTAAGCACAGAATTAGTAATGGGTGGAAAAGAGAGAGAATAGAAATCAACAAATTTTCGAAATAGAATACACTTGTAATAGGGTATTTTATTGAAACAAATAGTTGTTTGTGTGGGCCTACAGAATAGACTTGTAATAAACTTGTAATGGCTATTACATTGAACCAAATATTACTTTAAGTTTTAAGTTTTAACCGTTTGATCTAAGAATAAATTGGGGATGAATTTTATAGGTTCTTTTAGTGGGTTTTTTGAAATTTTTTTTTGTTCAGAATGAGCTTTTTAGTTTGAGAGATACTTTTATAATATTTTTTAGACAAAGTTGTTTGGTAAACTATACCATTAGTTACTAAATTGTGGGTAAATTCTTTGTTTTGATCACTTAATTAAAAAAATTAAAAATTTGATCATTAAATTATTCAAAAATTTTCGTTCAAGTCATTGGATTGTTAAAATCGATGCTATGTATTTCTCTGTTTGCATTGTCTGCACCAATCGAAAGTTCTCTTTCTCCTATATTTTACAGTTATTTTTTTTATGAAACAACTTTAGACGTCATAAATCTACGAACCAAAATTCAAATAATTTTTTTCTTCAATTTCCGACACTGATCGACACATTGACTTAGATCGTCACTTGGAGCTTGATGGCGAAACTTAAAAAAAAAAATTAATAGCGCAATGACTTAAATGAAATTTTGAATAGTTCAGTGACTTAAATGAAAACATTTAAATAGTTCAATGGTCAAATTGTAACTATTTTTAGTTAAGTTACCAAAATAAAAAATTACTCTTAATTTAGTGACTAATGGTGTAATTTACTCAAAAATAAATTAATGGGAAAGTGGCTAGAAAATTATGAAATCGTAAAATTGAATTTCAAGAAATATATTTTCAAATTGCTTTGCTTTCAATTTTTGTATATTGAATTTTCAATAGTTTTGGATGATTCAGATGTGTTGTTTAAGATGATTTTAGTGCTGAAAAATTATGTCTATGGGACAAAAAATCAAAACGTTACTTAAAACTGCTATGATCATCCAGTAGACTTATGACGAGGAATCTGGTGTTTCCGCATGATGTTGGATTTTATGGAGTTTCTTTGGGGAAAAATGTTAGAAAAGTGTTTTTGCAACGTTGACTTTTGTCTTCAAAGGAACAAAATGAAAAAGTGTCCTAGAGAAAGAAAACAAACAATGAAAGTAGGAATAGAAAACCATAGCTAAAACACCTCCCCCAAACAAACTCTCTAAACCAGTTAGCTAGCACATCCAATGACACCAGATTCTCCATCTAGGCTTGAGGAATTGAGCGATCCTCCTCGTGATTTCTACATGCATCCACCATCCCCGTTCAAATATGTGAACCTCACGTACCATTTGTTTAAAATTATGATAAAAGAATTATTATTTTTGGTATTTTTATGTTCATTTTGTAGCGACGTAAAATTTGCCTCGGTCGCTAATTGTGGCGATTTTGTAAAAATTTTGTAAGTTCGAATTCCGGTTTTATTGAAAAAGGGGAGTCGCCACCGATCTTTTCTCTAGGTACGATCGGACACCTAATAAATCTTTGTTTTAAAGAAAGAAAAAGCGGGCTTAGGTCTACGTTTAAAATCCAGAAAAAAAAAATAGGGTTCGGGAGTCGGTTACGCGCGGGGAAGGTATTAGCACCCCCGCGACGCCCAAAAATTGGTATCTTAATAAACACGTGTTGTTTTGATTTTTTAAAAATACGAGTTCAATTTGAGATTTAATCGTGATCCGTTCAAACACAAGAATTTTGAAAATTTTTAGTTCTTGAGAAGGATATTCCGTTTTTAACACGAGCCTACGAATTTCATCCAACATAGCGATGAAATTGATGACTTGGTATTAAATCGGTACATCGCCTTATTTTGAAAATTAATCGAGAATATGAAAAACATTTTAAAACGATAACAATTCGTGACAAGATTGTAATTAAGAGCAATTCACATATGTATTCAATTCAAGAGCAAGCAAACAATAAAACACGAATATACAAAAACATAAGCATGGTAATACGCAACATTAATAAATACGAACGATATTAAACAATGCTATAAGGGTATTAAAAAAACATATAATAACACGAAATGTATGCACATAATACGTAGTACGAACACATAACAAAGTATAAAAATGCAAAAACAATATGAAGATATATACAGACATAAAAGATATAATATTAAAAGATATTTGTATATACATATGTATAAAAGATTACATGTAAAATATACACATATGTATAAACAATAAAATAATAATAAAAATATACATATTACCAAATAAATTAAAACAATATTTAAAAATAGTATTTGAAAATACTTAAATAATAACATTGAAAATATAAATACATGGTAGAATGCCAAAATTATGTACATCCCATAATATTATGAAAATGCATATTATCTATATAGAATACATGTACGTAATATAATATTAAAATATGTACTCAATATAATATCAAAAGTGCATACATGAAATAGATATTAGGGACAAATAATAAAAAACAAAATATCAACAGAACTATATACATACATATACATTAAGAATACATACACAAAAACAATATTAAAGGCATACATAAATATATTAGAACATTACATTAAAAAGTATATACATAGTAAAATATATATATATATAGATAGATATATGAAATATGAAGTATTAAAGATATAATATAAAAAAGAAATATGTAAAAACATCAATAAATAATGGATATATTAATAGAAGTAACAAATAATAATAATAAAGGCAATGAATAAAATTAAAAGATGAAAATGGACGAAATTAAAAGAAACAGGGGAATCTTGGGGCAAATCTGAAAATGAAAAGAATTCGGGGAACAAATATGAATACGCGAGGAACAACGAGGGCCTAAAGGGCAAATACCCCTATCTGTTCAAACGGTACCGTTCACATCGTGGTCAGTTACCAGTGCACCGACCAAATTGAAATAATAACAAAATAAGCGAGCCAAATCATAAAGAGAAAAACGGATCACACTGCAAGCATTATTAACACGGAGGGACCTAGGGCGCAAATAGCCCAAATAAGAAAGAAACACGCGGATCTGATGGCTTCAAAAGTGGGTCATGTTCGGGTCCCCCAAAACGACGCCGTTTTGGCTCGTGGGGGGACCAATTGAAACGCTACCGTTTCAATAAGGTTTTAAACCCAGATTTTTTGTACGATTTTCATTTTTGCAGCCCTAATTTCGGAAAAACAAGGGCTATCGTTGATATTTCTCTCCCTTAGCTCTCCATGGCCGACCCTTTGGGTTCCCTTACCGACCGCTACACTACCACCATGCTTGGTGGCCAACGGAACACGAAAGGGGACCTTTAACCCCGCGATTAGACATCTTTGAAGGCCAAGACCTCTAGATTCGAAGAGGTAGCCCTTAATCGCGTTTAGGGTCGATTTCCGGTAACGAAATCATGCCCTCTGATGCCATGACCACATGCTCACGGTGAGCCTCTCTCCCACCTCTCCTTTTTCCTTTTATAAAAATAAAAGATAAAGATTAAAAGAACTTGAGAAAAAAGGAGGTTTAGAAAACGAAATTACCTTTTCAAAGTTTAATCCTCTTTTCTGATTTTTATTCAAAATCGGGAAAGATCTTGTTTTTTTACACTAATAATCCTTTTTATTATACAGATCTCCCCTTTTTTACAAAACTTTCGGCCTCTCTCCCTTTTTTAGCCGAATGAGCCCCCCCGGTTATACACTGCCTTGAAAATATTGAAAAATCCCCCCCTTTACAATGTTTGATTCTCGGGTATTATACCCGTTCTATAATGCCCTCCTCCTATTGCTTGCGTGTTTGTTTTATTTTGCAGGCCCGTTGATGGTGCTGGAGCAGGTGGAGGAGGTGACTGATGGGAGCAGGTGGTGGCAGAGAGTCGGTGGTAAGGTGCGGCGCTTAGAGGAGAGTTAGGGTTGCAAAAATTTTGTCTCTGATTTTGGGTTGTTGGGTCAAACGGGTATTGGGCCAGTTTGGTAGGCTAAGTGGGCTGACCGGGTTTGTGTAAATGGGCATGGTATTTGGGTTAGGGGGAATGAGTAGTGGGTTTTAATTTGAAATTTGTAAAAGGACTGGACATTATTAGTTATTTGGTTTTTTTATCTTTATTTGTTTTTGTTTGATTTGGGTCTGGCCAAATTTGGCCTACAACACATTTTATGGTTCATATTCAAGATTCGTAGTTATCCCTCTTAATAATGTTGTCTTTAAAGCTTGAATATAACTTTTCTCCTCGAAAGTGAAATATATTTTACTATTATATCTAACTTTAAATAAACTTTTAAATAATATGTCACGTTAGCCTCACTATTTACTTTAACTTAAACCATTACATTTAAATTTTATTTAAATGCAATGGATACTATAAACATGTTACATCACTTAAATTAATCACAACAAGTTTCAAATGAATGCGCATCATTTAATTAAGCCCACCTTACAAAATAATTATTAAATAATATTTTAATATATTTTATACTAAATTTGATCATGGGTTGAATCGATATAAAATTTTAAGTCTATTTTTTAGACTTAGATTTAACTCAAAAATGGGCTTAAAATTTTGCCTAAGCTTAAACCAGATTAAAAATAATAAATTCGAGCTTGATACAACCTGCCCATATTAAAAAAAAGTAAGATCATTTTTTTATAAAATAAATTTAAAAAATATAATACATCTAATACATTAAAAATATTAAAATAAATATTTTTTAGTAAATTGAAAACACATTAAAAAAAATTATACTTAACTAACGCTAAAATAATTACAATTTAACAAACAAATAACTTTAAAATAGTAACAAAATTAAACATTATTTTTTTATTCAAACTTATTTTTTACTTCAATCCTCCGAGGCTTAGAGCCTGAGCAATTCACCCGACCATCATAACTTGTACTCCACCTGCCCTGGCCAATTCCCCTAAAAGCAAAAAGTAATAACTGTTAGAAGTGGGGAAAGAGCTTAAATAGAGAAGAGTGAAAAAAGTGGGACAATTCCCTATATTTGCTGTCATCGGGACTTATCAAATTCTTTGATTATACGCTTTCCCCACTATTACTCAATAAGTCAAGGATCGAAGACCCTTATTATCATATAATTACATTAATTAAATATAATAGTAATTATTATAAATACATTAAAGCACAAATTTTTTATATAATACGAATTATATTTTTTTAACTAATATTAGATTGTCAAAAATATTTTTAATATATGTCAGAAGAAAAATAAACAACCACAATATAATTATATAACCGAATCATTTGATTATATATTAACTTGTTTATTCTTGTAACACGTGTTAAATGCTTTGAATTAATCATGTAACTGTCTTTCTTCTAAAATAAAAAGAAAACCCATCCGATCATAACGCATATATTCATTGAATACATTATAGTTTCATTATTGCTTATTTCCAATATTTCGTTCACTATTTTCTAGAAAGAGTTTTTAGAGCATTAATATATTAGAGATAATTTTTCGAAATTTGGAAATGATATTATTAAAAAATAATTACGAATTTTAAAAATATGAATAAAAATATAATATATGACAAAGAGACAATTTAATTTGCCTATTATTTGTTAAATGGATAATTTTTTTTTTTATCCTTCTTAAAATTAACTATTCCTTTTTAATCCTTTTAAAATACCTGAAATTCAGGAAAAGAGAGAGAGTGGAGCTCTGATTCTCATGTTGAGGAAATGCTAGAAAGCCAAAGAGCTTAAAAGCTCATTCTGATTTTGAGATCACATCAAAAGCTTTTCTTTTCCCTTTTTTTTTTTTCTTTTAAAAGAAAATTCGTCACCATTATTTCCATTTCCCCTCGAAAGCTAAAAACAGAAGCAGCGAATCCAACCAAAGGTGAGTTCGTGTTTTTGTTTTTTCTTAATATAATTTCATCATGAAATCAGTCATAATGCATAAAAAAAATCTCAAGTGTGATTTGTATCTTATTAGATTTTTCATTTTATAAATTAAATTTTTCGATCAAATTTGATTATATTTAACTTTGTATATTATATTTAAATGTTATTTATATACTCGATTATACTCTATATTTTGAATTTTAACTTTTTGAATACTATTTCAGTTTTTTTATTTACTAAAATTGTTATTTTTGCTTTTACAAATAAATGTGTTTTTAATGGTAAACTAGGGTTCCTTCTAATACTTATAATAATTATTTTAAAAATTTAATGTTATTTTCTTCTTCTTTTTTTAAATTGCGAGTTTTGTGAACGATTCATCTTTCGGTTTTTTATGAGCTTAAATAAACAATAAAAAAAAAGACAATAATTTTAGGGGAAAATTTGTTAATAAGCATGTAGTGACATGGATTAAAAATGATAAATATAGAAAGAAAAGTTGACAAATGCATTATTCTTTTCGAGTTCAATAAGAATATATTTCTAAAATAATTATTAAATAATTCTTAGCTGGATTTTATAGAGACCATGTACGTTTTTCTTCTGTCTTTTAAATTTCCTTTTTCATTGGTAAAACATTAAACAAATGTTGGCATTTCAAAAAAGAAAAAGTAAAAATATTAAATATATTTGATTTTATTTGATTTTTAAGAGTTACAAAATAATTTCAGTATATCACAAACATTATTACTTTGTTTGTTTTATGATTTTAATTTAAAAAAAAGGTTAAGAAAATGAAGAATAATTTTGTGAATTTGATTAATTAATCCTATAACATTAATTAAAGATAAATAAAATAACATTAAAGTGAAGACTGTCACATTTAGGTGTATTTGATAAATTATTAAAATTTTTCATTTTCTTGAAAATAAATTTTTTAACATTTAATATTTTAAATATATTTGATAATTATTTTAATATTTTCAACAATAAAATATTCAATAAAATAGGTAAGTGGGTAGCTATTTATGTAAAAATATTAAATTGATTTTATTTTATTAAAAAATTAAAATAAAATATTTTAAAAAATGAAATATTCAAATTATCATAATTATTTTTTATCCAAAACTATTCAAAATAATATAAAATATTATATTAGTAAGATTAAAATCTAGAACTAAATATTTTTTTAATTTACCGATCGGTTTTTTAATATAAATTTAGCACTTGTAAAATTTAGCAATAAAAATTTAG
This sequence comes from Gossypium stocksii, assembly GCA_020496765.1. Taxonomy (NCBI): domain Eukaryota; kingdom Viridiplantae; phylum Streptophyta; class Magnoliopsida; order Malvales; family Malvaceae; genus Gossypium; species Gossypium stocksii. The sequence goes on along the minus strand of CM035626.1, from coordinate 7,167,537 downwards.
TACTTAATTTTTTAGCACTTAAATTTTCAATTTATCAAATACACTCTATTATATTATTTATGTTAAATTATCAAAATAAATAATATATTAATAATATTTTTCTTAAATATCATCATAAATAATATTCAATGTTCTAATATGTATGTCGTCGTCGTATCTTGAGTAGACCTACTCATGGGTTGAGCCACCCGCCTAAACCCAAAGGTCCGTTTAGAAAATGAGTTTAGTAAAATTTTAAGTTTTTTCTATATAGGTCGGGCTTTGGTAAAATTTATTGGCCCGAGCTCGGCCCGAATATTATGTTATAAAACAATACTATATTAATTATATATGTTAAATAATAATTATATATATTTATATTTATATTAAATCACTCACCTAATAACAATTAAACTCATTACTCAAAACCTAAAAAAAATTATCCAACTAAATAACTTAGCTCAAAATAATAAATATTATATTTAATACAATAAAATATTTATATATTTATTTGTGTTTTTAATACAATAAAAATATTTATTATATTTATGGTATTTTTTTTAATATAAATACTGATAACAAATTTGTTTAAACATTCTTTAGTGCATTATTTTTTTTAAATTTAATTTTAAATAAAATTTCATCTTAAAAATTAAATATGAACAGGCTAAATCTAAATTTATTTTCCTTAAATTAATTCGAGTTTGAAAAAAAAAATCCGTTTTTTTGTTTATATTATTTCTATAACTTATCAACATCTTTTAGGTTTTGGTATCACAACATTGTTGCGATTAAAGTTAAATAATAATAATAATAATAATTAAATATTGCTTTATTCTAATATGAAATAATGGAAAGTATCGATGTTGTGGGTCTAGTGACACAGAACTTTATATATGTACTTTAAGTGAAGCTTTTAAGTTTTGTTGATAAGAAAATATAACGTTAATGGTTGAATTTATCCAATAATAAATTTAATCACAATTTACTATGATTATTGAAGATTAAAAAATTTAATATATAAAAAAAATAAAAATTTTAATAATAGTAACTAATTCACACTATTATCTTATTTAAAATGATTAAATTAAAATAATTAAAATAATTAAATTGAACGGACTTTATTTTAAAGTGATAGGGAGGTAATTTTACCCTTATTTCAAAACTAAAATAGGTACGCCGAAAGAGACAGACATTTGCTTATTTATTTATGTAATTTATTATGATAGTTATCAGTAGTAATAGGAAATGGAAAGAAAAATATTATTGAACGGGGTATTACTGTCTCCGGTGTCTCGTCTCAGTCACATTTCCATTTTCAAGCACCCCACGCCTTCCTTCTTTTTTACTTAATTTTTTTCTTTAATTTTCTTGTTCATGCTACATATTTTTTAAATTATTTTTGGGCTCCTATTTTAATTATTTTTTCGTTAATAGTATTATATCTACCATTTTTACTATTTAAGCTAAAAAAGCTTTAAATCACAAGACAAACTTGGTTACAAGGAAATTTTATTTTTAAAAAAAAAGGAAATAAGTTGGCATTTTATTGTAATTTAAGAAACTTTCCATTGTTGTTAACCTGCTAAAAACAGGGAGGTTTAGGTAATCTCACAAAATTTTACAAAAATTGCATATCAAACTTCCACGCTCCCAATCCACATTCTCACACACTCTCCATCTATGTCAAACCTTCATTGGTTCTTCATCCTCACCCCCCACTTGTGCGCGTGAGGTTTCTGGTTATCTACAAGTGTTGCTGAATTATTACAGAGATAAAAATGCATGTAAGAAGGGGGGAGGGGACTCAGTTCACTGTACATATAACTTTATAGCATTTTTTTAAAAAATGAAGCTCTAAAAACTTTCATCTCAACATTGTACAGATTATATTCAATGCGTCAGATATTAGAGAGAGAGAGAGAGAGAGAAATGATTGAAGAATATCAAATGGAGGGGAATTCACATAAAGGAAAAGGAAGATCTGCAAGGAAAAAGAAGAACGCCATTGATGAAGGAGAAAAAGAAGGTGGGGATTTGATGGAGTGTTCAGGCAAGTATTGTGGATCATGCACCGCTGGTGTAATCGCCGATTGTGTTGCAATCTGTTGTTGCCCTTGTGCTTTGCTCAACTTTTTGACACTTGCATTGATTAAGCTGCCGTGGAAAATGGGGAGGAGGTGTTTGGGGTTCGGGAAAATGAAGAGAAAACGCAAGAAAACTAGTGGTACTGTTAATGAAGGTGACGGGAATTTCAGAGGGAGGGTAAGGGTAGAACAGGAAATCTGGGAATTTCCAGCAGGATTTGAAGAAGAAGAAGAAGAAATGGGGAAATTTGGTGCCAGATTTGAAGCCGAGAGTGTTTGGTTAGAGCTGTATCAGATTGGCCATTGGGGTTTTGGGAGGGTTTCTTTCACTGGTATTTAATCTTTTTCTTTGTTAAAAAAAAATAAAAATAAATGTACATTTGTACTTAGGATTTTGTAAAGTTTGAAAGTTTTCAGAATTATTTTCTCGGAAAAAAAGAGGGTATTTTAGTTTAGGATGGGAAAATTAACATCAGAATTTAGCTGGGATTTTCTCCCTTGATTAGATTAATACATGGTAATTTGTAAGGAATTCGTAAGAAAAATATCATATATATAGTAGTTTTTATAATTTCTCCTGCTGTGTTTGAATTGGAGTTAATACTAAAAACTTGTAATATTAGGATCTTTGATTTTAAACTCAAGGATTTATGTTTGAGTTGGAGTAAATATTATTATTATTATTATTATTATTATTATTATTATTTACAAATCATGAGCTACGCTCTGATTATTGAAACATTATGTAGCACGAAATCTGGCATGCATAATCTCAATTTTATCATATGATAGAGGTTCTCAATCCTCGAAGGTGGGCTCTCGTGAAACTATAAACCTGTTCACTAAAGGTGTATTAATTGTTGGATTCCACGCGAAGCGTCCCAACAGATGGATAGGTTGAGTTGATCAATTGTGATGGAACCCGTTATGAGGGAACTAGGCGACCTTTTAACTGCTTGATTTCATGCGAAGCACTCCAACAAGTGGGTAGGCCAAGTGGACCATTTGTGATAGAGGAGCCCATGATGAAGGAAGTAGACAATGCGGATTAATCCTATTAGATGTATCTTTTAGGAATGGAAAGTGATTTGGTGGGAAGAATGTCACGTCAAACGCTCTAAAAGAATAGATAAGGTATGTTGATCCCACGTTGGAAAGATTATGGAAATTCTTGGGTATATAAGCCCATTTTTGTCCTCGCAAGGCAACATCCTTACGAGGACTGTGACACAATCCTAATGATAAAAGTTGATGTTGAGTTAGTCCATCTAAATACAAATATTTTTCCAATCACCCTTGTAGTATTGCAGTCTCGAAAGTGCATTTGTTTCACAAATTACCCCCACATAGCACACATGATGTGTTTGTAGCCAAAGCAAATTTTCAACTCGTTGCAGTCACTAGACTCCTATTTAAACTTCGGTTAAAACTGGTTAAATTAATTTATCCAACTTAATAAATAATATTATATATTTTATATGTATTCAACTATTATTAATTTGATCAAATGAATATTATTATTTATATGTTTTATACTTATTTTAACCGACTGAATTAACCGAAATATTTCAAATCGATTATTTTTCTTTAAAAATTTTTGGTTCAATTAATGGTTAAAGGATTAAAAAGTTTAATTAATCTCAATTAATACTAATTCTGTTCAGTTAATCGTTTGAACACTCCTAAATGTTATACCATATTTTTATAAATGTATTTAATCTTACTTTCTGGATGACATTAATGAAGATGATATAAATAGATATTAGAGTAATTATTTTTAAAGTGATTTGAAAAATAATATAAAATCCAATTAATTTGCTTGCTTTAAAAATAATTAAAAAACCATTATAATTATAATTTTTAAAAAATACTTTTAGATCATTTTTTAAAATGTTACCATTTATCAATTAATTGTTATCATTTTCGTGTAAAATAAGAAAATTTAATGAAACAAGAAATCTTATCACTTGCATATGCATATGGAAACCATGAATTTAAAATATTGATGTGTGTTTAATAATAACATATAATAAATAATGAAATGTATGGTTTGAGACTAATTAATCATAATAACACATGAAATATGTACAATATTAAAATAAAAAATAGATTAAATTGTGAGTAAAACGAAATCTAAACTCATAAATACATCAAATTAACAATATTAAATGCACTACAATTTTTCTATCATAGTGTTGTTATCAATTGTGAAATGACATTGAGTTAACTTGTGACACCAACTCAATGGTGACATAATCTATATACACAAATTCGGTGAGAAAATAACATTCCAAGTTAAAAGTTAATATTTTTAAAGTTTACTAAAGAATTACTATTGATATAGTGGTAAATAATTTGTTTATAAATTCATTAAATATATATTTAATTCCTGGATATGTTAATTTTAATTTTTTTATTATTTAAAAATTATATAAAAGTATGAAAAAACAAAAAGGCCACCAAAATAATAATAGTAGTAATTTAATAAAAATATATTAATCATCTCTTAACCAAACTGATATATTAACTTTTTAACATTAATCCAATCAAAATTTTATTAATATTATAAATATTAGTAAGTTACAGGTGACACTTGTCACAATATTAACACAATATTAAAATGACACGTTACATTCTTACTTAAAATGTTTGTATATCTTATTATAAAATATACATTAAATTTATACTTTATAAAAACAAACTTTCAACAATAATTTTTTTTAATTTTATATATTTTAAAGTTTTTAATTGGTTATAAACTCCATGTTATCAAATAACATAAGCAAATAAATATCTATGAGTAAATAAATATTTATAAACAAATATTTGTTAGGCTTAATATATAAAATCACTTCAGAATTTAGTCATTGAATATTTTTAAGATCAAATTAATTTTTAAGGTTAAAATTTACTGAACAAATTAATCTTACAAACAGATAGTTAACTTCGTTGGTTTTAGACAAATTAAGTGAAGTGGTCAAATTAAAATGTGACATGTGGACAAAATATGTACCTTCCACTTAATAATTCTAAAAAAATTAAAAAACTTAAAAATTTCAGAAAAATTTCAGAAATATATATTATAAAATTTAAAAATTAATATATAATTCAAAAATAAAAACAAGAAATTATCTAATATTTCAAAAAATTAAAAAATGAGAAAATATTAAAAAAATAGTTAAATTTTAAAAAAAATCAATGTTGATCAATAACCATCGAATGCCAGCCATTTGTTTGAACTTTTATAATATTTTTTCTCTTTTCCAAAATTTTGAAATGTAAACCTTTTTTTTTTTTCGAATTTTATTCATATTCAAAATTTGAATTTCTATTAATATATATTTAAAAATATTTACTTTTTCAATTTTTAAATTAATTAGGAAAAAAATTAAAGGGAAACCATAAATTTTTAAAAAATTAAAATTAAAATATAATTTTTATAATAATAAAAATATAATTTTATTATTTTAATAATCTATATATTTATTAAACGAATTTATTAGTTGAACGTGTCAATATTTTGACACTGTTAAAGAACCTAAATTTGATCGGGGTTGGGTCGAACCGAATCTTGACGTGAATTTTCTTTTTAATAAATCTAAATCATGGATTAAGGCATGAGAAAAAGACTAGAATTGTACTGCTGCTTCCTATTTTCTTCGGTCTTTCTTTCGTAGAAAACATTGCAAAAGTGATAGTATAAAAAAATTAAAAAATAGCAAAAAGTAAAAAATAAAAATCTTATTTCTTCTCCAAAGTGCGATCCTCGTTAATCTTCTTCGAACCGGCGCCGTCAGGTACTTCGATTGCCATAAATGCTCTCTTCATTTTATCATATCTGATTTTTATTTTTGTGGTTTTAAATTGTTCTCTTGATGCCTTGATAAAAGAAGGGGTGGGAATTAGGGTTCTAAGTTATCGTTGACCACCTTTCCTAATTTTAGGGTTAGGGTTTTGATTCCTTATTAGCAGAATATGATGGAGATTTTTTTTTCACGTTGTTCTTGAACCTGAGTTTGATTGAATGCGAATGTAGAGTTTTTGGGTTGTTAGTTTATTCTCGATTCTAATGTTTTTGTTTCAAATTAAAATAAATAAATAAAATATAATGACCAAATTCAATAAAAATGTAATATTAAGTTATTGTATAATGCAAATTGACTTGTAACTCATAAGATATTATAATAAAAATTTCTAACATTCAAATTTGTCAGAAGATGGAAACGAACTTGATCATGATGCTAAAATGTAATAACTTAATGTCGGAGTTGAAAGTTTCACTAGTCTATCGATATAGGATACAATTAGTGATATTACCGCGATCGAGCAATCAAAGTAGTGAAAATGGCTTTGTCTGAGGCTCTAAGTGGTGAGAATTGACAAAATTTTTAGAGAAGTGACAATTATAATCAAGATCTTCATATATAAAAGCCACATAATTTATCAACATTGCTTGGATTTAAATGTCTCATACATGCATATATTTAAAAATTCTCCAATTTCCTTGTCTCTGGATGGTCCTAACAGTATCATATCTTTTTGCCTGTTTTTGGAGATGCATAAGTCACCGATGCCTAAAAATGAAAAGTCAACGCAACTTAAAGAGTAAAGTCAAATAAATGAACGGGACAACATTATAAATTCAACATAAATTTGAATCAAAGTCACTTGAACACAAAATTTCATGATTTCAAGGTCTTCTTTTTCCTTTCTTTTTGTCATTAACACAGAATGTCATTGGCAAGGACAAACTATAAAAGCATAGGAGAAAATGATTAGTCAGTGTCCACCATTTTAGCTGTGTTTGGTAGCTGGTTCTAGTGTTTCAAGCAAAAGAAAAACTGAAACATTTTCCTGCACTTTTAACCTCCAGAGAAATGGTTCTCTTTAACGACGCAAAAGCAGAACAGCGTGTTTTGCCAAACTGTTCAGCCATAAGAGAAATGGTTCTAGTTATTGAAACAAAAGCAGGACTGACACTGAACATTTTGCTTGACTGATTAGCTGCCTTATAATAAGGCTCTAGTTTTTACCTATTTATAAATAACGAAAAAGAATCTCATAAATGAACTTATTATCCATTCATGGAATCATAAAGCCATTGTTTAAGAATTGCAATGGACAAAGGAGAAATTCATGAATGATCCTAGTGCTGTAATCTTGGATCAGGAGATGTGAATGATGTTTCTTTACAGATATCATTTTTGATACATTGATATACAAATTTTCAACTTCACAAGCGGCTCACGTGCTTTTTTCTTTTTAGTTTTTATTTTCTTAATATATGTTTCTTAGATAGGCTAATTTTTTTTCTTGGTCACAAATTAAAAATATCTATTTTTTTTTACCCAATAATATTTATAGGCATGTTTGGGCTTTTCTCTTTTTTTTTTTTAATGGATGTATTAATTCACTTTTTTTTTGTATTATATTTAATAAACTCCATTTTCTATGATCTGTTGGAGTTTTAAATTTCTATTTACAGGAATAAGAATCTAAAATATGTTCTCTTTGTTATATTATTTTTTTTAGTATTTTTTAATTATTCCTTACAGAAATGTGTTATTTTGCTAAATTTACTAGTGAAAATTTACCATGTATCGGAGATAATTCTGTTTAAACAGTATAAAAACTGGATTAATTCAACCCTTAAAAAAGAGAAAAAAAACCAAAACCAAAACCAAATAATTGAAGAACTTCTTAATGAATGCATTGCAGTTCTTGGAAGAGCAAATAATGGACTTAACATCCTCATCTTCTTCACCTTCCCAAAATTCCAGCAAAGATTTCGTCAATCTGATTAATCACCCTCAAAATGAAGATATTCACAATCAAGGCTCTGGGTTTAGTTCTGGTAATAACGGGATTGAAAACAAAGAAGAGATCCTTCCCAGCTATGATTTCCAGCTGCTCCGACCTGTTTCAGCTAGCCTTGATGCCCCGGGAGTTAATAATAAATCCAGGTCTTGCAGTTCAATTGATGCTAAAATTAAGGTAAATCTTTAACCTCCTATTTTTTCTACTTTTTTGTTATTTAAAGTTTGGGTTTTCCGAGGAATTGATTTTTTAGTTTTATTTTGTGTTATTGTTTGATCAATAGATATATATGTATATTTTCAAATTGATTCAATTAAAGTTGCTTGTATACTTTTTTTTTTCTTCAATTTTTTTAGTTTTGGGGGATTATTTTATAAAATGTAGTTTGAGTAATGATCTTATGTATCTGGTGATAATTTTTTAGAAGTTAACCTTACTATGTACTACTTGGAGTATTTTTATAATTTTTGGGATTTATTCAATGAAATGTAGTTTGATTAATAATCTTCTGGGTTTGGAATTAATTTTTGACGGTTAACCTTACTACCTGTGAGTTTTTTGAGATTGCTATTTTTTTGGTTAATGACTTTTTCTTTTTCGTTATGGTTTACCTGTCTTTTTCCTTGCTTTGGGCAGAAGTATGGTTCTCTCGACTCTATTGAACCTGTAAAAGACATTTTAGAAAAGGACCAAAAAGGCTTTGACACATCTTTAGTGGCTGCAATTGATCGAACCATGAAGAAACATACTGATAATTTGATGCACATGTTAGAAGGTGTTGGTGACCGACTTACACAGCTGGAGAGTAGAACCAGTAACCTTGAGACTTCTGTGGATGATTTAAAGATGTCTGTAGGAAACAATCATGGAAGCATTGATGGGAAAATGAGACAGCTGGAGAACATTTTAAAAGAGGTATTTTCTTTTTTCTGGAAAAGTAAAAGAGATATTTTCTTAAACAATCTTATGGTATTTGGTTTTGTTGTGGCTACCGTTGGTATGTAACGGAAGAATTAGATGTAAATTGTTTAACTTGTTAGCTCAAGTCCCACAGCTGTGATTGATGATGATTTTAAGAGCGGTCAGAAATAGATCTACACAGAGTATTTTGTTAGCTTAAGTGGCTGTTATTGACTTAGCAGTCAAATAAGTAAATTGCATAGGTATCCTTGATATATTATATGAAGTTGTCACACCATCTAAACACTTGATTTTGTGTTATGTTCTTGGTCTCTTTAAATTGGAACCTGATTGTCTATATCGCTCTATGTCTTCATCCATTATCAAGAAATCATATGTAGATTCGAAAGCTAAGGTGGATATCTCGACCACTTTCACTAAATCCTAGGGATATGTTATTCACCAGCAAGATCTTCTTGTGACTCCATAGAAAATATATTGTCTGATTATTCATGGCACTTAAGAAACTTGCTAAGAGGAGTAATTTGATCACTGGTTTGAGTGATTATTTCTTGTTTTGACCAACCATGTGTAGGTGCAAACAGAGGTACATGTTGTAAAAGAAAAGCAGGAGAGTGTTGAAGCTCTTTTACAGCATGCAAAGCTGCAGGAGACCAAGATGGACCAGCCATCAGAAACTCATAACTCTGCACATATAGGTTCCATGCAACAAGCTGAATCTGCTCCTTTTCAATCTCATCAACAGCTTCCATTGGCTGCCTCTTTTCCGCAATCGCTTTCTTCTGTTCCTCCTCCTCCGCCTCCTACTGTTCCTCCTCAAGCTCTTCCCCAGCAAAATTTGCCACCTCCAGTCCAGCATCCAGACCAATTCCCTCAGAGCCAAGTTCCTTCTGTCCCTCAACGGGATGCTTACTATACTCCCCCTGCCCAAACTCAGGAGATTCCAAGTCAGCAATTCCCGATGCCTCCTACTCAGCAAGTTCCTTCTGTCCCTCAGCGAGATGCTTACTATCCACCGCCTGGCCAAACTCTGGAGGCTCCAAGTCAAAACTTCCCAATGCCTCCTACACAGCAGCAACAGCCCCCTCCTGCAGCACCGGCTCATCAGCCATATCAACCGGCCCCTCCACTGCAGTACTCTCAACCACCACAGCCCCTTCAAGGCCAACCTTCCATGGGCCACCATCCTGATGAGGCAGCTTATGTTCCTTCTCAGACCTATCCACCAAACCTGCGCCAGCCACCCTCTCAGCAACCCAGTGGCCCTCCTTCCTCCCAACAGTATTTTGGGACTCCACCTCAAATGCATGAGCCACCATCCAGAAGGCCTGGTCCAGGATTTTCTACTGGATATGTCCCACAATCTGGACCTAGTGAACAATATGCTTATGGTGGATCACCTCCACAGTATGGCAGTGCCTCCCCAGTGAAATTGCAGCAGCTCCCCTCTTCTACCGGAAGTGGTTATCCGCAACTTCCGACAGCTAGGGTACTACCACATGCATTACCTACTGTATCTGGGGGTGGTGGTGAATCAGCTCCGTCTGGACCTGGAAACAGGGTTCCCATTGATGATGTGGTGGACAAGGTAACCAGCATGGGATTTCCTAGAGACCATGTCAGAGCAACAGTTAGAAAGTTGACGGAGAATGGCCAGTCAGTTGACCTCAATGTGGTGTTGGATAAGCTAATGAATGATAATGATATACAGCCACCGAGAGCCTGGTTTGGCAGGTAAATCTATGGTATCTTTGATTCAGTCATGTATAGGAATTATCACTTGATCCTCATTGTACTTGTTTGGAGCTCAAGGGCCTATTTCACCCCCTCTTAATTGCTTTCAGGTTTTCCACTTACCCCTCTTTTTCACCTTTCTTGTTTGACTGTCGAGGTTTTCTTTTTAAATAACATTTGTGTATACTTCAATAATTTGAATTGAATTGTGAACTTTTCATTTTGTTAACAATGGCCCCCCCGGCCCTCCCAAAAAACGCGTGATTCTTGGGATGTTATTCGAATTTAAACAAATCTGCTTTTGAATTTTTTTTTTTAACAAACTTCGAATAAGTTCCTAGAAAATGTTAATGGAGTTCAAACATGATTTATGCCGGATACATATTCGGTTGGGTCGGATGGAAAATTTTAGGTAAGTTTGCTTAAAATTATTATTTATGAATAGAAATATGTCAGTTATTCTTTTTAGATAATTATAAAGCACATATTGGGTATAACTTGTGTCAAAATCATTTTATATGTAGAGGGATTTTAAGAATAAATTTGGACACATGGTACGTGGTTTATACACAAATCTTGGAGAGAAAGGATTCACTATATTTCAAGAATTCATAATGGAGTAGCCGATATTATGATTAAATGTGTTGCTTCTAGAAATTTAAGTTTGTAAGTATACGATGATCTCTCGATTATGGTGAAATGATTATTATCTATTAATTTAGTTTGGTTGATATTGAGTTAAGATTTAATTGATTGATATTTTCGTTTTATGCTATCATTTTCTACAGAAAAAAATATAAATATTAATGATATAAAAGAAGGTCGTATAAGAAAATAGTGTTTTTAGTGTCTGATACTAAGATTAAGATTCAATTTATTATTTTACATTATTAATATTCAACTATTGATCATTAAATGTATAAGATGTTATAAATGTCGATTAAATCTATATTGAATAATAATGGAATAGAGTTAATTTTGGTTATAAATTAAAAAAATTAAAAAGAAACTTTTTAGTTTGTGATCTAATTTGAAAAAAAATCTAAATTCTCAACATTAAACCATTGGTTAGATTTTAATACAAAAGATTGAATTGTTGAAGATTAGAATTTTTATGTTTGCGATTAAAAAAGTGATGTTGTATTTATTTATTTTTATTTTGTATACATATCAACTAAAAGCAGGTGACTATTCTCCAAGGCACAAAAACTTCGTGAAACACACTAATGAAACAAGCAACAAACGAAAAGAAAAAGGCACAATAAAATTTCCACACAATATATTTGAGTAAACGTTTTCAGAGTGTTTAATTATTTTTTAATTAAATGATTACAAATGAGGGAAAGATTTTTATTTATAATTGAGTTCCTTCTAATTCAACAATACAATTTAAACTACATCAATGACTGAGATAGTTATGGAGATGCACGAATTGGATAGAGTGTTGCAGTAATTCAAGTTCAGGTAATCGATTCCACTGGCACCCCAAGACATCGAAGATCTACATCATATTGACTTGTGGGAGAAAGAGAATGGATGAGTATTGACCTACATTCCACGCATAATATATCAACATTTAGAACAATAGGTACAAATTTTTACCTACTTGCGAGGCCATTGTCGCTCTGGAGTTAGCCTACTATCCGGAGTACATGTCATGGTTTATGGTCCATGACAAGCCATATTTGTTAGGTGAAGATGCAAGGGGTAGGCAACTGCATATGAGGAGGCCACGATGGGTGCCTAGGCATCCAAGGTCTAGCAAAACTGCTAAGGTGGGTCCATTGTCTACACCTATGCAAGAACCGACATCAATGATTGCACTACCCTCGATTAGTATGACTAGACTTATTCTAGTGTTTATACTAACCCCATCATTTTTACACAAGCATTGCATATTGCACCACATTTTTCTATTTTTACTTTGATGTCAGGTTTTGTTTATGGACCTCTGTCTTCGGCATATTACACGCCGATGCCATCGACATTTCAGACGACAACAATGTAGTTGAAGACGTATAGTCCATCTATGTTTAGGGCACCGACCAGAAGTCCTATCATTATGTCATCGGTGTATGGGACACAATATAGTTATACCTCTATACCAATGGTGTTGTAAACACCTCCGCGATTATTGTTCTACTAAGGTGGACTATCTTCGCAACCACCTATTTTTAGAATAGTACACGATGCAATTGAGGAGTAATGATCGCAATCAACTACAGATGAAGACGAAGAAGATGAGGGGCTGAGACCACAACTTGTACTGGAGGTTGAACCAAGAAGGAATTTGACTCGCAACCGTCGGCCACCTTGATGTGGCACACATTCTGACAGGGGATTGGATTGATTTATTTTTTTGTACTTTTCATGTGAATTTTTAAATAAATCTGAAATGTTTTTATATTAATGTTGTACATCTTTATGTTTATAAATAAATATTGTTTTTGCATCAAAATTGATTGTTGTTGTCATTTCATATTATTAAATCAAGTCTGCATGAGAACAATGGAACAAAGTAGTATATTTTATTGATTTGTAAATATAATAAAAACGCGTGTTTACAAATTACAACAAACTTTGAGTATGAATGTAAAAAATCAACAAACAGATTGCAGTTAAAAAATTAATAAATATGTTAATGAGGTGTTGTCATTATATCATCTCGTCGATGTGGACATGACGACATTGTATATCTTAGGTTCCTACACCACTCGCATAGCCCCGACTGGTTTGTCTTCTCTCGAATATCCATGTTGTCGCGTATCCGTATCGATGTTGATCGACCTTTTAGTTTGTAACGCAATGATTTGTCGAGTACCAAGTTGAATGGAGCGCTCTATATCAGCGACCACATACCTTCATCTGGGATCGGTGGAAATATGTTTCTTCACACGTTATACATGTGTTTTAGTTTGTACATTTCGTCAACAAAACTCATGTGATCTAAATGTTGATTGCTACATGTTGAAATTGCATGAACACATGGAAAATAAAGTGCGTTAAATCTCCTACAGTTGCAAGTTCGTTCTCTCAATTGTACACGGTACGCTCCTCCGGCGATACCTTGGTCTAGTTTGTCAAACTCCGTAACCCGAAACAATAGGTCATTGCACGAGTGACACACTGAATGCATACAGTTTGCTCATGTTGTAGCCTCACTAGTTTCTTTCAGTATGTCCTTACTCTAAACATGGTTGCCCTTATGTGTCCAACATATTTTTCTGCTTGTTTTGAAAAAAGTTCAGCTAAACGAAAATATATTTCTTTGACAATCGAGGTTATCAACAAATGACGCTTCTCTTCAATACGAAATATATAATAAACTTAAAAAATATTTAAAAAAAAAACTCAAAATCCTAAATCAAAAACCTTAAAAACTACAAAACCTTAACCTACACTAAAAAAAACCTAAACCTATAAAAACGAAAAGAAAATACTTTCAATTTAGCTGACGTGGCAAAAAGTACTTTTAGATCAAAGCATTTTTCTACAAATTAACTTAAAACACTTCGAGCTAAGAATGTTTTAATTATTTCAATCCAATCTCATCATTAAAAAAAAAAAAAACCTAATCCAATTACTTTTTTTAAAAATAAGAAATTGAATCCGTCCTCCCACAACTTTGGCAAAGCCTCCAAATACTCTCATAAACCCCTCTACCCCTTGATTATATCTTTATTACAATCCTGCCCTCCCCTCCCTTCCCTCCATATTTTCTTTTTTCTCTTTCTGTTCCCGAAATACCCCTCCATCGTCCCCTAAAGTACCTTCTCTTATTTCTGCGTCGGGTGTCGGATTCAATCGGGAATCAGAACATATCTCCGAAGACACCGCTCCTTCCGTTCTTCTAGAACATTCTGTAATTTCTTTTGCTCCCTAATTTATATAATTTATTTATTTGTGAAAACTAGATTTTTTTTCTAATTATTCGAATTTCGTCTGAATTTCTAAAATTGTAAATGTGGAAAACCATAGGTTTAAGAGCTCAGTTTTAATATAATTTTATTAGTTTTTGGGTTAGTTTTTGCATCTTTAGATATTGTTCTTTGATTATCGACTAAATTTACGCTGAAATTTTCGTCGTTTTTAGCATTATTGTACTTTAAGTTGGAAATTATAGTGAAAATTTTGTAATTAACTAATCGATGTTGTTGCAGTAAGTGCTTGCTGAATGCCTATTATAGAGCTCCTTTTTTTTTTTTTTTGGTTTTTGGGCCATGATATTTGTGTTGGAGCTGACTGTTATTTTGTAGGATTGAATTTTCACTGGTGTGTGGATTATTGAAATGATTTTTTACTGTTGCACGATCAAGCACGATCAGTGGCATATTATTTGGTTAAGTTTTTCTTTTTGAGGTTTCGAAACGGTAAATTCAGTGTATGACTGTATGCTAATTTGATAACTTCGAAGAATTTTGAGCTAAAAAGAAGTTATTGACGAATTGCAACCATTTTCTTTAACTTCAGTTCTAGTATGAGTTCAAGGAGCTGGAAGACCATTTCAATCTTCAAATAGTGTTTTTGTTAAATGCATTTGGTTTAGTCAGCTGTTCTTTGGTATTTATGTTAGTCTGAGTTTTAGGCATTTGAATGACTTGGTTTTGTTGACCATAAAGGTCTGCTTTAAAACCACATATCTTCAAATAGATTTTTTTTTTGGTAAAGGTATTTGGTTTATTGAGGATGTTCTTTGGTATTCATGTTAGCATGAGTTTTAGGCATTTGAATGAGTTGGTTTTAGTGAGCATAAGGTTTTCTTGGAGTTTATACTTCATATGAATCATATTTTTTTGAAAATATTGCACAAAGAGATTCATCTCCGAAGCCAGTAATGACACCCTTTCGATGGAGACTAAAAAGTACTGTTAGATGTCAGACATACCAACTTGCCAGTGTCCAACTATGGTGATACAGCTATATCTCTGTTCTTTTTGAGTTCCGAAACATTTGGGTTTGAAATTGAAAACTAGCTTCTAGTATTGGATATGGTCCTATTGCAGTTTCTTTGCACTGAATGTAATATTTCTTAGTTGACACTTGGGCTGGAAAATGGAGTTATTGCAATTTCAGGAACCTCATTAAGAGGCATTGGAAATGCAGTCAGCCTCTATAGAAGCTATCTTATTGGCCTTGCTGCTCAAATTGATTCTTTGTTTCTTGGTTCTTGAGTTATATGAATTTCGTTTGGACATGTGGTTTTTAATGTAAGTGCATCAGAATTTATGTTAAACCTTAAAAACAGATTAATCTTCTTAAGGAACAAACACAGTTCAATCAAAGCTATTGATTGATAAGCTGAAAGAGATTGTTTATGGATTCAACTTCTGTAGCATATTGATGTCTGCTTGTTGAACCAGTATTGGTGTAATGCATGTTGGGTTATATACATGAGCTCTTAAGCTGGTTACTACCGTTCTAATGGTTGTAATAGAATATGTTCTGTTGTCTGTGATGCTATAGATCCATTCATGTAAATGTCCTTAACATCTGCAAATTTAATTTGCATTTTGTGTGAATTGCTTTCTTCAATACTGTTTTTTGTTGTTTTACCTATCTTAACTCTTTCCCAGTTCTTAGGTTTTCGTTCAAATTGCTTCTCAAGTTGTTTGACTACTGCATCTGGTTAGAGTTTAGAGCTTTGCATTCTCTAAAAGAACACAGATTTATTATTAATTTCAAAAGGATCCAATGGAGCTGAAAGTTTCATCACCTAAACTTGGTGGTGGTTCTCTTCCTGATTGCATCAGTGATCCAGAGGAGAAAGAGGTCAGTGATGAGGATGATGATGATCGCAACCATAAGCATCGTGGGCAAGATAGACACCCTCAATCATTAGGGAGAGATTCTATGGACCCACTATTTACAAGACCATACAGAAAGTACAAGAAACTTTTTGAAATTGGGCATCCAGTCAGAGAAAATGAATCTCTAGGAGGTGAAGCCTGGAAAAATTCTAATGGTTTGCCTCCGGAAAATGACTTGACATCTAAGTTTGATAGAAAACACACTGGATTTGCATCACTTCCTCGAGGAAATTTGGATCTCAACCAGAGAATTAGGTCAAACCAAACATTCAACAAGATTCTGGTCCTGGTAGGGGAAGAGGAAGGGATAACTCTTCTTGGAATCAACATGATTCTAGGTTCAACTTTGTTGATATTGCTTCTCAAATGGTTCAGCCAGGTTCTGTTGCTCCAGGTCTCTTTGCAAGAAGGGGATTACAAAATGTTTCAATTGCACAAAGCCCATCATGGAGCACCTTTGGGCTTATGCTGGGAATACCTAATGGTAGCCTAGATACACTCCATCCTCTTTGTTTACAAGGGGTTCTCAGGCCACTGACGAATTCTTTGTTCAGTAGGTGCATTCCTCGCCAATGTTGTAGAGACTTTGAGGAGCTTGGATTTTGTCTAAGAGGAAATATGTGCCCAATGGAGCATGGTGTCAATCATATTGTTGTTGAAGATGTTCAGGTATGCATTTTGTTAATGTGATCGCTTATAAAGTGAGCCTTCACCAAATTGCTAAAAAAACTGTCATGTGGCAATTTAGTTTCACTGATGACCAGCCTGGTAGGTTGCCATATTCCTCCACTTTATTGTCTCTAGTTATCAACAAAAACCATAAGGTGAACAATGCGTTGAAAATGTTTTTGATTGTCATGTTCCCTTTTTAACACCTTCTAATTGCTTTTGTTGGCATTACATTGCTGCAGTGCCGCCGGAGGCAGGGTTTAACCTTGTGCTTTGTTGTTATGTTTTAGTCTAAATATTCTAATTCTGCAAAATATTCTCATGTTACTTTCTAATATTTTTGCATAACACCTAGGAACTGTATTTGCTGTCATACGTATTTTCCCGTCTACTTTTTTATCTTCTATTTAATTTTCAACCATTCCTTAACCAACGAAAATAACATGCATGCTGCATACATCATCTGCTTCTACTCTTTCTGCTAGATTAGCTTCCATGCCATTGGTCGTTAAATATCTTCTTCAAGGTAAGCCCCCTGAATAATATGGTGGTGTTATGCCAAGAAACTTCATGCTTATAGATCAATTATCTGCGTTAAGCATTGATTAAGTGTACCACATTAATAGGGATCTCTGCAGTTGTACTTCTCTAACATCATTGGTATTTGCTCCACATTCTCTATTGACTGGTGGAGTGGGTTCTTTTCCAATTAATGGTGTCATTTAACTTATCATCTTATTCATAATATATACACCATTCTGAAATCCAAGTAGGGAAGTTCCTTCCTTGGCTTTGATACTTAAACAGCTAGCATTCACCATGTGTTCTACATAACAGTAACTTTTCTGATTTGCAGAGTCTGTCACAGTTTAACCTTCCTGTTGCAGTTCCAACTGCAAAATTATTGCCAACACCTGCTGGACCTGGAGCACTACCTTCAGGTGTTCCTCCTTCAACCACTTTGATGAACAGCAAGGGTCTACACAGCAAAAGCTGCAAGCCTGGAATGACTGAGGAAGCCTTAGGTATGAATGATACTTGTTCTACCAGTGCAAGTGGTGCTGATTTGTATGATGCTGATCAACCCTTGTGGAATAACAATGGCCTGGAAGCATCAGCTGCACTCTCAGGACTACATTCACCCACGATTGATGAAACAGAATCCTTGCTAAATGATGATATCTCTGATCATCATCATGGTAGGTTATGTGATAGTACTTATGATATATTGCCAATTAAAAGTACTGGGTTAGAGGGCACAAATTTGTCTGTTTGGGGTAGAACTGGTAGCTCAAGAAGTAGAATAAATACAAAAGATAAAATTGACCTCACACCCTTGGACTGTCTTGCGAATGAAACCAAGGTAGAACAGTAAGCCTTTCCTACCTCTCAAGGTACTTTGAGTCATTTGAAGTGGATCAGCAGTGATGATGATGGATCCAAAGTTGTGGATTCATCATTAAAGTGACAGCCTGATAGTTTATGTAATAACAGAAAACCAACTCAAAAGGCACTGCATACACTGTTTGTCAATGGGATTCCCCAGAAAAGCAACAAAAGAGAGGCCCTTCTTTCTCATTTTCGTAAGTTTGGAGAGTTTATTGACATTTATATTCCACTAAATAGTGAACGGGCCTTTGTACAGTTTTCAAGGAGGGAAGAGGCAGAAGCTGCTCTGAAGGCACCCGATGCTGTAATGGGTAACGCTTTATTAAGCTCTGGCGGGAAGTCGGGATAGAATACCTGGTGGTGGCATAAACAGTGGCAGTGGTGTGTCAGTAACTTCACACGGTCTAACAGCTTCTGTTATTCCAGCTCAGCCTGCTGCTAATAGAGGAAAAGATAATTTTCAACCTATTCCTCAGAAGAGCAATGTTATCCATGGTGTTGATCTGCCTTCTCTGAATTCCCCCAAGCCTCTTAGCATGAATGGTCTCATGGTTCCTCCTGCACCGCGGAAAAATATTAGAGACTTTGGAGCAGATGAAAGAGGAACTACGCAAGAAGCAGGAACTGCTGGAACAGAAGCCGAAGGACTTCCGGTGCCAGTTGGACAAACTTGAGAAACAAGTACTGGGAACTTAGTTTACTTTTATATACTATATTCCTAAATATGCAGTATTTTGAGTAACTTTACATCTCAAGAACCTTATGTGTAGAAATCAGGTTCAGGAGTTGCATGTTCATAGTATTTTTTGAAATCAATCAGAATGCTGTTGGCTGTTGCCCAATGGGCATTGTCAAACATGCATGCCTTTTATTTTCCAGTAGTTCGACTGCATGTACATGCTGATTCAAGTTGAGAGAGAATGTGGAAACAGAACATTAGGTTTTTTAAACTATAAATGTGGGATATGATCCCATATTAAGGCAGGTTTAACATTTGTTTATTTCCACCTTTTGCAGTCTAGTGGTGTCAAAGGTGATACTGAACAAGCTGCCAAGAGGCAAAAAGCGGACATTGCGGCTGATCCTGCAAAAGCTTCAACTCCAAGATCCTCTGGATCTTGTGCTTCTGCTGCAACACCATGCACAATGGGGGTGACAGATACGGACAAATCAACAGAGAATATTCTGTCCCACAGTCCTACGTCAAAGCGGCAGTCTTGTCAATCAGCACCAGTAGGCATCCATCCATTTGTGTTGAATAAATACAAATTGGATAAAAGACCTACTGCTTTTGGAGTTATTTCACCATTGCCTTCTGATTTTGGACATGTGAGTTGCTCTCTCCTTTTCCTCGTCTGAGGATATTGTTTTCTGGCTTCATCTTTTGTGAGGATGAAATTTACAATGACTCATCATCTTTTATATGTTGAAAATGAAAAGATGAAATAAGCACATTTTGCAAACAATCTATATCTCTTGTGCTCAGATGTTAGGGATGCATGTGTCCGGCATGGATATATTCAATTTCTCCAAGTTTTTCATGTATTCGGAAAAACCTAGGCAGATCATATCCCTATACCTATGTGTGTATATGTTGGATATAGGAGTTAGGCCCAAGTACTTGAAAAGAAAAATGATTAGTCATATAGTAGCATAACTTATTAGTATGTCTAGTTATTTGTAAATTATTTCAAAGTTCTTCGCTTAATGGCATAAAACTCGATTGGCTCCTGTTTTTCATTGTTGTCAATGAAGCAATTATTAGGTCGATGTTTTGAAGGAGCACTTCTCACAATATGGTGATTTTTTCTCTGTGGAGCTGGAAGATGTGGAAAATGAAGATGATGTTATGGTATCTGAGACATTGAATGATTGCTCAGCTCGTATAACTTACAGCACATGCCGCTCGGCAGAAAAGGCATATGCAAATAGTAAATGCTGGCAGGGTGACAATTTGCAGTTTTCATGGTTGACATCTAGCAATTCAATCAATGATCTGATTACCAAAGAAACTTCTTCCGCACCGAAGGAGCCTTTGGAAGCTGATGATATCCAGACAGAAGAAAAATTAGCATGCGGCATCTACCAAGAAGTTGCGTCAGATGATGGGGAATCTGAGAATTCTGATGTAAAGAGTTTTGTGGAGCATAAGTATTTAGCTTTAGTTTCAGAGCATAGTCCATCGACATCTAGAGTGAAAGAGTAGTCACCTAAAGGCAAAGCATGTTAAATATATGGGGCTGTTTCTGGTTTTTTACAGTAAGGTAAAGTATTCAATTTGTTGAAGTCTATTTGCCACCAAGGTTTAACAGTTTCACTTGAGTAGCAAATTGTGTTGTCTTTTGAGATTAATTTTGTAGGACTAAAAGGATTAAAAGAATAGGAAAAAAGAACAATACATTAAGATTTTATTACATGAAAAATGATTGGGAACTGATTCTCATTTTAGTTTTACATTAGAGTTGGGAGTTTGGGCTCATTTTCAGATTAGGAAATTAGGTATATAACCATGCAATATTTCCTCAGTTTAAAAACCGATCAATTTAAGGGTAGAATTATTTATCCATCTCAATAGACTTGTATGAGTTAGTTCTTGAAGAAGACCAACAGAATTGTATGAGTTAGATCTTGAAGAAGACCAACTTGATTCAAAAATGATTTTTTTTTTAATTTAAATTTATTATTCAATAACTCTTTTCTAAAAGGTAAAAAGATGGAGGATGAGATGAAATATTTATACATTGAAATTATAAGCAACCGGCTGGTTATT
The DNA here is from genome assembly GCA_020496765.1 of Gossypium stocksii. Classification (NCBI taxonomy): domain Eukaryota; kingdom Viridiplantae; phylum Streptophyta; class Magnoliopsida; order Malvales; family Malvaceae; genus Gossypium; species Gossypium stocksii. Next base: position 7,146,364 of record CM035626.1, on the reverse strand, counting down.
GCAGCTAAGAACCAAGCAACTTCTGCTTATACAATCTCTTGGCTTTCAATAAACCATGGATTACATATTTGAATGTCAAGCTATTAGGTGCAAACCCTAGTTTCAACATTCTATCTTGAAGCTCCATTAACTTCTCCATATCACCACTCTCTGTATATGTACTCACAAGAACATTGTAGCTTTCGGTATCGAAAATCTCGAATTTCTTGGCAAAGAAGCTCAATATCGACTCTGCTTTATCAATATCCATTTGGTCGCAGTAGCACTGGATAAGCACCCTGCATATATGTGGATCGGGAAGGATATCAGATTTAAGCATTTCTTCCATCAAGGATTCTGCTTCGTGAGTTTTACCTATTCTACATGATGAGCATATAAGAGCTCTGTATGCAACAAGATTGACTTTTATTCTCTTACGAACCATCTCAGCTTTTACGAGCAATGCATTGGCCACATTATTGCATCTGCAGAACGTTTCGATCAATTCGTTATAGATATCTGGTTTAGGTACATAACCATCCTGAGAGATTCTCCCAAGGATATTCTTTGCAGCAAATGGTCGATCCTCACGACATAAAGAAACAATCAAAAAATCATAAATGCTGGATGATATAGAAACCCCAAATCTCCTTAGCTCTACAACCAAATTCAAAGCTGAAACCAACCTTCCCTGTTTTCCATATCCTTCCACGAGAACTCGACAAGTAAAACTATCAGGGGAAATCCCATTTCCTATCATCTCATGCACCAAATACTTCGACTCTTGCATCCTCCCCTCTTTGCAATAACCAGAAATAAGAGTATTATACGACACAATGTCTGGATTCAATCCTCGATGAACCATTCTATGGAATAACTGATGTGCCTCTCTCACCCTCCCTTCTTTACAAAGACCGTTCATCAGTGCGGTATATGAAACCAAATCTGGCACAACACCTCTCCGATACATAATCCGATACAAATAGAAAGCATCATTGAGTCTCTCTTTCCTACAATAGCTACTAATCAGTGTATTATAGGTGACCAAATCAGGGTCAAACCCTTCTTCTTCCATCCTCTCCAAGAACTCATTAACCTTATCCACATTCCCATCTTTGCAAAAAACATTAGTCAATATATTAAAAGTGTACGAATTTGGTCGAATCCCGACTCTCCCCATCTCTTCATACACTAACCAACACTGATCAATAAAATTCAACCTCAGCAATCCATTCAAAAGACAATTGCAAGTGATCACAGAGGGCAAATAGCCGACTTCCAAAATGTTCGTAAAGGTTCTAATCCCTTCTTTAACCATACCCTTTCTCACATAACCCTTAATAAGCATATCAAAAACAACAGGAGCAAAGTTACAATCTTTACTACAGCTCACCAAACTTTCAAAAAGATCTTCACAATTTGAACAGTCTTTAACAAAATCAATCAATTCACATAACAAGTTCATTGCCAAAGAGAAATTTTTAGACCAAGCCAATATATGAACAACGTAACAGTAGTTATGTGAAGAAAGTTTAATACCCAGATCATTTTTAACCCAGTTGAAGAAAGTTAAAGCTGAAGAACAGTCAGACTGGAATCTTAATAACACCCTTGTGATTTCATGACAGCCCAAATGAGGAATAAGGGGTTTTATGTGATTTTGGAGAAGGGTTAATTGAGAATTGTTTTGTTTGAGAGAGGATGAAATGAGGTCTACTATTTTATTAGGGTTTCGGGTTTCAGGAAGTAGATTGTAAAGTGGATTTAAGAGCGGTTTACACTGAGAGTTTTCAATGGTTTGAAGTGAAGAAGCTGAGGATGAAGAAAAGGGCAATTTTGATATGAAGTTCCCATAGAAATTGGCTGAGTTTACTAGGCTCTGGTTTAAGGCATTGAGCGAAGCTCGAGTCATGAAGAAGAAAAAGATAGAGAAAGAGCAAGGTATCTTCAGCAGCAAATAAACAAAACAAAAAGTGCTGTAATGTCCCCTTAAGCTCACTGCTGAACCATGAAGAAACCAAATTGAAGACTACGCATCATTACAAATATCACTAATTTTATTAGGAAACCTGAAATTTTACTCAAATTCAAGCCATCAAAGTTAGCGGGAAACTAGAAACTCTTACCCAAAGCAGCAAAGAGCATAATCAACCCGAAATCAGAATTTGATATGAAGGGTACGTTGCTGAAAGGAGACCTTGCTTTGCATTGCAGGGAAGCCCTTCTAGGCTCCTACTAGATGTGAAGAACCATACATACAATATCTGGCAGGCTTTTTGGGCTAATAGGTCCATGACTTTGGCAGAGGCCCAAGGGAGGTACACGAATTGATGGCCTACTGGTTGATTCTTCTCGCATATAATTTGAAATGGATAATATAATTTTTTACAATTAGGTGTATTTTGATTTTTTTTTTCACTTTGTTATTTAAATTTCACAACTAAATTTATTTTGATTTATGAATTTAGATTTTGTTAAAGATTTGATGATGTGATTAATGTTTTTAGAACATGACTAAATTGAATGGTTAGATCAATTGGACTGAGAATTGATCGGTATATTGTTCTAAATAAAAGGGTTGAATCAATTGACTTGAAACTTGTAAAAATTGAAAATGATACAAAAACTGGTAGTTGAATAGATTGAACCGGTTTAATAATTTAAATTTTTTTATGAATTTTTAGTTATTTATTTAATTATTTTTTGTCTAACAGTTGAATCGATCAAATCGTTTGAATATAAAATGAATAGTCTAATTGGTACAACCACTTTGGTTATTAGAATATTGTATGTAACACATTAGGATTGTACTAAATTATCACTTGAAAATTTATATAATTTTTAAAATTTTTTGAGTGATGATGTGTCACAATCTGAAAGTGTTACATCATCAAAATTTTATATTTTTTCAAGTTTCAATAACAAAAATGAATCTAGTTATCAAATTCAAGTATCAAAGTAAATTAAAAAAATGCATATACCACATTAGACTTAATTACAAAATTTAGAGATTAAAAATTATATTATCTCAATTTAAAACTAACAAATATGAATATAAATTTAAAAAATTTAATAAACATGAACACTAAGTTAATTCATATTGGTTTCACTTACAAGTGTCAACCCAAGTTTACATGCAAGTTTGAAGTTAATTATCAAGTATTTTGTTTGTACTACTACTCAGTGTCGAAGCTAGGAGGAGATGGCAAGGTATGAAGCCTTCCAAAATGAAAAAAGTTCCATTTAGATATTTTTATATTGTATAAAATTTTAAATTAATAATAATGAAATTACACTTTAGTCTCTAAATTATAAAAAATTAATTTAGTTTTTTAAAAATTATAAAAATATATAAATTATTAAAATAACAAAATTACATTTTTACTAGTATAAAAATATAAATTTTTGACCCTCCAACTTTGTTTTACTTAGCCCTACTCCTCTCTATACTGACAAAACCAAGCAATACGTATCTTTTATATTTTTATAATGGTTCTGATTCCTTTCATGCACCCTAGTTTTTGTTTGTTTGTTTATTTATAATCATGTTAGGTTGAACCATATTATATATTAGTATGGTACATTGATGTAACAAATTTATTTTAAAAATATAAAAAAATTATATATAATTTTAATTGAAATAATAAAATTAATATAAATTTTTGAATTTAAATTAAAATAAAAAATATTTAATAATTTCATAATTAAATTAAAATTTATTGATAGGTGAGATCAATTTAATTAATACATACATTATAGTAATTAAGGGGTGAAGATATTTACATTGTTACTTTGTCTGTACTTTGAAGAATCATGTTCTAAATTTGTATTTATATTATGTTATTGAAAAATTAAATAGTAATTTTTTATTAAATTTATATTAGAAAATTGTTTAATTAATTAGTAAAAATTAAGTTTTAAATATAATTATATTATTTGATAAAAAATAAATATTAAATTAATTATCAAATATTACTTAATATTTTCAATCTTAAGTAATAAGAAGCTAACTACCTATTTATCTTAATTCAATATTTTATTATAAAATAAAAAAGTAAAATATTAACAAACACATTTAAAATATTAAATATTAAATGATTTGTAAGAATTTTTTTCACTTCACATATTACCAACTACCAAGAAGTTTCATTTGTTGATATATAAATCCAGATGCATTGCTGATGACTAGTAGACTTGCAAAATTATTTGAAAACAATTAACTAAATAGATAATCTTATGAAGTTTCTCTTGGGAAAATAGAAGAAAAATCACTTTAGTTTTTTGCTGAAGATTTTATATATATATATATATATATATATATATATAGTGTTTTATCACCTCAAAATCATGTATATAATCACAGCACAGTTGAAATTTGGTTTGTGTTGCTGTATATTGTCAAGGAAAGGGAAAAAAAAAAAAAAAAAAAAAAAAGAGGAGAAAATTCAGAAAGTAGATCAAAGATTAAATTGTAATGATCATCAGAAAAGTTTGGAAGGTGGTAATAATGCAAACATGATGTTAGAGCATCAAAATGATTGCATCTCTATCATTTAATTATAAATTAAAACCAATACAGATGATTAAGAACCCCTTACTTTATATAAGCTGCACGCCCACATATAAACTATGGAAGGTTGGTGGTAGCTTCAAGAGTAGAGTACTGAACATGAAATGATCAGTGCCTTATAAAACTATTGTTAATGGCAACAAATAATATGGGAAATTTTTACATTAATCTGGGTTTGGTTTTCTATATCCAGACTGCTTAAACTCAACCAAAATAATGAAAAATGAACCTTAATGCTAGCTTCAAAACCTTCTCATCATAACTTCAGGTATAGAATCATTGAATAAATATAGCAAAAACAGTGCATGAAATGACATATATATATATATATATATATATGGAGATCATGAAAATACCATAATATCACACAATTATCACCTTATGAGATTCCATAACTAGAAAACCCTAAAGCTAGCATAGTTTTTGCATTATTTAATTACAAGATACTTCAATTCAACCATCAAAGGCTTCCACCATCTGATCTTCCATTGCCTTCATAAGGTTCATTCCAGTGAGGATTAGGGTAGTAAATATTACCAGAATAATTTTGATGAAAACAAGTTTTTCCCATTGGCGGTGGCATTTCATTGCAGTTGCAGGTGGCGGTGGCGGTGGCATATCGGATTAAATCAGCATGTATGGCATCCAATTCCCTTTGGAGTCTCAAAACTTGTCTTTGGAGAATGGAAATGGCTCCAACACAGCCATAAACAGGATCTTTCAATCTTGCTTCAGCTTCATATGCAAGGGAGTTCACTGCATCTTCTCTTTGATGGGGTGCTACTTCATTGATCAGTTTACTAACATTGCTTGCACCAAATATTTTGTGAACATTGATAAATTTCTGGGGTTCTTCAGGTGGAAAATAGGGTGCAAAAACACAATCTGGCATGCATTTTCTCCTCAAGAACTTGCAGGCAGCACATGGAAAATTTGATGAATGGCTGGAAGAAGCCATTTTTCTCTGCCTGCAATTTGCAAAGCAAAAATCAAAGCATTATAATTTGTCTGTTTCAACCATAATTCTATCTCTTCTTTTTATCAACTTATGTTCTCACATATTATCTTTTCATATTTTTAAACTGGAAAAAAAAGGGGGGGGGGGGGCTTGTAACAAGTAGGTTAAGGACCAGAAATTGCTTAAGAAAAACCCTTTCTGGCTCTCTTCCATTTTCTTTTCAAACAACTTTTGATTTTTCTCACCTGCCAAGCAGCTTTTATTGAATTTAAATACCACACTGTCAGAAACATTTTCTTCTTAAAAATTGTAGTCCCCCAAGAAAAAGTCAAAAAATAAACCAAGAAAACAAAAAACATGCATCATTACATTAACATGCACAGATTCTATGGTTCTTTCTTGAATTTGGTCAAACATGTTGCTTAAATTGAAACAAAACCCATTCATCCCATATCCCATGAGGACCTCAAAAATTTCCCAATATTCCAAATTTCCAATAATATGATAGATCTTTTTTTTCATGTGAAAGAAACATATATACACACATAATAAGCAAGCATGACACAAGTAAATATCTTCAAATGAAACAAAAGGACAGGGTGAAAAACCAGAAGAAGAATCTGTATAAATATAAAAAGCATTAAGCTAAATTAGGGTGTTTTGTAGCTGAAGTTACCTATTTATATGATTAGGGTTCTATCAAGAAATCTCTGTCCTTTTGCCTTGTTCGTCACTTTGTCCCAATGAAAAAGAAAAAGGACTATGGAACCATAGAAAAGATGAAACCCTAGTTCCAGGAAAGGGAGAGAGAGGCCTGCAAATAAACAAAGTGAGAAAAGGTAAGGAAGATTGAAGAAAAAGAAGCATAGGCAAAGAGCATTTTGAGTGAGGAATAATGTTTAAAAAAAAAAGGCAAAAGAGAGAGGGGTAATAATGGGGGCTAAGGCTACCAAGGGATCACCTTGACACTGTACTTATAATAATAATAATATGAAATTAAACCACTGTTCAAGAAACTGTGTACTGAAATCAAATACTCGCATCTCTGTCTCCCTATAACAAATAAAATGTATATATATGTTATATATAAATGCTAAAGTTTCATTGTTGCGGCTACAACAAATAGCACTTGTCAAAACCAGATTAGCAAATTATCACAAACTGTCATATATATATATATATAACTTGTAATTTGATGTCAACTGATCACCCAATAAACACTAGTTAACTTTTTTTTTTCTTTTATAAATGATAAACAAACACTTGTCAACTTAATAATCAATAGGGTTGGTTAAACAGATTCTTTCGAATTATTCTTTATGAGTGAAGTTAATTAAGAAAACTTAAAGAGGATAAAATTAAATTATAATTTTTATGATAGTAAAAATATACTTTTAAATAATTAAATTATAATTTTATTATTTTTAAAGAGTTAAAATATAATTTTATCCTTATTATTTTAAAATTTTGAAAGACTAAAAAAAAAAAAAATTATTTTAGGGGGCTGCCCCTGCCAACTCCCCTAGATTTGTCCATCTTTATATATGACTCAATACAATATGATGCAAGCTAGAGAGTATACTATGCGTCTATACTTGTATTAAGCATTTAATTAATTGATTTAGTGTCGACAGTTAATCATGTATCAGTATAATTAAAAAATTATTAAAATATTATTTTATATAGAAAGTATTATGAAAGTATTTTTTATTTTTATGTTTATTTATATAAAATTAATAAAAATTCATCAATAATAAAATTTAAACTCCTAACATAATAAATTTTAAATATTTAATTTTACAATTTCAACCAAAAATTCATTTAATTCTTATATAAAAATTTAATAAATATATTTGTTACATTTTGTTTCCACCAACACCATGAGATATATATTTGCTTAGACAAAGTCATAATTTAATGGCATATAATGAAAATATCTTCCAAAATGATAGCATCTTCTATCTTTTTTTTTTTTTTTAAACTTTACAAATGTAATTAAATTTCTATCTTTTGAACTTTCAAATTCAAATTAAAACATTAAGATAAATTATTAAAATAATTAATGTTGTTTGTTTTAGGGTACATTTTAGTTATTTTTGTTTAAAATGTTATGTTTTAGTAACTTACATTTTGTGTCCTAACATTTTAGTTACTTAGTCGTTAATTGTCGTTAACAATATAACGATAAGCTGGCGTGATACGTTAACTCATTATTTTAAAAGAAAATTTAAGGTTAAATTATACAATTGGTCCCTATATTTTTTTCATTTTGAGCAATTTAATTTTTTCTTTTATGTTTTTTAACTTTCTTTTTTTTTCTTTATTTTCTATTCTTTTTTGCTTCTACCTCTATTTTCCTCCCTTCTCTATTTCTTTTAACATAGTTTTTCTATGTTTTCCATTTGTTAAAATTAGTCCCTGTATTTTTTTAAATTTATTTTTTTCTTTTTATTTCTTTATTTGTTAAAGCCAAATATCTTTGATTATTTAGAAAAACTCCATTAAAAGAAATAGAAAAGGGAGGAAAACAAAGGAAAAAGCAGAAGAGAATGGAAAATAAAAGGAAAAAAAAAAGAAAGTTAAAAGAATATAAAAGAAAAGAATTAAATTGCTCAAAATAAAAAAAATATAGGGATCAATTGTATAATTTAACCTAAAATTTTCGTTTGAAATGATGATTTAATGTGTCACGTTAGTTTGTCGTTATACTGTTAATGACAATTAACGGTTTAGTGACTAAAATATAATCTGAGACAAACAAAAGTAACTATTTTGATAGTTTACCCAAACATCAATTATAAGGACATCTAATGTTGTAAAAAAAAATTAATTACATTGGATGGTTTGTTGAACCTGTGAAATTTAAAACTACACAATCATCATATAATTATTCGCATTATGTTGTGAAAGCAACATACCAACCAAAAGGGTATGATTATGATGTTGGATCATATAATATTCATCTTGACAAGAAATTATCTACATAATATGATAAAATATGTATCGCAAATACAAAGGCTATAGCTCAGTTGATAGTGCACCTCTTTTACACATGCGCCAATGTTTTTCAAGAGAAATTTATCATGCAATCAAAAGAATCGATCCTTTTGAGAAATCAATATCTTACTCCATTACTTTAAAAGAAGAAAAAGAGACGATCACAAGCTTAAATATAAATTGTAAAATCAACATGAAAAATATTAAAAATAAATTATCACATAATTATCCACATTATACCTTAAAAATTGAGAATTAAAAGAAAAGGTTTATTCTTGGCAGGTGACATGTTTATGTTTATCCATAAATAAATGGATAGAAAAGAAATAAAAGGAGTGGCCTGTCTTTTAATATTGTTAATGGTTTATGTCGGTCGAAAATGCATTGTATCATATTCATAGCTATTCATTTCTAAATTATTCGTCTGAATATCGTACATATATATTTTTCAACAGTCAACGTTTTCGTCCTACACTAAAATGCAAAAATTGAGAACGTAGTGGATATTGCTTATTACCAAATGTTATTTAAGGGCATGATCAAATAATTAAGGATATATATTAAATTAAATGATTTATATATTTTTTATTTTTCAAGGTGTTTACTGGAGCGAGCTCAGTGATTACTCTTTCACATTCTATAAACTCATTAATGGGTAACTACTGGCCACGAGTTTTAAAACTACTTCATACTCAAAATGAGAATTGAACCCTTAATCACTAATCAAGGTAGGAAAGACCCTTATCATCTCACCTAACTCTCGTGATTATTAAATGATTTATATTTAATGTGCTAGTAATGTATAATTTTATACATCATCAAAACACAATGATGATACATCATCAAAAATTTTAAACTTAAGTTTACTTAATTTTATTTATACTATATATAATGTGTTTGATAGAATTGATGTCAATATGTCATAAGTCAACTCAATAACAATTCAATTAATAAAATTACTTAAAAAGTTATTTTTAATAAAGTAATAGATATTAATATAATAATATTTTTGTTTTTTATTATTTTTATATAAAATATTTAAATAAAATAATTAAAATAAAATATCTAAACATTATAACCATTCCACTATTGTACTTATAATCAATTGTTAATTTTTAAAAAAGATATATAATTATATTAATTCATTACATATGTATAAAATACTACATTCACAATTCATCAAATATTAAACCTAAAATAAATATATCATTAATGAAAGTAAAGATAAGTTTAAGCATATAAGAGGAGCTAGAATCATAATTTAGATTCTATAACACACATCAATTCTTAACTTAATAAAGATTCAAAGAATAATATTTATATTATTAATAAAATTTCTAATTGAATTAGTGTCACAGGTAATCGAATATCAATTCGGTAAAGAAATTATGGAAATGTCTTTCTATAATTAAAATAAATTATTATTCAATGGTATTTTAATCTTTTCATTTTAACAAAAACCAAGAAAACTATTTATATGGTAGAATTAGAACCCACGCCAATTCGATGAGTAAAACCTTAAATTTGTCACTCAACCAAAATTTTATTTTTAATTTTTTTTGTACATTTTATATGTACAATTTATTATCTTTACCAGTTGTATATTTATACTATTAATAAAACCCCTGATTGAGTTGGTGTTATGAGTCAACCGAGTACCAATTCAGTTGGGAAAATTATGAAAATGTCCTTCTCTAATTAAGATAATTTATATTATTCGAGAGTATTTTAGTAATTTCATTTTAACAAAAACCAATAAAAAAATATGCATATACATATGGTGGTATTGAAACCCATGTCAAATAAATTAGTAAAACTTTAAATTTATCACCCAACTAAAACTTCATTTTAATTTATTTTATACATTTTTAGTAATGTTGTTAATTGAATAATTGATGACAACATCGTGACAAACAATTGTGGTGCATTTAATATTGTTAAATCGATTTATTTATATGTTTAAATTTCATTTTACTCACAATTTAATCTATTTTTTATTTTTATCTTATACATATTTTATGTGTTATTATAATTAACTAGTTTCAAACTACATATTTCATTATTTATTAAATATTATTTTTAAACATACATTCATATAGATATACACGTAATAGAATTTTTAATATAAATAAATAAAGAGAAGTTGGAAATGTTACGGCTTACTTTTTTATTTATTTATAAAATACATATAATTTACGTACATACGTAAAACATGTGTCTATTTTTTACTAGTGACCTGCGTATATAATGTATAATTAATTGTGATAGTCGAAATAATATGAAGGTATAAACAAGTTTATTTAAATTAAAAGATGGAGTTAGTGTAACCAATGATTGAAGATGATGATAATCTAAATTAGATTATGGGCTATGATGATTATGATTATGATACATTGGATTGGATATCTCACTACCTCTACTTTTTCTTTCTTTCTTTTTTTTTTTGCAATGCATGCGCTTTACTGCCATATTCTCCATTTGCAAGGTATAATGTATAATATGAATTTGTCCATAAAGTGGATTTTCGGTAGGATATTTCTATTATTTAATTACATATAACATTCTTTTTTAAAATTTTATTATAGGTTCTAATAGTATATGTCTTTTTTGACACAATATTTAGAATTACTTATAGCCATTCTCTAATCCATTAATAGAAGGATAATATATTTCAACGCACTTAAATTCATGTATTCTTATATTGACAATAATACTCATATATCAATCGAACTAAGACTCAATTAACATATATAATATTATTTAAATAAAAAAACGACTGGACACGCTAATAATAAGTTTGTACATATATTTTCTTTTCCGAAATTAAGCCACAAAGATCTCTATTGATTGCTCTAATTTCGTAATCAAATAATTTAATTGCATAAAGTATTTTTTTCCTATCATAACATTTACGCAATAATGCAATGATTGCTTAAGAAAATAAAAATGGGGAGATTCAAATCCAAATAATGGCATTAATGATAAATTATGTTACATTTTTAAAGAAATATTTTAAGTTAAAACTTTGAAAATAAAGATAATTATAAATATAAAAAAGATTGATTTTCATTAAAAAATATAAAAGATGCTTTAATTCTAAGAAAAACAATAAATACATTTAGAATTTACTAAAAATAGTTTTATACTATAAAATTGTCTTTAGCTGTCGTTAATGACTATTTAATGTTATTAAATAATAATTTAAGATGCAATTTATAATTAAGTTAAATTATTTTTTCTAATAAAATAGTAATTCGAATTCAATTAGATTTGTTTAGAGGTGTTGATGGGTCAGATAGGACCGGGTTCCGGTTAGACTTAAGCACGACATTAATATATTTTATATTTACCTAATCTCAACTTAAACCGAAACATGAGCCTAAAATCTTACCCAAGTTCATCTATATTTGTAAATAGTTAACTTAAATGTAGTTTAAGCTCACTCATATTATTTTTTAATTTCTTTTTAAAAATATTTATATTATTTTTAATTTAATATTTAATAATTTTAAATATTTTTATTTATTAAAATTTTATAAACAGGCAATCAAACATTTTTAGTATGTTTATATTATAATATTATTTATTACAATAAATTTACCTTTTATGTGTTAGACGGGTCTAATTTTTTTTTAAATTTAGGTAAATAATTTAACCCATAAATAGGTTTAGATTTATGATATCATTTTTCTACTGGTTTAAAGTTATTCAATACAATATTATCATATTTCAAAATGTTTAAAAAAAATGTGAATAATATATATATATATATATATGTAGTGAATGTGTCTATAAACCTTTAAAACAAATGTTGTCCTTAGTCAAAAACATAAATATACGGTTTGTGAAGTTTTTGTGAAGTTTTTTTTTTTTTTATAAACATGTTTCACAAACAAATTAAAAATATGACATGTGTTTTATAAATATAATAAAAAAATTAAAAAACTTAATAGATAAATAAATAAACACTTATTATATTTATAAGACATATATCATATTTTTAATTTGTTTGTAGAGTTTAAAAAATTTCCAAATTACGTATGAGATAAATTTTTTATACATATTTGAACTAGACTTATTTAAGAATTAAGATATTCAGTTAAATTTGAAAATTAGCATAATATTTAAAAAGGTTTAAATAAAAATATTAAACTTAAAAAATGAGTTTTGAAAAAAATGCCTATTTAAAGTATTAATTTAAGAGTTAATTGCACCAAGCACCCTTAAAAACACTTGTTTGGAATTGGTTTTTGAACTTCTAAACGTTTTAATTACATCCCAAATTATCAAAGCTCTGTCATTATTAAATTAGTTAATATAACCATTAAATGACACATAGTTTAATGATGATTGGTTCATATAAAAATAATTGGTTTTTTTTTTCACCTCAACAAAACTCATATTATTACTGAATAAAAGAAACTGATATCATCTCTAGTACTAAACATAACCAACACAAAAAATAAGAATCTTTTAGAGGAGGGAAGGATGGATGTAAGCAAGTAAGATGGATTGCGCCTACGGTTGGTTATTGGATTGTTAATTGTGATGGTGCCTTCAATTTATTGTCGAAGGAAGTTGGAATTGGGGTGGTCATTAGAGATTCTATGGGTGCTTTAGTTGCTGAGAAGGGAAGAAGTTTCTTGGCTAGCTCTACCCTTGAAGTTGAGGCTCTTGCTATGCATGAAGGTTTGTTACTTGCTGACAACAGGGGATTCAGAAATATAAAAGTTGAGATGAACTCTAAAGTTTTGTACAAAGAGATCATTATTACTAAAGGATAGGGCTATTGGTGTATATGTCCAATTGTAAAGAATATGTTGGGTATGATACAAAGGTTTGATAGTATACGTTTTGTTTATGAAGAGAAGCTAACAGAGTTGTAGATTAAGTTGCATCTCAATTCAGGAGGAGGATGTGCCTTTCTAACTGGGTGGATTTATCCCAGTCTCTTTGGTTCACATTCTGAGTTGAGATGAATCACCAGCACCCCATTGAGTGTGTTTTCTTAATCGAAATCTTAGAAAGAATCTGTTACACTTCTCTAAAAGATTCTTATTTTTTGTATTGGTTATGTTTGGTACTAGAAATGATATATGTTTCTTTTATTCAGTAATAATATGAAAACATTCTCATTACATATCAAATGGTTGAAGTTATATCAATTATGTCATTCTATTATTAAAATATTCAATTTAATCATTAAATAATATGTCAAATCTTATGTGACATAATTTAAAATAAAATTTTTAACGAAAAGTGAAACATTGTCACATAACTTTTAAAAGTAAAAATTAAAAAAAAAAAAGTAAAACCAGAAAAGAGAGAGAGAATAGATAATAAATCTTCTATAAAATTTTTGAAAATCTCGAATCTAATATTTTTAAAAACTTATTTTTACAATATCCAATTTTTGTTAAAAGTCATTTTAAATTATGTCATATAAAATTGTTAATATATTTTAAAATGGCCTATTTTCCATTCAAAATTACTTATTCAAAATTTAATATTTGTGAAATTATTATATAGGTGAATTAAATTTTGAATAAGTAATTTTATTAAATTAGTGACTAATTAAGGTATAAAGAATAAATCGTAAAAGTGACAAAAATTAATTACTAAAATTTTTATTTGTTAAAAGGTTTAAGTGATAATTTAACAATGTTTTAAATGGATTTATTTGTTAAAAGGTTTAAGTGATAATTTAACAATGTTTTAAATGGAAAATAAGACATTTTTAAATATATGGGAGGGTTGGTAGATGTTTCTTTTCTTTTATATTAAAAAATTGTTTTAATTAAATAAATATTATATGTTTAAAATATGAAAACAAAAGCCATTTTTATCTTTCTTTCTCCTCCACCGTTTGCATTAGCTATAGGAACCAAAGTTTTTGCCTAAGGGTTTTAAGCTTACCATATCCAATTGGTTAGTTTAATTTAATCATTTTTTTTGAATTTTTTTTTATATTTTTAAGGTCTAAGAGTTTGATTTAACTAGTTCAGGTAAAAATTTGTAAAACTGTTAAAATTTATAAAAATTTTCATTGTTAAATCTTGAAACTTTTGGTGCTAAATTGTTAGATTTTAAGCTTAGATATAAAAAAGGACTAATTTGTAAAGTGAAAATCGTTAGTTTTGAACTTAAGGACTAAAGTGTAAATATTTCAAAATTTAAACGAATTTTATGTAATTATAGATAATATAGGGTAATAAAACGAATCTTAAATGTGAAAGATATAGCTATTTTGGTTTTAGGGACTAAATTGAATAAAATGTAATACTTTAGGGGACATCCAAAAAATAAAATTGAATCAATACATGTTTATAATATGTTGTTAAAAGATATTTAGAATTGATAAATTAAAATTAATTATTATAGGTCGTGATTTGAATCAATCGAAAGATAATTGAAGCTAAGGAAAAATTGTAGATTAGTCCTCGATGTTTCATTTTGTTGTTGTTTTTGTCAGGTAAGTTCATATGGAACTTACTTTATTAGTTCATGTTATGTTTGTATTATATTGTTTTACATATTAGTTCGAATTGTTAGGTAAATAATATCTTTTGACATCAAAGGGACTAAATCTTAAACATGAAATAAATGACTATTATGAATAGATACTGTCGGGACCATTTTTGAAAAATGAAAATGGACGTCGACTTAAAAATGAATACAAGAACCGGAGTCACCGCCAATCTTTTTGTTAGGGTGTGATTGGCCACCTCAGAAAGGGGTTGTTTTTAATAAAGGATTTGATTTATCAAAAACAACGATTTTGGGTCTGCGAAAATCAAAGAATGAGTTCGGGAGTGAGTTACGCACGAGGAAGGCTTAGCACCCTCGATTCCCCCAAAATTGGTACCTTGTTGATTAATTAGTGTCTTTAGAGTCGATGATTCGAAAATTTGAAGGAATTTAAAATATGATCCTTATTTGTTTTGGAAACATCTGGAGGAGTTGAAAAATGAGTATCAAAGGCCGATTCGCCTAGAGGTAAAACATCACATCCAATACGTTAGGACACGACATTTCGACCTTTGAAGCTAAACTTGCCTTTTATTTGAAATTTATGTATTTAATTTTGAAAGGGTACTCAAATACTTGGAGTAGACGAGGGGAATCGAAACCCAATACGTTATGGCACAATTTCTCGAACTCCTAAGTACAGAACATTGCCTTGGTTTGAAAAATCTTATCTCGAGATAACAAAATATTACATCCAATGCGTTAGAACGCGGCATATTGAATTCTTGAGAATAAGTTTTTATATTGAAAGATTATGCATTTGTTGTGAAAGGATATCCGGTTATTTAGATTTAGATGAAAAATCGCAACGCAATACGTTAGGGCACGATTTCCGAATGTCTAAATACAGAATATTGCCTTTATAAAGAAAATCGATTTTTGCATCGGGTAAGGGTAATTTGTTATGAAACAACTAATGAATGACAATAAGAGTATGTATAACTGAATGAAAAGTGATAATGAAAGATAATATGAATAAGAGCGACAATAGTATGTAGAATAGTAATATATAAGTTTTTTATTTAAACTTTATGTTTTTAAGAAGGATATTCGGTTATTTAGATTTAGACGAGAAAACCGAAACCCAATACGTTAGGACACGATTTCCTGAATTTCTAAACACCAAAACATTACCTTTATAAAAGGATTATTTTGGCGTAGAATAGCATAGTTCGTAGCAAAAGTATTTAAAAACAATAATAGTGATAATAATAATATTATTAAAAAAATGAAAATTATATATTAGTAACATAATAGGAATAATAGGTTAATAATAAAAATCATAGTGGTACGTGAAAATATGTTGGTTAAAATAATAATAAAATAATGAAATAATGTTAAAAAGGTAGTGATATAATAATTAAGATAATATTATAATGGCCTTAAATAAAATAAAATAATAATATATGTATATAAGAATAATAATAATTATTATATAATAAAATAGAAAATAACAATAATGATAGGAAAAATAGTAATATAATATTAGTTATGATAGAAAATATAAGAATGTAAATATAATAATAATATTAGTTGTGGTAAACAAGAATAATATTAATAGTAATAAGTAATATAATAGTAATACTAATAGGAATATATTGATAACATAATAATGAGAATCACAAATGAAAATGATTAATATATTAATAGTAATACGAAGAAAATTATAATGTACATGAGATTGTGTAAAATAATATATAACTATAACATTAAAAAAAATATAGTCTATACATAATATATGTTAAAGAAATAAATATATGTTGAAAATATGTATACATAATAAGTACATAAAGCATTTATATATATATATATGTAAATAATAATAATCATGATAATAATAATGAAAATAGCAAGTAAAAAGAATATAAAATGTTAATAACAATAATATATATACAATAGTAAAAAATGATAAAAAAAGAATATAATAAGGTGCATATAATAATGTTAAAGATAGTAAATGTAATAATAATAATATTAGTAATAATAATAACAATAATAACAATAATATTGAAATAAAATAAAATAAATAAAAAGGGCAAAATGACGAAATTTAAAATAAAATAGAGTTTTAGGGGTGCTTTTAAAATAATTAAGAAGCGGGAAGGGACCTATTTGCATGCGCAAATACAATGGAGGGACCAAAAATGCAATATTTCTTCCCATTCGAAACGCGCAGTACAAGGGAGGACCGAATTGAAAACTAAAGCGAATTAACGGGCCAAATTAAAAAACGAGAAAAGACCTAATTGCAGGATCATGAGAAAGCGGAGGAACTGCGCGAACAGATATCCTAATTTTTTAAACCACGCGGATCCTAAGTTCAACCGGGTCGGGTTTCGGGTTGGACCCCCAAAATGACGCCGTTTTGGGTGCGTTTGGGGGTTTCAAAAACGGTGCCGTTTTCGACTGTTATAAAAGGTCCGATTTTCAGAAAAAAATTCATTTGGCACGGAGGAAAGAAAAAAAAAGGGAGAGGGAGAGAGAGGAGGGCTCGGAGGCAATTTCCGGTGGCCCCTCCGGTCACCGTCCGGTCACTGGCGCCGACACCTACCACCGTACAGGGTGGCCGGAAAGGTAAATTATTCTATTTTTTTCCTTGTTTTATTTTAAGAATATACGTGTATATATATATATATATATATATATATATGTATAAGTAGAGAAAAATGGAAGAACAGGAAGAAAAGCAACAGAAAGATAACTCAAAAAATTAGAAATTTCACCTTCGAGTTTCCGGTTCAGATTTCTGTATCTTAGTGATTGATTCCGGTTACTCTTTTGCTTTTTAAATTACTGCTTTAATATTCAAATGTTTGTATTGATTTTTGCTAAAAATCCTCCCCCCGAGTCCTTACAAAAAAACTTAGATCGGGTTTTATAGCCCTTTTTATTACAACTTGTTTGGCTTTCTGTCTCTTCTCGGTTAATACTTTGCAGGTGTCTTGGACTGTGCTGAGAGCAGGAGGTCGGTGGAGGTGACCGGTGGACAGGGTTGTCAGAGTGGCAGAGCAAGTGGAGCGGCGCTGAAGGTTCGGGTGAGGGTTAGCTAGGGTTAGGGTAGTCGAATCGGGTAATTGGGTTCCTGCTTGAGGCTAAAATGGGCTCCGGGTTTGGGGTTATTTTGTAAAGGTTTAATTTTGATGTAATTAAAGTGGGCCAAAATTGGCCTATAACAGATACATAATAATGATTAAATTTGAAATTGATATATAATTGAGTAGTATGTATATGATGATGTTACAGGGTTAAGAATGTATATGGATTGTAATTCAAAACGTGAAAAGTGGGTATATAATTTCAAGGTCTGAAATGATATAGAAATGATAACGTGCCCGTGTGAACTTAGTAAACGATTAGGATATGAATGGAATGCCATTAAGGTTTAAAAAGAAATCAAGTGTTGGTCAAGGGTTTCTTTATCAATGACTAAGATCCAGGATGCGTTGCGAATTTTCGACAACTTGAGTAAACAGCATTGAATAAAGTTTGCAAAAATAAACCTGACCTACAGCTTGTGTGAGCTACCCAAATATCACAACTTGTGCGAGTAAATCAAATTATTCCTTATCGATGGCTGAGATCCAGCACATGTAACGACCCAAAACCCGGCCTAGAAGTTTAGACTGAATCCCGGAGGTTACATTGATCACCGAAGTTATCTGAAACAATTTTACAAACAAGTTGTTAAAATCTTATACAAACACAGTTATTAAAATTGAACTAAACCGTTTAGCCCTTTTAGGATTCAAAACAGAGAATTCAAGTCACGTCGAAGGCATTCGAAAGTAATGTTTCGAGTTTCTAGAATTCAAAATAAAACTATTTACGAAAATCCAAAATTTGATTGTACCACAGTCTTTATAAATGTCTACAGTCCTAAACAGTTCACAGATTTAAAAAGTTTAAAAAGTCATTTTATTAGTCTGTGTAAAACATATCACTCCGAGACCTCCGTTATGCCAAGTCCAGCTACAGAAAATGAAGGTACCTGCAAAGGGATAAACTAAGGGGGGTGAGCTACATGAGCTCAGTGTGAGTTCGAAAATGAAAAAAAATGAACACTAAAGTGTCACAATAAAAAAAAATTCTCAATGGCAATCCGATATACGAATAGTCTTCACAAACAAATCAAACATATCAGTACTGAAACACCTCGATCTATAAACAGTTAGTCTCGCAATCAGACAGATAAACAAAATGCAGAATGAATGCAACAAGCAATAAAAAAACCCACCCGTCCAGCTAAAATACCTCTCCGTCCCTTGATCACACCCCAAAGGAGTTGTTTAAGCTCATCCAACCAAACACACCACATTGGACCTCGAAAGGCCCATCCAACCCTACACACCATGTATGTGGATTAAGCCACTCAGATAATAACATGCAGCAAGGCTGACGTATATGCAGTACAGTGCATTGCGGTAAATCGTTGTATCGATAAGTTGTAGTTAAATTGCCAGATCAGAATCAATCTTCCTTCTCTTCACAACCCAACCCAAAAAGATTAATACAAATGCAAAATGCACAATGTCGAAACCATTTTCTTGAAAAAAACGGATGTCGACTTAAAAAATGAAAATGGGAGTCACCACCAACCTTTTTCAGTGCGATTGGATCACCTTATAAAACTCTTTGGTCTACGAAAAATTGAGAACAAGGTTCGGGAGTCGGTTACGCGCGGGGAAGGATTAGCACCCCGCAACGCCCAGAATTGGTACCAAATTAAGCAATTTTCTGTCTTAAGTCAAAATTTGGAAAGATTTAAAAATATGATTCTTTTTTGAAACTAGGATGATTTGGGTTGAAAAATCGAGATCCCTTTGCTTCGGAAGAATACGAACATCACATCCAGCACGATTGGACACGAAATTTTAAATTCTTCGAAACTAAAGTCGTCTCGTGAGTTGCAAAATTAGAAGGGTATTTTAGGTATTTAGATGATCGAGGAATCGCAACCTAGCACGTTAGGGCACTATTTCTCGAATCTCTAAACACAAAATATTGCCTCGTTTTTTAACATTTTTTGGATCGAATGAGATACATATATTTTTAAGTACGATGATGCAATTAATAAGAATATTAAAACATAATATTAGAATATGATAATAACGATGATAGTTATAGTAAAAGAAAATAAAATAAAAAAAATAAAAAAGAGTATATTTAAAGGGTATATGCATGGTATTCGTAAATATCGTAATATTAAGTATATATACAAAATGTAGTTATAAAAGACAACACATGGATAGTATAATATTTAACGTACATATATAGTATAATGTTAAAAATGTATATACGTATTATATGAAAATGTAAGCGTAATATAGGATTAGATTTACAGGATATAATAAAACAGTATATAACTAATTAGAAAAAATACGTAAGTAATAAATATACGGTGGGCATAATATAAAAATATAACATTGAGGAAATATGTAAACTATATAAAATATCAATATATAACTAATAGTGTTAATATATACGTAATATGCAGCAGAAATAACGTTGAAAATCTATGCATGATAAGTGCACAAAAATATTTATATGTATAGGTTGATAATAATAATAATATGATAAAAATAATAAAAATGACAAGTAAAATATAATATATTAATAATGAAAATATACAATAGTAGAAATGATAAAAAAGTAAAATAATAATGTGCATAAGTACTAATAATAGTAAACATAGTAATAATATTTAAAATAAAATAATAAGTCATAGTGGTGAAAATAATGAATAAAATAAAAATATAATAAAAAATAATACTAGGTGTAATATAATAATAATATAAAGTTGTCGATACCATTTTTGCGAAAACACAAACGGACGTCGACTTAAAAATATGAATTGGAGTCGCCACCGATCTTTTTTAGGGTGTGATCGGTCACCTTAAAAAGGGGGTTGTTTTTGATAAACCATTTGATTTATGAAAACAACGATTTTGGTCCGCATACCAGAAAAATAGGTTCGGGAGTCAGTTACGCACGGGGAAGGATTAGCACCCCCGATACGCCCGGAAACCGGTACCTTGTTGATTAATTGATGTCTTTGAGGTCAATAATTTGAAAACTTGAAAGAATTTAATACACGATCCTTATTTGCTTTAAAACCATTTGGGTAAGTTGAAGACGTAAATCAAAGGTTGGTTGGCCTTAAGATAAAACATCACATCCAATACGGTAGGACACGATATTTCGACCTTAGAGGCTAAACTTGCCTTTTATTTAGAAATCATGTATTTGATTTGAAAGAATATTCGAATACTCGAGATAAATGAAGAAAATCGAAACCCAATACATTAGGGCACAATTTCTCGAATTCCTAAGTACCGAACATTGCCTTGATTTCAGAAAATTTTATTCCGAGATAACAAAATACCACAACCAATGCGTTAGGACGCAATATCTCGAATTCTCGAGAATGAGTTTTTATACTAAAATTACATGTTAGTTTTGAAAGGCTTACGCGGAGATTTGGACTTAAACGAAAAATCGCGACCCAATACGTTAGGGTACGATTCCCGAGTGTCTAAACACGAACGTTGCCTTTTATGAAAATCATTTTTACGTCGGGTAAAAGGGTAATTTGTAAGACGCATAACGAAGGATAATGCAAATTTGTATGAAACATGACAATATAAATAAAAGCGATAATAACATGCAGAAATAAATAAAAATAATAGGGTTTTAAACATATGTTTTAAGAAGGATATTCGGATATTTAGATTTAGATGAGGAAGTCGAAACCCAATACGTTAGGGCACGGCTCTCGAATTTCTAAACACCGAACATTGCCTTTATAAAAAAATTTGTGACGGGTAAAAGAAATTTGGAATACATGGGATAAAGATATAACAAAATGAAATACGGAAATGGAATACATAAAAACAATTAATAATATGCAAAAATACTAATACTTTATAAGCTTTTTGTTTGAATTTATATTTTGAGAAGGTTATTCGAGCATTCAGATTTAGACGAGAAAACCGAAACCCAATACGTTAGGGCACGACTTCTCGAATTTCTAAATATCGAACATTGCCTATATGTATATAAAGGTTAATTTGGCATGGGGTAAAAAGTCATATAATTTGCGATAAAAAATATTTAAAACAAATGATAGTGATGAGAACGACAATAATGATGGAAGTATATTAATAAAACGGTGTTGGAAATAAGGTGTCGATAATATTAAAAGATAATAATGGTACATGCAATATCACACATAATAATGGAGTTAAGCATAAAATAAAAACAATGAATGTATATATACATACACATATGAACATAAAATAATGAGATACAAAATGACAAAGAATTCAACATTCAAAGACATATAATATTACGATTGGAAATACGTATATAATGTACGTAGAATCTATATTCAATATGGTATCAAAGATATCTATATATATAAGGTAATATATAAAAAGGTATACATAAATAATATAATATTAAAAATACATATACATGAAAGAATATACATAATATAATATCAAAAATACACATAATATATACGTGTATGTATGTTAAAAAATATATGCCATAATAATAGTAAAAGTATATATATAAAACATGTACTAGAAGCAGTAATAATATTAAAAGTATATCCATAGTACATAAAGTATTAAAAGTGTAATAAAACTATACTATAATGTGTAAGTATCAAGTAGAAAATGGTGCTAATACTACTAATAATAAAATACTAATAAATAGTAGGTTTAATAATAACATTAGTAAAGATAACGAAAAGAAAATATACTAATATATATGAAAATAATAGTGATAAAAATAAAATTTAAAAATTGGTATTAGAAATAAAATTAAAAGTAATTATAAAATACTGATAAAATATGTATATAACAGTACTTACTAACGATAACAATAATAGGAAACATACTAATAATAATAATAATAATAATGATAGTAAAAGTAGTTAATTTAATAATTAAATTGCCAAAATAAACAAAAGGACAAAATCAAAAATAAAACCAAATTATCAGGCCCAAATTAAAAATGAAAACGAAAAACAAGGGGGTCCAATTGAATGCAAGTGTGATGAACGGGGGTTTAAAGGGTAAATACCCCCACCCGTTCAAACGACACCGTTCGCGTATAGAGCCTTAAGCAGTGCGGGGGTTAAATTGAAAGAAATGAAAAAAAACAAGGCTAAATTAAAAAGGGCATAAGGCTCCAATGGAACACGCTACAGAACAAAGGGACTTATGGCATAAATTACCCTTTTAAAGCGCAAAGGCCAGACCCCCCACCAAACGACGTTGTTTTACAGCGTATAAAATAAAAACAAAACAAGACAAAACCCTAAGTCTAAATGTCTTCCCATTTTCAAACGAAAAGACAGAGTGGTTCTTCTCCCACCCTTCTCATTCGGCCGATCGATGAAGGCTCCCATCTCAGTAACCAAAACGCCATCAGAATCGGCGATTGGCAACGTCTGAAGGTCGACTATTGCCGGATTTGCAAACCTACTCGAAGGTCTCGCTATTTTCGCCTCAAAACACCGTTCGAAGCCCCGATTTCAGCGAGGTGACGGAGGTTCGGTGGCGATGTTTCAGGTAAGTTTCTTCTTCTTTTTATTTGTTTTGTAAATATGAAACGATAAAATAAGATAAAATAGAATAAAAAACTTAAAAGTAAAATACGAAACAAAGAAAAAATGAAAAATCTTTCTGAAACTTGATCTTTTTGTTGTTGTTTTTGTGTGTATTAAGTAATCGATCCGAGGGAACTCCGGTGCCGTAGCAGAACTCCGGTAAGTTCCCTTTTCCTTCTCTCTTTTCATTTTCTTATTTTAAAACTCAAAAAATGAAATCAAAATAGAAAAGAAAAGAAGTAAAATTCAAATCGAAAAGGAAAGAAGCTAAAATAAAAGAGTAACCTTTTGAAATCTTTTTCTGTTTCTTTTTCTCTTTTCTGTTTTTATTTCTGAAAAATCCAAAAATGAATACATAAATGGGGATCCCCTTTTACAAACTTTCGGCCTCTCTGTTTTTTAGCCGAATATGATCGGAAAAAATTTTGGAATCCCCTCCTTCTGTTTTTAATACATTCATTTTTCTTTTATATCGAAATACAATCTCTTTTCTGTTGCTTCTCTGCTCTGCCCTCTTTGTTGCGTGTGTACAGGTTGATGGGAGCAGGTACGAGAGATGGAAGTGACCGGTGGCCTCGGGGTAAGTCGGCCTAGGTGCCTCGAGCGACGTGTACCGGTGGAGGCCCCTAGGCAGCAGCGCACCTAGAGCTGCTAGGGTTTCTGACTGTTTTGTATAGTTGGGCTTAATGATTTCGGGCTTAGGGTTTGTATTTTTGGCCTAAGGGTAGTGGGTTGGTGTAATGGGCTGAAAACGGGTAAGTTTGTTGGGCTCTGGTTTTTTTTTTTTGGTATTTGTAAAAGGACTATTGGACTATTATTTGGTTTTTTTTGGGTTTTTTTGGTTGTTTTGGTTTTTTTTGATTTTTAGTGTTGGATTTGGGTGTTTATTGGGCCCGGGTAAAATTGCCCTATTACAAAAGTAATAATAGTAATAATATTAATATGATAAACATAATAATAATAATAAAATAATGATAATAAGAATAATATGAGACAGTGTTAAAATATATATATTTTAGAGAATAAATATGATAGTAATATGTACAATAGTAAAACGTGACATAAAAACATAATATAGTAGTATTATAAAACAATAGTAATAGAACCTAGAAGTTAACAGAATATTAAAATAATATTGAGGATAAGTATTTGATACTATACAAAAATATATAATAGAAATATTAATCAAGGCTAATACTAATAATAATAATAATAATAATAATAATAATAATACGTATCATAAAGGAAAATAAAGGAAAGTATAACAATAATAATATAAAGGTGTACGAATAAATAAATAAAAAGCAAAATAACATGCAAAAAGGACTAATTTGAACGAAAAAACGAAGTTCTGGGGCGAATTTAAGAATAGATAGAGGAAAGGGGACCGATCTGAACGCGCTAAAACAAAGGGGGGACCCAAGGAGCAATTTTCCAAGTCCTTAAAACGCAGCGCATCGGTGGGGGATTTAATAGCAAAACGCAATAAACTTTGGGGCCAATTTAAAAGATTAAAGAAACCCAATTGCATGGTCTTGAAAAAGCGGAAGGACCAAAAGGGAAATAACCCATTTAATAAAAACATGCGGATCCTGAACCTGGAGCGGGTCGGATCGGGTCGGGTATGGTCAAAACGACGCCGTTTTGGCACTGGGGCTTAAGTCCAAAACGACGTCGTTTTGGATGCTATATAAATAGCCCAAAATTGCCCAAAAATTTCATTTTTTAGTGTTTAGAGAAAAAAAAGCTGTTGAGAGCTCTCCCCTCCCCCCTCTGCCTGAGATTTCCGATGGAGCTCCGGCGTGCTCCTCCGCCACCGCCGGTCGTCGCCGGCCGCCGCCATCCACCGTGTACGGTGGCCGAAAATCGTGAAAAAGGTTTTTTTTTGTTTTTTTATTTTTCAAATGTACGTATATATATATGAGTAGAAAAAAGAAAGAAAAGAAAAAATGAAAAACAGAAAGAAGAAGAAGAAACCTATTCGAAAATTAAAAAAATATCACATTTGTTCTTTCTATTTTGATTTCTTTATGTTTTGTGATTCTTTGATTTTGGGATATTTGCTTTCTCTCCTTTTGTTTTGAAATCGAATGCTTTTTTATTTCTTTCAAAAATGGCCGAATCTATTACTTGTATTGATAAAAAATGGCCTCCCCCCTTTACATGATTCTTGATTCGGCTTTTATAGCCATTGAAATTAAATATACTATTACTTGCTGTCTTTTCTTCTTTTTGCAGGTGCAAGTGGCCTGGTGGGACGGTGGCGTGTTGCAGGCACGGTTGGTGGAGTCAGAGGGCCATAGTGGCAGCAGGTGGTGGCAGAGGCAAGTGGCTAGGGTTTCTTGGAAGAGTTTAGGATAGTGGGCTAGGGTTAGTGGGCTGTTGGCTTGGGTTTGGTTTTTGTAACCAGGCCAAAATTGGCCTATAACACACAACATTCGTAAACAAACTTACAGAAACAGAATACGAAAATGCACACATTCAAATGCTCAGATTCAGAATCAGATATAACATAACATCAATTAACACTCAATCGAATCACTTAATTAGTGCTATGATTGCGAATAACGTACAAGTCCAGGCCGAAACAAAGTTCTGACCACCCTTACTAAGACTTAGCCAAGGGCCAGAACACACAAAATCATAATTAGAACAAAAATAGACACAGTATAAAAATTGGCTAAATAGGGCCACACGATCGTGTGAAAGTGAAAGTGCCCAGGTCGTATGGGGGTCTACACGCCCATATGAAGGCCACACACGCCCTGTGAGCAACCCATATAACTCACTGTCCAAAAGTGCTAAAATTAAGTGCAGAGTAGACACGGCCGTGTGGAAATCTCACATGCCCGTGTGAAAATTGACAAAATCCCCAAATTATACCCTCATGGTCCCATGGCACCAAAAATCGCCCAAAAACCCTAATTTCCAATTTCACACGGTCGTGTGGACCACCCGTGTGGCCACTCGTGTGGCCATGAAACCACACTGAAATAGGTAAAAATCGTGGTTTTGACATCAAAGGGGCCCCCAACACTTGGTAACTTAGAACTTACCAGATTTTACAGAATAGCATGCAATACAACACCCAAAGTCAACAATTTCAGGAACATACAAGAAGTTCCCAAATTCCATAGAATCCAACAACAATTTGATACCAAAATTGAACAGTTTTAAAGCACACACTTTAGAGTACGATAACAAGCATCGAGAGTTGCTTTATTCGCTCCACCAAACCATTCGGAAACCTCAATTATACATGCAACTAAACTATTAGAATTCAATCCAACAACATAAACGAAATCGAAGCAATTCTTCCTTTAATTCCAAAGACAAAACTTACCCAATTTCACACTCAATCAAATGTAACAGACAAGGACAATCAGCCAACAACGTCGATACTAAAACTTAGAATTTGTTTGGAGAAAAAAATACGGCAGTAATTAATTCGCCAACAACGAAAGAGAGAAAGGTAGAAGAACCAAAAAGAATAGCAAGAACGTGGAAAAAGAGAGGAAACAAAAAAAAAGGGGGGAAAGAGAACATGTAAAAGAATTTTAGAAACAATTTCTTTTTTTTTTCCAAAAATAAAAATACAATAAAATAAATAACATAAATAAATATATATATAACTTAAAAAACAACTAAAATAAAATTAATTCCCCAAACACACATGAGGATTCGAACCCAAAAGCCAAAGGTAAACTAACACACATCCAACCACCGAACCGGCAAGCTCATTCTGACATTAAAATGCGGAAATCAACCCAATTTCTCAACCTACTCACTGACCCTAAACATAAATCTCAAAACTTCTAACCTAAATTTCAAGGTGTTACATACATGTTGTGAATTCTTGACAGCTTGAGTGAGCAGTATCGAATAAAGCTTGTATAAGTAAACCAACTCTACAATTTGTAGAAGTAAATTAGTCTCGTGTATCCGAATTTAAATTGTTATAGTTATCTGTAAAAAAACAAAAATTATATGGTAATAAAATGATTGAATGTGAATTTTATTGATATGTTTTAGTATCGAATAAGGTTGAATAGTATGACGTAAAGTAATTTGGTTATACATATATATGAATTTAAATCTCATGATCTTGTTATGTGAAGTACTAACGTACATGTTGTCTTGTGGAATGGTTTATGAATATATAAATAAGGATGCAAGTGATATGTCATGTTGTGCCTTTGTGTTTCAATTACTTAAATTGTTATAACGACAAAGTAAGTTAAGTTAATTTATTATGAATTTACTAAGCATTTGATATGCTTACTCTATTTCGTTTTTTGTTTCTATAGTGGTCATTTTACGGAAGCGTCAATCTGATCGTCTCGGAGCTCACACTATCTAATTTTTGATTCAGTAGATTTTTAAACGATTCGGACGCAGTTATATGGCGTGTATATAGGAGTTGTGTTGTGAATGTGCTTATTTTGAATGTTCTTGAGTTTGATCATTGAATATGCTTGATTTTGGACCTTAAACAAAGTTTAAAAGTGAATGGTTATAGGTTATGTATATAAATGTGCATCTTGGTAACATGTTTAGCTATATTTGAAATATATAAATAACCGAATTGAGAATGAAATGGTTGAGTTAGATGATGCAATTGAGGGGTATCAAATGTTTGTATAGTTGATGATTTCATAGGTTGTTATGGTTTAACAAAGTGTCTAATTGATGTGTAATGACTTAGATGATCTTGCGAATGGTTAAATGACAGCCTTGGTATATTTTTTGGATTGGCTTTGTATAGGTTTAAGTGTTCATTTATGCACCAAATGAACTATTGGTTTGGTTTGACACAAAATATATATCAATTGTCAAATTTTACCAAAAACTGGGTTCTCGTCATGACGTGGAATATCCATCATTGCAACATCGTCCGATAGTTTGTGACATCACAATGTTGTATGGTTTAACGTCATAACGTTACAAGCTATTTGGTGACGTCATAACGTCAAGCCCAACTTTTAAAATTTTGTAATTTGGTCCTAATTCGTGCCCAGATCACCAAAAGAGCTTTCATAAGCTCAATCAAGGTTTGGATTTATTTGTATATCATAGTATTTGAGTGCTTATTACATGATTGAATATTTTAGAATTTATTTATGATATATATTTGATTTAAAATTTTAAGAATGTTGCAAAAAGGTCCCTATTCGATCTCGAGTTAACTTTGAAGCATTCCTATGCCCATATAAGACCTGAAAAAAATGTTCATGATATTCAATGTTGTATTATTGTTGATTTCATGACAGATTATTTGAAATGATGGTTTTACATAAATCTCCTTAATAGCTCTAGCAATAATTTCACAGACTTTACTTGGACGATTAATCCCATAAATATCCCTAGACTCAATGACCTCAATTCTTTGAAAAAATCTCTCCAGATGTTCACCTCATTCCCATCAAAACCATGCCAGATAATATTTTCCTTGAGGAAATCTCTACCCTTAAGCAAGTTATCCAAAACCCATGAAATTCTAGATGTAACGGCCTAAATTCAGTGATGCCGGAACAGTGGTTTCGTGACCACAAATTCGAGCTAAAAAGAAAAATTATTTTAAAATTTTGATATGGTTTTTTTTTATGATAGGAAGGTTGTATAAAAATTTTGATAGGAAAATTTTACCGATTAAGTGATTAATTAGAGAAAGGACTAATTGCATAAAATGTGAAAGTTGAGTGCTAGAAGTTAAAGGGATCTAATGACTATGAAATCCAAAACTAAAGGTCCTTATATGGTAATTAGATCATCAATAAAAATATGGGAAAATATCTAGGGTGATTCATCCATGGAATTTGAGAAAAAGAAAAGGACTAAATTGGAAATTAGTAAAATTAAAAGATGATAAAATAATTAACATAAAATATCGTCTTATTTTCATCATCTTCTTCCCCAAATTTGATGGAAGCCCTAGGAGAGATAAAGGTCACTAACCAAACTTAATTGAGTAAGTTTTTATGTCCCGTTTTTAGTAATTTTTATATTTTTGAGATCGAGATAACTAATTCTCTCTATTTGGGGGATTAAATTGAAAAGTTATCTAGAAATTGAAAATTTATGGAAGAAAATGAAAGGTTGTTAGTAAATAAACAACTTTTACAATGTGATTTTAGATGAAATTGTGAAATAGGGACTAAATTGTAAACTTGTGAAATTTATGGAAAATTCTAATTTTGTGAAAAATAAGTGCTGTAAATGATGCATATAGAATTCTGCTAGGCTTGGAAAGAGGATTGAATTGCATGAATTTTATTTTCTGAGCCTAGGGACGAAATTAGAATTAATGAAAAGTTTAGGGGCAAAATAGTAATTTTTCCTAGGGTGTAAATTGAATGTAATGAGATATGAATTAAATGAAAATGACGATTAAATTTATTTTTATAGATTTGGATGACACAAATACGAGGTTAGATCGAGGCAAGGAAAAAGTCTTGAAATAGTGAATTTTACGAACGAACAAGCATCGAGGTAAGTTCGTGTAACTTACTACTGATTTTTTTTAAATGCTTGAAATGCATGTTATATGATGGGAATAACACTTGAATGTTCAATGTATAGAATATGGTGAATTTGTTTGATAACACTTGGAGAAAGAGGAAATAAGTCCCGGTTGAATAAAAGGAATTCGATGGATCGATGAAAAAGGATATTACATGGATTGAAAATAGGATTTAGCCCGGACGGGTAATCCATACTAAGCTCTATAGAGTATTTGTCACTGAAAAGATTTAGCCTGAACTGGTAATATTGACAAAACTCTTTGAGCATATGTTAAAGGGGATATTGCCTGGACTGGTAATCCCACTATACGAAACGAGGCTCGAAAGTGTGCTCTCTGATAAGGGTAAATATGAATTGACGGTTTATGAATTGGTACACTATAAGTGTAACACCGGGTATCCATCGAAATTCTGAGAAATTCAATGGGATAAACATGAAATTGGTTAATAGAACATGAAAAACTTTATCATGAAATTCATGAAAGGTATAAGTGACATGGAAATCTCAAGTATATGGAAGTCATAGAATGATGAGCTCATTTATGTATTTATATTACATGTAATTATTTGATTAACTCAAGTGTTGAGTTTGAGTGTGATAGGATAATATTCCATTGCTTGGATGCATATATTTTTGATTTAATCTAATGGAAGCATATGGTAAGTTAAATTCTTGTTACATGAACTTACTAAGCACTAAGTGTTACTCTATTTTATTTTCCCTGTTTTATAGTGTTCGGGGGCTCGAGAAGGTTGGAGACGGTCAGAGCAAGATCACACTATCCCCAACTCATTTTGGTATAGTTATGGATCTTATTATGGGTATAATGGCATGTATAAGCTACTAAGACTTATTTTGGAGTTAAAATGAATATATGTACACTAGCCATTAGTATGGCTAGAGATGACTTGATTTTGGTGTGTTTATAAGGCAAATTATGATTTTGCATACATATTGGAATGGTTTAAATTAATAAATTAAACATGTATGTTTGAGAGGTAAGATTTGAATTAAGTGGATTTGGGAAAGTATACCCAATGAATGATTAAATTGGTTGTGTTTAATTGCATGAATTGTTTGGTTGGTATTGGTATAGTTTGGTGCAGGTATTGGATGAAAATGGGTGAGAAATAGAGCTTGGAAAATAGCCTTATTTTGTCTACACGGGTAGACACACGGGCGTGTGTCTAGGCCGTGTGTGACACACGAGCGTGTGTCTAGGCCGTGTGTGACACACGGTTAGGTACATGGGCGTGTAACAAGGCTGTGTCTCCCCTACATTCAAAAATTGAGAAATACAATGTCTTGAAATTGAGCACACGGGCTCAACACGGGCGTGTGCCTTGCCCATGTGAGGTACACGGCTTGGATACACGGGCGTGTGATACAGCCGTGTGAAACTTGTACCTAAATTTGAAAATTAAAATTTACCACACGGCCTAGCAACACGGGCGTGTACCTCGGCCGTGTGAGATCAATTTGTTCATTAGTTACAAGTCAGAGAGTTACACGGGTAAGGGACACAGGCGTGTGAACCACACGGCTTGACCACATGGGCGTGTCCCATACACACAGGTGTGTGACCCTTTGTTTTGAGAAAACTTTTGAGATTTTGTGAAAATTCCCTAAGATTCTGATTTGGTCCCAATTCAATCTTAAGGGGCAAAATGGTCATTTAGCAAGGAAGATAATTTTGAAGAGTAATAATGATGTTTGTGATATTTTAGATTAATTAAATAAATAAATATTAGTTTATTAATATTTTGATTTGACATTTAATTATATTTAATTATTATTTTATTTAGTATATAAGGAAAGAAAGATGAAGAATTCTCTTCATCTTTCCATGGTGGAAAGAAAGATGAAGAGTTCTCTTCATCTTTCCATGGTTCCAACATTAGAAGAAGAAAAGAAAGAAAGAAAGAAAGAAATTATTTTCTTTACAATTTGGTTCTTTCACCAAAAATCCACCATTTTCACTTTGAAATCAAAAGAATTTCTATAGCCACCAAGAGAGAAAAATAATAAGGAGACTATGGGGAGCTAGAATATCAAGTTAGATTCAAGAAAATAGAAGTTGGAGGAGAGAGAAAGTCAAGTTAAAGTTTGGTTTCAAGAGAATAAGGTATGGATATTAATGTTTTATGTTATTTTTAAGTTTAAGAGTGATAGAAAAGCATAAAAATGGTGTTAAAGTAAGGATTTCTCATGAGTAAATATTGTGTTTTTGACATGTTGATGAAGAGAGAAGTTGAGTAAGTGAATCAAGTGGTAGGAGAAGAGAAAAACAAGAGATTTTGATAGAAAAGAGGTAAGTACCCATGAACTTCCTTGTTATTTAAGGATTAAAATGTGACCTTTGTAAAGTAAGTGGTAATCAAGTAAAAAAATATAAAAAAAAGTGTGAAATAATTTATTATGTGAAGTAGGAATTTATAATAAAAGTATAATAGTTGGTTTATGTGCTAAAAAAAATATACAAAGTATTAGATAAGTGAAATTATGGGAAATTGTAAAATTTTATGGAAATAAGGACTAAATTGAAAGACTTGAGAAATACATGTGGTGGAAATAATACAAGTGAAATACATAGAAATTTGATGTGGAAAATGAGATAGTGGAATTAATTATGTGAATTAAGTGAGATGTCAAAGGAAAATAGTGTAATAATGAATAGAAAACTTTTATGAAAAGGGTGATTAAATTGGAAAGTTATAAAAGTTTACAAGGAAATATTGAAAATAAAGCACATAATGAAAAATAAAAGAATATATGAATTTTGTAATCCAAACTACAATTATATCATAAGTTGTGGAAATTAAGGGTTAAATAGTAAACTTGGGAAAATTTATATTAGAAATAGAACAGCGAAGTGCATAACACTTAGAATGAGAAAAATTGACGTTGTAGTGAATTTTAGAACATTAATAAGTATTGAATTATGTTATATGTTGTAACACCTCGAAAATTTCTACAGTAAGATATTATCCTTGATATAGTAAAATAAGGAAATAAAGTGACAAGAAGAGGAAATTTGAGTTATGTCATTGGGAAGTATATTATGACATATTAATTCAAGAAAGGACTAAATTGTCAAAATGAGAAAAGTTTTGTTGCTCAAGAGTAAATACTCAAAATTTAAGGGGTTAAAGTGTAAATATGGAAAGTTGAAGGACCAATAGTGCAAATATTTTAGGGGTGGAATAATCTAGAAACTAAGGAAAATGGATGAATTAGGACTAAATTGAATAGGTGAAGAATTTTAAGGGACTAAATTGCAATTCTACCCAATTAAGTGATGACTCAAGGATGGAATTTTAAAAGATCACGAAGGGCAAAATGGTCAATTGGAAGAGAGAGAAATCTAGAAATTAATTATGATGTTGATGATATTTTCTAATGATTTTATTAGAAAAATATTATTTTATTAATATTTAATAAGATATTTATTATTATTTTATTATTTTATTTAGTATATATATGTGTGTGTGTGAAAAGAAAAAAAGGAGGAGAAGGGGAAAAGAAACAGAATAGCAAACGGGAAAAGAAGGGAAGAAAAGAGAAGGAAAAAGAAAAAAGAGAAATTGAGGATTTAAAGCTTGGATGTTTAATAGGTAAGTCAATTAAGCCATTTGCTTTAAATTTGATGTTTTAAAAGCTTTAAAACAAAGTCTTGTTAAGATTAAGTTGATATTTTGATAGTTCATAGATTTCTAAGAGTAGTTCATGCTGAGCAAGAAGATGAAATAGGGGTTTATTTGATAGAATTTTAAGTTAGAATGAAAAAGAGGATTAAATTATAAAAGAGGCCATAAGTTTTATATAGTAGGGATTGAATTGGAAGAAGTTTTAAATTTGAGTTCTAATATGAACATGGGATGGTTAAGTTAAATATGGGAAGAGATTAAGTAGAAATGAAGCATGAATTGAGTTGTAAAAGTAAGTAAACTTAGTTAGGATTTAATTGCAAAATAAACTATAAGAAACAGTTTTGGGCAGCAACATAAGCTTAATTTTGAAAAATCACCAAAAATTGTATAAACCGAATTGGAGGATGAATAAGATATGAAATTAAAGTTTATTGAGTCTATTTTCATATAAAAGAAACATAGAAAGTAAAGGAATTCTGTATTTTGAGATATTTATATTTTTGTGAGACTGGTTTAGAATAATTTCGGGATCCTCTGTTCTGACTTGGGAAAATCATTAAAAATTGTATAAAAATAATTTTGAGACATAATTTATATGGTTAGATTCCTGAATGAGTATATTTTCAATATAAATAAACGATAACATTATTTGAATTCTTTACAAAGAGATAATTAAATTTTACCGAAGAGTGGTCAGAACTGTCAAACAGTAAAATAAGGGAGACTTTAATGAATAAACTGTAATAATTGGCTAAACCAAAAATTCTAAAAATTTTATGGTAAGAAGATACATGAGTCTAGTTTCAAGGAAAATTTACGGATCTTAATTTGGAGTTCTGTAGCTCAAGATATAAATAATCTAGTGACTATGACTCAAATGGACAGTTTTGAAAATACATTAAGTAAATAGTGAAAGTTTTGATAATGTTACTTATAAGCATGTTATTTAAATTAAGGATGTGGAATGGAGTGGAGGAGGAGGAAAATATGTATGAATATTCAACTAGCATGGCTAATTTACATGTTTTAGGCTCAGGGACTAAATTGAATAAAAGTAGAACTTTATGGGTGATTTTGTAAAAATGTCAAAAATGATCAAATTGCATGTAATGGATTATTTTATTACTTAAATTACAAAATTGAATGAAAATATTAATTTAGATCAAGATCAGACGAAAACATGTTTTAGGGATTAAATTGAAAAGTGTTGAAATTATGAAAAAAAATTCTGATATTTCATAAAATTCATGGGCTCTTATCAATATGTATAAGAATAATGGTTGTAAACAAGGATTAAATGACAATAATTTTATTTTTCTGAAATCAAGGATGAAATTGTAATTAATTAAAAGTTTTAAGGGTAAAATGGAAATTTTGCCTAGAGCAATAATTAAATGTATTAGAATATGAAATTAATGAAAATGATGATTAAATTTATTTATAAAGATCCATGCAACTAAAATACGAGACTTAAACGTGGAAAAAAAAAAAGAAGATATCGGATTAGTGAAATTATAAACATAAACAAGCAACGAGGTAAATTAGTGTAGCTTGAATTGTATTTTTAAATACACGAAATCTTGATATAATGACTTACTTGATTTAAGTTTATGACAAAATGGCAAGAAAATGATATTTATCTTGACATGTAAATAGGTGATTATTTTTTTATACGACGATACAAGAAAAAAACTAAGCATGCTGAGACGAGTAATAAAATTCAAGTAAACATGTCGAGAAAAATAAGTACGTTTAGGGACAATATGTTTGATTTTAATTGGTCCTAAATATGAATGCTAAATAATAAAATATCTGATAAATAAATTAGTAATTTCGGTAATGTTCCGTAACCCTATTCCGGTGACGGATTCGGGTTGGGGGCGTTACATATGTGCTATTAAAAGTAAAATATATTGCTACACGAAATATTTTGCTAATGACTAAATTACAAATATATAAAAGTGATATGTGAAATACATGATAAGGATTATTAGTGAATTATGGATGACTAATGAATTTAGAAATATATTACATGTATTAAAGATAGTGAAGATATAAGTATACGGATTATTGGTACAATGATTAAATTGTAAAGTATGTAAAAGCATTATGCGAAAAGTGTAAAAGTGACGTGTGTATATTATGACTTGCCCAAGTAGACGAGATAAGAACTATTGGGATATTAGTGGCATGCCATTAAGGAACCTTAGCGTGCTCTCTGATTATTAGCACATTATTGCTCTCCAATTATTAGCACATTAGTGCTTTCTGTTTAGCACATTTGTACTCTCTGTATAACACTTTAGTGCTCTCTGTTTAATAGTGCATAATAATGCACCTCTATATCAGTTCCGTATATCCTATGTGTTATGTTTAGTCTACTGGGCCTCTGCTAAAAAGGTAAACACATTTCGTTACAAGGTAAAGGCTTATCTCTGATTCATGTTTGAAATATTGAATTAGTAAAGTGAAGACACAAGTAATTTGAATGTATTTGAGGAAGTATAAGAAAGACAATGACTAGTAAGTTAAATATATAAAAATAAATTGTGAAAGAAATAGTGAGGAAATCATGAAAATTTACATTAAATGGTGAAATATGATACATGGATAAAAAGAGTAGTAATTTTTATAAATTGATTTGAGGACTTAAGAACTAAATTGTGAAATAAGTAAAAAGTTACAAATGAATATGATAAATAAACAAAGAAACGAGATATTGGAAATTAAGAAATTTAATAGAATTTGAATATCATGGGTACTTACTAAGTTTTCACCGACTTAACGCATTTTGTAACGCCCCAAAAATCCCAAACTTCTTTTTGTGTGGCTTTTTATGTGAATATGTGCTTAGTAGTCTTAGGCAAATATTATTTGGGTGTTAGAAGGCCCATAGTAGAGTTTGGGTCCAAGTTTAAAAGGGAAAATATTAAATTTATTTTGGAGTTTAATTTTAGGCTTCTAGAATATTGGTAGTGGCGTGAAGCTGGACTCTCAGAGAGGTAATCAGAAGAGAAAATTTAGGAAAAAGATGAGGGAGTTATCAGGGAGAAAAACGAGGAGATGAGAAGGGGGAAGTGATGGAGCTGAATTGGGAATTGAGGCTATGGGCTATAAATATGTGCCGAATTTGGGATCCTAGGCTAATGCCAAATTTCTCATCTTTTTCTCAAGTGTCAATTTGTATTTTTTTTCTTTCTTCTTCTCTTCTTTTTTCTTTTTCTTGCCGAATTCTTCCTCTCCCTTTTGTTTCATCCATAGCCGAATCTTTCCCTTGCCAATTAAGCTATCCATTGTTTTGCCGAAACCCCTAGTGGTCCCATTATTCTTTTCTCTCTTAAAAGCTGAAGAACCATACCCTTTACCGATTTCTCTTGTTCTCCATTACAATCTATTTTGCTACCCTCAATCAATGGGGTTAGGAGTCGATTGCATATTCAGTGGATATTTAGGCCGCAAGATTCAAGGTGAGTTTCGGTAAGTGTCTTATTCTCAATTTCAGTTTCTTAAAAGGGTGGCCGAATATATGTGTAACCTATAAGGGTGACTCGTGTGGAAGACGAGTCATCTGATGTTGATAGAATATGTATGTTGATGCAGATCTAAGAATATTCGGGATTAATTGCTAAGGGAAAGGCTAGAAAAGCAGAAGGTACACGGTAAGGCTACGGTAAGGCTTCGGGATTTGATAAAGTTATAGTAGGGTTTGGAATTGATTCGAAAGTGGTTTTGATTGTAGGTCAAGGCTGAGGATAGTGTAGTGCGGGTCGTCAATCAAGTGTGTACAAATACTACACACATGATATCGGCAATGCCGAAAAGTCGAAATGCCGAAAGTGGCTAAATGGGCCCGGTGCGCCCTAAGGCTAAGTTTTGTGAAATTTATTGATTTGGTTATATGAATTGAGTTAGTCATGCATATTACATGATTTGAATTGGATTTGAGCCTAATGGGCCATATGGTTGAGAATGGGCTTTGTATATGGGTTTGGGCTTAGTATTTGTTAACTGCCAAACATTCATAAAACTTAAAAACACACATGCAACCGTGGACAAGTCATAAGGTTGAAGTGTGGTAATGGGTATATGCATGTCTAGGATTGGATCTAGGAAGAGCTTAGTACTTAAGTGGTCTCAATGCCCACCTCCTCTTCTTTGGAATCCTACCTGGTGCATAGTGCTTGTTCACTTTGGCCAACGGGGACTTGTTAACGGGCCAGGTAGTACTGAATCCATAAAACTTAAAAATGATCGAAATGCCCTAAGAGCAAAAATGACTAAAATACCCTTATGTGTTAAATGTAGGATTTATGTTACATGTATGATTGCAGCATTCATATGATATTCTGTTTAGGTTGCATATGGGTGGGAATTATGGTACGGAGGAAGAATTTGAGGATTGCATGGTTGCTTGACGACCGTGGATCCACCGTTGGCTTTTAAAGCCTAATATGTGATTAGAAGCTTTGCTGCAACGTTAGGTAGTACTGCAACCAGGCTACCATTGCTGTGTAGCAGATGGGTGGGTCGATTTAAAAATCCCCACAGGTGTATACGGTTGGTCGGGAAATGTTGTGTAGCGG
Source organism: Gossypium stocksii (assembly GCA_020496765.1). Taxonomy (NCBI): domain Eukaryota; kingdom Viridiplantae; phylum Streptophyta; class Magnoliopsida; order Malvales; family Malvaceae; genus Gossypium; species Gossypium stocksii. Next base: position 7,107,960 of record CM035626.1, on the reverse strand, counting down.
ATGGATTATTAGGGAGGGTTTTTACTGCATTGCATATATGATATATTACGATGATACTGTGATTAGGGCTTAGGCCCAATTGATTGCTTGCATGTTAATGATTGCTGAGGGTTGTACACACTGAGTTTCGAAACTCACCCCCTCTTTTATTTTCTCAGGAAATCCCTAATAGGCGGTTCGACGAACGAAGGGACTCGGAGGTGGCCAGCTAGCAAGACACTTTATTTTATTCGTTTTTCTTTATATTTCTTAAGTATTTTGATTTCGGAATGTAATAAGGCTTTACCTCTGCTACTTGTTACATTGAACGCTTTATTTTGTTTCTCCTACGTTTATCTCAATTTTTTTGGGGGTTTTATTCAAAATTAAGCTTTCGCAGATAAAAAGATCTTTCTAAAAATAATTTTTAACTTATAGAAAGACAGATTGATTTTTTAAACACAATCCATTTGAAAAATAACTTTAAAATAGAATTTTATTCAAATTTCTTAAGAAGGGTTTTCAATGAAAAATAAGGTTTTTTGCAAAAACACTTCAATGTGACACGCCAGATTCGGGCCTAACTTCTAGGCCGGGTTTGGAGTGTTACACATTTATTTTCAACGCGTAGGCAAAGTGATTTTAAAGAGTTGTAGTTGAGGTCGTGGACATCCATCTCATCACATCTCCATGTGCCAAGAGGGTATGTTTAATAATTTGGAATAAAATGACATGTACTTAAGAAGATCAAGTGTGTTCCAAGTAGCAGGGACTAAAATATAAGTTATGAAAACTTTATTTTTTCAATGTTTAAATATATTAGTGATTCACTTTGGCACCAAATGTAATATTCTTATATTAGGTTCGTTGGGTCGAACCGGGTATAGGGGTGTTACACCTCTAGATAGGAAGAAAGTAACAAATTGTTTATGATAAAGGGTGGAAGCGAAAGAGGATCATATTCAAGTTGTTCGATTCATTTGGATCTAACTTGAAAAGAAAATATCAAATAAATTTAGAAAAACAACGAAATAAAAAATAACTAAAACAAGGTATTTAAGAACAAAGAGTAAATATTCAAAACAATAAATAAATAAACAAAAAAAAAAAAAAACTAAAGGTGGAAGATGGATGGAATAAACTGATGGATAGATGGGTAAGTGTCTAATTGAACCCTTTAATATATAAATCTCAATAAACTTAATTAATAGTTTTAATCATCCTTTTAAGAAATAATCCTTAACAAACTGAAGGATGAAGAATGAATTCTCACAACCCCTTAAAAAATCGAGAAGAAAACTACTACTAATAATCACTAGAAAAAAATCTTGCACAAAGAAACTAACTCCTAGAATTGAAAACTTTATTAATGAAAACAATTGTGTCTCTGATAAATAATGAAGAGGCATTTATATAGGCTAACTAATTAAAGCCAAATAAAACTCTAAAGTGTAAGGAAACTCTAATTAATCTAAAATTAAATTTTATTCTTTAACTAATAAACATACAATTGTTAAACAACTTAAAATACTTAAAAATATATCTCAAATTCGGAATAAATAAATAATAAAACCTAATAAATATAATATTTGGCTCATATATAATAATAATTAAACATCAAATTTGAACTCAATATTATTTAAACTTGAATTAAAAAGCTCAAAATTCATAATTTCTCGTAATAATCCCGTCCAGAAATTCTGTTCGCGTAGCTTTCACTAAAATGGTAATAATTTGAGTTCCTAAGCTTGAAATTAAGTGATTCAAAGTGCGTTTCGAAACTAAAAGATAAATTTTCAAATGTTATGAAGACATCTCAACTCAGAAATGCATTTATCACATCCAAAAAATCGTCGCAAGTTAATTAATTTTTTAAATTTAAAAATTGACCACTTTTATGAATAAAATTTAATAAATTTCAACTCATTCATACTTGTATCAATTTACCATTAACAAGAAGATTGTAGGTAAGAGATGACAAGCACTCCAAACAATAAGATCCAACCCCATTTTAATCATTATGGCTTCTAACAAAAACCCTCCACCCTGTCATATGCTTTATCCATGTCAACCGCTCTTCTTAAATTTCAGATGATGAAAGGTTTCATTAGCAAGTAGGATATTATCATGAATAATTCTGTTCTCCACAAAAGCACTTTGGTTCGAAGTGATACACCTCCCCATAACCTCTTTCAGTCTGTTTGTCATTACTTTCGATATGATTTTATAAGCAAAATTGCAGCAACTGATAGGACTGACTTGAGTTACATCTTCAAGTCGTTGCACCTTTGGAATAAGCACGATACTAGTCTGATTTCGTTCTCGAAGCATACGGCCATTTTGGAAAACTTTCTTCACCGTACAACAAATGCTCTCCTTAATAATATCCCAAAACTGCTGAAAAAATGCACCACAGAAACCATCAGGCCCAGGAGCCTTCAGGGCCCCATCTAAAACACAGTTGCGACAATTTCCTCTTCAGTCACTTCTAAAACTGGTGGGCTAGAACTGAGTCTAGATCATTGGGCCGAGATTCAACACTATATTCGAGATTTGGGAACAATTATTACAATTTTCATGGTGGTTGTCTGTAAATTAGTCAAAAGATAACAACTGCAAACAAGATAACTGCATCGAACTGAACTCCTGCGTTGGATTGGGAAGATAGAAACTAAAACAAGTAACTGTATCCTCTGATGATAGTTCTCTACTTTTTTGCTGATTTTAAAGTTTTTCAATTTGAATTTTTAATGCTATTCTTATACAAGTTTCCAATTCTGTTATAGTTCTTCCGTTTTTTTAATTCAATATCCACTGATTTTTAGAAGAAAGCTTACAAGTTTTTCTTTTTCTTTTTTCCCCCTTTCTGATTTCATGGGAATTTGAATTGGATCGTTGTTTCATTCGATGGGCAATGATAATTACAGAACAATTATCCCTTAATTTCGTTAGATTAGTGAATCACGGTTGGTTACGTTGAAATTCCTTGTGCGTGTGCAGTAAAATCTGTTCAATTATTTCCTTTTTCTTTATTCTTAGGGAATTTTTGTTTGTTAAAGACATGTTATTACAAGATTTTTATGAGATGAGACTGGTTCTGCATTTGGACAGTGTGAGAACGAATGCATCATTGTCGAATTTACTGTCATAGTGAGTTATAATGTCGGGATTAGAAGAGTTAAGGAAGAAGCTAGCGCCTCTGTTTGATGCCGAGAAGGGATTCTCGGCTGGATCAACACTTGATCCTTATGATTCTTACATGGTAAACTTCACCATCGATGAGTTTTATGTGATTATGAAGCTAGTTTTTATCCTTATGATGATTCTTACATAAACTGTTTCTGTTTTGGGATTTCTTTGAAGCTGTCGGATGGTGGAACTGTCAACTTGTTGAGTAGATCATATGGAGTGTATAACATTAATGAGCTTGGATTGCAAAAATGCACATCTTCACCTGTGGACGAAACGGATCAAGGTGAAAAGACGTATCGGTGTGCATCTCATGAAATGCGGATATTTGGGGCAATAGGTAGTGGTGCAAGCAGTGTTGTTCAAAGAGCTATGCATATTCCATCTCATAGAATTCTTGCATTGAAGAAAATTAATATATTTGAGAAGGTAATTTTGTTGCAAAGATATGCTTGTTTTTCGTTTAAAGGTCAGCTAGATTTATTTCAATCATGAAGAGCACCATGGGGTTTATAGATTTGGTTTATATCGAGTTACATTTTTGCATATTAGGAGAAAAGACAACAACTTCTGACAGAAATACGGACACTTTGTGAAGCACCCTGTTCTGAGGGTCTGGTGGAATTCCATGGAGCTTTCTATTCCCCAGACTCGGGACAAATAAGCATAGCTTTAGAATACATGGATGGAGGGTCACTGGCAGATATCTTAAGATTGAAGAAAAGTATACCAGAACCAGTCCTTTCATCTATGTTTCAGAAGCTCCTGCAGGTAATAACATCTCATCTTGTTCCGGGATCGGCCTATATATGCTACATATTTTTAAGTTGAAACCACATTTTGTATCATCTAGGGACTAAGCTACTTGCATGGAGTTAGGCATTTGGTTCACAGAGACATCAAGCCTGCAAATTTGCTCGTAAATCTTAAAGGGGAGCCCAAAATAACAGATTTTGGCATAAGTGCTGGCCTAGATAATTCAATGGCAATGGTTAGTGATTAGATATTAATCAGTTCATGCTTCATTTTTTTCTTTGCTATCATTACATTTGATTATTTTAGTTTATTAAAGAGATTTCTTTGCTGGAGTTGCTCTCAAAGATGATAATCAGTTATTAAAATCTATGATAAATGTCTAACAACTGCTTCGGACTTGTTACCAGTGTGCTACCTTTGTCGGAACTGTTACATACATGTCACCCGAACGAATTCGAAATGAGAGTTATTCTTATCCTGCTGATATATGGAGCCTTGGTCTTGCTCTCTTTGAGTGCGGAACTGGAGAATTTCCATATATGGCTAATGAAGGACCTGTTAATCTCATGTTGCAGGCAATATACCAGTGCCTTTAATACAGAACTTGACATTGAATGTTGCTTGAAGCTTATATTATTTTTTAGTTCATTTAATCTGACATTAGAATTTCTGAATTTCATGGAAGATCTTGGATGATCCATCCCCATCACCGCCAAAACACAAATTTTCACCAGAGTTCTGTTCATTTATTGATGCTTGCCTGCAGAAGGATGCAGATGCCAGACCAACAGCTGAGCAGGTAACATATACTCGATGAATATATGACCTATGTTACTCAGATTTGGTTGTAAGTACCAAACATGGTTATGTATCTGACATGGGCATGTTCAATTTTTCTAAGATTTCCATGTATTTGGAGAGTCCTTAGAGCCTGGAGGATCATATCCCTGTACCTATGTCCAGTCGAATATGTGTTAGATACAATTGGCAGACGTAGGTACTTAAAAGAAAAATGAAAAGTTGGAACAACATAACATGTGACAATTTGAGCTTAACAATATGCTGAATTGATATTGTCTGATTGCAGCTTCTTTCCCACCCATTTATCAAAAAGCATGAGCATGATACAGTAGACCTAGCAGCATTTGTTCGAAGTGTTTTTGATCCAACTCAAAGACTGAAAGATTTGGCTGATGTGAGTATATGAACTCGTATTTTAGATTATATTCCAAAAGTTAAACACATGTTTGGTATTTTCATTGTGGCATAGGACATAGGCACGAAGTTTGAGATATTTAAACTTGAAATATTGTCCATATTGTTACATAATAGTATAGCATTTCAAGGTTCTTACTTTAGGGGCATATAGGACCTCAAATGCTGCTGCTGATTAGATGGTCAAAGTTAGAATATCAATCATACATTATGGCGGTTGGCAGATCAAATATCTGTTAAAAGAATTCTCTGTTAGTTTCCATCCATTTACTTTCACTGTCTAATATCCGTATTGAGCATCTTTTTCAAAACTTTGGAAGTAAGATAATAAAACAGGTTGTCTGGTTATAATATGGTTAAGCATTCAAGGTAAAATATTTTATTTAACATTGAAAAGTTACTGGAACTTGGAATTTTTGTATTGTTTATCTTTTTTATTTTTTTTAATGGATACTAACACTAATGTTTGCATGATCAGATGTTGACATTACACTATTACTTACTATTTGATGGACCGGACGAAAACTGGCAGCATGCAAGGACCCTATACAATGAAAATTCAACTTTTAGGTAATGAACTAGCAATTGATAGATTTCCTATCATTGTTTTCATGGTAAATCAGTAGAATAATCCTCATGCTTACATATTTCATGCTTTTTAGTTCTCTTCAGGTTTCAATAACATTATGGTTCTTAGTTAATTTACTTCTATTATTCCCATAAATGTATAACTATGGTCTTAAATACCCCATTAGAGTAATCTCGATCAAAAACATTTCTGCAGAAGAAGATACCATTTAAAAGCTTTACAGTTGAACGTTCATATGGCAAAAGTATTTTAGTTATGGAAATATGTTTGAATACGGTTAAATTTTTTTGGGCAGCCTCCTGTGGCTTTATGGTTTGCATTACTAAGAGGAATTTCTTTTTTATTATATTCAGTTTCTCGGGGAAGCAGTTTGTTGGTCCAAATGATATCCATGCAAAGTTGTCCAGTATCCGGGGCACATTAGCAGGTGACTGGCCCCCTGAAAAGCTTGTACATGTTGTAGAAAAACTTCAATGTCGTGCTTATGGTCAAGACGGAGTAGCAATCCGTGTATCGGGATCCTTCATTATTGGAAATCAGTTTCTAATTTGTGGGGATGGTTTACAAGTAGAGGGCATGCCTAACTTTAAAGATCTTTCTATTGATATCCCTAGTAAGCGAATGGGTACATTTCAGGAACAATTTATAATGGAACCAGGAAATGTCATCGGTCGCTACTTTATAGCTAAACAAGAGCTTTACATTATTCAATAGACGAACTACAAGCATGCTCTTCTTGACTTGTTCACAAAGTTTACATTAATATTCGGTTTCATCTTGCTACCGGATTGATTATTGCAGTCATGGAATGAGAAATTTCCTCATTTTTGAGCTAAATTACTCTTTTCTTATTACAGTTTCTACAACTTTTTCAACTTCTTCCATTGACTGTTGATCTCATGTAGTGCATGTTGGTATCACGTATATTGGTGTAAACCACATGTTCTGCTTTTGTAACATATAAGATACGAGTATTGCCATTGTTATCAATGTTATTTACTGGACTTATCAATACAGACTTGTGTAGACTGACTGATAATGAGTTTTATTATCTGTATTCATCTATTTTATCCGTGATATATTTAAATAATCATATACATACCCTATATTGATACTTGAATGTGTCAAACACAAATAAACACCCATATGCTTTTACAGTTGGCTGTTTGGTGACTAATTGACCTCTCAAGATTACATGTGTATATTATCATATACATAGAGTCTGAGCACCTATTAAATCTATGGATTAGAATCTAGCAGGAACTTGAGTTGCCCATCTGATTTCAAGTACTTTTATACAGTCTGGTTCAATTTGTCGACAAGTTTCATTGAATGGCTAGAAAGTAATCGCGGATGGTTTTCCGTTTCAACGAGGAAGGAGGATTCAGCACCGAAGTTGGACTCCTCATTGCGGCTTCAGGTGTTTTCTCAAAGGTTTCATTTGAGTCTGAAATTGATGAGAACTTTTTCTTCTGGGCTTCAGGAGTTCTAAGTAAAGATGCAGTGGCAGGACTAGATGAGTAAATTTGGAGTGCTTCATCTGAAGAATATGAACTACCAGTACCAGGTTGCTTTATTTGATCCATTGGTTCTACAGTCTCATTCACCAATAGCTTACTACTTTCTGCGCTTGGAACTGCCATTACTCTTCTTCGGACGGAAGATGGCAATCTTGTGCTCGAGCAGTATCTGGGTTCAATGTCCCATAGTCGAACCTGAAAATTGTACGCAGTTCTGGTTAGAATTGAGAAGCATAAAAATTTCCAAATAATGTTCAATCTCAGCACTTGCCATCCAATTTCAAGTGTGATTATCGTATACAAACATGCTTAAAACATACAAGTTTTTTTTTCTTTTTGAAATTTTCACACTGATTTTAGACGCAAATATAACAAGCTCAACACTGACCGTGAAATCATCTGCAGAGGTTGCTATCTTCCCAATCTCAGATGGGCACCTGCAGAATATGAAGAAAAGAAATAACATTTAAAGCTAACATTCTAGCAATATGGGGCTAAAACTTGAGTTTCATAAACCATGCAGATTTAGGCAAAATTTTAATTTTATATCTGCCTAAATCAACTTAATTTTTAAAAGTTGAATTTCACAAAAGAAATTCTTTAAAAAAATTACAAAAAAACTAAACATAAGAAAAGCCCTTGAACTCTCACAGATTTAACGATACAATTTAAATGACATCAACAATCAAGATTAAAATTTTTTTACAAAATGAGAGTCTAAAGAATTTAAACTCTATACAAATTTATCTTTTAAAATTACAAATATTAACCATAATAATTCTAATTATACTAATGTATTTAAATAGATAGATTTCTATGTGCATTCATCACAAATTTTGATCGCTGACAGATAACATAATGACATAATAAACAGTGAACAATAACAATAACAATGGTTGCAATGGAAGGAAATTACCAATCTACTGCCGTAACTTCTCCTTTATGACTTTTCAAGATGATAGGCTCCGCTAGAGGCTTGTTTACCTGCTTTCCATTGCTAGCTATATTATGTACTGAAATAAAAACAAGAAATATTTATTCCAAACATATATTTTCATTTTAAGAAGAACCCAACCTTCCATATGTAAGCATCTCCATCACTTGAACCACTTAATACGTGATCTCCATCTGGACTGATTGCAGCCTGCAATTGCATATACATTCAAGTATAGGAGAAATTAGCAATCAAACAAAAGAAATCATCTGCAATTGCATGTTCAATTTTCTTTCCATTTATTTTGAGGATTTTGTTAAGATCATATCGCCATGCTGATACCCGAATATGCGCTGGGACCAAACATGGATACTTCAAACATAGATGACCAGTACATCAAATTAAGTAGAACGTACCTTTACATAAAAAGATTCTATTTGGCATCCAGAAAAAGTGTGAATCGGGCCCTTATCAAGCTGAAGTACATTATACAAATATATCCTGGTAAAAAAGAAACAAAATTGCAGCCGAATTAGACATAACAATTAATGTAATGATGTTTTTAGTTAGTGCAAAGCCAAATAAAATAAATTCTGGCTGTACGATAAGTACAATCAGACTTAAAGAAACAGATGCTTGTCAGATTCATTACCTGTTATCCATGCAAGATGCTGTTAGGAATACTCCTTTCAAATCCTGGGACAAGCTAGTTATACCCTGAAATGGTACCATTAACATGTTCAATATGAATAACTCTAGTTAAAACTCTATCTATGAATCTATGTTGCTCGAATTTAAATGTGAGTTGAATATAAGAATGTATCTGACACTATGTTCAATCTTCTTATTAGTTGTTTTATGCATTTGAATAACCGTATCCTTTTACCCATATAACATTAGATATGAATGTTGAGCATGATTCAAAAATGAGAGTAGATGTAGAGCAGCTATAAATCCCTATTTAGGGTGAGTGTTTGATCGAATTGAGTTGAATGAGTAAAAAAATTTTAAATTAATCAAATTGATAAATACTATTTTATCATCCTAACTCGATTTAAAATTTTTTCAAACCAAATTGAGTAAAATAAATTTGCATCAAAATAAATCGAATGAAATTGTTTGAGTTAAATTAAAAAATTAAACATTGTCAAATTAAAATCATGTTACAATATAACTAATTTCATGTTAGAGCACGTAAATTTAAAATCATATATATTTCAAAACTTTTTCAAAACAAATAATAAAAAATAAGATATTTTAATATGATAAACTTAATTAATTAATTAACTTATTTAAATCTTAAAATTATTGTTTTAGGATAATTTTAAAATTTAACTTTTTTATATATTTTTTAGAATTTTTTAAGATTTTTATAATATTTTAAAAATATATAAAATTTGGAATTTTTATAAATATTTTAATTTTTAATTATTCTTGTTAAGATAGACTAATTTGTTAATTTTCAAAATTGACAAGAAACAAAAAAAATATTTATACCAATCTATTATTCGAATTATTCAAGTTATTCGAATTGTAAAATTCAATTCGACTCAAACTTAAAACTCAAATTACTTATTCGAATTAACTCAAATAATTAACTTAAAATTCAAATTTTTTTAAATCGAATCGAGCAACATTGAATAGACAATTAGCAGTAGATTTCTGGGTTGGACACCTATATTCCTTTCATGTATGACGGTGAATTTTCTTATTTAGTAAAATGCTGTTCTTGAAATATATTGCGGGATAGAAAATCCAACCTTTTGAGTTGAAGACTCTGGATGTGGACATGCCTCAGTAACGTTAGATTTCAGATTTCTGGTATCCCAGAACTTCACAACACTGAAATAACCACCAGGATTAAGCGGGAGAGGATATTAAGTAAGCATGATATAGCATATCCACAAGAACTCAAAACTTGATCTTAGTAATGTCACTGAGCTTCTAACGTACCTGTCTGCTGCTCCAGATGTGGCAATGGAAATCTCATCTTTGAGATAAATAACTGATGTAATGCTGGCAGCAGCAGCCTGAAAAGATATAAATAAAGCATTAAAAATTGCTTACAGTAAATTGAATAAACCTCAGCAGTGAGCAAACCTTGCCACGCCTCCCCCGCCTTGCTTGAGATGAAAGATGAGCTCCTTTCACCATGGAAGTTGATCTGAATCAGGTGAAAATAAAAACGAAAGGAGGTTTTATTTCCTAATATCACAAATATAAACTCCTAGGCTCAATTTCATTTTTAAAGTATCCATATCCGACAATCATGTTTGATCCATATATACAAAGATATGATCTCCAAGAATCTTTTGCGTATATGAAAATACTTTTAAAAAATCATATAAATACTCTCACACAAAGAACATAGTCCTAGACCATGTATGAGAAAATAAGTTGCGACAACTTACGGATGGCAGACTTCATCACATCTACTTTTCGAGTTACTCTTGCATCTTAGATCCCAAATGGCAAAGGACCCATCTCTCGACCCAGAGAGAACAAGATCTGTTGGACAATCAATGGTAAATGGCCAGCTCTTTCTGAACAAACAAGGAAAAGAAATATGTTCAAGAGAGCTACCAGAGTTGGTTGGATGAGAACTCAAACATTTAACACTTCCCGTATGCCCCATCAAGACTCCAGCGCATTTCTTATCCTGAGCATCCCATACCTTTATCTGCACAATGTTCAAAAGGAAAATTAGTTCATTTGGTTTCTTTGTTTCTTTCTCGTTGAAACGATAAAATAAACTGTTTTCTACACATGGCTACTTACAGTTTGATCCCCTGAAGCTGTTAAAATGTGGGTATCTTCCTGCAAGAAATATCAGAATATTAGCATAAAAAAAGCATAAATGCATTGGCTAGAAGATTTTTTATGGTAATTATCTCTTCGGTTCAACCACAAATAGGTTTAATAGATACGAACTGATGTTACTCGGATTTGGACGTAGTTTCAAATATGAGTGAGTGTATATATTCTTGAAAGGTTATATTAATTTTAGAAAATATAAATTTGACATGAGTGTCATGAAAAGTAAGAGCAATATAGGCATATACAACACTCCTCTATTCTTGATGATTACGTTCAAAAGATTGGACCATCCCACGGATGTTTTACAACCAACAATTTTCAATACAAGCACAAGAACTATCCTCAGGAGTCTAAAGCCTGATGGCATATGATAGTTCTAAGATATGTATTTATAGGACTGCCTATCTAACATGGATAATATCTTCATTTGATGTTTCAAGCTGAAGCTACTAGCTTATGTTCAATTCATAATTGCTTAGAAAGAATAAAAAATGTGACCTACCTTGATCCAACATACATCAAATATGGCATTTTGATGTGCTAACCAATCATCGATTCTTGCTTTTTCTATACAAAAAAAAAAAACACCATTATTAGAACTGAAAGTAAAAGTGGTATTTGAAGACAAAATAAATTGGATTTTAATGAAAATCCTGACAATCTAACCTGCATTTTCATGGTAAGATGCAGCAGAAGAAAGCTCCCGACGAGAATCAAACAGGTTTACATATCCAGCCTCATCAGATACAGCGAAAATATGGGAATTTTTACTTGCCTGAAATTAGGGATTTCATTCAAAATACAATAATTTTTATTAAAATCACTTACACTCTTTTTACATGGGGAAAAAAACATATACACCGTAAATTAAATATTATTTGTACAGTTTTAATAAACTGACCAAAAAAAAGAGAGAGTACCTTACAAAAGGAGACGGCCAAAGGAGGCGTTTCTAAAACATTGTTTTCAATCGCTCCGATTTCAGTAAAATCCGAAGCTAATTCGTGAATCCATGCTCGTTTTCTAACTAATTTTTTTTCCAAAAAATTTGAAATAATCTTAGATAGAATTCTTTTTAAAAAATTCTAGATATGAAAATAGAGAAAAATAAGACTTACCTGGAAAGTTACTGAGTTCTCTGGATCTGATACTGTGGAAAAAATATTGGAAAGTTGACGAATCGGTTCGCATTTCTTCTTTCTTTCTGCAGAAATCACAAGCTCAGAGAGAGATCTAAAGAAGACGATATTAAAAAGAAAAATGAAATTATCTGGAGATTGAAATGTTTTATATATTTCATTTGGATTACGCGCGAGGGAATGTTTGGCCGTGGTTTGAGCTGGCGGGAAATTTCAAATTTCTTTTTTCGCAGTTTACCGGCGGTTTCTCGCTGAAAAATAAAAAGTAAAAATACTAGTAGAATTAATACTTAATTACCAAAAATAGTTTTCAAGTTAGATGTGGTAACTTTTAAGGTTAAAATTTGTTGTCAGCACTTATATTTGTATAGAATTTAAAATTTGATTCTTATACTTAAAAAAGTTAAAAATTTAATCCTCCCACTTTTTTAATTTGAAAAATATTAATGATAGTTTCTATCAAATTTTGTTAATTTAATGTTTTTATTTTATGTCAATCATATATCACATTATTTAGGACAATTTAATTAATATTTTAAATTGACAAATTTAAAAAAAAATTACAATTTTAATGATTAAACTTAAATTTTTAAATAAAAAATTTAATTTTTAATTTTTTAAATACAAAAATTAAATTTCACTTTTTATCAAAATACGTATACTAACATCACATTTTAACCTAATTTTAAATATGTAATCGACCAACCTTTTCTTATCGGCATTTATTAGCCTTATTGCCTCAGTATATATAAGACACAAAAATCATCGATATTTTACTTTATTGGTGATTCTTTTGAGTGTTGATTAATTAGTGAGTTTTAAGAATAAAATATTGTTATGATAAAATAAAAAAAAAAGGTAAATTCACTTTAAAATAGTGGTATTTTTATTCTGATCGCTTTAATTAAATTGATTGTTCGAATTAATTATTATTATTCAAATTTTTAATAATTTACTAATGGATTGTAAGTATGGTGATTTTTTTTTATTTTTAACTAAAGTTAAGTATTTCTTTATAATTAGTCCAAAACATTTTTTTAAGATTTATCTGGAATATAAATATTTCAATTATAGCATTATCAATATTTGAATACTCTTTAAGAAAAAAGACTCTAATGATGACAACAATTAACCATGACTATAACGAGTTTATCTGCAAATATAATAACAACAGCCATTTTTTCGATGTTGAAACGTTTAAAATTATTCGTGATTTGTTTTTAATATTGAATTTTTTTTATTCTCTGTTTAGTTACCTAAAAATTAAGAGAAAAAAAGAAACTCAAATCTTGAGTTTTGAACTTGTTTTAGTCTTATCAAATGACTGAATTAGCTAAAGCTAGGTTTAGTGAAGTTATTATTTTACCTTTTTTTATTTTTCATACCCCTTAAGAACAAATCGGATAATGAAAATCCTAGTATCGAAATTCAATTAAAAAGACGGGACAATAAAAAAATAAAAAAAATACCGCTTTACGCCTATACTTTAAGGAGCATATTTGAGTTTAGAAAGTTTTTTCTTTTTCTTTTTTTAAGTAAAAGAGTAATATTTCCGATAGCTTGTTTGGTCAATTTTGTATAAATCCTTAACAAATTTGATGGTTGGTGGTTGTTTTATTATTCATTCTAGTATATTCTTATCGAAGAGTTCTTTGATATAAGGTTATGATGGAAAATTTGTATACCTAGTTAACAAAATATAAAAATGGAACTTAATTAGTTATTTTATAGGAATGATGTGTTAATAATATCTGCTTCATCAAAAATTTTAACTTGGTCATGGTAACTAGTGGCAGTAGGGTGGTAGATGGTATTATGTTAATAAGTAAGCTCATCGGAAATGATATAGGTATGATCATGATTTGTCATTGCCATCATTGAATTCTCTTTTTTTAAAAATGATTTAAATGTTGATGACACCACCATTGAAATATTCATATTGCAAATAAAAAAATAGTTTTGGACTAATTATAGATAAGTCTTTACCTTTAGTAAAAAAAAAAAGGAACGTTAGCAATCCGTTAGTAGATTAATAGATATTTTAACAACAGCGACAAATTCAAATAATTATCTTAATTTGAGTAACTAACTACATCGATAAAAAAAATTAAAGTAATAAAAATAGGAACAACTCTATTCTAAATAAACTACAATATAATTCACCTTGAAAATAAAATATTGTTAATGTAATTACAAGTGTGATTTTTGGTCCATAAAAAATTTCAGAAAAACTTTAATGGAACAACAAAAAACCATATTTACATTTAAATTTAAATGTTAATATATATATTTATAAAAAAATTTAAGCATTTATAAGAATATGCAAAAAATCATAATCACATTAAATTTAAACGTTAGTTTACGTGCTTATTGAAAAGAGCTCTGATGATATTTTATTAATTCAAAATCTTTATTAATTGCTTAAAAAACACTTAAATTATAAAAGTTACTGTCACATCACAAATTAAAAATATGAATCCGCCATTTATATTATAATTTAAAAATCCCATACCAAAGTTTCGTGGAATATCACGTTACGGAAGAAGATTGTGCAAATGCAGTGGTTAAGCTTGTTCCAACGTTAGGATTACAGCATTCCAGCACATCACTATTTTTCAGTTGGTAGATTTTGACATTGTATTCATGGCTATTATTCAATTGTAATATACAACAAAAATAGATCAATAGAGTATTAGCTATGGAAATTGTCTTCGTGAGATAAGAAGCTATAATATGGAAATTGTAGCAATATTGAAGTTGAATTACGTAATATTTATGATGATTAATGTTTTTGAGGAAGATGAATGTGAGATGGGTGATTCTAGAAACGAATAAATTTTATTTGCATGAAAGGTAATATGGGTCGTGATAATACTGTTTTACGAGCATAAAAAGATTAGTTGTTTGTGATTGAGAATTTGAGCTCAAACATATGTTCTGTGAAGAGAATCGATTAGTGAATTAATTGATGATCATAGCTTTTAACTTGAATCGAGTATTTATGTTTTTTCATAATCATTAGATGTTATTCTTTAAATTTTACATGAAGATTAAAATAATTTTATATCGGCTAGGATCGTAGTTTTAATTTTTATTGTTTTATCTATTTATTTAGAGAAGAGATGATTATTTGCTTGAATATCTGTTTATGTAAGAAACATTTTTATGGGTTGTGAAAATTAAAATATGTTGTAATTTAAAAGATAAAGAGTTGAGTTTTTTTTAATTGTTTATTTTTATTTAGTTGATCTAAGGTTCTTTATGTAAAGATTTGTAGATGTAAATTAAATTAGTAAAATATATATGCATCATTGTAAAATTAAGTGTACTGTAAAAAAATTTTAAATTGATACATTTGATTTTTTAATTTAACTTGATTTAATTTAATTTGAATTTTATTTATTTAATTCAATTTAAAAAAAACTTTAAATCAAATTAAAAAGATAAAATAAAATTTGTTAATTTAATTAATTTAAATTTTTTTATTTAATTTAACTCGACTCAATCAACACGTATCTTTAAAAAAATTCAAAAAACCTTAAAAGACTGAAGCCGCTTAGCTGCCGTACTTGAAGGCTGAACGAGGGGATACAGATACTGCAGTCCTATGTGTCTTCTGAAGCTGTTCAACCTAGTTTATTTACATAAATTTTGTTCCCATTTCATATAAACCAAAAAATTTAAAATAATTTTTTTCATAAAAAATAATGATATTTAAAGTGTGCTAGAAAATGATTGCAATTATGACATTCCTCTTCGGATATGTTGGGATGTTCCTCAAAATTGTAACATACTTTTCTTTTTTCTTTTTGGGTTAGACATAAACTTTGAGAAATAATAATTTTCATTTACAATCTATGTTCATAGTATATATGATCAGGTGAAATAATTCATATATTTATAAGGTATTTTTATAATTTACTATGTTTTATATATTAACAATTTAAATATTCATCAGCCTCTCCATTTGGAAGTGGCGACCGAAATGATTAGTTATCACCTAATAAATACACGTGTCAAAATCGGAAAGCATGACAGAGTCAGTTGGCAATATCAGACATCCCTTCAATCTCACTAGGCTAGGGACCGTTCGATTTTAGAGAAATTCCCTCTTCACCGTGGGATCATCATAAATTTATATGGTCAAAGACGATGGTTTAGTTAATTCAGGGGACACCCTTAAAAGAGAAAAAGGTCTTATAATTAGGGCGGGATTTAGGGTTACCAGTCTACCCTTTGTCTAACATAAGTACCCTACGAATTCTCGAAAAGACCCTTAAGAGGGGCCCCACACAATGCCATAGCCAGCCATACAATACAAAAGCAAATTGTGGGACCCTCCAGCGTGGCAGGGTGCCCCCATTCGTCTAAAAGGAACTCCTTAATCCTATCAAAAATTAAAAGACATAGATATTCCCTCTTTTCTTTAGGCAATAATAAAGAAGATGGGGTCAAGGGTGAAAAGGCAGATTTACCCCCGGCGATTAACGGCGTTAATTACTGAATTCATGAGAGGGTGCCCCTAAAGCGATCATGTTATGTGATCCTCGTTCCCGCCAAAAGAAAAAAGAAAATCTATTTAAAATATAATAAAATTATTGCATTAAAAAAAATCTATATTGTTTATAAATACCCAATAAAAGATACCCATGTAAAATAAATAAATTGTAATTTTCATTCGATTTAAAAAAAAAGAAAAATAAAACGAGAGAATCTTATTGTTGACTACTGCTTTTGATAATCAAGATTGATTGAAAATGAATTATTGAGTAGTTGAATAATCTTTTGTTAAACAATATTATCTCTTTATAAAATATTAAAAATTTGTTTTGACCAAACAAAAGGAATTTATAATCAAGTTTAAGAGTAAGCATTATAATCATTTATAAATGTATTGCTGAACGCATTAATTTTTAAGGGGAAATTCCAACATCTATCTCAATTATGTTGACTTTTAATCCATTATTATCAATATATTTATATTTTATTTTATATCAAGTTAAAATATATAAAATTTTGGGTTTGATTTGCTAATTTATTTCTTTAATGTATTTTATATTTTAATTGTACTACATGTATTTTTTATAAAAATGAATTTTAGTCAATTATGAATATTTTAACTCATTTGATTTTAAATTTTTGGTCAAGCTGAAGGGATAAAGTTTACTAGTTAATAAATCATTTATAACTATAACAATACCTTTTAACAATTTTTTGGTATTTTTATAAATTTTAATGCATTTTAAAAAGTAAATTATTTGAAAGAAAAAAAATAATATGAGTCTTATCATAATATTATTTCATTAAAAATATATTTATATTAATATTTATCATTTTACAAAAGTAATCAACTTTGAGTAATTTTAAGAAATGCTTTTAAAAACAATAAAAACTAAAGCATATTATTTTATTATTAATTTCAAAGTAAAAACTTAGATTTGAAAATATTTTATTTGAAAAAAATTCTTAAATCAGTAATAATAAAAAGCATATATGGCTTCCTTAAAAAATAACATATGATAGTTTTAAACATAACACACAATACAATATGAATGCAAAAAGTATTTTAATAATTTATATTTGTACACTAAATACATAAATATATTAATTAAAAATAATTACAAAAATTCGAATATAATGAATGAATAAGCATAAGATATATATATATATATATATTAAACAAACCGAAAGCTGGTTGTAGGAGGGAGATTATCAAAAAGTAGGGTGGCCAAAGAACAAAACAAGAGCAAGAAAGTGAGGAAGCAAAGCAAAAAGGGAAAAAAAATAAAGTAAAAGAAAGAAAGGAAAAAAAAAAAAAAGAGTTTTAAGAGTTTTATATTTTTTTTATTTATGCTTGAGACTTGAGTTGAGAGGAAGAACAATCCAAGGATAAAGGACGGCTTTAATCTTCGTTAATTGTTAAGTTTAGCTTTGTTTTTTCTTTTCTTTTTTCAAAAAGCGACGGAAAATAACATAGAACATCAACTTCCATCCATAAATTAAGATTTCGTTTAAAACGAAGTTATTATCATTGTTTTCTGATTCTCTCCTTTTTTTTTTTTTTTTTTTGCTTTCTTTCTTTTCTCTTGTTTGGATCGGATCTGTAATAGGCAAAATCAACCCCCCAAACAATAGAGGAAAGCTCTTTTCACTTTTCTCTTCAAAGAAGAGCTTTTGTCTCCTTAGTAATTTCTGGGTTTTTCATTTCATGAAAGATATCACCTTGTCCTGCATTCATTTATCTGTTCTATGATCAGGTAACCTGCTTTTGGCCTCTTTAAATTTTCTTTTTCGATGATGGGTTCTTTTCTTTTTCTTTATCGATCAAGATTACATACACACACGCAGACACACTAAGCTTGTTTCGTTTTTCATGCATTTTCTTAGTAACCAAGGATTATATATATATTAAGATTGTTAAACTACAGTTTATTGATTTCTTAGTATATCTGTAATCATATTTGGTCTTTCCTTTAATCGTAAGATGTGCTAGTTGATTATATTTTGTTTTGAATTTAGGACTGCTGTTTTAAATTTTCATTTCTTGGTTTTGAACTGATTCTCTTAGCATTCGATTATTTTGTATTTTGTAACAGCTTTTGTGTGCATTTGGGATATTAAGTTGGTTGATTCTGCAATTAATGGCTTTATCAAAGAGTTATCATGTAGAGGAAAAAAAAAGTTGAACGTTGCTGAATTTCACTTTGGTTTGGCAGTGATAGGTGTTGTTGAATTGTTCAATGGAATCCCTTGCTATTTCTTCATCAAAGAATCAGAATCTAGGTTCTGGTATAGGAAACAATGACCCTCCTTCGACATCCGGGATACCTAGGTGGCCTTCTCGGCCTCCATTACCGAAACAATCTGAAACTGAAGGGCTTTCTTCTGCATATCATGGTGTAAGGACCGTTCAACATCATGATGGTTTAATAGGCTCTCAAAAGCATTCATGCAAAACAGCCTATGACAACTTGGTCTGTGAAGAAATGCCTAATATGGCAAAACACTATTATGATTCAAGCAAGATGAAATCCGAATTGACGGGAAAGATTTTGACAGTGGCAAGCAAATCTTCCTTCAAACATCCCATTGATGACCATAAGAGTTCCAATTCCATTGCTTCATTGGAACACGAACAAACTGTGTCTGGTGTACACTATTATGATTCTAGTAAGGTAAAATCCGAATCGGTGGGAAAGATTCTGACAACTGCAAGCAAGTCTTCCTCAAAGAATCCCATCGATGATCATAAAACTTCTGATTCCATTGCTTCGTTGGAATATGAAAAACCTGTGCCTGGTGCACACTATTATGATTCGGGTAAGGTGAAATCTGAATCAGTGAGAAGCAAATCTTCCTTCAAACATCCCATTGATGATTATAAGAGTTCTAACTCCTTTCGTTCATTGGAATCTGAAAAAACTGTGCCTGATGTACACTATTATGAATCGAGCAAGGTGAAATCCGAATCAGTGGGAAAGATTTCGACAATGGCAAGCAAGTCTTCCTTCAAACATCCCGTTGATGAAAAGCTTGTGCCCACTGCTATTCAGTTGAACAACCACATTGTATCTCAATCAGAACCCAGTATTTGTGCGAGTCGTTCGAGTAGTATGTGCACCAGATCTCTGTATGCCGAAGCTAAACAAAGTTTCACCAATACAGAAGTTAGTGAATGTGCAAGCAGTGATGAAAGCGGTGAAGTTAGTAGGAAGACGAGCATCAATAGGGGGAGCAATTGCAGTGATATTAGTGAAGAAAGCAGCTCAAGTTGTTCAATCAGTGCCATTTACAAGCCCCACCAAGCAAATGATATAAGATGGGCTGCAATTCAAGCTGTTCGATCACGGAAAGGAGAGTTGGGCTTTAAGCACTTTAGGGTGTTGAGGAAACTGGGATGTGGGGATATAGGCAGTGTTTATCAATCTGAATTGACTGGCACCAATACTTATTTCGCCATGAAAGTTATGGATAAAGCTCTTTTGGCAAGTCGAAAAAAACTTCTTAGAGCCCAAACAGAGAGGGAGATTCTCCAATCTTTGGATCATCCTTTCCTTCCCACCTTGTATACACATTTTGAGACAGAGAAGCTTTCTTGCTTGGTTATGGAGTTTTGCCCCGGAGGAGACTTGCATGCTCTCAGGCAAAGGCAACCTGGAAAGTACTTTTCAGAGCAAGCTGCCAGGTTAGCTGTCGCTATTCAAATGCTTTTCCAAAGTTAATTTTTACCGTCTTTGGAGGACTCTTGGAGGTCATTTATCTGTACCCTTGTCTGGGTATGTCTCCTTTATTCATTACTCTTTATGCTCAAGCTATGTTACTCGGACTTGGGTGGAAATTTCGAACATGGACAACTGTCCACTGTGAGTATGGTGATATCCCTATATCCTTATCAGGTTATGTGAAGAATGGAAGCAGCATAATATTCAAGTTTGCATTACTGCATTTTCTAACATAACTACTGCATGCATTTAAGGTTTTTCATGGAAACCTGTGGATCCATTTCCTGTTAACTCTATTGCCCCATCAGGTTTACAATACAACACTTATAGGAAACTCAATGTTACAATTTTGTTGTTATTACAGTAAGATTAGGAAACCACCTTTTTTTCCCTTTATATACTTGTGTCCGACACAGTTGTCCTTAATACAATACAACATTGCTAAGGAAATCATGTTACAATTTTGGTTTTACGACGATAAGAACAAGAAACCTCCTATGTGGAAAATGGAATAACTTGTATCTAGTGGCTTTGCTCGAATCTGAATCCATAACATTATCATCTCTAGTTGGCGGCTCTAAACGCACCTTTTGGCTGTTCTTGGAGTTATTAGGCTGTTTATATCCCTCCTTTCCTTTAAGTCTCAATTATAGTCAACTTTCATCGATAACATCTTCTCCAGATTTGTTTGCTGTGATCCCTGATTGATGTTTTGTTAGTTCAGGTTTCTTCTTATCAGATGTTTTAGGAAGTATTCTTGTTCTTATACCACTCATCTGGTTTTTACGACATGCAATTTGAATAAGTTGTGTTCTTCAACATATTGGCTGATAACTAGGTCTGATACGATGAATGGATTGCAGCAAAAAGATCATCCATATTATTGGCATTGATCTTCCTCTGTTGCTTTGCAGATTTTATGCGGCCGAAGTTCTCCTTGCTTTGGAGTATCTGCACATGCTTGGGATTATTTACAGAGACCTTAAGCCAGAGAATGTTTTGGTTCGAGAAGATGGACACATAATGCTTTCGGATTTCGATCTCTCACTAAGATGTTCTGTCTCGCCAACACTGGTTAAATCTTCAAACTCGACTCTGGCGTCGAAACATTCAGTGTACTGTGCTCAGCCTGCATGCCTCCAGCCAACTTGTGTAATGCAGCCAGATTGTATCCAACCAGCATGTTTCGGACCACGTCTTTTTCCGAGCAAGTCCAAGAAAGAAAAGAAGAGCAAAATAAAGAGTGAAACGAATCAGCAAGTTAGCCCTCTTCCTGAGCTCATTGCAGAACCTACCAATGCTCGATCAATGTCCTTCGTTGGCACTCACGAGTACTTGGCACCTGAAATCATTAAAGGCCAAGGCCATGGAAGTGCTGTCGATTGGTGGACGTTTGGGATCTTTCTATACGAACTTTTGTTCGGAAAAACCCCGTTTAAGGGAGCGGAGAACCGGGCAACTCTGTTTAACGTGATCGGCCAGCCATTGAGATTTCCAGAGTATCCAAATGTGAGCTTTGCAGCGAAGGACTTAATCCGAGGCTTACTTGTAAAGGAACCACAGCATCGGCTTGCATATAGGCGTGGGGCCACTGAAGTTAAACAGCATCCGTTCTTTCAGAGTGTGAATTGGGCACTCATTCGATGTGCTAATCCGCCAGAGGTGCCAAAGCCGTCCATGACGGATTTTTTTGCCGGAACCAACGTGGCAAAAGCTCCGACGAATAACATGCTTCCGGGTTTAGATGTGAAGCCTTCTGGTAATTATTTAGAGATTGATTTCTTTTGATTCTTGTGATTAATTTTCCTTTCTTAGAAACCAGTGTTGTAAACATCTCTTTGAACAGAATTGAGGAATCACAAGTTGCTGCTCAATCTCTATTGATCCAGGTGTAATATACTCATTTAACCGGGCAAATCATTGGTCGATTAATCTATTTTTCTATATATAAAAAATAGTATAAAATAAATATGAAAATACATAATTATCACGCTGATGAATTCAAACAATCAACAATGGATGACATAACAATGTTGTCGTAATAATGATAATATAACGCTAACCGCGTAAGCATCAGTGGAATTTCAATCAAATAAAAAAAAAGTAAAAAGGGCAAAAAAAGTACTAATATGTGATTTTCTTAAAATTTTTAATTGTTTTTTATAAATGGAAATGGGAAGCTGATAAATTCAAAGTGTTCCAACCGACCAACGTTGCCATTATCTTAAAACTTGGGATGCAAGTAGGAAATTCAAGTTAATTACCAAAAATGCCATGAAACACCTGCTTTCCATTTCGAACCTGCCAAGTAGTCTTCGGACATTAGCTTCGTGTCGTTAATAGAATGGTTTGGATCTAGGTTCAGTCAACCGTGGGACCTACATATGTCTTTCCCCGAAGCTGAGGTTCAGCTTCCGAATCTCTTATCCCGTTCCGAAGCAAACGTTTCCCGCTCTGTCTCCGCCTCGAGTTCACTAAGTAATAGCCTATTGTAGAAAGAAAAGGCAAAAGGACAAAGAAGAGAGAGCTTAAAAGCTTCGCTCACACTCTCTTCTTCTTACTCTGTATTTCTTTTGTTCATGTTCATGGCGAGGTAAGGTTAAGAAATTAATTAAGAAAATCCAATTAATTAATTAATTAATTTCGATTATGTGAGATTAAAAGTAATCTCTTCTTCAATTTTCTTTGACATGGGGATGATTTTGGTTTCTGGGTGTTTTTCTTTATATAAATTCGTGGAATTTAACTTGAAAATCCAATTCCCAAAGAAAATAATTTCTTTTTTCTTTTTGGTTCTAATAAAGTTCTGTTTTTCTCTTCCTCTTCTTCTTCTTTTTTTTTTTTATGGTTTTCACTTGAGTTTGAATGTGTAGGGAGGTTATTATATGCTAGAGTTTCATCATCTTTTATGAGCTGCATTGTTGAGGTTGATATGATTTTAATGGAAAAAAATCTTCCATAATTCAGTTAAAAAGAAACCCTTTTTCAATTCAACCGTAATGAAACATCCCATGATTCATTTCTTACAGATTGATACGATTTTAATGGAAAATTCTTCCATATTTCATTGCATCTTTATTGACAAAAAACCATTGTAATTTGCAGCAGAAGCTGGCTCATTGACAGTAGATCAATTGCAAAGAAAGTAAAAAACGCCATTCAAATCACTGACACTGACTGTGAAGCAAATCGTGAATGTCCGAAGTGTCATTACCGTATTGATAATAGTGATGTAAGTTCGACACATCGAGTGTTTCATAGCATGAATTTTTGGCCTCAGTAACGGCCACCTTGAAGCTGTTTTTCTTTGTTTTTTTAATGTAGGTTTCGCCTCAGTGGCCTGGCCTTCCAATTGGAGTGAAATTTGATCCCTCCGATATCGAGCTTTTAGAGCATTTAGCTGCCAAATGCGGCATCGGAGACTTAAAATCACACCCCTTTATCGACGAGTTTATCCCCACACTGAACGAGGATCAAGGAATCTGCTACACTCATCCTCAAAATCTCCCTGGTAAGGGTCCATGCCCGACAGATTCGAGTCTTATAATGGTGTACAAATTTGATTCTGATGATCATTTTCATTTTTTTTTTTTGCAGGTGTAAAGGAAGATGGGAGTAGTATCCACTTCTTTCATCAAACCATCAATGCTTATGCTACTGGTCAGCGAAAGCGCCGCAGGATCCAGAACCGACATAGTACGATCGAGGAGCATGTTCGATGGCATAAGACCGGAAAGACCAAACCTGTCATAGAAAATGGAGTTCGCAAGGGCTGGAAAAAGATCATGGTTCTCTACAAACGTTCGAACCGAGCTCACAAGCCCGAAAAGTTGAATTGGGTGATGCATCAGTACCATTTAGGGGCTGAAGAAGTAGAAGTTGGTGGGGAATATGTGGTTTCTAAAATTTCATATCAACAACCAAAACAGACCGATAAGACTGATGGCGTTACTAGGATGGAAGGTTCGGATAACTCGATGATTCGTGCGAGTCCAAGGACCCCGAAAACGATGACTCCGAGTCCACCTCGGCCATGGAAATCAATGATATATGAAGATGACATTGACGAAGAGGTGCACCAGGTACTTGGAGTTTTGCTGTTTATGAATTGAAAGGAAGAAATTTGTCACTTGAATTCATTCGATCCTCACCGAAGTTGGATACTGTGGAACAGGAATCAAAATTTGCTGCAGAAGGGTCTAATATACCGATCCATGGTGTTGAATGTGAGGATCATTTGGAGTATCCATTATGGTTGGCTGGGGAATCTCAGGCTGCTGTAAATTCCGAGATGAATTGCTTGGATAATTCTTCCCTGCAGGTAAAGAATTCGGTAAAGGATCGAGTCTCGTATGCCGTTCATGATCCTGGCACGATGGAGATGTCGGCCGGAAACAAAGATGCATGCACTTGCGGAATTTCCGAGCTTGAGAACTTGGATTTTGATACACCACCAGATGTGCCACTATCTGTAAGTTAGCCTTTCAAAGTGTTCATCATATGATTATCATAAAAATCTCGAAATTTTCTCATCCATATGTTTTGCAGGATCTACAATTTGATTCCCAGGAAAGCATAAGTTCATGGTTAGACCAGTTATGAGGAGGATGTTGCAGAGGTGAAGTACCCCAATGACAAAGTCAAAGTTTTCGAGCTCCTTGAATCTCTTTCATGGCTCTTTGAGGCTCTTGAAGTTGTTCATCCCACCGGCACTGCCGGACTGCTCTTCTACGTCAGTTTCCGATGATATAAACTCCTATTCTATGTCAAATGTTAAAGTTTCATTCTTTGTTATCATGTGTGCGAACAAATATCATAAAATATATGAACACGATTTGAATATAAAATTATTGTGCTGAATAATCTCAATCAGAGTGTAATCTTATTTAGTCGAACAAGCTTATTAAATTAAAAGATTCATTTTCAGTTAAGATTGGGAGAGAGCATAAGAATACATAAGGATTGAGTTTTGGTAAATTAAATTAGATTAATCAATTAATATTAGGATTAAAAAATTTTAATATTAATTGTTGAGGAGTTCAGCTTTCTAGAAGTTTAAAGTGCTGCCTATTGTACAACTAGTCGATTCCAACAATAGTTTGTTGTATCCATGCTAGAGTTTCATCCCTTGCTTCTATTTAGTGGTCCCCACTTTATTTACAAAGCATAGATTAAAATACCATCAAGAGCAAATACTTACATTCCTTAGGTAAGTGAAGTATTCTGCTCTTCAAGGAATTGAGATATAAAATTCGATCATAAAATCTCAAGCATAATACTAGTCATGGTTGGAAAGTCTGTTTATTTTTGTAAATGAAATTTTAAAAAATTATTTTAGAATAAATTTCACGTCCTCTCAATATTAATTAAAATGAAATATCTAATTAAAATTTTAAGCTATTTAAATTAAATATCACGATAATTAAATTAAATTCACTATATTACTCAATTCAACCATAACAGGAAATTTTGAGGTATTATGTTCCTTTTACGCCCTTATTTATAATACATTTCCATTTTTTTTTTTGGACCATAAGATTCTTTTCCCATTTTGCCCAATCTTCAATTCAAGCGAGGCCCAGAAAAAACCAGAGAAGAATGGTATTTGAATCTTTTATTTATTTATTTAGTATTGGCATTTGAATCTAACAAGTGGCAAAGATGGAAATCTAGACATAAGAAACCATTTATATTTTCTCCCACGTGTCAATAATTAGGGCATGACCATAACGAAAAGTACAAAAAGGTCAAAATTTTATCCACCATTAACTTCTATTTTTTTTTTAAATTATAAGTTTGATATTATTATTATTATTATTTCCTTTTTCCTGAGGTAAAAGAAGCCCCCTGTCACCGTTTATTTTTCGATTATATCAATTATTATTGAGTTATAAATATTTTATTCAAACTTCATTTGAAAAAAAAGTATAGTTACTTTTTGATCAAATTAAGGATTTGATTCATTAAAGAAAAAAAAATCCAAGCTTCGAACTTGAAAGTAATCTGGCAAAACCGGCAACATTGTATTTCCGACGAAGAGAGGAAACAGGAAACGATGTCGTCTCCGGACATTGCTTCAATCTTGGAAAACTCGAGGGAACTCGATCGGTTAAGGAAAGAACAAGAAGAGGTGCTTGTCGAAATCAACAAGCTTCACAAGAAGCTTCAAGCTAGTAAAATTCCTCAACCCTATTTTATTCGTTTAGCTTCAAATTTCATGATCTGGGTTGTTTCATTTGGTCCCTAGTATTAATGGATTTTGTTTTAGATTATTATTACAATATATAATTGTTTTGGTTCTCTAGGTATTTATTGTTTCATTCAAAAAATTGATTTTGGAGGTGGGTTTGGTTTAAAAGATCTTAAATTTTGTTGATAATGGATTTTTTTGGATAAATAAGCTAACATTTTTGCACATTATTGCTGATCGCTTAATCCATGAATATATATATATATATATTCGTTTTTAGGAGAAAAGGAAATTAGAGATAATCTTAATAACAGAAGATAGGACAGTTTGACTATTGACTTTTGCTTTAAAACTTAGCTGCATTTGTTTTATGGTGAAGTAGTTTACAAGGCTTATATCATCTAAATTAAGGTTTAATGCTAAGTGTGGTTATCTGTGTCATGTAACTTTAGTGTTAAGGATTTGCTTCTAGGATAACAAAATATGATATTCAGCTAACATGGCTGCTTATGGGGGTTAATTTTCATGGAGAATCAAAGTTGTGTTGTTTTTCGTGCATTATTCGTTATGTAGTAGAGAGTGGTCAAATTTGTATGTGATTAATGGTCAAATCTTCATGTATGATTTACCTTTTAATTAGTGAGCCTCATGATTATTTGTTGAGTTGTTTTAGTTCAGAATTTCATTATTATCACATAATTCATATCGTAACTTTGAGATTGTTTGCACAAAAGATCTCAGAAATCAGAATGTTCTACAAATTAACAACTAACTGTATGGATTGGAACACTAAATATGTTGTAGTCAATTTGATATGGTTTAAGTTCGACCAGCAGTTTTTTGGATGCAGATAGCCTAATCAGGAGTATAGAAGAAGCATAGCAGGAATTTCGAGATCCATTACTTATTATCATTTAAAAGTCATAACAGAAATTACGAGATGCATTGTCAAGTTTGTGGTTTGGTTTTGTGCATCCTTGATCCCAACCCACCGCGTGAAAAAGTTCCAGATTTGAAGCTTGGAGATTTCTGCAAATACTTTATATAATTGCTTTTTGAATTGTTGTCTTGCATGAAGTGATCTACTACACCTTTAATGGAGAGAAACGTTGCTTAAAGTATAGGACACAAATGATTAAATTGTATTGTTTAAGATTCGAGAATCGTTTTCCTTCTTCTTCTTTAACCTTCTTTGGCCTTATTCTTGTTTAACTATTACTGATAGTGACCAGAACTTCTATGTATATGCAGCTCCTGAGGTAGTTGAGAAACCTGGCGATTCTTCATTATCGAGGCTGAAAAGTTTATATATTCAAGCTAGAGATCTTTCGGAAAGAGAAGTAACGTATGCTCATTATCTCTAAGGAAGTCTTGTACAATTTGCTTTTTCCTTCTCTCTCTTTCTCCCTCCACATTTTCTAGTAAACCCAGGCCACTGCAAATTCACAATTCTTTCTCTATTGGTATTTGGGGCCAGTGTAGCAACGAACTTTCTGTCTAGCCTTTTATGTTTTCCAGTACCGTTTCTGTTGTTTTTGACAAACCCATTGTTATGGCATTGATACAGGATTTCGAACTTGTTACTAAGTCAACTTGATACTTTCTTGCCATCTGGACCTCCAGGACAACAACGAAGAAAGATGGGTACGTGCTACTACCAAATATGTCTATATCAGACATTTTGATTGCTTTAACCTCTATATTCATTTCTCCCTTTGCATAACAACATTTAAGCTTGGTTTGATTGGTGCTTTGCTTTTTAGAGATTCACACCTTTTTTCTTTTACATTTCGCTTTTTATCGCGAAAAAAGAAAAGGCAACCAAGCACTTGACTTACCCT
Source organism: Gossypium stocksii (assembly GCA_020496765.1). Lineage (NCBI taxonomy): Eukaryota > Viridiplantae > Streptophyta > Magnoliopsida > Malvales > Malvaceae > Gossypium > Gossypium stocksii. The sequence continues at coordinate 7,079,569 of CM035626.1, read as the reverse complement.
TTAACCGTGGTTGTATAATAAAGAAAAATATGTTAAGATAATGCTGTAATCTTGTATGATTTGATTTTCTCCATGTTATGTTGTTTCTTTGTCCTATCGGAAAGTACAATAGGTGAGTTGTTTAATGAAACATACATTTGCTTGGTTGATGACATGAAGGTTCTTGAAGTGATATGACTACAGGTCCCGAATTATTTCGTGATAGTTGAAATTATTAAGTTTTTATGTTCTTTTTATTCTTCCAAAACTCGAACATTAAATGTATGAGATATGCCAAAAAGGAAAACTCATTTCTTTTTGTGGATTTTGGATATTAGTATAAGAGTATTGGAACTTCCCTATTTATGTGGCTGACATTAAACAAACTGCAGAGGGCAATGATCAGAAAAGGAAAAGAATGAAGTCTGATTCGGATATTTCTCGCCTTTCTCCTTCAATGCGGAGTCATATTGAGGCATGTGTTAGTCTCAAAGATGAACAGGTAAGTTTTTAGACGATGTAGCAAACATAAAAAACCAGATTTATATTGATATTTGTTCGTAGACCTAATTTATTGCGTTCATATACTCAGGTAGCTGCAAGAGTCACCTCGGATGCTGAGAAGGATGAGTGGTTTGTCGTAAAAGTGATAAATTTTGACGAGAAAACAAAAGAGTAAGTACGGTTCCTTAAGATGTTTCCATTTGGAGTCTTCTTTGTTCTTGGTTAAGGTTTCATTTTCCATTCGCAGATTTGAAGTACTCGACGAGGAGCCGGGTGATGAGGAAGAGGGCAGTGGCCAAAAGTACGCTTTTTATGCTTTAGTTCTTTTTAAGTTAAGTTGCATCGAAATAGTTTTCTATATTATGCTTGTTCGAGTTTGTTACTCACTGGTAAGAAGGGACTCTATCATGTTTTATTGTTCCCGTAAATCAAGACTGGAATTGGAAATCAGTTAGGAATTTACTTGTATACTACTAGAGTTCATTTTTTCGGCCTTCTTTATATTTTAAAACATAAGAAATGGTGGCTCAATTATTTGTGATGACAGCATGCTTTAACTGTAATTTTGAGTTATATTACCCATATTTGGATGTGTCGGGTAAGGGTGTTGGACATAGTTACTTAAAGAAAAATGATTAAAAATGAGATGTCAGAGCAGCATAGATTTCAAGAACACTTGAAAAAATACAAATAATATTCGGTTTTTGTTATTGCAACTTCAGGAAGTACAAGCTGCCTCCATCTTGCATTATACCATTCCCGAAGCGGAACGACCCGGCTAGTACCCAAGAATTCCCTGCCGGGAGACAAGTTTTGGCCGTGTATCCTGGAACAACCGCACTGTATAAGGCAACTGTCATCAGCACTCCTCGAAAGGTGATGATTCCATGCATCACTCATCAGTGCCCGAAAATTGATTCTGGGTCATTTGCTCCGGTTTTTATTTTACTTTTTATATATTGAACTGACTACTAATTTCTTGTGTGTATCGATGGGGGGCTGTCAAACATTTTTGTCTTTCCAGAGGAAATCAGATGAGTAAGTGACATCCTCAATTCTTGCCCTAATGTAGCAGATAAATAGGTCACTTGTCTACCTGATAATGTTCTTACTCGTTTTATCGATCTTCTCCACGTATCCGAGCATCAACTTTTCATTTTGGACTGTTCGTTATTGTTATTATTAGTTAATTAAATGTGGGTTATTTGTCTAGGTATTTACTGGAATTTGACGATGACGAGGAAGATGGAGCTTTGCCTCAGCGGACGGTACCGTTTCACAAGGTGGTTCAATTGCCGGAAGGACATCGGCAATGAGATTTTTGTATAAAAATGTGTATAATTTAGAGCTACATAGCTGGCGTTTAAACCTGTGAATTTGAATCCTGATTTTTCACGTAATATTGGATTAGTAAATGAAAGATTGTCACTGTTATATCTATTAGTGATTGTTAATTCAGTTCTTCATTATTTGTAAATGGCTGCCGTTCTCCAAATCGAAGCACTAAAAAGTAGTAAGACTGATGTGAGATGAATTTTAAATCTTCTAAAAAATGATTTTATGTTAAACAAATGTAAATGTTTTTGGAAAATAATAAAAATAAAAAGGATTTTCGGCTTCTTTTCCTATTGTATATCGGGTTTTTACCGATTGAATTAGTTTAACCTTGATTTGGTTTAACAAAGTACATTAGTGGTGGATGGATATTAATTTAAATTTTTTGGAGGATTTAATAATAAATTTTAAATTTTTTAATTTTGAGATATTTTTAAAAAGAGATTTAATTAAAATTAACATTTTTAAGAGTAATGGGAATTTCTAAAAGCTTTGGGTGAAAAGGTCTCAATTTTCATTATGGTCCGATGAGCTTTTAATTTAATTGATAATTTTATTTTTGGTTTTTTTTTGTTATAAAAAATTCGATAAAACTAACCCTATGTTACAAAAGAAAAAAGAAAGAAAATCAAGGGAAGAGAATATCCTTTTTTGGATAGTTTTTTTTTTTTTTTTAAGGTAAGGGAAAGCTAACATTATGTTTGGATAAATATCATTAGAATAGATAATATCTAAGTCATTAAATTATTTATAAGTTTATATTTTGGTCAATTAATTTAAAAAAGTTACAAAATGATAATTGAATTATTCAAAAGTTTTCATTTAAGTTATTGAATTATTTGAAAGTTTTTATTTAAGTTATTGGGTTATTAAGGTTTTTTTTTCCTTTTTTTAAGTTTGGCTAACAAGTTCTAAGCAATAATTTGACGATTGGTACGGTGAATTAATATCCATTGACGAATAGAACATACCTTAGATCTAATTCGATCTGATGGTCAATGTCAAAGATCAGAGAAAAAAGCTGTTTGAATTTGATTTATAGATTCATGATGTTAAAGCTGCTTCGTAAAAAAAAACTAAATTGTAAAAGAGAAGGGAAGCGAGAGCTTTCAATTGGTGTAAATGGTGTGAACAAAGAAGATCATACGACAACGATTTTAACATTTTAGTGACTTAAATAAAATCTTTTGAATAATTCAATAACTATTTAGTAATTTTTGAAAGTTAAGTGACTAAAATATAAATTTTATAATAGCTTACTCAGAACAAGTATACTTTGCCAAAGGAAAGAAAGTAAAGGAATGTTAAAAAAAGGAAAGTATCTATTTCTTATTCGGATAGTTAAAATTTATAACGGAAAACAACTCTTAACATCTTCTGTTTGGGTATATTGTGAAAAGGAAATGAAATATATAATTTTTTTGAAAATTTTTTTATATAAATAATTAATAACAAAATTAAATTAAATTAAATATTATAGAAAAATACCAATAATCTTCATAAAAGATAAAAATTAATGACGAGATTGTTAATTTTTTAAATACAATTTTAATAAATATATGCCTAATTATAAAGAAAAGATTAAACACATTTGATACGATAAAAGAGTTCTTTTTAATTTTTTTTCAAAATTAAAAATAAATTGTTAATAATAAAAATTTTAAAGAAAAATATTTATTTTTTACATCATCTAATTTGTTTTATGTTTCTTTCCCTCAAATTGAGCTATTAAAAAATAAAAGAAAACAAGAGATTCCCAATTCCCTTTTTGCTTAATCACTTTTGTTTTATTATTTCCTTTCATTTACTTAACTTTCTTTTATTTTTAAGAAATCCCAACACACTCTAATAACTTTTACCTTCTGAAAATATTACTATCAAATTGGTTTTCGTTTTGGTGAAAATACTTTCCATTTGAAAAATATTATATTGAATGAGATATATTTGAATATGTAGATGTCAGGCGATTGAGTCTTATCTCAGTTGGCATCATTATTATTACTAGTGTAAAAAGACGTGAGTTCAAGTATGTTAAAGTGTACTATCTTTTTATTTAAGGATTAGAGAGGGGTTATGCCTAATTTTAAACATGATATCAAAAAACAAATATTAAGAATCATGATGCTATACTCACATGAAAAAAAAAAATGTATAAATATAAAAATATGTTTAAATATGATATTAATTTATAAAATAATAAGTTTAATGTATCGATGATGCTCTTAAATAGTGTATAATATAATTTATAATTTCAAATACCAAATTGTTTTTATAAATTTAATTTTTAACTATAGAATATAACTTTCCAAGGTTCAATGACAAATTCTTTTGTTTTGTTCACATGTTAAATTTTGCTATTAGTTCATATATTTTACAAAAATTGTAGATTTAATTTATGTTTTTTTATTTATCAATTTTAGTTTCTGTATTTTTTGAATTGTTAAATTTTAGTCCTAGCTCATATAATAGTAGTTAAATTTGTTAGTTTAAACTTAATTGCTAGTCTCGTAGTATGTGTATTGTTGTAAATTTAGATCATTTTCTCCAATTGGATCATTCTATGTCTCTATACTTTTCGGATTTTGAAATTCCAGTCTTAATACAAATGATAGTCAGTAATCTGTTAATTGGATTTTTAGTAAGTAATTTGTGAAAATAATAAGCTAACATGACATTAAACATATGATAATATGTTTGACGCATCAGATTTTGAAAATAGCAAAACTTTACTTAATGAATTTAATAATTATTGTTTGGTGAGGACTAAAATTTTTAAATTTAAAAAGTATAAGGATTAAAAATAACCAAATAAAAGTATGGGGATTAAATCCACAACTTTTACTAAATATAGGGACTAGTAGCATAATTTATTTTTTTTATGCATTGGTTTCATTTTGTTTCGCTCATAGATTTCAATTACTTATAATTAAAATTTTATATTAAAATTTTTTATAATTAACACATTTCTGTTTTTTTACACAATGTCTAAAACTATTTATAGTCTTTTTTCCAACACATAATTAGGAGGATAATACGCTTCAGTGCACTCGAATCCACGTCCTCCTATATTGACAATAATATTCATGTCAATTAAATTAAGACTTAATCGATACATTTATATTTATATTTAATTATACAATATTATAAATATTAACATAAAATAGTTTTTAATATATTTACTCATATAGCTCAAAATATATATATATATATATATATATATTTACTCATAAAATATATTTTTCAAATTTAGAACACTAACACCCAATTAATCTAAAAATAGGGAAAAATATATAACTACCCCCTTATTTATCAATTAATTTAAATAAATAAATAAAAACCCCACGAAAATCGGTAGACCAAATGGTTGATTTACCAAAATAGAAACCATGATGACATTCGCATTCCCTATATAAACCCTCAGCCTCTGCCTTCTTTTCAAAGCATTCAACAGTTTTGCAGTGTTTCTCTATTTACATTAGAGAATATATTACTGCATTTCGCTTGAATCACTTTAATAAACATTTACTTATATTTCCTTTATTTTTAAATTTTAACCCAGCGAATAAAGATGGCTCGCCAAGTTATGCTCGTCGTCGCCCTTGTTCTCATTGCCGTTGTTGGGGCTTATGCGGCGGATGTGCCCAAGACCTCTTCTTCTTCATCACCTTCAGAATCTCCCGCCTCATCTCCCTCCTCCTCCGTTAGCACTAGCAGTTCCCCTCCTACACCAAACGGCGGTGCTCTCGCTCCATCACCATCTAGTGCCGTTTCTCTCAAAGCCTCCAGCTTCGTTGGTGCTGTTACCGCTGTTGCCCGACTCGGACTCTTTTACTTCTAAGGTTTAACACGCTACATGCATGTCCCGTGGATCAACGCTTCTTTTATTATTATTATTATTATTATACATATATGATTAAAATGTATTTTGCTTGCGAATAGCCCCGGCATAGAATGTGTGAACAGTCTTGAATAATAATAATAACAAGACCTTGGTGAGTGTTTATTTATTTATTTTTATTTTCATTTTTTTTTCATTTTGTTTGCCTTTACCGCATAGGAAATTTCAGAGAATAAAATAAAGTTATCGAAATATTTTAGTTAATTCAGTCGATTAATTAAATTAATTAAAATTTATATATTTGTTTTTATTTAAAATAAATATAAAATATATAAAAAAATAAATTGATAATATTCAATTGACTGAATTATCTGAATTAATTGAAATTTAAAAACCCCTACAGATTAACTATATTAAATACAAATACTAAACTAAATTACTTTTAATAAAAATTGTTCCATGTGTCCCTTTTAAAAAAAATTTCCATGTATTAACTTTGAGTAAAATAGAACAAATAATAGTTTAAATACCAATTTTTTATTAATAATGCTTTAAATATTTAAGGGAGAATGACTTAATAATAAGAAGAGGAATTTTACGTTTAAATTTACTAAATAAATAATAAAAGAAGGATCAAGTTTAAATCTTGAAGATGATATTATTGGTCGGTTTGGAATTATTTTTCATTCTAAGACATAACTTGTATCTATGCGCTTCGTATTTACCTGGAGTTCGCTCATAATGGTAACCTCAAGATTAATTGCTTCATTTATGAATTTCATAGTAATAGAAATACATGTTCTATCGACAGAAGTTACATTTAAATTATATTTAAATTTTGGTTATTAAAATTTTATTTATTTTTTAAAATCAAAATTATTTGATTTCATGGAGTTTTACAACCAGATTAAAATAAATAAATCTTTAAATTCTATTTCAAAAAATAAAATAAATATGAATATTTTTCGACCTGTTGACCCAAAAAAATGGCCTCTAATATATAAAATAATATATATATATTTTCAATGCATAATATTTTAAAATTATTAACAAAATATTTATTTTTGGATTATAGAAAATAGAATCGGTGTTTCAAAAAAAAAAAAAGAAAAGAATCGAACACTTCGATTATAGAGGTGGAGAGGGCAAAGAACGAATATATCCCAAAAGAAGGACCCGATACAGAAAAAACATAACTTCTTTGGGTTTTTAAAATTTCCATCTCTGATTTTCCCCAATCCAACCGGGAAAATCAGAAAAAAAAAATGGCTTCTTGGAATTCAATTCCACTGGAAATCACGTACGAAACTTTTGGTTGGCTAGCCTTTTTTTCGTGGTCCATTAGTTTCTACCCTCAAGTCATCTTAAATTTTCGAAGAAAAAGGTACTCATTATAATTCCTTGAAATCCCAAATTTATAGTTTCAAATTCTTTTCACTGACCCTCCAAGTTTTTGCTTTTGTTTGTTCCAAATCACAGCGTTGTTGGGTTGAACTTTGATTTCGTGCTGCTGAATTTGACAAAACACTCCTCTTATATGATCTACAACGTTTGCCTATACTTCAGCCCTGTTATTCAGAGGCAATACTTTGAGAAATATGGCTCTGGAGAGGTTTCTTTCCAATTATTCCCTTTTCCTCTCCCCCCTCCCCTCATTATTTTGTTATGTTTTATTTGGTGAATTAGTTGTATTTGTAGAGCAAACTAGTAAAACAATTGAAAACAAACTTCATTTCTGGTAGTTCGTTTGTATAAGTTTGGGATTTTAGCTTAGTATCACCAAAACCCAAGAACTTATCATGAATTAATGCCTCTTGTTAATGGGGATTTATGAATTTTTTTCACTGAAATTTATATGGATTTCATATATTTATTCAGTTCTCTTTTGGTTTATTGACTTTGTGCTTGAGGCAGATGATCCCAGTAGCTGCTAATGATGTCGCGTTCTCAATACATGCTGTTTTGTTGACGGCTATTACTTTATTTCAAATTGTGATTTTTGATGTAAGTTTCACTAGTTTCTTTGTTGCTTGCGTGAGTACTTATCCTAGACTTTGTAAGTTGAATACCAATGTTTCATTGGTTCGGTTTTATGCAGCGTGGGACGCAAAAGGTTTCTAAGATTTCTGTGGGAATCGTCATTGCTGTGTGGTTAATCGTCGCCATTTGTTTCTTCATAGCATTGCCTGGCCAATCATGGCTTTGGTTAATCTCCATCTTTAAGTAAGTTCGTTTTTAACCCTTTTTATGCATTTGAGAAACCGTAAGTAAACGACATGGTAGCTCCAATCTAAACTACTGTTTAAATTTTGTTGCAGCTCGATACAAGTTTTCATGACTGTGATCAAATATATTCCCCAGGTTAGATATCATCCTGTTTGATATGTTTCGAATTATTTATTAGATTTTCGTGTTGATAAAGCTGATTGATGATGCATCATTGGCTCAATTATGGAAAATGTCTATTAGCACAAAAGGTATTACTTTTCCTCGAGCAGTTAAATTTCAGATCTTATGGAGGAAAATGAGGAGAGAAAGAAAGAATAAGAATGATTTTGAAAAAGAAAAGCTTCTTGGTTTCCTTGAATCACATGAGGGCACGGTGTCGATGCCCATTATTTAACTTGTCTCTTCTAAAAACTAACATGGTTGCATAGTGTCCTTGGCTGTACTCCTAACATAGGAAGTTGCTTGATTTTAATGCTTACAAAGTTTTATATCACTGAATTTCAGGCAGTCATGAACTTTGCACGAAAGAGTACAGATGGGTTCAGCATCGGAAACATTTTGCTTGATTTTGTTGGAGGATTGGCAAATTACGCACAGATGGCTGTACAGTCTATAGATCAAAGTATGCTTCTTCTTCACCAATCAATCTCACGGTCCAACATTATGCTTCATATAATAATAATATTAATTGTTAGATTAATTTCTTTTTCAGATTCTTGGGTGAACTTTTATGGAAATATAGGGAAGACATTGCTTTCTTTGGTATGTGATATTCTCCTACCTTATTTGCTTTCATTATTTACTCCACCAATGCTACTGTCTTGGTGCTTGGTGATCTTTTGCCGGTTTATATGTGATAAAGAGGATCTGCCATTTTCCTTGGCGTAAATTCTCCCCGGTTTTTAACAAGTATTCCTTGAAAAATGCATACGGAAGTCTTGCATGTAAGTCTTGCATGTAATGACCCGAGCGGAATACAGCAAGCAAGAAGTAAAAAGTTGAACTCAGCTTGCAAATTGGATTTATTGCTTCAAATTTTTGTCAATGTCACTGCATTTTAAATCAGATTATGTAATTCTTGTATGTTCTTTGTCATGATTAACTGTGGTGCAACTCTTTTTCAGATATCCATATTCTTCGACATTATTTTCATGTGTCAACATTATGTGTTGTATCCTGCTAAGAAAGCAGCCTTTCGTTCTAAACTCGAACGAGAGGGCAAGGAGCCACTTGTCAAGTCTCTCGATGAAACTGCCTCGGAAAATGTGTAAGCCTTGGCAACTCACATAGTAGTACACAATGTAATTCTATATGCAGGAAAAACAATTACAATGTCATAATATGTAAAAGTCATAATCTTTTTTATTTATTTTTCTTTCCCTGTTGTATGTAGAAAGAAGACCATACATCTGAATTCGTTGTGAAACAAACAAATTATGCAAGTTGCAGAACATCTATACTTATTAACTTTGCTGTATAACTTTGATTGTGATCGAATTGGAAAGTTTGTTGATATAGATTAACACTACTAGAAGCTGAATATGGGCACACTGCTGATGATGTACGGTAACGAAATTGGAAAGTACATGCAGCACATGTATTAGGAGTCAAAAGTAAATTAGTCCTTCTGTTAAATTTTTTATCCAATTTTACTTTTAAAAATTAGTTTCTGTACATTAGCATAAGGTACACATGATCCGTCACATGTCACTATTTGATTATTTCATCAACTTAAAAGACCTATTTACTCTTTAATCAAATATATAAGAGCTAATTTACTAATTTTAAGTAGAAAGGATAATGTAATCTAACTCTTAATAATTTTATTTAATTTGATTTTCACAAGGTGTAATAATAATTCAAATCTATTAAGTGCATATGATTCTAAATTTTTTAAATACCCAATTGAATATACTCAATAAGCTAATCTTAAATTTTATTATGGATTCAATTTCATAAATTTTTTGAAAAAGTTCAAATTATATTTTTTATATAGTTTCTTTAGAGTTGTTTTGTTAATTTAAGAAAAAATTATTTTTTATATTATAAAAATAAAATTCTAATAAGTTCAAATAGTTATGAATTTTTAAGGTTGAAAATTAAACCAAACATTAAAATTTAAATTGATTTTTGATTTTTTCGGTGATCACAAAAAAAAGTAGAAGTGAGCATTTAATCGAATCATCTCAAAATATTTTAAGTTAGTCGAGTGAATGGTTGAATTTTTTTTTCTAAATAAAGTTGAGTGAATTCGAGTTAAGTCAAATAAATTTATTTCAATTAAAATAAAAAAATTAAAAGATCATAAATCTTGTTGACAATATACTAAATTCCAATTTAAAAAATATAATTACATAGATACCATATATATTTGAAAAACAAAATAAAAGTTTATGTTCTCAAGATTATCATTAAAAGAATTATAATTTATTATTTTTTAAATAATTTTTAGTAACTTTTTAATAATTTTTAATTTTTTGAACATATATTTAAAAAATTAAAAAAATTCTTTTATAAATATTTTAAAAGATTATTTTAAATTATTTTTATATTTTTTTTTTAAATTCAAGTCACTTAAATTCGGAAAACTAAATTACGTTATTAGAAAAAAACTAAATAAGTTTTGCTGAACCCTAGAGAAAGGGATAAGATTTCTAGCTGGTCAACACTCAACAGCTAAAGCAGGGAAAAATCATTGACATGTTTTCGTTGTTACCAAGCAAATGAACTCCTTGGCTAACAAGAATCATGACCAGACAAAACAAAAAAAAAACTCCTTGCTTCCCAAGCATATATGGACACGGACCCACTTCTCTGTTCTATAAATAAATTGATAATTAGTAAGATAACCAACCTCATTCATCACACTCATCATTCATTTCTCAGGCCCTCTAATGAAGAGGGAGGCTCCCCAACAAGGCGTGGTTCGGACTCATCCAGTCCACCTATCTCCTTGGAACCCGAAACCCAAAACCCGAAGTGTACAGACACTCGATTCCCTCCCGGTTTCTGGATCGTTTTCCGGGGTGACACCAAAGGCCAGCAACCATTCCGAGTTTAGTGGAAAATGTGGGAGGTTACATTGTGTTGAGTGTCATTTGAATCCGGTTAGTAAGTCGGACAAGTCAAAGGGTACTCAAAAGTTTAGGACATGTAATTTGGCCGGTTTCAAATTTTCCGGGTTTTCTGCCTCTGGAGTATTGGAATATTTGTATAGTTTTAATGATGATGATGATGATAAGATTAGTAATCATGTCAATGATCATGATTATGTCTATGAGGATGTTGGTACAGGCGTTCTTAACGACAACGACGATAATGATGATTTTCTGGCTAAGTTTTGGTCTCTGCATGACAAGCAGAACGACGACGACGACAATGCGAGTAATTGTGATGTGGATTTCATGCTAGACATTGAGGAAGATGAAGGGTGGTGTTTATTGAGAGAACTGTGAATGGCAGACTCTCTATCTTTCCATGTATTGGCTTTTGTTTGTATTTAGCCTTTTTTCTAAATAAAACAATGCTCTATTAAATACCCAAACAAAAGGTGCATACAAACATGAATTAAAAAGAATTAAAAGGGAATTTCCGGACAGCCTTCTATTTCCATCCAATTTTAGGCATCCAAACTTGTGTTTAATCTTATCAAATGTGATTAGCAGCCATTGCAACTGAAATTTGCTTCTTAACTGAAGACTTTTGATGGGGAAATGATTATTTGCTTTCCTGGGAGTGGATTTTCTTCCTACGCCAGCTGATTCTGGTCGTGTCAATGGAACCTATGAAGATAAAGACGAGAAACTATATAATATACTCGAATTCAAGTGTAAGTGTATTAGTATCATCAGAGATAAAACTAGATTTGTGTACCTTTTGCATTTCATCTTTAATTGTTCTTCTTTCTTTATAAAAATCTGGAATTGGTCTAGCCTTGACGTAGTTTCTTCAGTTCTGTTTCAGCTTTTTTCTGCAAATGTTTATATAGAGAGAATAATATAATACAGAACCCCCTTGTTTAATTAGCTCTATAGAACAGGACAAGGTGGTTTTGATTTTTGATCCTATGAAAGATAGAACAAACGATGCTCAGTTCAGGATTTAAGCACACAAGTCACCTTGAGTGTCGTTTGCTGCTCTACTTTTTGTTCTTGACTTGCATTGAATTTCTCTTCAAGCCTCTGAAAAGGGAAATATGAAGTAAACTTGAGTGAGTGAATACATACATATGGTAACAACACAAATGTTAAACTGGTGGTTGTATTGAGATCCATGCCTGTTTTCTTCTTGCAGCTCTCTCTTCAGTTCTCAAACTGAAAGGTGCAAATATAGCAGGGGACTTGGATTTTTTCCTGCAGGCACCATTGTTAACACTTACGTATGTTATTCGGATGCAAGTGTCGGGTAAGATATGTAACTGACAAGGGCATGTTCAAAATTTTCTAGTTTATCAATGGTCATCCCTATATCTGGATTTGCATCCGACATGGACGTGCCATACTACAAAAAATTCATAAAAACATAGTCTCTTACAATATCCTTGATCACTATGAAAATTTTTTTACTTCTTTTCTGGTTCACAGTAGTGAAAAAATAAATAAAAGGAAGTTCCTTACTCTGTTGGAAGAAGGTTCCATTTTCCACGAGATGTTTTGCTCACACTGGCTGAGGAATTAAAGGGCGTTCTAGCACTGTAATGCATACACGTGGAAACATTTCTTAGTAGTTTCAATTTAACTAGCATTTTTCTTAGTCATATATATGTCTGGTACCTTCTATTTTCCAACCATGAAGTGGCTAAGGACTGCTTTGGTCTTCCACTTGTAGAGGCCTGCAGAACATATAAAAAAAACCCCCAAGTTATCATCCATGGCAAGAACTAGAATAACACAATGACAAAGTTGCAGAGAAAAAATGATACCATGTTTGAAGTCCTTAAAGGCGTGGGGCATTCTTTAGATGGTTTAGAATTGGAAGCAATTCTTGAACCATCTATCTTTCTAATAATGGTGGAAGTTAATCTACTGATTTCTTTTGCAGGGGTGGAGTTGATAAACTTACGACTTGATTTTGGAGTTGATCTCTTTCTATCAGAAATCTCCATTGCAGACTTGTTGGACATTGGAGTGACATTATTCCCTTTTTTGGGACGAATAGCAGGTGAAGATGGCACTTTGGTTCTTCTTCCATAACTTGACACCTTAAGTAGAGGTTTCTCCATCTGGGTTTCTTCACTGAGCTCCAATTCCATTACTTCCTCAAGCTTTCTCGACTGGTTAACCTTCTTCTCGAGATTCTCCACATGGGTTGCTTCACTAAGCTCCAAATCTTTAATTTCAGCTTCGTTCTTCAAACTAATTTCCAAAAGAACATTGTGTTCACCAACTGAGTCGGCTCCTTCCACTATGCTGCTTTCAAACTCGACAAAATCCGAGTTATTATTCTCTTTACCATCATAAATGGAGCCAGTTTCTTCATGGGCAAGGGCTGCCATTTGAGAGCTTGAGTTCATTATCTCTGAAACTTGGGTTCCAATATCCTGAACCATACCTTCATTGGCTTTGGCTTGCTCAAGCAGTGCTTTCCTAGCTGCAAGGGTCTTGTAATGAGCTTCAAAGAAAGCTTTCTTTTGAGCAACTGAACCGGGTCTAGCATATCTCTGAGCCTCTTCTACATATTTTTTGTGAGAAAAAGTTGACCATTTCTCCCAAGCTAAGGACTGATCTGACATAAATCTCCCAAAAGATATTGACTGTCCGAGAACAGCAACTGGGTTGCCCTGCATAGTTTTCGCATTTCTACAAGTTTCAAACTCAAAAACTTTCAATAATCTAAAATTATACCCATTTTCAGAAACTCAAAAGTTCCATAACAGAAGCAAGTGCAAACCATGATTATATTAATTAATACCATCCATATGGTGTGTTTGAATGAATTCATTATTTGAAGTAGGGCCAATACAGGGAGGAACCTCAACTGACCTCCTTGGATTCATTGGGAATGCCTGCACTGTAAGAAAATGGTTGCATGAGACAAGCTGAGTCTCCCATGTCTGTTGGCAAATGTTTTTCCAAACCTCAAATTTTCTGCAATATATATTATTCTATGTGTTCTCTCTCAAAAAAAAGAAAAAAAAAAACAAATGGATTTGAAATTCAAATGAATAAAGGTAGGATCATAAGGAGATAATAGAGAGAGGAATGGAGAACAATGTTTTTGGATTGTGTTTCAAAGTGGGGTCAACTTTCTTCCATGTCTAGAATAAAGCTCCAAAGCTGCCTAGCCATCAGCAAGTGCAAGCAACCTTTTTCATGCAGGAGGCTGTGGGGTCACTTGCTTTACAACGGCCATTTATCATTGGGATTTTTTAATTTAGAGAGCCCAAATGATTATTCAGTTTGAATTTGGACATAATCCACTAACATGTTCCCAAGTTTCAGCTTTGGTCTCAGTTTGGTTTTCTTTTGTTTTTTAAGTAAGGAGGTAAAATGTGTCTTATCACTCCATTTAATATTTATTAGTACAAATTATCGGATTTAATTATAATTTTTTAATTTCCTTAAAAAAATAGAATTATGGGTTTTTAGGATATGTGGGAACATGAGAGAGGGAGTGGGTGAATTTTTCATGGATGTAGCATGTTGAACAACCAGAAGTTGGAACATCAGTGGTGTTTGGAATCTTAGGAATTCTTGCAAGTTTTATTTCCATCTACCCATCTAATTCTAGGAAACATGCACCATCAAAATAATCATTTATATTATTCGGATTTTTTAATATGTTTTAGATATAGATATAGACATTATTATTAGTATAAGAAGACGTAAATTTGATTGCACTAAAATATATTATTTTTCTTTATAATACGATCGTTAAAAGAAATATAAATATAAAAAATAAATTTATTTATGAAAAATCAATCATTCAAATTACATACATCAACGTAGGTAGACAAATTCTTTTGTAAATCAAGAATAGATATACATTATCTATCAGGCAGGTGGGGAAAAATAAAATACATCCATCAATATTTGGTAAAGAGTATTTGGTTCTTTAATTATATGAGATCCACGGTTTATCTAATAGTTTCCAATTAGTCCTTGTAAAAATTTAAGGGGCAAAATTTATAGTTCTCAGGGATAGTGGCATACAGGCTTTATAGGTGCTTTTATTTAAATGCCCATAACAACCACAATGATATTATAATTAATGTAATTAAATTATTAGTAAATTTACGTTTTGATCATTAAATTATTTAAAAATTTTATTTAAGTTATAAAATTGTTAAGTTTTTCTTTAAAAGCTCGACTAGCGAGCTCTAAATAATGATTCGATGATCGGTACAATAAATTAGTACTCATTGACAAGTAGAAGAATATACCTTAAATCCAAGTTAATTTGACGGTTAATGTCGAAGATCGGAGAAGAAAGTTATTTAGATTTTGATTTACAAGTTTAAGACTTTTAAAGTTATTTCATGAAAAAAATCAAATTGTAAAAGAAAAAACAGAGAGTTTTTGATTGGTGAAAATGATGCAAAAAGAGAAGGCTATATAACAATAATAAAATGACTATTTTATAACTTTTTGAAGTTGAGTAACCAATACTTAATAATTAGCTAAAAATTTTCAAGACAAATATGTTGTAACCAATACTAATAATGGTAAATTATCAAAATAGTCACTTTTGTTTACTTCAGGTTAATTTTAGTCACTTATATTTAAAATGTTACGTTTTAGTCACTTACGTTATCGCGTTGTAACATTTTAGTCACTAAGCCGTTAATTGCCGTTAATAGTGTAACGGTAAGCTGACGTGGCACGTTAAATCATCATTTCAAAAAAAAATTTAGGTTAATTTATACAATTGGTCCCCGTATTTTTTTTGAACAATTTAATTTTTTTTCTTTTATGTTCTTTTAACTTTTTTTTTTCTTTTTTTTTCATTCTCTTTGTTTTCTTCCAAAATTTTGAAGCTCTCATGTGCAACTATCCTGATGAAACGAATATATATATATATATATCAAAAGAATGTAAAAAAATCCAATCTCTAATTTCATGATAAGCTCTTATAATTGTCAGAACAAAAATATATTGAAATAACACTCATATAAGGCTCCAAAATTGCACTACTACAAACAAAAATATATGAAGATGAAAATATGACAGCTCACCAAGGACCAAATCCTTTTAAGCATTCTGCTAATACAACCTAAGAAATATCCAAAGGACAATTTAATTTAAGGTTAAGGAATCAAAAGGAAAATTAACAAAGAATGCAAATTGATATTATATCCAACCTATATACAGGAGTCATTGGTTTCAATTGAATGGTTTTGTGCCAAGCTATACAAAAATAATTATTTTGATAATTTATTATTCAAAATAAACTTGTTGCTGCCCAGGATCGAACTGGGGACCTTTAGTGTGTAAGACTAACGTGATAACCACTACACCACAGCAACCTTCATATCAGCCGAAAAAGAATTAATTAATTCAGTGCATTAACTTTTGGAAACAAAGCAAAAATCCAATTTGTAAAGTGCTGCCAATAACTGACCATTATCGAAACTAATTTGTAAAATTCAATTATTTTCGGTAACTATAACTTCGATTCACCGAAACAGATGGAATAATCATTATAACTATGGGTAGATTTTAGAAAATATTTATTCAAAATATAAGAAAAATATTTTTAAAGAAAATAAATATATTTACTTGTGAATCATTTTTGATAGCCTTTCATATTGTTACAAGGCAGTGACAATTTATATACTCAAATTCGAGTGCAAATGTAAAATATAGATATATTTTTTAAACAAATACGATTAAATTTTATAATTTTTTTTTTTACATATTTAAAAATAATTTCAAAGTCATACCCTTATGTCGGAAAATGCATGAGACACGGAATTCGGATGTATGGTCCAAGTTAAGAGTTGAAACATGGGCAATCAGGAAGCATTTCAGAAACCCATGGATCACCCCAGCTCTTTTTACATCTCTAACAAATCGCGCTTAAGACTTGTATGCAATTATTTCAACTTCATTTAAAAACATAAAGTATTCCAATTACAAACTCATTTGTACCCAATAACCAGCGCAGTTCTAAAGTAAAATCTCCTTGACCAATACTTGTAAGCAAGTATAACAGTATAACCGGACCCCGACTCTTAATATGAAGCAATCACTGTTAAAATACCGGAAAAAAATAACAATGGCGTTTATGACATGAAGCTATTTTAGGTAAGATCATCTTCCTCCAGCTCTTTAGCTTTCAGTTTTTCCTTCACTCGAAGTAGAAGGGTTGTCTTCCATGAATCCTGAAATGCATATTGTGTATAGAAAACACATTATGATTGTAATTTCATCCAAGAAGCAGTTCTAATTGAGATCGACATACCAATGGGGTCATGCTGTCAAATTCCTTTACAACATCTGTAAACTTCGTGACATCTTCCTCGTCCAGAGCAGAAGCAATGTCCTGTCACGGAAAGCATAAGCTCATTACGATACTGGATTCTTAAAATTACTACCATTTAAAGTAAACGAATTGTATAGTTGACAAGTTTTTTGGTTTGGATGTATCGCAGTAACCGGATAAACCATCAGCCAATGCACATGAAGGATCAAAAGAACCAAAAGGAATCCGATAAATTCCTTTAGTGATAGAAAAATAAATTAGAACAAAAAAAATAAGCGGTTTCCTTATGATAACTTACAGCTAATAACCTATACTCTCGTGTTCCAGAAAAAGTTGGATCCAGATCCTGAAGAAAGCAAATGCAGATATAAGTTCAATATAACCAAATGTAAACGTTTCACAATGGAAAAAGGTCAACCTGATATCGCTCTAATGCATTGGTGATAGCAACGACATCGCCTTTGCAGAGTTGACAAAGGCCAGCATTAAGAAGATGCCCTTTAACTCCATACTTCAGCAAGTTATTGGTAAGTGACTGCCGTGCTATCTCTTCGTAGATCTCAATGGCTTTCTGGTATCTGGAGAAATATCATAACAGAGCTATAAAATATATCTTGAATTTTACAAGGGGCGCTGTATTTATGCATCCGTGTTAGCAAGTAAAGTAATACACCAACAATTATTACAAATCATATTTAGCAGTAGATAGCACAAAATAGCTTCCCAAACAACATCTACGAGAATCGAGTATGCTTACTGTTCTATCTGAGCAGCAAATTGTGCAACTTTCTGCTTGCACTGGTTGGCGGAAGTAGATACTTCTTCACTTTGGAAGAAATCTGCAGCCTTTTCGTAATGATCAATGGCCCGCTCAATGTTTTGTTCAGACTCGTATAATTCAGCAATTTCCTGCACACGAAAGAGGCACCAATGTGTCTATGAATAACTACAAGTAACATCATGATACAAAGTTGTGGATATTGTGGAAAATCACTAACGGTAGTACAGAAAAACATGAATGCCTAGAAGGCTTAACACCACTGGCAACAATGTGAATGAAGACTGGAAACAATAAAAATATGTCCCTCGATTCTTTGTTGTTCTTGAAGCATCTGTGTTCAAAACATCTGTATGAGACAAGTCTACGCACATGGATATTGGACATGACCTTCTAAATACATGAAAAAACGTATTTCTACATCCAACACTCACGCTAAAGTATATAAAAATTCAATCAAAACAAAACAAAAGAAAATGAAAAGTGCTCGCTATAAGATTACTCTTGCATATGAATGAAGAAACAATACCTTATAATACCTTGCAGCCATACTGAGCCTTCCAATATCACAGAACATGTTCACTGCTTGCTGCAAGCACGATATCGCCTCTGTATAGGAATCACAATTTAGTAATGGGTAACAATTTTCACAGTGAAACTATTTCACAGTGAAACTATCTATGCACAATTCACTTACCCTTTGTCGATGTTTTCTTATAGCAATGAGCAGCACTAACAAAAGCTTGGGCGGCTTCATGGTTGCTTTCTAACTACAAATAGAAAAAAGGAAACAAATAGAAGGGTCAAGTTCAATCGTACAAGACAGTTTAATCACTATGAATTCAATGCTATTTTGCCCAACTGCTTACTTTCAAATGACAATTTGCTAACTTTACATAAATTGATCCAGCTCTGTCCCCTTGAGAAAATAAAAATATAGAGTAAAATTAAAAGCTTTATTGAAAAAAAAAATCAATTTAATCATATATCAAATATCTATTAAATTATAAATTAATTAATCAATAAGCTGATTTTAAAGAAACATTAAATTTCGCATTCTCTGACAGAATCAAAACAACAATAATAATTCTTTGATGCAAGTGGGGTTAACCAGCAAAAATAATCAATAAATTGAAAGAAAAATAACCATTATAAGTTAGGAACAAGAAGAATAATAAAAGTCTTTGATCGCGATAAAAAATAGTTTTCTAATTATGATCGCATCATTAGCAACATTAATATTTCCACCACTTTTTTTCCTTCCAACATTTGCCCAACAAACAAACATATAATCATGAATTTTAGATTACGAATTCTGTGTCAGCAAAATTAATAAGTTGATCTCGAATTTCCATTCCATATATTTTAATCCAGATTTTCTCGAGAAACACACATAAAACATATACTCTTTAAAAAAGAAAAGATTAAGGAAAAAGGAAAGAAATACAGGATTTGGCGAGCTTGAAGAAATTGGCAGCTTTATCAAAGAGATCGGCGGCATCTTCATATTTCGAGCCAAAAAAGCTCCAGCTGTTTAGCTTTTTCTCTGCGTTTTTCTCGAATTCTTCTCCTCTGGTTGATTGATCTCCCATTTTCCTCCTATTTTTTCTTTACCTTTGTTTGATCAGAGATCAATTTAATAATAATAATAATAATAATAATAATAATAACATAAAATTTGAGAAGCCTTATGATTTATTGGGACAAAAAAAAAAAGATATGTGTGAAAATTGACTTATTTTTTTTCTTTTTTTTTTAATGAATTTTCTACCTTTGAAGTAGTTAGAAATTATATTTTTACACATTACATTAATATTAAATAAATATTTAATAAAAATAAAAGTTTAATTTAATTTTAATACTCAAATTAAAAAAAAAAAATATATATATATATATATAATACTCCTATATCCTTTTTAATATAAAATAAAAAGTCGAAAATTTGAATCATTGTTAAGTTATTTTAATAATATAAAACTTAAAATAAAATATTTAAATTTAGTTTATTTAAAATATAAAATCAAATAATTATCAATTTAGAGTTCAATTAATAGACGTTGCTTAAACCAGGATTAATGATACCAAATCGATTTCTGAATGGGTGGATGTAAGGGATGATAATTGCTCATTCCGTTTCATGTGTTGCTTATATAAAATTACCATTGTATTTTTATGTATGTCTATATATATTAAAAGGGTAATAATATAAAAATATGTTAAGACCTTAAATTTAAATTAATTGTCTAAGTGTAGGTATGTTTCGCTGAAAATAGTTTTTGAAAAATAATTTATAAAAAATTATTTTTTTAAATTAATATTTTTTAGTGTTTAGATGGATTTGTATAAAATATTTTCTATTATTTGTAGATTTTTTAAAAAATATTTTATAAAGTTGTTTTTATAAAATAAATTTATATTTTACATTTTTTTTTCATATATTAAAAATATTTTATTAAATTCAAGTTCATTATAATGTCATTTTTTAGTTACATGACTACCAAGTAAGTATTTTTTATTTAAAAATGTTGTCAGACCATTTTTTTTGAAAATGGGGAATCGACTTTAAAATTTGAAAATGGAGTCGCCACCGACCTTTTTCGAGGTGCGATCGGGTCACCTTAAATTATTTTAATAAAACATTTTGAGTTATTAAAACAATTAATTTTGGTCTACGAAAATCAAAGAATGGGCTCGGGAGTCGGTTACGCATGAGGAAGGGTTAGCACCCTCGTAACGCCCAAAATTGGTACCCAATTGATTAATTAGTGTCTTATCGCCAAATGATTGAAAAGATTTTAAAAACACGATCCTTTGTTTGAAAGTGGCATTTAAATCAAAGATTTGAGGTCCGCCTATTTCGAAGAAATAAGAATGCCGCACTCAGTAAGTTAGGGCGCAGCATACCAGTTTCTCGAAATTGAGCTTGCTCATTTTGCTTAAAAGGCTTATATATTTAAATTGAAAGAAATATTCCACTATTTTGGATCGCACGAAGGGACCGAACCCAGTTAGTTAGGGCGCGATTTATCGAGGTCTTAAAATATGAAATATTACTTTGATTTTGAAATTCCTACCTCGAGACACTAAACGCCACATTCAGTAAGTTAGGATGTAGCATTTCGAGGTTTCGAGAATAGGTTTTATTTGAAAGCTCGCATATTTTGATTTTTGAAAACGATACTCGACAGTTCGAATTCAATGAGAAAAATCGAAACCTAGTAAGTTAAGGCTCGATTCCCTCGAGGTATCCAAACGTGAGTTATGCTTTTGAAAATTCTTAACAAAATGGGGTTAGGCACAAATTTTTTATAAAATACAAATATGGGTTTATAAAACACATAGCAGAGAAAAATTTCATACACAGTATATATTTCATCGATGAATCACGATAACTAACGAATACGAAACGATACGCGTAATAATAATCTTACGATATGCTATCACGTGCAAACAATAACATCTACATTTGAGGCTTAAAAACGAATTTAAAAGAAGCCTTAACAAACTAAAATAAATAACAATTTAACGAGCTTTTGGTAAATGAGAATGAATAATTATGGAAGAGGTTTAGAACTAAAAAGTTTAAATAAAATTTGTAAACATGTAATATATTATATAATCAAAAAGATAATGTCTTTAAAGTAAAGAAATTATATATCTATAAAAACATGTAAATACATACATAATATAATATTTAAAAGATTTGTGTAGTATAATACAAAAAGTATGTAAAGAATGACAAGTATAAATAATATACACAATATATATATATGAAAATGATATTTGAATATATGTATACATAATGAAATTAGGGAACATACATGAAATAATAATAAAATAAATAGTACGATGTAAAAATGTATACATAATATATATATGTATATATATATATATATACACTAAGAAATAAAATGCCATACAAAAATAATTATTAACACTGTATAAATATGTACATAGTACACGAGCAAATAATGATAGTATTGAAAAATATAAAACATGGTATTTAAAAATATATGTATAAAATGGTATTGGAAATATGTACATAATATAGATGAAATATAATACTAAAATATATACATAATATTAGAAATAAAGTATAGTACATATGAACATTGATAATAGTACAAATAATATATATATATATATATATATAAATACATAATAACATTTAAATGTACTTACATGAATAAAAATAACATATTGTAATAATAAGTTGCAAAATAATAAAGGTTATTATAAAATACTTATGGAGATATATATATATATAGTATATACGAAAATATATGGTATTAAAATATATACATAAGGTAGTATAAAAGAAAATACATAGTGTAAAGAAGGATATATAATATATAAAAACATACATATAATATACATTAGAAACAATAAATAATACAAATACTAATGCAACATAGGGATAGGTACGTACCGACATACACACATAATGATATTAAACAACAAACAAATAGAAATACATATATAGCATATATTTTGGAAACAATAGTAATATTAGAACAAATATTAAAGATAATACAAAAGTATAAATATATTAAGCGAAACTAAGATTAATACTAAATGATATTAGAAACTCATAACATAACAATAATAATTATAATAATAATA
This sequence comes from Gossypium stocksii, assembly GCA_020496765.1. Taxonomy (NCBI): domain Eukaryota; kingdom Viridiplantae; phylum Streptophyta; class Magnoliopsida; order Malvales; family Malvaceae; genus Gossypium; species Gossypium stocksii. Next base: position 7,056,860 of record CM035626.1, on the reverse strand, counting down.
AAATCTGTTGATTAATAATAAAACAATGCAAATAATAAAAACAGACCAGATTGAATGTTAAACACAATGCACGGGGTAAATATGAAATAACGGAAAAGGGAAGGGACCTATTGGGATACGCGAAAGGAGGTGGAGGACAAAAATGGGTAATAAACCTTTTTCCCAAAACGCCCATTGACACGGAGGACCAGATTGTATACGAAACAAATTTAAAGGGTCAAATTTGAAAGAAATGAAAATGAAATAAAGGACTAAATAGGAAAACGGGGGATGCGAGAGGGCTTGAGCGGTAAATAACCCATCAGGGCTTTTGAAACGCGCAGACCCTTATCCATCGGGTCGGGTCGCGCAGGTTTACCCAATACAAAACGAAGCCGTTTTGTTTGTTCTAAAAAAAACCCAAAAAAAAAAGGATCTGAAACAGCTTTCTGTTTCATTTCTTTTTAACCGATTCAGCCCTCCCCTGGTTCCTCTTTTGCCGCAGCCACGCTAAGGTTTAGAAACCCATCATCGCTGGCATACGAGGACCACCGGAGGTCCATTACAACGCGATGGTGGCTATCGACCGATATTGCGCGGAAAGGGGCTCTTTTGCCTAGTCCCAAGTAGCCCGAAAGGCTAGGTTCTCAAAACCTAGGTGCACCGGCGAATGAGGAGCCCCCTTCTCCTTTCCAAATCCGTCACCGGGGATGGGTTTCCCAACGTCGGGACTGCGGAGGATTCGGTAAGGTTCCCTCCCTTTTCTCTTCTTTTATTAATTGGTATTTGAAACAAATTTTCAAACAAAAATAGTAGATTCGAAACAGAAAATCGAAGGGAAAAATTAAAACAACATTTTCCTTTCTTTTGATTTCTGAAAAATGCGTCTGTACAAGAAAAATGGGGTCTTTCTCTTTTTTTTTTTACATACGTTTTCCTCCTTTTTTTATCCGAATCCCCCATGTACATTAAAAGAACAATGGCCTTTATAGCCGATTTAGAAGATAATAAAAATACAATTCCTTCCGTTTTTACTGTTTCTAATTGTCTCTATCGTTTGACTTATTTCTCTTGCGTGTTACAGATGGTTGTCAGATGCCTGTAGCGGCCAGGCGTACGGCGCACATGGAAAGGCAGCGGCGGCAGAAGCTTGGGGCTAGGGTTTGGCTTTGGTTGAAAGTTTTTAAGGTTGTGGGCTGGGTCATTAGGTTAGGGGTTAATTTGGGTCTGTAGATTGGGCCCTGTTATTATTTTTGTTTTGGTTTTTGGTTATGTAAGCCGGCCCGGGCAAATTTAGGCCCGTACAGCTGCCCCTCTTTGCTCATTGTCGTGTAACGGGAATAGAGCAAAGACTATAAAAGGGCCAATTTTGCCTGGGCTTACTGAGTCTTGACTTCTATTGGCGCTTCTTTTCTTCAAGTAGCCTCGTTCTCATCCACCGCATCTTGTTGCCTGAACCACTCCATCGCCACTTCAGAAAGAGATAGGGCTTGTAGTTTTAATTTGCTTTTTTGCAACTTCGGGGATATGATACTTGATATCTTCAGTTTGCTCCGCTATGACTTCAAGGAGATAAGACTTCAGTGAAAAGAGATTCGTAACTTCAATCTTCTCTGCTGAAACTTTAAAGAAGTAAGGATTGATCCTCAATATAAACTCAGGGAGGAGGGATTTGTAGCCTCAACCTGCTCTACTGGAACTTTAAGGAGATAAATTCAGGGAGAAGAGATTCGTAGCCTCAATCTTCTCTGTGAACAAGGATTGATCCTCAATGTAAACTCTGGGAGAAGGGATTTGTAGCCTCAACCTACTCCACTTGGAACTTCGAGGAGATGAAAATTCAGGGAGAAGAGATTCGTAGCCTCAATCTTCTCTGCTGAACAAGGATTGATCCTCATCGTAAACTCAGTGAGGAGGGATTTGTAGCCTCAACTTACTCCACTGGAACTTCAAGGAGAGAGAATTCAGGGAGAAGATATTCGTAGTCTTAATCTTCTCTACTGAACAAAGATTGATCCTCATCGTAAACTCAGGGAGGAGGGATTTGTAACCTCAACCTACTCCACTGGAACTTCGAGGAGAATTCAGGGAGAAGAGATTCGTAACTTCAATCTTCTCTGCTGAACCTTCAAAGAAATGTTGATCCTCGTTGTAAACTCAGGGAGGAGGGATTTGTAGCCTCAACCTACTCCACTCGAACTTCAAGGAGAATTCAGGGAGAAGAGATTCGTAACCTCAATCTTCTCTGCTGAAATTTCAAAGAGATAAACTTCATTGTTTTCAATTTGCTCCACTTCTATCTCGAGGGAGAAAAATCTAGAATTTGCAATTTGCTTCCTTGCTATTTCAAGAAGACTTCAATTTTCAATCTGCCCCACTACCATCTCGAGGGAACAGAACTTGGATTTTTCAGCCTACTCCACTGTTGCTCAGGAAGATAGGGCTGTGAATTTACCGGTGTTGCCATATTGTTCTCTGAGGAACCTGTCCTGTATAACCAGTTTTACGTGCTTATGCCTATGATTAGGATGCTGTGATCGGAATGAATCAAATGCTCCATGTATGACACTTGAATAACTGCAAAATGTCATGAGAATGATCCTTTTTAATGTTTTAGAGCATCTTTACTCGTCGCTCGTCAGGGCTCTACTACCGACATAATACGTTACCCTCTTACTCAGCTGGTATTTTGTCCAAAATATTCACATTTTGCTCAATTGGCTTGCCCCATCGTAACTTTTGGGTTCATTTCACTGTATCTCGGGGACATAGGGGACATAAGGCTTGTACCCTATCCATCATAACTCAGAGGTATAGAATCTGCATCTTCTTCAATCCAACCCGCTGCAAATCAAGGGTATAGGGACTTTTTCCATTAACTGATCACACTCTAAGTGACCTGACTAGATGTGCACGTCTGATACTCGCATAGGCGTAGAATATCTTCTTGATTACTCGTTTTTTCGATCGAGATTGTATCACCGATCCAATATCTTGTCAAATATCTTTAACTGAAAATCTGAAGAGATGATTTCAATTTGAACTTAAATATTCCCAACCCTTAAGCTTGGAAAGTCCTAAACAATAGTCCTGTTTCAAGTTCCCGTATTATTTGGAAATTTCCAGGGTAATATGCAAAATCTCTTTCATGAAAGTGTTATTAGTCCGCTAATCATTATTTCAATACAACATGCTTGAAACAGATCATGACAGTGGACAAGAAGGAAATTGAATGAAAGCATAACTTGAAATAAGCAAGTTAAGCAAATGCGACCAAGGAGAAAATTTATTGAGAGCGTATTTTGAAACGAATAAAATAATCAAAGATAGCAAAATTGGAAGGAGTAAGATGGCAACTAGGTGCCCCAGATATCGCAGCCTGAGCTTCTCTGTTCCAACTTCTTGAGAACCATTCCAAGCTTAATATATGCCTAGGGGATTCGGAGTACCTCGTTGATGCCACAAGACGTAGCACACTTCCTCCTTGCTAATTCAGGTATGGCAAGACTAACACGTGCCCCACTTTTGATCAAAATTTGAGCCGCCCTTTTTGGGTTTTCAACTCAAATCCCCTTTGGACTCAAAGTGCCCTTTGTGGGTTTTCGCCTTGGCCTCTCCTTTTTCTTTCTTCCTTTTGGCTGATTTTCCTTTTTTATTTCTCTTTTTCTTTTTTCTTTTCCTCCTTTTTTTGATTTTTTTGATCGACTTTCTTTAGAAGGTCTCAAGGCGCCCTTTGCGGGTTTTCACCTTGGCCTTTCCTTTTTGGTGAAGCAACTCTTGTCTGACTTCATCGAATTGGGCGTGTTATTGTTATTTATCTGGATTAGTACTTCCAAACAAGCCCTCTTCATTGTGTAAGATCTCTCTCAATTTGGCATTTTCCTTTGAAGTCTCTTCGTACATAAAAGATCTTCTTCAATATGAGGTTACCCTTTTGAAATTCTCTAAGATGAACCTCTTTGTCATCAACCCACATCATCGTACTGTGACGGATTAACTTCGATTGATTGTGCTGGGATTAGATCCATCCTGTCCCATCCAGTTTCAGCTTTGGTAAAACCTAGAAGAAATAATTTCAATTTCAATGGGTAAGACTAATGAGAATACGTCGCCCTGGCTCTGGTAAACTCAGAGGAAAGAATCTCGACTTCCATAGGCAAGACCGACGTGAAATGGGTTGCCTCGGCGAATGTCCTGGCTAACATTTGATGAGTAAAGAGGGTAAATGGTAACTTCTTTATGCCAACCCTTACAAATCTCAGTCATCTTTCAAAATTTTTGGATGGTATTTGGTTGCTTTTGCTACACTAGTATAGTGCTTGAACTTTGAACAGACAGTGAATTGGCATATTTCTCTCTCTTTTTTTTTTTTTGAATTCGAGTTTGAATCTTGAATTTTGAGTTTTGAATTCCAAGTTTGGGCTTGAAATCAGATTTGGATTTGGATCAGGATCTAGATATGAATCAGAATCCAGATTTGAATTTGGATTTGGATTGGATTCGAATCAGAATCTTATTTGAATCAGGATTTGAATTTTGGGTTTGGATTAGATTCGAATCAGGATCTGTATTTGAATCAGGACTCAAATTCGAATTTGATAACTGTTTACTCTGTAGCTTTGGCATATGAAGCAATCTTACCCTCTTAGTAGAGTAACAATGAAGATGAGTCGATGTTAGCGATGCTGGCCCTATAACATCCATGCCCTACATAGAGAGTTCATGAAGAAACAAATGAGACATACTAGTTTCGCCTTATCTCTGTGATGAGCTATGTCTCGATCTTCATCTCCTTCGCCAGCTCGCAATGTCAATTGACCCTTTGTAAGTCAGGATCCGTTTTTTATCTCGTTCTACCATCCTTAACAAATTGGAAGATAGGTACAATCTTTATCATTTTCGAAGTCCTGAGATCCCTCTAAACCTATATCTTACTCCAAAGGGAGTCAGTAACAGCGTCACTCATGACATTGATATCTGAGGACCTATTGTGAATATGAAGGTAAATTCCAAAGGATAAATAATTTTAAGGATGATTATTGGCATGGTATGATAGAGAATGAAAGAATATATGAATGAAAGTCTAAGAGCAAAAGAATCTATACGAAAGAATAAAAGAATATTTGTTCAAAAAGATGCATTTTATTGAAATGGAAAATTTGGACATAGGCCTATTTCACAAAAAGGGGTCTTATTGCCGCTAGGCTTAAGGCAACAAGAGTGTTTTGCATACTACCCTAAATTAATTCTGAAAGACAGGGATCTTTTCCACAGTCCCATTGTTCAAAACATTCCCAAAATATGCAAGGGCACAAACCTTTATTCCCTATTTCCCTCTTTGGATATGTCCTTTTAAATCTCGCCATATTCCTCCCGATTTTGACTTGTTCAAGGCATCGCCACTTTTTGCCCCCCGCCTTCAACTATTTACTTCTTTGTCTGAGCAGTTAGGTTCTGAGGAATCGTTAAACTTTACAATTCCCCTCTCAATGAGCTTTTCGACCAGCTTTTTGAAAGCAAGGTAATTTTCTGTTGAATGCCCCGTAATCCCTGCGTGGTACTCACATTGAGCGTTTGAGTCATACCATTTAGGATATGGGGGTTGCATTGGTTCCACGTGACGAGGAGATACAACATGCTTATCAAATAGATTCTGATAGAGCTCCTGATATGTTATTGGGATAGGTGTAAACTGGAACCTTTCTGTGTTTATCCTTGAGTTGGATTCTCTCCTAGAAGAGCCTTGATGGCCAGTGGTTACGGCCCTCGACTGTCCCTTGCTATGTGCACTTGTGTTATTCACCTCGCTTTCTCCCCTCCTCGGGGCCAATCTCTTGGTACTTTCCCCAACCTCAATTTTGCCGCTCCTCACAGCATTTTCAATCATCTCACCTGTCATCACTATATCAGCAAAGTTTTTACTGGCACTTCCCAACATATGAGTGATAAAAGGGGCCTTTAGAGTATTAATGAATAACATCGTAGTTTCTTTCTCTAAAAGCGGCGGCTGAACTTGTATGGCAACTTCGCTCCATCGTTGCGCATACTGTCTAAAACTTTCATTAGACTTCTTTTCCATATTCTGGAGAGTAATCCTGTCGGGGGTCATGTCCGTCACATGACTGTATTGTTTCATAAATGCCCGAGCGAGGTCCTTCCATGAATTGATAGAGGCACGGCTTAATTGGTTATACCATTTAGAGGCCGCCCCAACCAGGCTATCTTGAAAGCAATGAATCAATAGCTGGTCGCTGTGAATATAGCCCGTCATCCGCCTGCAGAACATAATGATGTGAGCTTCAGGGCAGCTCGTTCCATTGTACTTTTCGAATTCAGGCATTTTAAATTTGGGGGGAAGAACCAAATCAGGGACGAGACTCAAGTCCCTAGCATCAATCCCATGATGATTTTCAGCGCTTTCCATGGCTTTGAATTTCTCTTCTATCCGTCTGCACCTATCCTCTAACTGTTTTGGCAGCTCCATTCTTAACCTTTCTCCTTCGGCTGCCTCGTCCAAGTCGGGGACATTGAGGTTAATTGGATTATGTTCTGAGCCCGAACCAGCTTGATGATTTCCTGGTACTGGCGTACCTACTTGAGGTTGTTGCGTTCTGATGGTAACAGAAGGCCCACAAGGGCGTGCTTCGTGTTGTGTCTGTGTATTAGGTGGGGTAAACCCCGGAGGATAAAGTGGATCCTCACTTTCTTCGGTATTTGTCGCAGACCTTTCCCTTTATCTTGTCCTGCAGCCAAAAGCTGAGTCAGTTGACCCATCATGTTGTTTTGTGCTTCTAACATCCGATTCATCATATCTTGCTGAATCTTAATCATTTGTTCTTGTATTTGGTCCTGCATCTCCTTTTGGAGCTGCTCCAACCTTTCCAATCTCTGATCCATATTTCTTGTCTTAAAACGAGTGCCGTAGCGGTGTTTAGTTGGTTGACTTTTATCAGTTCCCAGGTTAACTGAAATAATTTCACTTAGTTAGGGACATTTTGTGAAAGTGTAGTGTGCAAAATATAATGCGAATGATGTAATGCAGATGCATGAAATGCAAGTGCAAATGCACATGAATGCCAGAAAAGAAGCGTCGACCTTATATTCAGTTCCATTAAAAGAACTTTTCTAGAAAACAGATTTCTTTACATAAAACGGATAACATATGCGGTCTTGCCCTTAGAATCCAAGTAGAGATCCCGCTCCTTTCTTCATATCTGGATGTCACGGTTGAATCTTGTGAACTTTCAATAGATGCCTCCACTAACTCTCTTTCGCTTGATCACGGCTCATGGTTCTTCTATCCTCATGATATTCCTTAGTTCCTCTGACGTAATGGCTCTCGAATACTCCTTGTTGGTTTGAATTATCGGGCAGAGTTTCGCATTCCTCCGCGAGCTATCAACCTTCTTCTATTGTGCTTACTTAAACCATATCGGGGTGACCGCATTACGATCCACTTTATCAAGAAATTCGTCCCCTTATGACGAACTCTCCTATTTAGGAATCGAATATGAATCAACACCTCTTTTCTATAACGATGCGATGCAATACAATGCAATCAAAATAAAAGAAAACGCGTTAGCACAAGAGAGATAAATAACAAAACAAAGCACCTAATTGGGTGACCACTAGGACTTGGCGTGACTCTACCTAGGGTGGGCTCCTAAGGTCAACTATATGAGGCTTGGTTCTAGAGTAAGATACCTGAACCAGCAGATTCCTCGGTCTTCACCCATTGTAGGCTCATATAGACTGAGTTCAGTTCAGGGGAATACATTTCCCTATGGCTGCACGGAGATGAAAATCTCACGAAGCACAAAGGTACGGATGTATTCCGGAAGCAGTTCACTATCATGCACGGAGGTGAAAACCTCACGAAGGAGTAGCTTCTTGTTTCCACTTAAAAGGTGTGACCCAGCGGTCATGCAATGCAATGCGCAAGTATATACAAAAACTTTGAACATACAAAGAAACAGGGAAACAAAGACCACAATTCAAAATAGATGAAATGCAAAAGAGGGATCGTAAATTAAAATCAAAATTCCAATTTTCGACAAAAAAACAAAAGTTAATCAACTCGAGGCTCGACTCACAAACTTGGTCCCCAGTGGAGTCGCCAAGCTGTCGAAACCATTTTTTTGAAAATGGGGAATCGACTTTAAAATTTGAAAATGGAGTCGCCACCGACCTTTTTCGAGGTGCGATCGGGTCACCTTAAATTATTTTAATAAAAAATTTTGAGTTATTAAAACAATTAATTTTGGTCTACGAAAATCAAAGAATGGGCTCGGGAGTCGGTTACGCACGAGGAAGGGTTAGCACCCTCATAACGCCCAAAATTGGTACCCAATTGATTAATTAGTGTCTTATCGCCAAATGATTGAAAAGATTTTAAAAACACGATCCTTTGTTTGAAAGTGGCATTTAAATCAAAGATTTGAGGTCCGCCTATTTCGAAGAAATAAGAATGCCGCACTCAGTAAGTTAGGGCGCAGCATACCAGTTTCTCGAAATTGAGCTTGCTCATTTTGCTTAAAAGGCTTATATATTTAAATTGAAAGAAATATTCCACTATTTTGGATCACACGAAGGGACCGAACCCAGTTAGTTAGGGCGCGATTTATCGAGGTCTTAAAATATGAAATATTACTTTGATTTTGAAATTCCTACCTCGAGACACTAAACGCCACATTCAGTAAGTTAGGATGTAGCATTTCGAGGTTTCGAGAATAGGTTTTATTTGAAAGCTCGCATATTTTGATTTTTGAAAACGATACTCGACAGTTCGAATTCAATGAGAAAAATCGAAACCTAGTAAGTTAAGGCTCGATTCCCTCGAGGTATCCAAACGTGAGTTATGCTTTTGAAAATTCTTAACAAAATGGGGTTAGGCACAAATTTTTTATAAAATACAAATATGGGTTTATAAAACACAGAGCAGAGAAAAATTTCATACACAGTATATATTTCATCGATGAATCACGATAACTAACGAATACGAAACGATACGCGTAATAATAATCTTACGATATGCTATCACGTGCAAACAATAACATCTACATTTGAGGCTTAAAAACGAATTTAAAAGAAGCCTTAACAAACTAAAATAAATAACAATTTAACGAGCTTTTGGTAAATGAGAATGAATAATTATGGAAGAGGTTTAGAACTAAAAAGTTTAAATAAAATTTGTAAACATGTAATATATTATATAATCAAAAAGATAATGTCTTTAAAGTAAAGAAATTATATATCTATAAAAACATGTAAATACATACATAATATAATATTTAAAAGATTTGTGTAGTATAATACAAAAAGTATGTAAAGAATGACAAGTATAAATAATATACACAATATATATATGAAAATGATATTTGAATATATGTATGCATAATGAAATTAGGGAACATACATGAAATAATAATAAAATAAATAGTACGATGTAAAAATGTATACATAATATATATATGTATATATATATATACTAAGAAATAAAATGCCATACAAAAATAATTATTAACACTGTATAAATATGTACATAGTACACGAGCAAATAATGATAGTATTGAAAAATATAAAACATGGTATTTAAAAATATATGTATAAAATGGTATTGGAAATATGTACATAATATAGATGAAATATAATACTAAAATATATACATAATATTAGAAATAAAGTATAGTACATATGAACATTGATAATAGTACAAATAATATATATATATATATATATATATATATAAATACATAATAACATTTAAATGTACTTACATGAATAAAAATAACATATTGTAATAATAAGTTGCAAAATAATAAAGGTTATTATAAAATACTTATGGATATATATATATATATATATATAGTATATACGAAAATATATGGTATTAAAATATATACATAAGGTAGTATAAAAGAAAATACATAGTGTAAAGAAGGATATATAATATATAAAAACATACATATAATATACATTAGAAACAATAAATAATACAAATACTAATGCAACATAGGGATAGGTACGTACCGACATACACACATAATGATATTAAACAACAAACAAATAGAAATACATATATAGCATATATTTTGGAAACAATAGTAATATTAGAACAAATATTAAAGATAATACAAAAGTATAAATATATTAAGCGAAACTAAGATTAATACTAAATGATATTAGAAACTCATAACATAACAATAATAATTATAATAATAATAAAATCTGTTGATTAATAATAAAACAATGCAAATAATAAAAACAGACCAGATTGAATGTTAAACACAATGCACGGGGTAAATATGAAATAACGGAAAAGGGAAGGGACCTATTGGGATACGCGAAAGGAGGTGGAGGACAAAAATGGGTAATAAACCTTTTTCCCAAAACGCCCATTGACACGGAGGACCAGATTGTATACGAAACAAAGTTAAAGGGTCAAATTTGAAAGAAATGAAAATGAAATAAAGGACTAAATAGGAAAACGGGGGATGCGAGAGGGCTTGAGCGGTAAATAACCCATCAGGGCTTTTGAAACGCGCGGACCCTTATCCATCGGGTCGGGTCGCGCGGGTTTACCCAATACAAAACGAAGCCGTTTTGTTTGTTCTAAAAAAAACCCAAAAAAAAAGGATCTGAAATAGCTTTCTGTTTCATTTCTTTTTAACCGATTCAGCCCTCCCCTGGTTCCTCTTTTGCCGCAGCCACGCTAAGGTTTAGAAACCCATCATCGCTGGCATACGAGGACCACCGGAGGTCCATTACAACGCGATGGTGGCCATCGGCCGATATTGCGCGGAAAGGGGCTCTTTTGCCTAGTCCCAAGTAGCCCGAAAGGCTAGGTTCTCAAAACCTAGGTGCACCGGCGAATGAGGAGCCCCCTTCTCCTTTCCAAATCCGTCACCGGGGATGGGTTTCCCAACGTCGGGACTGCGGAGGATTCGGTAAGGTTCCCTCCCTTTTCTCTTCTTTTATTAATTGGTATTTGAAACAAATTTTCAAACAAAAATAGTAGATTCGAAACAGAAAATCGAAGGGAAAAATTAAAACAACCTTTTCCTTTCTTTTGATTTCTGAAAAATGCGTCTGTACAAGAAAAATGGGGTCTTTCTCTTTTTTTTTTTTACATACGTTTTCCTCCTTTTTTTATCCGAATCCCCCCTGTACATTAAAAGAACAATGGCCTTTATAGCCGATTTAGAAGATAATAAAAATACAATTCCTTCCGTTTTTACTGTTTCTAATTGTCTCTATCGTTTGACTTATTTCTCTTGCGTGTTGCAGATGGTTGTCAGATGCCTGTAGCGGCCAGGCGTACGGCGCACATGGAAAGGCAGCGGCGGCAGAAGCTTGGGGCTAGGGTTTGGCTTTGGCTGAAAGTTTTTAAGGTTGTGGGCTGGGTCATTAGGTTAGGGGTTAATTTGGGTCTGTAGATTGGGCCCTGTTATTATTTTTGTTTTGGTTTTTGGTTATGTAAGCCGGCCCGGGCAAATTTAGGCCCGTACAAATGTGATATAAACAAAATTGACCAAAAAAATTAACAATGTTAACAATTTAACTTGATTTTCAAATATGAAAAGTAGAATGACTAAATTATTAAAAATAAAAGTACAAGGATTAAGTTTCAAATTTGTGAAGTGTACATAGACTTATGGAAAATTTTAACTTTTATACTACAAAATATTTATTATTAATATATTTATAATTGTAGAGAATATTTATTATTAAAATATTAAATTGAATTTTTCAATAATATGTGAAGAATATTATTTAAAATTTATTATTAAAATAAAATTGAAATATTTAATAAATTATATTAATTGTATTAATAATTTATTACATGATTAAATATAAATAATTAAATATGTATGTTTAATGATATTAAAAATTATAATATTTTATATCAATATTTTAATTATTTTAAATATTTTAAAAATAAAAATAAAATTTATTGTCAATATAATAATATTAAGCTCGATCCAAGTTAATTTTTATATAAAAATAAAATTACCTAGAGATTAGCTCTTTTCCGGAAAATGATTTACGCTTTTTAAAATGGTAAGTCATTTTACAAGAAAAATGACTTATTTTTCGTTGACCTGTAAGTTATTTTCCATTTACCAAACTGTTTTATGTTAAACAAACACAGGAAAATGTAGAAAACATTTTCCGTGAAACAAACAGACCCTCAAATTTTTTAATTTTGTTAAGTGTTTGTTTTTCTTTGTCCTCTCACGAAGGCCTTTTCCATATTTATAAGGTATAGTCCTTTGGTGTGACATACTATGTTCAAACAGGCCTCATGCATGTCAACACACGTACTCTCTCCTAGGATCAACACGTGTCCTCTTAGCATGGGTTTGCTTGCATGTTGGTGAAGCCTATAGGCCAGCTCAGTGGTAAGCAAGCTATTAGGTAGCGAGCTATGTAACCATTGAAGTAAGAATAGCCGGATCGGTCTTATCCGAATAGTGAGTCGGATCAAGACGAATGATGACAAGCACTATAACAATCTATCCTCCACCTAATTGAAAAAGAGTTACAAAATAGTTCTTCTAAGAACTTACATGAAAGAAACATGGGGATTTGGACTAAAGCTTATTGGATACGCCTCTTGTATAAAATTTATTGCATATGCTTTGTCCCGGGATAGGGGGATACAATTGTAAAAAATCAAATTGTTATAGTGCTCGCCATCATCCGTCTTGGACCGACCCAATTATTCTTACTTCAATGGTTACATAGCTTGCTACCTAACAGCTCGCCTATAGGCTTTGCCAATGTGCAGGCGAACCCATGCTAAGAGGGCACGTACTAATCCTATGAGAGAGTACGTATTGACATGTATGAGGCCTATTTAAATTTAGTACGTCACATCAAAAGAACGTACCTTAAAAAAATGAAAAAAAAACCTTTAATTAGAGGAGAAAGAAAATCAAACACTCAACAACTTTCCATCCAAATCCAGTTTTTCTTTTTATAGGAGAATTTTGTTTCAAATCATCAAGATTATGTTTTAATTTCTTTAAAGGTTCAAAAAAAAAAAAAGAAATCGTTGATAAAAATCAAATAACAAATATGAAAGTGAACAGTGGAATTTGAAACAGCATGTCAACATTGTTGATTTAGCAAAATCAGTACTCTTGATTTTTTCTAATTTTTTTTTCGTTTTCAGTTTTATTGAGAAAAAAAGCTTTGGAAGGGTAAAACTGTGTAACAATTATAATTATTTGATTTTAATTTGGAAAAAAATAAATTTAATTTGCATCAAGCTCAATAAAATAAATTTGGGTATTTCTTTAAATAAAAATTTTAAAACAAAAATTGGTTAATCTTAATTCGGATGTTATTTCATTAATTGAGGGAGAAACACAATTAAGCATTAATTTTAAAGGTGTTTATGATGAGATCACCCCAAAACTTTATATAACTCGAAATTGAGTCCAACAAGCTCAAATAGACATGTTTAAATAGTCATGTAAGCTTTTCATTAGAAAATAATTTAATTAAATTTAAAAAATCAACACCAAAGTAATAAAAATAAATAATTATCTCAAAATTTTAAAACAAGCTTTTATATTTAGTGGTGGAGTTAAAATTTTTTTTAAGGAGGACAGAATTAAATTGTATATTTTTACGATAGTAAACATACAATTTCATCCTTTTAATAACTTATATTTTTATAATTTTTAAAGGGTTAAATTAAATTTTTATCATTTAAGAAGCTAAAGTGTAAATTTATAATTACTACTAATTTAAAATTTTATAAATTATAAAGAGTTTAAATTAAAATTTTATTATTTTAAACATCATTTACTATGTTCCGGTATTATTTATAATAAAAAAGTGAAAAAAAATTTAAATAAATAAATAATAAAAACCCTTAAAAGGTGACAAAATCTTTGCAGACACCCAGGGACATCTAACTGAATATTCTTTATTATGCCCTTCTTTTGATTTTCATGGTATCTTTTGTAAAGTTGAGTAATATGCGACATTTTTCAGAATGACGTGTGACAGTACAAACACATTCACAATTTAAAAGAAAAAAAAATATATTTGATTATAAGTTGGATCGAGTTCAGGGGCGAAGCCAGAACAATTTTATCTTTTTTTCCCTGCACTTCCTTTATTGCTAAACTAAAAAGATTTTAAGAAAGAAACTATGTTCAATTGCCTATTTCCCAAGAAGGAAAGAATTTATCTTCCACATGAACAAAGCTATCCCATGAAAGAAATGAATCCACACCATCAACCCAATATTCTTCTTCAACACATGCTGTTTCACCCATTGAAACATTGTTGGATTCCTTCAACCGATCTAAATCAGAGCTTCCACCTAACATCTGGTAGTTGTTCAATGGATCATTTGTTTCATCCACAGTTGCTTTCATTTCTTCTGGTTTTTCAGCTTTTTTTGGACAAATTTTCATGCCATGATCATCCTCAGGCCTTGATTCTAACGTAATTGCTTCTTGTTTATTTGATGAACTAGAGTCTGAATTCATGTTGTTTTTATTACCATAATTTTTCTGGGATCTCTCAATCTCAAAAGGTTTTTGTGAGTCTAAACCGAGCTGCTTTAGCTTCTTCTTGATTCGAGTATTCCAATGATTCTTGATTTCATTGTCTGTACGGCCAGGGAAATGTGAAGCAATCTTGGACCACCTGGAAAATATTCTTTCTTGTGTTACAAGAAACAAATAATTAACTGGTTCAATGTGTATTGAAACATTGGTATTGGATATGTTCCTTCTAAATACATGAAAATTAGAAAACAATCACACTCGAGTTCAAGGATATTTACCTATTTCCGAGACGTGAATGAAGTTGAATAATCTGATGTTCTTCAGAATCTGTAAAAGACCCTCTCTTAAGGCCAGGTCTTAGATAATTTATCCATCTTAATCTGCAACTTTTTCCACATCTTAACAGCCCTACAACATCACCATACGGTCATTAACTTTAAAGCATATGGATATGATCATAATTTAACAAATTTACCTGCAAGCTTGGGAACCTTTCGCCAACAGATAATACCATTGTTGAGTATGAAATTGGTGAGCTTACGATCTTCTTCGATTGTCCATGGACCTCGCTTTAATCCAACTTTATCACAACAAGGTTGTCTTCCCATTTTGAAAACTCAAACAAGCAAAATCGTAAAAAGGGAAGGTGGTGTTGTAATTCATGATTGAATTTGAAAGGCAAAATTTAAGACATGAAGGGTTTGCATGAGACAGTGGAAATGGTCCAATTTGGTTTTGGTTTTTACGTAAAAATGAAGTAAGAAAATTTATTCCTGCAACTAACGTCTATCTTCCTATTGATTTTGGAGTATACATAAAAGAAATTTTAAATCATTTGATGCGATTCTTTGGCCACTAATGCTGGCCAGTTTTGTCGTTGAAGTCACGTTTTTCCTCCGGGGAGGAGAATCAAAAAAGATTCTTCATTTTCGTCGTATTTAGATATTTGTATTTGGTAATATTATATTTTTCTTTCCAATCCAGTATATATACTTGTCCTATCACTTGATATTTAACTGCCTTGGGCTGAGATTCCTGCCATGGATTTACCTGGTGAAACCGTTCTACTTATTCATGCTTATAATCATTCAACTTACTCGTGTTTCTCATGTTTATATGTTTTTAGCAAAGCATTAATTCAATGGGCCTTCTAGGGTTAAGTTTAGTTTAAGAAACGTAATATTTTTCAAATTAATTTGAATTTCAAGCATTAACTTAAACCCACAACGTCACATTTTCAATAATATTAAAGATTTCAGAAGAGAGGTGAGGCTAGAAATTTTTTTTAGGGAGTTGGAATTAAATTGTATATTTTTATGATAATAAAAATGTAATTTTACCATTTTAATAGTCTATTTTTTTATAATTTTTAAAGGATTACATCAATTTTTATCAATTTTAAGGGATTAAAGTACAATTTCACTATTATTAATTTAAATTTTTTATAAATTATAAAGGGACCTAAATAAAAAAATTTTATTTTAAGGGATCGGGACACTGTTTCCGAATGTATCTGAGTAATCTCAATATCTTCTTTTTCTTTAGGTATTATGACTTTTTTTTTATAGTTTTACACTATTTTTAATGATTTTAAATTATTTATTTAAACTAAAATCGAATAATAATAACTAATGAATTAATTTATTCAATTTTTTGATGTGTTCTTCAAATAATATTTTAATTATATATATTTATTATTATAAGTCGAGAAAAATTAAATTTTATTAATAATATTATTATTTTTATCATTCGATCAAATTTGCCTGGAAATCATGTCAAATAACATGTTTTAATAATAAAAAATATTCTTCTTTCCTTTCTCTATCATTTTGATTAGAAGAGAAGTCCTAATGGCTTTTCTTTCTTTTTTCAATTTCAACTTATTTATTTGAAAAAGGTGATATAAAATTAATTTATTAGAGAAATACATAAAATAAAATATTATATGCTTCAACTTTTGTATATTACACAATTAGAAAAATAAATTCTAAGAGAATAATTTAATAAAATGTATTTTTAGATCATATTAACCAATCATCAAAATTTGACATTTTAATTGAATGAACCAAATAAGATAATATAATAAGTAATTTTACATTTTAGTAATTTAATAATTTTTTAATCAATTACAAAGTTTATTCAGAATTATACATCCATAAGCATCGACTTAAAATTGTTAATGCCCTTTTTATTATTATTAATGTAAACAAAGCTATATAAATGCTCTAATTTTCTATTTTTAATAGTTTTTACTGATAATATCCGCCCTTTAAGGCAAAACAATAAGAAAGAAAAATAAGAACACGTAAATTTTAAGTGAAAAATTCTTATTGATAAAAATTATAAAAAGAAAAAAAATTTACTAATGCTGAAAAATAACAATATAAAATATTTGCAACTATGCACAATTTTTAAAAGTTGAACAACTCTAACATGTGTATATATATTTTCACTCAACATTTACTTTTGCACCCGAAAAACATACAGTATAAAAAAGTAAATTCGATATTATTATAATGGAGTTTTTCTTAAAACAAAAAATGATGAAACTTTAATATTCCACTTATGATTTAATTATTGAATAATTTTTTTATAAATTTATTTTTATAATATAGTTTTTTATTCACATAGTGATCACAAAATTTTAGTGTATATATATATACATATATATATATATATATATATATATATATATCCCTTTCTACATGCATGAATCACAATATATATGTGATTTGTTCATGCATGAAGGAATAAATATTCCTTATAATTGCACGATTATCTATTACGAACAAGTTTATATTTTTGAGGCCAGTGCTGGCTTTGTTGGGGTTTGAGAAACTGCAAGCTGTAGAATATAATACAAATACTGAAATAGCATTGTTTGACATCATAATGATGGATGAAAAAAATATTATTATTTTAACATTTATGTGTTATTGGATCATTATTTATGGTTGAATTTTTAATTTTACAAACAATGTTAAAAAATTATTGTATATTTCATTTAATTGGAGAAAAAAAAGTTTAATTTTACAGGTTTTAATTGTATTATTATTCACAATGTTAAAATGGATTTTTTTTCATATGACTCATTTAAAATTTTTAAAATTTAAAATTAGTACCTTTTAATTAAAAAATTTGACTTAATCCTTTAAAAATTATAAAGATATAGTCTATTAAAATGGTAAAATTAAAATTTTCTATTGCAAAGATTACAATTTAATTTCAACCCCTCTAAAAAAATTTTATGGTTTCGCCCCTTATTATTCAAGCAGTGTTCGGTGATGCGCAAAGAAAGGCATTGTATAGCTTAAATATGATTTAATTTGTTTATTCTTTGTTTAAAGAAAATCTCCGTAATTAATATATCAAATATAATTATCTTTTCTTGTTTTATTGTACAATTAAAAATATCTATATGTGTTAAAGTATAAACTTCAAAATTATATATAAATTTTAGTCCAACATGCAATGTTATACCATGAACTTTAATTTTATGTCTTTTTATATATGAAATGTTGATTTGGTTCAATTTTCACATATAATTAACATCGCTATCGATATATCATCATTACATATTATATATCAAAATAATTATACTTATCCAATATAAAAATAAATTGATGTCTTTATTTCTTTAAATGTATGCAATTGAATCAAAATTAAAATTTTATGTATATATCTACACTACAATCAAAGTTTTATGTATATAATTACACCAACTCAAAATTTATGTATTGAGTTGTATATTAAATTAAAATTTATGTATAATTTTGATATTTATTTCAAATAACTTTGTGCTCAATGGACTTTTCTTTTATTGGCCACTATTGGCCCAAGACCCTTTGACAAAATCCGTTAATTAATGCTCGAAATTATAGCCGTTACAAAAGCCAACAGCTCAAAACGAAATTCAAAATTTTTTGACCATAATCTCCCCCCCATAAAGCTTCCATGGAAGGTAACCGTTTTTCTTTCTGATTAAAACCAGAAAAGTCTCCAAGAAAATGGCGATAGTAGAACCAAAACAAACATCACAAGATTCGAAGCAGGCAAACCCTAATGAAAATACCCAAAATGTTGATGCTTTATTGTTTAGTCCCACATTCCAATCCGCGGCTGCCGTGGCTGGGTGGGACGAGGAAGTCCTAATCGTCGCTACTCTCGTCGTCGAAGACACTCCAGATCAAATATCTAAACACAAGAAACGCTCTAATTTAGTATTTAAAACCCCACCATCCACCAATTCAAGAAGGTAATTTAATAAATCGATAATCCCAAAATATTATAAATCAGTCCCTTTGTTTGCTTTTTTATTTTATTTATTAGTGATATCAATTCCCCCCCCCCCAAAAGGAAACGTAGGGTTCAGAGAAGGAGTCCCATTTCAACTCCTGTGGCTCCATTAAAGCTTGATGAAGAAGAAAATTCACAACAAGGTGTTTAATTTGATCTTTTGCTTCTTAGAATCTTTGTTGAGAACGTAAAAGAAAACTGGGTTTTTATTGAATTATGTATGTTGCTTAGAGTGTAAGGAGGAGTCAGTGGAACAAAGAATTGATGTGAAAGCTGAGAGGAACACAGAAGTAAATGAACCATTAGAACAGACCCCAGATGTTTCTTGCTCCAGTCCAAGTCCAGCTCTTCAGTGTATAGATAAACTTAGAGAAGAGCTCTCTTGTGCTGTAAGAATCTTTTGATACTTTTCTATATTGTTCAACTTGTTCAGCTTTGATTGATTAAAGATGATGGATTGATCTTTCTTTATCTTATTGATATTTTCTTGGTAGATTTGTTTGGATATCTGCTATGAACCAAGTACCACTCCTTGTGGACACAGGTAAAAGTAAGACCCAATTTCATAATCTAATCCAGAAAACCAAAATCCGATATCTGGAATGGTTTTTTGATCGACTTTTGTCTCTTTAGTGAAACCCTTTTCTCTTTAATTATAGTTTCTGTAAGAAATGTTTGAGATCCGCTGCAGATAAATGTGGGAAAAGATGCCCAAAATGCAGGCAGATAATAAGGTAAAATCCGTCCAAGGCCCCGATTCCCAGCTATAAATCAACATCATTTTAATGAACTTTGGCGCTTATATAATTCCTCTTTGCATATCCAGCAATGGAAGATCTTGCACTGTGAACACAGTTCTTTGGAATACAATACAGCTTTTGTTTCCCAACGAGGTTTCTGAAGCAAGGAAGTCTGCTGCCGGAGCCTTAAATAGTCAGGAAGTTGAGCGTGGAAGTCCGGAGGGTGGAAGGCGAAGTAACAGAAGGGCTCGAAGTGTTAGACCTCCAATGGTCATCTCTACCAGAGATGCAGCTTTGGCTTTTAGGCAGCAGAGTGGGGATCTTTCGCAGTTAGTAAGCACGAGGACAAGAAGAGGGACACCAAGCCAAAGTGAGGATGTTGCATTAGCTTTAAGGTTGCAAAGAGAACAATCCATGGAGTCTTTTCGGCGGATTCGTGAGCAAACAAGAATCCCAACCCCTCTTTCTTTAGCTGGAGCCAATTTGAGAGCAATGGCTTCTCGAGCCATTAACATTCATAGGTGAGACCGGCCCGTAACTCACAATAATCAAACTTTGTCGGTAGTTCTTTCTTTCATCTTTTAAGATTTCATCCATCGTATATGAAAAACTTATTGGATTGGTTGAGTTTAGCATTTTGTTAGTTGTTGATAGCAGCATCTTCTAGTATTCTCAAAATTTGAGAAACTCGGTTGCTTTCAAATGGTAGAAATACAGTATCAAACAGTAGCTGAAGTAGATGGATAATGTTATTAAGATGTCCCCATCAAAGCTTGAGTAGAAAATAAAGTGTCCCAAGTCTCCAACTTTAAACTGTCATTTAGTTCAAGTTGATATTCATACAGCTATTTCAACATGCTTTGAATAGGATAAGAAGTCTGCCATTGCCAAATCTTTCCTCTAATGAAAATAACTTGGTAACTTCAACCAGCTTTTGGTAACATACATGGCAAACACATAGGTGATTTAGGAGGTGATTGTTCCATCAGATTGTGGAGGAGGTTTGAATCCTTGTCGTTTGTCCTCAACGTTTTTAACTCTCCCTCAAAGATGCTTCCGTTATAGGGGCGTATCAACCAGAATATCACGATTCACACCAATGTTTATGGTATTGTCCGTTTTAGCTCACTGGGGGCTTCAAGATTTTGTCAACAAAACCGCCTCGAGATACATGGCTCTTCCGTAGGATCATGACACGGGATGCGTCACAGTCCGTGCATGCATCTTTAGCCTCTCCAAGGCAGGCAAAGCTTTTGAATATGAAATGATGCAATGATGCCCAGGGTTTCTACTGACTTGCAAATGGTATTTAAATGAAAATTGGGAGTTTATTTGCGGAAAACCAACAAAGGGAATTATTGTCTTGTCAACAATGGAAAAGACATTGGGCAAAACAAAAACAACTAAGCATTGGAATGTATACAAGGTACTGCCAGCGAGGAGTTTTTAAACTTATTTTCAGCATTGGTAAAGTCAAAATGTTGTAGGATTAGTTTGATGTCCTTATTCTTAAAGAATCATCCATTGTCTCCTAAACACCAATCACTAATACGTGTTTCAAAGATGTTTTTGATCATCTCTTTCAATTTTTCCCATATTTACAAGTGTTTCTTATGTCCAACACTCAACCCAAATCGAAATCCGGGTAACATAGGTGGTTGCCATTGCTATTTTAACAGAGTGGTTCATTGAATAAAATTTTATGATGAAAAATAGTGTACATTCTAATTCACAGCTCACTAATCTATTATCATACAAAAAGAACAAAACAGGATATGGGATAAACATTACTAGATGATGAATTAGTGAAAAACAAAGAATGCACTATATTATCCCCATCCTTTGTATGGCATCCTTGCATCATTTTCTTTTTTTGACCAAAATGGAAATGATGCTTGGCCCCGAGTCTTTTTTTTTCTACGTTTAGAACTTCCTACCTAATACGAGAACTCGTGACCTCGCAATGAGATGTACTTCTTAACCCAGATGGCAATGTCCTCAGCACAGGCCAGAGCCTGTGGTGTATTTAGAAGCATGTCAAGGGTTGCAAATTCGTGAACTGCATCTTTATACTCGAGAACAGGTGCATCAACATTTACCTTGCGAAGAGCCTCTGAGTAAGCAATAGCCCGGTCTCTCATCCAGTCATGTTCCGCTACAACCGTTAGTGTTGGGGGCATGAACTTCAAAGGGGGGCCCCTGTCTGGGATGAGTGGATTGGCAGCGGGGTGGTCGAGGCTAAACTCTTCCTCAGGGAGAAAGAGTTTCCATGCAAGTAAGCACATTGATTTGTCATAGAAGTAGGAGTTTGCCAAATTTATTTCGGATCGTGTCGGAACATTTCCCATGAAGAATGGGTACATTAAGACCTGTGCTACAACCTTGACAGGATCCAGAAGCCTTCCAGCCTCAACGGCTTTGCGTGCCACATAATCCGCAATGTTAGATCCACAACTCACTCCAAGCAGAACACATCTGTTTCAACAATATCACAATTAAAGATCAGGAAAAATAACTTTTTATAAAAGATAGAAGAGGAGAATATTGCACGGTTATAGAACACGGAACAACAACTTCAAAAGCCTCTACAACCAACCGGAAAGAGCAATCAGGCTCAAGACACACTTCAGATATCAAAGACTTATTGCCAAATTTAAATGATACTCGAGAGCACAATCACAAGTTACGTTATCAAGCTAAATTACTTTCGAAAAGTTTTCCAACCTAAACCTCATTTACAAGTATGCATTCTACCTGTATCTATCTAACCAAATCTTACAAATTCAGGCTTACAACAAATCACATTTCCCTAATCAAGATGTACTTCCTAGTCCCAACCATCTCAACCGAATAAAAGAAAGCGATAAATGCATGTCGAATCTACACCCGAATCATCGCAACAAATACAAAACCAATTAAAGATTGAAAATTTACCTACATTTCATATATCGGCATTGAACGAATTTAAGCTTATAGAGTCAAATTTCCGTGATCAGATTTCACTATCTAATCCCTATCCTTTTAACCAAATTGATGAATAAACACAACAAATCTAACTAAAAAACAACAATGACAATAAAAGATCACAGATTCACAGCATACATCAACAAAAAACAAAGATCACAGCATCACATTCGTGCCCGAGACAGATATCGTCAGATTTTTCTAAGTTTTTAAAGGATGTTTGGAGGTTAACTGACCACTACTTTTTCAACCAAATGAACTCATTAATGAAAACAATTAGAATCAAAATGAAAACTTTTTATGAAAAAAAAAAAAACAACCTTGATGGATCTCCATGAGCAGCCAACCATGGCTCAACCATAGAAGCCCCAAAAGCATCCACAAGATGTCTCTGAACTTGAGTCTTGGTAAACTCTGCTCCAACCCCAAGCGCCCCACTCCCCATAGACTTACTACACTCAGCTAAATTCGCTTGCTTTGCTAACCAATACAACACCTTCAATCCATCCTCAAAAGCCGCCGGATACTTATTCTCCGGCGCCAACCTGTAACCGACCGCCACGATTATAACATCGCACAGTTTCGCTATCCTCCGACAAAATATATCGTTAGCTACCGAGTCATTACTCCCACTCACCCAACCGCCGCCGTGAAACTGTAACATTATCGGCAATCTTCGACAATTTTGAGGTAATGGTGAATAACCTCGGTAGACATTATTGTCGGATCTTAAATTCGACCCTTCAAGACTGCTCCTTCTAGAATCATTAGTCGGGGCTCCGATATTAGGATAACTATTCCTACGGTGATTAAAGGAGTCGGACTCATCCTGTTGAGATGATCCGGGCTTAGATTTGGGTTCAGGTGGGGAAAGGGACGATTCCGGGAGGAAGATCCGAACCGAAAGGGCTGTGGAAGGGTCGATGTGGATGTCTTTAGTGGCGATACCGTCGGTGAAAGAAGGGTTGGCGGCTGAAACGGATTCTTCAGGTCGGGTCGTGACACCGTACGGGTTTGATGATTCGTCGACATGGGTTTGGATACGATTCTGTAAACGGTGCTTCAAGAGGAACTTGAAGAATACACTGTATAATTTTATAGCTATGCTTGGCATTTCCCTTAAAGATCCACTGTTTGATGGGAAAAAAATCCGGGTCTTGAATTTTTTTCCGGGTTTCTTCTTGATGAATTTGCAGAAACCGGAAAATAAGACTCAAATACTTGATTTTTTTTTTTCTTTTCTGTTCTCTTTTAGCTTCTGAGTTGTGGAGACTGGGTTTAAGGCTGAGGTAAATTCATGGTTTAGGAGAGGGAAAGTTTGAAACTTGAAATGATTAGTTATTGATTGAAAATTCACGTGTGAATTAGGTTATTAGGGTTTCTAAACTTGGGAATTGCTCAAGCATTGGGTTTCAAATGGCTAATTGTTGCTTGAAAATTTAAAATTTTTTTTTCAATGGCAAATCACATGCAAGTAAGCAGCAACTTTTTTTAAGCTGCTTTAATTTTTTAAAATTTAACTTTTATTTTTAGTGCTAGGTTGCTATCGTATGATGATTCTAGTGAAACCATGAGAAAATTTAAATTCATAAGTTGTACTCTTATGACAAAATTGACCTTCGAAGTTGAAAGTACAACAACTGGAAAGGTGGATTTTGTAATTTGATTGTAAAACACTAAAATGTATGAAATTTGATAAGCTTTTCTTGGAAAATGTTAATAGAAAACATGACTAAGAGAGAAGTAAAGACATATTGATTAAACCCATTATTTTAGAATTTGTTTTTTTTGCCCATTTTTTAATTTATGATTGATCTTTAAAGTCTTGAAAATATTAATGAATATATCAATAACACAAATAAATGCAATAACTTTTTTTTTTGTTTACATTTAAAAGTTTTTTTCTATCCAATTTGATGACAAGTTCAAAAAACAATGAAAATAAATAAATAAACTTTTCACTGGCTAATAAAGTATGACTATTAGCATTATTTTAAAATTTTAACCCATTAAAGAAGAGAAATGGTGCTTCAAAATTTAAATAAACACATAAATCAGCATCATCAATGGTACAACATTATAGGCTATAATTTATATTATATACAATATATAAATAATAAAATGATTAGTAGAAAAAAAATATAGGAAATAAGAAGAAAACTAATCTTAATTGTAGTTTTTCTGACCAATAAAAATAAGAGTGGATTAACAATTTGATATAATTTCATTTTTTTAAAAAAATTAAATTGCTATTATAACCTTACAATTTGTTATTTTTATTTCATGTTTTGATTTTTAAGTATTTTTCTCAATAAATTGGTATCATCACTATATTAAATATACCAAACGCAGTCGGTATTGGTATAAATTATAACTTAAAAAAAAAAAAAAAAAAGAAGAAGAAGCCTTCTATTATTTGAATAGCCCTTCAAATATTTACATATGCAGCCATCATCAAAGTGCTTTTGAAGAGAGAAAAAATTAGGAGGAAACAAACATAAATAAGTAAAATGATCTAAAACATGTGGAACCCATCCTTAAAGATTATGAATGGAAAAGAAGTCTACTTTACAAGCCAAATTCATTTGTTTTCTGTCTCCAAATCCATTATATATACACATTTTATGCATATATGAGCAAAAGGGGTTTTAGATTTTACCCCCCACAAGTTGATGAATCCAAGTGACACATCAAAAAATCCAGCAAACCAGATTTTCAGAAGGTGTGAGTGAACACTTGATATGATGGAAAACTCGGCTTCATCTTCATTTTTGTTCTTGAAACCATCATGTCTACCGACCTACGGTTCCTCGAACCGTTCTTGACATGAAAATGTCAGGTAGCTAAAAGAGCAATCTCTTGTCCTAGCAAGATGGGTTGCGAGTAGTTGCTTTCGGGGAGACGAGCACGGGTTCATTACTTGCAGCTTTCATTGCAGCAATCTCTTCTAATCGTTTCCATGTGGATTCTCGTTTCGATTTGACCTCGTTCTCTTGCGCTTGGTCTTCCTCAAACTTATGCAAGCA
Organism: Gossypium stocksii; assembly: GCA_020496765.1. NCBI lineage: Eukaryota > Viridiplantae > Streptophyta > Magnoliopsida > Malvales > Malvaceae > Gossypium > Gossypium stocksii. The sequence goes on along the minus strand of CM035626.1, from coordinate 7,031,324 downwards.
CTCCTCAAAGAGCTCAGGGTCGGTATCGGAGAAAATCTTGCGGACGTTTAGAGTCAAGCTCTGCACTGCTGGATTCCAGTGGCTTCTAGCATTCTTTTCCAAGAAAGGGAAGATAATGGGAAGTATAACATTTCGATTCTGTTTTATTAGGGTTTCAATATGATCATTGTTCCATAAGAACAAAGCCCTCTCTGCCACCTGCAAGGAAAGTATTCAAGTTTTTTACGCTAGTAAGGAAATAGAAAGACTACAAGAAATAAGCACATCATCTTTACAACTTAAAAAAATGCTAGTTCTATACATAAATTTAAGCGTGTATATTCATTAGTAGCATAACCGACTCGACACTAGTTCCCAATCTAATGTCCATGTTCGACACATACTTGGTTGTACACATGGGGATATGATCCTCCAATGACCCTCCAAATGCATAGAAATCTTAGAGAAAAAATTGAACATGCCCGTGTCAAACGCATACCCATATCCGACAATCACACACGAATCTAAGCAACATAGATATCTACAACCATGATTGAAAAGTTTTACGTACTTAGGAAGAACATCTTGACATTTTCAGACAACAGCATTTCGTTCATATAAAAAACCAGACACCATGGAGATATTCCCTTGATTGCTATAAAGCAAACCTAAGTTCAAATCCATCCTCTTGTCAGCACATAGCAAACCAACTAAATTATAAAGGACATCAGCAAAAAGATTTACAGATTTTTACGTGGATGCTAACACGCTATAATTAAACTTACTAAACACATACAAATCTTGTAACCACAGCTACATGCAGGTAAAGTGATGCAGAACTATTCTACTAGAGAACACCTATTAATCATAAACAACTATATGGTAAGTTTGACAAGAGAGCTAATTACACAAACCATTATTTCAACGGTACAAAGAATTCATCTAGCACAGTTATAAGCAGTCAAAGATTACAGCTTATCGTAATGCATCAGTTTCTTCAAGGACTCTTTCAGATAATCAGTAAATTACAATTGTAAAGTACACCAGCAAAAGATGGGAAAAAAGAAGATTTTATCGTGCTAACAGATGAAGGGATAATCAAAGGAACATAACAAGAAATAAAGAAAATCATGTCAACAAGCTGCCATTACTTTTAATTAAGTCACTTCATGTAAACAAATAAGATTGCCTCTCTTTTTTAACTTTTGATATGCTTACATAGTTATGCTTTGTCAAGGGACTTTCACAAAAAAAAAAAAAAAAGTTGTAAGTAGTGGACTGACAAAATTCCTACCTGAAAATGCGAGCTACTCAAGCAACGGCCTATCTGGCGGAATAAGGGTACCATGCAGCGTTGAAACTCAGCAAGTTGTGTGGCTTCTAAAACTTCCTCCAGTTCACCCAAGAACATGACTTCTTTTGAGCTATTTGTAATTGGCCAATACTTTAGCAAGCCTCGAATAACAGTATCAGCAAGCTTGCAGTCTTTCTCCACAAACTGAGTAATGCAGTAAGATAACTGCTGATGGTACATGGGTATGCACTTTGGTTTGTGAAGTGGTATCAATGCACGAACAAGAAAGAGCTTATGTTCTTCTTTCAGTGGCAAAGCGAACCCATTGATTATACTTCCAAGTATTTCTAATAGCTCTGCGATTCCATTGTGTTTTTCGGTTTCAAAAATGAATCGGTAAAAGATGTTGTTGATTGCTTTCCTGATGAACGGACGATGGACCATAAATTTCCCATAGATGCGATGCAGAACAGTTTTCAGGTACTCCCTTTCTCTGGGGTCCTCTGAATCGAAAAGATCTAACAACCTTAGAACAAAAGAATGATCGATATATCGCTTGGCCAATTTTGCATCCGTCTCAGGTGATGCCACAAACCTTAAAAGAAATTCATAAACAACTTGTAGATGAGGCCATGCAGAATCCATTGAGGGCTCCTCCTCTTCCAAATCAAACGCTAATAGAACCTTGTTCTCACGTGGTGCGGAAGTAAGTGCTCTAAACAAATTTACAGACACCATCTTGACAATTTCTTGCATAACGATCTCCGAAAATTTCCCATTAGCAGATGAAACATAATCCACAATCTCTAGCAAAGTCTGCCGCTTGATATCCTTCTCTTTGACATTTTTTGTCGGGTCAGTGAAGTCAAACACAATGCAACATATGTTCAATTTTCTGATAAACAAGTTCTGCTTCTCGGAATTCGGAACATCTCTAAAATTAGGCAATGCCTCAAAAGAAGCAGCAACAGTGTTCCCATTCAGCTTTGCATTCACCACTTGAGAAATCTTATTCCCTTGATTCAGCCCAGAATTTGTAGAATGAGAGCCAGAAAACGATGCACCGCTTGAGTTTGCATAATGATTACTCGCTAAATCGCTGTTTCTTGAACTGGTGTAAGCATTTGATGATGAGGTAGAGGTTCCTACCTCACGATTATCACTCGACTTAGATGGTTTCCGAGGGAGCCTATTAAGTATTTGTTTGATCATCTTAAACAGGAATCTCTTCTCATACGCAAATCGACCAGATGTGAACAGAAAACCCTTTAAAGCAAATGCACCATCAAATACCCAGAAAGGAAAGCATGGTTACCTAAAACCATCAAGTCATGAACTGAAAGCCATTGATGAATCCATTCACCAATAAAATTGCAACTCCATTTTCACTAGCAGGGATATTCCTTGTTTCTTTGAACAGCAACATCAACCCAGTTCATTTGTTGAAAAAAAAAATCTAAAACACAGAAAACCAGCCCAAGCTAGAGTACATCAATCAACTATGACAAAAGGCCCCAATTAAAATAGAAAATCTCAACAAAGTTCATCTTCTTTTCTCCACTTCAGTGGCAAAGCATGCATTGTTTTAGACTTATATCCCCTAAAACCCATACACCTAAACCAGTAAAAGATAGAAAAAGAAAACCCAATTATTATCCCCATTCAAACCATAAATTCAACTCCAAAAGCTTTAATTTCTCTAGCTGAAGTACTTTAGAAGGAAAGGAACAAGGAATATTCACCTGTTGTCTCCTTGAAACTAATTTTCGTTAGCTTTCAAAGATTAGAAGAAAAAAAAAAGCATTCAGCTAGATCAAAAGATAAAGATCTGGGTTTGATCTTAAAAACCCAATCAGCATTGTCCACCAAAAGCAACCTACAAAATTAACAAAACAACATAAGAAAGAAAGAGAGCTTTGGTCCCAAATGAAGAATAAAAAAAGAAAATGAAGGTAAAATCCTACACTTACAAACACTCTTTTCTTTCTCAGAAAGAGAAAGGGAGACATTTTAGAACTTAAAGAAAAGTGGATTTAGGGGGAAAAAAACTCATCGATCGACTTTCGTTTGTTGTTGTGGTTGATATTTTGTTTTTCTAAGGAAAATAAATGTTCTAATTAATCCCATTTCTTTTTTTTAGATTTGATCTTTTTCTTCTTTCTTTCTAATCTTCGGACTTCCTCAGAAAAATTTGCTTTTGATATCCTACGGATGAAGATGGAATTCAATTGACTAAATCACCCTTCAAACTTTTCAAGAAAACCCGCCTTTATCAGCTTTAGGGGAAAAAGAACCGAAGGTTAAGAATGGGAAATGAAAAGAGTTTTATTGAGGCGGTGGTTCTCACGCACTCGTTAAAAGCGAGTGGTATTTTTGAAGACATAGGACAGATCCATTTTCACAGCCTACTGTCTTGTCAGCCCCCAAAGCTTCATAGATTACCAGATCGACATCTTAGGTTTAGCACGGTTTTCCGTTGTGGTCAGGCAAACGACCCCACGTGCGCGTTCTGGCGCGTGTATAAAAACTATATTCATTAGTTTTTTTTTTTTTTTTAGAAATATATAATGCATTGGCACGTCTTTTAGTATAAAAATTTTAAAAAATAGGAACTCACAATATTATAATATCACTTAAGAAATTTTTCTATTTTTTTATCGGTACATAGAATAGTGATCCTAACTATATTTTGTAATTAATTTGTTTCGCTTTTTAGCAAGTGTATATCGTGAATTTTAATATTGATTTATCATCATTAATAATTATACATAAGCCAGCGAAGTAATTACTTTCTATCACCAAATGACCCCAGTAATTAAAGACATTTTAGGTGAAGCGACAATGAATTTAATCATGCAATTTATAAAAGATTTAACTTTTTTTTCTTTGGATTTAAGTGAAATTGTAGACTACTGATTTGATTTGACAACCCTTGCAACACAGTATTTTCTTCAATTCAAGACAGGTCCATCTAAGCCGAATTACTAATGAAAAATAATGACATTATTTTATTTAAAATTTATCACAAAAATATTAATATTAACATTTAAAAAAAATTAATATGAAATGGCTTATCAAGCTCGGCTTGATTTCAGCTTGAGCAAGGAATTTTAAAAATTTACTAGCTGCTGCACACCTTTAAATTAAATCAAGCTCCAAATGCAATACCTTTCTTTCTCTATTAATCAAAATTAAACTCCTTAAACTTAAATTCTAAAACCATCAAAAGAAAAAAAAACACAAAGTACACACGTAGGCATAAAGGCAGTAGCGAATTTTTTTTAGCTACTTGGAAATAAATTAAGCATTTAAAATCCAGTGAGGTAAAGAATCACTATCACAATCACTCATCACACGTCGGACTTGTATGACTATAATGAATGAAAGTTTGTCTACATCGTCAAGCACCGAACAAGAAGAAAAGAAAAGGTCAATATATCAAATCTAAAACCACAACCACCCCTAGGAGATCATTTCTAAGCTAAGCTAAAACCTATGTACAACACACTCTATCCCCAATCCATTTGTGCTAAAACCTATGTACAACACACTCTATCCCCAATCCATTTGTACATTCTCAAAACAAATCTAATAAAACATACGAAGTCAATAAACCTCCTTCATAAGCAATGATTGTCACCACTATAACCTTCCGCACAAATCAAAGTACTCGGAGAAAAAATATATAATGCATTTAAAGAATACTTTTGCTCGTCTCAATTTTATCTTCATATTGTAGCAAAAAATAATCAAGAAACTTCAAAGGGGGAATCTTACCACAGTACTCATCTGTACCAAAGAAGTCTTTTAACATTCAATACACACAGTGTGAATAATAATCAAATTAAAGAAGATATTAACATTATGATCTCAGTGTCGGCAAAATAAAAACTTTTGTTGAGCTTGTGTTACCTTACAAAATAATACCAAGAAGCCTTCAAGATTTCAGTGGGGGTAGCTGCGCTCGTTGTAGATCTGTCCCTTAAAGTACATACAAGTATCGTGTCAAGCAACAAAAATCAATGTGAAAGTGCTGCATGTCCCAACCAAGGACCAAAAGTGAAACCATCCAAACATAATTGTCCAAACTCCACCTCAGTGCTCCATCAAGGCTGTTTCTGTTTCTGAAAGTGGAGCTGCACAAACAAACCTCCAAATAAGCATGAGGTAGAAAGCAAGAACAAATAGAACTCTGCTCATAAGTCAAAAACCATGGTAAAATTCTCAGTTTCGGCACTAGAATCTTGCATTGATTTGGTACATGAGATAATTAGTGGATAAACGAAGTAAAACATTAATACAAAGAATCCTATTACCAGAGGGCCTACATACCGAGCAAATCTTCATAAGAATCGACAAACAGGGATGTGTCCATCAGCAAAGGAGGAGAGAACACCTGATCCTGGGCTTCTTCCAAATCAAAAAGTGACCTTTGCCTATCAGAAGCTGCAGAACTTGATGCAGCAGCTGAGAGAAATCCATTATCTTGATCGTGATTATCAAGAGAATCCAGATTGTTCAACATGTTTGGTAAGTCATCATAGTTACTCCTAATGTGACCATCACTGGGATGGCTGTTGAGAAAGGAATTTTCTGTTTGTGTTGAAAATAATGTCTTAGTCCTTATTGAGCCTAGTTTATTTTCTGGTCCCACACGAGAATGATTAGTTGACAAAACAGGTACAAAGAAATGTTCAGAACTTTCATCAGATTGACTGTCCTGTGATAGCTCTGAATTGCAGGATGGCACTGACAGTGCAGCTTGCCTAACAGATCTCTTTAGATTCTGAACATAAGAATTATCACTATCTGCACACGAAATCAAGAATCAAATTCTTCAGCTAAAGGAATTAAATTACTTCTCTTTCAACTCGTAAAAACAAAGGCATTAAACCAATAACATGTAGGGGGACAAATGGAGCATGAAAAGCAACAAACCTTGGGGTGGGTTATCTAGGTGATTGTTTGCTAGAGGCTGTTCCATAGAGCTACTTTCAGACGAAGAGTCAATTTGGTTGGTCTGAGGGGCTAATGTATGTCGCTTTTGCATGCTTCCAACCTTTCCAGATGAATTTGGAGTTAAACTAAATAACTGTGGGAGCTTTAAAGCAGGAGGACTAGATGAATTCTTCTCAAGCTGAACAGCAGACATTTTTGAAATAATGTCACCAACATCATCAGAGCTACTTTCCTGAATGATCCAGAAAAAGAGATATTAGAATGAGTAATAAGTTCTACATACACAAATATTCTAAAGTTACAAAATATTTTCAAAATTTGCATTACAATGAAATAGTGTTTGAACATTTACCAAGGTCCTTCTACTGCTCTGAGCTAGCATAGGTGAGGTGGTTTGACCACGATGTTTGGCCATTGAAGGTAAGTTGGAGGATATGCCATTTAATTTCTCTGTACACTCTGATATTGACTTTTGAATTGATGGTGCAACTTCTTTTAGTTGGTTAATAAGCACCTGCATTTTAAATGTATTAGGAATTAATAATAGTAGCATCTTGAGTCCACATGTAAGTGTGAAAAAGACCCTTTAGATATAAAAGCCATAACAACAATTTATGGTTTAGGAGAGGCACGTGTAAATGTACTTGAAAACCTACAAGCATGCATGTATGAAGCGAAGTGAAGAAAACGAGAACAAAACTCATATTCCCATTCTTTCATCTCTCAATCTCCAAATAATTAAACTAAAAACTTTTATAAGCTAAATAGTTGCCAGATTCTTAGGGTTCGATCATCAAGATTTGACCATACTTTAGTGATGCCAGGAGAATTTGCCAATTCTGGGCTGTCAAAAAGGGGGGGGAGGTGTTCATCTCTGTGTCTGCTAAATTCTATACCAAATACCAAGCAAAGAGTAAATTAAGAACTTTCAAAGACTTCAAAAACCTACTTACTAGCCAAGTGTTATTTGTGTTTCTAAGACCTTCAACCCAACAATTAAGTAAGCTGAAAATCCTACTCGATGAGGATAAGATACACAAGATATGTACAATTGCCCCCAAGTTAATCAAATTAGAAAAAACAAGAATTGCTCAAAACTGTGCTTCAATTTCCAGTACTTAGAGCAAGTTAATAGCTACTCAATGTATCATAGCTATTTTATACCTGAAAGCTAGCCAGGTGTTGCTGATGCTCAGTAACAGTTGCTGCTAATGACTCAGCATGGCCACTTGTCCCACCATCGTGTGCACTTCGTAAAATATCAGGACCCTCTCCATCATTAGCCTTTGCCTGCAAAGCAATGGCAATACAGTTATTGCATACTGGCACCTTACTTCAACACTTATGATTAGAAACATGTAAGCCATGGTTGCATGAAACTGTGAAGCATAATTTTAAATCCACAAATTACTTTTAAATGATTTAGAAATTGCAAACCAAAAATTGCTTATTTCTCACATATCATTAACATATCTAGTTAACATCTCCAAAAGATGAAAAATATTAAATGAAGGGTTTTGCTTATAACTAAAAAGATTCTGTGTATAGAAATAGAACACAGCGAATATTTCACTGCTGCCACTTAAAACTTAATGTTGAAAAATAAGTATTTGGTCAATAAAATTTACCATATTCATAATTAGTACTACATAGACATAATGCTATTCAGAAGTTGACTATATAACTGATGGCCAAGTATTAGCACAAGCGAAGGCATCTCACTTAAAAAATTTATATAAATTAAAATAAAACAGCATACCAGCTGAAGTGACTGTTTATGAATCCGTTGTAAAGCATGCGTCCAACGTCTGATAATTTCTGCCACATCTACGGTCTGGTGGACTCTTCCACCTCTATCATCTACTCGAGAATGTCTCTCTTCAATGACCTGTGTGTGATATCCATCATTCTGCTCTTTGTTATCCAAATCACCAGACTGGACAGATAAAACATCTGTGCAAGGAACTTGAGAACTCTGATCCATAGCTGCAAGCAAAGACGACCCGGAGATGCGGTACCTGGAAAATAGTATTATGAAAAAAGAATAAATAGTGTCATATGCACCGTCTAAAAGGACCATAATGAAATGTGGTGGCAAATTACCTATGTTCCCGGTGAGCAATCAAATCCTCAATGGGACCTGAAGCAAGAACTTCATGCTGACCTGGACATATTTTTTGATTATATCAAGATTATGAAAATCGAACAATCTAACGAAGAGAAAAACGATAATGGTTGATTCCATCTTACTTACTTTTACGAGACAATATAGAGTCCCACAAGCGAGTGGCCTTTGAAACCAAATGAGAATTCTGACTTGAAGTAGAGACAAGATCATCCCAGAGCTCACCTTCCAACTTCACTTTGTTCCTCAAGTCATGAAGTTTTTCCAGCTCTTGCTGCAAATAAGCCTAGGATCCAGGTTTTCCAAGGCATTAGTTAAAGGATATTAAGTAAAATCATCCCTTAACAAAAAGGAAAAAGGAGCAAGGGGATTGTATTGATAATTTGACATTAAAACTAAAAAAGAGTTCAAATGAGTGATCAAGGTTTTCCAAGATATTAGTTAAATTTACTAAGTCAAAGTCATCCCTAACAAAAAGGAAAAAAAGAGCAAGGGGTTATCAGTGTGGTTTAGGGAGAAAACAGCAGTAAATCAATAGAATCAAGACTAGAAAACATATATGATAGAAGTTGGAACTGTTGAAAACATAGGGTCATAAAAACCTCTAGTTTCTGAAGTTTATTAATTCAAAGGAAAATAATAATGTTGTGGCTGTGAACCTATACAGCTTATTTATAACCCTACATTTTCAAGAGTTCCAACTTCTTACTCATTTTTCAGCCTCATTCTACTAACTCAGTGCTTTTTTCTACCTAAACTACACCAACTATATTGATAATTTGACATAAATACTCAGGAAGAGCTCAAACGACTGATTAACTATTATTTACTTACCTCCTCAGCACAAAGACCACGGAACTCTGCAGTCATTTCATGAGCCAAATTTGACCACATCACCTGTCTCTGCACTGCTGTTTCTGCATTTTTCAGAAATCTCCTCCTTTCAAGTGCAATTCTAGCCTGTTTAGTAATAACTATGTTACTTTACTGCTATGGATTTCAAGAGAAGCAATTTTGAAACTAATGTTGAAAATCTACTTGAAGTGAACCATGATAAGAGAAAACCTAGAAACACAGAACAATGAAGTACAACTTAAGGGGAAAAAAGGATATAATTGTACTTCATGTGAATAGTCAACAGAACAGCATTACCTTGGTTACAGGAAGTAGTGTAGCAGCATGAGAAAATGCAACATCAGTCAATGGTGCAGGCAATGGGTTAGAAGCAACATCTGAAGCAAAAGTCCGTCTATGAACCTCTCTCAATGCGTGCAATGAAAGCTGCCACAAAAGTTCAACAAATCTACAACCAAACACATAAGAAGACCTAATGTAGTGACGAATTAAGAAATTTCACTACTTGCACATAAAACAATTCAGACAACTCTACACTAACACACAGTGCCATTGTAAAATATTCACTGTAACGAGCCTAGTGAAAATAGAACCAATTATACACTTTTCCAATTAACTTTCTTGAATTTTCTTAGCAACCAAACAGAAATTAGCTAGCTAACCTTGGTCCACAGCAAGTAGCAAGCGAAGAAACCCTCGAATTACTCCTTGGTAGAGCTCCTTGAGCTTCCAGCTCACTAATTATCCCTTGCACAACCTAAATTACCAATAAGTAAATAGTACTTCAAATAAATAATAAAATGAAAATGAAATAAATCGAAAAATCAACCTTTCGAAAATCACGAGATTGCGCTGAGTCAAAAATCGGCCAAACTCTATCGAAATCCTGAAAGATCCAAAAGCAAAACTAAACTCAGAACCAATACGGACCAGATCAAAAGTAAACCGAACCGGAAACAATGATAATTACTCTGGCGGATTGAGCGGGGCCACGAAGAGAAGAAAGGATGAAGTAAAGAAGCTGTTCGCCTAATTTAGGGTTGGAGTGACGGAAGAGTCCCACCCGAGGGGTACCATTGGATGTTCCGAGACCAATTATAGACGGATCCAAACCTAAAAGCAAGCAATTCGTGTACATTGCGCTTTCGAGCTCTAACTCTCTTTCCTTCTCTCTGTCCATTGTCATCGCCCTCTTTCAGTTCTCGGAAATTCCTTTTCATTTGAGAAACGAGAAAGTTTCAAAAATGTAAATTTAGAAATGGTGGGGCTTTTAATTTTTAAGGGGCCAAATTTTAATTTTGAGAATCTTTGGGGGGCTTTGTTTGAAAATTTGGGATGGGACAGGTTGGAGGGGATAAAGGGAGTCACGTTTAGCCGTTTGAAATTTGACACAGAGAAAACGAAAGGGTTGATGCTAACATGCGCTGGTGAATAAAAAATAGAATGGAGGCTTGACGTGTTCCTTTTGTGAAGTAAGACATTGAGCCTAACGAGCGCAGGGTAAAAGAATTGTCACCTTGTCTGCTTTAAAAAATACAAACCTTATTGCCACCAAAAGCCATATTTGAGATCATTTTACCAACAAAGGTTTATTTTTAATTTTATTTATGGAAATGGATTAATTTTTTTATTATTTATTGAAAAAATTAAAAAATGCAAAACGGTTCATTTAGAAATATTTTTAGGTGAAATTTCAGCAAATCGCGTTCGTGGGAGAGTGATTGTGCCATGTCAGGACAAAACGCATTGACATGAACGCGCTTTATTGACGTGGCAAAATCGCTCTCCTAGTAACACGTTTTAGCCCGTGTTTTTTTCTCCAACGGTTATTTCAATTTTTAACCTTTAGGTGGTCTAACAGTAAAAAAAAAACTATAAAAATCTTCTCCTCCTATTGTTTTCAGACAATATTTCTTCCAAATTTGACAAAAAAGCTCTCAAATTTCTCCCTAAATTTCTCAAAGCTCTCTTTAATTAATTATTTCCTTTAATTTTTTTTCTAAATTAGTATTTTTTTATAATTTCAAAAATATTTGATCGTGTTAGTAATGGCAGGGTAATTAATTCGTCTCAATCATAAACATATCTCTGTTGAACAAATGAAAATGATAAGGGTTAATTTTAATTTTTGAATGTTATTTAATATTTTTTCATTTACATAATTTTAATTAATTTTAATTTTATATTTTTTATAACAATTTACAGATCTGATGTTACAATGTTATATTTGTAATATGTTTGATCCTCCATCACTGTTGATAAAAAATCACTTTAGTGAAGCGGGTTTTTGGCACGTGGCTACTATAGGTTGGGGGTGTAAGTTGGACTCGAAACTCATCAGCTCGTTAATAGAGAGGTAGAGACCCGAGACGCACACATTACATCTTCTATGTGAAGAGTGTACCATCACTTTAGAGGACGTACAGTTACAATTGAGATTGTCGGTGGATGGGTCCGCACTCACCGGGTTCGTTCAATCTGCTGATTGGGGAGTTGTCTACTATGATTTTTTGGGTACGATTGCGGATAATATTTACGGAGGTTGGATCAAGATAGGCTGGTTACGAGACATATTTCCGAAGCTGAAGAATGATTCAACTGAAGTGGAAAGAATACGACATGCTCAGGCATACATCCTTGAGATGATTGGAGGTTATCTGATACCGAACTTGTTATGAAACCTCGTATATCTGAGATGGCTGCTGAAACTCGTTGATTTTAGAGCAACTGGAGAATTTAGTTGAGGGTTTGCCGTGTTGGCAACATTGTACCGTGAGATGCGAGGGGCGACGACACCAAATAAAGCTAAAATCGGAGGTTGCCTACTAATACAATCATGGGCTGGGTTTCGCTTTCCATTTTTACGTCCTCGAGTGAATCACCCATATACATTCCTACTCATAACGAGGTAAAATTTATATTAGATTTTACAATTATTACATAGATTTAAAATATAATTATATGCTAAAAATTTATTTAATTATGTAGAACCATTCAGTGACTTATGTTGGAATACCTACCGCTATTGAAGATATACAGCTTCTATTAGACCAACGATCGGAAACGCAAGTAAGTATTAAATAATATATATACATAAAATAGTCGTTTCATATTTAGTATTTAGTATTATGTATATAACTAATATTTTTATCACGTTCATATAATTTCAATAGACAACATACAAGGATCCGAAAATTCAGGTAGTAATTCCAGATGAATTCTTTTAAAATCCGAACATTTGGCATGTCAAGGTCCCATTGGTCAACTATGCTACTGTTAAGATGTGTCAGATGGATAGAGTGTTCGACAATTTAGATTCCGACAACTGATTATATGGCACCTGAAGTGCTCGATGATGAGCACAAAATCGACTTACGATAATCGAATACGAATTGGCCGGTATTTTGGTTAGAATATATTGAAATTTAAGGAAATCAGTATGATCATATACTTACTCACGAAGTGGTTATCGTTCCAGAGTTACTGTGCGCGCTATATTACATGCCATGATTTAAGATCCATGGCAAGCCATATTTGCTGTCAAAATAGCAGAGGCGTCAACAAATTCGTGTTGAAAGAGAACGACGGGGCCCTTTAAATCCAAAGAGAATGGATGATGGCACATGCCCATCAACAGCGCTCATACATTTACCGGGCCTAACGCCTTAACCGACGACACCCACACCACAACCTCTTCAAATTATGCCAGGTGTGTATCCTAGCCCTTATATGTATCCTAACCGTTATATTTTTCTTTTTCCCAGTCCTATACCAAGTTGGAATGCATGGTCCGGTGCATCTCCTTTCCCGATAATTTTAACTCAACCGATGATATATAGGCCGTCGTCGTAGGAGGGATCACACGAGATACCGTTAGGGAGTTCATCTCATTACCAATCCCCATCGCCTTATGGAATTCAAACACCTCTCCCGTAAGTTATGCAAGTACCTTCGCATTCTTTATTTTATCAAGATAGGTCATCCTCCCAACACCCATAACTACAACCCCCTCCGAAGTAATCACAACCCTCGCCGGAGTAACCACAACCCCCGCGGAAAGCTGAACCAATGAGGAATCCAGCACGTAACTGTCAATAACCCCCATGTAGCACTGATTCCAACTGGCATATACATTGATTTTTTTAATATATTTGTACAAACTGTTTTTATATTATTTTATTTAATAACATAAAAGTTATTTTTAATATTTAAATAGTAAATTATTTTTTATTTTTTTAATAAAATAGAAGTTCTTTTGAATAAAGCAATAGAAATACTGCAACATAGTTTCATTACAACAATTATCAACTATTTCGATTTGGATATTATCGAATTGTATGACATGGTTCCTACACCATCCGCACAATTTCTGTTGGTTCATACTTTCTCGGATATCCATATTATTACATATTTTACTCGAGTAAGGCTGACCTATTAGTTTGCGACGCAATTCTCTACCCAATAACAACCTACATAGAGCAAGCGATACAGACAACCATTTACATTCATTTAGGACCAGTAAGAATACATGTCTCCACACATTGTACATGTATTCTATTTTATACACTTCGTCGATATATGTCATGGGATCCAAACGGAGATTCTGACAAGTTGTAATTGCATGAGCGCATGAATAACGAAGTGCGTCAAATGTCTCACAGTCGCAAGTTCTATTTCTCAGGTGTACACGATACTGGCTGCCGGTAATACCTTAGTTCAGTCTGTCAAACTCCATCACATGAAATCATAGGTTGTCGTGATCGTGACACACTATGTGCATAGTGTTGGCCCGCGTCTTCACCTTTTTAATTTCTTGCAATACCTTCTAACATTATACATGCCCTCCCTACATTTAGCTTTTATAACTCACTACTCGCTTTGAAAATAGTGCCGCTAAACGAAAATATGTCTCTCACCCAACCGATGTTATCGGTAAATGACGCGTTCCTTTTAGAACAAAATTTATGCATTCAGCCATGTTTAAAGTCATATGACCATATCGTAGACCGTCGTCGTATGCTTATGTCCACTATATGTATGTTACAGAGGTAGTCTACGCTTTGTTCATTAACTGAACACAAAATCGTCAACATCTCATAAAAACGGTCCTTATTGATCTTGTACCTTGTCAATATAAGTTGATTGCTAAAATTACATACCACTCTTCCATTCTGAATAAATTGAATATTAAAAATGAAATTATATTAATAGAGATTAAATACCTATGTTGATCACTTGCCATTGTTCAGTGGTAGACCGATATTACCCGTAGTAGTTGGACACAACGTTCTTTAGACAATATCGATGGTGTGTGCGATCTCATAGGCTTCCCTATTGCTCAATTGAAGCTAGTATTCTGGTGCCCCAATCCGATATAACGCAAATATCAGGTTAGGGGCAGACATGCCTCTTTAACGTAGAAAGAAAGAAATCTCAATCATCATCTAACTTCCCTGATGTTATTGCAAATGCAATTGGAATGATTGTTCCATTGCCATCCTGTACCACAATTAGCAATAGACAATGGGTATATCTACCATACAAAAAGATACCGTCAATTTGTACCAATGGCTTGTAGCAGACAAATACGTCCTGGCATTGCTTAAAGCTCTAGAATAGATGCTTGAACACTTGGCATCCACGGAGCAATCAATCATTGTAGTACGCAGGGCCCATTTCAAGGTTGTTATGCAACCTGAAACGTACCTCTCCAGCACCTGACATCATTGCCACACCTCATTATATGAAGCATCCCACCCACTATGCATATTTTCTAACGCCTTCTGCTTAGCTATCCAAGCCTTACGGTAAGAGGGTGTGTACCTCAATTGGCTATGAATATTAACAATTAAGACCGACACAGAAGTCTTAGGATCTAGCTTCACTGTTGGTAGTATTAAGTTAGCTATCATATATGAACCCATATTGGGATGATATTGTGAAAATAGCTGTCAACGAAGTACATTAAATAATGCAACATTAAGTAATAATAATATTATTCAAAAACCCTAAACACCCAGTGATACTGTACCGGTAACACAGGTATATGGACCTTTGTATTTTTTTATCTCCTACAAGCTTGTCTTTTTTCTAACTGAAACCATGATTTTCCATGAACATATACCGTTTTTCACTGCACACTTGGCCTCGAACTTCTCAGATTTAAATTTAATCACGTTGTAGTTAACCCCGTTCATGATGCTATGTTGTTTCAATACACCAAGAAAACTATCATTGCTGGAAAACTAATTAGCAACTTCCAATTCACCCGAATCCATTGACGAACTTGTACGATAACGCATTTTGTGTGATAGATCTGGAAACTCCAACGCATCATCTAACAATAGATCAACATTATGTATGTAAGCTGAAGGCGAGTACGCCTTGAATCGCGGATCTTCTTATTCTTCATCTAAGCTCCCTTCAATATCTTCAGATTTGGTTAGAACAAGCTCCGGTTCAGAAAAATAATGCAACTTTTGCACCATTGGGGCCGGGCTCTTGAGGTGGATCCACATTAGACTCATCATCCAAGTCACCATCATCTACAATGTTCGAGGTCCCCTCATTAGTGGACGTCGTAGGGAGTACATCATCCCTTCTTGTAGATGTTTCGTAACGTCTCTAATCAGATGTGAATTGCCAACCACTAAAAGTTGATATCATTCCTCAATACGTATTTTCAGCATCGAACATCGACCAACCGATTTGCATGTCCCATCCACTAACCGAGTGCCATATAGGAGTTGTGTATTACATACTTCCACCAAACACAGGTGCTTCCGTGTTTTACCTCCCACTAACAGAGTGTCGAGTAGAGGTCGTGTATTCCTTTAGAACAGTAGTAGATGTTGAAGTAGCAAATGTTTCATTTGGCGATAAAAATTCTACATATAACTCAAGATAGAGTGATACACTAGCGAGATGAGTTTGCACCATCGCCTCCAAGCTACGACCACCTTTGATATCAAATGAGTCATATGTCACGGGATCAACCGAAGCACAAAATTGATACTTAATAGATGAAACTCTCATTGGCATCATTTCGAAGATTTTACACTTAATTCTTTTACGAAGTTCTGTCAAATCTATGTTCTGGTAAAAAACCAGTCGCGCTGTGTTCTCCGATAAAAAACAACGCCATTCTCGATGTCACGGACCTTACCATCATAGTAAATAACAGTGCGAATACGTTAACTCATCTTCAATTTCTATTTTGCTTTGTCTTTCTAATTTTTCTTGCTGTAAATTATGCAACTTGAGAATGAAATTTGACTTGTTTATAGCCTAAGGCCAAATAGGAACTACTGTAGAAAAAGAGCGTCAACGTGGGAGCTTTTTTCATCAATTTTGCTGATAGTGCATCCTGCTTGAAGCGTTTTTGACACCATTTGTTCAGAATCGTCTTCTCAAAATTATTATTTTAGGAACTACTGTAGAAAAAAAGCTTCCACGTAGGAGCTTTTTTCATCAATTTTGTTGATATTGCATCCTGCTTGAAGCATTTTGACACCATTTGTTTATAACCGTTTTCTCAAAATTATTTTTTCAAAAACTATTGTAGAAAAAAAGTCCACGTGGGAGCTTTTTTCATCAATTTTACTGATAGTGCATCCTGCTTGAAGTGTTTTTGACACCATTTGTTCAGAATCGTCTTCTCAAAATTATTTTTTCAGGAACTATTGTAGAAAAAGAACGTCTACGTGGGAGCTTTTTTTAGTATTTTTGCTTACAGTGCATCATTTTGACACTATTTGTTCAAAACTGTCTTCTTAAAATTATTCTTTTACGAACTACTGTAGAAAAAGAGCGTCCACGTGAGAGCTTTTTTTCAGTAATTTTACTGACAGTGCATCCTGCTTGAGCGTTTTTGACATTACCTTTTTAGAATCGTCTTCTCAAAATTATTTTTTCAGGAACTATTATAGAGAAAAAACAAAATTCTTATTGTCAATATAATTTTCCCTAAACCCTAAACCTAAATACAAATTTTTTTTAAAAAAACTAAACCATAATTTAATTAATTTTCTTAAAAACTCTAAACCCTAATTTAATTAATTTTATTTAAAACCCTTAAAACCTAATTTAATTTTAAAAAAACCCTAAACCCTGATTTTTTCTTTAAAATTATCCTAAACCTAAATTATTTTAACAAAACCCTAACTTTAAACCCTAAAAATCCTAAACCAAAAAAACCCTAGGGACTAAACATGCAAGAAGCTCTAACTTTAGAAAATCATGAGGTAAAAAGCGTTTTTGGAGGATTGATATTGCCACATCAGCAAAGCGCGTCCACGTCAGCGTGTTTTGTGTTGACATGGCAAAATCCTCCCCCAGGGACGCGATTTGCTGAAATTTCACCAAAAAAGGCTCCTACGTGAACGTGTTTTGCATTTTTCGACCCTTTCCAGTAAATAATGAAAAAATTTGCCCATCTCCATAAATAAAGTTGGAAATGGGCCTTTATTGATAAAATGGTCCATTTTCTGAGCTACTTTTGTTAAGGATAATAATTATTTGTTAGGAAAAAGTTTTAATATTAGTAGTGGAGTTAAGATTTTACGTATTATTAAAATTACAGATAATTATTTAATTATCAAAAAAATTATTTTAGTTATATAAAATAAAAAATTTACAATTTAAACATTCACATTAAACTTATAAACCACAAGTTGATGTGACCATTAAAAAAATTAACATAATAATAAATTTAAGCTCCAACATTTACATAATATATCGATTTAGTTATAAATTTTAAAAATTAACTTTTAAATTTTATAAATATTCTCAATTTGATCATAATTTTAAAAAATTCAAAAAATATATAAATACATAAAATAAATTAAAAAATAAAAACTATTTTAAAAAAATAATTATATTAAATAAATATAATTATATTAATATTAAATAAAAGAAAAATCCCCACCCGTCCCTCTCCCTCTCCGTCTCCTCCACCGAACCTACCCCCACCACCATCCCCATTCCCCCACCTCCACCACCATCCCTACCCCCCCACCCCAATCCCAGTTCCTCTCCCCCATCCGGATTTGAACAACGAAGGCAATGGATTAATTTTTGTCACTCATGGACATGGTGAAATTGGTGAACAGTGTCAGAACCACTGTTCCAGAGTTGAATATTGTCTCCACAACTACACCATCCCCAAACAATCATGCTGATAATTTTTGTATCTAGAATCAATCAAGGCCATTCTAGTGGCCATATGCCCCTCTTCTGTTACGGGTAGTTAAAGCCAGTCGAATTAGCTGATGCAAAAGCTAACTTTATATTCCTTAATTTGTAGCAGCAGCAGAGAGAGACAAGGTGGGAATTTTTTTATTTAATAGTAATAAAATTTTATTAATTTAATATTTATTTTAAATTTATTATATTTTAAAAATATTTATTTATTTTTGTCTTGTGAAATTTTATATATTATTATTTATTGTCAACAATATTTTTTATTTTTATATATTTTTAAATTTATTATAATATTTTTTAAAAATATTTATGTTTTTTTTTGAATTTTTTAGAATTAGGATCAAATTGAGAACATTTATAAATTTTGAGGGTTAATTTTTTAAAATTGTGGCTAAATTGATATAATATGTAAAAGTTTAGGGTTAAATTTGTTATTATATTGATTTTTTTAACTGTAATATCAACTTGTCATTTGTAATTTTAACGGGAGAGCCAAAAATGGCCGAACTATATACCGTAGGTGCTTAAATTGCAAACTTTTTATTTTAAGTGACTAATATAAAAATTTTTTATAGTTAAGTCACTATCTATTTAGTTTACCCAAATAAAAAAGATTGTGCTAAAATTTCATATATATAAAAATACATAAGATTATAAAAAAGGATTGTGTTAAAATATTCTCTTGGTCATAATTTTAAAAAATTCAAAAATATATATAAATACATTTCAAAATATTATAATAAAATTATGATAAAAAACATAAAATACATAACTTTAATTTATTAGTCAATATTTTTAATTAAAAATCAATTCGATTTTTTATCAGAGGTTAATGATTAAATTTGACTCTTTTTACAATATTGAAAAAATTAATTTTATTCAGAAAAAAATAAACAAAATTGATAAAAGGCAAAAACGTTAATGATTTACTTTGACAATATATGAACAATAAAAGTCAATATTATTCTTACTCAAAGCTCCAATACCTTTCACTAAAAAAAAAAAAACCTTATCCAGCACCCTTTATTTTGTTTTTGTTGTTGTCGTCGGCCATTGACACCATCTTGAAAGGTGTTGTCTGCACTCCTATCCTCCCCTCCCCTCTGTTTAAACTATTATCATATCACTTTTCTCCATGTTTTGTCTCAAAAGTGTTTTAGTAGCCTTATTAGATTCAATGTCACTTGTCGCTTGACCACCTTGAGAAACTTGCCACATGTCCCTCTTATCCGACCAAGAATATTGACCATTCGGATCTCCATCCAAAGATCCCGAACAACAGGATCTGAGCATGAGATTTAGAGCATTCCAAAGCTTCATTGAATAGTCGGTTGCCACCAATCTTCGCCACTCCTGTTATCGTTTATGGTGTCGGCTATCGACCATTTTTCAATTCAAATGAGGATGATCTTTTGGAATAATAAATTTTTTGGGGTTCACGTGTTGGACAGTGCTTTGGCTTCACTTCTTGATAGCTGTAGAATTAAAGTCTCATGGTGACTCGATTTCTCTAATCCTCAGTAAAATAATTTGATTTGAGTCAAAGATGTTTTTGTTGCCACCACGATAAGGATTTGCATAGAGACTTATTTAAGCTTATGCTTCTTTGATGCTTGAGAGTGCTGTCAATTGAGAGGGTCATAAGTACATGCTCGAGTCTCTCCTTCTTCCCACTTATCGGCAAGGATGCCTAATTTCTAGTAATGGAGGCTTGTTTTCTCCTTCACAGAGTTTCAGGTTTTACTTGTCTTTTGGGATTCTGTCTTGTATGGAATTAAGGAACTCAAATGCTCTATTGAGTTTGTGTGATTGTGCTTATGATATTATCCTCCTCTATCTATTATTCATTTTTCTCTCATGGAGTGAAATGAATATTTGATTAAAAAAGAAAAAACAACAGGTTAACCAAAAGGCTCCATACAAGGACGAAGGCAAAAGAAGCAGACAGAAGCTTTGGTCCTAAAAATTGGTAGATTGTCATTTAAGTTCTTAATTTTTTATGAGATTATATATTATTATAATGGTAAAAATGTATTTTTACCTCCCTATAATTTATTATTCATCTCTGGCACCTAAACCATCGACAAATGTTTAATTAAAATCTCTAACAATATTGAGACCTCTCCCGTGAGCTTGTAGAATCAACCGAGACGTTTCGTAAACTCCGTAAATTTAATTAAGCTTTCCGCAAAGTGCAGGAGCTAAAATCCCTCGAGGAAAATAATACCTTCCATTGAGGGTTTGAGACCCAACTCCTCTCAATAGAATAGTATGTAAAAAACTCGGGCCGATTTTGAAGATTTCTTTTACTATTAAATTACATTTATACTAATAATTTCAAATAAAATAAATCAATATAAGTATTAAAATAATTAATTAATTCAGCGATTAAATTTATACAATCTAAATGCTGAAAGTAATAAAGCTGTGCAAATATTTTGGCATGATTGTAAGGATAATGAGTTAAGATGTTATCATAGAGCAAGATGGTGTTGGATTAAAAGAAATTTATGCTTAAATATTATATATTTTAGTATCTAAAACATTGAATTAAAATAAAATTGAATATTAAATTAATTGAGTTAAAATCTATTGATTTAAAAAATATTTTTTAATTATTTTTAAGTTTTTTATAATTTAAATTTTGTTTCGATATTGTAAAATAAAAATTAATAAAATAGTAATGTACCACCCTTAAAATATTTTTAATAAAAAATAATATGAGGTAGATTCTTAATGAAATAATATATAAAAAAAAGTAAAGGATAAAAGATGTTAGAGAAAAATGAAATAAGAAATATATTCTGAAATATTAATTTGAGGTAGAATCTAAATCAATTTAAGCTAGATCAAATTAAAGTGAGAATCCCTTATCTAAACTTGGATAAGTCGGTTGGAGTATTTTGAATTGCACTTGCCACCCGGCCCTTGAACAGTTTTGTGACTTTTTATTTTTTGGAATACTTATATTTATGGTAAATTATACCCAATGTCATTAAAGTATTAATAAGTTTATGATTTAATTATTTAATTTTAAAAAGTTACAAAGTGGTCATTGAACTATTCGATAATTTTTATTTAAGCAAATGAATTATTAATTTTTTTTATAAGAAAGTATGGCTAGCGAGTTTCAAGTGACAATTCAACGATCGATATAATGATCAATTCTCGTTGACAAGTTGAAGAACATACTTTAGATCTAATTTGATTTGACAATTAGTGTCGAAGATCGGTGAAGAAAGTTGTTTAGATTTTGGTTAACAGATTCATGATCTTCAAAACTATTCCGTAAAAAAAATAAATTGTGGAAGAGAAAAAGAATGAAAGCTTTCAGTTGGTGCATGCTGTGCAAACATATAACGCCATGAAACAACAATTTTAACAGCCCATCGACTTAAATAAAAATTTTCAAATAGTTTAGTTACAATTTTATAACTTCTGAACTCAAGTGATCAAAATACAAACTCACTAATAGTTTAGTGACCTTAAGAGTAGTTTACCCTTATATTTATAAACGGCCAAATGTGATCTTGCACTAATACTATTTTGGTAAAAATACCTCTCCAGTCCCTCTCAATTTTGATATTGAGCAAATTGGTCCATCTAACAAATTTTGAGCAATTTAGTCCCTTTCAGTTTTGAAAGTGAGCAATTAAGGACAATTAGTCTCAACGTTAATGTTTTCCTGCAATTGTATGTAATTTTGATTGGTATAATAATAAATTTAGCTCTCAAAATTTAGAGATTCTGTTAATGTGGCCCCAATTTAACAAATTTAGCTTGCAAAATTTGTGTAAATGTGTAAATGTTGAGGTTACATTTGTTGAACTTTTTAGAATCAATACCAAATTGACAAAACATGTAAAGATTAAAGGTTGAATTTGTTGTTATACCATTCAAAAATTATGTACAATTGATTAAAGACATTAATACCATAATTAATTTCACTTTTAAAATTAAAAGAGATTAAATTGCTCCGACTTTTTTGAGAAGGGGCCAATTTACTCAATTTCAAAATTAAGAGGGACTGAAGAGGTCTTTTTACCTATTGTTTTCAGTTTTTTACCATTTCCAACGAATCAATCGACGGTTACTAATTTTTGTGGTCCCTACTTTCCACTAAAAATTTCCGTCAATCAGTTGTTCATTTAGGTTAAAGTCCTCTCATATGTAAACTACCCTTCTCTCTTCGTATCCAACAGTGATCACTCCCTTAGCGCTTCACTCTGCGATCTCTCTACTCCTTTTATCGTCTTCATTAAGGTTTGATTTCGTTTCTCCGTTATGGCAAAGATCAAGATCGGAATCAATGGTATTTATTTTTTATTCTTTTTTGGATTTTATTTTGATTTCATTTCCTTTTACAAAATTGTGATCTGATTTCTTTTTTGGTGTTTCGTGAAGGATTCGGAAGGATTGGACGTTTGGTTGCGAGAGTTGCTCTCCAAAGCAATGATATTGAGCTCGTTGCTGTTAACGATCCTTTCATCACCACTGATTACATGGTTCGTTTACGCACATTTGTACTTTCCTTTGTATTTGCTTGCTTGCATGTTAGTTGATCGGTCCTTTGGATTAAATCTCGTGTTGAATTTCTTTTAGTAGATGAAGAGATGATCTGGAGAAGTGATGATCGTCTTTAATTTTCTTGATTTGAATCTTACATTTTCTCGCTTACCTAACAGACATAATATGTTTTAACTGGAAATTATTTAAATTCAATTTATTACAGATTATTTAAAGATGATCTGTTAACTATTTTACTTGTTTTAAATTTTAAAGGCATAGAATCTTATTGTTTATTGTTTGAAGTTTAACTTAATAGTTTGCTTATCGATTCAATTTGGTGATCGTATTGTACAGACCTACATGTTTAAGTACGACAGTGTTCACGGTCAATGGAAGCACCATGAACTTAAGGCGAAGGACTCAAAGACCTTGCTCTTTGGTGAAAGGCCTGTCACTGTTTTTGGCATCAGGTGGTATTATGTGTTCTTTTTAACAGAGATTTTGTAATTAACTTAAATATCGTTGTGATTTTTGTCACATATAAACTATTTTATTGATTTGTTTTCAATTGATGTTAGAAACCCTGAGGAAATCCCATGGGGTGAAACCGGAGCTGATTACGTTGTTGAGTCTACCGGTGTTTTCACTGACAAGGACAAAGCTGCTGCTCACTTGAAGGTTCGTGATAATACCTTGATAAAATGTTTATTTGATGGCTTGGCTATATGAGAAAATTTACTGGAACTAACATGTCTATTGTTTATCCGACCCAATTAAAGTTCTGTGTTTTGAACTGATTTTTTTCTTCATATTTTCATGTTTGGTATTCTTATCCAAAATGTTTTTCAGGGCGGTGCAAAGAAGGTGGTCATCTCTGCTCCCAGTAAGGATGCCCCGATGTTTGTTGTGGGTGTCAATGAGAAGGAATACAAGTCTGACCTCAATATTGTCTCCAATGCTAGTTGCACTACCAATTGCCTTGCTCCATTGGCTAAGGTAATAATGATTTCTCTTATTCTTTAGAAGAATTGGGTAAACTTTTATCGTCAATGTGTTACTTGATCTGTAAACATGGTGACGGATCATCCACGACAAGTTTGGCATTGTTGAGGGTCTTATGACCACTGTCCATTCGATTACTGGCAAGTACTTATGATGGTCTTTTTGTTGCTTCTTGTTGCAAACTTGTGTATTGTTGAATTAAACTGGTCTTTTGAATTTAGCAACCCAAAAGACCGTTGATGGTCCATCAATGAAGGATTGGAGAGGTGGTAGAGCTGCCTCCTTCAATATCATTCCCAGCAGCACTGGAGCTGCCAAGGTATACTTTGGTTGTTAGATTTTCACATGCTAGTACCTGTATTTTACCTTTGAATGAATGAGTGATTATCAGCATAAGATATCTATTATATGATTAGTTGCTGGAATTGAATTGTGATGGTTGATTGTGGTGTTATCTTGTAATTGTATAGGCTGTTGGCAAAGTTTTGCCAGCATTGAATGGCAAGCTCACCGGAATGGCTTTCCGTGTTCCCACTGTTGATGTCTCTGTGGTTGACTTAACAGTGAGACTTGAAAAGGCTGCTAGTTATGAAGATATTAAGACTGCCATCAAGTAAGGATTAGAATGTTTTTAACTTATAATGATAATTGCATTTCAATCTTTAGGGTTCACGCCTTAAGTTGCCCTTAAGGTATTTTCATTATTAGACAAATTATATAACACAAGTTCTTGCACGTCTTTTGTTTGTGTAGGAAAGAATCTGAAACCAACTTGAAGGGAATTCTTGGTTACGCGGATGAAGATTTGGTCTCAACAGACTTTGTTGGAGATTCCAGGTGTGAAGCTACATCCCTTTTGGCTTTTGTAATGTTGATACTTTTTCTCGGACATGGGAGCTTTTACGTATCTAATAACTTCAGGAACTGCAACCGGGACTAAGATTCTATGGTTCTGTTTTGCTTTAACAGGTCTAGCATTTTCGATGCCAAGGCTGGAATTGCTTTGAGCGACAAATTTGTGAAGCTTGTTGCTTGGTATGATAACGAGTGGGGTTACAGGTATAAATTATACATATCCTTATTTTTATAGCTCGATAATACTTTCAAATATCAAACTCGTTCTCGTTTCTGGCTTCTCCTTTGCTGTTTTGTCTAATGGCGTTCTTTCTTTTTTTAATTGTAGTACCCGAGTGATTGACTTGATCAGACACATGGCTTCTGTTAACTGAGTGATTTTGGTGTAACAGTCATTACTTCATGGAATTTTAGCCTCTTTCTTGAAGCTTTTAGGAAACTGAACAGATTTTCTTGGAAATAATAGGATTGCACGGGACATATATCAGTGAACCCGTATGCATCTTTTGAACTGTTTTTATTTTGTTTAAATTGGATTTTTATTTTGATTGTTAGCGTAAGTTCTCAACTTTTAAAGGCAAGTGATTTGAGGCTGGTGACGTTTGTGCCAAGAGATGGTAAGGGAAAAGGTGCTGAATCAACTTTTAATGAAAACTGTAAAGATGCAGCTGACCAAGATGAAAACTTTCACCTGTAACAATGATTATACGTGTGCAGTAAAATCATGAATTCTGCTTGTCATTCTTAACGATTTGATTAAAACTTGTATGAATAATAATAATGGATAGTAAAAATGTTGAGAGGAAATGGACCTGACAGCATATCCATGGTAGCAATTATTATTTTTTTTTTTTGGGGGGGTTTAATCAATTATGAAAATTTTTGGTAGAAATAAATTTTAATTTTCTATATATATTTTATCAGGTAAAATTATATCAATGTTAATTTTTGAAAGAATATTAGATAAAGTTGGAATCAAAAGATCCGTGCTCTATTATTATGCATGCTCTAGATTATTGGAGTCGTGGTGATGAAGGGACTCAGCCATATTCAGCCCAACTTTTTGACATTGGGTCCATTCCATTATTGGATATGACTACATGAGCCATTGAGACAAAGATATTTCGGTTCAAAATTCATGAGCCTAAACAAGCCCAATTTTGGTCCAGTCCAATAAAAATCAATTGATCTCTATTCAATTTTATTCCAAATCTAGAAACCAAACCATTTCTTATTTTTTGAACTCCTCCCCCCCCCCCCCCCCAAAAAAAAATTTCTTATTTCAACTTTTTTTTTCCCATTATACAATTATGATGAGATCGTTGAGATGTGTGATTATTGGCAAGGATTAGAGAAGGCAGTTAGGATAGGGCCAAGCAAGTGCAACAAATGTAGGCTGCCGTCCGGGCACGCAAACCCAAGAAGGGCTCTCAAGGGGCAGCCAACGCTGCGCCAAAACCGTCAATTCTCTCAGCAGCAGAAGTCAAGTCAGCAACAGTTTTGGTCGGGACCAAAATAATATAATCAAGGACGGAGCAGTTCTAAAGATCATATGAGAATAGCAATGAAAAAGTGCATCCGGATAAGGGATGATACCACTAGTTCTATAACGTTATATAATCCAATTAAATATCGGTCGCGGTCCGATAATCCTCATCATTAAAAAAAGAACACACACGTCTGAAGAGGATTGTTGCATAGCTGCTAGTGGTACTTCTTCTATTTACATTACATTGAGCTAAAAACAAAATATTGGAAATTATGAGATAAAAGAGTTACAGATCAAATCACATAAAATCTACTCTCTACGTTAAATATACCCCACATTTCAAGGAATCAATTGGTTGTTGTTACATTCCTCTCTGTCTCCTCTACTCAAATTAACACATCTATCATGTACGGCTACTTTCCATGTGCAATTGAAAGGTTCATTGCATTCATTCAGTTGGGTCCCAAGTCTCTAATATTTGCCATTGTAACTTTAAGTGGAAGTCAGAATCCACAACTTCCTTTACTTTATGTATGCAATAAGACATCCAATAAGTTTTTAAAATCCCAAAGGAGATTTGAGAGACCAATTGGTGTGTTTTCTGG
Organism: Gossypium stocksii; assembly: GCA_020496765.1. Taxonomy (NCBI): domain Eukaryota; kingdom Viridiplantae; phylum Streptophyta; class Magnoliopsida; order Malvales; family Malvaceae; genus Gossypium; species Gossypium stocksii. The sequence continues at coordinate 7,004,451 of CM035626.1, read as the reverse complement.
CAATGTGAAGATGAGTTTCATAATAATGGCCATTGAAGGTAAGAAAGAGACCAGTAAGAAGATTTTAAGAACAAAACAACAATGGTGGGAAGCATGAAAATGATACAAAAGCACAGCAAGGGATTTGACATATCACATGCATTATTGTTGATAAAGGAGGGAACCCCACTCTATTTTCAGCCTTTTTCAATGTATTAGTAGCCATTAAAACTATATATATATTGCTAAAAAGCTGCTTTTCACATGGCATTCTTTGCTTTCGAAGCTGTGAAATCCAAGTATTTTTGAGTAGTTGGATATTTCCACCTCACCATGTCTTAATTTTTATCTTTGAAGTAACAAATTCTAGTTTCAATCTTGATTTTGATATTGCATGTTAACTTTTTTAAAGTCTAAACTTAAAAACAAAGGTCTTGGAATCCAAAATTTACAGCAGAAGGTGACATTTTTGAAGCCTTTCACCCTTTATGATGTAAAATTTTCAAACTTGACAAAGTTTCTCATAAACCATACCTTCAAAACCTGAATTTCTTCTGTTAGCAGATCTGGGAAAATATATACAAATATAATTACAATAACATCATTCTTCAATACTTCCAAGTTTCTTAAGAGATCAGGTTAGAAATTTACAATTAAGTTTCTCAACTGTCAATATCATAGGAGGAGAAGAAAGCACTAACATAGTGGTAGTGGTAGGGGCTGCCCTGTTGACTTGAATCAACATTAGGCCAAATGTGTGTTAGAAGATTAACTACATTAACTACCAAATTAATCAATAAACTTGATGGACCATTACACAAATGGTAATTAACTAAATCTTAGATTAAAGTAAGCAAAATTTACCCACTTCATAATGTTTGAAGATTAACCGATATGATCTTGGAACAGTTTATTATTCCAATTGAGTAACATACCATCTTTTCATGTTCTTCACCTTTTTGTGAGACTGATCATTGGCTATTCCCTTTCATACACCATCTTATAGTTGATGTTATTTATCATCAACTCTCAAACTCTTGGCTATCAAGACTAGAAAGAAAGCATTTATTCACTGCACATGCTTTCTTGATCTACTTCATTGTCTTTTCAGGGTGTTTCAACTGTTTTTTATGCTGGTAGTTCAACTGCCTGAATATTTTCATTAATGAAGCTTTAGTTTCTTACAGTGGTTAGTTAAGCCTTTTTCCCTATTTGAGCTCTTGCTTTGCTGCATTGAGTCCAGTAGGGCCTTTGCTTTGTTAATCTTCATAATGCTTCCTACATACTTCCCTCTTCGCTGGGAAAGCACTGGAGACCAATGGTGGTATGCTTCTCCCATTGATTGGGCAGCAGCTAATGGCCATTACGACTTGGTCAGAGAGCTTCTACGGATCGATGGGAATCATCTCATCAAGCTGACCTCTTTGAGGAGGATCCGCCGGCTCGAGACCGTATGGGATGATGAAGAACAGTTCGATGATGTTGCTAAGTGTCGTTCTGAGGTTGCTAGGAAGCTTTTTATCGAATGTGAATCAAAGAAAACAAAGAATTCCCTTATCAGGAGTGGCTACGGTGGATGGCTTATGTACACAGCTGCCTCAGCCGGAGACTTGGGTTTCATTCAAGAACTTCTTCAAAGGAATCCTCTACTTGTTTTCGGAGAAGGAGAGTATGGTGTTACTGATATTCTTTATGCTGCTGCCAGGGGCAAAAACTCCGAGGTTTTCACGCTTATATACGACTTTGCAGTCTCACCGAGGTTTATGACAGCAAATGCAGAAGGGTTCAAAGAGCACATTGGGGAAATACCTTCTGTTTATAAGTGGGAGATTACAAACAAAGCAGTTCATGCTGCTGCTAGAGGAGGAAATTTAAAGATTTTAATGGAGCTTCTTCATGGCTACTACAAAGATGTATTGGCTTATAGGGATAAGCGTGGTTCGACCGTATTACATGCTGCTGCTGGCCGAGGCCAAGTCAAGGTTAGGCTCAAGTATTCTATGTTTATGTTAGTGGTTAAGTTTCATTACCTTGAATAATGCAAGCATTGTTTCATTTTATAGGTGGTTGAAAACCTCGTTTCATCTTTTGATATCATTGACTCCGTAGATGATCAAGGCAACACAGCGTTGCATATTGCTGCTTACAGGGGCCAAGCAGACGTTGTTGAGGCTTTGATTCGTGTGTCTCCCTCGTTGATCTCTGTAAGAAACAATGCCGGGGAAACATTTCTCCATTTCGCAGTGTCTGGTTTTCAGACCCCAACTTTTAGAAGAGTTGACCTACAGATCAATCTTATGAAGCGACTGGTACACGAAAAGAAGTTCAACATGGAAGACATTGTTAATGCTAAAAACAATGATGGAAGGACTGCACTTCACTTGGCTATCATTGGGAATGTCCACACTGACCTGGTTCAACTCCTTATGTCTGCACCATCAATTAACTTGAACACCAGTGATGCGAATGGAATGACTCCGCTCGATCTACTTCGACAAAGGCCACGTTCCGCTTCATCGGATATGCTTATCCGACAATTGATTTCAGCCGGGGGAATGTTTGGTTGTAAGGACCACACTGCGAGAAGAGCCATTGCTTCACACTTAAAGATGCAGCATGGAAGCAGCCCCGGAACTTCTTTCCGAATATCGGACACCGAAATCTTCTTGCATACCGGTGTTGAGACTACATGGGATGCTTATGATGCTAATGATCCCAGTAGCGGAGGAAGAAGTCGTTCATCCTCAATTGATTATGATTCTGGTGATGAAAACAGGAAATCATCAGTCGATATAAAACCGAGTTCGAAGAATAAGGCAGCACAGAGATTGAAAAGTGTTCTCCGTTGGCCTCATATGAAAGGGAAAAAACCAAAAAGATTGAAGAAATCAATTGAAGGTTGCTCTGAAGAAACACCAATCCCACTTAGACAAAGATTTTCAAAGCCTTCATCATCACTTCCTAACAACAAGAGAACACTATCCGTGAGGAGTAATCAATCCAGTCCAATTGCAAAGAAAAAACTTGCATCAGGGATTATGAAAGGTGTTATGCAAGACATGCCACAGTTAACGATTCAGGGAAGATCTCGATCGAGTTCGTTCTCAAGGTCATCCCTTTCTTCTCCAAGCTCATTGGATAAACAAAAGGGAATTTTCACTGAGGATATTGGTGGACCATCTTGCTACATTCCAAGTACTGATGATGAAAAACCAAGTACAATTGAGAAGCAAGGATCAAACAAAAAGGGGTTAAAGAGACAGTATTTCTGTTTTGGAGGTTCGGGCCTGACTATGAAAACCACAGTTAGCAGGCAGAGGCCGAACCGGAACCTGAACCTGAACCAGACTACTGTAAATCCAGCCATGGCCTCAATGGCTTGATATGGTTGTCTCTGACAGGAAGAGTTGGGTCCTGAAATGATCTCAAGACCAACAATCTGAATCTATATAGGAAGCAACTTACAAAAGAAGAAAGATCAGCAATATCTGCATCTTGCTGTCTGGTTCATATGTAACAATTATATAATAAAATAAACCTGTATGTGGAAAATAAACTTTTATGTTTCTAAGTAGTTGATATGATGAAATCTGAAGTTTTAGACAAAGAAAAGCTCATTTTAGATTGCATATGAGCGTATAAACCTTTGTATGAGAAAAGGTATAAACCAGCCTATCTATTTACTCATTTTATTGGGTATTCGAGTCATTGGTTATAATATAAACAAGCTTGTAGTCTCCATGAATCAACTGAACTAAACATAAGGTTATAATTGAACTGACTTTTTTTCAACTAAATGTTTGTTTCCAGTCTATCTATTATTGAATATTCTAAGCTGAAAAAGGCATCAGTGAGAAACTTCATGCTTGTTTTACTGTTAGAAGATTTCAGCAGATTGATCCCAGAAACTGAAGAAATGTGGTAGAGAGAGAGAGGTGTCAAATTTAAGACTGCAAATTATATGAATTAAAACAAGATACAATATTTTTTTTTGAAAAAAAATAAACATAAACATAACATGAGTATACGAATTGCCAAGTTAGAGTCAGCTCTAATACAAATTGAGTTAGAAGTGAGGGTAAATTCAACAAGTGAAAGAAATCTGATTAAAAAAAAAAGCGTCATCTAAATCCACAGTTACAAGAACTGGCCAACATTAGTGGCCGGAATTATTCTATGCAACCGTTAGGTGAAGATTCTTGGACTCTTTCTCTTCTCTGCAAGACTACAGCTAGAAGACACTCTTGAAGTTAATATGTATGTTGAAGAACCATTCACTAAAGGCACACCATGGCATCCGATAGCTCGGAAAAGAAAAACCATGATACTCTCTTCTAAAACCCTATTTGATCCAGCAACAAACTTCCCATGTTCTGTTCGAGGTGCCAATTCTTAAACCTACCTGCCAAACATCCCAAGAAAAGATGTAGTACCCAATGTGAAAATGTCTCTGCATAAGTATTGGGACACTTGCCATTGTTAATAGATTGTCCTTGTTGCTCTAGGATTAAGATGCTTCTATACATTTTTTTTAGTACATTGTAAAAGAGTCTAGAACTTCTCAAGCACCCCCATTTTCTGAACATTATTTTTTGGTTTAGTTGAATCAAGTTCATATAGACGATGGATTTATAAAGGCTGGAAGAATCATGAAATGCGATTGCTTATATGGGGACAGATGACAAAGGCCAAAGGGTGCTAGTAGATTCAATTTTTAGTTGGCTGGTGGCCATGTTACTCGGACTCGAGTGTAAGTGTTGGGACACATGTACATGTCTAATCTGGGTATAATCGAATTCTTTTCAAGACTTCCATGTATTTGGAATGTGCTTTTTAAGATTTCATCTGAGCAATATAGGCTGCCAGAATATAGACTGTTTTGCTATGTTACAATTGAGACAAGTAATTCTGAAGAAAGTTCATTCCAAATTAACAAGAAAATGAATTAGAAGTACAGAGGGTGAGTGGAGATACCTTTTATTTCAACAACAGGGCATAAGGTGCAGGGCATGGAGACACGGTGTGATCAGGTAACTCGTCTATCAGTTCAGTTGTTGCTTGCAGACAAGCATGAAGAATTTTCTTCTCGAACCTAACTAGCTCAGTCGCAACTCGTCTCCTGGGATTCAAGTTAGGATCTGACAACTAACATAACAAAAAAATATGTTAATCAAAACTAACATTCCATAAGTTCAGATCCAATCGTCAACTTGGTCAAGAGAACAACAAAAATTACCAATGACTCATCTTCATTCAGTGTAGTAAGGTAGCCGGCCAGACGTCTGTTGAAGTAATCAGCAAGCTGGTCTAGCACTGCTCGTTCCATACAGGGACTCACCTATTATGAAAAGTATGTCACCAGAATTTTAGTGGAGGAAAATGGAATTTCACTGTTTCTAAAATGATAGCGGGATTTTAATTGGTCTATAAAAGGTGCAACTAGAAACAATTTTTCAAAGGAAGAAAGGGCCACTGCTGAAAACCATTTTTTCTACAAGTAATGATCTTTATCAATCACATTTTTTCAGTCATCTAACTGAATTAGCCGGATTTCAATTTGAGTAGGACATAAATCTTAGATTCAATTACGATTTAGTGATGCAGTTAATGAAGTATGCAAATAAATAGCAGTTTGCAATAAACAAACTTACTGGGCACACTGGACCTTGAGAAGAAAGAACAGATTGCATCTCAGAAGGATCCGAAACATAGCCCAATCGCAAATATGGAAGCATATCAGAAACAGCTTGTTTTTCCTCCCCTGCATAAACCTGCAACAGGTACAAAGTAAGATCAGAAGGATAACATCCTACAATATAATCCAATTAATACGAGGTTTGAGTTAATACATGAAAAACTTGAACTGATAGTTTGCCGTTTCTTTGAACAACCAGTCTCTTGTCCTGATATTGAGGATCTTCGGTATTCAAAGCTGCCTGAACATACAGTAAATAAAAATATCAACATGGTTGAATGAAAAAAACACAAAATCTCAATCTCATCGATGCCATATCCCATCACTTCAATAAATCATTTTTTCAACATATATTATACATTCAAGCACAGAAGCATAAATATCTTTTCATTCATTAAGCATATTAGCATGGTTGACAAAGAAAACTATGAAATTGCATATAAAAGTGAAAATCCAGATTTTACCTCAACAACCAGGCGATCATAAGAATTATCATCATCAACAAATCCGTAGTTGATGAGCAGTTTTGAATTAGGCTGTGGTCCACACCTGAATAGACAAACAAATTCACCAATGTCAACTTTTATTCTGAGCGATAAAGTTTCATTGCTTTGATGCTAAAGCATGACAGAGAGAAATCAATGTTATGGACAAATAATAAGACATTATATGTTTATATTTATACCAGACAACAATGGGTTCCCCAGCCTTACATGCGCGATCAACCACTAGTTCAACAGCACCATTAACAGCACTTAACATTGCCTTGCAATTGCTTCTGTAAGCTAGCAATGGGGGTCCAAGAGGAACCAATGCAAATCTCTGAGCCAAAGGTACTTTCTGAGTAAAAACAAGTTTTCAGTTTATCATTCAAACATATTGTTTCAAAATTTTCAAGAACGGAGAAAAAAAAGAGGGTTTTGGTATACGCAAAGCTATCAAGAAGGTTTAGCCAATCAAGTTTTTAAAATTTTATAAAACGCGAACCATAAAGACTACTGCCAGAGAATAAGTCAGTCATGTCCCCAAGGGTTGAAAACATATTTCTCGAAAATTAGGGAAAATTGGAAAAGTTTATAACCAGCTAGAGAGAAAATTACCTGTAAATGCACCACACAAGACTGAACAGCAACAAAAGCTTGTTTGAAAATCTCAAATGGAAAAGCCTCAGTAGGTATATCATATGGATATTGCTGCAATGCAAAGAAATAAGAAAACATTTACAATCACGCTCTGAGCTCTAAGATTCAGAAATGAAAAACGAAAAAAGGATGAAATACAATACCTGAAAGAGAGACCCAGCCATAAACCAGACAGTATCAAGCTCATTATACTCTCTTTTTATTCCTTCAGCCCTTTCAAGAACTTCGGCCTAACTTATGCACAATATAGAACACAGTCATGAAACAGTAAATCGGGTATAGAAAAGGGAAAGCGGATAAAAGAAAATTGTGTCGTCCTTGGTACCCTAGTGGGGCTACCAGTTAGGTAAGCCAATTCTTCTTCTGACCATAGAAGGGGAGATTCCACAGCCAGCTGGCCCCTTCCTCGTTGGCGATCGAGCTCTCTAATATAGGGATACCAGAATGATTTCTTTCCTTGCTTCTTCTCATACATTAAATATAAAGCTAAGCATGCCAATTCGGACAACTTGTTGGTTGTCAAAAGTTCAGCTGTAGGCAAGTAAACATAATTACAAAACCAAATCAAGTTGAAAAAAGAAAAGAAATTTGCAGCAGTTTGTGTTCTCCCTTTTCCACTCAATTTAAATCTACAGTTAAATATAAACATAAATGCATAGATGTTCTACAAGTACTGCAAAGACACGTAAGCTCGCAAAACAATTAAATCCTACTTTGTAATTTCTTGTTTTGAGAAATTTACATGGAAACTGTTGTAGCAACGGTCTAGAGGGCCATAGTCAGCTTTACAAGTTGAGAGAAAAGAAAAAAAAAACTCCAATATTGAAAAGAACATTCAGTGCTTTATAAAATGTTCAACAATTTATATAGTGCACCTTACCAACAGTCTCGTTTCCCAGCACTCTCTCAAGCGTAACAACCAATGAATTGGGCACCGAAAACGCCACATCACCTGCCTACAAAACCCAGAACAGGAAACGCGAATTTTACAAAACCCCATTAAAAAAACAAAGAAAAAAAACCAAAAAAAAATTAAGCAATTTTAATTACCCGAAGATCCTCACTGGCAGCGACATAATGTACAGGCATATGCTTCTCATCGTGTGAAGTGCTCTCATTGAGCACAACTTTACAACGGGGCAAGCCATTTCTGTGCATCCAAGATTTCAAGTCCCCAAATTCATCATCTTTCATGCTGCCAAGTTCCTTTATTGAACTAGCCACAACAGTATCCGAAGCCGAAGCTAGAAAAAGAAAGTTTATTTTTCGAGGGAAGATTCTGGGGTTAGGGTTCTTGAAGAATGGACGTGAAAGGTGAGGTAAGGAAGGAAAGTTGAATTTGTTATGCAAACAAGTGAGCTCCATTAAGAAAGTCTCTTGAGAGAAGTAAAAGTAAATTTTAACTTTTTGAAGATATTAGAATTGGAAGAAGGATTTAGGGATAAGAGAAGAAGAATGGGGTCTGAGGTTTGAGATTAAGTGGATTGAATTGGGGGGAAGCAAAAAATCTTTGGGCGTTTTTGTGTGTTTTGACCAGTAGATTTTGAAGCTACTCAAAATACCAAGAAACTACCTCCGACTGGGTTTATCACAAATTAACTAGCCATTTGAAAAATAATTATTTATTTACAAATAATAAATATTAAATTAAAAGTGTTTTATTTTTATATAAAACTTTTTAAATATTTTTTATTGCATCATAAGTTTATCATAATCTGCTTTTTCTATTTATTTATTAATGCAATTGAAATTATTATTTCTTCATTAATTGCAACTATTCATTTCGTATGGAATTTTTAAAAATTAGATTATGTGGCATGACATGGGTAATAGAAAAAAAATTATATTAAAATTTATGTAAAAACTAAATGAATAAATATTTTATAAATAAATTTTAATATAATTTTAAAAATAAGTAATGTTAAAAATTAGATGGTCACATCATGATATGTGTGAACTTTTTTAAAAGAATAATAATATAATTTATTTTTATAAAAACAATGTTTTTTTTAATTATCCTCCAATTGGATTTCTACGTAGCTTGAGTGGTGGATTTGGTGGCTTTCTTTTAATGTTTTTTCCTTAGGATTAATATGGTTTCACTTTCGATGAAGGTACTCTTTCTTTAATTTGTATATCTTTGAGTTTAATTTCAATGTATTGAGACTTTTTCTTCCTTTCTTTGTAAAAGTTTACAAATCAATGAATGCAGTTCATCTTTAAGCTAAAATATTAAACAAATCATAACCATGCGAATCAAAGGTTAAGTAGCGCAGATAAGCTAAACAAAAAGATATTTATAATTTATGTTGGGATTAAGCTTTGTTTACTCAAGCTTTATAGAAAATTATACTTCATCTTGTTGAGAAAGAAGCAAATTTTACAATATAGTTTTTATTGAAGATCAAGGTGTAATCATCATTGTAGTACTAGTCATCTTTGTTGCTGTTTGGTGCCTCAGTTTCATCTTTCTTCTGTGAATTCCTGTAGATAACAACTTAATTTTATTTATATAAATTTTGAGTTGTGTTTCTCTTATAGTGCTTAATATTACGAAGGCTTACCGTTGAGCCTTGATCCAACGGGAGAGCTGATAAAGCTGCACAGTTTCATTACAGGCATGGCAGACAAGAAGATGGAGGTTGCGTGGCTGTACCACCCATGCAAACCTCATGAATAATGCTGAGTAGCCGCACATTACTTCAAAACACATCAATCACTTTAATTTAGCAACGTATATCTATATTACGGGGATTAGAGTTGGATATGGTAGGAGTAAGTTTGAATTAAGAATAAAAAGAGGGGTCAAACTTAGAGATTGGCTGACCTGCAGTCATGTTGCCTGATATCACTTCTGGGGGTTTCTTTGTGTCTAAAAATGCCTTTAAAAGAAAGAAAGCGATAGACAGAAGAGTACTTAGATTAATCTCATAGAAATGACATAAAACAGCAGTGAACCATGTTGAAATGGATATGAGTTGTCAGCAAATACTGCAATAGGGAGGCTCCAGGTGAAAACAGGGCCCCAGAAATGAGTTGTTTTAGGGCCAATGGGACTGTTCACAAAAGCTCTTAACACCTCCATTCCTCCTATTTCTGCAAATGAAAATCTCGTTTGTAAAACAAATAATAATGATACTGAAAAAAGAAAAAAAAACACAAGATTGTATCCCCATATAACAATTGTTTCTTTCCATTATTGAAAATTCATGAGCACCATAAAAACACACACAAACATATCTTACCAAAATATGACTATTGCTGCAGTTTGATGAACTCAAAACTTGAATAGGCAATAGTCAAAAAATGATGAAATGTCTTCCCAGAATGTGGAGGATATATACGAATATTCAGTAGTAGAAAGATTCAATTGCGAGTCCAACAAGCAACCATTAACTGACATTTTTTTTTATAATTTTATATTTTTAAAGTAAATTACTACAAAAATATTCATTTAGATCCAAGTGTTTCTTTAATCCTTGTATTTTAACCAAAGTAACCAATAGTTTTACTTCTTCCCCTCAAATCTATCTCCCTTCACGTTACGTTCCTTCTCTCTCTATATATATAATTGAAAATGACAACTTGTTTATCTTCCATGTCATTTAGCTTTTAACACTCAACAGCTTTCATAGAACAATAGTCAATGGCTGCTCCTTCATCACATTAAATATAATCAATGGCGGCTACTTTATCACATTAAATTTTGTTTTTCCAATCTGATCAAATCCTTGAGATAAGGTTTTCTTGCCAGGTTTAGTATATATTTGGAATATGGATTGGCTTCCATGAATTATGCACTCACATTCACCCACTCTACCGGTCTAGCTGCTCAACATTGTTAGAGGATGAGTATTCACTCGGTACAGTTGATTAGGTTATATAGCAATAATCGATTAAACCGACCAGCCATATCACCATAAACAGAGGAAATAATGTACCAATCTCTAACTGTTTGTAAGGTACTAACAATAGTTCATAACAATGGCTGCAGTGGAGATTGTCTAAGGTGTTTCAGCTGGCACAGACTGATCAAATACCTGTGAGGTGAGTTTGTGGTGGAAGTTCGTGCCGGATCAGTTGTTCAGCCCGGAAAGTTTTGTAGCTGATTCACGTGCAACCCATATCAGTTTCTTTAGCAATAAAACAAGCCAGACACTAATACAATTAAAGATGTACCCATTAAAACCAGATCGATGCTTACTGATATAATCATGGCCATGGGATTTAAGATATTTTTATTCAATCTTACTCTTGGAGACTGAACAATCTTGGGAGGCTGCTGCATCTTCAATAGTGCTAATCCTTGTTGGGAACAGTGGATTTCGGAGCACACTACCTTTGAAACATATTAATTAAGCAAGCATTGTATTTTACTACAGGATTAAGAGATTGCTGTATCCAATTTCATCGTGTTGAACAGCAGGATACAGTGTTCTGTTCCTATGAGTATCAAACCTATGTCTCTGTACCTTCCCAGAATTTTCTCTATCGTGGTTTTAGAAAATCCAAATATGTTTTTCCCACAATTTAAACTATCATCTTTATGGACAAATGTTAGCTATAGATGCTTTTCACAAATGTTGCCTCCATTTCTGTGCTCTCCACTACCTGGCAATATATCATAAGGCAAAGCCGATATCTGAAAAGAATCCCAAATAAAATCCGATTGATCAATACAAGGAAAGCAAAAGTTGTGATTTCCATGTCTCCATCAATATAAAAAAAAATGTAATAAACTGAAACACATACAAGGTGATAGCAATGCGAAATTGTTAATGGCATGTACAAACTCCTTATTATTAGGAAAATATGACTGTACTGTTACCCATGGAAAGAAAATGGATATATATATTGCATGTAAAAATGTTAGGGAAATTTGAAAATAACCATTAAAATCATACCTATTAAAGCTGTTTTAAACTATGACTTTCTCCAGGTTCAGAGGAGTGCTAAACCTCTTCTACATTCTCATCTGTGTTGCACGTTCAAGAAGACTTCTGTATTCATGACTTCTTGACCACTCGTCAATCTCACGAGCTCGTAGAACAGGCAGTGGATGTGAAAGTTGCCGTGTTTGGGCATTTCTAAAAATCATGAGGTAATTAGACAATCAAAGGGAAAAGCAATATGTGAGTTTTCAATGCTTCACCAAAACCACTCCTCACCTTATATACCACCCGATTGGGCTTGAAGAAGCCTTTTCATAGGAGTGAGCTTGCTCCAAAAATGCATCAACATTTAGCTGATCAGCCATTGATGGGCAGCCACCAGTTAATTTCATCAAAACAGAGATGGCAACCTCTTGTATGTGCATCACAATTAGAATTAGATAATGAAATCTCAACTATTTGATCACAGATTATATTAGCTTGGAGATGTTTTGGCAAACCTTGGGATCTTGTGCAACAAGAAGGGCTGCACGATCACAAGTTAGCTCTGCTGCCCTAAGCCAGTGGATTAACTGTTCTTCTAACCTCTGAGCTATAAAGCCACCAAGTCCTGTGGGAAACTAAGGTATTCAAAACCGTGATGTTTAATAACTGCAGTAGAGTACTATAACCAAAACCAAAGGTGGTTCAGAAAATATATATATTTTGGAGGATAACATGCCATCTAAATTCCCTTTTTTCTACTTCAGTAGATTGGAAACGTTATTCCTATTTCCTGTAAAGACAACTACTATAAGATGCATGCTAGCAAATGGCAAGCAGGCCAATGTATATGTATACTGTTAATAACTTAATATATATGCACCCACACCGATACATAAAGTACTCTTCTAAAGGTAAAGTGCAATGGGATTAACTAAGAATCGCTTCTAGAAGTCCATTAGCTTGTACAGTCTTGTCTAAGATCTTGTTTTCCCATACATACTAGTTTGAACTGTTAACTAAACATTGCACATAAAGGATATTAGATATAATTAATGATAATGTACAGTATAAGAACAAAAATATTAAAAAGATGTATAATATTAAAATATAATTCTATTTTTCAAAATAATTAAAAGATAACATTTCAAGGATTAACAGTTCTTATATACTCCAATAATTAATTGATTCAAATGATTTGGTATATTCATTGATAATCAAGGCTAACTATGACATAATAGATGTGGATTATATAGAAGAGGTATTACAAGATACTTATATTACAAAATAATATAATCTGCTGTCATTGAACTAAGAATGTACCAAGTAGCTAAGTTGCTCCAACTGATGGATAGAACCAAAATACATACCAGGTAAACGATAGGATCCAAGAGTGAGAAGATTTGCAAAAGTAAGCCATACACCATGATCGCATTTGAGATGACCTAACTCATGAGCCAAAACAGCCTACCTTGAAGTAGCACAGAAAAAGGAAAATTAATGACATTTTATCATTCAAATCACAATACTGCTATGGATGATAAAGCACATACAATTCGATTTAGAATTTTATAATCACATATATAAATAGGATTGGAGCAGCAGTCAAGACACTAAAAGGAAATAACAAAAAAAAAAAAAAAGAAAATAAGTTTTGGCTCGTGATGGAAAGGGAGTGAGAAAGAAGTGAAGACCTGTAATTCTTTTCGTGTCAGAAGCTCCACAAGACCAGTATGGATAATAACAAATGGTTTTTTACCGCTTATAGCCAATGTATAAGCATTTGGAACAGGACTTTGTCGAACATAGAGATCAGGAGGTTCAATATTCAATATTCCAGCAGCCTCAATCATCATTTTATGAAGTTCCGGAAGCTGATACAAGGAAAAAAAAATTGGAATAATTTAATGCAATTTACATAGGATACAACCAGGAAAACAACTTCAAATGAAAAACACTAAGCATCAAATAACCTGATCTTTCGAAACAAGGATTGAGGTTCCTATATTCTCAAGAAGCATGATTTGCTCAGTCACGGTTCCTGCTATAAAGATTCAAGTTAAGGCTTCTTTAACATCGAAAACTCACGCAATTTACAGTAATGCTGCATTTTGGACTTTAGGTATTCGATTTTCCTACTACTTGCTTTTTGCTTTCAAAATAGAGAAATCAATGGCTTCGAAGAACTAAATAGATGGCAAAATCACATGTATATGAAGCACTAATCTTCGAATTAACGTTACATCTAACTAATTTCCTTGGTTTTAATCAGATTTTAATTTTGTTTTTAACTAACTAATTTTGGAAAAAGAAAAGGAAATCAAATTACAAAAAGTAAATAGAAAAAGCAACAATTGAAGTTACCTAGGATAGCTCTTCCTATTTCGTTAAGGCCTGGAATCGCTCTCAATAGCAACGTATTCTGCATCCAAAATCCAAACAATATATATCTCTTTAATTGTGTATAAAAGATATTTTATTAAAATTGTCATATAAAACCGGACCTGTTTATCGAGCGGGTGCCGGAAATCGTCGGCGTCGAGGTCACGAAACACAAGCGGATGAGCTGTGGAGTCAACCGACGCCTCGATTCTTCCATTTCTCTTCTTGACCGATCCGAATCCGACAAATAAAGGACCACTGAACCTAGAATCAGTCGGAGATCTGATTCTGAACCGGAGAGAAGAAGACGTAAAAGAACTAGACTTTTGAGAAGGGAAACAGAAAGAAGAGAGAACCAAAGAAGCCATTATTTTTTCAAACAGGCCAAGAGAATGACATGAGCTTAGCGTTAAGTAAGAGATTGAATTTCTTTTCTAAAAAATCTTTTATGGTAATTTTCCGAAGATTTTTTTTTTTTTTTTATTTCTTTGTAGTTTTATGGTTACCGTTTGGCGCCACTTCGTTTTGCCGTTGGCTGATAAGCTTTTTCGTAGTTTCAGGCTAAGTTCAAGGAAAAATCTGGTAAAATACTTTCACTGTCTTAAAGCACTCCGACGACGTCGTTTTAATAGACTGCGTCGTTTTCTTTTCCTAATTTTTTATTTTTCAGAGCTTTAACATCATGTAAATTTTTTTTTCCCTTTACAGGAAACATTCAAATAATCGACCACCAACCCCAGATGCTACAGAAGATCAAGTAAAAGAACTGACCCTTCAAGAAATTATTAACGTAGAGTTCTTTTATATATATATAATTATTGCAAGTTTTTGGGTGTGGTTACTTGTATGTTATGATTTGATTGAATTTAAGAGTTAATTGACAGTGGGAAAAAAAAAGAGTTTAATAGAGACGTGAATGAAAGCTCTTTTAGAACTTTGAATTGCGTTGCTGTAAGAATCCAATTTTCCTCCAGAATTATTACCATTCGATTCGATAGCTTGAAGCACAATGGATCAATTATAGCAACGAAAATTAGTTCATAAGGTGGGAAAAAAAAGAAGCTTGGTTCGACAGTCCCAGCTCCTGCTTGTTGATTCACTTACCCGCTCTTAAGCTCATGACTCCAGTTGTCATTGAGATATGATAATAAAAAGGGTTAAAATACCTGAGAGGTCCCTGTATTAGGATTAAATTAGTCCCTATACTTTGCTCTCTGATAAAGTATTCTCTTTTACAACTCTACTGAAGCCCAGCTGACCTAAAAGGAGACAGGAGACAGTTATAAAGCACAAAACAGACATCAAATTCAAGGCCTTCATTTCTTGAGGACTTTAAACATTACACATAGTAGTCATTCTCTTTCACATTTTGCAAGTCTATCTATATAGGATTTTTAATACATAAGAATATAATGCAAAAGTTTACAAAAGTATCTTTCACAAGACACAAACGCAATTTTATTCAGCTGGCTAACGCCATTTCCCACTTTTCCTGAGTTGATCCACCTACTGGTCTTTAACCCACAGCTTGCGCTCTATGGGAAATCTGCCAAAAGCAGGCACCCTTAAGCCCTTAACCCTAGCACATTTGCACTCAGATAACTTTTGGCTTATGGAGAGCCTGCTTGTTCACAAAGGTCTAATAGATCCAACGTCTGCAAAAGAATGATATGAAGCTCTTAAGCTTCAGTTAAAAGGATCCAATATTTTGATTACCAGAAAGTTCGCATGAAATAAGAGACCAGAAGAAAGAATTATAATTGCTTGCAGTACCTCAGGAACTGAGAGCTCGAGACGAAACTTGGGCCCATCATAGTGGTGCAAGACTGGCCTAAACGCATCCTCTTCCAATGCCTTGCAGAGTTTCCTAATACGGATTCTCACCTATATATTTGGTGAACAAATTTAAAAGAATTAGAGCTCATGCACTCTTACAATGGAATAAGCAAGTAAGTTACTACAAATTACAAACACAAACTTTACCTGAGCAGGAAACCTTGACTCGCCTTTACATTTTTTGTCTTCCCAAGCAGTTGGATCGATGTTAGAACCCCCAAAAGTTGCTGCCTGTATGTATAGAAGAAAACATCAATGACACAAGAAAGGAAACCAAAAGATGTTGAAATGATTTGCTACAGTACTATAAACATCAAACATCCAAGGCCCTTTTTTTCCATTTGGGACTGAGGTGGAGGTGGAGCGAAGGAGAGAACAGTCTTATAATAGACCATACATCAAAAGATTACATTGATGAATCTTACTGGCTGTTGGACAACCAATTGAAAATACATAACATAATCCTAATTTGTTCCCTAATTATTCCTCGTCCAGCAAAAGTGCGCAACATGCAAACATTCAGAGAAATAAATGAACTCCTAATAGAACAGCAGCATCAATCATTATAGAGGGATTTATAGGAATGTTAATTTACGAGTATGAAGTAGGTGAACAAACCTCAAAAATACCATGCAACTGATGAGTAGTATAGTTATAGAGAAATAGAGGTAAGCCAGGTGTAATTGCCCGAACAGAGTCCCTATATCTTGGTGGTAAACCTATCAAATGAGAAAACAGCAACATGTAAGAAATCCCACGTAAGATGTTAATAATAGAAATCACTTAAGTGATGATTACATCAATGAGAATGGGAGTCTTCAAACAGACAGAATAATTTATTTCCAGAACACTAAAACAGAAAGAATGAAAGAAAAAGGTTGGCAAGAGAAAATGACAATTACCAAATAGCTGCCGCTTTAGATCTTCCTGCATTGTATCATTGTTACAAACAAAAATGTATCCTCCAAGCACCTCATTTCTCGGGAGTGTCTCAGCTGCAGGCAATGTCTTGAACCGTTTGTCAACAGCATTGTTTGCACTGTTCTCGTTGCTTTTGTTATTGCTGGTGCTGCTGTTATTATTGACATCTTTGTTGCTATGATTATTGCCGCTATATTTGTTGCCAGCCAGGTTTCCCAGGCTATTGCTATTATTTTTCTGGTAAACAGCATTTATATTGTAGGTGCCGTTTCGGAATGAGCTTTTGCTTTCATTATCTCCAATCTTGGAGTCCAAGTTTAACATATTGAAGTTAAGGTTCTCGAATTTGTTGTCTTCCCGGAAACCAAATTTATCCCTTGTTCTTATTTCGGCTGGACCCTTTGAAAGATCAAGATTGCTCAGGCGTTCACCCTTTGTCCTCGTCTGCTCAGCCAGTTTAGAGGCAACCATCAGCCATTGGTTATCCTCTGAGGCTTTTGATTGTCCTCGAAGATAATCCCCCAGCTGCCAAAAGCTATCCATGCTTCCCATCTTGCAAACTCTAATAAGAGAGGAAACGTAATTTGTAAAGAATTGTTTAATTACACAAAAGAGGCATAGAAACACGGCAAATACTAAGCAAAAATAAAAGGAAAACGAAGGCAAATATAATAATTCATCAATTGATTTTGTTCAAGATTGGCCTAACAATAACAATTAGAAAAGAGTAAGCAAATATTAACCAGTCAACGCCAAGAAGCTTCAATTCCTACACAATAACCACAGAAAATCTCAAGAATTAAGCAATAATTTGATAACCAACCGTAACGCACCAAAAACTTGAAAGTTCACACTTCCTTTTTCTTTCCCGCACTTTTCACAAACACAGAAACATAAACCCAGAAATTCTAAAACTTAAAGAGTCAACCACACTTGACTCAGAAAAGAACCGACAATTTTTCTAATTCAAACCCAACACAACAAAATTAACCCCAAAAAATAAAACCCAATGTATAATCGTCTTTAGAACAATACCTACAAAGGCAAAATCATCAAAAAAAAAAAAAGAATACATATTAAATGTAAAGCATTGAACATAGAACTAAACAAAGAGATGCAGGCTTCACCAAGCAAGGTAAAGCTTCAATGTTTTGACCCATATTTAGGGATCGAATGAACCCTAGATTTGGGGGATCCAAAAAAGAAAAAAGTACCTTTAGCTTTGCTAGCTATGCAAGTGAAACCCGTCAGACACGACACAGAAGGAGAAGGGGTTGGGAGAGAGAGAGGGAGAGAGAAACTATGAAAGAGGGGATCTTAATTGTCTTGAACAATTTGATGACGAAAATGCCCCTCAGGAGATTGAGTATTTTCGGGCTTTCCGAGCAAAAATTGTGGTGCGGGTGGAGTTCTCGGACACGCCGCGTGTACACACTTTTCCCTTTCCTTTTTTGGAGTAATTAAGGGCTAGTTTGATAATGTGTTTAAAAAGTGCTGTGAAAAAAATGTTTTTAAAAAATGCTTTTGAAAAATTTAGTTTAAAATTTAAGTATTTAATATTGCTGTTAAAAAGTATTTTTGTGAAATAAAATGTCTATTTTAGACATATTATTATCAAGTAACAAATATGTATTTAAATAATATTTAAATTAGTTAATATTATTATATTTTAATAAGAATATAAAAAAATTATTATAACTTCTTGTTAATATTTTAATATATAAAATATAAATTTTAAATATTTTTAAGCAATAAATATTAATTATTTATAAAATTTAATTAGAATATATAAACTATATTTTAAATATTTAAATATAACTATTAAATATTTGTAATTGGTATTTTAAAAAATATTTTTTTATTTTTAATTAATGATTTTAATACATTTGTAATTAAGTACCAAGAAAGAAAAAAGAGAAAGTACTATGTTATTTGAGGGGTAAAAAAGTAATTAAGCACTAAAAGTGCTTTTGGGGAGGAAAAGCTAAAAATTTTAGCTTCTCCTTTTCAGAACTGCTTTTGAAAAACACTTTTGAAAAGTTAAAAATTTCAGCCAAAAGCAGCTTGTTCTGCATAGTTTTTATTCCAGAAGTGCTTTTGAAAAGCAATGCAGAACTGGCCCTAAATCCAATGGACTTTTTGACCGAACTTATTAAGTGAGTTATTAAATTGTGATTAGTTTTGGCTCTGATTAATCTTAATATGTGTTTTAAAATTTTTAATTATTTTAGGTTTAGATTATTTTAAAATTAAATAAATTTCCATTTATTTTATTTCATATAGTGTTAAATGTTTCTATCATAATAAATTTGGATAATTTTAGATTTTGATCACTTTAAATTTGTATTATTTCAAGTTTAGAATATTTCGAATTAGAAACATTTAGAATTGTAGTTAATTTGAGTATAAATTAAATGAATTTGAGTTTTTGGCTTTCTTTGACTAAATCAAGTTCGATTGGGTTTGAACTGTTTTGGATTAGTTTTGATAATTTTTTATTACAGGTATTTCATATTTAAGTCATTTCAAATTTAAGTTATTTTGAATTTATATTATTTTATTTTAATTTCCCTTCATATGTGGTGTGTTCTTTTCGACTCAAGTAATTTCATGTTAATTTTGAAATTCAAATCGAATAAATTTGAGTCATTAATTTTTTTTATCAGCTCAAACTGAATAAAATTTAAATTCAAATGAATCAAATCGGATTCTCGAATTCACGTTAACAATTAATTAAATAACAAATTATCAATCATGTTTTTAACTTTTATTATCATTGAATTAAATAAATAATTTATGTTTTGAAGATTGAAGGGTGATTGTTATTGTATTAGCACGACATGTTATGTGCATTTTAAATCATACTAAAACATGATTCCAACATGTAATGCACAAAAAGTGAGCACTAAATTATAAATGGTGAGTGTGGCTGACGACAAGAATGAATGGATGAATGCATTTTGTTTGTTGGTAAAATTGGACACCATGTGACATCTTCATATTAAATTAAATGGTCAACGTGAGCATACAGTATTTATAAATTATAGGAACAAAAAATTTTAAGCTGTACATTCAATCCAAATAAATATTAATGTGGCAAACATCCGTCTAAAATTAGCTGGCAAATCAATTCCATTTGTCCCTTTTTTCACTTCCATCAAGGGAAATGGACCAAATCATCAATTTTACCAAAGCTCAATTGTCATTTTAACCCTAAAGAAGTAACAATAAATAGCATCCAACAAACAAGGGATGGGGCCAAAAAAAATTGAGTGGGAGGGGTGAGATGAAAACTTGTAGAATTTAATTTATATGGGATAATTTTAGAAAGTTATTTTAGTCATTCAATAAAAATATATGACTTTATATATACATATATTGATATAATGTCTAATTTTAAGCGTAACATCTTAAATCTTTTGGTACTGAATTATAAATTTTTTAAAAGATTAAAATGTAATTTTATCATATAATATTTTATAATTCCATATTTTAAAGGGAATAAATAGAATTATTTTTTCACATTTGGAGTTAAAGTAGAATTTTATTATTTTTAAAGGGATTGAACTAATATTTTTCATTTTTAGAGGATCAAGGTCCTTGCTATCCCCTTCCAACATTGCCTCTTCAAACCCTTAAATCAAAGAAAAAAAACATGCTTAAGCACGCTTAAACTCTAATTCTTCTTATTGTTGCAATCAAGGTAAAGTCAGAAAATTCTTTTAGGGGGCCAAAATTAAATTTTAAAATTTATTAGTCTCTATAGTTATAATTTTTAAAGGAATAAATCAGGGGTCAAAGTATAATTTTTCTTTTATTAATTTTAAATTTTTTAAAAGGCCTAAATAGACAACTTTTCATTTTAGGGGCTTTGCCAACCCCCTAGATAGCCGCCAATTGCAATAGCAACGAGATTAATTGAGTTAAATCACAGTCAACATCACTTTAGATTTTTTTAAAAGAGTTTTTAATTAATATTAATCACTTTCTAATGTCAGATAAATTCTCTTTAATAATATTTTAAAATTTAACTTTAATTAATGTTGATTAATTAAATAATTTAATAAATAATAACAGTAACACAATGTTTATTCAGTTTATGATATATATTATGTTTAGAATTTAAAATCTTAAAATTTACGATTTTAGGATTCTAAAATATTGGGTCTTGAGTTGAAGATTATTAGGATACAAAATATTAAAATTTATAAAAAATAAATAAATTTATTTTAACGTATGCTCGCAGCTGGAGAGACAGCTAGAATTTTATATTGGGCCTAAATACAGTTGTAGAAACAAAAGCCAGACAATTGCGAGAGTAGGGGCACAATACCTGATAATATTTCAACAAACGTGTTTTATTACTATTAAAAAATTCTATTACACGTGTTTATGTGTAAAAATTATAAATTTAGAATATAAATACGTATTTAGAAATAATATATAAAAATATATAATAAATAATGAAATTTATTGTTTGAAACTAATTAATCATAATAACACATAAAATATAGACGATATTAAAATAAAAAATAGATTAAATTATGATAAAACTAAATTTAAACACATAAATACATCAATAAAAAATATTAAATGCACTATAATTATTTATTATGATTTGTCAACGATTGTGAGTTAGTGTCAAGTTGACCAGAGGCGTAGTCAGGGGGGCTCGCAGTTGCCCTGGCCCCCCTAAAATGAAAATTTATTATTTAGTCCCTTTAGAAATTTTTAAAATTTTAAATTAGTAAATGTAAAATTGCACTTTGACCCGCTAAAATTATAAAAATTTGATTTAATCCTTTAAAAATTATAAAGATATAGACTATAAAAAGTTAAAATTTTATTCAACCCCCCTTAAAAGTTGTTCTGGCTTCGCCCCTGAAGTTGACTTGTGGCACAAACTCAATTAACAATATTATTAATATATATACAACCGATGGAGATAATAAATTATGTATATTAAAATAAAATTATATAAAATATATTAAAAAAAGTTTTGGCTAAGTAGTAAATTTAAGGTTTTATTTATCCAATTGGTATGAGTTCAAATCTCATTATATGTATATTTTAATTGATTTTTCTTAAAATGAAAATACCAAAATACCCTCAAATAGTATAATTTATTTTAATTACGAAAGGATATTCTCATAATTTTCTAACCAAGTTGGTGACTCGATTAAGGGTGACATCAACTCAAAAAAACAATTCATAGATATAAATAAATATTTATTATTATACCGGACCACACGTTGGGATGTAAGAGCAACATAACACGCAAAGATAACAATAGAAAATGAAAATAAAAGTGAAAAAGATTAAAATATGCTATTAATCCCTGTATTTTTATAGAATTTGAGATGTAATCCCTATATATTAAAAGTTAAAAATTTAATATTTTTATTTTTTAATTTAAAAATTATAGTTCAATCATTATCACCGTTAATAGTTTCAATAAAAATTGTTAATTTAATATGTTTATTCTCAATTAATCATACGTCACTTTTCATGATGACAGCTTAATTAGCATGTCAAATAGATAATCTTTTACAGAAAAATACATATTATTATAATAATTGAATTAAAATTTTAAATTAAAAAAATAATTTACTAAATCTCAAATTTTATAAAAGTAGAGAAAAAAAACAAAACATTCTATTCCCGACACTACACCCTTCACTCCAAACTGCCCTGGCCAGGTTGATGAGTGGTCTCTTTGTTAAACCTTCTTGATTATTGAATTTCAAACCCCACACCATTATTGCGAGAGATCATGTCCAACCTCTGGCTTGGTGTAGTTACCCAACTTTTCACCAAATTGAGGCTCCACTCCCCACTCCCCACATAATGCAATTAGATAGATTCTTTGACACTATTTCCAGTACCACTTTCCTAATATTTGCACAAAGGTTAACTTCAGTTAAATAAGAATATTTTCGAGAATTGGTCCCCATTAACCCCCAAAACGTCAGAAAAAAGGTGTAGATCTCGTATCAAATTTTCCTCCTTTTTCTTTTCGTTTTTTCATTTTAGGAGGAAAAGTGGGAATATAGGGCTGCTGCTCATTGATTAAAAATCTTGACATCATTTCCCCCACAGATAACGTTAATTCATTTACTAAAAAGATGAAATTTTAGTTCGGGGGTGAGATTTGATGATAGAAAATTAAAGCTATCCCAAATGAATTTGCTAGACAATAAAAATAACGGTAAAAGTATTATAAACTCTTATACTAATAATTTGATTGCATTTTACCTTCTACATTCAAGAAATAAGTAAATTAGTCATTGTACATTAAATTAAAGGGTAAATTGATTATTTATGTGAAAATTTTCATTCATTTGTATTATTAAATACTAGTGTGATTGACAAAATAATCAAACAATGACACACGACGAGTTACGTATATCTTATGCTGACATACAATGACCAATTTTTAATAGCAAAAAATGGACGAAATTTTGAATAGGAAGACTAGTGATTTAACGTACAGTAACTAATTTGCCCATTTTTTTGAGTAAAGAGAGAATAAAACATAATTTGACTACTTGCACAAGGACATCCATGGTACTTTTACCCAAGATGAGCATAGATACAAGGAAAAAACATAAATCATTGGACCAAAACTCAAGGATTGTATTTGCTTCAAACAGTTTCCATTTCAACACTAAAAACTAAACCCAAATCCAACAAATATGAATATAGAGGAAAACCAAAGTCTATACTGAAATTAGTTCAAGATCTCAGACAATTTATCTCTCGATCTGTGCTGTTGAGTCAGTAAAATGAAAGCAAGCCTGCAATTCAAACAAAAGATTCGGAGTTAGCACAATTCCCCCAAAACTAGCAAACTCGAGTCCAAATGTAAAGCATGCACATTGCTGAGGTGTTTGTGGTGTATTTCACAGAGGTCTACTCAAAGAAGATAAATTAATGGCTATATCTATTTGTTAATCTGCAATTATTTGGTTTATTTGCTTATGGATGCCACCCAGATACAGAAACTTAATTCAACATGATCATGTCTAACCCTGCTGCAGAATCCAGTATTTGACATGTAACAGATAATTGATACTTTATGTTTATGACCCTAAAACAGCTTCAACAAATATGATCTAGGAAAGTGCTCGCCTTCGACGCTTTCTTAGTTCTCACCCATTCTCATTGCTCTATCTAGAATGTGAGTTTAGACCACTTTATTGCTCATTAGGTATAGCAAAATTGGAGCTATTGCATGATCTAGGAAAGTGCTCGCCTTCGACGCTTTCTTAGTTCTCACCCATTCTCATTGCTTTATCTAGAATGTGAGTTTAGATAAATTAATGAAATATTGCATGAACAAGTCGAGGTCGATATCGTCCAAAAAGGTTTCTAAGACAATCACATGAATCACCATAGCAGGAAAGGAGTTTTCCCATTGTTTATTCCTTTTTCTACATAATACCGACCCTGGGACGCCAAATGGGGATTCATCAATGAAGAACAATACTATGTAGTTAAAAACTAATTCAATTTCCAGGCTTTCCCTACCACTCAAGAATCTAAACTTCAGAAAATTTTCAATTTTCATAGTTGTGGAGAAC
This sequence comes from Gossypium stocksii, assembly GCA_020496765.1. Taxonomy (NCBI): domain Eukaryota; kingdom Viridiplantae; phylum Streptophyta; class Magnoliopsida; order Malvales; family Malvaceae; genus Gossypium; species Gossypium stocksii. The sequence continues at coordinate 6,980,039 of CM035626.1, read as the reverse complement.
AGATTTTCACAAGATCCAGAAGATTTCGTTTTCCAATGTATTAACTTCCAAAATGATTCACATAAACACAGATAAATACCGAATCAGTGACAGATCTATTGTAATTAAGACAGCAAACCTCGTATCAATGTGAAAAATAAAGTAAAACAGAAGGAACCGAACCTTACCTAACCGGATCCAACAATAATGTTGTTAATGGGGATAAAGATGAGCTTGACGAAAAATCCTACAAATCCCATAACCACGAATCCGATCGCTGTACGGAACGCCACCTTCGTAAATTCTAAAACAAAAAGAATCTTCCAATCAGGATTCTGACGGATCAACAAAATCTAATAATCGAGAGAAAAAAAAAGGAAACATCAGTAACCTTTGCGATCGGGCTTGTGGCATCTCTTGACGAGACGAACACTGTCCTTAGCGAACTCCCTTAGCGGATCAAAAACTGAGTCAATTGCGTCCATTTTTCCTGTTTATTTAGCTGATTTCTGCTTTGCAATTTGAAAGTAAGTTTTGATTTCTAAGATCCGTTAATAAAATAGGATTTTATTTGTTTGGACACTAATAGCCCCATATGTTCATTTAAATGGACAATTTTACCCCTATATCTAGGGATATGATTGACCTTGGGTAGATCTCCATAACAATAACTTAATAAGCAGATTTGGGTATGAAATCATAATCTTGATATTACATTTGATTGATGGACACTTTTACCTTAACTGCTAATATTATTACCTTTTAACATAAAATTATATTATTTTAATTCCTCGTAATTTTATTTTTTCAAATAATATTAAGACTAATTTCATTAATTTTACATTTTCGAATAAAAATAAAATTTAAGTATAGTTGAAAACAAAATTACTCATTTTTCTCAACAGTGTCAAATTTTAAAATTATAACTATTATATTTATTTTAAATATTTATTTGTTATTATATTAATGAATAATAATTATGGTGGGATATGAACAACTTTTCATCAATTATTAGAATCATGAATTATAAATTTATTTTAACATCATATATTTACTTATATATAAATTGTAATATAAATAAAAATTATTATTAGTTATCATAATTTCATGGAATTTGAAATTAAAAAATATTTTAAAAATTAAATTGGTTTAAAAATAATCTATAACAAAGATAGTTTAATAAAATATTTTTCTATGTAATCTTAAGTTGCGTTAAATATGCAATTGAATTTTTTTTGAACAATCTCATTATAAGTTCTAATCATATCTAGGTTTTTTTTGAAATAATGTCTAAAATTACTGGTAGCCCTACCTTAAACCATAAATAATAGAATAATACACTTCAACACAGTTAAACGCACATCCTCCTGTATTAATAATAATGTCTATATCAATCAAACTAAGACTTAATCGACAATAAACAATTGAATCTTACATTGCAACTAAATGGATCAATGCAACATACTATAAACTTCTCCTTAAAATATTGCATTCCTGTTATGGAATATTTATTCAACTAACCGTTTCTAAAAATTAATTTAAAATAAAAATTATATTAACTAATACTCTTGTTTGAGATTGTAAAACTCAAATTCAACTGATAAAATATTTAAAAAACTATTTATAAGTAATAAATATTATTATAATTTTTATATTTTCATATAAAATTTTATTTATATAAAAATTTTAAAAATAATTAAAAAAATTATTTAAAATAATTATGAATTTAAAGAAAATTATTTACTTCTTCGCTTAAAACTCATTCAATAAATAGTTTTTTTTTTTTTTGTAAATATATTTTTGCAGCTTAGGTTCCCATTGCTTTTGCTTTTTTAAAGCCTTTTCTTTTTTTGGGTTTTTTTATTTGTTGATTTAACTTCACTCAATTCTTTGACAATGATGGGAAAATAATCAATTATTAGACCTGATGATGACTAAATCACTTATTCAAATTCAGAGGTTCGTTTGAAAGTTGTTTGAATAAAAATATAAACTCAAAAAATGAGTTTAGACAAAAAATAAAGCTCATTTAGAGAACAAGTTACGCCTCGCGCAATACTTTTTTGGCCCGGGCTCAGCCAAACTTGAATTTGACAAAAAAATCTATTGTTTTTTGTTGTTGTTTTGCTACTATTTCACTATTATATTATTATTATTTTTTTGTTATTATTTGGATATTATATAATTATTATTTTATTGTTAAATTTATTACTATTTTAGAGTATTTGTTTATTAAGTTGCAACTATGTTTGTGTTATTTAAATATAATTATTTTTTATATGTATTTTCAATGTGTTTGGAAAATATTTATTTTAATGTTTTTAATAATAATAAAAATTAATACGAACAAGCCGAGCCAAGCTTGAATTTAATATTTTTATCTAAATTAAACATATAAAATAAACTTAATTTTTTACACTAATCCACCTCGACCCCATGATTACTTAGAATTATATAACTCAGCATATGGTTTGAAGAACAATGGCTTCCATAACTTATCAAATGGCAGTCATCAAGGATGATATTTGTTTTATAAAACTTAAATACCACCTCTTATTTAAACATTTCTTATAATAATTTGACGATTTTCCTTTTATAATTTCTTTTCAAATTGAAATCAAAATTAAACTTATTCATAAATCAAACTATTTGATCCAGTGGGATTTTGCATAATATATTTTTTAATTCAAATTAAATTTGTACCAAATAATAAAATATATTATTATCATAGAAACAATAAAACAGAGTAAAAGTATCATGGATGATATCGTATTAGGAGTTAAGTTGTATTTTATTTCTTTCACTGAAAAATAAGTAAATTAATCATTATATATTAGATTAAAGAGTAAACTGATTAAATTTGTTAAAAAAAATTATCTATTTTTATTGTTAAAAACTGGTGTAGCTAATAGAATAACCAAACAATTACACGTGACGTGCTACATGTACCTTATTTTAACAGTAGAAATGGATGAAACTTTTAAATGGAAGGACCAGTTTATTTTTTAATTTAACGTATATGGATTAATTTACTATTTTTTAATGGAAGAGCAAAATACAATCTAACTCTTAATATATAGACCTCTATGATGCTTTTATCATAAAATGAGTCGACTAATCTGATTTAGACACAGGTGAAAAGCTTAAATTTCAAAACAAAATAGGTAAATATTGTGAAATTTTTAAAATAAATTTATTTTGTAAAATAATAAAAATTAATATCATCCTTTATTCAACATGTTATAACACTTAAAAAAATAAAATAAAATTCTCAACCGAATGAATTGAATATGGCAATAATTGTGTAGTGGATCCAATAATAGTTAGGATTCTTCAATTCAACAACAAACATATTTGGACGCATCTTAAGAAAATATTAACTCAAAAAAAGAACGCAAAAATGAAACCCATCCATCTTCAATCATTCATGTAAGACGACCAGAATCCAAAGTGTTATTCATCTTTATCATCTTCCATTTCATGCGAGAATTTTAGAATAAAGTATAAACAAACGGCACAAAAAGGATAGCTTCGCTGTACATGGTAGCTGTGCCGTTTTTTCTGCTGTTGTAATCTCACCTCATCTGTTCATCATAAAATAAATAATAATATAAAATAAAACATGAAAAAAACAGCAAATTTTTTTTTATATACAAAATCAATGAGTAGAAGCAATATCAAAACATAGCTGGCTGGTGGGGATAGCAAACCCCACTGCTTTCAGTCCCTCTCTCTTTCACTTGTTCTTCTTCCTCTTCTTCTTCTTCTTTTTTATTTTTATTTAATTTGTTTTTGTTCCATCATTACATACATGTTAGTATCTTTAATCTCTGTACTATTTTCTCCATAATTTTAGTAATTTGTTTGTTCTTTTATTTAAAAAAAAATCCTGAATTTTGTGGTGGTTCTGTTCCAGCGAAGATGCTCTGTACAGTACACACCAAATAAACCCCTCACCCTTCCCTTTCAACTTGCAGTAGGAGACAACCATTTTATCTTGCTTTACAGCCCACAAATACAAAGGAAAAAAAAAACCCAAAAAGGAATTTCACAATTTCAAATCAAAACAAATCAAGAAACAATTACTACCCAAAAAAAGGAAGAATTGGGTTCCCTTTTTCTTTTTATTTTCTTTCTTGTTTATATCAAATTTTCTACTCTGCTTGTTCTTCATTATCTTTATAAAAAGCCTTTTAGCTTCCCAAGTTTCTCGAATAATTCCAATCAAACGAATAAAAACAGTAGTTTTTTTCTTTACTTTGCTTGCTGTACATATACATATAGTATTAAGTATAAAACCCTGAGGGAAAGCGTTGTCGGCGCAGGGTCACTTTCTGTCGGCATTGTCTGTATCCAACGAGGGGTATTCGTTTCTAAGTTATTCATTCAATTTTTAAATTCAGAACTGAATTTGCATTCCAAAGCTGTCTCTGTGTTGTGTTTTTTTTTTTTCTTTCTCATTTGTTTTCGATGATTTGGACCTTCCATCTCGTTTATTAAAAAAAAAAAAAAAACCAACTACAACTATTCCACCAACTTCTTCAACTATTGCTCACCTCGATTCCTCATCACTGCTGTCTCTTTTTGTCTGCCCTCACCATCCCTTTTTTTTTTTTTCACCTTGATTTCACCCATTTGCACTTTATCTTATTCTGGATATCTCTCAGTTTTTTCCCCCAAATCGAGTTTCTTGTTTCTCGCTTCTTTCGATGTGGGAATGCGGATGATTCTGCTCCTAAAGAGATCAATTTGATTTCTCATTGCCAAATGAATGGGAATACAGGTTTGAAGTTTCCGACTTTTCTTTTTCCCTTTCATTTTCCGTCAATGTCTCATTATCTTTTTTCTCTGTGATTTGACTTTATAAATAGTACCATTTTTTTGACGACCAATTGGGTTGTGTATCTGTGATTTATATGTTCGAATCTCGTCAACTCTATGGAGGGATACAAAATGCTCTGGGTGCTCATATTAAATTCCATTTTTGTTTCTGATTTGCAGCATTATTTGGATAATTACGATTGTTGAGCGTTTCCGTACAATGGGTATTCAGTAGTATAGAATTTGAAACGTTCTAAGCTGAGTTGCTTCTTTGAGATTTTTTAACTTTTAACCAATGCAAAGCATCTTTCTTTTATAACTAGCAACTTGCTTGCCTTATCCACATAATCTATATTCAATATAATTGGATCATATGTATTACATTTCATTATATTCACATTGGCTTTTGTTGCCTGAAATTTGAATTCATATGTTGGTTCTGGATAAAGATTCATCCGGTCGTCTCGACTTCTTTATTTCAGGTTAAATGTATAATAATTTTAATCATAGCTGAAGTAGTTCCAATACCAGATGTCAAGGAATCTTGCAGCAATATTAGGAGGTGCTGCAGGAGCCGTGGCATTGGTGGGGATAGTTGGCTTGCTGATATGGTTCTGCCTATTTCACAAACGGGGTGTTTCAAGAACATCCGAGACCGGATCTTCGGATCCCTCTGTTCAAGGTAGTAACATTTATGTCATGCTTATTTCAAGAGTCCCTTAAAAGCCACAAGCACGGTGTACTAGATAACTTATTTGCGTTTTCTCCGCTGACTTTTAGGAAGACATATTGGGGTCCAGTTGTCACTGCGGGAAGCTAGACGGTTTGAGTTGAGGGAGTTGTCTTTGGCGACCAAAAATTTCAGTGATAGAAACCTGATCGGGGAAGGGAAATTTGGTGAGGTATATAAAGGTTTGCTTCAAGATGGAATGTTGGTTGCTATAAAAAAGCGAGCTGGAGCTCCTAGTCAGGAATTTATTGATGAGGTAAAAGCCACTTGCCTTGCCTTTATTGCCTTGATCATGGTAATGGGAATCATAACTAACATCCATGGCCGATCGAGGATTGCTTTTAGGGAGAGATTTTTCATAGGGTTCTAAAAATTCTAAAAAAATACTTGCTAATTTGAGTCCCTCATAATATTTATTTAGGGTTTCTAGCATCTATCAAAATATAGCAAAGAATATCATACAACCCACACTTAGGTCTCAACCTGGCAGGGTTTCATCCTAGTAATTAGTTGTCAACATTTTTGGTTAATCTTTTTCTTATTGAGCTCAATTTGATGACTCCATCTTGGGTTGTTTGCAAGCTTGTCATGTTCTTTCTTCAGCCTTTGGTATGATCTATTTAAGATGTAAAATATGTATTTGCCTTTAAATTTCGGTCCAATATCGTTCCCTATCCATGCTTCTTTAGTACAGACTCATTCACGGTTTGTCCTTTGATCTAATGGTACTCAACTTTACTCCTAGGCATGCTATCTTTCATCCGTTCAGCATCGGAATCTTGTCACTCTTTTGGGCTACTGCCAGGAAAATAATCAACAATTTCTTGTTTACGAATATATACCCAATGGAAGCGTTTCCATTCACTTGTACGGTAACTCTCTATCCAGTCACAATTTTTGCATTTATGAACAAACTTCTCCATCCTACATATATGTATATGTCATGTTGGGAGAGTTCATCTAGGCAAATGGATGAGGATTTAATAGTGAAAGTGAAATAGTATTTAGTTCTATATTGAACTTTTTTCTGGTTTATTTCTGCAGGAGTTGGTCAAGTCTCAGCTCAGAAGATAGAATTCAAGCATAGACTTTCAATAGCTCTAGGTGCAGCTAAAGGTGATCCTCTGCAAAATCAGTGAGCATTTGTGGCTTTCCTGGTATCAGTTTTTCTTTTCTTTAGATAAACTAATCCAAATAGGAATAAGCGTCCCACAAAATTGTTTCGTAAGCTTCTGTAACACTTCGCAATTCAGATGTTCATCTTCTATGGTTGTGATTTTCGAAAATTTACTGCCTGATTTACGTTGCCTAGATTTGTTATTTGTCCCTTTTGCAGGCTTGGCTCATCTCCACTCTTTAAGTCCTCGATTGGTACATAAAGATTTCAAAACGGCAAATGTTCTTGTAGATGAGAATTTTATAGCAAAGGTTGCAGATGCAGGACTGCGTAATTTTCTGGGAAGAATTGATGTTGCTGGACCTTCTTCTCAAGTGACAGCAGATGAGATATTTCTTGCTCCTGAGTACTCTCTCTTCACTTTGTGACTGTTCTGATGGTGTATCGTTCATAATTCTTACATGTATGCATTGACTAATGCAGGGTGAGGGAGTTTAGACGTTTTTCCGAAAAAAGTGATGTGTATAGTTTCGGAGTATTCCTTTTGGAGTTAGTAAGTGGGCGAGAAGCATCAGAATTACCATCTTCAAACTCCACAGAGAACCTTGTCGAGTGGGTATGACATTGGCTTCATTTGTGCACTTATTTATACTCTTTCCAAATACTTGCTTAGGAAGATGAGATGACAGCTATTAGTATCTTTCTATGCATGAAAGGAAAACGTGTAAGCTTTCATTTCTTTGTGCATGTGTTTGACTTCCATGGCTTCGCAAACGCCATGGATTGGAGATGTTATGAGTTGCTGGTTTTATACAAGCTTAATCGTGCATTTCTAAATATCGTAGTTACTAACCACGTGATTTAACTTACGAGTTTCCGATTTCTCCATGAGAAAGCATTTGAGCCTTGGCAATGAAATTCAGACATTAGTGTGAGTTGTAGTTAAATAACATAACTTTTCGGCTTTTGCTTTTCTGGAAGGTGCAAAATAGCCACGATTACAGCAACATTTCCAGCATCATTGACCCGAGGTTGGGCAGTAGCTTCACAGCTGAAGGCATGGAGGAATTCATAAGGTTAACCGTCCGATGTTTGGAACCATCAAGCGAGAGGAGACCAACCATGAGCTATGTTGTAGCGGAGCTTGATCGGATACTCGATAAAGAGATGAGCTTGACGACGGTGATGGGGGAAGGAAGCCCAACTGTGACCCTTGGAAGCCAGCTTTTTAGAGCTACAAAATAGGAGGAAAAAAAGAAAACCTGTAAGCCTGCAGCATCCAAATACCGGGAGTGACATGCGTGTGATATTGGTGAAGTACAAATTTTACTTTGAGATTCAGCTGTTTGTTAAGTGTATAAAAAACAGCTGTAATAATTTTTTTCTTTTTGTTTTCATTTTTATGTTCATTATTATTATTATTATTATTATTATTATTATAAGATAAAAATGTGATGAGAAATCTTTGTTGTAAACCAAATATTTGTTGTTAATAGCAAAAATGGGTTGGTGTGATTTTTACATTAATCATACTTTACACTGTTAATAATCGTGAACTTTAGATTCTGATTCATCCTTGTTATGTACTACGAACTATGATACAGAGTGTCATGCTTTATTTATTGATCATTTTGGTTAATTGGGTCTTCTTACGTAAAGTTTGTATGAATATGTATATTTTTCCCATTCAATTTCAATACATGAGAATAAAATTTAAAAACATTTTCGTCATTATTCAAAAATTAATATTATCTACAATTATTTTGATCATATTTATTTTTTTACATAAAAAGTCCAGAATTACTCATATCTTTCTCTTCAGGATAATGCCTTTCAACTCAACTTAGTTGAATTCATCTCTTCCTAAAATGACAATAATATCCATGTCAATCAAGATAACACTTAGTAAAATAAGAAATTAAAAAATTTTGTTGAGATTGTTCGTTTGGAAATTTCTTGAAAAGCTTATCATAGGTTCTTCTCTCCATTAGAACAATAGGACCATTATACTCATTACTAAACTTGTTGAAGAGATGAAATATATCTAAAGTATATCTTTTTTATAAGAAGTTCAATCGATCAGTAGAAGAAAAATTAGGCTAAAAATTAGGATACATTATGGGAAAATAAAACTTATATCGAAGAGAAGCAAATGAAAGGCTTTTATAAAAATTCTCGTAGAATTGAAAATGAAGTTTTCATCCACTAAATGCTAGATGATGAATTAGTAACTGCATCAAATCTCCAAAATATTCCCAATTGTTTTGAACTGTACTTTACATGAGATTCCTCTTTTTTATTTCTAAGCAAAGTATCAAGCATAGTTAGTTGAACAATTTAAAAATAAAATTGAAAATTGTATGAAAAGAAATTACAAATAATAATTTTTACACAAACAATAATATTTTAAAAACACACATAAACACATTTATATTACGAAAAATATAAACAAACAATAACAAATTTTAATTTTCATTATTAATTAAATTCATTAAACATAAAAAAATATATATATTCAAAACCCAGGCAAGCCAGGGTTAATTCAATTACACTAAACACACCCATTATTGTAAAAGCAAAAACCCTTACAGAACCCTGGCGGCTTTAATCTGAAATCTCAACTTCCGGCCGATCGCTGTGGGTTACTCAAGTTCTCAGTTTTTCTTTAACACGAGAGAAGAGTAAATATGAGATTCAAGAAGCAGAAGCGTCACCGGAAGACGGTGAGATTTTTCTGCGTGTGCTTCGGTTTCAGGCAGCCATTCAAGGTTCTTTGCGATGGAACTTTCGTGCACCACCTTCTTCACAATGACTTAACACCCGCTGACAAGGCTCTCTCCAATTGTCTTTCTGCCCCTGTCAAGCTTTTCACCACCAGGTTCAAACCCCCACCCTTTTGTTGGCCGAGTGTCTAAAGATAATTGCTTATATGAAAACCTAACCCCTTTTTTGTTGTGTGGGGTTTTCAGCTGTGTTCTCGCAGAGCTGAAGAAACTCGGTGCTGCTCAGTCTGCATCTTTCCAAGCGGCTCGTAAACTCGCAATTGCTAGGTAAACCCCTTTTTTTTTTTTTTCTCTCTTTTGAACCTGGTAGGGGCTAAGTTACTGGTACTATCAGTTTTGCTTCTGAATTGTGATGGCGTGGCTTCTCGGTTTAATTTTTTTTTTCTTTTTTGACAATTGTTTGGGGAAAGTTAACCGTATGCATAATTTTCCTAGTTTGGCCTTGTTTCTATGAGTTAAATTTGTTTGAACAGTAACTGAACCTCATATTCAGATGTGATCATGAGAAGGTGGTCAGTGCTGATGCTTGCATTGCGGAGGTCATTGGAGAAAATAACTCTGAGCACTTTTTTGTTGCTACCCAGGATGCTGATCTCCGAAAGAAACTTCAGAAGGTGACTTTCTATCCCTTTTTTTGCTTTTAAATTCTTAGCATTGCTATTCTATGTTAGTTGGACTTGGGTCCGGGTGTTAGATGTATTTATTTTTCTTCTTAGTTTTTACATGTCTTTGGGGGTCCTTAAAGTTTTGTATCATCACACTTTGGATGTGTTGGACACAGCTACATCACGAAAATAACGAATCGGAGCAAAAGTTGCTATTTGCTCTATTCTTTTTCCTTCAAGGAGACATCATTTTTTGCATTCAACTTGAACATTCATACTGTTATGCAGTCTCGCTTTTGGAGTTTGTATTATTATTTTCCTATGAACTTGTATTCTGATTTTGTGTTCTTCTCTTCCCTTAGGTACCTAATGTTCCTTTAATATTTGGCCTACGAAATGCCCTTTTCCTTGAGCAACCATCTAAGTTTCAGCGTGATTTTGTCAAATCTTCTGAAGAAAAACGCCTTCATTTGACTGAGAAGGAATATAAGGCATTAGAGAAGAGGACTACTAGTGTTCCAGCAAATGCGGATGAAGAAGATTCAGGTGATGAAGAAGGTTTGGGTCATCACAATCCAGGGTTGCAACCACACAATACCAGGAATTATTTAGGGAAGGAAAGAGATGTAAAGGATAGAGTTCGATTTAAAAGAAAGAAAGCTAAGGTACTTTTCCTTATCCACCTTCTGAGTTGTACCAATTTGGTCACGTTTATGCGATGTGCTTCTCTAACCTAATCATTGCAGGAGTTTCTATGGTTTTTGCATTTTTTATATGAGAATGCAAGTTTCCTGAACTGCTTTTGCAAATATTACTGAGGATTCATGAAATCAGAACATGTTAGTTGGAAATACGAAAATGTCAATGAACATGCATTATGCAAACTTGACATCTACTGCCATCACCGATGTCATCTGGCTAACATTACATGCCATTGGTTTGAAAAGCTAAAATCATGGAATAATTAGAATCTTTGAGGGATGTAGGTCGCTTGGAGATTGTGCTATCACGTCTTGAAACGGAATTCTAGTATTTAATATTAACTGTTTTACAGACTAAAATGTATAACTACTGCGATATCATTCCCATATAACTGTTTTCTTTAACTTATAAGGTGCCATCATAAAGCTCATGGGATTGACTTTTTTTTCTTCTCAACTTTTATAGGGTCCAAATCCGCTTTCAGTGAAGAAGAAAAAAAGCCATGAAAACCTGAATCGTGCATCTGGGAAGGTAAGCTTGTTTTAGTCTCTTTTTCAAATGTATTTACCTTTGTCTTAGGGATTGAGTCAAATAATCCAGCCTCCTGCAGCATTAGTAATCTATTAAGTTGAGCATTGGAATGAAAGCTAAATTTTGCTTTCATGCACTATTTGATATCGAAGTCTCTTTGCAGGAAGTTAAGGGTGATGATGGCAATGGTGAAAACAAGAGGAAAAGGAAGCGGTCTCGCAGAGGTAAAACTGTTGCTGGGGCAGATGTGTAGTGCATTAAGGTACGAGAGACAAAAAAACTTGGTTGTAAGTATGATGGTAACCATTCCCAAAAAAAAAAAAAAAGAGTATGATGGTACCCTAACTGCAACGCAATCAATTGAAGAGATGCTACTGTGGTTTTATGAGGTTTTCACTCTCCAAAAAGACTTGATGACATTTTAGATACTCTCTAGGGGGAGTTGAGTTGAGCTGAGCTAAGAGGGATCAATTTTGTGTGTAATGTCTTATCTCTTTGTTCATGGTGTGTTCGGAGAATGTAAGCATGCCGATTCATCATTTATTTATTTTTCACTTTTGCTACTTTGCATTAAATTTTGTGATGGTTTTAGATAGGAGCCATGAATCCTATAGGGGCTACATACAACAATTATTGTTGGGATACAAGTGTTCATACCGTATTCAACATATGAGGTGTCTTTGTGGACAAACCCCTTAGGTTTAATGTTGGTGGGGATCGTGACATTTGATGTGAGAGTTTAGGTACTAGCGATTTACCATGTGGGCTTTTGTTGTAGTGAGGAGGATGCCAATAAGAAGTCATGAATCTAACATTATGAGGGTAGATTTTGAAATATAAGTGTTTGACATCATTTTCAATTTAGGAGATGTTGACTAATTGAAATTTTAAAAATCCAAACTATTAGTCTAATTAATTTTTTTTTTGAAATTCATTAACCAAACCAAATTAACTTTGGCTTATTTGGTCAGTTAATCAAGTTAACTGAAATTTATATATATATATTTTTCCTTTTCATTAAACAAGTCTAAAGCATAACAAAAAAAAAAAAAGAAGACAATGTCAATGTTAATGCTCTTTTTATTTAATTTTAAATAACATAACGGCAACATTAAATTAATAACATAACATGTAAAGTAACGGTAGGTTTTAAGCTTTTGTTAATTGTTTTATTTTAGTTTAATTTTTCATAATATTTTTTTATTTGACTATTGATCAATTTGGTCATATATTGGGCTTATAAATATAAAATGTATACTATTAATTTTAGTTAAGCGATTAATTCAAGTAATTAGTCAGAAACAAATTTTCACAATTTGAAATCGATTGATGAATCGATGAATTAATTAAGTTGAAATATGGTAAATGCAGTTGTCCCTTCCTCATTGTTTTTATCACTCCAATCACATTAATTCAATCATTGTGTCGATGGAAATTAAATAAGGATGGGATATCATGACATGTTTTGAGAGTAGAGTACCAACTTCCTTTGAAAGGACAAGCTTTAGATTTTAGTTAGATGGATGTAGTAATGAGTACGGCATATTATTTGGTAGTCTAATAAATAATATATACCCTTGCAGACATTAAGAAATCATATATACAAGCGATTTGAAGTTGGAACTTGAAATGTTGTGGAAGACCGAGTAATCTCTAATAACCAAGTTGCATAACCCTCCCTTATTCTTCCTATGGAGTAATATATTAAAAACAAAACCCCAACAAAGGGCATCAAACTCTATATATGTTGTAGGCATTCCACCTTGGGGACAACTGACAAACATTCAGCTCGATTCTTGGCCCATGCCCATCCTCCCCCTCCCTCCCTTGTGGTTTCCAAAGACGTCCTCGGGCACCACCCATTTTGTTTCATTCTCCCAATTACCTCTATTTATCTGTGTCATAATAATATAACTCTAGTACTAAAAATATTATATGGAGGAGAAAAAAGGAAATGCAATCCAGTACATGGCCCCATCCCATCCCATATTATGCATCTCAATATCTGATATGAATGCAGTGCAGAGCAGGCATCCACATGCAAGCAAGTTTCTTCACCTATACATGTATTCCATTGGTACGTCATGGGTTCAAATTCCACCGTCTCTCTCTCCCCTTCCCTGGAAGCATATTGGATGCCAATTTCAGTGATTCAGCAGCTTACAACACAACCCCCATGTGCACCATGTAGATATAAATGAACAAAAAAGAAGAAGAGTGATTTGAATGGTTACCATTGGTCGTTGAAGAAAAGTAGGGTCACTTTTTGTTAAGCTCTCATTTCTCAGTATCTTGTCAGCATGTTCAGAATCAAATGACAGCTTTTTATTCATTAGTTTATTTATATATAATAACTCCTCAGGTTGCAGACAAGGAAATACAGTAGAGAAGTTGCAGAAAAAAAAGTGAGAGCAAGTTAACGAGTTCCGTTGCCAAAGACCAGTCATCGAAATTCAAAGTCAAATGAGGTTCATCATGCTTTCCTTAATTATGATGTTGTCTTTGTCTAACAAAGTAGTACCACTTGTGACACCATTCATCTGTCTCTCCTCTTTAACCAGACAGTAACGGATACTCCCCCAAGTTGTAATTGTGATGTTTGGGTTTCTTTTAAATAGACGTGGATGAAATTTGAAGCTTTGAATCATGATTGTTGCCACTGTGTCTGTGTATGGTGGCTGATGGTCTCCCCCTGTTTGAAATAGGTGAAATTATCTTAAATTAGCTTTTCTCATGAATCATTTTAGTCTTTTTTTTAATTATTAAAAATCAAATAAAAATATATTTTAACTGAATTTTCGTTCATTAATTGAAAAAAAACACTTTATGCGAATTTTTTTTAGTTCTAAAAGTTTACTTTAGCATATTTGAATGGATTAGATTAATTCATCTAATAAAAAAAACCTAATTTGACTCATACCTATAATAGAGTGAATTTATATGTATCTAAATCTGATTATGAGTTGGGCCGGACGGGTTCAAGTCGAGTTGATGCAAAATTTTCGGCCCTGGTTTGATCTGAAAAATGAGCTTAAAATATTGTTCAAGCTCAGTCTAAGTTAAAAATGTTAAACTTGAGCCCAACTCGGTCTACCTGTATTAAATTCTTTTTTATTTTTTATATAAAAATAAATTTAAAAATATAATATATCAAATATACTAAAACCATTAAAATAAATGTCTCCCAACAAATTAAATATACATTGCTTAAATAACACTAAGTTGCAACTTAGTAACCAAATTACCTCTAAAATAGTAACAAAATTAACAATAAAATAAGAGTTATGCAATATTCAAACAATAACAATAAAGTAGTAGCAATATAATAGCAAAATATTAGCAAAACAATTTATTTAGATTAGCCTCGGGCTAAAAAATCCTATCCCAAGCCCGACACGTTTAGAAAACGGGTTTTACTTTTTGTCTAATCTCATTTTTCAAGTTTATATTTTTTCCCAAACTCTCTCACTTTTCGAGCAAACCTACGAATCTAGATAATGACCTAATCCATGATCAGATCTGCACGTCCATAATTTCTACAATTTATGACATAGGCCCAGCACCAAAAGATTAAAAGAATAAATATATAATACCAAAATATATATAAAAATAAAAATAAACCATAAGAACATATCAAGTGTTTCAATAGTTTTCTATTAGAAAAAAGAGGGCTCCAATAATTCAATAACAGTCGCTTTCTATAAAACATATTCCACTAATTTTAGGGGAAAAAAATCTGTTGTGCATACCTATTTATCCCTTTATAAAAGAAAATCATTACTAAACAGGATGGATATCTAGAAGGTTTTCTGATTCAATTATAATTCACATAACAATTTTATAATTCAAATTTATGTTATTATAATCAAATTTCATGTTAAAATAACATTATAAAAGAAGAATAATACATCATTTTGGTATTTGTGTTATATTTTAGTCCAATCTGATATTTATATTTGATAAAAATTATATAGTTGAATACACAAAAGTAATTGTGTTAACTTTTTAATATTTAAATTTTGATTTTAAAGCTGACTTGATTAAAGTTAATTGCTAATGTTATTATATTTGAATTTTTATGATTTTATTAATAGAATAAATTTAGTGTTAATTGTACATTTGTCTAGTTTTGCATTTAATTTGTCAAATATAGTCCGATGCATGTGATTTAATTCTGATTTTAAGGCTCTTTTGATGAAAATTAATTGATCCAATTATGAATTTTTATGAAATCAATTTTAAAATTCAAATTAAACACTAAAAAATAACATTATTACCTTTAAGTACCAAAATGTATAAGCAAGAAATAACACAGATACCATATTAAAAAAATTGTCAAATTTAAGTATTAATATTAAACCTATCAAATATCTAAATTTAATGAATAAAAATTTTTAAAATGTAAAGTGCACAATGAAATCAAATTCATATATTAAGATAATAGATATCCAAACATTGATATTTTCACACACACACATATATATATATATTCCCAAATAATAATAAAAGTAATTATAATATTCAAATTCAAAATATTTAAATTAAAAAATAACTTAAATATCTATAAATACCCAAAGTTACACTCATGTATGTATTACTATAAAATTATTGATTGAGTTGTTATCACGAATTAATCAAACATAAATACAATTAAAAATGACTCAAAAACCATTTTTTAATAAAATAATAAATATGATTAAATTTACATTTTTATGTTTTAATATTTTTATATAAAAATAAAAAAATAGAAATCACAACATAAAACAAATCAAATGTTAAATGAATATTCTGTAAATATATTTTTATATTATTTTTTAACATAATCTAGTATTATATAATTAACTATCTCTCACTATAAAGAATTGGTTAAAGTACCTCTCCAATCCTTCCCAATTTTGATATTGAGTAAATTTATTTCTCTAATAAAATAGAGTAGTTTAATCTCTGTCAATTTTAAAAGTGAGCAACTAAGAACAATTAATCACAACATCAATGTTTTCTATTAATTGTACGTAATTTTGATTAGTATAATAACAAATTTAGCCCTAGATGCTTATATATTTCGTGTAAATGTTAACAATATGTGTAAATGTCATAGACTACATTTATTAAACCAGTATCAAATTGACAAAATACGTACATATTATGAGCTAAAATTATTAAATCAATATCAAATTGATAGATGTATAAATTTTAAGGGAATAAACTTATTATTATGTGAATAAAAATTTCGTTGAATTGAGAAAAAAAATATTAAATCAAAAGGCTAATTGCTGACATTATATGAATTAAATTGCTGAAAGGGTGGAGAGATTTTTTATCAAAGAAATTAAAATCACAGAATAATAATAATTGAAACTCATAAACTGAAGAAGGGGAGTGAGTGTTACTGAGCATCCGTGTCTCTGCATGGCATATTGGCACGTGATTGAGGTGTGGAGAGAGACGTCACAAACAAGAAAAAAAAAAAGAAAAAGAAAGGTAATGTAAGAAAGAATCCCGTTCCTCACGCCGGCTATGTTTGTCTTCTTGTTCCCCCTCTTTAATCTCACCGGCCAATGTCTCTTCTTGTTTCAATCTTCGTTTGAATTACTTTTATATATTTGTTTTCAATGGTTTTCTTAAAGTTAAAAACACTAACAAACAAAAAGTAAGAAAGGAAGAAAATTTGGTTTTCAAAGATGAAACTTGACCCATTTTGGCTCCAATGAACAATGAAGCCCTTGCCTTTCATTTCATTTTCACTTGTGGTGTACCTCTCTGACACTTCTCATTTTTTTTACATTTCACCCCATTAGTAGTTTCTGTGAAATTCTTGCCGGCAATCTCTTTCATCTCGTTCTTCGTTACGTTCTAATCTGTAACAACGGAACCCCAAAAAAACAATGGCATTTCTCTGGTTTTTGCTCTTTTCTTTCAGCTTCACACTCTCAAAATCCTCCACTCCCGACTCTGCTATTCTTCTCAGCTTCAAAGACTCCATTTTTGATGATCCTTCAAACCTTTTATCCACTTGGAACTCTTCTTCAAGTCACTGCTCATGGTATGGTGTCAAATGCGCTAACTCCTCCGATAAAGTGATAGATTTGTCGCTTCCCCACAATGGGCTTTCCGGGGAGATCCCTGGTGTTATTGGAGACCTTAAGTTTTTGCAGGTTCTCCAAGTCCAAGGCAACAATTTTTCCGGCCAGATTCCGGTCCAGATAAGCTCTATTTCTTCTCTCTATGTACTCAACCTGTCTTTCAACTCATTCTCTGGTCATATACCAGATAAACTCATCGGTAACAGCAACTTGAAAGTTATCGACTTGTCCAATAATCTGTTTTCTGGTAGGATTAATGTTGATAATTCTAGCAGGTGTGAGTTTTTGACTCATTTGAGCCTGTCTAATAACTCTCTTGTTGGCAATATACCCCCTGAGATTGGAAATTGTAAAAACTTGAGGACTTTGTTGCTTGATTACAACCTTTTAGAAGGCAAGATTCCAGCTGAAATAGGCCAAATTACTGAGCTTCGGGTTCTAGATGTTTCTAGGAACAGTCTCACTGATGTAATTCCAAAGGAGATAGCAGACTGTAAGAAATTATCAGCTCTTGTGCTAACCAATTTGATAGATTTCGGTTCTGATGCGAAAACAAGTTACATGGATGGTTTTCGAGGAGAATTCAATGCATTCGACCTCGGTGTTCCTTTTGAACTATTTTCCCATTCTAGTTTGGAGGTCTTGTGGGCGCCAAGAGCCAATCTTCGAGGGCGGTTGCCCGCTAAATGGAGTGAGTTTTGCTCACTCAGGGTCCTAAATTTGGGGCAGAATTACTTTGATGGTGTGATACCAGAAAGCATTGTGATGTGCAAGAACCTTACTTTCTTGGATTTGAGTTCCAATAATTTGTTTGGGTACCTTCCTTGGAAGCTAAATGTTCCTTGTATGACATACTTCAACATTAGTAGGAATAATATTTCTGGTAATATTCATGGATACAACAGGAAAGGCAGCTGTGATGGGTCCATGGTTTCTCATGTTCTAGCGTCTAGTTCCACTTGGGTTGAATTTGAGTATGATAATCTTCCTTTTTGTGGTTCTAAGATGGGGTTGATGATGGATGAGAGTTTTGCAGTAGTCCATGATCTAAGCTGGAATAGTTTCACTGGCTTGATACCGGTGTTCTTCATCGCAGATCAGTTATTGGCCAGTGATAGTAAATTTTCATACAGGTTGCTACTGAATAATAACATGTTCAATGGTTCTTCTCATAGGGAGCTAATATCTGATTGTGATAAGCTGCAGAGTGTCTCGGTTAACTTGAATGAAAACAAGATAGTAGGTGGGATGGGGAAGACCTTTTTTCTTGATTGTGTACGCCTAATAGAGTTTGAAGCAGCATATAATCGGATTGAGGGATCCATAGATCCTTGTATTGGCAACTTGACGATGCTTGAATGGCTAGACCTTAGAGGAAATAGACTCTCTGGATCTTTGCCAAATCAGCTGGGGAAGTTGAAGAACCTGACATGGATGTCTCTTGGAGAGAACAACTTAAGTGGAGAAATTCCACCCGAACTCGGTCAATTGGCGTTGCTTAAGGTTCTTGATCTTTCCCACAATTTTCTTACAGGATCCATCCCTGCTAGCCTAACAAATGCTGGAAATCTTGAAACCATTTTACTCGACCACAATCGGCTTTATGGGGAAATACCCCCATCTTTCTCTTTGCTTTCTAGTCTGACTGTTTTGGACCTTTCTTTTAATGACCTTTCCGGTTCAATACCAAGACTCCAGCATCAGACTAATTGCAGTTCCTTTAGAGGTAATAAACTTTTGCAGGAGTGTTTATTTTCTGCGGTACCCCCGGACAGGTCTAGGGGTCCATCTAAATTTCAGAAAGGGAGGAATTCGGAATCTCTCATAATTGCAGCCATAACTTCGGCTTTTGTTCTGCTTTGTATGGTTGCAGTGGTAGTAATTATCTGTCGATTTAGAAGGAAAAAAGTTAGAAGACTTGGTGCTCTTGAAGGAAAAGTGGTGGTGACTTTTGCTGATGCTCCAAATGAGCTGAATTATGATAATGTAGTTAGTGCTACAGGTAACTTTAGCACCCGAAACCTCATTGGTATGGGTGGATTTGGATCAACTTACAAAGCAGAGTTGGTCCCAGGCTATCATGTAGCTGTAAAGAAGCTTTATATTGGTCGATTTCAAGGTGTTCAGCAATTTGATGCAGAGATAAGAACACTAGGAAGAATTCGACATAAGAACCTCGTAACTCTTATCGGCTATTATGTTGGGGAAAATGAAATGTTTTTAATTTACAATTACCTTTCTGGTGGAAACCTTGAGACTTTCATTCATGACAGGTCCGGAAAAAACAAACAGTGGTCAGTTATCTACAATATAACAGTGGATATAGCTCAGGCTCTTGCTTACCTCCATTACTCGTGTGTTCCCCGGATAGTTCATCGAGACATCAAGCCAAGCAACATTCTGCTTGATGAAAATCTTAATGCCTTCCTCTCGGACTTTGGGTTGGCTAGGCTTTTAGAAGTTTCTGAGACCCATGCCACCACAGATGTTGCTGGCACATTTGGTTATGTAGCACCAGAATATGCAACAACATGCCGGGTCTCCGACAAGGCAGATGTGTACAGTTTTGGTGTTGTAATGTTAGAATTGCTGTCGGGGAAGAAGTCCCTTGATCCATCATTTTCCGATTACGGAAATGGATTCAACATTGTTGAATGGACCAAGCTGTTGGTCAAGGAAGGGCGTCCTTCAGCGGTGTTCTCTGCTCAATTGTGGGAAACTGGACCTAGGGAGAATCTCTTGGGAATGCTTAGGCTTGCATACGCCTGTACAGCGGAGACACTTTCTGTTCGGCCATCAATGAAGCAAGTTCTTGAAAAATTAAAGCAGTTGAAAAACTGAAAAAAGAAAATGATAACAGGAAACATAAAATTGGCTTTTGTCCGCAGATTTTTCTGCTTCCATATGTCTAAATGAGGTAATGCAGAACTAGAATTCTTGTCAATGCCCAATGTTAATAATCTATCTAGTTCTCTTTAGAGGTTATTCTGGAATATTTTCTCATACATCAAACAAGATCTAGATGCTGTTTTGTACGGTTACCGTGCAAAAGTACTGTGATTCTAATCCTTTTTTGGTTTGGTTTGTTTGCAGATGGCATTGGAATGGAACACTATTCAGTCTTGCCTCGGCAGCCATCTTAATTGATGATCTTTTATCACGTTTCCTAAGGTTACCTAACTTGTCCATTATACTATTTCTTTTATATCTAGGTCAAAAAAAAAAAAAACCGATTTTGAGATTAAACTGCTCTCACAAATTAATCTGCTTGTCTGGTTTTTTTCTTTTTGCAGAAGGGATTTACAGACGGTTGTTGAGATAGTGCAATTGCATAGTTCATACTAAAACATCAATGAACATTACAGCTACAAAAAATGGCAACTTGGATCGTCATTATTTCTAGATTCAATACAAATATATGTAGATTATAGGTTGATTGTAAGTAATAGAAGTATATGATATGCAGCAATTTTGGTTAAGACATTATTACTGCAAAATTGTCAAATGTGGCAGTGACTATTTGTTTCAAAGTTGATTGTAAGTAATAGAAGCATATGATATGCAGCAATTACGGTGATGACATTATTACCGCAAAATTGTCAAATGTGACAGTGACTATTTGTTTCACACTTCGAAATTCTTTGTAAATATTTAAATACAAAGTCCTTGTCATTCTCTTGTACTGTTACCAAATCCACAACACCATAAAAACACATTATTCAACTAAGAGACAGAGAAGCAGCTGTAATTAAAGCCTCCAACATTATTGAATATGCTTGATATAGTCAATGATAGGGAATATGAAAAAAAGAAAAAGAAAAAGAAACCTAAGTTGTGTAAATCTACCAAATATGAGATGCCATGCCAGGGATTTTTCATCCTTCACAAGTCACGACTTACCTCCCACCATCCCACCTAATAGTTTGTGTTTGTTTTGTGTTGAGTTCAGTTGGCTCTTTGTATAGGTATGTACAGAGACCTTTGGAATCTTGTAACCTAGAAAGTCGATTTCTCTATCATCCCTCTAAAAATAATTATAGGAACGAACCACAAATCACATGAAGTATTTGTTCAGCATATCTCGCAATCATCCAAGCCAGTTCATTAATGATGAACTCTAGGCCTTCCACTCCTCAGAAACAAAATTAAAAAAAGGACCCTTTCCATGACCTTAAATATGGTTTCCCCATTGGATCATGCAAAGCAGGATTCTGATGTTGCATGTTCATCCATCCTGAATCATCAGCAGCCATCAATGAGGAAGTTGTATCACAAGTACCTAAATAATCGAACGGAAGAGCAGCTTGCTGCATACTATTTCCAATTATTCCAGAAGGGCCCCCCCTCACCATTCCATTGTTCCTGTGTGGAATGAACTGCCCAGTAGAGCCCATTGATTCATAAGGGCTGCTCAAATGAAATTGGTTACAGTGAGATAGAACACCAAAAAAGCTCTGATCTGCATTGCTTGCACTCATGATACTCTGACTATGGCCACTAAAACCATCTGAACCAGCCCATCCACCACGAACTGGAACTTGATGCTCTCCAGTAAACCAGTTTTGACTCAACAGTTCTCTACTGTTCAACGGATGTTGGAAAGGCACTGGCATGCGGGCAGGAGTGACTGCCCAGTCTTGCATATTTTCTGGAGGCAGGTGTTCTTGCCTCAGTGACAAGTACCTACCCCCAGTGGGGTAAATATTTTGTGGCATGTTCTGTCCCATATAAACCTCATTCTGCCTCTTTTGCCTCTCCTCTAACAGCAAAGATGACTGCAACTGCTCCTGAAATTGCCCATTAAAATGACCATCTCCCATCAATAGATTTTTTGGGGGCTGGAAATCTAGCCCTGCCTGTTTCTGCTCAATATGATATGGCAGCACTCCCTGATCTTTGAAGAAAGATTGAAGCATCTCATTTCGGTCCTGATTTGTATAACTAAAGGAATCATCTTCAGAAAGCCTATGCAACAAATCCTTTCCAGTACTTTCTTTGTGCGAGTCTGATTCCAGATCAATCATTCGGTTCTGTTGGTCTTCATTGTCTTGATGAATAAATGGCAATCCACTGGTAGATGTGCATTTGTTGCCAGCAGTAGAATCATGGTAAGAGTGTGGCACGCTATCTGCTGGCCAAACAATTTCAGCAGAAGAGATGGGAACTTCCTGACTAACAGTTGCATCAGCAGTGTTCAAATTGTCTGAGTGCTCGGACACATCTGAAGATGCAACATCTGATTTTGAGAGGTTCTCATTGTTTTCAGACTCCGCATAATTGCAGAACCGGCCACTATCAATAGAAGAAATCTGCTGTGGAGACTGATTCGGTGGTAAGGCCAGACTAGACTCCCCATCTTCCATGCTGGACTCACTTTCTATTGCTTCAGTATCCTTTTGATATTCGAGCAACTTCTCAGGATCCTCTTCCTCTACATCTAGAACAGGCAAATTTGTAACAACATTGTCTTCCTGATTCTGGACCAATGTATCTTCATCCTCTTCATCCTAAAACACCAAAAAATGTCAAGATTATAGTAGCATACAGGATGTTCAAAGCTGCTAAAACTTCTTAGCAAAGTGTCAAGAAGATAAGTTGTGAAGCATATGCTAGGGCTCAAGCCCCAACAACCACCTCCCCCCCAAAATATCAGGAAAAAAAGCGGAAAAGATGTTCAAAGCCCATAGAAAAGAAACACAAATCCAACAAGTTTGATGAATATCAAACAACAGATTGCAAGTGAAGGAACTATACATATACAAGTGGTGAGGGTTAAAGACATGCAAACAAACCTCCAGCAGCGTATCTAGTTTCTCTTTCATCTCTTGCTCCAACGACCTGGTTATTTTCCATTTCTGCGACTGTATCTCTCTCCAGTTTGCATATGATGCAGGGAGATCTTCCTTTACCAGTCTCAACCTATTTAAACAACATTATTTTGAGCAGAGGTATAGTGAAATTTTCCAGAGTTCAAGAAAGGATTGTTTACTTTCAACACTCACCAATGTTCATGCAACCTTCTCTGTTCTTCTTCCACGAATACTTCATATGGTTGCACATGCAAGGTATCGATGTCACCTAAAACACGGGTGAGAGACCTAGATTGAATGCTTTTACCAGACTGTTCCATATTCTTAAAAAGATCATGTTGCTTCTTGCTTATCTGAAACATATCAAAGGCAAACTACCCCTTAGTAACCTTAGGAAGAACATGAGAACGAGAGAAGGCTGAACAGTAATAGACACTAAAGAAATCCTCAGTTAAAGAATATAACAGGAGGGTATAATACAAGTATCACTGGTATGCTATAGTCGTTATTCCTGCCCCACAGTATAATGGTGATAACTGAGAGTTTAATATAAACTATAAAGGAGTGACAAGTTAACCAAGCAGTAATGACACAATCATATTGCAGAAGAAACAATAAGCTAGGAACCTGGCCACTGGTTCGGCTCAGAAAAGGAAGCTTTCGAAAGTTGCATGCTTCCATTAGCCAATCAAAAGTTTAACTAATAACTAATCCTATATCAGAAAGGGTAATTCTAATCCAAGGAGATATTTGTTCAAGGTAAAAGGAACCTACTCAAAATAATCCTGTAATTTATAATTTTATACCAATTAAAGCAGCTGCTGACCTTAAAACATGACATGTATTTAGCACCATCACAGTGCTGAATATTGTGCTTGCGTATCTTGTCACCTTTTTTGGGTCTTGCTTCCACAGTCGGTGCATAATCTGGTGCAGTCAAGAGCATTTCACCTTTGTCCTTGATGATCCTTTTCTTGTACATACTAATATCCATGCCAACTAATAAGATTATTCACCGTGAAATAAATATAAACAGAGTAAAACTAAGAGAAAACTAGTCCAGCCACCATTACAAATTCTGACCAGGAGATCTAAATGCTGCAAAAGTTTCTTATACATGGTTATGGTACACATGAGTGTTGTCAAGGCATGCACCTAGGCACGCCTGCACCTTGTTCCTTAGCAAAGTTCAACAAAAATGCCTCAGACACTTCCAGACGAGGCCCAATTGATCAAGTGCACGCTTGGTGTGCCTAGGTACACTATTTGTAAGGCTATAGGCATAGGAAGCCTGCCTGATTGAAATTCTTTTTAATTTCCTTTGTTTTTCACAGTTTTCATTTGATATACCTTTACTAGTAAGGAAGGGATGATAACAAACTCTATAATTCTCAATATTTGAGCATTAAACTCTATAATTCATCATGCATATTGACCGATAAAAGAGTTGCATGTTCTGTAGATAAACAAAACCACACTTGAGAGTTTATCATATATCTTAAGCCTTATTTATTATACACACACAGACTTGCAAAAACTCACACATATACAAATCGCGCTTTACTTCACTCAACCTAACACTTTTTTGTGCCTTGTGCCTTAGGCAATAGAAGGGTTTTAGCGCCTAGAGTGCACCTTGTGCCCTTGACAACACATAATTTCTAGTTCAGCAAAAATGACAAGATTGAGAACCTCCTAAACCACAAACAAAGGTAAAAAATAATAATACATGCAGCATGGCGGTTCATGATGGAAAAAAAGAGACTACCTTCTTTGTATCTTTCCATCCTTCAGAGCAGAAGAGTTCTGGTTATCACTACTGCATGCTTTCTCATCTGCAACCCAAGAAGAAGATTCAGAAGTCGCTGTAACATCTTGCTCAATGTTGCCAAGCCTAGATTCATTCGAATGTGAGAAAACCCTTTTCTTGCCAACCCTTTTTGACCTACCAAAGGAATTGATTGTAACCCAAAAATGAGATTTGATTTTAGCACATAAAAAGAACTAAATGTTCAATAAAAGGGTAAACATAAAATTTCAATTCTTCATTTTTGTTTGGAACAACCAATCACAAGGGAAAAGGCTCAAACTGAGAAAACCAATGCTATCGTATTCCCTATCATGATAATGTTATGCAATGAAGTAGAGAAACAAGTTACACCGACCAATTTCACAGGGAAGAACCTTCCTCTGCCAAAACCAACCACTTTCCAGAAAATTGAAACACGTGGCAAATACAAACCTCCATAACTTCTGCACAATTTCTTGTTCTGGGTCTTTGCAGCTGTCCCATTTTTCCTTCAGTTTCTGCAGATAATCTACGGTACTGCCACAAGAAGCAACAAAATTGTTGCAACCACATTATTAGGCACCAAATGCACCTTTGCCAAAAACAGCTTATATATTCATGGGTAAATTTCATTATTTTTCACATACTCATTATGGTAGTCCTGCAACTCTGAGTAGTAAGCTTTCTTCTCGGCCTTCAAACGCCGTTCCTCCTTGATAACTTTATCAGGGTGAAGATGACCCGAACAAAGTGCTGCACCCCTGTAAGCAAAAATTCCAGTCAAATCTAGCAGATTCAAACTCTACATTAGAATCCTCGAATATTATATCTCCAGAAATAGAACTAGAGAGCCAAATAGTAAATACCCCAAGAGCTATAACTTCTTTCTAAGGAAATCCAAAGTAGTAAAGTTGCAAAATATATGCTTATGGGTAAATGTATTTGCCAAAGCACAGCCAACAGAAACTACAAGAAGATAGGATCCATCATCCACAGAGTGAAAAAAGTGTCAAGAGGGAATATATATATACTTACCATTTAAGAAAATGATTTCCGAAGTGAAAGTTATCTCCTGAAAATAATGCTCGCAGAGTCTGCTCTTTGTCTGTCCCTGTGGGAAGAAACTGCATCAGAAGATTTCTCTCATTTTCAGACAGATGAGTCTGCCAAACCTGTAACAATTTCATGTAAATTCCAAGAGGCGTGAGATCAGAAGACAGGAGATTAGAAGCAACTGGTTATGAATAACAAGAATATTACCTGATACGAAAGCACCCTTTTCAAGTTCTCTAGGTCAAAAATTTCATGAGGAAGAGTCAAAACATCTGCCAAGACTTTGTGGTAATGTACTGTGGAATCTGTAAATGGTCTTAAATGCCGCCAACTTAAGCCAATTTGTTCCCTTTTGGCAACAACTTTTTTTTGGTTCCCGTCCCACTCAAGGGAAATACAACATTTTGTGTTTAGATCATTTCTTGGAGACTCTAGTTTTTTCTTTTTAGTTCTGTATTGGTCCCAAGAATTGCAGCCAGCAATGCTTGCACCATTCAGTCGTTTTCTCCGTTGGTCAGCTGCCATTGATATCAGATGTCAAAAGAAAAGGCAGCAAACATTTTCCTGCATGTGCAAACAGAAAACCAGTACTAAATTGTATGCAACTGAGGAAAACCATTGAACCATTAAAAATAAAAGCAGTACACCCAAATAAGAACCACCATCAGAACAATTCATAAGACTGCTTAATTAGGTAAAGCACAACCAATCCAATGCCTTTAAATGCAAATATACACAGAAAAAAAAATATATCAGAAAAAAATTTTAAGCATGTTAAAAACAAAATTCTAATTTGGTTTCTGCTTTGCATAATAAGGGACCCCTACTGCTTTCAACCAATAATAATCCACCAGAAAAGGAGCTTCACAACCATAGCAGCAGGCACAACACATAATCTGAAGAAAGCAGTACACCCACATGTTAATCAACTTTGAATTAGAACAATTCATAAGATTGTTTAATCAGACAAAGCACAACACATCCACTGCTTTTAAATGCATATATACACAAAAAGGTGCATCAGAAAACAAATCTTAAGCATGTTAGAAAAGTAAATGTTAAAGTAATATTGTAAATAAAAAAGATCTGAAATTCTAATTTGGTTTCTGCTTTGCGAAATAAGGAACCCCAATTGCGCTCAACCAATAATAATATGCCAGAAAAGGAGCTTCACGACCATAGCAGAAGGCACAGCATCTAATCCAAAGAAACAGTCCGCCTGCCTCCCGCAAATTAACCAAAAGAGGAAAATTGATTCTAATTTTTTTTCTATTCAGTCTCACTAGTCAAAACATGAGCCGGATCCAAATGAAGTAAGTATAGCAATAAAGCTAACCAAGTTGAAAATTTTCCCTTTACACCAAGTATTTACTCAACTAAATATTTGCAATTCGATTTAACAGAGCATTCAGTGTGCAGCATATAGTAAATAATGGAAGATATAGAAACTTTATCCACAATAAAAATAACTAACAACAGCAGTAATCCAATACAGGGCAAAATAAAAAAAGAACACCTTTATAAAATTCAAACAATTACACTTTAAATTAAAATAATCAGCAAGCACCCAACAAAAAAAATGGCCCGGAATCAGACAAAGAAAACACGTGAATAACAAATACACATTGAATCAACAAACAAAGCAAATAAGAAAAAACTGTTTGCCGAGTCTTGAAGAGGAGATATATTGAAATAAAGGAAACCCTTTTTTGTAAATAACAAAACAATCAAATCCGAAAACGATTTCTTATGAAAGAAGCAAAAAAGAAGTACCTTGGAACGAGTGGATTGAGAAAAAGGCAAAAAAAGAAAAAAACAGAGGGTAAACGAATGGGGAGAGAAAAGGGACGTGAAGAATTTGGGATTAGAAGAAACGGCGAGAGAGGAAAAAAGAGGAAACAAAAGAAAGGGTTTGAAGTTTATCCACTAAACAGAGAGAAAGGCAAAGAGGAGAGAATGTTATGTTAAGAGATAGATAGAGATAGAAGGAAGAAGAGTGGAATAGAATTAACATTGCATTACACTACAAAGAGGGGAGAGAGAAAAGGGGGTGGGGAGGGGGGTGGGGACGGGTGCGGTTTTTCGGAACCGTTATGTGAAGCCATTGAATCGTTCGTTCTTTGGCGCCTAGCCTAGCCTAGCCTCGGCTCTTGGCTTCCACAGTCTAGCCGCTTCCTACTCCTTGCCTCGCTTGTAGAATTTCAGTTCCATTTTAATTAGGTTTTAATTTGTAATTATATATATTAATTTTAATTTTATTAAGTTTTATATTTAAAATTTTAATTTGATCTAATTATTGTAAATTATTAATATAATTATTGATATAACATAATTTTATGTTTATAAATTGCATACATAAATAATTTATATTTATTCAATATAATAATAAATTGATATATTTATTTAAATGGGTATGATTAAATCAAAATTAAAGTTTTAAATATACATTTGAATCAAAATTAGAGTTTTACGTGTATAATTACATCAAATTAAAATTTATATATATAATTATATATCAAATTAAAGATCTTATATAATTTTAAAATTTATCCCAAAATAACAATTATAACCTATTTAGATTATCGAGTTTTTTTTAAGGACTATACTAAATAGAATGATAACATAATTCACTAAAAAAATAAAAAAAAGTATAAATAAAAAAAATATATCAAATTAATAAAATGAAATCAATATTTAAAATTATATATCTTTATATTCAAACATTTGCATGTCGTGGCCATCATAAAAGTCTAGTGAAAGAGAGATATGTATAACAATAACTACTGAATGGGCAATACTAAAAGACTACTAGAGATGGATGATCGTGGTCAATTGCTAATAACAATATCCTAGTCTTGCCATTGTTAAACTATATTTACAATGAAACTAAAATAATAGATGTTATGTAGGTCCAACCTTCGAAAATTTTCAAAAAGTTTCATCGAATTGTGTGTAATTGAAACATCTAATTATACTTTCAATTTTTTAGAGCGATAATGAAAATTAGAGTAATTATACAAAAATCTAATTTTTTTAAAAATATATTTTTATACAAATTTTAATAATTATATTATAAGTATAAACACATATAGTGTTTATGATGGTTTTGACAAAAAAATGTATTATAAATCCTAAAAAATTATATTATAATAATTCGTGTATTTTATAAAATTATAACTGAAAAATTTATTATAAAAAGTTATGACTAAGAAGTATAGATATAATTTATTTGTGTCCGTACTATATATTATAAAAATAATATATTTATTCGTAAAAAATATTATAATTTTTTTATCATAACTTATTTATAAAAAATAGCTTTCTAGAGTTATAACAAAAAAATTTATATTATTTATAAGTGTTGTGAAAGTTTTGAACAATTTATAAAATATTTTTTTATAAAGGTTATATATTGTAAATTTTATTTCATTTTTTATTGAATTTACACATTATGAAAAGCGATATAACTTAGCATATATATTTTTTTCAAATTAAATTTATATAAGTTTTTACAATTGAAGTTACAAATTATTTGGACTATGAATCCAAATATTTTAATGTTGATACTTATTATGCAAATATAAAAGATTTTCTTGCATCATATCGTGAGGTATAATATCATTTGAGAGAAGGATATCAGATATAAGTACTATAGATAGTTTGTGAACTTTTTTATTTAAGACATTTGAGGCTTCTAAATATGATCAAGAAGACATTTGTTGTTTTAAAAAATTATTTCTCGTATTAACAACATCACATTCGTATAACTAAAAAATAAAAGTTGAATCATATTAGCATGCTACATATTTCATAATTTTAATCATAGGTAGAATCGAGATTATTTATACTTTAAATAGCACATGCAAGAAAATATTAATGATCTTAATTATACAAATTCAAATTCAAATGATGATGAACTCGGTTAATAACCAACATATGATGATAATGAACATATGTGAAATATTAAAGAGGAAATAGCCCAATAAATATACACTAAAAAATTTGGATAAAATTACATATGATGTTTATTTTATTGTTATTTTTATTAGTAATAATGAACATATGATGATTTGATTTTGATTTTTATTAATTATTTAAAAATTATTTTTATCATACTAATTTTTTTATAATATTTAAAATATCAATTATACAATTATATAATTATGCTCTATCAAGTAAACACATTCAGAATATTACAATTTTTTATAATTAAAAAAAAAGTATAATGGTGAATTATTTTGTAGTAGAAAAAAAGAAGTTAAAAAATTGATTTGATTTTTTGTTGAAGTAATAATTATCGGCTCAGCTATTAGCCTAGTAAGGAGGGAAGGGGGTTGACGGTAAATAGCATAAAGGTCATTGGATCGCGTGGACTTTTAGTTCTCAAAGTAAACGTTGTATATTTTCTTTAATCTTATATTACTCTTCCCTTATCTTTCACATTGCCTTAACCTCCACCTTTTCCCCTTTTTTCAATTTCATCCCTCACTTTTCAATTCTTGACATTTATTTCATTCATATAATATCATCCTACTTTTTTTCCAAATATGCACACTTAATTTATTAATAAATAAAATCTATTTTTAAAAATTAATATAAATAAAAAATTTTAATAGGTGCTATAATATGATATAATATATCTATTCTAACATTTGGATCGAGAAATGTTTGATTACCTCTGTATTACTAGAATTTACATTATTTAGATTACTTATTTGTATGTTAAATTTTTTATTTGATTTGATTAGTTAAAATGTAATTTTCTTTTATTTGGTTGAGAGAATATGAGAAATCAGACATAACAATAATTTTTTATTAAATTATTTTTAATCACAAATAAAAATAAATAAATAAATTATGAAGAGAATAAATAGATATTATGAAAATAAAGGAAAACATTTAAGGCATAATAAGAAAAATATTAAATTTCTCAACTAAGAAATAATAAAATAATAGGAAAACCTCTTATCATAATTAAATAAATAAAAATTAAGGAAATATGATAGGTTTAACTTAAAAAAAAGGTTGACTTGTATGATCGATGTGGTTGGTGCAAGAACAGATGGTGAAACCTGGGCCATCCAAGTGGCTGACCATTGCAGCACCAAGGCTGGGGCAAAATACACTGCTTAAACCCGAGCAGCTCAAGTGGCTGAGATAATACCTCTTGTGCTTTTGGAAAGATAATGGCAACAAAGATCCTATCCCCACATCCACACGCTCTCTACTCCTTCACCCTCCCTTCCAAATTCACCAGCACACACACCTACCACCTACACCGGCCATGGCTAGGTCGGGTCTCAACCCCTTCCAGATCCCAAAGACATCATCTTCCTCGGCTGTCCTTGCAGCAAACCATTGTGTCTTCTTCTGCTCTTATGGACCATCTCCAACATTACCAACAAAACCCAGATTCCATGTTTTTTCTTGCAGAGACTGCCGGCTATTCATTGTCTAGCTACTACACTTCTCTTGGTCTCTTTGTCATCTCTGTTCCTGGTCTTTGGTCCCTCATTAAACGCTCAGTTAAATCCAAGGTATCTTCAAGTAGTTATAACTTGTTTCTTTCCTTTTTGTATTTAATTGATTAAATAGCAATGCCAAACTATATCCAAAAAGTTTGTGCTAAGCACTACTTGGCTGCAAACTGGTTTGCAGATAGTGCAGAAGACATTCATAGGGGAAGGAGCTGAGAAGAAGGCACCAAATCAAGTTGCTGCAGAGATTTTATCTTTCTTCACTCGCAACAATTTTGTGGTCACCGATAGGGGAGAGACTATCACGTAAGCTTTATCGGTTAAACACCACCCCCATTCATCCTCTTTTTAATTATCTTTTAAGGATTACGGAAAGACAAATTTTTATGAACTTAAAATGAAGATGTGCCCTCGACTCTTTTGTTCTTTTCAAGGTTCGAGGGAATGATGATTCCCAGCCGAGGACAAGCAGCACTGTTGACATTCTGCACCTGCATCAGCCTTGCAAGCGTTGCCCTTGTGCTCACCATAACTTTTCCAGATGTTGGAAATAACTGGTTCTGGATCACTGTTCTAAGTCCATTGGCGTAAGCACGCAAGCTCTATGAAGATAAACCATTTTCCTCACTACTTCTTGTTTTTTTCTGGAATTGTACTTCGAAGCTAATGCTTTCTTACTGGAAAATATATATATTTGCAGAGGAGCTTATTACTGGAAGCGGGCATCGAGAAAGGAGCAGATCAAAGTTAAAATGCTGGTTACTGATGATGGGACTGTGAATGAGATTGTTGTTCAAGGGGATGACCAGCAAGTAGATCAAATGAGAAAAGAACTCAAGCTCAGTGAAAAAGGCATGGTTTATGTAAAGGGCCTATTCGAGAGATGACAAAAGATATGTGATATTGCCGATTTCGACAGTTCATTGAGATGCACTCCACCTGCTTATATGTATGCTTAAGCCATAAATTTAGGCTTCTGGGAGTAGACTGTCATCTGTGTTACTTCACCTGCAAATTTTGTTACAATCTATCTATAAATTAAAAGGTTGAATTGTGTTGTATACTGCAAATGTGGT
The DNA here is from genome assembly GCA_020496765.1 of Gossypium stocksii. Lineage (NCBI taxonomy): Eukaryota > Viridiplantae > Streptophyta > Magnoliopsida > Malvales > Malvaceae > Gossypium > Gossypium stocksii. Next base: position 6,947,483 of record CM035626.1, on the reverse strand, counting down.
GTCCCTAACTGGTTTTTTCTCTTCCATAAATGATGATGATTGTTTTTTGCCTGTTAAATGCATTTGATAGGGCTTCATGGAAATGTTCAAGAACACAGTGAAGCATCATTATGTTGCAATAAGAAATCAAAATAATTTAAAACACATACACAGCATCCACGTATAGCAAATAGTCAAGTCTAAAGAACAATTATATTTGGTTCTCCTCAAAATCCGGGAAAATTATTCAGAGTTCAGAGAAATATCAACTGGCTGCAGTTGCAATTATTCCAGTTACAAAAACAACACTAACAATGCCCTCAAAGTCCAAGGCAGGAAAAGCAAAATTCTGTAACAAACCTTCGGCATCATCTAATAAAATTATAAAACTTATGAGAACCCAAAGGAACACTACCAATTCTTAACCGATAAGCAGTTTGCTCTCCTCCAAGAAGGTGTAAGTGGGTACTTCCAGGTTGTATGGTGCCGGACCCTTGCGAATCCTGCCAGAGACATCATAATGGGAACCATGGCAAGGGCAAAACCATCCACCATAATCACCAGCATTTGGCAAGGGAATGCAACCCAGATGTGTGCAGACCCCAACAACAATTAACCACTCTGGATTCTTAACCCTTGCTGCATCCTCCTGTGGATCACGAAGAGACCCTAGATCAACACTGTTTGCTAACTTGATATCCTCGTCAGTTCGGCGCCTGATGAAGACTGGCTTTCCACGCCACTTAACAGTTACGGTGCTGCCAGGTTCAATGCTGGAGAGATCAACCTCGAGAGAAGCCAGTGCAAGAACATCCTTACTGGCTGACATGCTCAGGACAAGCTTGAGGATGAGCAGACGGATAACAGATGCGTACACAAACCTACCACCTGTCAGGACAAAATAGGCAAATGCCCGCTTGCTGGGGTCACCAGGAGGAAAACGTTCATGGTTGTATTCATCATAAACTATTTTAGAACTGGGGTTCTTAATAGCAGCCACTGTAGCTGGAACATCAGGAATCACACTGTGGTCACTTTTTGGGGTGAGTGACTCAGAAGCAAAACCTGAAGCAAACATTACAAGCATATCTTTAGTTAATAAGCACAAAATAGAAAAACAACTTTTGTCAGCATTTTAGTATTTGAATTTCAGGAAAGGAGGAATATTGAATGGAAAATATCATTTCATGCCATGGAATTGGAAAGGTACAGGGAACAAGCACCATTTGGATAAAAAAATATAAGAGTCAAGCCTCCATTGCACATGGCTTTGTAAATACTGGTGCTCAAAAGGAAAAAAATTAAAAGGCTTCATAACCCGTAGGTTTCACTTCTCAATTCTCATTCATAATACAGGATCAAAACCAGTTTCAGACAGTATTTATGTTTCCAAACAAAATAGGAATAGCAAGCCACTAAATAAGGACCAACAGATAATATCAAGCATTAATCCTAATCTTGTACATTTGAAAGATGCTCTAACACAGGTCTCTCTCGCATAACTTACTAAAGAAACACTACAGCTGATGAATCCTCTGTTGATCAAAGGCAATATGCTGTAGATAGAAGCGAAAAAACCATAGCTACCAAATTAGACAAACAAAGACACCTTTCAATCCTCCTTTTTTTTTGAGGGGGGCGGGGGGGGGTCATAGAGAGATGCCTTGCCCCAAACATCAAATTCGTTTTTCACCTTAAAAAATGGGTGCCTAAATTAGCTAAATCTATAACCTTTAAGACCATATTTTGATCCAATTGTACTACATTTTAAATAATTTGAGCGATTTCCTAAATTCCATAAGAGAGGTAAGCAACTTCGATTAATTCACACATCCAAATCAATAAAACGAACAAAAGTAAGAAATAAAAAATTTCAAAATGAGCAAAATAAAGCATATATTATCAATTAGAATTTGAATATGAAAACGGTGTCACAGCGAAAACCTAACCAATAATAGTATTTGATATGACCGCCATATTAGGACGAAAAAGTGAAACAAAGCGGAGAAAATTTGAAAAGCAAAAGGAAACCCTAACCTCTGGTGGGAAGAAGGAATTGAGAAGCGAAAGAGAAGGAAAAGGAGGAGGAGGAGGAATTGGATCTGAGACAATCAGAAGAATCGGCGCCGTCGATGAAAGGACGAGAGGCGATAGCGGAGGTGGCCTGGTGCGACCTCCACGCAGACGAACAAGAAGTGAGCCGCCTCGTTGCCACTCTCAACATCTTCGATTTGATTGGATTCACAAAGAGAGAGAGCGCTTTGTTTCTGCGGTTTTTACCTTCAAGACTCTTCCAATTAGCTCGGGAAATCGAGAGGAAAAGTCGAGATATGATTTGTTTAATCTGTAAAATAAAAAACAAAAAAAAACTGTGTATGTGGGTTTTTACTTTCTCGCTTTTTTATTTGAATAGTTAGTATTTAATATATTTTTTAGAAGGGGAAAAAACTAATATATCTAATTATCTCTATTTTTATTTTTTATTTTTATATAATTTATTTAAATAAAAGTTCGCACAAATTTAGTAGAAGATTTCTTATATAAATTTTAAAACTTTTTAAAAATAATAATTTGTATTAATGGAAATTTCAACTATTATACTTAATTTTGAAATTGAATACTTTATTTTAATTTGGAATATTTCTTTTAATTTCATAACTTCTATTATTTATCCAAATATTACCATATTAATTATTGTGATTAAAACATTTATATTATTATAAAATAAATAATACAAATTTTATATATCTTTAATTTTATATATACATTATTATATTTAGAGAATATATGGAAGATAATTTTGAAACAATTTTAATTTCAATTAAAACTATAAATTAAAAAAATTAAAAACAATCAATAAATTTCATTAAATATTTATTCCAAATATTTGTTAATAAAAATTAAATACATGAATAATATATTTTAATTAATAAAAATAAATTCATAAATTATTATTACATTTCTAGAAGGGAACCAAACATAATAATATAAATTTTCTGGGATCCTAAATGAATCTTAAAATATATTGAACTTTTTATTTTAATGGACATCCACTTTATAATAATAAAATATTTTTATCATTTTCTATTAGATATTCGTTAATAGATAATGTGCCTCCTTAGAATTTTGTTAAGATAAAAACATATAGGAAAAATTTTAGTGAAGGAAAAAAAGTATAAATATATATAATACGTGTAACATGTTGTCTCATTAAAAATCTTATCAATAAAACCTAGTGGGACAAAACCTCGATTAAGGGGAAAAAATACATCATATATTTACTCCATTCATGACAACATCACATAATATCTTATATTTTATGTATTTCAACACTAAATACTGTCTTTTCAAATGATCATTTGAACGAATTTGATAAACATTTATATCATCATTCGTCTGGAACTAATGAGTGACGAAGAGTTTTGAGAAATATATTTTGATCTTTTCGGAGCCCCAATAACAATTATAACAAACTTTAATCATTATCTCTTTGGAAATCACAATATATATATATATATTTATAAATTTTATTATATTGTTTTTATCTAATTTACATATTATGAAAAAAACTATAATATAACATAAGTCTTAGTCTAAATTAAGTTTATATAATTAAAATTACAGATTGTTTACATCATGAACTCAAATATCGTGTGGTAAATACTAATTACGCAAATACAAAAACAAAAGGTTTTTTTGCACTATATCGAATGGTACAACACTATTTGAGAGAATCGAGTTAGATACAAGCATCATAGATAGGCTGTGAACTCTTTAATTGAAACATTCAAAACTTCAAAATATGGTTGAGAGAATATTTGTTGTTCTAATTTTTTTTCGTATTATTAAAATCATATCTGTGTAGCATAAAAATAAGTTTAGATCATATTAGTATGTTGCATATTTCATAACTTCATCGTGGGAGGAATTGGAATGATCCATGCTTTGAAAAATATATGAAAGAATGAAAATTTGATAATATTAATGATAAAAATTTAGATTCAGATGATAAATAACTCGGTTAAAAATCAACATACGATTACAAGGAGTATATGTTAAACGCTAAAGAGGTAATAGCACAACAATGGAATGCTAAAATAATTAGATAAAATTGTATATGATGTTTATCTTTCGGTGTTATTTTTTATTAGTCGTATTATCGACTACTTTCTTGTATTAATTTATTACATGTGATGATCTAATTTTATTTTGAATTTTTATTACTTATTTCGAAATTTTTATTGTACTAACATTTTTAATAATATAAATTATATAATTATATAATTACAATTTGTACTACTATTTATGTTATAAAAAATATGAAGTAATTATACTCTGTAAATTGAACACGTGTGAGAAATTATTACTCTCTGAATAATTACACTTACTCTGAGATGTCAAAACAGTATCTAATGTTTTATTTATGTATAAAAATTACGAGATTTAATAGTCATACGTCAATGTACGATTTTGAGGCATCAACAAATGGATAAGATTTAGCTATGATCCTCATGGTGACAGGCCTTATCAGGGTAATGGGCTTAAGGAATTTGTAGTGTTTTACCTTATCGGGCGTTATCCTACTACAACCAGCCTCCTTAACGAGGTTGGTCCCGGGCTACAACCAAGCGCCCATAGAGTCCATAGGCCGATTCAATCTCCGCTACTTCTTTTCCAACTTTGAATCAAATTGAACTTGTGTGTTTCAGCTGGGAATCTTGGGACATTATTATCGTCTTAATCAATTGGAATGCCGCTGTATAATCTAACATTTTTTTTATAATAACATGCAATTATATCTTCCACGACTCCAAGAGGAAATGTTGTTTGGATTAAAAAGGATTTAAGGTACAACCCCATGGATCCAATAACATTGCAGACCTTTCGACTTAAAAAACAAATGATTAATGCATATATAAAACCTCTAATTAGTATCAGCACTAGTGTTTCCTTCAATCAGCACTCGTGTCATGTCGTGTCAAACATTGTGAAACCTCCGAAACATGACAAAAGCTAAACCAGATATTTTTATCCTGCATGAATTAGGCTCGTGGAAATATCTTAAAAGCTTCATAAATATCTCCAATACAGTCGAGCTTTTTGCCTCTCATAAACTCACAACGAGGTATCGGATAAAAAAGATCCCTTATCTAGATTGAGTGGCAAATATCTTTGCTTTACACTATAGTTTCCAACCCACCCCTTCCCTATAAATTCATTAGCATCTCTCACTAGCTTACTCAACACTTTTTTAATTTGATATAATCGATTATACAACAAAATACTCCAAAATGCAGTCAGCAGCAGCAACAGCAACTCTCAGCATTGCACCACCCCTTATTCCTAATCTCTCACCCTCCAAAGCCGTCTCCCCAAGGCTTGGCAGCTCCATTGCTTCCCCTCGGCGCGGCCTTTCAATCAAAGCAACCGCCACCACCTACGACCCTTCCATGGTTGACTACAGCTCTATGCTCTCGTAAGTCTTTTTTTTTCTTGTTCAAAGTTGTGTTGTTTCATTTGACACGAAAGCTTTTAACTAATTTGGGCTCGTGGGGCATGCATTCATGCAGTGTGTTTCCAGCAGAGGCGTGTGAAACAATCGGTGGAGATGCATGCCGGGCAGACATATACCCTGAAGTAAAGCTAAAACCGGAGGCCAGAAACAACTCCCCGAGGACCACAACAGAGTTGATGGACAGAGAATATCTGGAATACAATGATGCCAAAACGTATTAATTACTTTCCCAACAAACTATAACCCAAATCTCGTATTCTATTTCTTTATACAAATTAAGTAATGAAAGCTGTTTCATTTCCATATGTAAATGCAGGGTTTTCTGTGCTGAGGCGTGCGATGATTTGGGCGGAGAATTCTGTAGCCAAGAGTATCAAAGGGGAGTGTATTAGAAACAAGTGACCATGTCGCCAGGATCCTTTTCAGCTATCAGGATTCAGGACTGGATATATTTATATAGAAATATGTGATGTATATAACAGACCTTTTACTTGCTGTGTAACTACACATGACTTCTTTAATGATATAATATAGTTTGGATTTGGAGCAGAAAAGTAAAGTCGTATGTGTTATTTCCGACAGATTCTAATAATGATGATAACTAATATATATACTCGGTTTAATATTCTAACTATTTGATACACAAATCATGGCTGAAAACCAGATTCTGGAATGATTCAAGATAAGAAAACATGAGAAAAACACAGATCTTAATCCAATATCACTGTCATTTTCCTATTCCACGGATGTAATCCAGTTCCAATCCACAACATAATAAGCAAACAAAGAATATCAATAAATCAGATTTCATTCCTGGTAAAGCTTGTAACTTCTTTGAACCTAAAGAAACAACACAGTAAAAAGAAAGAAAACAAAAACAAAATAGAACCCAACAGAGGTAGTTATTTGCTTTTCATTTTTTAATATTAGTTTTGGTTTTACTTGGATTTCTTGTTAATGATTTCATCAGGGATAGCTTGAGGCAGCTTCTTCTGCTTATACTTTGTGGTCTTCTTCAATGTAATCTATCTCTTGAAACTTAGTTTTAGACCTTCTCTTTACACTTAGTAGCTTTGCTGTGGCACACTTCAGTGATAAATTTCAGAGGATGCCATCACGGCAGAGGCAGCATCACTTGCTCATTTTGCCGCCAAAACCTTCGTCAAGGAGGTGGAAATCAATTGTGCAAGCCATGGCGGTTGACAAGGTGGAGCTTTTAATTTAAACCCTAAATAACTAACTTTTGAAGGAGGGAAATGTGGTTAAGCCTTATGTAGCTAGGACTTGCATCTATGGGGTTTTAGTAAAGCTCATGAAAATATCAAGAAAAGAATTCAGCCCATGGAAAGAGCCGTTGCTTACTTGCCTACTGTTCATCCCCTGGACAGCGGCAACAAATATGACAGAAAAGGAAAAACTAAAAAGAGGTATGAAATAAGGAGATTTTTATTTAAAAAAGCTGAAATTACTAAACAAAAACTGCAAATCAGAATGTTGTACTTCTCAAATAAACACTAAGTAATTAACATTATCAGCTAAAGATGCTTTGCTTGCGCCACCTACAAATGTTCTGCTTGAAATGGGTCCACCACCAATGGGATGCTGCAGCAAACTGAGTTTATAAACTACCCCAAACCAAGCTATTCAAGTCGCATTATCCCATGGAAACCAGCTGAATCAAGAAGTACTGCTTTAATTTGCTCAGCCATTAACTCTTGCCCTTCCCTGCATTGCTGTTGAACAAATAAACAATTTAACCAACAATCAATCTCTCCATCAAAATATATGAATGACAACCCCATGCATGCTTAATTAACACATCAAAACTTCGTAATGCTTTCCACAAGTACAGTTGAGATCATTTTATTTCACAGCTTTCAGCTTCCACATTTTCAAATTCTTTTAATGATCTACGATCAACAATCATTAAGCATTAGCATTAGTTTAGCCTTCAGATCAGGGGGCCAGTGGAAGGTTTTAAAAATGTGACAACAGAAAAGGGGGAAAAAGTGTATCAATGCATTGCCTAGCATAGGTCCCACTATAAACCATGATTCAATTACATCAATCCATGTGCAAAATAGTACATGTAGTCAGAATACTACACAACAGGACAATAAGAAGAGAGTTCTCAGGAGTTTCCGGATCATGGTCTATAACATTAATTGAACTTGCCTTTTACCTAAACCAGTAACATTTTAAACTACAGCCAAACTAACAAAGATACAAAGAAAATAACATAGTTTCTTCCATAAAGGACCATTAGTTTGTTGTTGCAAGAGTTAAAAACACAAGAAAGAACTCTATTTAGGGCTTGGTTTGCATCGGAATTGGCTTGGCTTGGCTTGGCTTGGAAAGAAACCGCATTCATTAAAATTGTTAGATGTTAGTCGCAATCATATGAGGAGAGCATACATAATCAGTTGGATAGACACACGTATCAAAGTTGATCTTTAAATGGAAATCAACAGAAGCAGATGGAGACAAGAAGAGAAGAAGGGCACCTCAGCTCGGAACACATCCAGTGCAAACCCATTGAAACAGCTAATTACAGCTTGTTGTATATCCAATCCAAGGTTGTCTAGAGCTCTCATAGTGGAGAGCAAGAGACCAGGCCTGCGAGCACAAAACATGTGAATGTTGACAGCCCTTCCTTCCCTTACCCTAACCTCCACCTGGAAATTGCAGAAACAAAAATTAGAAAACTAGGAGCTACTTGAGTTGTTGCTCAAAACATTTAGGGAAAAAGAGTCACATTTACAACCTGGTGAAAGTTTCAGGAATATGTCTATCCAAATGCATATAGATCATTGAAACTTCGGTGAAATAACAAATAGCTCACTCCAGTTATTCGTTAATCAAATCAAAGAAGATGTTTGACTAAGACTATGGATTGCACAGAGTCATAAACTATGCTTGTTAGCAACTGGTATTTGGAGCAACATATGCATGTTCAATGATTACTTCTTTCTGTTGTAATATCATTTAACTAATAATATGAGGGCAAAAAAAAAAAAAGAACAAAAACAAGAATAAAAGCCCAAAAATTAAAACTTCAGCTTCCTCAGTCTATCATATTAATACAATATATAGTTTTCTAATTTTCATGATTATGTCAAACAACAAATTTAAAACTTAACAAGTTTGATGAGCAGATGTTTGATCTATATAAATGGCTGAACATTAAACCCTATTGATTGTGCAAGCACATGTTAAAAGGTTTAACAGGGCACACTATTAACTCTCGAAAATCAACATTAAACATAAATAATTTAAATTTCTACCAGTTCATGGTCAAATTGGAAAAAGTACAATAATGTTTAGCTCATTTGTCTTGTTCATATCATGTAAGTCTCTCAGAATAGAACAAACTGGCATCCATGTTTTGCGCCTTTCAGCCTTGAAATTTTCAATTTTATTGAGCATGTCAAAATTTTTGCCTAATAAGCAAAAGACTTGAAAAACATCAGTTTCTTATAGAAACTATGCAAACCAAGCAAATAATAGGGAAAAAAAAAAGAAGCAAACTGTAAACTTTAGGTCCAAAAGTTAAACCTTTGCGGGTTGGCTTTTAGAGCTCGGCAAAGAGCTGGGGCATAGTTCTTCCTTCACACGACATGGAAGGGTAGGTGGGGTCGGAGTCAACGGGTGGATACTTGTAGATGGTGGCATCAAAGAGCCAGGTGGAGTGGATTCAAGTTCAGTATGGAGATCATTAATCTTTCGCAGAAGTTCCTTCAAATAATCAATGGCGTCCCCAAGTATTGAAGCCCTATCCATCTATGACACGATAACCACAATGAGCAGCCGCCATCAATTCCAGTTTCAATTAAAAGTACACCAAGAAAATATGTCTTTTGTCTAACTAATAAACTAAAATCACCCCGAAACAATTACACTCAGAATCACTAAACGGACAAGTAATATTAAAAGAAAAGGGGCAAGTACTAAAAATAAGTAAATGCGTGTTCTCAAACTGTCAATATAAAATAGGTGAGGCATAGCATTCAATTCAAGAGTCAAAGACCAAATGACACATATCAAGATTCTAAACAAACCCAAATGACCAAATAGCAAGATCAGTAAAATAATTATTTCGTCGAGATTTTCAAGATGATATACCTTGCTAATCTTGGGCACCACAGACCTAAGCATGTAAAGCCTATCGTTGAGCTTCTTCCTCCTCCGTCTCTCCGCCATCAGATTTTTTGCCGGCATCCCTTTTTTTTTCCCTTTCTGGTCTCCACCACCAGTAACTGTACTGGTTGCATTTGAGTTGCAACCACCATTATTCACAGTCTCCTCCAATTTGCAATCACCGTTCCTCTCATCAGAATCATAATTCAGACCCGACACATCGATGCTGGCTTCCTCAATATCCAATTCCCCATGTCTCTTCCTCTTTCCATCTGATGCTTCCCCTCCAAATCTCAGCCCTGAAACATCCAAATTCCCCAATTTATCAGACCCGCCAGAGCCCTGCCGCATGGCTGCTCGCTTCTGAAACAAAGTTGGTTGAGAACCAACTGAAGGGAAAACTTCAAGGGGCTTCAAAGTCTTTGCTCTGTTCACAAACGGGACATTCCCTGACCCGTCGAAACCACCAGCACTAAACCCACCGCTCAAAGGAGAAGCATTTTCAGTTCCTGCGAACAATCTCGTACCTTGAAACTCAGAGCTCGAACTGAACTCAGGAGTACCCATTTGAGTCTGGGGGAAAGCCATCAAATTCGGGGTGGGATTCGGCTGAAACTGAGCGAGAAAAGCCGGTTCGGAGGCGAAATCAAAGGCATTATCAAAAGGGTTGTGGCAGGAAACATTGAGAAGAGAAGAGAAGCAAGATTTAGGAGGCAACAAAGGGTGAGACTGGGAAGGGTCAAGCGTGAAGGCCTGGGAGGGAGAACAAGAAGCAGAGGAATCAATCTGGTGGTGAAGAAGGAGACTGTTATCCACCTGGTTGGAGCCAAAACCAAGGTCTCTGATCTGAAGGTCCTGGTTCATAGCCGGGTTAATGTACCAATCAGCATCCAGCATGGATTTGAAGGAGGAAAGAGAAGCAGCAGACATAGCCAAGTCGTCCTCTTTAGTCTCAAATTCATTATTGGCGTTACCGTCGTTATTGTTGTTCCGCGTCCAAGAAGAAATCGCATCTTCTTCTTCCTCTTCGCCGCCCATCCAAACGACGCCGTTAGCTCCAAGGACCATGTCTTCACTCTCAGGCAGCCTCTCTTTTTAGCTGGTTTAGTAGAGAAAGAAAAAGGCAGTTACAGCAGTAGAGGGAAAGAAGAAATGAGAAAAAGGAGAGGAGAAAAGTGAAGAAGCTTTATTCAGCAGAGAATCATAATATTGGGGGAAAAAAGGAGAGAGAGGATTTGAAGTATGAAAGTTTGAACGTTACAAAATGTAGCGAAGCATTGGCAAATGAAGGGAGAGTAGCTCTCCCTGTCCTCTGCTTTTTATCTATTCGTCTATTACGTCTGTGTCTATGAACCATGTGTCTATCGCTACTTGCTTTCTTGCTTTATGTTTTTCCCTTTTTTTCTATTTTTCATTTTTTGCCCCATCTTCTAATACTTGGATATCCATACATGTGGGTCGGATTAGATTGGGTCGAGATACCGACGTTTATTTTTGTTTTTATTCATTTTTCATTTCTTCTTAAATATTTTTATATAATTATTTGAAACTGTATCTCTATTTGCTTCTTCACATTCACATTGTTTGCTGGTTAAGCTAAATAATTTGGGTATCGATTTAAACAAATACATTAAATCTATTGATTTGAGAATTAGTATAAATAATTGAATAAATTTATAATAATTTATTTAATTGAATCTAATGAACGATCGAATTAATTCAATTATAAAACTTTGAAATATGTATTTATAACTATATAACTTTTATTTATAAGACCTTTTAAATAATTATAATTTAATTTTGACCGTTCATCTCTTATAATAGATCTAACTCAACATAATATAAATAATTGTTTTGATTTTATATTTGATATGTTGTTATTATATAAATTTATACGCGAAAAATGAAGGAAAAAACATTTAATGCATTATCCGTGTATAAACCCTATTCAAAACATTGTTAAATTTATAAGGTACTTCGATTTAAGGTACTTAGTATTGTATCAAGAGATGTATTTTCCTTTTTTTATTGATAATGGTACATATCAGTACCTATTTATTTTAATGTATCATTTCAACTTTATCATTATTTTTTTAAAAAATATTTATAAATATCAAAATTAAATAAATTTTAAATATAAAATACTCTTTAATAAATTTGAGAAATACATTTTATTATTAAAAAAATATTCCATATAGAAAATAAACTTATATTATGCTTATAATAATTCATCATTCAAGAAATTAAAAATAAATAGTAAATATTTTAAATTTAAATTTCATTTTTTTATACACACCAATACACAAAATATTAGCCCAATACAAATTGAATCACTCGGTATATATCGACCAAAACCGAGCATTCCAGCTAATATGGGCGGTAAATATCACCATTTTTTAATTGCGAGTTGTGGGTTTTCATTCCCAACTTTTGTATCTTCCACATATATAAGTTGTGCATTGTTCTTCCCAATTTTTCATCTAATTCTTTATTTATTATAATTATATTATATTTGTGGATGTGCTATATTGATACTTTTTAACTAATTTTTTTATTTTTTAATATATTTATCGAAGCAAACCTAATAATTAATTTTTTGCATTTTATAAACCCATTAAGGGATAGATATTGGCCACGAATTTTAAAACTACTCCATATTGAGAATCAAACTCTCGACCACTAATTAAAATAAAAGAGATCATTACTATATTACCTAACTTCCGAAATTTCTAACTAAAAATTTTAATGTATAATAATACATAATCCTTTTATGGAAGTTAACTTTTCCATCTTTTACTTCTCATTTAGAACTTATTTATCAAAGTATATATTTATCTTTTCCTTACCCGAAAAATGAAAGACTTTTTTAACACAATAAATGATGTGGTTGCATGTTGATAATCAACTTGCTTAGTTGAACCAAGGGTTGATATAAATTTCTACCTCTCTTTACGTCTAATTTGGGTTTTGACATAGTTTTATTAATTAGTCAAAGCAAACAACCATCATCAATTTAATATTGAAATTCAAGATATTTTACACAATATAACTCTGTAGTTAAACCTTAAAATGAATGAAACAATTATTTGATATATCATCTTCTCAGAGAGAGATGACATATCTTCGTTTGCTTGCATTCAAAACCCAGAAATATGGAACAACTATATATAGCATATTCTTATATATGTTAAATGAAATCACATAATACATGTTATATGTACTATTTTTTATAATTATTACTGAAAAACATATCTGACATACATGCCAATCGTATCATTAAAGATTGATAGAGAGAAGCCAGCCAACTTTTTATATATTAAAGAGGAAACTATAAAATATTCACTTTTATTTGTTTCAGATATATTTTAATTATTTATGTTTGAAATGTTATGTTTTAATCGTTTACGCTATCGTTTTGTTACGAAGTGGTTACTCTACTGTTAAGCTTAGTTGCCTCCCTAATGGGTTTTAAATACCAACTTAGATGTCCTATATGACAGTTTAAATTAATTTTATTTTATTAAAAACTTATTTTCATTCCAACAATTGGACATCTAAGTTGACATTTAAAACCCATTTGGACTACTACGTAGAACTGCCATTAGGGACAGTGGCGGAGCCAAAAAATTTTTGGGGAAGGTTAGAATTAAATTGTATATTTTTATGATAATAAAAATACAAATTCACCATTTTAATAATATATATATATCTTTATAATTTTTAAAGTATTCAATCAAATTTTTATTATTTTTGGAGGGGCCAAAGTACAATTTTACCATTACTAATTTAAAATTTGATAAATTATAAAGGCTTAAATGAATTTTTTTTTTTCATTTTCGGGGGGCCAGGGTCATTGTCAGCCCCCCTTGGCTTCGCCACTTGCTAGGGAGGTAACAGAGTTTAACGATAGAGTGATTATTTTGTAAGAAAACGAGAATGTAAGTGACTAAAACGTAATATTTCAAACATAAATAACTAAAATATAATCTGAGACAAATAAAAATGACCATCTTTACAATTTACCCTAAATTAAAAGAGAAGATATAATCACTTCACGCATTCTAGAGTGAAAAATTGCGGGGTTAGCTGTTGGTATTGTAATATCTTTCAATATTCAAATATAAAGCAAAGCAATAATTAGAGCCCATATGTTAATAAATTTGCCATTTTCTGCATGCAACACCTTTAATTAATTTGGAATTAAATCTTTCTAAAACCAAACCCAAGTTTCTCGTGATTCTACCTTCTTCTTTTTCCATTCACCGCTCCTACTCCCCAATCAAACTCGCCCCTTTCCTTTCACCTTTTTTTTTTTCTCTCTTTAATTTGTGAAGTTAAAGAGATATTATTAGGGTTAGGACATCAAAAACTGAGTGTGGGCAGCGTTTTCCACTGATTTTCCATTCGCCAACTTCACTGTAAGCCGCCAAGTAGACTGTTTCAACGTTCAACGAATTAAAGAAAATTATTTTTGTAACGTAAGAGAGACTCTGTATCTCTCTCTTCACGTGAGAGAGCAGAATTGCATGGAGAACATGAAAGGTGTACGTGGCAAACATGCAACTAATGAAGGAAGAGGTACATATATACATTTTCTGACTAATAATCAAAGCCGTAGGTCCTACGGTTTCCTCGTATGCAAGGCTGGCTAACATGTATTGTATTCGTATACATGTTTCCATTGTATTTCTACTCCCTTATTTCCAATTTGTTTTTTTTTTGACGGTTGACATTGCCTTTGGCCATGTGAATTTGACCAGTACAATCTGGGTGATATTGGCAGGTCGCTCTCCCTCTACCTTAAACTTGCTTCACAAATATAATACAAAATTTTACATTTATATAATGATATCAAATTTAATATTTTAAATTTATATGAGTTTAAATTAGTGTTTATTTTTTTTAATTTTCATGTCAGTTAAGTTTTAATTCGATTAGTATGGGTATTACTCTCAATGCAAGAAGACATGGGTTCAAGCACATTGAAGTACATTATTCTCTTATTTATAGATTGAAAAAGAGCTATGGTAGTTTTAGACATTGCGTTAGAAAAGAGCAAATATAACTAAAACCTATAATGGGATTATTCAAAAAAAAAAAATCTTAGTTTTCATAAGTTCAATTTTCACATATTTTCATTTTTTGAAAACTATTTTTTAAATATTTCAACTAAACACATTTTTTTAATATTTTTCATTTTTCAATAAAACAAAAATAGTCTATATTTCCTGAAAACAAAAAAGCTTAATATTTTCAATAATTTTTTTTAATTATGATAACCTTTAATGAAAACTACTTAATTGAATTAAAAAAATGAAAATGATAAGTAAATATAGACTTAATTATTACTTAATAAAAATTATGTTTAATTTGTTCTTTTATTCAACAATATTTTATATGAAATATGAACCTTCAATTCTTTTTTTTATTCTCAATAATGATATTTATTTTTCATAGTAAAGTTTTTTAAATTTAAATTGGGTTCAAAACATCTTAAAATTAAGGATAAAAAATGTAAAATAATTTTTTCATAATTTAAAATTTACATTTATCAGACCATTTAATTATATTAAGTACTTAACTTTAAATAATATATCAAATAGATATTATAACTTAAATTTTTTAATTTATCAAAGAGGGTTTTAAAAAAAATTAATATCAACAAATATTAAATATAATAATAAATCAAATTACATTTTTAACAATAAAATGTAAATTCAAATAATAAAAATGATATTATTAAAAGGACTAATAATAAATCTTGAAAAAATTAATATTTATAATCATAAAATCAACAAAACTAATATATTAATTATACTCAAAATAAAAAGAATATTTGGTGTATTAATCATATGGCAAATAATAGACTTCCATTTGAGGTGAGGAGACAGAGTATCGATGCGATTTGATAGAGCGTTAGTTTGACAGATGATTATAGCGAGCTGCATGCGATTGGGACCATAGACCAACACCAAAGCCGAGGAGTTAGAACCTTATGCTATTAATAGAAGGATGGTTATGGGTACATCAAAAAGACTCCCGATGTACATTCTTCAATTATCCCCTAACCCCATGGCAATTAATTGTATGATAGATGACTGACTGCTTAGATGTTTCCCGATCTTTGAACTACATATTTCAATCTTATCCCTCATTTCGTAAATATTAGTATGATTTCTACCCTACTTCGTATGGGATCAATTTTGTAGGTTAAATTATAATGTAAAAAATTGAATATTAAATATTTTTTATTTTTATATATTTAAAATTTAATTTTTATTTTTTTATTTTAGGATTTTAATATTTTTATTCTTTGTATTTAAAAAATCATCTAATTGTTAATACAGTTAAATTCATTCGTTGAATTGGTTGGTGTGATATTTTAAAAATTTAAAAAAAAAAAGCTCATTTGATAGTTATATAATAAAAAAAGGTATTATAGTTTACTTGAATTTACCAAATAATTTTAATAGTGTTGACAAGTCTTAAATTTTATATCAATCTTTTAATCAAAATGAAGTATTTGTGTAACACCTTATACTCGACACGATCATTGAGTTTGAGTTACAGAATGTCACATTTGTTACCGAAGCAATTACGAATACAATTTCAACCCATTCAATAATTTATACAAGTTAATCTAGACAATACTTCAATATAACGTGCTTTATATTCTTATTAGGGTTTATTAGCTTACAAAAGCTCCTATGATAACCCAAGACCATTTGAGGACTAGAATGTAAATTTTTAAAATATTCCAGGTTGGCATCATGACTTTGAGGGATCCATGTTGCAACATTAATGGTAGGGCTTGGCGTCACAATTTCAAGAGTGCAATGTTGCAACTTTGAAAACAGTCAGTTGGCATAACGACTTCAAACAAGGGATGTCGTGACATCGAAAATTGGTGTCATCACATCAACAAATTTGTATCACGACTTTGTAAACAAATTCCCTCAAAATCTACTTCATTTAATTCAACCTGCCAAAACATACAACACATTAGTCTAATAACTCATCATGCAAAACATTTTATCCCATGATGATATTCAATTACACATTTCTAACGTTTTGAAGCTTTAAAACATATATACACATGTTATTGTTGGAAGATCGAGTTTGAAAAACACATAGAAAAATAGGTTTAAGGGAAAACTAGAGTTTTAAATTTTTTTTCCGAAAACAAGAAATTGGTTGTGTTATTTAAAACAATAAACACTTAATCAAAATCGTACATTTATGATTCGTGATGCGGTCGTTGAAAGCACCAAAAATATCCTATTCCCTGTAAAATAACGAAAAAAGAATAGTAAAGGGGAAGTAGGGTCGAATCCTCAGGGACCGGATTATAAGAATGCTTGTTTCTCGAAATCCTGGGCAGAATCGTGCCCAAGAAAACCTGCGTTCCTGGAAATAATAAAAAAACAGAATTTAAGAATTGATTTTGGAAGTGAAAATAAAATAAAAACAGAATTTAAAGTTTACTGAAATTATGATTACAAAAATAATAAAAATAATAAAGAGAGTTTTAAGAGAAAAGAAATTATTATGGGAAAGTTCCAGCCTCCGGTTGTCTCATTCCGCCTTGGGCTCAATCCTCGGCTTTGGATGATCCTTCTCGACTCAAGTAAGCCAGTTATAGTGGAAGAGGACGCCTACGACCACCAGCTCCAAATATTAGACTTACGATTTTTAGGGAACCTGACTCTAGCCAGAAATTCTATGCTAGATCAATGCTTCTCAATGGCGAATCCCACGCCATTTTGTCTCTTTGGCTCGCCAACCTCTGACGCAGTAAGTTGATAAATCGACGGTGCAACCCCTCCAAAACACACAAAGCGGCCGCCTTTGCATACGTTGAAAGGTTTACTTCTTAAGGGCCATGGACGGAAGCGTCAGCCCGTAGTGCGGAGAAACGATGAATACTTGGTAAAAAAAGGGTTAAGTATGGGTTCTAAGCCTCAAGAACCTTTTGGAGAAATATTGACAACTTTAGGTTAGAAGGGTTTTAGTGGCTCATGATAATTATGGGAAAGAAAATAAATAAAAATATGAAAAAGAAAATTTATTGAAAGGAAATATGGAAGAACAAAAGAATTAGGGGGAGAGTGTTTTCAGAAAAAGATGCCCCCTATTAAAGTCACTTCACCCCCTATTTATAGTGCTAGAAAGAAAGTCTAGTTTAACTTAAATTCCTAAAAGATAAATACATTTAAACAAAAATAATTAAAATAAAATCCTAAAATAAAATCCTAATAATTATCCTAACAATAATTATCCTAATATAAATAAAATAAAATAAAATAGAGTCTTCCAAAATAAAATCTCTTCTATTTGCTTTTAAGTCCTTGTGCCTTCCATGTTCGCACTTTTGGCACCATATTTGTCCCACGTTGCATATTGGCCCATTTAATCTCCAAATTGACGCTTTTTCCCTTAAATTTACTTTTCGCCTCTAATTTAGTCCCTAAAAGATAAAAAGACATAAATAGCTCAAATTAGTAGGCTCAAGCTCAAAATAAACACATGATTAATATATAAAAACACGTCTTTTTAGAGCATTATCAATTCGTCTATGATGAATGCTTTGACCGAGTAGTCTTCTCTACTATCCTCTAGCTCACGTCTGTCAAGTGTGAGCTCACTTTGAATCAGAAAATTTTGTAAATAAAATGAATATCTCTAGAAAATTTTTGAAATAATTTATTCAAAAAAACTTCTCTCTCCAACTTTTTTTGAATCCAAGTGTATGAGAATAATGACTCATGCTCTCTTTATATATGGAGAGTTTAAAGAGAGCTCAACTAAAATTAAAATTAATCACATTAATATTAAATTAATAATATTATCTAGATAAATATTAAATTAAAATAAATATTAAATTTATTAAAATAATATTATTTTTAGAAAAGTTAATTTGAAATCAAGTTACCTTACAGAGTCCCATTAGGAGTCTAATTTTTTCACTGCTTTACCACCGAAGAACCACCATTGCTAACCATTTGCAGGCCACTGGATTGTCGTCATTGCAATTATTGTGCTCGGCAGTGCCACTGTCGACACGACTCCATTGGCACTTTGAATTATCGTCGTTTTGCCTAAATGGGCCTAGCCAATTCGGTTTGGGCTAATGACGGCCTGACCAATCCGGTCCAGCCACCGGTTGGATCGTCGGTCCAGTTTTTGAGTTTTGGTCTTGAGTTTTGGTTCTTGAGTTTAATTTTCGATATCGAGTCCAATTTTCAAGTTTAATTATCGATTGGGCCAATTGTTAGACTTGAAAATTAATTTATAAAAATATCATATTTAATTTAATTAATTTAAGTTTACTTGATCAAAATTAATTTTCCCAAAAATCACTGAGATTTTTCAAATTATTTTTTCAAGAAAATTCTTTAATCAAATTCTCTAGTTGAATAATTCTCACAACCGCTTAATTTAATTCCATATTGAATAAATACACTCAATTAAATTATTTCTAAATTTGTAGAAGTTTCTTCTGATTCAAATGCAGTCTGATCGAGCTTTTGTTGAGCTAGTGGAGGGACCAATCAAACATATACAATTAGGATCGAGTACTTGCAATTATGTCTAAAAGCATCGTTCCAATAATTCGCAATTTACTTAATCATGGAGTCAGTCCACAAGAAGTACCATGATTGAAAACTTCTTATTGTATACTCGCGAAAGCAATTTATCTAACTATTTTATCCAATGAAATCGTCATGTGTGTGTTACCCTCAAATGATATCCTTAATTCCTTTGAGTTAAATTCATTCACTCAGTCCAATCTTATTTTATCTCATTATCACCACAGTGTCTTCTTAATGATTAATATTATCACTGTCAACTAATGATTGTAACAAATTGCTCATTCGAGAACTAGCAAGCCGTGACCATGTTTCATATTTATCAATCCACAAAATGTCAATGAGAGGATATTGTTAACTTTTTAATCAAGCTATGAATTTCATTGTTGCTAGTAAAATCATACTATACACAAATCATGTACCCAACATACTGCTATCGGCTCGACCATCTTTAGAGCATAAGCCTCCACTTATATCAAAGCACACAAGTTACATACGCATGGTCAGTGGCTAACTTAAGATTTAGGTAAGTCACACCATGAACGCCACAAGTGTATTAATTTACAAATGAATTCGGAATTAATTCAAATTGGGTCCAGTCCAATGTATCGTTCTTCTAATAAGTACATTTATGTTTCTACTCGTGGAGTCAGCTGCTTCGCTAGCCAAGACTAATAATCTCCTAATTGGACTTGTACACAACATAATAATCCTTCTATGTATTTGAATCAAATGCTCTCTTTGATTCTTTTACAAGATTACGAGCTCGTTTAGATTATCTACTGAATTAAGTTATCTTTCTCGCAATGTAAACATTCTTACAGTGTCACTTATCATCAGTTCAAATTTAGACAATCAATGAACTAATATTTGCTTGTTAGCTTCGCTATGTATGCAAAACATGAAAGACAGAAATACAAAATATATAATAGTGAAATGTGAAATTAATTTTATTTATTTATTCATCATTTAAATACATAAAAAGCAGTTACATGTTTACTACAATATAGACACATTTCCCAGTAGTTATAACAATGCATATGTCAACCTTCATTATCATTCCCTAATCAAAATACTTCATTAATCATTTACAATCCTTAAATGATTCAAACCTAGGTACATGTCATCCATTGAAATGTAAAGAACTATACAAACATTGCTGAGTCGAGATTATAAGTGTAATGACCCAAATTCACGGGTACCAGAAAAACGAGTCATAGTGCCTCCGTCTTGGTAAACCGAGTTAGAAAATAATTATTAGGAATAATTGTGAGTCTAGTTGTGTGTTTAATTAAGCTTTGATTAGGTGAATTTAGTTTTATTAAGGGTAATTAGGAAAAATGACTAAATTGAATAAAGGGTAAAAGTTTAATTATAGATTAATAGAAAGTAAAAAGGACTAAAATGGTAAGTATGCCATTTGGCAATAGTTGAGACGACAAACTAAGTAAAAATCTAAGATTTTATTGTTTTATTATATTAATTTATAATGTATATTATTATTTTATTATTTTATTATTTTATGGTTTTATAATATATATATTATTACTATTAATTAATATTATATTGAATGAATTTGGATGATGACAAATGTATGGTAATGATAATAACCATGTGTAATAATTATATAGGTACAAGTATAAATGGTATTTATAATTACTTGTATTTTAAGTCAAAAGATATTTATATCAAATATTATTATTATATTAGACTAAATAAATAAAATAAATAAAGTAAATAAAATAAATAAAGGAAACAAAAGAAAGAATAAAAGTTACCTGAAGCATTTGAAAGAAGGAGGGAGAAAAAGGAAAGAAAAATAAAAAGGAGAAACTAGGGTTTTGAGGCTTTAAACTTTAATAGGTAAGTTAATCAAGCCTTTTTTACCTTAATTTTGATGTTTTAGAAGTTTAAAACAAAGTTTTGTTGAATTTGAGTTGAGGTTTTAGAAGTTTTTAGGTTTTTGAATAAAGTTCATGTTGAACTCATGATTGAATAAGGGGTTTATTTAATAGAATTATGAATTAGAATTTATTAAAGGATTAAATTGTAAAATAGGTTATAAGTTTTGTGTCTGAGGGATTAAGTTGAAAGAGAGTTTAAAATAGGGTTTTAATATGAGTAGTAGATAGTTAAGTAGAATATGGAAAGAAATTGAAGAAAAATGGAGTATGAATTGAGTTGGAAAAGTAAGTGAATTTAATTTGGAATAATTTGAAAATAGTGTGGAAGTTGAGTAGAAATTCTAATATTATTGTAAATAATGTTAATATTAATAGTATAAGTTATTTAATTTTTCATAGCTAACAAAGAACCTGAGGCATCGGCATTGAAAGGAAAGGAAAAAGTCATCGAGAAGTAGTCAAACATTCCGGGTTTGTATTATTATAATTCAAGTTATTTGTTATTAAGTATTAATATTTAAATTCTATGTGTATGGTAAGTAAATATTGAGGTAAGTGATTTTATTGAATTAAATTTGGAAAAGTGAATTGAATGAAAATTATGTATTAGAATGAAATTGTATTTTTGAATGATGAATGGATAAGTGTATTGAATTGAATAGTAAATTGTATTGGAATTTAATTTGTTATAAAAGTGGGATTGAATGGAGAAATAAATTGAATACCTTATTATCTAGTTGGTCTGGGTTGGATACAATTGGCATGCCATAGGGTTTAAAAGAGTACGGGATTTATCGGCTTTGCTGATCAAGCACCTGTGTGTCGTTACAGGCACTTTTTGTGTCGTATACTGATTAGGTACTATGTACCGTTTTAGGCACAATGTGCCGTATTGGTGTGTTTAGAGTTGACTTGTAACGTCCCTAACCCAAATCCGTCATCGGAATAGAGTTACGAAGCACTACTGGAGTTACCGATTTATTTATCAGATATTTTACTTAATCTAACATTCATATTTGAAACCAATTAAAATTAAACACGTTGTCCCTTAAAGTATTTATTTTTCTCGACATGTTTTACTTGGATTTATTAATTGTCTCAACATACTTAATTTTTTTATCAACGTAGTAATGATAATCACATATTTACATATCATGATAAATATCATTCTCTTGTCATTTCTTCATAAACATAAATTAGGTAATTTATTATATCAATATTTCATGTATTTAAAAAAAATACAATTCAAGTTACACCAACTTACCTCGTTGTTTATTCATGTATATAATTTCAATAATCTCTTTCCTTTTCCACGTTTTAGTCTCATATTTGAGTCATCCGGATCTTTATAAATAAAGATGATTGTCATTTTCATTTATTTCATATTCTAATACATTCAACTAATGTTCTAACAAAATTTACCATTTTGCCCCTAAACTTTTAATTAATGACGATTTCATCCTTAGGCTCAGAAAATAAAATTCTTGCAATTTAATCCTTATTTCTTGCTGTTATTGTCATGCATATTGATAACAGCCCATAAATTCTATAAAATATCAGAATTTTCCATAATTTCAATACTTTTCAATTTAATCCCTAAAACGTGTTTTTCCCCGATATTGAACTAAATTAATAATTTCATTTCAATTTTGCAATTCAAATAATAAAATAATCCTTTTCATGTAATTTGATCATTTCTAACATTTTTACAAAATTGCCCATAAAGTTTTACTTTTATTCAATTTAGTCCCTCAGCATAAAACATGCAAATTAGCCATGCTAGCTGAATATTCATACATATTTTCCTCCTCCTCCTCTCCATTCCACATCCTTAATTTATATAACATGCTTATAAGTAAAATTATCAAAACTTTCACTATTTATTTATATGTATTTTCAAAACTATCCATTTGAGTCATAGTTATTAAATTATTTATATCTTGAGCTACAGAACTCCAAATTAAGATCCGCTAATTTTCCCTAAAACTATACTCACATGTATTCTTACCATAAAATTTTCAGAATTTTTGGTTTAGCCAATTAGTACAGTTTATTCATTAAAATCTCTCCTATTTTGCTGTTCGACAGTTCTGACCACTCTTCGGTAAAATTTAATTATCTCTTTGTACAGAATTCAAATGATGTTCTTGTTTGTTTCTTATAAAAATATACTCACTAAAGAATCAAACCATATAAATTATGTCCCATAATAATTTTTATAAAAATTTTAATGATTTTTCCAAGTCAGAACAGAGGATCCCAAAATCATTCTGAATCAGTCTCACAAAAATATAAATATCTCAAAGTACAGAACTCATTTATTTTTTATATTTCTTTTATATGAAAATAGACTCATTAAGCTTTAATTCCATATCTCACTCAACTTCTAATTAAATTTCTACCATTTTTGGTGATTTTTCAAAATTTACCTACTGCTGCTGTCCAAAACAGTTTTAGTGCAAAATGTTGATTATCAAGTTTATAACACTCTTATTTCTCTTCTCTACAATATTTCCCATCAATTTCTCTTATTTTCTCATCACTAACATATCAAAAACATAGAAACATATATAAGAAAACTCTACATTAACATCATTTCCATGCTTTTTCAATAATATCAAACTTAAAAACATATGGAAATCTTGATGTTCTTACCTTATCCACTTGGTTTCAATCTTTAACTTGATATTCTCTCTCTTCTAGCTTCTATTTCTTGAGTCCAACTTGACATTCTAACTCCCTATAGTCTCCTTAACATTTTTCTCCTTTGGTAGCTATGGAAATTCTTTTGATTTCTAAGTGATAATGATGAATTTTTGGTGGAAGGATCAAATTGTAAAGAAAGGAAAACTTTCTTTCTCCCTTCTTCTCTCCTAACCTGAATTGCATGGAAAAGGTGGTGGTTTCTTCCTCTTTTTCTTTTCCATACACATACATATATATATAGACTAAATAAAATAATAAAATAATAAAATATCCTATTAAAATATTAATAAAATAATAATTATTTAATTATATAATTATAAAATATCATCATTGTAATCATTACTTTCTAGATTCCTCTCTCTTCCAATTGACCATTTTACCCTTCATGATCTTTTAAAATTCCATCCTTAAGTCATCACTTAATTTGGTAAAATTACAATTTAGTCCCTCGTAATTCTTCACCTATTCAATTTAGTCCTAATTCATCAATTTTTCTTAGTTTCTAGATTATTCTACCCTTAAAATATTTACACTATTGATCCTTCAACTTTTCATATTTACACTTTTAACCCCTCAAATTTTGAGTATTTACTCTTGGGCAACAAAACTTTTCTCACTTTTACAATTTAGTCCTTTCTTAAATTAATATGTCATAATATATTTCCCAATAACATAACTCACTTTATTTCCTTATTTTACTATATCAAGGATAATATTTCACTGTAGAAATTTTCGGGGTGTTACATGACTGAAGTTTGAATTATTGATATATGAAATCAATTGATGGAATTGTTGATATTGGAATAGGAGAAATTGAATATAGAATTATTTGTATGATTCATATAATTACATGTTAATGATTAAATTCTCTTATTATTATTATAATTTGAATTATCATAATACCACTGAGTATTTCCATACTCAGTGTACGGTTGTTTTCGTGCGCAGGTTAATAGGTGTACAGAGTCTCGGTAAAGCATCCAGAGCGATCCCGACTCCAACATAGAATTTTGTGATGTAACCTACATTTTGGTAAATGTGGGATGTACTAGGTTTTGTTTAGTCATTTGTAAATGTTTTATGTTTTGGATGTAAATGTGGTATATAACACTTGAATTGGAGTTAAATGAAATAGTATGTTTTGCGTTAAAGTTTGAATTGAATGAATGAAAATCATTTTGAGTCATTGTTTAGTGTATAATTAAGTATGTTTAAATATGGAAATGTCTTGGTTGATATGTTAGTTGTGATTGGTTTGGTTTTAAATTGTAGGGAGGTTAATTTAATGTTTTAGGCTCATATAGAGTCCACACGGCTTGGCATATGGGCGTGTGACCAAACCATGTGAGACACACGGCTAGTACATGGGCGTGTGTACTGGCCATGTGTCCCCTGCATCTTAAATGTGAAGTTAGGATAGCACACGGGCTAGACATGGCCGTGTGTCTTGGCCGTGTGAAGGACATGAGTTTCAAGCATGGTTGTGCGTCAAAATCGTGTGAAAATGGCTTAGAAATGGTGTAAAGTCAGGTTACCACACGGCCTAGCCACATAGGCGTATATGTAACACCCCTTAACCCCGAACCATCGTCGGAACAAGGTTACGGAGTATTACCGGAACTACCGGACAATTTACAATTAATACACAATTATTAACAAACATAATATAAAATAACCTTATAGTCCCATATATGGATCTTCGAGATCCAAAAATACGAGTTAAAAGTAGTTCGGGACTAATTCGAATACTCAAAAAAAAATTTTGAACATTTAAAAATTTTTCTCAATTACTAGGCTCACACGCCCATTTTAATGGACCGTGTGGTTCAACACAGCCGAGGTGGTTTGGGACATGCCCGTGTCCCTTACCCGTGGAGCATTCTGATTTTTCTCACACGGCCAATCCACATGCCCGTGTGCCAGGCCGTGTGGACTCAATTATGAGTCTTAGACACTAAACTAACCTTCCTACACATTTCAACCAAAAATCAATGTACAATTTATGTAGCAACCAATATATTTACATATATAAACATATCTAACCATTTTTAATTTATTTATCTATTTGTTCATTAATCACACATACACTAATTAAATTCATAAAAATAAACTTTAGTTAATCCCATTTCATACTTATATTTAATATGTCATATTAGTTCCCTTTTTATACTTTTAACCAATTTTAAAAGATCATTTCACAACCGTCATCATAAGACTCTTATACTTAACATATTCATTACTTAGGTACATGCCACAACTAACAAAGGTAAGGTACATAATTAAAATTTCCCTGAAGTCGGGGTTGATCTGGATGCTAGACCGGACACTGGCTTTCTTTTAACCTGCGCACGGAAACAACCCTACGCTGAGTATAGGTATACTCAGTAGTATTACTATAATTCAAATTCATATCACTATATGATAAAATATGTATATTCAATTTATACATATAATCTTTCAATAACTATTTCATATATTAAATCGATTTATAAGCATTTCAACAATAATATTAATTATCTCAAAACTTGTATTCAATTGAATTTTTGCACTTTTTCATTACTTCAACCCTATTTGATTTTCAAATATCAATTCCTAATTCACATATCAAATTCACACTCAAATTATATAATTCAATTATATAATTCTTTTCAAATAACTTCTCATATTATTTATTTATATAAATTTCACACAAATTATGAACTTTAGTTTCATTTCTCAATCTCTTATAATATTTCAATTCATAATCCAGCTTTGAGATATTGTAAATGCTTGAGAAATGATCAAAAGTTTGTGAATTGTAAAAAGGAAGAAGATGAATGTGTTTAGGGCAAATTTGGTATTATTGCAAAAAGTTACATGGAAAAATTAGAAATTTATATAAATTATGTGTGTTATTAATTACTTGTAATTATGTTAATTTTTGTAGCAAACAAGGAAACCGAGGCATTAAATACGAAAGGGAAGGACAAAGTGATCGAGGAGTAAATACGACAAATTCGGGTTTGTATTACCTTAATTCAAGTTATTAATTGTTATGTGTTTAAATTTAATGTAGGTGTATAGAGAATGAAATTAAGGTAAGTGGTGATATTTGAATTAAATATGATTTGGAATTGATTGGTAAATGTATGATTATGTGAATTGATTTGGAGTTGATTGGTGAATATATGATTATGTGAATTGATTTGGAATTGATTGGTGAATATGTGATTATGTGATTTTGAAGCAAATTGAGATTGAAATGCTATTATGATTGAATTTGAATGATTTCATTCAATTGAAAGTAGAAGTGAAATGAATAAGTGATTCCGATACCCTATTAACTAGTCGGGCTTAGTGGATATAATTGGCATGCCATAGGATCGAAACAGTTCAGAGATTCTTCGACCTCGAGTCGATGAGGCACTTGGTGTGCCATAGATTTGCTTCGGGTAGTTTCGATGAGGCTTTGGTAGCCACTTTGCTTCGGCTCAGCCGATGAGACACTTGGTGTGTCACAGATGTACTTCGAACTATCTGATGAGGCTTTGGTAGCCACTTTACTTCTGCTAAGCCGATGAGGCATTGGTCGCCATTCTGATATGTATAATTGGATCCGTGTATCCGCCAAGGTCCGTGTCAAGTTAATAGGGGAAAATAAGTGAAGTGGTAAATTCCGAATGAATGTGATTGAGTTATTGATATGAGATTTGTGATATGTGATTGAATGCATGAATCAAAGTTTCATGAAGCATTTATATTTAAAATGCAAATTAAATGATTATATGTGACTCAGAGATGAACCAAAGGTTCAAGAATTATGGGAAAACATATTGATAGAATATGGATTCAAATATTGAAAATGATGCAAGGTAGATATGATAACTTGATATGAGATTATATGTGTAAATTATAATTATCCATGTATGCTTATGGTATTTGATTGTCATTATAATTTGAATTGTGGTAATACCACTGAGTATTTCCAATACTCAGCGTACGGTTGTTTTCCGTGCGCAGGTTAGGTAAAGTTAAGGTTCAGTCAAGCATCCAAGTCAATCCCGATCTCAGCTCAAATGTGTGGTGATGTATCTATCTTTTGGTAATGTGGCATGTACTAGGTTTAGTGTTTGTCACTTGTAAATGTTTAATATTTTGAATATAAATATGGTTTATAAACCTTAAGAAGTTGTTGGAATGATTGAATGAGTTTTTGTTAAGTTTTGAAAATGAAATGAATGGTATTTGATGAAGATTTATAAGCTAATGTTTTGGATATGTTTAGTGGGTGAAAGTAGCTTAAAAATGGTGAAAAATCATGTTTTCACACGGCCAAGACAAATGGGCGTGTGCCCAGGCCGTGTGGGGAAGTCAGACTTGCCCACGGGCTAGTTGCAGGCCGTGTGTGGCAAGTCAGATCTGCCCACGGCCTGGCCCCACGGCCATGGGGATCCACACGGGCAGGCCACATGGCCATGTCCTAAACCACACGGCCATGTGCCCTATCTTCAAAGAAAAATTTTTAAAGTTCCCGGTTTAATCCCAAATCATTTTCTAAACCTATTTTGGGCCCCGTAGGCCTATATTAAGAACTATTTGATGAAAATTAAATGGTTTTAGATTGAAATTAAAATTTATGTCTCGTTTTTATTCGTACGTTAGTGTATAAGTCTGGTAATACCTCGTGACCCTGTTCAGGCGATAGTTTGGGGTTAGGGGGTGTTACATCCCGGGCCGTGTGGCCCTCTGTTTCTCTTTAAATTGCAAGTCAGTCTGCCACAAGTGCTGGCCACACGGCCATGTGAGCCACACCGGCTGGTCACACGACCATGTCCCAAGCACACGGACGTGTGCCCCTATTTTCATGAAATTTTCTTTAGAGTTTCCTAAAGTCTTCGGTTTAGTCTCAAATCATTTCCTAAGTATGGTTTTGGCCTCGTAGGCCCATATTAAGGATTTTATGATAGAATTTGAAAAGTTTTAAATTGAAACGAAAAATTTTGATTCGGTTTTGTATAATAGCTAGTGTTTAAGTCTGGTAATGCTTCATAACCCTATTTCAGCGATGGTTAGGGGTTAAAGGGTGTTACATTAAGATTCGAATAATACTTCGCTTGACGGGACCTCAAGATCCATTGATACCTTTATATGAAATAAACAAATCGTACGTTGGGCGATAAAACTCAATGATACTTCTATGATTCAAGTCATAAAATGAGCATATTCACAATAATGATTCAATTAATAAATGTAAGATTCAATCATACCAATTTACATGTTCATTATTCAATGTCAATCTTATACACTAGCTCATTTAATAACCAATTGAAACATTCAATACCATACTTTATGATAACAAAGATACAAACAATTTTCATTTAAATTTCAAGCATATATGCATAGAACAATATGATACACAATCTTCAATTTCAATCAATTGCACAATCTTTCAAGTCAAATACAATTTTCTTTCTCTTGAGTCTATTGACTAATTCATATTTAATTAGGCTCCCAATGCTCGTTTTTATCCAATTCGCATGATCTTTCACGTGCTAACTTTAATCACATTTTACATTATCATTTCAATTCAATATTGTTTATCAAGTTCATACTTTATATCCCTATTAACTTGACTCATACCCGAATCATCCAACCAACACACCAATCTGACATCTAGTGCCTCATTGGAACGTATAAAGTACTATGCACCTAGCACTCATTAACATATAGTCGAAGTATAACCTGTACACAATCTAACCCTATAGCATGCCAACTATATCCAATTTTATCCAAACAATTTATGAGGTATTCAATACCCAATTACATTTTATAATCAAATTACATATCAATTTATATTCAATATCATAACCCCATTTCAATTCATCATCACTTCATATATTCCCAATATCACATAGCATGGTTCATTTATATTCATATGAGTATATGACATATCACGCATCAACTACATCATACTACTTTCTACTTCATCCCAATATCACATAGCATGGTTCATTCTATATTCATATCACATATCATGCATCAACTATATCATACTATTTTCTACTTCATTCAATTTAGTCCAATTCTCACTATTCAACACCATTCAATACGAAACAATTCATATGATGATATGAGCTTACCTCAATAGTAAATCATGCATTTAACATATATAGATACGTACATATATTCAATGATCTTGAATCATAAAAGTACAAACTGATCGTTCATCTACTCGTTAATGACTCTCACTTTTTCTTCCTCTTGCGACGGTTCGACGTCATCCTTAGCTATATATGATAATTCAATAATAAAAATAATATCAGTTTACATTCAATTCACATCCAAACACATAGCCACTTATATTTTACATTTTATTCAATTTAGCCTCTATACGCGGGATATGCATATTTTTTTTATATTTAGCATCAGATCAAAATCTGATTTCACATTCTTCCATTAGGGACCCTATACTTTCTATTTTCAATACAATCTCATGACAAATTTTCATTTATTCAATTTAATCCCAATGTTTCAAAATTATTTAACAAGCTTAATTAGCTTTAGAATTTAATCTTTATCGTATCTAAGCTTATTAACTACCAAATTCAAGCCTAATTCATTAATTTCTCTATAATTGTAAGTTTCTAAAAACTTAACAATTAAACAAATCAGTACATAAATTAGCTAAATCAAGCTCATATAATCATAAATCTATGAAAATTTCATGAATTTAACTTTGTTACCTTACAATTTTGACGGCTCAAAGAAGCTCTCAAAAATGGTGGTTTTTCTCTATTTTTTGGACGGTTGAACACTTGAGGAGGAAGATGAAATATTGTAATCTCCACTAAGTTAACCTTTATGCTTAGATTATATTTTAATTAATCTAAATTATTTAGTTAATTAAAGTTTTAATCATAATTTAATCTTAGCGAAATTACTCAACATTATTCGTTACTGGATAATTACTATTCAAATTCTCAAGTTTTTTCTTAATTAATTTAATTTTTGAGCTTTAATTAACTAATTTAACAATTAATTTACTTAATTAAACCTCAATATATTTTGATATTAATTTCTCAATCTTCATTTTTCGTCCATGCAGATTTAATTTACGGAAATGGAAATCTGAATTTCTATTCGTTACAATTTAGCTAATCAATGTTGGTACCAAGTTTAAGAAAAAAAATGTTCTCTTAGAATTTTCTCTCTGTTATTAGTGTTGTTTAAGAATCAACTTTCACCTTCTCTTTGTAGACAGCCAACTACCTGTTGTTGGTGGCTAGCTGTCGTACCTCACTTGTCCTTGCTTCCTTCTTCTCAAAATATTAACTCTACAACGTTTCAGTGGTTTAGGCAGTTCCCACGGACAGTTCTACTGGTAGCAGCAGCAGATATAACGGTTGGGAACGACTTGAGCCATTTTATGCTGTGAGTTTTGGCTGAGTCTTTTTGGCTCGTCCCTTTCTCTCCTGGGTGAGTTTCTGTTGTGGGGGGACTCGGTGCAGTGCTCCACCGCCGGAGTTGTCCCTTGCTTCGGGATGAGAAGTTTGCTGCATTTTTGGAAGGTGGACAGTGGGGCATCGCCACTATCTCCAAATGCTGCTTTGTTATTTGGTGTTTCTCTTATCGGTTTCATGACTTCTTTTTGCCTGAAAGTTGACCTCCTCTTCAGCGCTTTGGGTAGGTTATTCTTGGCAATTTCCATGCCAGGTGGAGCCTCGTCGCCGTTTGGCCTTGATGGCTTGTGCTTAGTAACGTCGATCGAGTTGCACCCGACCCTTGTTCTGTCTTGGTGCTAATGCCCCTCTCGAAGGCTTTGGATTTACAGTCGTCAGTGTCCCCTACTAGCTCCACGGGGTTGACGGTGGACCGTTTGGGCTCGCCCTTGGCCTTGGCTCCTCCTTGACGATGGATCTGTTAGGCGTGAGTATGACAATCCTGTTGATGTTCATTTCTTCGGTCACTTCCCTCACTCCCCAATTGCAAGCGACAGAGGCTGGGAACGGTGGGGGCTATGGTTTTCTCCTCTTAGGACTGGGCTGGGCCTTAATTGTCGTTATTCTTATTGTTTCGATTTTTTGGGTCTGGTTGTACTCTAATGATTAATGATATTTGTTCTTTAAAAAAAACCCGATGTTAAAACGTTAAATTCGAAGTATAGCACAAGGTTGAATTTTTTTTTTTTACCATTATTGTATAATTTTAAATTTGAATAAATTTGACCATATAAATATAAAATAACATATATTTTTCAAGTAACCTATCTATCTAGTAAATTATAGTTATAATGTTGTTTTGTTGAAAAATCTTAATTTTCGGTATCCAAATTACTTACATAAGAAATATTATTTGCTAGGAATATTATTTTTTCACATGTTGTATTATATAAGAAATCAATAAATCAATCACGAGTAATATTTTTTAGTTGAAAAGAGAATGATTTTTTTTTTGAGAAAACTTAATTTTTACAAAAACTTCAAATTTATACTTTACAAATATATCATTATCATACATGCTTAAGCAACCATAAAAGCATCAGTTTCATTTCAATTAGTTATTGGTACTCAATTGGGATATGAATAAGTTAAGAGGTAAGAAACAATTGGCATCAAAGAAACCATTAGCTAGAAACCCGTAAGCATTAAATTTGATGCTTAACTTTTGTAATACCCTTTATTTGTATAATATGTAGAAGCATTAAATTTGGATGAATTTGAAAGAAATAAAGAAAATATGACAGATACGATAAATGAATTTTTGAGTATAGTTGATTTGTAAGTATCTTTTCGATTTTAGATGTTTAATTGTGGGGTATTTTAGAAGGTCTGACGATTGCTATTGATAAAGGATTTGATAAAGTGTTTATCTTATTGAACAGTCAAGAGACGGTACAAGCTATTCAGGGGAGTGCTACAAAGGTATCGAATTCCGCTTTGGTTAGACGAATCAAAATACCATTGACTAAAATGGTGCATTAGTTGATTCAACACATATTCAGAGATTATAATGAGGCTGATAGCCTAACTAAAATGTTTGTTGGTAATAATGGTGGTACTCATCTTTTTGAAACGCCTCCAAGAGGACTTGGTAGTATTTTTTGTGATGTTTTTTATTCCAAAAAAAAAAGTTATATATGAGATTAACTATAATTTAATTTTTTATTGGAATTTAAAACAATAGAAGCATATATTGATTAGATGCAAAAAATAGAGTGTGTAAAAGGTCATTAAAATTAGGGTTGTACCTCTAGTGAGTAAAAAAAATTAATTCTAGTACAAAGTGTTTAGTTCACGAAATATAAAATTATTTATAATTAATTTTTATTTTTTTTGTCATTGTTATACAATTTTGTTGAAAATTGTCTTTACAAGTTCATTTCCTTCACTATTTTTTAGTCTCAAATTTTGATAAAATTATAATAATTTAATAAGTTTATTTTTATTACACATTGATTTTAGCATATGAACTTATACCCGCAATATTTCCATGTAAAATTCTAACAAGCAAATTATGTGACGTAGGGATCCTATCCTTCATGTTTAAAAAAATAAAGTAAATGCATTCATGATTGATGATTTAATTCCAAAATCCAAATATTAATTTAATCAGTAATTTTTATTTCTAAATTTACTCATTCATTGCTAATGTAAGATTATAAGATAGTTGAAATATTTTAAATACCGTAATATTATTTCATTCGGTCAACCAAGACTGAGAATGGTTATATATATTTATATCATCTCACACGTAATTTTATTTCTAATGAAGTGGAATCTAGCTTAGCTCAATAAGATCCTTATCATTATGATTATCGAAGCGGGGGTTGTGAACCCTCCATCAACAACCAAGCTATGACCTGTTGCATACTGGACCAGCCTCATATTGAACCCAAGTACGATTAATGTAACTAAGTTATCTCCACATTTGTACCCTTAATTTGGAACTCCCCGGCCTTTGCCCAGTTATGATCTCAATCAGCTTTTGGTAAATTTAATCTATTGGACTTTTAACATAAACGATTATTATCAATGGAGCTGGTGTGATTGCAACTGTTGGTAATGGAAGTTCTATTTTAATATGGATTTTTCATGTGATTATATTTATAGTTTATGCTAATGGCATATGTATATAGGATGCTGAAAGATCGACCAAAGAGTTTTGTTGTTCAAATAGGCTTACAGAAATATTTTATATATAGACATATGAAGTGATCAAAGTTACTGAAATATATATAGAAGGCAAAGGTGGAGCCTCAACATCGCAGATTGTCAGAAATAGAAACCAAGGGTTAAAGCCTCAAATTCAGAATACAAAAGTTTCAGACACTGTTCCCTAAGGTGAGGATGTCTATAAATAACTAAAGAATCAATATACAGCATCTCCTACACTTTACCTTATTATCATTTGTCGTCTTGATGAAGATGCTCAGAATCAAGACTTAGCAATTGCATTCATCAAGCAATGTTGATTGTGAAGGAGACATAGGGATAGGTGTCGGCATCACCTCCTAAACCAGCCATTGCTCCGCCTTCGTCTTCAGTCTTCCAGTATGTGCTGCATTTCAGAGAGGACCAGTATTAGTGAATTTCATATTAGAGAAAGTAGGAAATTAGTATGAGAATCAAGTCAATTATTTTTCAGGATGAACAAATTAAAAGTTTCCGCTTTTGTAACAGCATTGTCAAATTTAGCATATTTCAAGATCAACATTGCCATTTTCAGTCATGTACACATCAACAGGGAGAAAAGAAAGAACATATATAAAATAACTCATTTCCCACACAATTACTAGTTAATGATTGCAGCCTAATGTAACAAATTGGGGATTTGAGCAGTGTTTTTCTTTTTGGCGCCCCATATTGGGATTTGGGCAGATGAGCGAAATATAACAACGGCAGTTGACAACATATTCACTCTGATTTTGTCAACTTTATTACACATGACAAGATTAAAAGCAGTTTACCTGTTTGTGCTATCACATGATCCTTCAAGGATGGACCGCACTTTCTTCTCACCCTTTGTGGACGGGGACAAAACGCATGCCTGATATCAGTACAAAACCAGCACTTAGTTGTCAAGGAAATTTTGGTTCATAAATCATTGTAGAAATGACCAAGTAAAAGTTACCAGGAAAGACGGCGGCAGACCATATCTTAGAATGCTCTCGGCAAAGATACGTACAGCACAAAAATGCATCCAGGAGCTG
The DNA here is from genome assembly GCA_020496765.1 of Gossypium stocksii. Taxonomy (NCBI): domain Eukaryota; kingdom Viridiplantae; phylum Streptophyta; class Magnoliopsida; order Malvales; family Malvaceae; genus Gossypium; species Gossypium stocksii. Next base: position 6,912,464 of record CM035626.1, on the reverse strand, counting down.
AAAACCTACAGGCAAGCAACTTATTCAAAAACTTGTTCAAAATATGGTAAAATTTGAGGGATTTCACAGCAAAAGGAAAGGAAATATAAGATACCTCCCCATAACTAGTGTAACACCACTGCAAAAGTGAGCTTCGCAAGCTATCTTGGTCTTGTACCAATTTCTCAAGTTCCTGCTTACGACTTTCTTGTGCTTCTGGACTATATTCAAAATCACGAATCTGAATGACACCAAAAGAAATGCGGCAACAATGGGAATAAGAAATCCTCCAAGAGGGTAAAACATTTTCTATGCACCATGACCATGCATAAGAATATCCTACAGAAAATTTACTCATATAGAAAATGCAAATGCAACCATTAAATGCACTCACTTGGAAGCCTCGTTCCCGTGCACTAGTTCTGAAATTGTCAGCGACGCGACCAAATAACGTGACAGTGTAAAGAGCATATTCATTATCTTCATACAACTTCTTGGAGGACCTAGGGACCTGAAATCGCATGGCTCTGTTATTCAGAATGACCTCAACAAACAATAAGAAAATTTAATAACTAGATAGACAAGTCTGTAATACAAAGAGTGGACGTAATATTCAGTAAGAGAAAAAAAGAAGTGGGGCTATAAATAAGAAGCTAAAACTAACAAAGTTCAGTCATTGATAAGCTATAAATTTTATCCCAAAAATGAATTCTATTTCTCATATCATCAGAAATAAACTGGAACAACTGCTCTCACAAGATTCAGCCATTCCAGAGGCTTAAACGAATCACAAGAATAACTGCTCTCTGAGGTGCATTGTATATCACAAGCAACAATGAATTGACAACTAAAGTTCCTTTAAACCATGGATGACATTACTTACCACATAGGTAGTCAATGTTTCGTAGCTTGAAAGCCAATCCTTCTGTGAATATTTGGGAACAACTGCGAGGAGAGTCACTAGGTGTTCAGAAGTAATGATATCCTCAGGCTTCACTATATTAGACAGGTCACGAACAGCCAAGCTAAAACATACAGAATTCAATCAGCTAGTAAAAGCAAAATCTTCTTGCATTTGTACTGATCATACTGAAGTGACAGTCATACCTTCCACTTTGCTTTCTGTTTATGGCATTAAGTTGGCCGCGCACATTGTTATACTCAGCAACACGAACCTAACATAATAAACAACACTTCAAGACCCAATTTCCCATTCAACTAATAAATGTAAGAAACAAACATGTATACAGGTGTATAAAATCCGAAATCTGAGCCAAGAAATTACCTTGAGATCATCCTCGATCTTTGCCACTAGAGTGTGAATACCATCAACAATTTCCCTCAAGGGGGACATTGTCGGATACTTTGCTTCATCCCAAACAAACCTTCCATCAAATCACCAAAAATTAACTCTTGTAATAAAACAAATTGTCCATGATAACCAATGAGATCCATGACTAATACCACCACATTCGTTCAAATGAGTGAGCCAATTTTTTTTTTTTACCTTGTTAGGTAAGAATCAATGGGGACTCCATCAACGGTGAGGGCATTGCTCTCCAATCCAAATACTCTCTCCAGTTCCTCGATCTGCCTCCTGATTTTCTGAGAAACTCCTTCGATAAAGGTATTCGACTGCTCATACATGAAAATCAAAATCAAAGAAAATAAATTCAAACTCAATTCTAAAAGTTGTAGTAATTTCACTTAATTTTGTTTTAAACAAATCTAAAGACACAAACAGTGGTTAAGCCTCAGCTGAATCATCAGAAAGTTAGCAGATCTAAGGGGAAAAATGTAGAATTTGATAAATAAATATATAAAAAGCAGAAAGTAAAGAAGAGGAAGATTACTTTGAAGAGATCATCACTGAGAGCAAGGAGGGAATCGAGAGTGCCAACACGTAGATTTGGTATATTGAACTGCGAAAATTGGATTGAAGAAATGAAAAAGAGAAAGAAGGTTGAGAAAATTAGATGTAATTGAGGGGAAAAGAAAGAGAGATTGTGAGAAAAGGTACTCTGTAAAGAGGAGTGTCGAAGGAATGCTTGGAGATTTGGTCTTGTAAGCTATTCCACAATGTGGAGGCCGATTTCTGAACCGGAAGAGACACCACCCAGTATCTGTTCGCCATTGACAGCAAGGCGAGAAACCAAACCAAAATAACAAAACAGAGGAACAGGGAGAGAAGACAGAATCCCAGGTCGGATGTCGTTGCTATGGATATGGGCCTTTGGCAGTTGGCAAAGGTATGGTAGGATCGTAAAATTAAAATAAACTAAAGATTAATTGATTTTATTTTTAAACAAGGTTGATGTGCATTATGTCTGTTAATCAATGTTTTCAAATCATGAGTTGATATCGTCGATTTAACTGATTTTCTAATTAATTTAATTAATTTATACTAATTTTCAATTTAATTAATTCAAAAATATTGATCGAACCAATTTTCGATCCGTTCCAATTCAAATAACAGTACTACTAATTATATAAAACCTTTAATTGAGTTTCTCCCTTAAATTAGCGGGGTATTAACTTAATTAAGAAAATAGTTAATATTATTATAATGTATTTTATTTTTTAGTATTACATTAAAAATACAAATGAAACCACCTATTTAAAAATTTAAATACAAGTTATTTGTCAAAATAAATTATAATTTCTTTTACGTAAAAGATATTCTTTCATCCACATTGTTTAGAGAATTTTATTATTTTACATTAGATTACATGACAGACTTGAGTAAAAAAAAAATATTATAAAATCTTTAAGGTTAGATTTATAAATACTTCGATGGAATATTGTTTGAAACTTCTTTATTAATATCTTTAAGGTTGAAATATGGTATAGTATATTTTAGCAGTTTGTTAAGATTTTTTATTAATTACTAAATAACATAAATACTTTCGTAATAATATTTATTATTAATCTAAAAAATAATATTTTAATCATTTATGATATTAATTTAATCAAAATTATTACTTTTTATAAAATTATATATATTTTTAGAATTGCAATTATATAAGATCAATTATTAAATTAAAATTTATATATCAATGAATAACTATTAAACTCCCACCTGATGCAACATGTGGTAGCATGTGAGTGTGCTTGAGAGATATCCATGGATAACCTTTTGTTTTCCTCCCGTCCTACAATATTTGGTATATTCTCCACCTAAGTGCTCGGATAGTCCTCTGCTCGGCTGGTCACTAGCCAGTCACCTGAGCACTTCATCCTCCAAGTCACCTGCTTTTAGTAGAAATGCGCTCATCTCTACAGAAGGGACCACCAAAAAACCATTAGACATAACGTACTACCTTAGTCAAGGGAATGCCAGAACAGTATCATGGATAAGGACAACTCACGTACAATAGTCTCGCACTTGACCAACCACACAATCACCATGTCTCGGATTTTTCAGTGACGTGGCCTAATTGAGCACAAAACTTCCTTCCTTATAAATACCTTGTAGAATGATGAAAGAATGATAAATCTTTTAGCCTTTCAACAACCTTAAACACTACTAAATTCCTTTGCCAACTTATCTTCTTCCTCTCTTACTTCCTTTCTCCAGTTTTTTAATTGTTTAAGTGAATCAGTCTTTTTTGAACTATCCCTTTCTCCTTCTTGACGCCTTCAAAACGTTAGGATATCTTATTGATTAAGTCTTAGCTCGATTAGTATTGGTATTGGCATTGTTGCCAATGTAGGAGGATGTGAGTTCAAGTACGCTGAAACGCATTATCCTCTTATTAATGAGTAGTTCAAGGCATTATATAAAATAAAAACAGAAATCATCAAAACTTATAATAAGATTATTAAAAAATAAAACACATTAAAATATCTTCATTTCTATTTGTAAAACTTACATAAAAATGGGCTAAAATCCATCTACTAAGCTTTTATCAAGACCCGGAGCTTAGACTCCAATTGACTTAAAGCCCGTATTAGCAGGCCCTTTGAGGCACAAACCAGTAAAATAAATCATTATTTTAAAACTAAATTATGGCATATGGATGAGTGAAAAACAAAAATATTTAACATCAAAAAAAATATATATATATCAATCTCAAAAGAGATTTTAGTTCAATAGTAAAATAAAAATGTGAAAAATTAAAAAAAAAGATATAGCTTCCAAATTTCTTATATATGTATTTTTGTTTTATTTTATATAAATGATATAAAATAAAAAGCACCCTCATAATAAATACAATCCACGTTATAAAATGAGGATATTTTTATATTTTCTCAACTAAATTATTATGATCAGATTAACTCCTAACATCAATCCAATTAAGTGATTTATAACAAGTATAGACTCAATCATAAGTTTTATAATAAGTATAGATTTACTGGCATTATATAAATTTATACACTATTAATAAATCAAATATAAAATTGCAATATATTATATCTGCTGAGGGTTTACAGGAAACTCGTTTAGATTTTTGAAGCTGTGCAACCTAATCATACATAAGGAAATTGTTGTTCGAGATTTGATTATGCACAAAAGCCCATGCAGAGGAATTTTAGATATGTCAGTATATAAGCCTTGATCATACCTAAATCAGTGAGACAGTAGTAGGAAAAAGTGATCCATTAAGAGTTTAACAGTTGAATCAAAATATGTTTTTAGGCAAACGCACCATCCCTCCTCTTGATTCCATATACAAACAGTAGCGGTACTGTCCACCTTCATGCGTTGTCATGATGCAGGCAGCCCATTTAACCCCAAACTTGACTTCAACATGGAAAACCCATCTATGAACTCTCTTTTTTTTTTTTTTTTGTAATAATAATTTCCGGAATTGTTTATTAAGGTTTTTGAATCCATTGGTTGGATAATCTTTTTGTTTTTCAACTTGTATTTGTGTACTTCATATGATGGGGGAAGAGGAGGAAGGAAAACATATCATATGAAATGGAAATCATCATCACCACTTTCTAAAGAATCTCTTATTTATTTATTTATTTTCTTGTTCACTTTCAAGTTTCAATTATGGTTTTTCTCCTTGTAATTATACGCACAAGTGGGGGGCAATAATTATATAGTATTTCATTTCATTAAGCCAAACTTTCCACGCCCCCAATTTACAATATTAATCCTGTGGTTGTTGGATTTTATATATATTAGTTTAGTGGTGCTTCAAGTAACGTCATGGCCTTCAATTGTTGACGGTGGGTAACCAAAAATATCCTACGAAACAGGGTTATTACGTTATTTTGTATTTTTTTTAATTATTTAATAATATTTTAATAAATTTTTTAAGTTACTGATACATAATTTTGGTAAATTTTTTTAGCTCAAACCTCAAATTATGAATCTAAATTTGAACCTTCAATATTAAACTTCAAACCCTGAATTTTGAACCTAAACCTTAAATCCCGACTCCAACCTCAAACCCTTGGAACCTAGAATCTAAGACCCTAAATTCAAACCTTGAATCTTGGCCCCGAACTCAAACATTTGGTTCAAGGTGTAGAGTTCATAGTTTAAAATTTAGTGTTTAGGGTTTAATGTTTAAGATTTAAGATTTCGGTGTTTGGGAATCAAAGTTTAGGGTTCAAGGTAAAAAATAACACAATTATGTATCAATAATTAGAAAAATTGCTGAAATATCGTTAAATAATTGGAAAGGGATATAAGATGACGCGGGATTCCTATTTCATACTATCCTTTTTCGGTGGGTAACATATCTCACAAAAACTTTTCCTTTTATTAAAATTAACATAAAAAATATATTTAAATAAATTAAAAGACATAACCGATTAAAGAATATAATTATATTTATTTTAATTAATTTAATATTTTTTAGTATAATTTATTAACAATATATAAACACATACATTGTAGTACATCTTTGATATAATCTTCAATATTCAAAAGCATTTAACTTTTTATGCACATGTTATTGTTACTCTTGCATTGCAGCACCTTGTTTTTTAATATTATCATTAAATTACTTCTATTGGTCAGCAAAACTAGCACCACCTTTTATTTATTTATTTTATCATGTTAAAAACTCACTGTAGAATTGTTAATGGTAAAAAAAGGAATTTTTATTAATTTATTGGGTTAGAATTTTCCCAAAACTAACCATGCTATTATCCATATTTTATTTGACGTTCCTCGAACCAGTTCTCTGTCTTTCAACTTACTTCACATGGAAGAAGAGTAAAAAATTAACAATAATTATTACCACCTTCACAATTACTCTACTTTCCCTTTCCCCTTTCTATATATATATATATATATATATATTAAAATATAGTAGAGGCCTCTAAATTAAGTGTTGAATTGTATTTTATCACTTTTACTGAAAATTGTGTAAATTAATCTTTATAAGATAGAGCAAGAAGTAAATTAATATTTTTGTTAAAAAATTCATCAATTTCTACTGTTAAAAATTAGTCCATGTACATCATGAGATGCACATGACGTGCTATGTGTCACTGTTTGGTTATTCCATCAGTCACTCTAATTTTTAAAAACTATATAAATAAATGGAACTTTTAATATAAAAGACTAACTTGCTATTTGATCTAATGTACATGTTAATGTACCTATTTCTCTAAATAGAGGGGACAAAATACAATTTAAATTTTAATACAAAAACCTCGTAACAGTTTTACCCATATATATAATAAAAATCGAGAAATTAACAACTTGACAAAATGCATGTTAAAGCTAAACTATGAATGCTCTAAATATAGCTTCTAGTTAGAGCTGTTTTGTGAGCCTATGTTTGTTAGTGAAGTCAGTCCATTGAATGTATCAAGTTTACATCATATCCATACTTAGAATCATCTTCTACATTCTAATCCTACTATACTAGTGCAAGCAAAATGTTGGTACCCTACCATCATAATTCACATAGCTTGTGGATCCATATCTTCCTTTAATTATTTATACCCAAGGGTCAAGTAGTAGCCGTAGGTAAAATTTAGAGAAACATGAGTGAACATCTCAAGCATATGGCACCATCAAGTGGGTGGGGGTGGCAGGCCACAGCAAAATTTGACTATATTTTGCCCACAATTATCAAGCACAGCTAACCAGGACTTTTAGTATAGGTGTGGACTGGTATTTATAGTGGCTGGCAATACCATCAGTTATTGTGGGCCCTTATTTTTTCTAATCAGTGCTTTAGTTTGGCTTTTTTTTTTTTTTTTTTTTTTAAGTCTTAGAATGAGAAGTAAGAAATATTGAAGGAAAATTGAGAGTCATTCAAATTATGTTTGCATTATAACCAAAAGGAATCCTAAGGGTTTTACTTCTATCAACATCCACTTTACATAAAGATGACAGATGAGATGCCTTTGCCAGAAGGCTAATCATCTCCATGTCTAATGTAGAAATATCAACCAAAAAAAAAAAAAATTGCACTCTACATATACATACATGATATTGCTTCCAAACCTACTTTTTACCAATTTGATTTTTGAAGAATTCATAGCTAGCTACCTAGCTACCTCATCAATGGATAATTGTTCATTGTACTCAAATGAAGAAATGTCTCAGTCAAATGGAATATTAAGATGCCTGTATGCCTGTATACCGAAGTCCAAGGAATGCACGAATTACTAGTTGAGATGGTAATTGACTCACTTTCATGCATGGATTAGGTATGAATAATAAATTATTGGAAGGTATTTATCATTACATTAACGTATAATTTTATAAAAATTTAAAGGATTAAATGATAAATTTATAATTTTTTTTAGAGACAAACAATCTTTATCCTTAAGGTTAGAGATATAAGTTCGAATTTTGAAAAGAGTATCTTTAAAAAAATTGAAAAGACTTTATCTTAAATATTTTTAGTCAAATAATGATCAGTTTCGAATTCATATTAACTTAAAAAACTCTTTATTTATATTAAAATATAATATAGTTGATCTTATTATATGATAGAAAGTAGAAACTGACCAAATTTTCTTTGTAATGTCAACCTAAGATGGGGAATATTGGAATCCTTGAAGTACTTAAGGACTTGGGACAACCTTCAAGTTTTGATTTCACATACTCTCAAACTCGCAACACAAAATACAGACAATACGTATTTTTTTCAGAAATGAGAATGATTTTGAAATGATATTTTGTGTTTGGTGGTGTGTTGTCAGTCACCTGTGAATGGAGGGAAAGGGGGGACCTAATATGCAATTGCACAAAAGATAGGGATTACACAAAGTTCCTTTTTTTTTGCATGTTTTTGACTTAGGCCTGCTTCAATCTCTTCTTATGACCGTGAGGATATTGGAGGAAATAAAAGAGAGAAAAACTAAAGCAGAGAGTAGATAATTGAGCATATGGCATTTAGTCAAAGTGATAAATGATTGGATAAAACCCCAACTAAACTATGAAAAAAGAAGAAGTAAACATGTGTTTGCTTAAATCATCTTTATAAGATACTTCACACATACATTTAGTATTTCAATAAGTTAAGAGTTATTAATGAGTGAGGTACTAATAAAATTTTAAGTTAGATTAATAGGTTTAGATTTAGTTTAAAAAATGAGCTTAAAATTTTATTCAAATTCGGTTTAAATTATAGATGCTAAATCCAGGCTGGACCCATATTAATTTTTTTAAAAGATTATTTTATTATATAAAACAAATTTTTAAAAATATAATATATCAAATACACTAAAAACATTAAAACAAATCTTTCTTTATCAAATTAAAAATACATTAAAAAATAAGCAAATGATTATCAATAAATTTTAAAAAGACATATATCCAAAATGGGCCCGAACAAAAAAAGTTTACCCAGAATTTAGCTCGTTTAAAAAATAGGTTTTGTTTTTTGTCCAAACTTATTTTTTTATCTAAACCCTCTTAATTTTTTAGCGGACCTTCGAACCTGGTTAAGTAGCCCAATCTATGGACAACTTTAGAATAAGCCACATGAAAGATGTAACGGTAAGTTTTATTGAATTCTTCATTCGTTATGTTTTATATTTGTATGTTCATATATATTAATTGGTCAAATATATATTATATTTATATTGTGTTATGATTATATTATATTTATAACAGGAATACTTTAAAAAAAACCATTGTTTAAGGGATAATGCCCTTTTGTTTTATTTATAACTTATGTTATTAGAAAAAAATAATTATTAAACTCAGTAATTAATCTAATAAATTAATTTAATTTAAAATTAATTTTTATATATATTATTTAGATAAGATGATTTATTTAATCCTCTAATTTTATAAAAAATTAAATAAAAAAATAAAATTCTAATTAATTTAGATAATTATGACTTCTATTTATTTAAAAAAATTATAGAACTTTTTTAGCTTGTAAATAAAAAATGGAATCAAATCGGTTTTTTATTTTTTCCGATTTCTTTGCCTAATCCTATTTACAGTTGGTTTAGTTTATCAATCTAATATTTCTAAAAATACCAAAATAAAATTACAAATTTTATAATTATTTAGTAAAAAAATTTCTACTCGCAACATTCAAACCTTAATCCGATACTAGAAAACTTCAACTTCGCTTGAAACCTTACCAGAGCATGTGAGCGTCAGTCTGTTTCTCACTCGTGCTATTTAAATTACACGTTATATGCCAAATAATAATTAAAAAAAAAATAACATGGAATGGCATTCTCGTTATTATTTTAAAAAGCAGGGTTCTTTCCTTTTCTGACAACCTTTGCTTTACTGATCCCTTTTGTAAGACTCGAAACCGGAGATAAGGACACTTGCATGCTACACTATTGGACGGTCGCGATTCTCTTAATTATGACATCGAAACGATAACAACCGCTAGATCATGAACAACCTTAACCATGGTTTAGAGAAAGAATTTAACTTTACTAACCATGGTTACTTCAGGTTAGCTCTCCTTCAACTTCGGCTTCTGGCTGAGTTCAACGTTTTCCAACTGGTTTTGGTAATTAAAAAAAACAAAGAAAAAGAACAAAAAAAAACTCTTTTATTCATTTTATTTTTCTCTCTCTTTCTTTCTTGCTTGTTGTTATTATTAGATTTCGATTCAGCTAACAGTTTTCCACTTATAGTTGTTAAAGATTCTTCAGATCTATGTAAATTTTATGGATTTTTTTGGGTATTTGCCTTTTTTTTCTTTTCCTTTTTAAACTGTAATGTAATTATAGTTCTTTGATTTTTGAAGATGATCGTGGGAAAGAATCTATTTTCCCTTCATTTTCACTACAGAAAAAAAATCTCTTTTATTTTTTCTCGAGAGAATTCGAGTTCCTTTTCACTCTCTTTCACTTCGGTTCTTGAAAGAGATGTGAGTTTTTAAAGAAAAAGCTTTTTTTTTTTTAAATTTCCACTATGAGTCTTAGGTAAAATCTTCAGATCTGGTCAATTCTTGTGGATTTCATCAAGATCTCTGCCTTTTCATGTAGGGAATTCTTCATTTTTTTCCCCTTTTTTTCTTCTTTTCCCTGGTTTTCTCGGGAGAAAGGAAAACAAAAAAAGAAAGTAAAACTGTGTATGTTCTGGTGGGGGAAAGTAGTAAAACAATAAAAGATGAATTATTTCCCAGATGAAGTTTTAGAGCACGTGTTTGATTTCATCACATCTCACAAAGACCGTAACTCAGTGTCTTTAGTTTGCAAATCGTGGTACAAAATCGAAAGATACAGCAGGCAATGGGTTTTCATTGGGAACTGTTATTCCATCAGCCCAGAGAGGTTGATCGCCAGATTCCCTGGCTTGAAGTCGCTGACTTTGAAAGGGAAGCCGCATTTCGCCGACTTCAATTTGGTGCCACATGATTGGGGAGGTTTCGTTTATCCTTGGATCAAAGCCTTGGCTAAGAGCCGAATCGGATTGGAAGAGCTTAGGCTTAAGAGGATGGTGGTGTCTGATGAGAGCCTCGAGCTGCTTTCCAAATCATTTGTGAATTTTAAGTCTTTGGTCCTTGTTAGCTGTGAAGGCTTCACTACTGATGGTCTTGCCGCTATTGCTGCCAATTGTAGGTAAGATGTTCGATGATGTTTCTGTTTGGGTTTTGCTTTGCCCTATTTTAACTTTCTTCTTATGCTAGTTTTCTATTGCAACTTGCAAGTGCTCATGAATGTTTATGGCTGAAAGTGTATATTGGTTATTTATGATATAGCTTTCTATGTTGATAGTTCATTGAATATATCTGCTTTTGATTTGTTTAAACCACTCACCAATCCATTCAATAGGTGGATTTGTGTTTGCTATATGTTTTACTGAAATTCTGATTTTCTTTTGGTCTTTGTGGAATATGTTATTTTGATCGGGAAGCATCTAGTGGTGGAACTTTTTAGTTCATTCTCCTTCCCTTACTTTGGTAATGTTTGATTCTAGGTTTCTTAGGGAGCTGGATTTACAAGAAAATGAAGTTGATGATCATAGAGGCCATTGGCTTAGTTGCTTTCCTGAAAGCTGTACCTCTCTGATTTCCCTGAATTTTGCCTGCCTTAGAGGAGAAGTGAATTTAGGAGCTCTTGAAAGACTTGTGTCAAGATGTCCCAACCTCAAGAGTTTACGACTAAACCGTGCGGTCCCACTTGATACGCTCCAGAAACTATTGATGCGAGCTCCTCAACTGGTGGACTTGGGCATCGGGTCTTATGTACATGATCCATTCTCTGAGGCCTATAACAAATTGAAAATTGCCATTCAAAGGTGCAAATCAATCAGGAGTTTATCAGGGTTTTTGGAGGTTGCTCCTCATTGCATGTCGGCTATTTATCCGATTTGTGGAAACCTGACCTTCTTGAACTTGAGTTATGCTCCAGGCCTTCATGGTAATAAGCTGATGAAGCTGATTCAGCATTGCAGGAAACTTCAGCGTCTATGGGTATGATCTTTTAATTACTTGCAATCCAGTTGTAGGTATTCTATCTGAATTAATTGAATGATGATAATGAATATCAATGTTGCAGATACTGGATTGTATTGGAGATGAGGGACTAGGAGTAGTGGCTTTGACATGTAAAGAATTGCAGGAATTGAGGGTTTTCCCATCTGATCCCTTTGGAGCTGGAAATGCTGCCGTGACTGAGGAAGGTTTGGTCCTAGTATCTGCAGGCTGTCCAAAGCTCAATTCGCTGCTTTACTTTTGTCAGCAGATGACAAATGCTGCCCTCATAACTGTAGCTAAGAACTGCCCGAATTTTATCCGCTTCAGATTGTGCATCCTTGACCCCATAAAACCTGACCCTGTAACCAATCAGCCATTGGATGAAGGTTTTGGGGCGATTGTCCAGTCTTGCAAGGGTCTCAAGAGACTATCACTCTCCGGCCTTCTGACTGATCAGGTTTTTCTTTACATAGGAATGTATGCCGAGCAGCTCGAGATGCTGTCCATCGCTTTTGCTGCGGAAAGTGACAAAGGAATGCTCTATGTGTTGAACGGTTGCAAGAAACTTCGCAAGCTAGAGATCAGGGACTGCCCCTTTGGTGACGCAGCACTTCTAGAGGACGTGGGAAAGTATGAAACAATGCGATCCCTTTGGATGTCCTCCTGTGAAGTTACCCTCGGAGGCTGCAAGTCAGTTGCTGAGAAGATGCCGAGCCTAAATGTGGAGATCATAGATGAGGGTGAACAAATGGAATTTAACCTTGATGACAAGCAGAAGGTAGACAAGATGTATTTGTATCGAACATTAGTCGGGCATAGGAAAGATGCACCAGAATATGTGTGGATTTTGTAGGTGCATTGTTTTGGCTCAGCCATTATTTAAGTAGTACGTTGTTAGGAGAACCGATTTTAATGTATTATTAGCTTGTGGTGATCTAGCCTTTATGCTATTGTTGTTTAATGTACAAGAGATTTGCTATTTTGTAATCCTTGTTATTTATAAATGGATCTGTTTTAAGTATTTTTCAGAATCAAACAACTGAAATTCCGTCATTTGTACATGGATTTCATTAGATGACCTTATTGGGGTGGCAGGCGGCCGGCTGGTGTGTATGAAGAGATAAGAAAGAAGATTTGAAGGGCAGGTGGATGAAGAAAGCAAAGCAAAGCAAATTTAATTGAGTGCATGGCCCCTACTGGAGAGGTCAGTTCATAATGAGCTAAGCCTCAATCATTATTAGGGCATGAAATTGAAGAATAGTGAGGATGACTTCATCATCTGTGGATGGAGGTAAGGTGGTTATGAGTCTCCAATCATTTCAAATAGTAGAGTCAGCTCTTTGAAAGCTGAGGAATCATCCTCATATTCTTTGTCAAGTTCTACAGCAACTATATCAAAGATATTTTGCAAGCAATCTTAAATAGTTTCTCCCATCATATAGCAGTTCCGAACTTAAAATATTCACCTTCCTGTCATAGAAGTAGACCAGACTCCAAAGTTTTCAAGGTAACCCCTTGCTCAAACATATACTTCTGGAATTCGGGTGAATATTCAGATGCGTATATGACACGCATATGGTTAAAATTTTTTAAGTTTGTTTATAAATTTTAAGGAACTGAAGGTCATATTTTCATATTCATGTATCAGCCACGACTAGAGTGCTTCAAGAAAAATGAGGAGTCCAAATCAAACATAGGTTAAACTTCGAAATACTATTCTTCTGGGAGTCTTCAGTATAGCCACTCCCAGTATAGCCATTCTTACTTCCTACATTAACATTTACAAAATCTACTGGTCGAGTTTGGCATTGGCAGGATTAGGTGATGGGTAATTGTCATCGTAGTTGCCTGGCCATTGCTGGTTAACTTAAGGTAGCGAGAAGATCCTGGATGCATGGCTTTGAAAAGCAGAGGACAAACATTTTATAGCTCATGATTCTCAAAGGTTTGCTTACTAATACCAGGAGTTCAATACTAAGGTCTTCATCAATGAAGCAGCACAAAGTTTGTAGAGCAGGGGCAATTATTGAAAAAAATTCTCAATGTGAGATACAAAAGCTATCTTTAATGGAAAACTGAAAGAAAATGGAAAAATGAACCACTAGAGACAGCAGCATGATGGAATGGAAGCCCACTCATACAAAGTAAATAACTTATATACAACGAGAACTCAGAGTAGCCTGTATTTATAATGGAAACTTTGGTTTATAAGGTTTGAGTAGATAAATTATAATAATAGATGGGTACGGAACCCAATACATAGCATATGACCTGACCTCCACAAAATGCAAAGTAGAACTTCACTAAAAGCAACATTCCTCCAACATGCAGCAACAACATAGAGCAGCCAAACTGCAGACATACAAAAAAGGCATTATGCCATCAATATCCATTCTAAGCAAAGCATCTAAAACATGCATATTTATCCGAATGATGGTCTATTAATAATAAATCAAAAGACTAACACCACCTTCAAACCATAACTAAAAGGATTAAACAAACAGGAAACCAGCAAATGATCAAACAGGAGTTTAGCAGTCTTCTAGCATAGACTCTAACCCAAGTGTCCATAATGGTATTTAACCGAAAAAATCAAAGCCGACAACAGTATCAAAGAGAGGGTGTTTGTCCCTGATAAGACTGAGTGTTGCATTTTTAAAGCATATATTGAACAAGTGAAAATCATTGTGGCAGATCATATCCTCCATGACAGTCATTTTCAACCTTTATCTATTCAGTGTTTTGGTTTGCATCTATCAGACAATCCATCACATAAAGCTGATCATATTGAACAGGCAAAGCACATCGATAATAGGATTCATGTGAGAAATATAAATCTGACTTATAGATCTATGATGCTTGTCTAGTCTAAGAATCAAATGCCATGGAGGATGCGTCTATTAATTTAGATATGAACTAGTAGAGACAGTAGTACCAAGGATGAAGATATATACTCATACAACAAACACGATGCTGTAACAAATCTTATGACTTTCCATGAACAATTCACATAAAAGAAAGGGTAATATGAGGTAGATGATAGGTTACACTGAGGTCAACTTAGCCTAAGAGAATTCAACTGCTACTATAGTCCTCAATTCCATAACCCAATTCTAAAAATTAAAGCTTGAATTTTGGAATTGTAAATTTCATATATTAAGCAACAAAAGATAAAGATCTTTCAGCATCAAACGAATCAATCAATAAAAGAAGAGAACACGAAACGAAATACATACCAGCCTTTTAAGAAAGAGAAACAGCCATCATCAGAATGATTGTGGTGATGGTGATGCTCGTAGTGGCCGTGGTGATATTGAGGATGACCTGGAGGTGGAGGTGGTGGTGGTGGATACCCTTCAGCAAAATACCCTTGGTAACCCTCGTAAGGCTGGCGTTGCGGCTGAGGATACGGTGGATAACCTGGAGGCGGCGGTGGTGGGTAGCCTTCGTAAGGTGGAGCAGAAGGGTATCCGGATGGGGGTGGCGGTGGGGGTGGATAAGGAGAGGCATACCCTGTTGTTTCAACAGTACAAAAAAAATGAAGGAACAAATAAAGAAATAAAGGATGATGAAATAGGAAATTAAAGAAAAGGAAAGGATTGAATACCAGGAGGAGGGTAAGGGTCTTGAGGTACTCTTTGGTAACTCATGCTGCGGCTGTTAGCTTTTTCTTCTTCCTTGTAGCCTTAGGTTTTTGCTGTGTGAGGGAGAATGGAGATCAATGTCCTTTGAATACGGGACAGTTTGAATGTGAAACGAAGAGGGGTTTCGTGTTTTTCTGATGGCAAGGCCAGCCTGTGTCCAGTCATTTCCTCCCACGTCACCCCTTATTTATAATAATTGATTTACAAGTATAACAAAACAAGAAGGCTTTATCTTTTAATGCTTTTAAAAGGTTTAATTTTGACGAAATCCCTGTACTCTTTAGACTTTTAAAATTAGTCTCTCTTATTTTAATTACGGGAATTTAATCATTTTACTTCTCTAAAACTTAAACATCAATGGTAACATTGTTAATGTATCCGTTTAATAATATTATCAAATATGCTAAATCAGAAAAATTTGATACACTAGAATTCTTCAAATTAAAATTAGAAAGATTAAATTTCAATAACCCAAAAGTACAAGGACTGGGGGAAAAATTAGACCATTATAAAACCATATATTCATGATTTCCTTTTTTATGCTAAAGCCTGAAAGCTAAACTAACCAATTCAATTGTGAGGCTTATGGAGATGAATGTGCTTTCAAGAGTGAGCAGTTAACAAATAGAATGCCTACTCTTTTTTAAGTTGACACAGATTCTCCATCAAGAAAGAAGGATGAAAAGGGCACAAATGACAAAAGCCAATAAGCATCCTCACTTCATCATTTCAGCATCAGAAAGTAAGTTTTTTCAAACATGAATAAAATAAAATAAAGGCAAACCAAGATGGCTAAGCAACCTAACCCTACCCAACACTTTGATTCAACGTGTCTTTCTCCCCTGCCAGCCTCACCTCAAAAGTTTTCGCTTTCACGCACGCCCTTTCCCAATCACAATATCTCCTTTACATTTCTGGAAGACGACGACGACGACTTTTAGGGCCACGCACCTTACTTGGTTATCTTATTTCATTCATATAAAAGCTTTCTCCCAAACGCCAATCTAATCAAATGAGAAGCTCAACAAGTCATTCGCCTGCTTCTATTTATGTAGCTTTCTGCAGTGATCGCCCCTTGTCCTTTGCTGCACCTTCAGGCAAGGAAACCTGCAGCTACTACTGTTATGCAATAAACCAAATGAAGAATAAAGCCTGATTCACTTTCCGTAAGGCTTTATTTTGTTTTTAGGATACAATAAACCATAAAACAATAATTCAGACTAATGAAAATGAAAAAATCTGGGTTTTGTTTAAGTACGAAAAAGTTGCACACCAAAATGTGTTTTTTTGTACATATGTTTCGGCACAAAATGAAATAAAATACATAGTAATTATTATAATTATTTTGGACAATAATAAAAATATTGTTACAACAGTAGACTCAAGCTCAAGTGTCCGAAAACGAAATAAAATAAATAATAATTATTATAAATGTTCTAAAAAGAAAAATATTGTTACAACATTAGATTCAAATCTAAGTACCCTAAAAAATAAATTGTAATTATTATAAATATTATGAAAAATAAAAAAATTTGTTCTAACACCAAACTCAAGCCCAAGTACACTGAAAATGAAATAAAATAAATAACAATTATTATAATTATCCTGAAAAAAAAATTGTTGCAACACTATACTTAAACCCAGTTGCCCAGAAAACAAAACAAAATAAGTAGTATGCTGGAAATTAAAAAAGTATTGTTACAACACCAATTTAAAGTCCAAATGCAGCACTAAACTCAAGTCCAAAGTTTCTGGAAAATGAAATAAAATAAATAGTAATTATTATAATTACTTAGGAAAAAAATATTGTTTCTTATACCGCAAGAAAAGTTCAAGCAAAGATTATATCCTAGAAGTACAAGGACACAGAGTTTTATGACTTTGACAAATATGGCCCGTAAACGAGGCGGCAAGTTTAAGGACTAGTTTGGCAATATTTTTAAAAAGTACTTTTGAAAAGTGCTGTTAAAAAATGTTTTTGAGAAATGCTTTTGAAAAGTTTAGTTTAAAATTTGAGTGTTTAGCATTGCTATCAAAAAGTACTTTTGAGAAATAAAATGTCCATTTTAGACATGTTATTATCAAGTAACAAAAATGTATTTAAATAATATTTAAATTAGTTAATATTATTATATTTTAGTAAGGAATATAAAAAAATTATTATAACTTATTGTTAATATTTTAATATATAAAATATAAATTTCAAATATTTTTAAGCAATAAATATTAATTATTTATAAAATTTAATTAGAATACATAAATTATATTTTAAATATTTAAATATAACTATTAAATATTTGTAATTAGTATTTTAAAAAATATTTTTTTAATTTTTAATTAATGATTTTAATACATTTGTAATTAAGTACCAAGAAAAAAAAAGAGAAAGTGCTATGTTATTGGAGGGGTGAAAAAGTAATTAAGCACTACAAATGCTTTTAAGAGAGGAAAAGCTAAAAATTTTAGCTTCTCCTTTTCAGAAGTGCTTTTGAAAAGCACTTCTGAAAATCTAAAAATTTCAGCCAAAAACAGCTTGTTCTGCACAGCTTTTCTTTCAGAAGTGATTTTGGAGCCAGAAATACTTTTGAAAAGCAATGCAGAACTGGCCCTAAGAGTAGAGGAAGATAGGAGGACCATTTTTTTCGGAGCATTAGGATCCACCTTGTGACAGTCCTATTTTGGCCCTAATCGGAAAAATGGTTTCAGGAGCACGAAACCGAGTCAGAAAATTTTTAAAATATTATTTTCTGTGTTTATATTATGCGAATTGTCATATGTGAAAGTTTCGTGTTTTAATTTTGTTAATTTGATGTTGAATTATTAATTAAGGACTTAATTTACATGAAAGAAAAATTAAGGGGTTTTTGTGTAAGTACCGAATAGTAATTGTTCTTTTAACATGAGGAATGTATGATGCAATAAAACCAAGGAATTTTTGCATGGACATTTTAGGCCATGAGTTAGTGGGAAAGGAATAAGATTAATAAGGCTAAAGTGGTAATCTAATATCTATTATATGCATAAATTAATAAAACATGAAAATGGGTGTTTAAATTCCCTTGTTTTTGCCGAAAGCAATAAGGAAAAGAAATTGAAAAGAGTCAAGGGCATTTGGCATTTGTGTGGCTAAATTAAGGTAAGATTTTCATGTTAATTCTTTTAATTTTTGTGAATTTAAGTTGATTGTTAAGTTCTTTACATAGCCCATGTATTAATTTTTAAGGTTATGGCAAGATACTCATTCGGGCATGGATGATGTGAATAAGATTTTTTGGTAATTTGGTGCTTTAAAAAGGGGAAATGATTTTAGGACGAGTATGAGCTTGTTAAATTTTGGTAATTAGGACCTTAGGGACTAAATGGTATACGGCTATGGTTGTTATGGACTAAATGGTATACGGTTTTGGTTGTTAACTTGTGAAACCATATGTATAAATGATGAGATATGTATATTCCGTTATATGGTTAACATATGTATATGGAATTATATTAAGACATGTGAGTTTTATATTTGTGTATGTGACTAGATACATATATTAAATATTCGGTCTTGAAAGTTCAATGAGAATAAGTTTGTTTTGGCTTTATAAACATTCCGTTAAGGTGATAATAAAAATGGAAATAATTATATAAGTAGTATATGTACATGATATCATAATCGGATTCTTAAGCTTAGATAAATATGTATATATATGTGTTGGTTTTATAATGACATATTAACCTAGGAAGTCGTTTAACACTTAGTTAATATGTTCTGGCAAGCATTCGGCCAAGGTAGATTTGTGCATGAAAATGCATTTTGAGATGAATGGAAATGAGGTTGCCGTATGTGTGTTATTAAATAAGAAATTTACCTTTATTTTGAATAGAAAATGACTTTGTTAATTTTTAATTCTTGAACAATTGAATTGAGAGGAGCCGAATTTATTAGTAAGCCATAGATGAACATTTTGGTAAATGGAGCAAGTTCGGCTTAAGTACATTTTGTACAAATCATTGTTGCTAAAAAAATTTATTGAATTTGGATTTAGTTAGCTATGTGTATAATAAAAGGGGACTATGTTAAATTTCGCACATGTGATATATTTGAATGAAAATAATTTGGTTAAATGATTAAACAAGTTGATTTATTTAATTTAGCTCAAGAACAAAGGGAACCGAATTCGGATAGGGGGGAGACGAAAATAGCTGAATAGCCGATTCGTATTCATTTGACGACATCCGAAGTAAGTTTTAAGTAGTTAAACGTAAATTATATTCGATTATAACATGATATATTATGAGAATTAAGTATTCTTTGTATTATATGGATGAGCTGAATGGTAAAGATGAAATGATGGTATATTGCATTATGCTTATATGCCGAATGGCAAATATGACATTAAGATAAGTTTGTGATATGCTTTTGGGATTAAATGCTAATTGTGAAAAGAAAGAAAAGTGACTGAGAAGTATAATTACTTATTCAAATGATGTTAGTACTTAAATTATGTGATTGTGTTATATGAGCATGAGAAATATAAATTTTAATATGAGTGAAAACTTGAGAATTGAGTTATCGTATTATGTTCGGGCCTTGGCCTAGCAAGCTTTTAGCTGGTGAATATTTTCGGGCTTCTAGCCTAGCAGGTGTAATGCCGGTGAATGAGTATCGGACCTAAAGTCCAGCAGGCCTCGTGCCGGTGGTAAGTTCAGGTTTATACCTAGCGGGCTTTGTGCCGGTAATGAGCTCGGGATCTTACCTAGCGGGCTAATTGCCGGTGAATTAATAAAATTCTAAGACCATGAGACTTTGTACTAAAATGGCAATTGAATTCGTTCAATGCATTAAGTTGCTCAGGTACGTGTTATGTATTTATATACGTGAGAATGACCTGAATTGAATTATGAATGTGTAATGAGAAGTATTTGTGAAGTTGTCAAAAGTATATATATATATATATATGTACATTCGGTCTTTTTGAAATTATATATAAAAGTATATGTTATATATATATATATATATATATATATGATCATGAACATTGGAATGAAAGGTTGATGTGGTATTGAAGACTAGTTGGATTCGATTGAATCAAAGTTGACATTGAAGTATTTAAATGCTTATGATTATATGAATTCAAATTTAAATGAGATAATATGTTATATGTGCATATGGGTGACTATGCATATTCGGCCAAATGGTGGTATACCTAGATAATGTTATATGTGATTTTGGATATTCGGTTTATAAGTGGAAATTATTTATGAATATATATGTGAATAAGATGCATAAGTGAGTTTAGTTGTTTAAATTACTTAAGACTTACTAAGCTAAATTGCTTATTGTGAATATTTGTGTTTTGCTTTATTTTTATAGATCTCGGTTGAAAGTTACGAGCTCGGGGATCAAGTTCAAAGTCATCCACACTATCGTCACTGTTTTGGTACTTTTAAAAGTCTATATTTTGAAAAATGGCATGTATAGGCTTAACTCTCTTTTGAAAACAAGTTATATTTTGAATATGTATATATTCAAGCCATGCAAAAATGGCTTGCTCATTTACTAAGTATGAATGTATGGTTTGACGGAATTGTGTGGTTGAATGCTATGTGAATAACCGTTGAAGTTTAATTTGATGAATGGCTTAAGTTTTAGTTGTCCATGAAGATGCATGTACACTTGCATATGTTTACATAGATAAAGGTCATAGGGTGGTCAACCCTTGTATTTGTTTGAAATTAAATTTGGTTATTGAGATAGTATAAGTCTTGATTATAAGTGAAATTTATACTTAGCATGTGATTTTATATATATGTTACATTATGATTGTAGATGTGTGTCCTTTATTCATAACCGAATGCTTAAAGAGAGTTCATATGATTTTCGACTATAAATTTTGAATGTACATATGTTTTAGGCTAATGCACATACGGTTCTTAGCTTTATAAATATACCAAATGAATAGTACGTTTGAACTTAAATGGTAGGCAATTTTCGAAAATGAAAGTTAAAAATTTTAGTTATAATTACGAGTATGTTTCTATTGATAAAGTTATGCTTTGAGCGGTAATGCCTTATAATCCTTCTGACGACGGACAGGGGTTAAGGGTGTTACACACCTCATTGGCGCCACCAGTGCTACAACCAATCGGTTTCCTTAACGGTGGATAAACATTACATGAAAGAGTAGTTTATGGCTAGAGGGGCAAGATAACGATAGAGAGATTATTTCCATTTAGTTATTATTTAGATATTATTTATATTTAATATATTTAGAATTTATTATTTAATTTAAGTTAAATAGAAAAATTAATAATTTGATTTAAGTATAATTAAAATAAATTATTAATTTAATAATTTAGAATTCCATTTTTTGAATTATGATTTCGATTTTATTATTTTCTTTTCATTCACCATTCAAATTCTATTAAGGGAGGAAATTTCTTTTTTAGAATAATTATAAGGAGATCCTCAAACTTTAGTCAAAAGTTAAAAAAAAAAAGTGTCACGTGTCGTCAATTGGTTAATGTGCCACGTCAGCAATTTATTAATGGATTAACATAATTTTTAACGACAGTAACTAATTCAAACAATTATTTTAATTAAAATTACTTAATTGAAAAAAAAAATTATAATGATCAAAATAAGACAAATCCTGTTTTAAAGTAACTTTAAGTATAGTTTACCCTAAATATTAAGATAAGTATTATTTATCTTCATAATAATTCAATAATATTTATTTTTATTATAATAAATAAATATCAAATTTAATCGTAATATTGTTTATCAAACTTTTCATACTAATAAATAAAATAAAAAATAATTGGTTATATTTTTTTACACAGATAATAAATTATTTAAAATTCATGTTTTTAATTTGTTGGATAGAATGATGGATGTTTATTTAGCAATAAAGTTTAAATGCAAATAACTTATATTAGGATAAGTATAATTTTTAGGCACTAATAAAATAGTGTCACATCATTAAATTTTAAAGATAACAAGGTATTATTATACACTAATTTATATCTACTATCTTCTCCAACTTAATTTAACTTTAATTAAATTACTTAAAATAATTAATTTTTAAAATTATAAACAAACATATTTTCTTCTTTTACAATTTTTAATCATTTTATTTTTTTCAGAAGTTAATAATTTTTTGTGCAATCAATTTTTTTTTTTAAATTAACTTCTAAAAGTGGACTTTTTTTCTGTTTTCTATTTTAATTTTTTTCTATTTCATATTATATATTTTTTAAAAGTAAAAATTTTATTACATTGAATCTTTAATAATAAGAATTGTGTATGTTATTTAATTTTTTATTTTAATTAATTATTTAAAAAAATAAAGTTGGAGGGTAGGATGAATATAGATGAATGTATAATAATAATTTCATATCTTTAAAATTTGATGATGAGTCAAAATTTTATTGGTGTCTAAAAACTTTAATTTTTAGGATCATCCTAATATAAGTTATCACTAGGAAATAAATTATATTAAGATCACCCCAAAAAATATAATTTTTAAATACCAATTAAATAGTGCTACGTCATTAAATTTTAAAGATAACAAAGTATTATTATAGACTCATCTATATCTAATATTTTCTCCAACTTAATTTAACTTTAATTAAATTATTTAAAATAATTATTTTTCAAAATTATAAATAACATCATTTCTCCTTTTACAAATTTTAATCACTTTATTTTTTTTTTCATAAGTTAATATTTTTTTATTTTTGTGCAATTTTTTCCATATCATTGACACATCATTTTAGTAATTATTTTATTCAGAATCTTGAACTTTGACCTTGAACTCTGAACCTTAAACCCCAAACCTCTAGGTTTGAGGTTCGAGATTCGAGGTTTGGATTCGAGATTTAAAATTTAAGGTTCGAGTTTGGGTTCAAGATTCAAGGGTTTGAGGTTATGAGTTCAAGATTCGAGTTTACGGTTTTAAGTTTTGGATTCAAAGTTCAAGATTCTATATTCATGATTTAGGATTTGCGATTTGAGGTTTAAGGTAAAAAAAAATACCAAAATGATATATCAATGATATAAAAAATTGTTAAAATATTATTAAATAATTTATCTATGAATGAATGTATAATAATAATTTCATATTTTAAATTCTGATGATATAACAAAATTTTATTGATGCATAAAACTTTAATTTAATCCCTTTATATCAAACAACCATCTAATCTTATTTTATTGATTTAAAATTGTTAAAAGATAATTACTTACGTCGCATTTAAATAAGTCGCCCAACTCAACATTGAATCTTGTGATATATAATATGGAAAACTATTTTGGAAGGGTTTGTAGTAGAGAGGGAAGAGACTCTTAATATAGAAGAAAGAAAGCTACTGGTATAGATTTGAAGAGAAAACTCAACAGTGCAGATATGTCCGTATTTCTGTAAAGGAACCACGGATGGTGAATTAATAGTTTTCCATCAAAAAGCATGCGTAAATTGAATTGTCCATTGTACTTACTATTTATGATGGACTGTCAGGAAAGTAAGACCCATAAGAGTATATATATTACATTGATGGTTGCTTGGAAAATCCCAGGTGGCATGGCATCATCAACCCTGTAATCATGAAGGAGAATCCACCACAGAAATATATATACAGTGGATGAACATGATTTTCCGGTACATGGGTTTGGTTAATTATGAGAAACCATCCAAAGCATATATGTCTGAGAGTCTTTCCAATTTTGTAGCATTAAGACAGGACTACGTATATTTACAGGATTCCTAATATTTGTGGTTTCTTTTTGGAAATTTCTCTTGGATCTCTCTTAGCATTGGATCAGTATTCTTGAAATTTACCCAAAAATTAATCATTGAGCTCTGATCAGTGTCCCTTCCATGAATGGACACTAACAGTTAGGTGCTGTGTCTCATTTCTTAACATAAGAAAATATGATCAGGTTTCATAAACTGATAAGTAAATATAAACAGCTTAAAAAAGCAAATTGAAAATCGATCTCCTTCCTTGAACAAACAAACAAATGTATCAGTTACCAAATTAATTTCTCATCTGTAAAAAGATTGATCTTAAAGCTGGTGGTACAGCCTCTGTTCAATTAATATATAGGCATCAGACAAGAAATGAGATACTGAGACATGATCCATATCATCAAAGGAGTGGCTCATCACCTCACCTGCCATCTTGTTTCCTATCTGTAATCTCTGAAATGAAGTGATCAATGCATGCCCCTCGACTAACTTGTTTAAAGAAGAAGAGAAGGGTCTATCATGAAAGAGAAGAACCTGTCAGCTTAACCAAGGATGATTGCCTGCAAACCAAAAACAGGGCTAGCCTTAGTGAAACTTGTCGTGAGGTGCAGGCAAGTCATCCTTGGCTACCAAACTAGGTTCTTATCTTCATGGAAGACCTCTCTTCCTCGATCATATGCTTATGTATGCATGCATGCATGCTCCCATTGTGATCCCCAACAATTCCTTATCCAAATGTTAAGCCAAGGTGAGGAAGACAAGGACTAACATGAAAGAAAAGAGCCTGTCAAGTTAGCCAAGATGACTGCCTGGTACCCAACAAAGGGTTTTCAAAGAAATTTTTTGAAACCTCTTTGAAAGGAGCAGCAGGCAAGTCATTCTTGGCTACCCAACTCAACTCTTATCTTCATGTTAGACCTTTCTTCCTCAAATGCGATGCCAACACCAACATTTTGAAGTCTATATTTATAGCAGATGGAAATGAAAAAAAGTTGGTTTGATCAGATTCGCATTGCCATTCATTATTTTGATCCCTTCTCATCTATTTGCCTTATCCATAGGTTTTCTCTTTATGAACATTTTTATTTTGATTGCTTCCATTCTCGCTGCCCATAATGGAATATATTCGCTAGGGACCTCATGTTATGAGAGGTAAAGAGTCTAGTCAAAGATTATGGGAAGTGTCTTGAAGTTTCTGACCATATACCGGTGCCATTAATCACCTGCCCTAAGGTTTAGCTCACCCCTCATGAGAAAAATATAATGCTAGGGTTGTTGTAGCATAATCTAGATATGCATACCAATGCCCTTCTTAGCAAGGTCTCATTTATGCTACCATGTGGATTCGTTAGGCTTTAGATTTGGCTCAACCCCTCTGTTTTTTATGCATTTCTTTTTTCAGGACTCAAAAAGCATGTGGCTCTTTTTTTGAGTGTCTTGGCTATTGTCTTCAAGCTTATATCGTGTGACCATCTAAAACCCAAGAACATTCATACGAATCAACAAGTTCATTAAATTTGCGCCATCCAATCTTGATCAGAAACCAATTTATTCGCAACCAAAATCAGATGAATATTTAAACCATAGTTTTCAGGACATTGGTATGAGAGAAAGTGTGCTTAGTGAGGGCAAGGCCAAAGTGCATATATTGCATGCATTTGACTTTAGAAAGATGGAAATGGAACGAGTTGAGAAGAGTTCTGAGCCGTTCGTTTTGGCCCCAAAAATTTAATGTTGAATTAAATGAATTTGAATTATAAAATAATAGATTTGTGACAAAATTAAATGTTGAATTCAATGAATTAGGATTGTAAAAAGGTTTTTATAAAAAATATACTTGTTAAAATTTGG
Source organism: Gossypium stocksii (assembly GCA_020496765.1). NCBI lineage: Eukaryota > Viridiplantae > Streptophyta > Magnoliopsida > Malvales > Malvaceae > Gossypium > Gossypium stocksii. The sequence goes on along the minus strand of CM035626.1, from coordinate 6,886,430 downwards.
TTTAAATGGTAAAAAGCAAAATGGTATATGTATGTTGTTATTCAAATCTAAATACGAAAAAAATGAAATTATTCTCATAATTATATATTTTTTTAATTTTTTTTTGTAATTCTTTAACTGAGCTGGGATTAGATGATAGGTGACACTAATTTAGCATTATTTCTAAGAAGCACTTTTGAGATAAAAAATACTTCTAAGATAAAAGTATTGTTAAACAAGATGCTTTTGAGTTTTTCAAAAGTGTTTTTGGGACAAAAAATGTTTTTAAAAGCACTTTTTTAGCCAATAACAAAAACAAAAAAATTTAACTTTTGAGAAATAAAATATCTATTTTAAACATGATATTATAAAATAATCAATATTCATTTAAATAATATTTAAATTAATTAACATTATAATATTTTAGTATGAATATAAAAAATAATTTATTATAATTTTTTAATATTTTAATATATAAAATATAAATTTTAAATATTTTTAAATAATTAATATTAATTATTTATAAAATTTAATTAGAATATATAAATTATATTTTAAATATTTAAATATAACCATTAAATATTTTTAATTAGATACTAACACATCTGTATTTTTTTAAAAAATAATACTGCGAAATAGCAGGTTTCTTCCTTTTCTGTATCAACAAAAGTAGATTAGGGGATTTCACGGAGGAAGAATATGGCGACAAGGCAAACAACAAAAGGGATGACGGCAAGCATGACGAGGAATTGTGCTAGGTCATCGAAGAGGGCAGAGCATAAGTCGGTGAAGATAGCAGTGTTGAGACCGACATACCCTGTAAAGATTCCAGAGACCAGACAACAGTTTCGCCGGAAGTTGTGGATGCAAGTGACACGACAGTATTCATCCATGTGGTGTTGTTGCCTCCCAAGCACATAAATATACACTTCTGCCAATAAGGAGATGGTTGAATTTTCTAACTGACGATAAGGCATTGAGCACCATAGCCAATCAAGCCTTCAATGGGACCAATAAAGAGGATGACGGGAGTGGGCAAACGATCAGGGGCAAGACCAACAAGGAGGCCAAAATGATAGAAGGGAAAGGTACAAGGGATGAAAAAGTAATTAATTACTCCAAAGTGCTTAAAAATTTTAACTTCTCCATTTGACTAAAAGTGTTTTTAAAAGGTCAAAAATCTTACAATAAAATTACTTGTTTAGTACAACTTTTCTCTCAAAAGTGTTTTTCAAGACATTACTAAACACAACCTTAGTAAAGAATTTTATAAATAGTATATAAATATTTAATTTTTAGTGAAAATTAAGTGTTAAGCACAACAATGTTATTTGATATATGTAAATTTAAATATTAAATAAAAATCATAAAGTTAAAAATATATATGTTTTTAAAAACATCTAAACTTAAAATAATTTAAATTATTATGATCTTATTTTTTATTTAAAAGGAAAATGTAAGAATAAGATAAGAAACTTAAATATATTGACTGTTGTGATACATTTATCACCAGCCCGAATTTCAGGTAGGATCTGGGTTTGCCTACCCGCGACTTGAATAGGTCTCACCAAACGATTGAGTGTGAGGCAAACCATGAGAGGAAAGCCAAGTGAGCTCGCGGACCCAGCTCACAAAGAGAATTCACACGAACCAAAGGAAGGCTGCGGTCTCAGTTCACATATACTTAAAGAGCTCGCAAAATGGAGATCGCATGGTCTAACAGGCAACCTAAAGTGAAACACGTGTCTAGCATGCTTGAAGTTCGCTCAGAATGTCAGTCCTGGAAATAGTAAGGTCAAGTCATAAACATTGAGGTCATGTCCTGAACATTGAGGTCATGTCGTGAACAATAACATTATGTATAAATACCCAAATATTTCCATTATTAATAAGATACGAGATTAAATTACTCAACAATTTCAATCAATTTTATAAGAAAATTCTAATTAGACATATTTTTTAAAATTTGTCATCAAACAAATTTAAAATTTTAATATTCAATAAATTAAAACTCATCAATATACTTTACAAATCGCTTTATGACCCAAATCGCCTTATGACCACTTTCTGGATTTGAAAATATAAATGATTTTGACTTGGCTGAAGAATAAAATCTAGTTTTAAGGCACGATATTGGTCAAATATATTTTTGTAAATGCTGATAGAAACACATATTTTCGTGGGGCACATGATTCTATTGACATCATACGTCCAATTAGAGATGCCCCAACTAACCAAAACCAAGCAAAACTGAAAACAAATTTAAAAATGTCAACACTATTTGTACCAAGCAGTATGGCTCTTTGCCTAGTTGACTTTCCTTGTGCATGCATTTTAGTATCTATTCCTCCTCCTTTAAACATCTTTGTCTCATTCTCCGTATCAATTAATAGGTAGATACTGCTTTCAACTTCATTTACCTTAAAGCTATCCTCTTCTTTGGACTTATCTCTTTATTAGAATTGTTCATGGATCAAGTTAAAATCAAGTCAGATCCTAACAAAATTTTAGACTTGAATAATAAGTCCAAGCTTGATTTTGACCGAAAAATAGACCTAAGTTTTTATTCAAATTCGGCCCAAATTATATATGCTAAACCTAAACTCGGCTTGCCTTAGCCTGTATTAATTTTTTTAAAAAATAAATTTATTATATAAAATAAATTAAAAATTATAATATATCAAATACACTAAAAATATTAAAATAAATGTTTTCCAACAAATTTTAAAAAGACATGCATTTGGGCTAGGCCAAAAAAAACTTACCTGAGATCTGACTCATTTAGAAAATAGGTATCGTTTTTTGTTCAAGTCCATATTTCAGAACTATATTTTATCCAAACCCTCTTATTTTTCGGATGGGCCTTTGGACCTGATTGGATGGTCTGACTCATCAACGACTTTACCCTCCCATATAAATCGGTTATAACCAATTTAATTAGTTTAATCAACACATTTGGTTAAATTGATGTCAATTATATCAATTTTATTGGTTAAATCAATTATGATCTTCATTAAATTGATTAATTCCAACAGTTTTAAATTATTAAAATTTATAATTAAATCAACAAATTTAATCAACTTAATATATAATATATTTATATTATATAAAAATAAATCAATTAACTGTTAAACTGGCCAATATTAAATAATGTTAAAAATTGTCATTTAAATTCTAAAATCTGAACAAATTTATCGAAAAAATTGAATGCTAAACCCGACTCTTAGCAGATACTTAAAGTCAATTTTAGCCTCAAGTGATACACGTGTAAGGTTGATAGGATTGAAAGTTTATATATATATATTTATATTTTCTTTCTAGACCTAGTTTTTACAAGCTTCAAAGTTTTCAATGGGATTAAGGAATTCATATCATCAAACTTAAAGAGTCAAATTTATTTTTTGGTTCATGTAATATTGTGTGAATTTAATTCTATATTTTTTGGTTTTCCAAAAAGAAAAAGTAATTTAATCCAATATTTTAATTTGTCATAAATCACTCCTCTCACTATTATATTTTACTTCAAATTTACATAATTGAAAATTTTCTATATGACTTATGTATATATATATATATATATAACTCAAAACCAAAATTTTTCTATGGTATTTAAAAAAAAAGTAAAATTATGGTACAACATTAAAAATTCTAAATCTAATGATGTTGTGGTTGGAATTAAGGCGTAACATTATTAATAATAAGAGCACAAAATTAAATTCTAGAAATAAAAATAGAAGGAAGAAAATTTATCGTAGTTGATATTGTATTGTTTGGTACATATCGTTTTGGTCCTAAATCGGTATCAAGTAGTTTAAGTTTCATTTCAATTAAAATTTCAATATGTTTTGATTGTTCTGATGTGTGTTAACCTGCTTCAATCAATACCGACTTGCATTGATGCATATAAGCTTGTACTAATTGGTATAAGTTTTGATATCTTAAACTAATTTAAAGTTGCTTTTATCTAGGTCTGCTACTCTAGCACGTTTTTCTCTGCTGCCCCTGGCAAGAGTTTTAGGTTTTTCTTGTTATTTTGTTCCTTTTCTTTTGATTCTTGAAAACTGTGTCTCACTTAAGTCTATCTTTTCTCAACGAAAAGTGAGATTCACAAGTTCATGATTTATACCTGAAAATAATGGAGAATGAATTAGCTCAATTGATGATTAATGAAGAAGAAGATAATGCTATTCAAATACAAATAAATCCGGGTACGAATAGAGGGGGAGATTTTTCAACTAGTGGGTTGTTTCCTTATAGTCAGTATAATTCACTTTTCGGCCATGAAAAGTACTATGGCAAATTTGTGGCATCCTGTTCGAGGCGTTAAAATCCGAGATTTGGGGGAAAAAAGGTATTTGTTTCAATTCTGTCATACTATGGATATGGAAAGGGTTTTGAAGGGTTCCTCTTGGACCTTTAATAATCATTTGCTGATACTTTACAAATTGCAATGGGGAGAGGATCCATTACAGGTGCCTCTAGTTTTGACACCTTTCTAGATTCAGAAACATGATGTACCTATTGGTCTGTTTTCTGAAAATCTAGCAATGCAATTGGATAATTTTTTGGGGAATTTTTTTGAATACGATGTTTCAAATTTGGGGAAAGAAAATAAAAATTTTATGCGAATTAGGGTCCAAATTGATATAAGGCGTCATTTGAAAAGAAAGAAACAAATTTTATTTTGTGGGAGGCGTTCATATATTAGTTTTAAATATGAGAGATTATCACTTTTCTATTTTTATTGCGGAAGACTAGGCCATATTGATTCTTTTTGTGAAGCAAAAATGAATCTTGGGGTGGAAATTGTTGAAATGGGCTGGGACTTATCAATAAGAGCACAATCTCAAAGGGCTTTGACCATGCAAAATGTTTGGTTATGTGAGGAAGGTGAGAGGGATATGGATGGAATTGGTGAGGAAAATAGAGGACTCGAAATTGACCAGTGGAAGGTGGAATGCAAAATAAGATATGGGAAGCCTATTAATCCAGTTCTTGGTTTTAATTTAGAAGGAGGTTCACCATCTTTTGGCCAACGAAAGGAGAGTTCTTTGGCAGATCACGCCCTAAATGTAATGGATCATGATCGGGAGGATGTAGCCCTAGTAGGGGAGGAGGGGAAGAAGAGACCTAAAGGGGAGCTTGATGATTTAACAGGAAAAGAAGAGATAGGTAATACTCTAGCAAGAAATAGGAGAATGGTGGACCTTAATCAGTTATAATCGGCGATTGCCAAGTGGCAAGCCGACCAGGCGCAATGAAAATCTTAAGTTAGAATGTTCGTCGATTGGGTAGTCCACGGACAGTTCGAAGACTTCAGCACTCACTAAAGACTTATGATCCCCAAATAATCTTCTTTATGGAGACTAAGCTTTGTAAAATCCAGATGGAAAGAGTTCGACAGAGTTGTGGTTTTGCGAATGGCATTGAAGTAGATTCGGAGGACACTAGAGGAGGATTGCATTTGGCATGGTGGAATGATGTTAACATCATGCTCCAGAACTTTTCTAAAAGACATATTGACGTGGTAGTGGCAGAGAATGAATGTGATGCTAAATGGTGATTTACTGGTTCTTATGGAACTCTGTATACACAAGATAGAGAAGATTCATGGGCTGTTTTAAAAAATCTTTATAAGGATGAGGACATTTCTTGGTTTGTATGCGGAGATTTCAAAGAAATTATGTATAGCTTTGAAAAAAAAGGGAGGTTTACTTAGAGATGAAAGAAAAATGGAAATTTTCGAAAAGCTTTGTAGTTTTGTCAACTGATTGACTTGGGGTATTCTAGCAGATGGTTTACTTAGGAGAAAGGTAATTTACCAGAAACATACAAGAATGACTGGACAGGGGTGTAGCGAATAAGAAAAAGATCTCTATGTTTTCTGAGGTAAAAGTTCAGCTTCTGGTGCATTCTTTTTCGGATGATTGTCCTATTTTAATTGACACAAAGAAGGAAGAAAAACGAAGGACAGAAAATCAGTTCAAATTTGAAGCATGGTGGATTTTGGAGGATTTTTTTGTTGACGAAGCTAAACATATATGGGAGATGGCATCAGGAAATTTTTTGTAGAAGCTGGAAATTTAAAAAAAAGGGCCTGGAAAATTGAGTGGGACAAATACGAAGAAATAAAAAATGGAAAAAGAAATTCTAACAGCAAAGTTATCAAAATTCATTGAAGATGAAAGAGATGATAATAACTTGGCTGAGATGATTGATACGAAGATTCAGCTAAACTTTGAAATTGAAAAAGATGAAAGATTGTAACGTCCCCATGCCCGAGACCGTCACCGGAGTCGAGTTTGAGGTGTTACTAAACTTAATTTATCATTAAACCAACTTTACATCATTTATTTTAATTTTCAGAATATGCAGAATTTCTGCATCATGGTCACTTTAAAAATCATATCTCGAGTTACGAAACTCGAAATCAAGATCCGTAAATTTTTCTTGAATCTAGACTCACATATATATTCACTAATTTTTTTCTAGAATTTTTAGTTGGGCCGATTTGTACAGTTTATTAGTTAAAGTTACCCCTGTTTCAGGACTTGACTGCACTGACCTCTGTTTACTACGAACCACTTTTCTCTCTGTACAAAATTCATATGATTATGCCGTTTCCTTATCTTGAAACTAGACTAACTCAGGATTCTCTACATATAAAGTACACCTCTTAAATATTTTTGTACAATTTATAGTGAATTTTCAAAGTTGGAACAGGGGATCCAGCAATCGTTCTGGCCCTGTCTCACTAAAACTCAAATATCTTATAACACATAATCCTTCCACCTATTTCGCTTCTTCCATTTGAAAGTAGACATAATAAGCTTCAATTTCATCCATCACCAAATTCGATTTCTATGATTTTTAGTGAATTTTCAAACTCACGTCAGTGTTGCTGCAAAGTTCTGTTTTATGGCTAATTTCATTTTCATAAAAGCTTTCATGTACTAGATAACCTATTATCCTTCCATGACATCAAACATAATCTATATTAGCCATTTCAATGACTCATCATTATCAAGCATTTCCTCAACCAAACCACCACCATATCACAAGATTATTTACACAAAGTAGGTATATTGCTATACATGCCATACTAAGTTTTACAAGCCATTTACCAAAAAGTCCTTCGGATAGTGTGATCGAGCCTTCGACCTATCCCGATTCTCGAGCCGGCTTGTCCAAAACTACAATGAATGAAAAGGAGGGAGTAAGCATAAATGCTTAGTAAGCTCACATGCAAATAACAAGTAACATAACAAAGTCATTATGCCAAACAACATTAGCATAGCATCACCAAAACATATGTCACAATTCTAATCATCATACTTCATCTTACGACATTTTTGTTATTGTGTCGAGTTTCAACCCGAGGGTTAAGTACATACCTGTCCAATATGGCCATTTCTCAACATTACCGAATTGTCACTTACATCTTAAGTGTTTTTTCATTTCACTTGAATTTTACCCGTTGAACACATTGGAATACAACTCGGATACACGGATCATTTGCACATAAGTGCTATATATGTAATCAATCAATTATGTAACCCGCCCATAAGCGAACTCGGACTCAACTCAACGAGCTCGGGCGTTCGCATCCATAAGTGAACTCGGACTCAACTCAACGAGCTCGGATGCCTAGTTACATTTCACGAACTCGGACTCAACTCAACGAGTTCGGATATTCGCATCCATAAGTGAACTCGGACTCAACTCAACGAGCTCGGATGCCCAACCATCCTAGTGACATGTCACTTGTATCCTAATCTATTCCTAAGGTTCAAACGGGATTTTCCTCGAACACATATCCTCGCCGTCTTCCGTAGAATACCGAAACCAATACTCGGTAGCAATTTACTTTTAACAAGTAGCACACTTAATTTACATTAATTTTGAAAATAACCACGAAGCATATATTTCATGATAAAAATTCAGCATATCATATAATTAACATCAATTAACTTAAAAATAACAATTATGTTACATTATTTACACATGAACTTACCTTGGTACCAAAATACAAAGATTTTGCAATTTAGTCCGCAATCTTTTCTTTTCATCGATTGAGGTCGATTCCACGTCTTTCTTGATCTAAAATAACACATTTAGCTTGTTTAATACTCACATTTTCAAATTAGTCCTTAATTCAAATTTTGGCAAAATTACAATTTTGCCCCTAAACTTTTGCATATTTACACTTTTGCCCCAAAGCTCGGAAATTAAATTTTATTTCAAATTCTTATGTTTTAGGACATGCTGATCATTTATTTGCTATTAGCAAGCTCAAATTCCCACTATAATACATACTTATGCACAATATGTACTTTTACCGATTAAGCCATTTTGTTCGTTTTTACTTAAAACCGAGCAGCACAAGTTGTCTAACATAATTTAAAACCTCATATTCTACCATAAAACATCAAAATTTTCCAAATATGAACTCTAACATAATTTCACCTAGGGGTATTTTTCCAAATATGAACTCTAACTCAAAATTTTGCTAACATAAGCTTTATCGAGCTACCGGGATCGCAAAAACGTAAAAATCATTAAAAACGGGGCTTGAAATCACTTACTAGGAAGCTTGAAAGTTGAAGAAACCCTAGCTATGGAGAGAGCAAAATTCGGCAACAACTAAATGAAGGAGATGATGAATTTTGTGTTATTTTTCCCTTTTAATTCATGTTAATAACCAAATGACCAAAATGCCCCTCCTTACTAAACTTTCAAAAATTCCTTCCATGTCCTAATTTTGTCCATAAACTTAAAATTGGTCTAATTACTATTTAAGACCTCCTAATTAATATTTCAAAGCAATTTCATACTAAAAACTTCTAGAATGCAAGTTTTGCAACTTATTCGATTTAATCCCAAACTTCAAATTAAGCACTTTACGCTTGGAATTTCTTCGCGAAATTTTCACACCATCATAAAATCATATCATAAACATCAAAATAATTATAAAATAATTATTTCTACCTCAGATTTGTGGTCACAAAAGCACTATTCCGATTAGGCCCTAATTCGGGATATTATAACTCTCCCCCCTTTTAAGGATTTTCGTCCTCGAAAATCTTACCGGTAAACAGATGTGGGTAATGTTTTCTCATAGTTTCCTCGGGTTCCCATGTAGCCTCTTCTATTCCATGCTTTTGCCACAACACTTTCACAAGAGCAATACTTTTGTTTCTTAGTTGCTTGACCTCCTGAGCTAAAACTTTTATCGGTTCTTCTTCATAGGTCATATCTGGTCGTAATTCAATTTCTGTCGGTGAAACTACATGCGAAGGATCCGAGCGATACCGACGTAACATAGATACATGGAACACGTCATGAATTTTCTCTAACTCAGATGGTAATGCTAACCGATAAGCTACCGGTCCAACTCTTTCAGTTATTTCATACGGCCCGATAAAACGCGGACTTAACTTACCCTTCCGTCCAAATCTGAGGACTTTCTTCCACGGAGACACCTTTAAAAATACCTTATCACCAACTTGAAACTTAATTTCTTTTCGTTTCAAATTTGCATAAGATTTTTGTCTATCCGAAGCAGCTTTCAAACAATCTCAAATTACATTCACTTTTTCTTTGGTTTCTTTGATTAGATCAACTCCATATATCTGATTTTCCTTGAGTTCGGTCCAATACAAAGGCGTCCGACACTTACGACCATACAATGCTTCATAAGGTGCCATTTTCAAACTTGTCTGATAACTGTTATTGTAAGCAAATTCCACCAACGGTAAATATCTTTCCCAACTTCCTTGAAATTCTAATACACAACATCGAAGCATGTCTTCAAGAATCTGAATTACTCTTTCTGATTGCCCATCAGTCTGTGGATGAAAAGTAATACTGAAATTTAACCTTGTACCTAACGCTTCTTGCAACTTTTGCCAAAATCGCGAAGTAAATCTCGGATCTCTGTCTGAAATGATTGACAATGGTATTCCATGTAGTCTAACAATTTCTCTAACATACAATTCAGCTAACTTGTTTAGAGAATAATCTGTACGTACTAGAATGAAATGAGCCGATTTAGTCAATCTGTCAACTATTACCCAGATGGCATCTTTATTTCCTGGTGTCAATGGTAACCCTGAAACAAAATCCATAGTAATCCGATCCCATTTCCATTCAGGAACCATAATAGGCTGAAGTAATCCTGAAGGCACTTGGTGTTCTGGTTTCACCTGTTGACAAATTAAGCATTTGGACACAAACTCTGATATATCTCTTTTCATTCCATTCCACCAATACATTTTCTTTAAGTCATTATACATTTTCGTGCTATCTGGATGAATCGACAAATAACAGCCATGTGCTTCCTGCAAAATCTTTTGAATCAATTCTTTATTCTTCGGTACACAAATCCGATCTTTAAACATCAAGCAACCATCAGGACCGATTCTGAAATCTGACTCTGTATCAACCTCACATTGCTTTCTTTTGGCTTGCAAGTTTTCATCGCTTTTCTGAGCTTCACAAATCTCTTGTAAAAACATCGGACTTATTTTTAGCTCGGCCAGAATGGAACCATCATCTGACATTTCCAACTGAGTGTTCATAACTCTCAAAGCAAACAACAGTTTTCTACTCAAAGCATCAGCAACCACATTTGCTTTTCCGGGATGATAGTCAATCACAAGCTCGTAATCTTTTAATAACTCCAACCATCTTCGCTGTCTCAAATTCAAGTCCTTTTGTGACATCAAGTATTTAAGACTCTTGTGGTCGGTATATACTCGACACTTTTCACCATATAGATAATGTCGCCAAATCTTCAAAGCAAACACCACTGCAGCCAATTCCAAATCATGAGTCGGATAATTCCTCTCGTGAGGTTTTAATTGCCTCGAAGCATAAGCTACAACCTTTCCTTCTTGCATCAGTACACATCCCAAACCATTTAGAGAAGCATCGCTGTATACCACAAATTCTTTACCTGACTCGGGCTGTACTAACACTGGTGCCTCTGTTAATAACTTTTTCAATTCTTCGAAACTTTGCTGACATTCTTCGGTCCACTCAAATTTAACATCCTTTCGAAGTAATCTAGTCATAGGAGCAGCAATTATAGAAAATCCATTTACAAACCATCGATAATATCCAGCTAGCCCCAAGAAACTTCTAACTTCGGTTACATTCTTCGGTGGCTTCCAATCAACAATAGCTGAAATTTTACTGGGATCAACCCGTATACCATCACCCGAAATAATATGACCCAAAAATCCAACTTCCCGAAGCCAAAATTCACTTTTACTAAACTTGGCATATAACTGCTTGTCTCGCAAAGTTTGCAAAACTATCCTCAAGTGCTCAGCATGCTCTGTCTCATCTTTCGAATAAACCAAGATATCATCTATAAATACCACAACAAACTTATCCAAGTATGGCCGAAATATTCGATTCATCAAATCCATAAACACGGCAGGAGCATTTGTTAATCCAAACGGCATAACTAAAAATTCATAATGACCATACCTTGTCCTAAAAGCAGTTTTAGGCACATCTGACTCTTTTACCCGCAGCTGATAGTACCCAGATCTCAAATCAATCTTTGAAAACCATGTTGCTCCTTTCAGTTGATCAAACAAATCATCAATTCTTGGCAACGAATACTTGTTCTTAATTGTCACTTTGTTTAATTGCCGATAGTCTACACACAATCTCATCGAACCATCCTTCTTTTTCACAAACAATACCGGAGCACCCCAAGGCGAAAAACTCGGTCTCACAAAACCTTTGTCTGTCAACTCTTGCAACTGTGACTTTAATTCTTTTAATTCCGTTGGTGCCATTCTATACGGAGCAATCGAGATTGGAGCTGTTCCCGGCATCAACTCTATACCAAATTCTACTTCCCTGAATGGAGGTAAACCCGGCAATTCTTCGGGAAATACATCCGGAAATTCACATACAATCGGCACTGATTCCACTTTCTTTTCCATTTCTTTTGTATTTAATACATACGCCAAATAAGCTTCATAACCCTTTCTCAAATATCTCTGAGCTGACATTGAAGAAATTACACTAGACAATGCCTCTGATTTATCTGATTCAACCCGCAGAGTTTCAGCATTTTCACACTTTAGTTCAATAACTTTCTGTTTACAATTTACTATGGCATCATGCAATGTCAACCAGTCCATACCCAAAATAACATCAAACTCATCAAACGGCAACAACATCAAGTCGGCCGGAAAGTACTAACCCCGAATTATTAAAGGACATTTCTTGCATACTTTATCAACTATAACACATTGGCCTAACGGGTTTGACACTTTAATCAGAAATTCTGTATTCTCAACAGGTATATTCATGCTAGACACCAATTTCATGCACACATATGAATGAGTAGAATCGGGATCAATTAAAGCAGTAACATTAACATCATAGAGAGAAAATATACCGGTGATCACATCGGGTGAGGAAGCATCTTCACGAGCTTTAATAGCATAAGTTCTAGCCGGAGCCCTTCCTTCAGATCTAACTGCTGCATCTCTGGCTACATTCTTGCTACTTGCTTCACTCCCAGCTTTTCTTGGATACCTTCATCGCGAATCTGCACCACTAGCTTTTGTACTCTGAAATTTTTCTTTTTCAATTCTCTCTGGGCAGTCTCTAATAAAATGATCCGGAGAACCACATCGGAAACATTCGTTTGCTCTGCACGGACCAAAATAATTTCTACCACACCGCTAACACTCAGGTTTAACAAATCTCGTGTTCCCTACACTGGCTGCTGAAGTAGTTTGGGACTTAGGACCCACATTTTGCTTCTTAAAATTCCCATAGGATTGTCCAGCTGAAACATGGGAACGAGGATTCATATTTCTTGATTTTCCGGGTTGCTGTGAGGGTGCATTAGTCATTGGTCTTTTCTTCCAATTTCGTGTCTCAGATTCTGCCTTTTTCTTTTCTTTAAGTAGTTCTTCAGCCTTGCAAGCTCGATCGACAAGTACCACAATTTCTTTTAATTCAAGAATCCCAACAAATACTTTAATTTCTTCATTGAGCCCATCTTCAAATCGCCTACACATTTTGGCCTCGGTAGGAACATATTCTCTAGCATACTTACTCAATCTGACGAACTCTCTTTCATATTCAGTGACTGTCATACTACCTTGCTTTAGCTCAAGAAACTCTTTACACTTCTGGTCAATAAATCTTTCACTGATGTATTTCTTCCGGAACTCCTCTTGAAAGAATTCCCAAGTTACTCTCTCTTTCGGTACCACCGAAATCAATGTCTTCCACCAATTGTAGGCTGAATCCCTCAACAAAGATATAGCACATTTCAAGCATTCTTCAGGTGTGCAGGACAGTTCATCAAATACCCGGATAGAATTCTCAAGCCAGAACTCTGCTTTTTCCGCATCATCATCTACATTAGCTCTGAATTCTTCGGCCCCGAGCTTACGGATTTTATCAACTGGAGTTCTTTGAAATTTTATCATACCCACATCTTGAGGCATCGGGGGTATAGGTTGAGGAATTGGGGGAGGTGGGGGAGGTCGTACATTCGGGTTCGTACGAACGAACTCAGTGTACCATGCACTCATCATTTGGAGAAAGGCCTCTCGCCCCCTTTCTCCTCCTCTTTGACCAATAGTGGGAGGTGGATTTTCAGTCGGCACCGCCCCTTCAGCCGGAGCTGGTGTATTACTTTCTACATCATCGGCCATGGTTGGATCGGGATCCATTTACTATAAAAAAAATCATTTAAAAGGTCAGAAGTCGTCACACTATCACAATATACACATATGGCATGTATAGCAAAATCCGTACATAAAACACGTTAGTCCGAGAACTGACTAAACCTACTCTGATACCACCAAATGTAACGTCCCCATGCCTGAGACCGTCACCGGAGTCGAGTTTGAGGTGTTACTAAACTTAATTTATCATCAAACCAACTTTACATCATTTATTTTAATTTTCGGAATATGCAGAATTTCTGCGTCATGGTCGCTTTAAAAATCATATCTCAAGTTACGAAACTTGAAATCAAGATCCGTAAATTTTCCCTGAATCTAGACTCACATACCTATTCACTAATTTTTTTCTAGAATTTTTAGTTGGGCCGATTTGTACAGTTTATTAGTTAAAGTTACCCCTGTTTCAGGACTTGACTGCACTGACCTCTGTTTACTACGAACTACTTTTCTCTCTGTACAAAATTCATATGATTATGCCGTTTCCTTATCTTGAAACTAGACTAACTCAGGATTCTCTACATATAAAGTACACCTCTTAACTATTTTTTTACAATTTATAGTGAATTTTCAAATTTGGAACAGGGGATCCAGCAATTGTTCTGGCCCTGTCTCACTAAAACTCAAATATCTTATAACACATAATCCTTCCACCTATTTCGCTTCTTCCATTTGAAAGTAGACATAATAAGCTTCAATTTCATCCATCACCAAATTCAATTTCTATGATTTTTAGTGAATTTTCAAACTCACGTCAGTGTTGCTGCAAAGTTCTGTTTTATGGCTAATTTCATTTTCATAAAAGCTTTCATGTACTAGATAACCTGTTATCCTTCCATGACATCAAACATAATCTATATTAGCCATTTCAATGACTCATCATTATCAAGCATTTCCTCAACCAAACCACCACCATATCACAAGATTATTTACACAAAGTAGGTATATTGCTATACATGCCATACTAAGTTTTACAAGCCATTTACCAAAAAGTCCTTCGGATAGTGTGATCGAGCCTTCGACCTATCCCGATTCTCGAGCCGGCTTGTCCAAAACTACAATGAATGAAAAGGAGGGAGTAAGCATAAATGCTTAGTAAGCTCACATGTAAATAACAAGTAACATAACAAAGTCATTATGCCAAACAACATTAGCATAGCATCACCAAAACATATGTCACAATTCTAATCATCATACTTCATCTTACCACATTTTTGTTATTGTGTCGAGTTTCAACCCGAGGGTTAAGTACATACCTGTCCAATATGGCCATTTCTCAACATTACCGAATTGTCACTTACATCTTGAGTGTTTTTTCATTTCACTTGAATTTTACCCGTTGAACACATTGGAATACAACTCGGATACACGGATCATTTGCACATAAGTGCTATATATGTAATCAATCAATTATGTAACCCGCCCATAAGCGAACTCGGACTCAACTCAATGAGCTCGGGCGTTTGCATCCATAAGTGAACTCGGACTTAACTCAACGAGCTCGGATGCCTAGTTACATTTCACGAACTCGGACTCAACTCAACGAGTTCGGATATTCGCATCCATAAGTGAACTCGGACTCAACTCAACGAGCTCGGATGCCCAACCATCCTAGTGACATGTCACTTGTATCCTAATCTATTCCTAAGGTTCAAACGGGATTTTCCTCGAACACATATCCTCGCCGTCTTCCGTAGAATACCGAAACCAATACTCGGTAGCAATTTACTTTTAACAAGTAGCACACTTAATTTACATTAGTTTTGAAAATAACCACGAAGCATATATTTCATGATAAAAATTCAGCATATCATATAATTAACATCAATTAACTTAAAAATAACAATTATGTTACATTCTTTATACATGAACTTACCTTGGTACCAAAATACAAAGATTTTGCAATTTAGTCCGTAATCTTTTCTTTTCCTCGATTGAGGTCGATTCCACGTCTTTCTTGATCTAAAATAACACATTTAGCTTGTTTAATACTCACATTTTCAAATTAGTCCTTAATTCAAATTTTGGCAAAATTACAATTTTGCCCCTAAACTTTTGCATATTTACACTTTTGCCCCAAAGCTCGGAAATTAAATTTTATTTCAAATTCTTATATTTTAGGACATGCTGATCATTT
Organism: Gossypium stocksii; assembly: GCA_020496765.1. Lineage (NCBI taxonomy): Eukaryota > Viridiplantae > Streptophyta > Magnoliopsida > Malvales > Malvaceae > Gossypium > Gossypium stocksii. Next base: position 6,870,584 of record CM035626.1, on the reverse strand, counting down.
ATTTGCTATTAGCAAGCCCAAATTCCCACTATAATACATACTTATGCACAATATGTACTTTTACCGATTAAGCCGTTTTGTTCGTTTTTACTTAAAACCGAGTAGCACAAGTTGTCTAACATAATTTAAAACCTCATATTCTACCATAAAACATCAGAATACACAAATTTCACCTAGGGGTATTTTTCCAAATATGAACCCTAACTCAAAATTTTGCTAACACAAGCTTTATCGAGCTACCGGGATCGCAAAAACGTAAAAATCATTAAAAACGGGGCTTGGAATCACTTACTAGGAAGCTTGAAAGTTGAAGAAACCCTAGCTATGGAGAGAGCAAAATTCGGCAGCAACTAAATGAAGGAGATGATGAATTTTGTGCTATTTTTCCCTTTTAATTCATGTTAATAACCAAATGACCAAAATGCCCCTCCTTACTAAACTTTCAAAAATTCCTTCCATGTCCTAATTTTGTCCATGAACTTAAAATTGGTCTAATTACCATTTAAGACCTCCTAATTAATATTTCAAAGCAATTTCATACTAAAAACTTCTAGAATGCAAGTTTTGCAACTTATTCGATTTAATCCCCAACTTCAAATTAAACACTTTACGCTTGGAATTTCTTCGCGAAATTTTCACACCATCATAAAATCATATCATAAACATCAAAATAATTATAAAATAATTATTTCTACCTCGGATTTGTGGTCACAAAACCACTATTCCGATTAGGCCCTAATTCGGGATATTACAAAGATACTGGGAACAAAGAGCCCGATTGAATTGGTTGAAACTAGGCGATAGAAATATAGCATTTTTCCATAGTCAAGCAACGCAGAGGCGGAGAAAGAATCTGATTAAAAAGATACAAAACGAAAGTGAATGGAAAACAGAAGACTTTCAGGAAATAGAGGGTATTGCAAGATCTTACTTCCAGACATTATTCACTTCAATGAACCAGGAAAACTATGATCATTTGCTTTCGGGTATTGACCGATGTGTTTATGAAGAGGACAACAGAAAGCTTACAGCGCAATATACAAACGAAGATATTCGAGAGGCCTTGTTTGAAATAGGACCCACAAAAGCACTAGGTGAAGATGGATTTTTAATTTTTTTATAAAAAATGTTGGCATTTTATAGGAGAGGAAGTCGTCTCTTTTTGTTTACAACTTTTGAATGGAGAAATGGAGGTCACTTCAGTTAACTCAACACATATTGTGTTTATCCTAAAAATTAATAACCTATCTAATATGACACATTTCCGGCCTATTAGTTTATGCAATATTATTTATAAAATAATTGCTAAAACTATAGCAAACAGATTTAAAGGAGTTATTAATAAATGCATTGATAGTGCGCAAAGTGCCTTTATGCCAGGAAGATTAATCTCGAATAACGTATTGCTAGCCTATGAAATTCTGCATACACTAAAACAGAAGAGAATAGGGAAAAAGGGTTATATGGCAATAAAATTGGATATGAGTAAGGCTTATGACATAGTTGAATGGAAATTTGTTAAGGAGATAATGATGCGAATGAGATTTGCTCGAAAATAGGTTGATTCTATTATGAATTGCATGTCTATTGTTTCTTATCAAGTTGTGCTCAATGGAAATATTGGAGAATCTTTTCGTCCAACCAGAGGACTTCGACAAGGTGATCTATTGAGTCTATTTCTTTTCTTTATATGTGGAGAGGGCCTATCTAGTCTCATGAGAATAGCTACAAAAGAAAGACTTTTAAAAAGAGTCAAGGTTAATAGAAGCGGCCCACAAGTGTCACACTTATTTTTTGCAAATGACTATTTTTATTTGGGGAGGCGACAAGAAAATGAGCTTTGGAATTCAAAGAGATCCTAAGTGAGTATAAAAGATGTTCAGGTTAGTGTGTGAATTTTGATAAATCAACTATCTTTTTTAGTAAAAACACGCTGGAGGATGAAAGATGATTAGTTGTCAACTTGTTGAGAGTACGGAGTTTAGATGAGCTAGAACGATATCTAGGTTTGCCGAACATGGTTGATCGAAGAAAGAAGGAATCTTTCCAAATTCTAAAGGATAGGCTAAAATAACGTATTGATAACCGGAGTATTAGATTTCTATCGCGGGGTGGAAAAGAAGTATTCATTAAGGCCGTTTTACAAGCCATACCGACATATTTAATGGCTTGCTTCTTACTTCCAAAATCATTATGCGATGAAATGGAAGGCATTGTTGTGAAATATTGGTGGCAGAAGGGACGTGGAAAGGGGGTATTCATTGGTGCGCTTGGAAAAATCTTTGCATTTTAAAAGAAAACAGAAATTTGGGTTTTCGAAATCTTAGCCAGTTTAATATTGCGTTGTTAGCCAAACAGGGCTGGCGTCTAGGGGTGTGCAAAATTCAGGTAAAACTGAAAAAATTCGGTTAACCGACCGAATTCGGTTAATCGGTCGGTTAACCGAATTTTTTCGGTTGGGGGACGGTTAATAATTTTTTGAGTTTTCGGTTAACGGTTAATTCGGTTCGAAACCGGTCGGTTAACCGAGTTTTTTCTGTTTAACCGAAAAAATTAATAAATAAAATTATAATATATAAATAGCCCACTATTCATTGAAACCCAATCCAACATAAATCCAATCAAACTAAAACTAATTACCTAACCCAATTATCCAACCCAATTACCCAACCCAATCTTAAAAATTACAAATAATTTAAAAAATAAAAATAAAAATAAAAATAATTCGGTTAATTTGATTAATTCGGTTAATTTGATTAATTCGGGTAATTTGGTTAATTCGGGTAAATCGGGTAATTCGGTTAACTTTATACTTATTTTAACCAAAAATAAAATATATATATATAATTTTCGGTTGATTCAGTTAACCGACCGAATTAACCGAAAAAATTTCAGTTTGGTTAATTTTTTTGAAAAAATTTTGGTTCAGTTAACGGTTAAAATTTTTGAAAGATCGGTTAATTTGGTTAATGGTGTTTCGGGTCGGTTAACCGATTGAACACCCTTACTGGCGTCTTTTTAATTATCCAAATTCTCTTTTAGCTAGAGTTCTTAAAGCAAAATATTATTTGCGTTTAGATTTTCTAAATGTACAGTTGGGAAATTTACCTTCTCTTACCTGGAAGAGGATTTGGGCTGCAAAGGGCCTCCTTCTTAAAGGATTAAGTTGGAGAGTTGGGAGAGGAAATGCAATTTCTATCTGGACTAATCGATGGATCCCAGGGATAGAACCTGATATTTGGCATAACAGAGAAGGCAATGGTGAGCTAAAACTAGTATCAGATTTAATTGATAATACAAATAAGATGTGGAAAACGAAGGTAATTACTACTACATTTCAAATGGACATTGCTCAAAAAATCCTGTAAATTCCTCTTGCAGCAACAGACTGTGAAGACTTGTAAGTGTGAAAAAGTGAACATTCTGGCGAATTTTTAGTACAAAGCGCCTATAAACTATTACAAGATACTAGCTTGGATCCTAATAGTAGGCTGAAACTAAAGAATTCTACAGAAAACTATGGAATTTACAACTTCCATAAAAAATTTTTAATTCTAATATGGCGAATCTCCTGGAACTATATTCCTATGCTAGTCAATCTTAGATACAAGAGAGTGACCACAAATATTAGATGTCCTCGTTGCTGCTCCGGAGAAGAAAATAGTTACCATGTTTTTCGACACTACTCTACAAGCATTGAAGTATGGAAAAGTCTTAACCTGACTTGTGTAACAACACACACAGATCAAAATACATGGACATGGCTCACCTGGGTTTTCGGAAGGGGCACCAAGGAACAATGCCGAATGTTTTGCTGCACTTTATGGGTTATATGGAGCTTGCGAAATCAAACGGTTCATGAAAGGAAAATCACATCAAGAAGGGATCTCTAACAGAAAATACAGAGTAACTTAATGGAACTTGAAGGAGTGCGTGACAAAAGGCTTACCTTTACGTATGCTAGAACTCAAAGTCAATGAGATGAGACAACGAGGGGGATAATACAGTTCGACGCAAATTTTGATATAAGAAATTCCAGATCGGCGTCAGGACTAGTTGTTTGGGATAAGATGAGTGAGATTAAAGCCTTAAAAAACGACTCTTCATTCCAATGTTTCATCTCCTTTGTAGCAGAGGCATTTGCATGTTTACAAGCAACCAAGTTAGGCATCTTAATAGGTTTAAGTTCAGTTACGAATATGGGGGATTCGAAAATAGTCATTAAAAAATGTCAAATGACAGATTGAGATAAGTCGGTTATTGGAGCGATTATCAGAGATATTCAGAACAGTAAGTCTTATTTTCAAGAAATTGCCTTTCGGTTTATTCAAAGATCAGAGAACATTCATGCCCATAATTTAGCAATGGAAGCATTAGAAAAATGGGAAGAGCTATACCTGGTGAGGGAGGCGTTGAACTACAATGAAACTACTCTCGAAGAAAGATGGCCACGAAACCCAGACTGAAGATGTTTAATGCGAAATGAAACGAAAACAATAACAAATAAAGAAAGATTTTCTGGAAATTGCTATCCTATAAACAGATGTGAGGTTTTGAAATGAAAAGTCGAAAATGTTAATGGCGTCCAAGCTGTTTGATTTAGCTGGGAAATAACCGTAGGTTTACTTTTTATTTCCTTTAGTATTTCAATTTTGTTTATTTCTTTAGCTAAGTTTTAGTGGGCTATTCACTTAAGTCAAATAGTGTGGCCTATGCTTTGTTTACCTGTATGTTTCAGCAAGACTGAGCCCAATGTTTTTTGGGTTTTAGTTTTTGTTTTTTTTAAATAATATCCCAGTCAATTTATTCAAAAAAAAAGTTGCTTTTATTTAACCATTTTAATTTTACTAAAATTTCATTTAAAATTAAAATATAATTATTAAATTAAGTTATTAAATCTAATTTAATTTTAAAACTTATATTTTATATTTAAATGAATGTAATTGAAATATATTTGAGCTTATTAAAAAACTAAAAATATAAAAAAATATTTAAAATATTAATAAAATCGTAAACGATATATCAATATACTGTTACTATTAAGTATTAGTAGGAGAACAAAAACGATAAATTGAACCAAAACTTGCGTGTGGGAGTGGATTATAGAAATGAGCCCATGCTGGCCTCAAATTACTCAAATGTTTCTTCTGTTTGAAGACCTGGCGAACTAAAAGCCTTCGTATTATCAAATTTGGGCCTCTATAAGCCTACAAAGAGGTTGTGATCCAAAACTCGATCAGATTCTAGTCAAACTCCAAGCTCAATCCGCCATTAAAGAAAGCATTATGTTAGTTGTCTTTAAAGTTGATACACTGACCGAATCAAAACAAATGACATAATTGAAAAACAAAATAAAAGCTTTTATATTAGTCCAAATTTTATTATTAATGATTGTATTATGTGTACGTCGTACCATTTTTAAGTTCTTATTTTTATTTTTAAATTTTTAAATTTTCAATATTGGTTAAAAAGTCGTTAAAATCATTAACTTTTTTATATTATTTTTTATAATTTAATGCAACAAATATATTACCATATGTGTGATGTCTCAACTTGTTATTTTTATAAAATATTAAAAATCACATTATTTTAATTAGTAAATTTAACCACAATTATTTCAATTAAGATTAAAATTTTAAAAATATAAAAATTAAAAATAAATAAATTAAAAAATAACAATAAAATTCAAAATTTTCATATAATAAAAAATTAACAATAACATTTCATCTAACAAATTTAATAATCACTATTTGAGTCAAAACTTTAAATATTACAAAATACAAAAATTAAATTTAATTAAATTAGAAGATATTAATTAAAAGTGAAAGTTGCGCATAAAAAAATTACTAGTAGCTGACTTTTGATATTTATATTAAATGTACTTTTTTAGCTTAAAAGATAATTTAATTTATAAAACTAATTCGATTAGCATGGATATTATCGTTAATATAGGAGGACGTGAGCTTAAGTATACTGAAACGTATTATCCTTCTATTTATGGGTTGAGAAGAGACTATGTGATAAGATTGTTAAAGAAAATTTCTAACACCAGTATATGTATTTTTTGAGTAATCTAATTATAAGTTATCATCATATTTCTCAACTAATAAATAGGAAGATAATGCGCTTCAGAGTACTTGAACTTATTCTTACATTGATAAAAGTAGCGAACCCAAAGGATTGGTAAGACCCGTCCCCCCCAAAAAAAATTTCTATTTAAACTCTTTAAAATTTTAAAATTATAATAATAAAATTATACTTTTAACTTCCCAAAAATAATAAAATATAAACTATTAAAATAAAAAAATATATTTTTACTATCATAAAATATATATCCTCTACAAAATTTTCTGATTATATACAAATCATGTTAGTACTCGTAAGGCGAATAATTTAATAGGGTAAAACACAAGTACACGACATGGACAACCTTTTCCTTCTCTGAAAATTATTTTAAAATATTTTTCCTGCCAACTATTCAAAACTCGTGAAAAGGCCTGCCGTCGGCTTATTATTTATAGTGAAATAAACTATGCCCGTAAAATCTTGATTTATATTTAATATTCATAAAACAAAAGAGACATCGTGTTTTTTTTAATCTATCCAAAAACGCAAATAGTGAGAACTTCTGTTCAGTTTCATGGTGGCCATTGCAACTTCTACGTACCTCGCAGCCGGTTTATCGACGCTTTCTCAGCAGCGCACCACCTCATACGGAGGAATAAGGAAATGTTGTCGGATTTTAGCTGTTTCGGCTGAGCGGGTAGGAAGAGGAACCGATTTTGGAGAGAATGAAAAGCTTGAGAAGAAGATGATGAATCAGAAAATGGTGAAGGAAGAAAGTGAGGTAAAACCAAATATTTACGCAAATCCGGAGGAGTTACTGGAGTTTGAGGAGGATAAAAAGTGGTTAAAGGATTACTTTGACGAGTGTAAAGAGATGATCAGAGCGGACGGCGGCCCGCCTCGCTGGTTCTCACCTTTGGAGTGCTGTTCTTCTACCCAGGGATTTAAATTACGGTCGCGGCCGCGTTTTCGGTCGCGTTGCGTTTATCGCGGTTGCGGACATAAAGGATGCAATTACGGTCACTGCGGGTATCGCAGTCGTGAATTTTTCATTATAAAACATAAATAGCGGTAAATAGCGGTTTCGGACGTCACCGCTACCGCTATATAACGGCCGCTATAGCGGTAGCGGACCGCTATTTAAATCACTGCTTCTACCTCTCCAGATTGTCCTTTGCTTCTGTTTTTGCCTGGTTCGTTTTTCTTCTTCTTTCTCAATAAGACTAGAATCGTTTGATATATATAGTTTGCTATATTGAATGAGAATAAGTTAAACTATATTATATATTATTTTATTTTATTTTATTTTAAATCAATTGAGTTTTACTTTTTAATTTTTATGACAAGCTGATAAGAGCGGGCTTGAGTTTGGTTATTTCTTGTAATTATTATTTCACCAAACGTAAATTGCATGAATAATTATGTTAAAGTATGTAGAAAAAGTAAATCCCGTGGTCACGATGGTTACAATGTTAATTACTCTAAATGCAATTTGGATTCGAGTTATATTAGTTGCGTTATTATTAGGGTTTTATTTTTTTATTGTAATTTACTAAAAAAGAGTATGTTAAAAAAGTAATTTACAAAAGTTAACTTACAACTTCGACAAGCCACACTAGGAGTAAGTTTGGATGGACGGTATATTTAACTATGGTTAGTTTAAAAACAATAGTGAGATTAAATACTATAGCGATACTATAAGGTGAAATAAAAAAAGTAAACTAAATGCACCAGACCGCACCGCACCCTAAATGGAGATTGTTAATCGACGATGATGATACATAGTTGGCACATTTTTGTTTTACCATTATTTTATTTTATTATGAAGATATAATTTTAAAAAATATTATTATTTTTATGAATATTAAATGCATCCTCCTCACTTCACTTGCTCCATTTCAATTTAATTTTACTATTTTTACTATTTTAATTTTTTAAAGCTAAATAAATATATTTAAACATAAATTTTCAAAAAAAATTAAACATAAAATATATAATAAAATTTATATATATACAAAAATAAAATAATAATACATGTAATAAAACGAGACTGAACAAACAATTATCATAAAAAAATTCATTCCATTTCGCCCCAACATCTATTTAAAAAAAAAAAAAGAATCTATTTTATTCAAATCGAAGAGATTTGAAATCCATCGGACAGTTCGAGTTTTATTTTCCCATATTATAATATGTGTGAAATGTCAAATTATGACATTAATCTTGAAATAATATAAATAGGACATGTTCTTTTATCACTTTTTTTTGGTTGTTTATATAATAAAAGTTGAGAATAACTTACATTAAGATGATTCTAAAAATTAATGTTTTTACACACTAATAAAATTTTGTCAAACCATCAAATTTTAAATATGTGAAATTATTATTATACACTCATCCATAGAGAAATTATTTTATGGACCTTTCTCACCATATTATTCATAGTTCCTTTCCAATTATTTAATATCATTTCAACAATATTTTCCATGTCATTGACACATAATTTTGGTATTTTTTTTTATCTTAAACCTTGAATCCTGAATTTGGAACCATGAACCCAAAACCTAAAACTACAAACCCTAAACCCGAACTTTAAACTAGTAATCTTGAACCCTTGAACATTGAACCCCAAATTTGTAAACCATAATCCCAAACCCTTGAACCTTGAATTCAAACCATGAATTTCAAATCTCGAACCCAAACCTTAAACCTCGAGATTTGATATTCAAAATTTAAGGTTTAGGGTTTGAGTTTAAGGTTTAGGGTTCTAGGTAAAATAATTACAAAAATTATGTGTTAATGACATGGAAAAAATTGCACAAAAATTACTATTTTTTAAAAATTGGTTGCACAAAAATAAAAAACATTAACTTATGGAAAAAAGAAAATAAAATGATTAAATTTTGTAAAAGAAGAAAATTTAAAAAATTAATTATTTTAAGTAATTTAATTAAAGTTAAATTAAGTTGAAAAAATATTAAATATAGATAAGTGTATAATATTTTGTTATTTTAAAATTGAATCCCTGACACTATTTTTTTATACTAATAATTATTTTTATTGCTTTTTATAGCTTACAAAGTAATATTAAAACTCTCAAAAGAATGTTCCACGCCAAAATTCGATCTTCTTAATTTACTGTTTTATTCATTATTCAAAGGTTAGCATAAGTTAACGAATTTTCAGTTTTCAGATTTCAGGAATTGATGGCACCGGGCTTAGACTCATAATGCATCATCATAAGCTTGGAAAGTACGTAAAAAACCACAGCTAAATTTTAATCTGGCTGTTAACTAATTAACAAAGTTATCTAACATCCAAGTAATACACTTCGAATGAAGGATGTTCAACATTTGGTGCTTGCATATTCCTGTGCAGGATAGAACTCAATTTAATGGTACATGTTTTTCTCTCTTTTTCAGTATCAGTTGCTTCATTAATGGTTATATATAGTATGATATTGTGTTTCTGGTTTAGAGCTAGTGAAGCTTGTGGAAAGAACGATTAGGTCAGAGAACTACAGGACGCCAAACAAGCCAATATACCTTGTTGCGGAGTCTCTTGGAGCATGCCTTGCCATTTCTGTCGCAGCTCGGAATCCAGACATGGATCTTGTACTTGTTTTGTCTAACCCAGGTCTAGACTTACAGTCTTACACCTTTTCTATTTTACACAAAACTCTTGGGTTGATCAATGTGGAATGCTTTAAATGAATTGAGTTAGATGCTCTGCTTTATCCATGGAGAATCTGATCAATGCGTCTTTTTTTCTTTGTTTTCTTTCTAACCCACAGCAACATCTTTTAATAAGTCACAGGTGCAACCACTACTGCCTCTACTGGAGATTATGCCTGATCAATTCCCACTTAATCTCCCTTACATGCTGAGCTTAGCAACAGGTTATTTTGCCACCATGTTTCTGGGATGCATGCATAGTGTCCCTTTACTATAAGACCTGAGTGAAATAATATGCTTTTATTAACAATTGCACGGGACATGTTTTATGTTTAGGTAATCCTTTGAGGATGGTAATGGATAACATTGTAAAAAGAGGTCTTCTGCCCCAAACTATTGGAGAGCTGTCACAAGAAATCACTACAATGTCAATGTACCTCCCAGTAAGATCCATAGCTAAAAGTCTAAAGCATGTGCCATTACTGTTTCTCATGCCACAGGCAATGCAATACCATGATTTTCTTTTTAAGTTGTCCATCCATTTCTCTGCAGAGCACACTGCACATAATTTTGAGCTAAATATAAACAAAATAACTACATGTTAAGTTGCGAAATACAAAAAGAGAATTGATCTTTTGTTGACAGGTTCTGGCTGATATTTAACGCAGAGAAACGCTTCGATGGAAGCTAAACTTGCTGAAATTTGGTTCTGCATGTGCCAACTCATGCCTTCATGCAGTTAAAGCTCAGATGCTGATACTTTGCAGGTCCTTAAACTATGGCTTTAAAAATTCAAACCTAAAATCCAAAACATAACATATAAAAAAAAATCAAATTTGTTTATGTGCATGCAGTTAAATCTGGTTCAACAAACGTGTCTTTAAAAATTCAAACCTAAAATCAAAACATAACATATAAAAAAAAACACCAAATTATTTTTTGAATTATACTCTCACCATATAATCAAAATTCACATAAAAACATTTCGCCACGAGTCTTATACCTAAAGAAAATTAGTTATGGATTATGCTCTCACCACACCAATAACTAACTAAATCCAATCGCGAGAATACCTAACCTAATTAACTCAAATGTTCAGTGTTTGAAGACCATGCAACTTAAGCCTCTACAGACTTTGGGCTTCAAGCAAGACGCATCAGCTTTTATCCAAGACAGCTAAGCAGACAACAGAAGAATATACTATCTACAATATTAGTATCGTTTTTTACGCTTATTTTAATATATGAGTTAGTATTAAATTAATTTCAATGTATAGAGTTAATCTATAATTTATTTTTAACAAAAATAAATTTGTTTATTTTTTACCAGAGTTATCATTAATCCTTTTAATTTTAATTTCAATTTTAAATTTATATTAATTATTCTTTATTTTATATAATTGTAATACATATATAATAAATATTTTTTTCTCATATTATTTTCAGTAAACTAATACCACTAACCAAATCAAATCGTATCGCATAACTAAAAACTAAAAGGTTTTTTTATATGTATTAACTGATTTAATTCATGAATCCATACCACTAATACAGTAGGGATAACATCGCCGGAAAGTTCAATAGAAGACAAACACACGGTACAAAACAAGCTTTTCCTTTTCTGAGAAATATTTTAAAAGATTGTTCGTTCAAAACTATTGGTAGAGATTTGAGCAATAACAATGCTGGCCGTCTGCTAATTAAATATCTAGCAAATAAGCAATGCCGCCTAGGCTGGTGTCGTCATTCATTTGTTTAAAATCTCAGTTAGTTAATTAATTAATTGATATGTTTTAACTGCAGAGTAATTATCAGTTTTTCTTTTTTGGCGCCATTCAAAATTCATAAAATAAAAAGGACACAACGGTTTTTTATATTCATCCAAAAACTCTACCATTGTTAGTAACAAATAAAGAGAGAATTTGGCTCCGTTTAATGGCGGCCATTTCAGCTTCTACATACCCCGCCGCCGGCGTATCGCCATTCTCTCAGCGGAGCGCCACCTCCTCATACGGAGGAATACGGAATCTCAGTCGGATTTTAGCTGTTTCAACGGAGCGGGGTGGGAGAGGAACCGGTTTTGGACAGCATGGAAAGCACGAGAAGCAGAAACTGAATCAGAAAGTGGTGAAGGAAGAAAGTGAGGTGACACCTAATATTTACGCAAATCCGGAGAAGTTACCGGAGTTTGAGGAAGATAAAAAGTGGCTAAAGGATTACTTTGAAGGGTGTAAAGAGATGATCAGATCGGACGGCGGTCCGCCTCGTTGGTTCTCACCTTTGGAGTGTTCTTCTTCTACCTCGCCAGATTGTCCCCTGCTTCTGTTTTTGCCTGGTTTGATTTAACTCTTTCTCATTACTGTGTTATTCATTATTCGAAGATTGGAAATAAGTTTAACTAGTTTTCAGTTTACAGGGATTGATGGCACCGGGCTTGGACTTATAATGCATCATCATAAGCTAGGAAAGTAAGTCAAAACTATGGCTAAATGTTCTCCTTGATGTTAATTGATTACCAAAGTTGTCTATCATCCAAGTAATCCACCTTAAAAAATCTTTGAATGAAGGATGTTCAACGTTTGGTGCTTGCATATTCCAGTGCAGGATAGAACTCCGTTTAATGGTGCCTTTTTTCTTTTCATCTCTTTTTCAATATCAATCGCTTAATTAATGGCTATATATAGTAAGTTTGGTAATGTATTTTTCTATATAATTGTATGTTTCTGGTTTAGAGCTAGTGAAGCTTGTGGAAAGAACAGTTAGGTCAGAGAACTATAGGTCGCCAAACAGGCCAATATATCTTGTTGGAGAGTCTATTGGAGCATGCCTTGCCATTTCTGTCGCAGCTCGGAATCCAGACATGGACCTTGTACTTGTTTTGTCTAATCCAGGTCAGAATTTACAGTCTTACATAGACACAATAACTGTTCTGCTTGATCCATGGAGAATCTAATCGATCTGCTTTTCTTTTCTAATTCACAGCAACATCTTTTAGTCAGTCACAGTTGCAACCACTAATACCTCTACTGGAGATGATGCCTGATCAGTTCCCAATTAATCTCCCTTACATACTGAGTTTAGCAACAGGTTCTTTCGCCAACATGCTCTTAAACTTTCTTGGATGCATTTCTAATAGTCCTTAGTGACAGAATAGGATTTTTTTACTAACAATTGAACTGTTTATGTTTAGGTAATCCTTTGAGGGTGCTGATGGATAACGTTGTGAAAAGAGGTCCTCTGCCCCAAATTATTGGAGAGCTATCACAAGATCTTGCTACAATGTCATCATGCCTCCCAGTAAGATCCATAGCTAAAAGTCTAAAGCATGAATTTTAACCTCACAGGCAACGCAACACCATGATTTCATTTTCCAGTTGTCCTTCCATTCCTCTTCCAGACCACACTGTACATAATTTTGAGCTAGATATAAATAAAAAACCTACATGTTGAGCTACAAAATTCAGAAAGAGAAATGATCTTTTGTTGACAGGTTCTGGCTGATATTGTACCCAGACAAACGCTTCTATGGAAGCTAAACTTGCTCAAATCTGGTTCTGCATGTGGCAACTCATGCCTTCATGCAGTTAAAGCTCAGTTGCTGATACTTTGCAGGTCCCAAAATTCTAGCTTATAAAAACTCATAGATATCTTTGCTTATTCTGTGGATATGGATTGCATGGAATTTGCATATTTAAATTTGTACCATAATCATAGACTGAATTCACAGTGTTTCCTTTATATAATTAGCGGAAGAGATCAGCTGTTGCCTAGTCAAGAAGAAAGTCAAAGACTTCAAAAGGCACTACCAGATTGTGAGATTCGTATGTTTGAAGAAAGTGGTCATTTTCTCTTCCTGGTATGCTTCTCTATTTGAGTAGGCGCTTGATCTGAGTAATTCCAAACTGCAAGTTACTTTCTAATACCAATTATTTGTTTTGTTGGCTTGTTCAGGAAGATAATGTTGATTTGGTCACAATCATCAAGGGAGCTTCTTTCTACCGCCGCGGGAAGCACTTTGACTGTGCCTCAGATTTCATGCCACCAACACCTAGTGAATTCAAAAAGCTACATGATTCGATTAGGTAAACATCAATTAATTTTACTACAAAATTTACTGACAGGGTAGCTGACTAGCAGCTGTATTAGTGGCTGAACTAATGCTTTTTGTAAATTAAAAAAATTAATTACAATGTAGCTGCTAATGTCTGAGCTGAATTTTAGAATATAGACCAGTTAACGAGGATATATCCTCACCACAAACAAAAACCCAAGGGGTTATGTCTCAGAATTAACCTGCCTTTTGCATCATCAGTCTTGGTTATTAATCGGAAATTAATGGATTGATTTTAATTATGATTAAGTAATTAAATTGGTATTGTTCCTAGCTGGGTTCTTACAGCAACCAGCCCTGTGATGCTCTCAACATTAGAAGATGGGAAGGTGGTCAGAGGACTTGCGGGAATTCCATCTGAGGGACCAGTCTTGTTTGTCGGCTATCACATGTTAATGGGATTTGAAGTTATTCCATTGGTAGCTCAAATTATGATGGAGAGAAATATTCTAGTTCGTGGGATCGCACATCCAGCGATGTTTATAAGAGTGAACGACAGAAGGCCGCCGGAGCCGGAGCTATCAGATTTTGACGTACTTAGAGTAATGGGTGCAGTGCCTGTCTCAGCAGCAAACTTTTACAAACTTATGTCTTCAAAATCTCATGCTCTGCTGTACCCTGGTGGCATACGTGAAGCCCTTCATAGGAAGGTAACATATACAATAAATATGCTACCAACATTTACTTTTACGTACGTAATATTTCCTTTAATTATAAAGCATTTCAGATATCCTTTTTCTCGTCAGCATTCCATGAGCTGACCCTGACTGAATATGAGAGCATGCATCACGTTTTGTAGACGTTTACTCAGGTGTAGAGTGATCCTGCAGGGCGAAGAATACAAGCTATTTTGGCCAGATAAATCTGAGTTTGTGAGGATGGCAGCCAGATTTGGAGCCAAAATTATTCCTTTCGGTGTTGTTGGAGAGGATGATTTCGCTGAGGTAATCAAGGCCAAGCATGAAAGCTTAATTTTTATTCTCCTTCATTTACTTAAACATATTTTAGCTCAGGATCTTATACATGCAGTTTATTATATTTGTATAGATGATAGATATAGAACGAGTAGTTACTTTATATGGGGTGTTTCCCTAATTTTCCAGATTATTTTGGATTACAATGACCTAATGAAGATTCCATGGAGGAGGGAAGAAATAGAACGAGTTACAAGTCGGACTGCAAAACTGCGGTAAAAATTAAAATTAAGCTGAATTTTGTTTTCTGTTCCATTGATCACGTACTCCATTCACGGAATCTATTACATAAATATATATAAGTTAATTTGCAAATACCCCTTTTATGATGACTATGATTTTTCATTGCCGTCTGCATGGTTTGAATATTTTAACTCCCTTAATCAGAACTGATGCAAGTGGTGAGATTGCAAACCAACAAATGCATATACCATGGATGCTACCAAAATTTCCTGGCCGGTTTTATTATTATTTCGGGAAGCCGATTTTGACCGAAGGTAAATTAGCAGAAATTAAAATCCATATATATTATATATAGCCAGAATTGGCATTTGACAGTATATATGTAATGCATAAAGGAAAAAAAATTAATTAGTTAGTTGTTAATCAATGAATTAACTTGAATTGTACATGCAGAGATGAAGGTGGAGCTAAGGGAGAAGAAGAAATGTGATGAAATGTATTTACATATAAAGTCAGAGGTGGAGGGTTGCATTGATTTCTTGAAAAACAAAAGAGAAAAGGATCCTTATAGAAATCTATTATCTCGGGTGTTGTACCAAGCCTCTCATCCTGGTTCTACCTCTCCCTTTCATCTTCCATCTTTTGACCTCTGATTCTGATTTTGATTTTCCTCTTTCTTTCCTTTCGCATGTGTATGATATAAACAAATTATTGCTGCATATTTTAACCCCAAAGAAGTAAATATTATGATTCTTAAACCAAGAAAAATGATATGTTCGTAGTCTATAAATTTATAGATAATTGTGAAGGGTTCGATCTTTTTTTAATTCAAAGATAAATTTTAAAATCTAGACTTTTAATATTTTAGAATTTAGGGCTTTGAATTTTTATAAAATTATAACATCATTTTTTTTAAAATCTTAAATCTAAAATAATAAATTATATATTTTCGGGGTTACAAAAGTGGGCAACAATCCTAAAACTTAGATAGTATGAACTATTCTTGATAAGATAACGCCTTCCAAATCAGCCTTCAGTTGTAGAACACTTTGAGGAAGATGGTCCATGAAACGTCTTCTGTCCATAATTCTCAAGCTCGTCTTTGCCGTCCTGTCGGCCACGGAGGAACGTCCTGTCGGCCACGAAGTTCCTCTGTCTAGGAGCAAAACACAGATCACAATGCCAATCACGTTGTATTAAATATCTTATTATTGTAACAGGCAATATAGGGGATGCTTCTCGCCAACCTCGTTTTCGATCATTCTAACTGATGTTCGAGAATCAATTTGAACAATCACATCCCTATACCCCTTCACCCAAACCATCTGAAATCCTAGAAAAAATCCCCAAAGCTCAGTGAAGTCAATGGAGCACTTGCCACAAAGGGCGTGAAAGCCACCAAGCCAATGACCCAAGGCATCCCTAAGGACTTTCCTACACCCACAATTCCCTCATGAATATTACAACTGCCGTTAGTATTTATCTTCACAGTCTGATCAGTTGGCTTCTCCCATCCTAAGAGAATTTCGGTTTTTGGATTCATGTCCCTTCTAACTCATGCAAGCCATAATAAATACTAGCAACTTTTGCACTAATGTGGACTAATTTCCCAATGAATTGAAACTCGTTCCTCCATTTTCATAGCCGCGCCAGCAGACATAATAAGCTTGGGTTAGGTTCGCTTTTTAGCAAAGTGACATCCTTATGGCAAACTTCTAAAAGTTTTCAAATGATAGATCTTGAAAATGATTACTTCATGGTTAAGTTTAAATCGTTTAAAAATTACTCTAAGGTGTTATCCCTCTCAATTTCAAGATCAGGTAAAAGACTTTTTTGGTCCTCTCAATTTTAAGATTGAGAAATTTAAGCTTAGTTTGGATGGGCGGTGTATTTGCCTCCGGTAAGGTTAAAAACAGCAGTGGTGATGAGATTAATTACTATAGCAGTGAGATTAGAAACAATGGTAGAGTGTATGTTTGGATTCAAATGCAGCTGTAGCGGTGAGGTGAAAATAAAAAATGACTATTAAAGACATCAGATTAGAATTGATATATAATAGAAGTTTTTAAATTAGTTTACTTTTATAAAATTATTAAAATATGTAAATTTATAAATTCATTTAATAAAATATTAAAATGTATCTTCTAATATTTTATTATAAATATTTTAACGAATTACATAATCAATTTAATGAATTATAGAATTTGGCTGCCAAATCTGAAAAAAAAAAAAGATTGGGAAAGAAATTAGTTTAACTTTCAAAGATCAAATGGTAAAATAATAAATAAAAATATGAGTATTTTTATCTGTTAAAAATACCTACTCTACCAGTGAACTTAATTGCTGCTGAAATCTCCAGTTAATTTTCACATATCAGTGTGGTGGAAATGTATTTTGACTGCACTATAATGCTGAAACAAACAGCATAGTAGTGAGGTTGGTAGCAGTTACTTACCCCAACTGCACCTTACTGGCATTAAAAGCCGAACCAAAGGGGGCCTTAGTCTCTCAAAAAATAAAAAATGAGCAACTAAAGTCAATTAACCGCAATATTAATGTTTTACGTCAAATTTATATAATTTTAATTGGTATAATAACAAATTTAGCTTTCAATTTTTACATATTTTATTAATTTGACCTTAATACTAAAAAATCAATAAATTTAGCTAAGGTTAATGTCAATAGATTAAAGATGGTTATGTCGATGTTAGTAGCCCAAAATGAAGTCAATTTTGTCTCTAGACTCTCCATTACTGATAATATTATTATTACCCAGAGGTGATTCATTCCATGCTTACTAGAAAGGCAAGAAAGGTTGGATTGCTATTAAAGTCTATCTTGAAAAGGTGTATGATTGTGTTCGATGGGAATTTTTGAAAGATACTCTTTATGGTGCCAGGTTGCCAAGGAACGTGATAAAAGTGATTATGGAGTGTGTATCTACTTCTTCCATGCAAATCCTGTGGAACGACTCCTTTTCTGAAGAACTTAAACTGACAAGAGGGATTCGACAAGGAGAGTCATTCTCTCCCTATCTTTTTGTGCTAGGGATGGAGAGGTTGGGGCAAAGTATTGATACTTCTGTGATGCTAGGAGCTTGGAAACCAGTTAGGCTTAGTCGGGTTGGACCGCGTATCTCCCACTTATTTTTCATGGATGATTTAGTTCTTTTTTGTGAAGCAGATGATTTTCAAGTGAAAGTAGTTATTGATATGCTTAATTATTTTTGCTCCTTTCGGGCTACAAAGTGAATGCAAACAAGACTAGAGTCTTATTCTAGGTTAATGTTTCTGATTTTAGTGCGGATTCTATATGTCGTATTATGGGACTTAGTTGAGCTTTTGATTTGGGAAGCTACTCGGGAGATCCTCTTTTTCATCAGAGGGCGACCAAGAGAACTTTTCAGTTTGTTATTGACAAATTCCGGGAACGCTTTAGTGGGTATAATGCGCATCTTTTGTCGACGGCCAGACGGATAACCCTTGCTAAATTTGTTTTGTTAACGATTCCTAATTTTTTATGCAAACTGCTCTTATTCCTGTAGGGGTGTGCAAGAAAATTGAGACAATGCAAGGAATTTTGTTTGGGGATCAAGAAATGGTGAGAAGAAGATTGCACTTGTCAATTGGAAAACTTGTTGCCAACCAGTTGAAAATGGAGGGCTAGGGATCAGAAATTTAGAGGTTCAAAACAAATGTTTTTTTATTTAAGTTGGGGCTTGGTATGGTGACAAAGCTGGATGCCTATTGGGTTAGGATCTTGAGGAGTAAATATAATATCCTGGAAGCTTGTCCAACTTCGCTAGCAAGATCCAATTGTTCTTTTTCATGGAGATCCCTTGTGAACATTTCAGACTCTTTTAAAGAACACCTTGGGTGGTCTATTAGCAATGGTAAGAAAGTGAAATTTTGGAAGGATGGATAGATTTCAGACTTAGTGCCGCTTAAAGACCATTTAATTGTGACCAATATTGATTTAGATGATGTTAGGGTGGCTGATATGGTGGATGGGAACGGGATTTGGAGGTGGGATGCATTTGCTCATTTAATTGATTATTTTGCTTCGGTGCAGATTGCATCTATGCCTCACCCATGCGAAGCTTTGGGTGAAGATAAATTTGTGTGGCAAGGTTCTAATCAACATCCCTTTTCTGTTGCCAATGCATATAATGTGCTATCACAGTTACATTTTGATCCCCAAGGATAATGTTTGGAAAAAGATTTAGAAGCTACATGTCCCGCAACGGATTAGGAGTTTCTTCTGGCTTGCAATGAAAAATCGTTTGCTCTGTAATTATGAGCGGTGGAGACGCCATCTTACATTGTCTGCTTCTTGTCAGCTTTGTGGACCGGATCAGGAAACTGTTTTGCATGCCTTACGAGATTGCCATGTCGCCAAGTCAGTATGGTCAAAGTTGGTCCCTACATTAAGCTTGTCCATTTTCTACTCTTTGTATATATCCCAATGGTTGATGGATCGTTTCTGTGACAGATCCGGTTGGCTCATCGAGTCCTTTCCGTGGTGCTTTATCTTCTTGACAACTTGTTGGCAAATTTGGAAAAAAACGTTGCATGGTTAATTTCAAGGAGGAATTGTGTAGTGCTGAGGATCTCGTTAGACAATGCTGGTTTTGGGCTAAGCATGTTTGCACACAGTTCACTTTTGGATTCTCTTCAGAGAACGGATAGCAGCCCTGTCAATACCTGGATTTCTCCTCCAACAGGTTGGGTTAAGCTCAATGCGGATGGGCAGTTGCGACGACTAATGCTTGGGCAGCTGCGGGCAGAATTCTGCGAGATGAATCTGGTAATTGGCTGCTTGGTTATAACAATATGGGATGGTTTGTGTTTAGCTTAGCAAAGGGGTTACGAAAAGGTCGTTGTTGGGTTCGGATGTTAATCGATTTGCATACGGACCAATACTCAACAGGCCTTGTTGGGAATATCCAGGAAATTTGCTGTCGGGATTGGGAAGTCCAACTTGCTAAGATTTTGAGAGTAGCAAACAAAGTGGCTGATTTTATGGCAAAAATTGAGTCTGTTCAAGATGGAGCTGCTCATTGCTTTGAGCATCCGATTCCAAGCTGCTGGTCTTTGCTCAAAAATGATGTCCAAGAGCTTCAGTTTAGTTTGTTTTGATTTGTTAATCACTCTTTTATTACTATTTTTTTTTAAAGAGACATTTTTTTTAAGCCTATTTATAGAATAAAAAAGATAAACTACTAATGTACTAAACACAAGTTAAAATTACTAATATCTATATGATATATAAAATTTTGAAAAAATAGTGATAATTGTGTACCTTTTTTTTTAATAAAAACCATTTTAAAAAAAAACTAATCCATTTTTCTAACTTACTATTCATCTACTTCTAAAGCTTATTCACTTCTCTATAATAACTGTACATTTAATTCTTTAGCCCTTAATTGAAATACCATAATTATTTAATAATTTTACATCTTAAAAATGATTCAATTATTTCAAATGTCATTGTAGCGCCGTAAAAAAATTTTAGCTTAGTCGCTAATTGGCGATTTATTGAAAAATTGAAGAAAACTGAATTTTGATTTTAAAAAATGAAAAGGGAGTCGCCACCGATTTTTTTTCCTAGGTGTGATCGGACACCTAATAAAACCTCTTTTTAACAAAGAAAATTTATTTTTAGTAAAGAGAAGGCCGGGTTTAGGTCTACGTCAAAATTCAGAGAGAAATAGAGTTTGGGAGTCGGTTACGCACGAGGAAGGTATTAGCACCCTCGTGACGCCCAAAATTGGTATCTTATTAAACACATGTTGTCTTAATTTTCAAAAAATGCGAATTTAATTTAATACTTAATCGTGATCCGATTGAAAAACTAGAATTTTTAAGTTTTCGATTTTTTAGAAGGACGTCCCATTTTTAACACGAGCCAATGATATTCACCCAACATAGCGATGAAATCGACGACTTAATGTTAAATCGGTACATTGCCTTATTTATTGAAATTAATTAAAAACATAAGATCTTGAAATAACGTGAGGCAAATTAATACAAAGTAAGATAAATAAAAGATTAAATTACATCAAGGCGAATAATGAACATGAGATAACAAAAATAATAACAATGTATACGATATTAAACGGCATAATGAGGATTGAACATGAAATAAAAAAAAATACGAATGTGCATACATACACATATGAACATAGAATAAATAATACATGAAATGACACAAAAAAAACTCAACATTCAAGAATCATATAATATTACAATTGAAAATATGTACATAATGTACGTAGAACATATACACGACATGGTATCAAAAACGTATAGGGTAATATATAAAAATATATACATAAATAATGTAATATTAAAAATACATATATATATATATATATGAAAGGGTTCACATAACATAGTATTAAAAATATACATGATATATATATATATATATACACAATAGATAGTAATATCGTTAAAAAACAATTATTTACAAAATTACGCAAATATATTTATATCAAAATATATACACAATAACAATGTTAAAAGTATGTTCATGGACTATATATATATATATATATATATGAGAAAATGATAATAGTGTTGAAAATACATGCGCATTATATATGAAGTAATAAAACATAATATTAGAAAACGTGATAAATATATACAAGTATTAAGCAAAAACCGTTAATATTAAAATAGTAAAATACTAGTAAATAGTAAATTTGGTAATAATACTAATGATAAGGATAAAATAAGAACACAAACGAATGATATATAAAAACATATTTATAAAAGAGAAAATAGCAATAAATGTGATAATATATATAATAATAAACCACAACTAAAGAAAAATAAAATGTAAAAATCAAGTTAAATCTAAAAAGGACTAAATTCGAAACGGGAGCAAAGTTTTGGGGCTGATTTAAAAAATCAAAATATAAGCGCGGACCTATCTGAACGAGCGCGTGAAGAACAAGGCTCGACAGAAAATGCTCCCACTTGTTCAAAACGGCACCGTTCACGTACTGAACAATTACCAGTGTATGGACAAAATTGGAACGATAACAAAAGAAATGGGCCAAATCATAAAGAGAACACAGGATCACACCGTAAGCGCTACTAACACAGAGGGACCTAGGGCGCAAATACACCCTCGAGGACCAAAACACGCGGATCTAGCCTCATACGGGTCGGGTCATTGGGTTATGGCACCTAAACGGTGCCGTTTTGAGGCCATTGAAGTTGGCTTAAACGACACTGTCTCCCACATTTGACAAAACCCTAAAATGAAGCCAACTCTTCCCTCACATTCCCTCCTTGACCGATCGTGGATTCCATCTGTGCCTCCGCCTTTAATCTCGACTTGGTCCGTGTCTCGAATCATGAAAGAGGGAGAGGAGATCCGTTCACCCCTTTTGTTCAAGATCCAAACCGAGGAATGGCCTCCAACAACTGAAAACCGTAGGTGAGGGCTCCCAAAATCTCTTATTTATTTCTTTGTTTTTTTTTTTTGTGTAAGAATAGAAAAAGAAAAAAAAGAAAATCTAAGAACAACCAAAAGCGAAATAAAACGAATCAAAAGAATCGATTTCTCTTTCAAGCCTCCTCTTTTTCGTTTTTTTTTTTATTTTCGTAAGTTAATATACAATGCATTCAAAGCGAAAAATAGACTGGGGAAGCTCTTATGATACCTCTGTTCTCAAGTATTTCGTATTTCCAAAATCCTCCCCCCTTTTTACATTTGTTCCTTTTCGGTTTTTATAGCCGATTAAAAATAATGAAAACGAATACAAAGTCTTTTCTGTTTTTCTTTTTCTTTGCTATTTTCCTTGTCGATTTCTGCCTTGGTTGCTGTTACTTGCTGTTTTGGTCTCTGTTTGCATGCTTCCAGAGGTCAACGGACCAAGTCCTTCCATTTCGGTGCAAGGGGACAGGACCGAGTGGCTCTTGAGCGCCGAGTGCGCTGCTGATCAGTGGGGAAGTAGGCCTGGTAGTGCTTCGTGCGCTGTGTACGCTGGTGGAAGCATGAGCAGCTGGACCGAGGAGTACGGAGAATGCGGCGCTAGGCTAGGGTTTTGGTTTAGCCAAAACTCAGTTTGAGTTTTGAGCCATTCGGGCCGCTAGAATTTGAGTCTGGGTTTGTAGTGGGTTTTTGTTTGGGTATTTAATTTTTTGTAATTTGGACTTTAAAAGGGACATTATTGGTTTAATTGTTTTAAGCCTAGGTCAAAATTGACCTATTACAGCTGCCCCTCTTTGCTAATTTTCGTGTAACGAGAATGGAGCAAAGACCTTAAAAGGGTCAATTTGCATTGTCTTGCTGAGTTTTGGCTTCTTGGCGCTTCTCTTTTCCAAGTAGTCTTGTTCGCATCCATTGCATCTGGTTTGCTTTGATTTAATCTATCGCACTTCAGAGAAAAATGACTTGTAGCTTCAATCTACTCGCATCTTTAGGCATAACTTCGATCTGCTTCACTGCTCTTTAGGATGATAAAACTTGCAACTTCGACCTGCTCCAAATCTTTATCCTCGGCGAGTGACCCGAGGCTCAATTCACCTCTCGCAATATGAGTTGACTTTTTGAAAAAACAAACATTAAAAACAGAATTTGAAAATACCTCGGCATGTGGCCCGAGGCTCAACTCACATCTCACAATATGAGTTGATTTTTTGAAAACATGAATTGAAAAACAGAATTTGAAAATATCTAGGTATGTGACCCGAGGCTCAACTCACTTCTCGCAATATGAGTCAAATTTTGAAACATAAACTAAAAATACAGAAATTGAAAATACCTCAGCTTATGACCTGAGGCTCAACTTGCTTCTCGCACTACGAATTGACTTTTGAAGCATAAATTGAAAAAACAGAAGTTGAAAAATAGATGTAGAAATTAAAAATACCTCAACGTGTGTTGAGGCTCAACTCACCTCTCGCAATATGAGTTGACTTTTAAAAAACACAAATTGAAAAACAGAAATTGAAAATACCTCAACGTGTCTTGAGGCTCAATTCACCTCTCGCAATATGAGTTGACTTTTGAAAAACACAAATTGAAAAACAGAAATTGAAAATACCTCAACGTGCCTTGAGGCTCAACTCACCTCTCGCAATATGAGTTAACTTTTGAAAAATACAAATTGAAAAACAGAAATTGAAAATATCTCAACATGTCTTGAGGCTCAACTCACCTCTCGCAATATGAGTTGACTTTTGAAAAACACAAATTGAAAAACAGAAATTGAAAATACCTCAACGTGTCTTGAGGCTTAACTCACCTCTCGCAATATGAGTTGACTTTTGAAGATGTAAATTGAAAAACATAAATTGAAAATACCTCAGCATGTGAGCCGAGGCTCAACTCACCTCTCGCAATATGAGTTGATTTTTTGAAACATAAATTGAAAATACCTCGGTGTGTGAGCCAAGGCTCAACTCACCTCTCGCAATATGAGTTGACTTTTTGAAAAATAAATTGAAAATACCTCAGCCTGTGAGCTAAGGCTTAACTCACCTCTCGCAATATGAGTTGATTTTTGATGAAAAACTGAAATTGAAAAACAGAAATTAAAATTACCTCAGCGTGTCCTGAGGCTCAACTCACCTCTCGCAATATGAGTTGATTTTCGAACCATGGATTGAAACAGAAACTGGAAATACCTCAACGTGTCTTGAGGCTCAACTCACCTCTCGCAATATGAGTTGATTTTTGAAAAACAAAATAATAAAAAAATATATATATATATACCCAAAATCTCTCATCTGGTGGAATTCAGGTGTCTTCTTCCTCGATTCAGTACAACTATCATCGTATCCTCTTACTCTGCTGGAGTACCTGAATATGTCATGCATGATGTTATCATGATATACACATGTTTGTCTTAAATGTCTTTATGCCTACATGATTATGCTATACGCTTTGGGCTTTTTGTCACATATCCCTTTTCGTCACGACTTTTGACGATCTGTGTTCATTACTTCGACTCTTGACTTTCTTCAGGCTTTGTACTTGTCGCCAGGTTTCGCAAGTAATCTGTGTTTCTCAAACATCACTCTTTTGCCCCCTGTTGAACTTTGTTCTTACTTTGAGGCTCTTATACTTATCCAATTCTCATCCAAGTAATACTCAGCATCATTTCAAAATGCTCTAGATACTCAACGCATGAACTCTTCCACGTTTCTCAATCAAGAATCTTTTCGAGCATGGCTCCTTGCATAGAAAATTTTGAGCTTCTGAAAATGCTTCACATACTGTAGTCTTGCTGTTTGACTCACTTCTTGAATCATTTTACTCATTGGGCCCAAATCTGCTTCATTAGGACACCCTTTCGGGTTTTCATCCTAATTTTTGTTTATCAAGATGCCCTTTTCAGGTTTTTATCTTGATTTTTTTTTTAAACTTAAGGCGTCATCACTCATTGCCCATCAGGACTCTATCACTGACGTAGTACACTGCCCTATTGTTCGGCTGGTATTTCGACCAAAACCTGAGGAAATAATCGCGTTTTGCTCAACTAGCTTGCCCCACTGTAACTTTAAAGGTATAGGATTTGTAACTTATTCCATCAAGATTACATCACTGACGCGATATCTTGTTTCTGTTCAGCTAGTATCTTTGACAGAAAATCTTGAAGAGATAAATTCAATTTAAGCTCAAATCTTTCCAACTCTTACATTTGGTGGGCTCTTAAACAACGGTCCTGTTTCAGGTTCCTGTACTATTTAAAAGCTTTCAGAGTAATATGCGAAACTCCTTTTATAAAAGTATGATTAGTCCATTAATCATTATTTCAATGCGAAATGCTTGAGAATGATCAAATTAATGGACAAGAAGAAAATTGATTAAGAGCATAGCTCGAAACAAACAAGTTGAACAATGAGAGCAAATGTAAGTTTATTGGAAGCGCATTTTGAAAAGAATAAGATAATCAAAGATAAATTCAAAAATGGGTAGAATGGAAAGCTAGGTGCCCCAGATATCGTAGCCTGAGCTTCTCTGTACAAACTCCTTTGAGACTATTTTAAGCTCAACATGTATTTAGGGGATTTAGAGTACTTTGTCGATGCTCCAAGACGTAGCATACTTCTTCATTGTCAATTCAAGTAGAGCAAGACTACCATATGTCCCGTTTTATCAATATTTGAGCAGCCCTTTTTCAGGTTTTCAACTCAAAACCCCTTTGGTCTCAAGGTGCCCTTTGTGGGTTTTCACCTTGGCCTCTCCATTTTCTTTTCTTTTTCTTTTTTATTTTTCTTCTTTTTTTTTGAATGAATGAAGGTCTCAAAGCGCCCTTTGCGGGTTTTCACCTTGGCCTCTCCTTTTTAGGTATCTCTGGACAGAATCTGAATTTAGGATTGGATCAGTGCTTCTCCGGGGAAAGCCTCATTTACCTCATAAAGTTCTTAAGCATTCCTTTCCTTTGAAATCCTTTTATACAGAAAGGATCTTCTGTCATAACTCAGCATTACCCATTTTTCGCACGTTTGACTATGATGAGTACTTTCAAACATTTTCTGCAGTCAAGTTTACTGAAGACATTTTACTTCATCTAATTCTTGATTCAATCGAAGCTTGGAGAAAGAGAATTTTAATTTCCATGGGCCGAACCACCTCTAATGCCCCAGCGAAGGTCCTGGTCAACTTTAATAAGCACAAAGAGTAAAATGTAGCTTCTTTTGCCTATATTTACAAGTCTCGGTCACCTTTCATAACTTTTTGCATTTTTTTCTTTTGGCAGCCTTTGTTGTATTGTGATATGGCGCCTAATCTTTGAACAAACTGTAATCTTTTGACATGATTCCTGGCATTTGGTTTTTTCTTCTTTTTTTTTTGACTGTCGACTTTATAATATTGGCATATGAAGTAACATTCTCTTTCTTAGCGAAGCAAAAGACTACCACGACGATGATGTCAACTAGAAGCTTTTGATGAGATCGTCCCCAGAGCATCTATGCCCCCATGTATTGAAAAGTTTGTGACATAACTGATGCCATTCCCTTCCTAGTGGACCAACAATGTCTGATCCTCATGATTAGCCTAGCCATTGTAGAACCATTGTCATGTGTTCTTTAGACACCTTTATAGACCACTTTCAGGATGTTCCCAAGTGCATCTTAATATGATCGTGCAAAAACATTCTTGAATTCTTGAAAATAACTTAATAGTCTCGCCTTACTTTTGCTGTGAGCTAGGTTTCAATCTTCATCTCTTTCCCAAGCTCGTAATGTCAACTGACCCTGCCATCCTTAACGAATCGGAAGATAGGCGTAATCTGTGTCATCTTCGAAGTCCTGAGATCCCTCTAGACACATATCTTACTCCAAAGGGAGTCAGTAATAGTATCACTCATGACATTGATATTTGGGGACCTGTGGGCACGAAGGCATATTCCAAGGAATAAATGATTCTTAAGATGATTATTTGTATGGTATGATTATGAATGAAGAGTGAAAAAATATTTGAATAAAAATTCAAAGAATAAAGGAATAAAAGAATATATGCTCAAATAGATGCATTTTATTGAAATAAAAATCTTGGACCCAATCCTATTTCACAAAAGGAGACTTATCACCTCTAGGCTTAAGGCCATGAGTATGTTTTGAATATTACTCTAGATTAGCTTTAGAAGTACACGGATCTCTTCTACAGTCCCATTGTGCAAAACACTCTCAAATATGTGAAGTTTGGAGGTGGGTGATATCGAGGTCATGGTTGAATTGGGTACGAATTAGAAGTATAGTGGCTTCCTATTCCCACTATACGGGTTTCTGGCTCTTCTTTTTTTCTTCATAGGTGCTACCCCTTCTTTTTAGCTCTCGGGGACTTCCATCCTTCCACTTTTGATGGCATTCTCAATCAGTTCCCCAGATACCACGACATCCGCAAAGTTCTTTGTGGCGCTCCCCGACCAACTTGTCATAAAATAGCGCTTTCAACGTGTTGATGAAAAGAATCGCTGTTTCGATTTTAGTTAAAGATGGTTCTACTTGTACCGAAATATCCCTCCATCTCTGCGCGTACTGCCTAACAGTTTCTGTCGGCTTTTTTTCCATCCTCTGCAGAGTCAACTGATCAGGCACCATGTCAGACACATGCTTGTACCGTTCACAAAATGCTGATGCTATGTCTTTCCATGATCTGATCCTTTCTCTGCTAAGTTGATTATACCATCGAAGAGCCGATCCGACTAAGCTGTCTTGGAAACAGTGTATTAGCAATTTTTCCTCATTCACATAACCAGCCATCTTTCGGCAAAACATGATAAAATGCCCCTTTGGACAACTCGTTCCATTATATTTTTCAAAGTCTGGCACTTTAAACTTCGGAGGCAAAACCAGATCGAGTACCAAACTGAGCTCTTTTGCACTCAATGTAGAGAAGATTTCGGTATCCTCTATTGCCCTGAGCCTTTCTTCCAAACTCTTATACTTATCATGACCGTCTATCTTCGATTTGGCTATTTCCATTGGATCCTCTAAATCTGGAACAAGAGGATTGGAAGGAGTAGCTCCGGGAGTTGACACAAATATATCCTGCCCCGGGTGAGCATCCTGCCCCAGGTGAGCAAGTGGTGCAGGTCGTTGCTCTAGGCCTGCGGATTCCCCTTGAGTATACCCCCTTTGTGTTGCATGGGCGTGCGGTGGAGTGGATCCTGAGGGATAGAGCGGATACCGATTCGCTCTTGATTGGGGTTCTATGATTTCAGGGCCTTACAAGGGTCCTTTCTCTTTAACCAAAACCAACATCATCTCCATCATTTTGGCCATTTGATCTTTTCGTTCAAGTGATTCCTCTTGAGATCTCACCATCAGATCCCTCTTTTCTTGCTGTGACTTGGCCAGTTGTTCTTGTAATTCCCTTTGGACTCTTTTCATCCTCTCGATTCTTTCATTAAATTCAGCCTCCATTACTCCAGTTTGTCTGCGTGTTCTATTCGAATGATGTGATTCCAGCCTTGTATTGTTGCCACTGCGAATTGTATGATTCTAACCTTAGTGGATGATTATGGGATATGTATATGCAATGAATGAATGAATAAATGTCAAATGAATGTCTGTCATGAATGAATATGCAATAATTTAGTGTTGATTTCAAGATAGCCCCATACTTAGGCATTTCCTTAATCAAAAGAGTCTATTACACAACGTTTCGGTCACTTGTGCAATTGGCTCCTCCATCAGAAACCCGTTTTTGGCAACCAATCTCTAATTAACACATTCCTAATGAGATGCATTCGATGCAAGATGAAAAATAGAAATACAAACAAATAACCTTGGTCAGTACAACAAATATAAACAGAGGAAAACTGTGGGAAATCTAACAAATTAAGCTACTTGGTCCAATGGACCCGATTCCTTTGCATAATAAACGTAAATGTAAAAGAACAAAATGTAAGAGGTGTTTTTCCGTGTACTTATTTCGGTGACTGGTAAACAGACAAATGTTAGGCATGGCTCTAGTTAGGTGGCTCGTACAGTTCACTACATGTGGTTTTGGTTCTAGATGGGTACTCGAATTGTTCGTACTGTCATCTACTAAGATTAGTACGGAGCCTCGGTCATGGCCCATCATAGGCTTACGAGATCAATTCGAGGGATTACATTTACTTATGCCTATGCGGAGGGACAAGTTAACTCACGAAAGCATAAGTCGTATGTAACCCAAAAGTATTCACTAGTCTGTGCGGAGGGACGAGTTGACTCACGAAGGCATAGCGTTTATTTTCACTTAAACGGACGGAGCCCGGATATGGCGCTCATGTTATGCAAAATGCACGTGTACGATATGTGGGGAGAAACTCACAAACCTTTCGTTTTATTTAAAAACTAAACTAAAAACTAAAACCGTAAAAAC
Organism: Gossypium stocksii; assembly: GCA_020496765.1. Taxonomy (NCBI): domain Eukaryota; kingdom Viridiplantae; phylum Streptophyta; class Magnoliopsida; order Malvales; family Malvaceae; genus Gossypium; species Gossypium stocksii. The sequence goes on along the minus strand of CM035626.1, from coordinate 6,840,739 downwards.
TTAGAGCTGAAAAATAAAAAGATAAAACAAGTTGGCAAAATATTTATAACATGATGCAAATGCTTGACTTTTAAAAAACAAAATTTGAGGATCACGGCTAAATATTAATTTGAACAAGAAATTTCAAAAATTTTGACAACACGCGTTTAATTCTAGATTCAACTCTCAAAAAATGTCCCCAGCAGAGTCGCCAGCTGTAGCGACGTAAAAAAATTTTAACTTGGTCGCTAATTGGCGATTTATTGAAAAATTGAAGAAAACTGAATTTTGATTTTAGAAAATGAAAAGGGAGTCGCCACCGATTTTTTTTCCTAGGTGTGATCAGACACCTAATAAAACCTCTTTTTAACAAAGAAATTTTATTTTTAGTAAAAAGAAGGCCGGGTTTAGGTCTACGTCAAAATTTAGAAAGAAATAGAGTTCGGGAGTCGGTTACGCACGAGAAAGGTATTAGCACCCTCGTGACGCCCAAAATTGGTATCTTATTAAACACATGTTGTCTTAATTTTCAAAAAATGCGAATTCAATTTAATACTTAATCGTGATCCGATTGAAAAACTAGAAGTTTTAAGTTTCTGATTTTTTAGAAGGACGTCCCATTTTTAACACGAGCGATGATATTCACCCAACATAGCGATGAAATCGACGACTTAATGTTAAATCGGTACATTGCCTTATTTATTGAAATTAATTAAAAACATAAGATCTTGAAATAACGTGAGGCAAATTAATACAAAGTAAGATAAATAAAAGATTAAAATACATCAAGGCGAATAATGAACATGAGATAACAAAAATAATAACAATGTATACGATATTAAATGGCATAATGAGGATTGAACATGAAATAAAAAAAATACGAATGTGCATACATACACATATGAACATAGAATAAATAATACATGAAATGACACAAAAAAAACTCAACATTCAAGAATCATATAATATTACAATTGAAAATATGTACATAATGTACGTAGAACATATACACGACATGGTATCAAAAACGTATAGGGTAATATATAAAAACATATACATAAATAATGTAATATTAAAAATACATATATATATATATATATGAAAGGGTTCACATAACGTAGTCTTAAAAATATACATGATATATATATATACACAATAGATAGTAATATCGTTAAAAAACAATTATTTACAAAATTACGCAAATATATTTATATCAAAATATATACACAATAACAATGTTAAAAGTATGTTCATGGACTATATATATATATATATATGAGAAAATTATAATAGTGTTGAAAATACATGCGCATTATATATGAAGTAATAAAACATAATATTAGAAAACGTGATAAATATATACAAGTATTAAGCAAAAACCGTTAATATTAAAATAGTAAAATACTAGTAAATAGTAAATTTGGTAATAATACTAATGATAAGGATAAAATAAGAACACAAACGAATGATAAATGTAACACCCCCTAACCCCACACCGTCGCCGGAACAGGGTCACGAGGTATTACCAGAACCATACACTAACTTACGAAATAAAACGAGGTATAAATTTGAGTTTCAATTAAAAACCCTCTAATTTCCATCAATTAGACCTTAATATAGGCCTACGGGGCCCAAAATAAGTTTAGAAATTGAATCGGGATCAAACCAGGAACTTTAAACATTTTTCATAGAAAATAGGGGCACATGCCCGTGTGGATTGGGACATGCCTGTGTGGAATCACATGGCCGTGGGGCCAGGCCGTGGGCAGACTAACTTGCCACACACGGCCGTGTGACTTGCCCGTGGAAGCTACTGACTTCCCCCACACGGCCAAGGCACACGCACATGTGTTTTGGCCGTGTGAAAACTGCATGTTTCACTAATTTAAAGCTATTTTTACCCACTAAACATACCAAATACATACCCAATTATTGGCCTATAAATGACAGTCAAAAATCATTCAAATCAATTTCAAACTTAGTAAAAACTCATTCATTCATTTCTAAAACTTCTCAAAGTTTATACACCATATTTACACCCAAAATATTAAATATATACAAGTGATAAATATTAACCTAGTACATGCCACAATATCAAAAGATGGATACATCACCACTAATTTGAGCTGAGATCGGGATTGACTTGGATGCTTGACGGAACCTCAACTTTATCTAACCTGCGCACGGAAAACAACCGTACGCTGAGTATTGAAAATACTCAGTGGTATTATCATAATTCGAATTAAACAATAACAATATATCATATCATACACAATCATGCACATAGTTGAACACCAAGCTACCATATTTCCATATTTGGTTCACCATTTCTTCAATCACATAGAAACATTCAATTCACATTTTAAACATGAACACTTCATGAATCTTTAGTCCACTTTCCACTTACACATATACATATTCAATAATGACCATTCAAGAACTTTGGTTCAAGTATTAAATCTCATAGCACAATTTCATTTCTTATTTCATATCATATCATCATTTTCACTTTCATTCAATAATTTAAACGAACAATTTCAATCGATTTTCTCATTTCACTTAATTACCCCTATTAACATGACTCGGACTTTGGCGGATACACGGATCCAACCAAACACACCATATTGGCACCCAGTGCCTCATCGGATAGTTCGAAGCAAAGTTGACACCCAGTGTCTCATCGGCCTAGTCGAAGTAAAGTGGTACCCAGTACCTCATCGAATCTATCCGAAGCAATATGACACTCCAAGTGTCTCATCGACTCGAGGTCGAAGTAACCCTGAACACTTCCAATCCTATGGCATGCCAACTATATCCACTAAGCCCGACTAGTTAATAGGGTCTCGGAAACACATATCAATTTCAATTACTTTCTCATAATTTCAATCAAATTCACATCATTTGCTCTTTGTCCACATTTTCTCACATATTTTGCAATTCAAGCATAACTTGCTTCAATTTCACATTTTCACATATTTTCATTTCATTTCCATTTCCAATAAATCAAAATCATTCAAATTCAATACAATCATATAATTCAATCTCACATACACTTATGTATTCATCAACCATATCCAATCAGATTCAATTTATTTAGCACTACTAAATTCAATTCCATTCCCATGCACATATATCAAATAAATTAAGCACACAATAAGAAATAATTCAAATTATGATAATACAAACCGATATTTTCCCGAGCTACTCCTCGACCACTTTTTCCTTTCCTTTCATATTCGATGGCTCGGTTTCCTTGTTTGCTACGAAAATTAGCAAATTTACAATTAATTAATAATATACATAATTTATACAATTTCCAAATTTTCCATATAACTTTTATCATATTCCCACTTATGTCCTAAACTTTGTTATCTTCTTTTCTTTAGCAATTTATCTCATTTTTTTATTCAATTTCCATTAAAACTTTCATATAACTATCAAATTCTCATCATTTTTCCATAATTTCGAATTTCTTTCAAATTAATCCCTAAAACTCAAAACTTATAGCCTAGTTTACATTTAAGTCCCTAATTCAATTCAAATTCACAATTCTATCAAATTAATCCCTAATTCCACTATTTCCTTAACATAAACCCAAATCAAACTTCCATTATTTTCTAATATTTTCACATAAATTCAAGAGAATCTTTCTCTAGAGCTTCAAAAACATCAAAATTACAAAGAAATGGACTTAATTGACTTACCAAATTAATTCCCAAGCTTTAATCCTTCAATTTCCCTTTTTTTCTTCTTTCTTTCTTTCTTTCTTTCCCTTTCACGTTTCTTCTCTGTAACTTTTCTATGTTCTTTTTCTTTTGTTTTATTCTTTATTTCTTTTATTTGTTTTCTTTAATTAATTATTATAAATATCTAATATAATAACCAATTATACACATACATTTGTATCCATACACACTACAACACATGCACTAATCCTCACCATACACTTGTCTTTATCATAATTATTCAATAAAATTATAATATCACATATTTAATATTAATTATAACAAATAAATAAATAATTAATTAAATAACATTTACTTAATAATTAAGCAAACACATACATACATTTGTACCAATAAAATTAATACACTTGTATTTTATCCATCATTCACACATGTCACTTTTATGGTCTAATTACTAATTTAATCCTTTAATATTTTTATGTTCTATAATTAAACCTTTGCATTCTATTCAATTTAGTCCTTTCTACTAATTATTTCTAATTAAACTAAATTCACTTCACCAAAATCTAATTCAACTAATAACTAATTCCATAAATATTTTTAATAAATATCTACGAGCTCATTTTCCTAAGACGGAGGCCCTACGACTCGTATTTTCGGTACCCGAGAATTTTGGGTCGTTACAATAAAAACATATTTATAAAAGAGAAAATAGCAATAAATGTGATAATATATATAATAATAAACCACAAATAAAGAAAAATAAAATGTAAAAATCAAGTTAAATCTAAAAAGGACTAAATTCGAAACGGGAGCAAAGTTTTGGGGCTGATTTAAAAAATCAAAATATAAGCGCGGACCTATCTGAACGAGCGCGCGAAGAACAAGGCTCGATAGAAAATGCTCCCACTTGTTCAAAACGGCACCGTTCACGTACTGAACAATTACCAGTGTATGGACAAAATTGGAACGATAACAAAAGAAATGGGCCAAATCATAAAGAGAACACAGGATCACACCGTAAGCGCTACTAACGCAGAGGGACCTAGGGCGCAAATACACCCTTGAGGACCAAAACACGCGGATCTAGCCGCATACGGGTCGGGTCATCGGGTTATGGCACCTAAACGGTGCTGTTTTGAGGCCATAGAAGTTGGCTTAAATGACACCGTCTCCCACATTTGACAAAACCCTAAAATGAAGCCAACTCTTCCCTCACATTCCCTCCTTGACCGATCGTGGATTCCATCTGTGCCTCCGCATTTAACCTCGACTTGGTCCGTGTCTCGAATTACGAAAGAGGGAGAGGAGATCCATTCACCCCTTTTGTTTAAGATCCAAACCGAGGAATGGCCTCCAACAACTGAAAACCGTAGGTGAGGGCTCCCAAAATCTCTTATTTATTTCTTTGTTTTTTTTTTTTCTGTGTAAGAACAGGAAAAGAAAAAAAGAAAATCTAAGAACAACCAAAAGTGAAATAAAACGAATCAAAAGAATCGATTTCTCTTTCAAGCCTCCTCTTTTTTGTTTTTTTTTTAATTTTCATAAGTTAATATACAATGCATTCGAAGCGAAAAATAGACTGGGGAAGCTCCTATGATACATCTGTTCTCAAGTATTTCGTATTTCCAAAATCCTCCCCCCTTTTTACATTTGTTCCTTTTCGGTTTTTATAGCCGATTGAAAATAATGAAAACGAATACAAAGTCTTTTCTGTTTTTCTTTTTCTTTGCTATTTTCCTTGTCGATTTCTGCCTTGGTTGCTGTTATTTGCCGTTTTGGTCTCTCTTTGCAGGCTTTCAGAGGTCAACGGACCAACTCCTTCCATTTCGGTGCAAGGGGACAGGACCGAGTGGCTCTTGAGCGCCGAATGCGCTGCTGATCAGTGGACAAGTAGGCTTGGTAGTGCTTCGTGCGCTGTGTACGCCGGTGGAAGCATGAGCAGCTGGACCGAGGAGTACGGAGGATGCGGCGCTAGGCTAGGGTTTTGGTTTAGCCAAAACTCAGTTTGAGTTTTGGGCCATTCGGGCCGCTAGAATTTGGGTCTGGGTTTGTAGTGGGTTTTTGTTTGGGTATTTAATTTTTTGTAATTTGGACTTTAAAAGGGACATTATTGGTTTAATTCTTTTAAGCCTAGGTCAAAATTGACTTATTACCGTCATTATTTTTTAGAACATAAGTTTATCTTTAACCATAATCGTGAAAGTGGTAAATTCTAGTAATTTAAAATTTTGCATACATTTACTTTAAAAACCTAGTTCATAACAGCAAAGTTTATTAAGAAAAGGAGTGGTTACAACAAGCTTAAATTGCCCCCAAAAAATACATAAAAGATAATAGTGGGTCAACAAACACCAGTACCACCATGAACTGAGCAAAAAGTAACGAAATCAATGCTAAACTAACGACAAATGTGGCTTTAGCCACCAAACCTATAAATCCGGAGTGTTAACTCTACTACTCCATTATTTCTCGGCTGACGTAACAGAGGGTGGCGGGTGGAATATGAATATATCAAACTATTGGATGCTTGGCCGAAAATCCAAAAGAAAAAGCCTAGGGAAGAGACCAGGGGACCAAACCCACCACCTTTCGACAACAAAAGACCAAAGAAAACAATTCGCGAAATAGGAATGGATCGAAAAGGCCATTAAATGTATCATTCAAGGCCTAGTTAAGGGCCAATAAATATGACTTTTGAATGTTATCACATTCAAAGCCAATCAATTCATAATTTGGAAGTGGAAGAAGCCACTCCTTTCATTCTACCCATAATAATCCCATCAGATTCTATAAGATTTTCTGTCGTAGGCATGACATCCTTAACGATGGCATTGGAGCAAAATCTGTGAGCCCATTTAAGCAAATCAGGTGTCTTGGTTTCACTAAGCAACTTGATTCCATTCACTTTTTCTTCCACTCTTAGCAAGCATAGAAAGCACCCAAATGCGATGTCAAGGTATCCAATTTGATCCCCTCCAAAGAACGCCTTGCCTTTGCTGCACTTGCCAAATGCCCCCCCTAACAGCACTAACCCTTTCTCCACTTGCCTTATTGCTGCTTTCCTTGTATCCTCTCCTTCAGCAGTACCAATAGCTTTCAGGGAAGGAAACCACTACAACAATTAACCCCAAACAAATCCCATTAAAAACAAGTTTTTTCTTTAATACAATAGTTTAATCAAATCAAGTATAAAAATTATAATTTTGTAATTAATATGGGACTCTACCATTATATCTGTTTAAAAATAATTTTCAGCCAATCAAGATTGACAAATTGTATTTTAATAATATAAAATTTTTAATTTTAATGTTAAATAAAAATTAATTAAATCGTAATTAAATTATTATTTAATATTATATTTTTCTATCTCCTCTCTTTCTCTTGCCCCCTCCATTATGATCTTCTTCCTTTCATCTTCTCTCTCTACACACATCTTCATCTTTCTTTTTCCCTCTTTATCTTTCTTTTTCCCTTTTTATTCAGTGTAGCAAAATGAAGGGTGGAGAGAGAAAATGAAAATAAAAAATAATTTAATAGAATATATATATAATTTCATGTAAATGATGATATAAATAAAAATGACACGTGCCGAATTTGTATTGGTTGAAGTGTTTTCTTTTAAATAAGGGTTAAAATTCATAATGATTATAGAATTAAAATTTAAGTATTTAATTTAACAAAAAAAATGCCTAACTAAAAAAAATTGGTATAGTTTGAGTTATTCAATTAAACCTAGTATCTAATATATATTTGTGTTGATTTTTTCATCAAAGCCATTAAAAATTAATTAAAATTGTCTCAATTCTCAGCGAATCTATCTGTACCTCTGAAAAATTTTCATTTAGGTTCCTTTATAGTTTATAAAATTTTAAATTAGTAATTGAAAAATTACACAATAATCCCTTCAAAAAATGATAAAAATTTAATTTAATTCTCTAAAAATTATAAAATATAAATTATTAAAATGATAAAATTATATTTTTAGTATCGTAAAAATATATAATTAATCCCGGCCTCCAATAAAAATTTCTGACTTTGTCCTCTCTTTACGGGTATGTGATTACAGAAAGTAGGTATGCTAAACGTATGTATCATAAACATGGCCTCTAAATGTATGTTCTCATGGACCCTAAAACTCATCTAACTGTAGTGAATTAGTTTGCATGGATAAATCATAATGTGTAATACCTGGTCCTTTAGATAGCCGGCCCAGAACCGAGCAGTGACACGTTCAAGAGGATCAGAAGGAATAATGGAGGGAGCATAAGGCCAAACCTCGTCGATGTATTCGACAATATTGAGAGACTCACAGATGGACTTATCACCATGAACCATGACTGGGTTTGACTTTGATTCGTGAAGGACCTGGCTTTGGCCATCCCATGGCCTCGCCTCAACCAACTCATAGTTGACAGACTTGATGTTAAGGGCGATCCTTGCCCTCATCGTAAATGGGCACTGCCATCTTCCCATTACTTTCACCTTCCCATCACTCTTTGCCATGCTTTTTTTTTCTTTTTTTTAAGAGTTACCACTGTCTTTCACTTTGCAAGTGTGTTTATATATAAATTGAAGTGCAGGAGATGGAAACTGCTATATTATATTAAAATGATAAAATTTTAATTATTTTAAAATATTTAAAAATAATTAAAATCAAATTTAAGAAAATAACTTAAACATATCAACAATAATAAAATTTTAATTAAGATGGGGAATTTGGAATTTAAATTGACGTCACTATAATCACCGACAAAGTACTGGTTGGTGTTCTGGTTGATATTTAAATTGTTTGGTAAAAATATAAATGTCAAAATTCAGAAGCAGAAGAAATACAGATGACTGTGTTGGGTGGGAGAAATAAAGTGTATAATAATTACATTGATTTCGAGGACAGATTTTATGCACAACAGAAAAAGAAAAATTCTATGTGTTTATTTATACGAATTAAATAATTATTATCATTAATTTATACAAAAAATATTTTATTTTATTTTTAAATTTTTTTAATGAAATGACCATCTAAATAATATAAATTAGATTATAACATACTCACAATTTAAGTGAATAACAAATATATTAATAAAAATTATATCAAAAACAAATAAATATTTAATTGAATTGATAAATTTCACCATGTGTTAATTTAAATTTATTTTTAAATTTTATATAAAATATAAAAAAAGACAAAACCCCCTTGAAATAATATCTATTATTTTGTAAAAAAGAGTGGATTTTAATCATTTTTAATTGAGTTTGTATTTAATTAATTCGTAACATCAAATTCAGTCAAACACATTGTATATAATATATATACATACATTGTCAATTATCAAATATAAATTTTGTAAGCTTTAATTTTCAAATATTTTAATTTAATAAAATAAATTCTAAAATTATTTAATTAAATTTACAAAAATTATTTTTCAAGTATTACAAATTCAATAATACTAATGTTAGTAAACATTAGAAACAATTTTAAGAGGATTTGAGTGTATTCAAAAAATTTTGTGAATTGCCTAACCCTTTTAAAGCAACTTGCAAGCAAGTATTGATATTTTTTAACAAAATCTAACAAAGTTTTTAAGAGAGGTATAGTATTGAGGTGTTTTGTAAACAGAATTTTGAACCTTTTTTTAATTGATTTAGTCACAAATTGAGGATTGAGTAGTCAAACACTTTAATTATAGTGTTTGATGAATTGATGTTTGCAATAGCTTATTGAGATAAAACCTCCAAAACAAAAATGTTGAGATGAACAACTTTTTTCAACAACTGATTGACAATGAGATATGTGGGACATATCTCACCATGCATGCTAAAAAATTACTTTCTTTGCCACGTGCTTTTAAACCTAATAGAGTTGCCAAGATATTAATAGTCTTCAAAAAACTCCACTGTAAAGCTACAAACAACATTACCGCAAGAAATTTTCAATCGAGCTCATTCATCCTTAAATATTTTTATACCCTTAATTTATTTTCAATTTACTTGAATAAAATGATTTCTTATACAACTTTATATTAATTGAAATATGTAACTTGACAAATTTATTTAGAGTGTGACATAATTCTCACTAATTTACATACTAAGAACATAACATAATTATTACTAAGAATATAGTTTACAATTATATTGATACACTATTAATATTTATCAATTTCTACAAGGTTAATATTTGCAAATAAGGAACTTAAGAAATTTGTTTATTTAAAATTTTAAAAATATTCACTAATTAATTTTCATAATGGATGTTTTAATTATTTGGGAATAGTGTTTTATTTTAATAATTTCACCCAATAAAAACTAAAGTATTATTAACAACTAAATACTTAATAATAAAATATGTCGTGCATTTATTTGTTATTTTACACATATCAGCTTTCAGCTATCAATTGAATTTTACTAAATACTTTTAAATAAACAATTAATAGAATCACTTGGTCAAATCAGTTAATAGAACTAGTTGGTCAAATCAGCTTCTACAATCAGCAACCAACTATCAACCAATTACCAAAAAGGATTATTGAAACTTATGTTTCAAGCCTCAATACCTAACAACCAAGCCTAAGAGCTAAGACTAATTTAAACCATAAATAGTCACATATTTTTTATGAACAACAGAATCTCGACATTTACTCCTCATAATATTGAGGCTTGCCTATAAAGTCTCGATATCTTAATTCTTTTAATAGATATTTTTCAATCAAACATTGATATCGAAACTTCACCCTACGATCTGCATTTAATACATAAAATCACTACTTCTAACTGGAAATGAAAGAGGAATCAATGATCTTCAACAAAAATGCTAGTTAAAAAGTTATTTTACATATAATTAACGTACAAGACGTGAAAAGGGGTTCCATGGTGTAGTGGTTAGCACTCTGGACTTTGAATCCAGCGACCTGGGTTCGACTCCCGGTGGGACCTTTTTACCTTATTTATGCCCCTTCACTTTTCCATTCTTTATGCTCTCTTTCTGTGAAAAAAATAATTGCATATATATGATTATGGGGTGTTATCTATTTCCAATTTGGTGCATGTTATAATTATATAAATACTACATGATTATCTTATTTTACTTTTTTTTTCTGATTTTTTTCGTAATTTCACCGAGTTGATGTCATTTGGCTCATAAAACCGAATTTAACAGTGCTTTGGAATAGTAAAAATAAAAGAAAAGTTGGTCACTAATAAACTTCTTTAATGTCTGAGCTTAGAACATGTAACTCGAAAGCTTACTTGGGTGGTTAAACATGGATTAGCATGGTAAATCAGAATTCATAATTGACAGACTTCATAAGAGCAGGAAGGGGTGGGGCGGGGGGGAAGGAATGATACTTACAGATCGAATGTTTCATTTATATACATATAATTATACATATGTAAATATATACATAGCACACATGAATTAAGAAAGTAGAATTTCACCACATGGTTCTTTTTTTCTGCACTCTATCCTACTGGTCCTTTTTTCCCTCTCCAACTCTCTCCCCACATCTTGGCCTCGGCAACAGCTCGTTCTCTTTCGGAATCAACGTCTAACATCCTAGTCGTTTTGTTTGGAGAGCCATTGTTCTCAAGCCCTTCGGGGTTATCCCTTTTGGCTTCGTTTGAGTCGTATGGATGGGTATTGAAATAATCCAGAGCAAGCACTACATCACAAATAGACGGTCTGGAATTAGCATTTTCTTCGATGCACATCAAGGCCACTTCTAGAGCCTTCTTCAAGGTAGGTTTTGAAAAGTGACCTCTCAGCAGTGGATCTGCTAAGTTCGTAAAGTTCGTTTCATCTTTAAACGGTCGTACCTACAAAAAAATTGAGTATATAAAATGATAGGTCAGAAAGCATGCTGCTGGAGAGTATATTTAACAAGGAGAAAATTAAAATCCATGCCATCTTCACCATGAGCACTATATTCAGCAAAAATACATTATGCCATCTCGTTCACATCAAGGTATCCAGGGAAAAATACATAATGTGAAGTAAAACAGTTTCAGTGATAATGTTATATCATGTGAAGAAGTATTACCCAATCAACAAGGAATCGTTCTTCACGACCACGGCTCTCATCGAAAGCTTTACGTCCAGTTATGAGCTCCAATAGGACTACCCCAAAACTAAAGATGTCAGACTTGGTAGTCAATTTTCCACTAGCGAGGTACTCGGGTGCACAGTAACCATGGGTTCCCATGACCCTGGTGGAAACATATGATTTATCTCCGCTTGGACCAAATTTTGCAAACCCAAAATCAGAGAGTTTTGGGATGAAGCCCTCACCTAATAGTATGTTAGATGATTTTAAATCTCTATATATAACAGGAGGACTGGCTCCACAGTGAAGATATTCCAACCCTTGGGCTGCACCAACAGCTATTTTCATTCTCGTGTTCCAGTCCAAAGGTTTCTGATCAGATGTAATAACTGCAAAAAAACGTTGCTTATCTATTTAATTTACAGTAAAAGGTATCGTTCGTGGGAAATGAAAACGAAAAAGGTTTGTGAAAGGATGCAGAAACATAGTCAGAATGCTTTACTATTGAAAAACTAGCAGGAAAAGAAACTAACAAAGGGTTTTGAAGCTGTAATAGTGAGTGAGTGTCCCTGAGACTCATCCTGGAGGTCTAGATAGAACCATTGAAAACGATTTTCTAACAAATGAATTCATTGACAAGTTTAAAGGAGAAGGCATGGATTACAATGGAGGTGATCTTCCAAGGATCCCTGTGGCATGTACTCGTAGACAAGTAGGCGCTGATCCCCTTCGGCACAGTAACCAATCAAATTGACAAGATTAGGGTGATGCAAAAGTGAAAGCATGAGGAACTCCACAAGGAACTCCTTTTCTCCTTGGAGACCAGTCTTGTCAAGTTTCTTAATAGCTACAACCTGCTAACAGCCATAATGCATGCGATTACAAATGGATATATGGGGAAAATTTTGTCCAGTAAGGAGGAAATTTAAACAGGCATACAAGAATGTACCTGACCACTACTTTCTAATATTCCCTTATACACAGCCCCGAATCCACCTTGCCCAATCATGGATTCTGATCTGAAATTTTTTGTCGCCTTTGCCAGTTGTCGATATGTAAAAGTCTGAGCCCTATTGCCAGCATTAGGCTCTTCCTTCGGAGCTGATGGTTCCTGTCTTAAGGCTGCACTGCTTTTTGTTCCATGTCCAATTCCTGTTTTTCTACAGGCATAGTTAGATTGGCAGAATAAACTGTATCATGCCACTTTGTTAGACATGAAACTTCAGAGATGTTTAAAATCGAAAATTGTTTAGGTGTATTATCAAAGTGTGCAAAAGAAACATATTTCGGTATTAGTTTGGTTCATTTAGGCAGACATGATAAAATCTTACAAATACAGCCTCAAGAAAGATGCAACACAAGCAAAAACCTAGTTCAGCTAATCAACAACAAGAGTGCTTCCATTCCATGAAAAACCTAGTTGGCTTAGCAGCAATGTTTTTCAGCAGTAGTAGAAATAGGATGAAATTTTGTTCAGCTTCCTAGCCTGTTGGGTGATTCAATGTATAAATTAATATAAGCCATTTTCTATACATATTCTTCTCATGTAACATTCAAAAGAACATAAATTAATAAACCAAAAGATTTTAAATTGAACAATTTGACATCCCAAAAGGAATAACAGCATTTACAAGTTTACAACCCCACTAAAATCCCCAATATTCTGTCCATTAAATTCACATTGCTCCTATAATCTTGAACAAGAAAACAATTGCATGAAAGAAACTGACCAGAAGATACAGGAGGCTTGGGTTTCTTTCCAGCTTCTTTCTTCTCACCACTCTTCAGCTTCTTACCTTTCCTCCAACCAAAACAAGGGCAATAACCCATTTGCTCCTATCAATCAATCGAACTCCAATTAAACAAAAAGCTTTCACCTTTTCTGTTGTGGAAAAGCTCTGAAAATTGAAATTCAACAACAAAAAAGCTTCACTTGACAATGAAAAGTTAAAAGACGAATCTGCATTTTGGCCTTCCGTGTTGATTTCACGAAAACAAGAATCAAATCAACATCTTTTGTACGTATGAAATTTGAGAACAATCAAAACAACCCCCCCCCCCAAAAAAAAAACACGATTCAGAAGAAAACATGCGATGCTAATGTTATGGTAACAAAAATAGTTTTTTTTAGTAAAAATATCATCTTTCCAAATAACGTCCATTTTGGGATCATGGTTTGATAAAATTATGTATACAACTCATAAGAATAATAACAAAACTATAAACGTTGTTGTACCCCCGAAAAAAATTAAAATTTTATCATTAAATCAAAATCTTATTAATATTTTCTACCATTAAATTGCTCAAAATAAAAATTATTGAAGGGAAGTCGCTCTTTCTAAAAAAGTCTTCCAAGTATAGATGGACCCCACAACGGATTAATATATTTTTTTGGTTGAGTTCGAATTTCATATTTCCACTAACCCTACCAAGCACATATTTTCCTTAGTAGGTGGTCGGGCGTCACGCTTGACAAAGCATTCCACTCCATGAATTTCGCCTTTGGCTCTCGACAAAGTAAAGAGAATTTTGATGTGACCTGAGGACAGTATCAACACAGTGTTTTTTATACAACAATGACTCGAATCCAAGATATTCCTAAAGAAGTTGATCACTCGACCAATAGATTACAACTTGGGATTCGATAATTATTTTTTCTTTCTTTAATCCTTATATTATTCTTAAATCAAAATAATTTCTAATGTAAATATAAATAATCAAGGTATCATTCCTATATGTTTTACGATCTATGAAGATTAATCCTTTCGGGGATCTAGGGTTGCTCCTCCCGATAATATCATTTCCAATGTTGAAACTTGCATTTCTTTTAAGAGTGTAATGTACATTACCATTCTACCTAACTCTGGTGGGTCATTACCTGTGGATTTACACATTAATTTTTTAAAATAATATATTTTAATTACTATTATTAGTTTTTAATTAATTATTTGAATTGTTGAACATGATTAAAATACAATAATTTATTTAACAATTTAAAAATAATAATAAATTTTAAAAATTATAATTAAAATATTTATTCAATTTCAATGTGCAATGTAAAATAAAATTATTTGAATTAGCCTAAATTTAAATCATCATTGTATAAAAAAATTATTCGAAATAATAACTAATAAGTATAATTAAAATATATAAAAATTATTTTAATAATTTTTAATATAGTGCTAATAAAAAAATTTTAATCATTGTTAAAACCTTTCTACAATAATTAATATAAATATAAGACATTTGATTAAATTGTATAAATGTATTTTTTTATAAAATTTTATATCTAAGATATAAAGTTACTTATTATATAAATAATTAAAAATTACTATTTAAAACTAAATTAATTTAATTTAACTTTTTTTGGTTGATGAAAAAATTAATAATTTGAATATAAATTTTTTATTTATTATATCATTTCATTTAATAAAATTAAATTTTTTTATTTATAAGCATGATAAATACTTTATTAAGTGAATTTATTTAACCAAATAATTTTGTAAAATTAAAAATCTTATTTATAAATGTGATAAATATTATAAATAATTAAAATATATTTAAAATAACAAATTCGATAATATAATAGAAAAAAGTATATATTTATCAATTCAAAAATTTCTTCAAACTTGTGCTTTTATAAATTATAGAATATAGATTTGTATTTGCATCATTCTTTGTTTGTTTGAAGTATTTTGAATTTATGATAAACTTTTAACATTTTTTTATATTTGTGAATAAAGCCTAACTAACCTAATTTCCTAACACCATCATGTAGCTGCCATATTATTCCAATAACTGCCTAGTCAACGGATGTCTTGATAATTTCAACATAACTTCAGGATATGCTTTGAAAAACAAAAATGTTTCTATTCTTTCATATGCACTATACTAGGAGACCAAAGAGAGTAGGCTAAGGAACCCCATTCCTCTCTATTTACCCACAATTCCTCAAGTTTGCCATTATCCACTCCAAGAGATTTCCTGAGTAAAATTGGGCTAAGTATTCTTCTCGCACGAAGAACTTCCATATGTGCTACCGTTGTGTTCTTAATGTATTTTCTCAGTAGAGTGTTATAAGCTTATGTAATTTTTTTTCAAATATTCATTTTATTTCATAAAGAAAATATTACTAGCAAACAATGACAAAACATCCAGTTCAGATAAAAATCAATAAAATCTTAATCTCAATTACACATAACGAAAAAGCGACTGAAGAGACCTTGATTCCAAACAAGACAAAAAAGCATTATGTAATCTTTTATACATAGATCATGGTTGATATATATAATTTTAGCTTTTCTTATATTACATGTTTTGATTATTTTATTTTTTAAAAAATTATTATTTTGTGTTGAAATATTTTAAACTATAAATATGATCAATAAATGGTGTATCGTAAGTTTTTGAAAGGTCAAAGTGTAACATTATTATATATTAATTATAATTTTATTTTTTAAAGGGATTAAATAGAAATTTTTTATTTTTAGGAGGTTGAAGTACAATTTTATTTTATTTAAGAGATTTTCCATTGGGGAGGGGGAAAGACCCATGCTTGTTGATCCCCTCTTTTGGCTACAATATGACACTATCAATGCAGTGTTCCTTGCTTGGTTATATAATGGTTAGAGCTGCAATGATATGCATCTTTGCATTTCCCACATAGTCAACTGTATTTTCCCAGGCTTTTCAAAGGTTTCAATGTTTTTGTAATCATTTGTCATTTGCTTTCACAATACTTTTTTTTTTTTTTAAATAGAAGGTCAAGTAAGATCTTTTAAGGTTTGAAATGTGATGATTTCCATTATGAAAAAAAGCATTACAAGCAAATATGAAAATCAAGAAATTTATACAATAAAAGTATAAAATTAGAAAAGATTTTATGACCAAATACAATTTTTCAAGAAAATTCTACATGTGTTGTTTTTCTTCAAAGAAAACCATGCTACCACAAGAGAATTCAAAAGATAGGAGAGGGCATAGAAAGAGTTCAACATCACACCCTTTCAAGTGGAGGTAACCATCAAATCAAACATGGAACTAATTAAATGGCCCTGAGGCCTGGGGCATCAATCTCTACATGTTCAACAACAACTAAGGAGGTAATGAAAACTTGGGGAACGATGAAAACCATATGATCCATCACTATTGCATACCAATTGATAGAGGAAGCCCAACATCAAAAGGGGAGCAAGGGGTCAGGAAATTAGACCCCAAAAAAACTTCTGGCAAAACCAGGTAATAAGTCACCACAAAGCAATTTACTAAGTATGGTGACTCGCTACTTAAGCCCTCAAAAGAGGGATCTAAATCCCACCCCATTTCCAAGGCCCAAATCCAAAGAGATTGATTAATTATTAGATTTGAATAAAAACATGTTGAAAAAGAAATATGAAAAATAGAAACGAAAGGAAGAAGAATGGAAAAAAGAGAAGAAGCCAGCGGCTGTAGGCTCAAGGGTTGGCATCATCGCCCTAGGGCAACTTAAAGTTAAACAAGAAGAGAGAATCACATAATGAAAAAGAAAAAGAGAAAAAAAATATAAAGTCAATTAGGATGCAGAACTTTGGGCAATCTAGGTGCTGCGAGTACTGCAAGTGCCCTCGTTCGGGACAACTACAGTAATTGGGTGATTGGTATCTACCGCCATATTTCTAGAGTTACTAGTGTAGAAGCAGAACATTGAGCACTACGTGATGGTTTCACCCTTGCACAGGGTTTAAATATTTTGAACACTGAAATTAAAATAGATGCTATTATTGTGCTTTATTTTATGAAAAATCCTTCTAATCATAATATTGTGTTATATCCTTTTATTGATAAGTGCATCATGCTTCTCTATTTTTTAAGTTCTAGCTTTTCAAAATATGTCTTTCATGAAGAAAATAAATGCGCAGATACTTAGCCTACTTGAAAAGTAATTTTCTTTCACCTTCTCCCTTGAAAAAATTTTATTATAATAATTTATTTCGTATTTGCTCTAACTTTTTTCGTTGTTTAAATTTTTTACTACTAAATGATACTTAGAGACAATTATGTATCGAGACTTAAATTAATTATTTAATAAAAATATATTCTCATTTGAACAAAATAATTAAAATAACTTTAAACTCAAATCACTTTGTGATTATTTTTTAACAATACATTTTATTAGATATAAAACATTTTTGTGCAAAAAGCAATCATGTGTGCATCATTTATTTTTGTTTGAGAATCACGTAGTACACATCATATGCGCATTGTAAACGTTTTTCCAACTTATATATATATAAATATATATTTGCAAGATGTTTGTACCTTAGTTTTGAAGGTAAATACCCCAAGTGATACCACTATACCTATATGGCTTATGCAGGAGGGCATAAAATTGGAATAACAAGTGATACCACCGGTGCCCGAGCTTCGTAGAAATCCAGGGTTAAAATGGTAAATTTCTAATTTAAATTTTTTATAATTTATAAAATTTTAATTAATAATAATAAAATTATATTTATCTTTAAAAAATATAAAAAATAATTTAATCTTTTAAAAATCGTCCAGAGCATAAAATTGGAGTAAGGAGCAACAAGTAATTTTGATTTTTTTAATGTTTTTATATAGTTAATAAGAAATACAATACAAATTATCAGAAATATATTTTATAGCTACATTTAAATTTCAAGTAAAATAATATAAAATATTCATATATTTCTCTTTTTTTTTTTTGCCATCCCAAAAGGGAAACTCCCCATTTCAAACGAAACGCATAAGTTTTGTTTTATTTATTATTTATCATCCAAGGTCTCTTCTTAGAAAAAAAAAAAATCAAAATCCTGTTCGTCCTTATCAAAATCAGACCCGACCTCAAGTTTTAGAAACCCTAGCCATTTCCGCTCTTTCGTTCTTTGCAAAATCATTCCCTCTTCAAATCCTCTATCTCTTTTGCTATTGAGCCCTCTGATCTCTCTCTGTGTCGCCATTTCCAGAACCTTGAACGCCGCCTATTGCCCGCTGCGATCTCTGCCTTTTAGATTCTATCAATTTTCACAGTCTCGATGGCTGACGGAAAACTCGATCTACCTGATGATCTCTTACCCTCAAAAATCGGCTCTGACCGCTTCGCTAAAGGTATTGACACATTTCCTTTTTTTTTTTTCGTTTTAGTTTTCGTTCTCTCGTTTTTTATACTACAACTTTTAACTTTTTGGATTCCGATCGCAGTGGTTTCACATTTTAATTCAATCCTCATGTTTGTCTCAAATTTTATCCGTTTACGAAGTTTTTCTTTATTTGAATTTGAATAGTTTGATTTATTTAATTCTAAATTTCAGATTGCGTTGATGATTCATTTATTTTCCCCTAAGATCTCGTTCAATTTTGTTTAATTTCTTTCTGTTACCGCGCATTAATTTAATGTTTTTCGCCAGAAAGGAAAAAAAAAGAAGGAAATTCACGATTGTTTCTATGTAAAATTGTATCAGCTCAAATCGCTCCTTTCAAGTTCTCCGGTGATTAGAGAATATCACTTTAGTTACTTCTCAAAATTATTGGCAAATTTTAACTGACGGGCCTGAAGTTGATATATAGTACTACAGCACGTTTTATTCTAATTATACGGAAAGATTATTCAAAGAAACCTTCATCTGTTAACAATTAGGAAACTTGGCAGTTCAATCTTAAAGCATTTTTTTTTCTGTTTTAAGGACTGCATGAAAACAAGCTTGAAAAGTGAGGTTAGACAGTTTCTACAGCTTCACCTATGCTATGCGGTACTTATCTTAGTTTCTGTTATTGTTAGATGAAGCTTGGGATAGGAACTTGGAGGAGAAAGGACTGACGGGGCTACTTGATGACAACAAAGGTAATAATATTTATCTTGTTGAAATCTTGTATTTTTAAAATCACAGGAAGCTCTGTTCTTGCAAGAGTGTAACTTCTTCTTCTTCTTCTTCTTCCTTTTTACATTTGTGACCAATAGATCAACCAACTTCGGAGAGCAGCATACCTCTGTCCCCACAGTGGCTCTACTCTAAAGTAGCCGAAGCAAAGACATTAACTGTTGGAGCATCTGGGGTATGGCACTTTTATTTCTCTTATCAAATGTTTTAAGGGTGCTGGTTGCCATATGAGTGTTTAATTTGTTGGTTTCTAGTTTCATTTACTTTTCTGTAGTGGAAGTATGGGTAAGTAGTGTATATGGTTTCAAAAAAAAGTAGCTTGACTAGATTTGAAGATATTATTTTTATTTTCTTGGTTTATTATGCTCATCACAAATATATATTTGACTTAGAGCTTGTGGCTATTTTTCATTTTGGTTTGTATTGTTTCAGTTTTATAATTTGTTTCCTCTTAACAGGATACAAAAGCTCCGAATTTGTTGCCTCATGGAACCCCTGGCGACCCGAATCTGAAAGATAGTTGGCGTTTAGATAGTTCTCAGGACAAGAAAGAATGGAGGAGGACTGCACCTGATCTTGAAAGCAGCCGACACTGGCGTGAAGAGGAGAGGGAAACAAGCTTACTTGGTCGAAGAGATCGCAGAAAAGAAGACCGTCGCACTGATATTTCTTCAACAATGGATGCTCCTGAAAATAGGACTTTGTTGCCTTCAGAACGACGTCAAGATGTTAGCAATCGTAGTTCAGGGCATGAATCTCGAAGGGACAACAAGTGGTCTTCAAGATGGGGTCTTGAAGACAAAGAAAAGGATTCTCGAAATGAGAAGAGGATAGATGCTAAGAAGGAAGATGCCCCTTCCGACAAATATGCACTGGCCAGTGGGGGGCGCACAGTTTCTGAGCGCGAGAACGATTCTCGTGATAAATGGAGGCCACGTCATCGGTTGGAAGTTCATGCAGGTGGGTCTGCTTCTTACCGCAGTGCTCCAGGATTTGGTTTGGAGAGGGGACGAGTGGAGAGATCAAATGTGGGTTTTGCAGCAGGACGAGGAAGGCCAAATTCCAATGCTAGCCTACAAATTGGGAGGCCACAATCTGCTTCTGTTATTGGAGCTCTTCCTGTGGATAAAAACATGACCCTCAATACATATTCCTACCCAAGAGGAAAACTCCTTGATATGTACCGCAAACAAAGGACTGCTCCAAATTTTGACAACCTACCTGATGAGATGGATCATTTATCCACAGTAACACAAAAAGAAATTGTTGTGCCTTTGGCTTTTGTTCCTCCCGGTGCAGAGGAAGAGGTCTGATCCTTCTAGTTTGATTTATAGAAGAAAAATGTATTCATCTTTATCCTTCTATATGGTTGCCTAAAATTTTCTTGCGCGATTCTTTCAGGCTGTCCTCGGAGATATATGGAAAGGGAAAACAATAAGCAGTGAAGTGGTCTACAACTCATTTATGGATGCAAGTAGGGATCAAATGATAGCATTGCTTCTAGCATTTCATTTATGTTGTAACTTACTTACCTAGTAAATAATTAAGATACCTTTGACATGATAAGTTATTTGCCCTGTGATTTCAGGTGAAGGAAAAGAGTGTTTCTCAGTTAACAGGAAGGATAGTGTTGAACCTGGTGAGAAGGCTGCTGTAAACAATAATTTTGAGGGGAGTCATGCTGAGACATTTTATGTGTTAGATTCACAGATGATTATGAGCAAGGGTAGGAAACTTTCGATTTTAGTTGTTGGCTATCAGCGGTCTGTTAAGGATAATATTAATTAAATTTTCTGTTTGTCATTACAGAAATGAATAGTTCAAAAGAAGGTGGACAGAGATGCATGACACCATCTGATGTAGATGTAACCAATGCTTTGGGGTCAGATAGAGAGATGGGTGGTTCCACAAATTACATGGATGAATTAAAATCTTTTGATAATCGGCAAGTAGCTGATTTGAAAATACAAAAGGACTCTAATGTGAAAGACAATGGATCATCCATGAAATTTGGGAGGGGCGAGCTTCCTGAAGACTCAAGTTCTCTGTTTGGTTTTCTGTCATTACAGCCTACTCTAGGCTGTAACTCGATAAATGTTGAGGGCAATATTCCTGCACATTCACTAGAAAGTGCTATGCCTCCTGAGGATATGAGCCTGTGCTATCTTGATCCTCAAGGGGTAATTCAGGGACCGTATTTGGGGATCGACATAATTTCATGGTTTGAGCAAGGTTATTTTGGTACAGATTTACCTGTTCGATTGGCAAATGCTCCTGATGGGTCGCCTTTCCAAGAACTTGGTGAAGTCATGCCACACCTAAGAATGAATCCTGGTTCAGCCTCTAGTGTTAGTGCAGTTACCAGAATGCGAGTACCTGATCGATTTGAAGGGAGCTTGGAAGAGACCATATCTTCTTCTTCTGCTTCTGCTTCTGCTCAGGTATCTGCCATTGGACGTGAGCAGCAGTCTTTATCTGCCATTGGACGTGAGCAGCAGTCTTTGTCTCCTTTTGAGACATCTGGTACTAACTTTCATTTAAGAGGGCCTTCTCAAAGTTATCATTCTGAGCACCAATTTTATGAAGATCCAAACATCCATAATTTTGCTGTTGCTCAAGCTGATGGTAAGATCAATTGGTTGCACCTACTGTTATATTGTTAATTATTGACTCTGTTAATGATGCCTGCCTTTCCATGTGTGATGCAGAAATCGTTTTTCCAGGAAGGCCTGGAAGTGCTGGTGCTGACCCTTTGAAAGTTTCTGCTGAGATGCAAGATCCTTTGCGTCATCCTTCAAGTCATTTATCCATTGCAAATGAATTTTCAAAAACCAATGCACCTCATCGAGGTGATGAGTTGCTTCCAGAGGCTTGGTCTGATGATCATAGAAGAAATGCTGTGTTTAATCCTAACATTCATCTAGGCACTACTGGTGCTAGGCCATTATCTCACAGGGAGCAAGAACACAATGGTTTGGACCTGGTACAGCACTTAATATCACAAAAGTTGCCCAATGAACCTCTTCAAGAGAAAAATAATTTCTTTCATGCCCTTCCACATTCGACTGGATTTGGTGTGGAGCACATCCATAGTTTTGATCTGATGCAGAGCAATAATCTCAACCATCAGCAGTCAGTCCATCATTCAGCTCCGCATATGGAACATGTTTTGGAACTTCAATTTGAACAGCAGCGGCAGTTGGAACTACAACGGCAGCAGCATCAGTTGGAGCTTCAAAGGCAGCAGCAGTTGGAGCATCAGCGGCAGCAGCAATTGGAGCTTCAGCGGCAGCAGCAATTGGAGCTTCAGCGGCAGCAGCAATTGGAGCTTCAGCGGCAGCAGCAGTTGGAGCTTCAGCAGCATCAATGTCTGTTGGAGCTTCAGCAGCATCAACGGCAGTTGGAACTTCAGCGGCAGCAGGAGCTTCGTCACCACCAAAGTGAACTGTTGCAGCAGTTGCAACAACAACATCTACAGCAGCAGAATTCTCAAGCTCAACAGATTCTTCTTGATCAATTGCTTCAGCATCAGATTTCTGAGCCTGGCTATGGTGAGGATGTATTTGATGCTGCTAGAGACATCCAACTTGATCAGGTTCAGTTACAAAGGCATCTTCTAAGTGAATTGCAGAATAATTCTCAAGCATCAAGGCACCTGGATCCATCACTGGAGCAGATCATCCAAGCAAAGATTAACCAGAGTGCAGTCCAAGGGCAACAGGCTGATTTTTTGGATTTCATGTCGCAAGCAAAGTATGGAAATATGCTTCCTTTGGAGCATCAGCTCCGTCTTCAACGAGAGCAGTTTCAAGTGCAGCAGTTATCTAGGGCGCTGAGCCAACAATTAGGAATAGAGGAGGATAGACAACTTGCTGGTTCTTTGTCTGTAGATGAAATTGGTCAGTTTGTTAGGAATCCTGGCATTTATCCCCAGGCTCAATCAATGGAGTTGAATGGTTCAGATCTTCACCATAAGAGGCTTTCATCTTTTGAAGAGCAAATCAGCAATATTAAAAGGAATCATGCTTTGCGGGAGCAACAGCAGCGAGGAGCTTTTGACCCCAGCCCTACAGCATTTGCGAGGTCTGCTCATTCTGCTGCTGCTCCTGGGATGAAAGTAGACAATGTAAATTCTCTAGATCTTGCTGAACATCTCTATATGCACTCTAACAACCAACTGGGTCCATTTTCTTCTGGTAACCACTCTTTTAGCCAACAAACTTTGGGTGATGTATATGCATCTCGTCCAGATTTAGTCTACCACTCTGGGAAAAATGAGCAGCTAGAAAATAGTTGGGCTGGAAAACAGATGCAACAATTAAATCTTGAAGCAGATTTGCAAAGAAGGGAGTCCGAAGTTGATTCAAGCACTTGGGCATCAGCTGGAGGGATTCATGAAAAGTCTAAGAAAGCTTTAATGGACCTTCTTCACCAAAAAATTGGTATTCAATCGACAAGGTCATCAGAAGGAGATTATCAGTATTCTACTACATCTTCCAGGGGCAGGGAAAGCTTTTGGCCTGTTTCTGAGCCGCAAGCTTCCAATTTTCCTTTTACTCATTTCTCGAATCAGGAAGTTCATGTAAACAACTCATATCTGGAAGGCCCCCAAAGTTCCAATTCAGGTGCCTTATTGCAAGATCATTTGTTTGGGGTTGCTGCCAGTGGTGGCGTCAACCAGGTGGTTAACTGTGAACGAATGCCTCATAAATCCAATCCGCGTTCATTTGCTGAAGATCAGTCATCGTTGTTGGGCGCTGAAGATCTGTCTTCTAGTAGTTATGCAGATGCTAGCTTAGTGTCAAAATCTGCTGTGGATAAGGAATTGGGCGGACTGGAGGGGAAGGAGAAGAAAAATGGATTGAAAAGCATGATTTCAAGGACTGGTTCTCTGTCGGGGTCTGAGGACAATATTTTAGAGCAAGTAGAGATGCCTTTGGACTGTGCTGACCTACAAAGTAGAACCCATATCCATCACAGTTCACTTATTACTGGTAATCTTCAAAAAAAAAAAAAGATCTGAATAAATGGCTGTTAGTTTTTTTTTTTATGAATTAAATCATAAAAGTGAAATGGTGCAGGTGGGAATGGCAGGTTGTACAGTAATGAAATTGGATTAGAGAAATCTGTAGAAGACCCTCCTAATGATAGGTGACACTCTTTTCTCTCTAATGTTGATGTTGGTGATTTTTTTTTTTTGGGGGGGGGGGGGATTTTATTTGCACCGCTATGACGAGTCATCTCATAATTGACATTTGGCACGAGTGCACATCCAACTAACTCTTTCTATAAAGCCATCTAATCTAAATATGCTCGTCTTATTGATAGGTTATTGTCTGGAGTGCCGAAAGGGGTTGATAAAGTTGCACAGATTTCATCATCCCAGGATGTATATTCCGATCAAAACACAGTGCCATTTGTGAAGCAGAAAAGCCTTACAAGTCAGGCAAAGAGGACAGTAGAAACAGAGGCATCGGGCAAGAAAGATGCGAGTATGAGAAGGACCTCATCTTATAATGAGGCTGCAGTGTCTGAAGCATCATTCATGGAGATTCTTAAGAAGCCGGCCCTTCATGGGGCAGAGGTCCCCGTGTATGGCTCTGCTTTTGAGCCACCATCATCTGATGGTGCTTCACAAGTTGGACGATGTGGCAAGAAAAAAGGGAAAAAGGGAAGACAGATTGATCCTGCCTTGCTTGGTTTTAAGGTTACAAGCAACCGCATTTTGATGGGTGAGATCCAGCGTCTTGACGATTAAATTTTCTCATTTACACGCACCATTTCTTGTTGTACATTTTCGCTGTAAATTTTTTTGTTAGTTTTGGTAGGTTAAATGCTTAGCTTGGGCAAACAAACATTTAAGGCGACGAGTAAATGGGAGTTGATATTTGAAATTCATCGATTTTGATTTTTTTCCCTTCTTTACGTAATTTTTTTCCTCCTCTGATAAAAAAATTTTCTTTATTGTACTTGCATATCGAAGTTATTATGGATTCTGATATGTTGGAAACTGACAAGGTGCGAGTATTATGTAACAAAAGAAAAAATAATGCTACGTGTTGTGGTTATGGTTCTCGATTTCGAATTTGTTCTACTTTTTTTAAGGTTAAGTCTCTTGAGTTTTGCGCGTATAGGTTGATCTTCCGTTCTATCCCTGTGTATTTTTTTCCCATTATCGAAGAGCTTTAAGAATGCATAAATTTTGGGATATCAAAGGAAACAACATGAAGATAATTGAGATCTTAGTATTCGATAATCGACTATGATCCTTATTAATTTTTTGCTCCATCTAAAGTGTCAGCATAGTGGTTACCCTCTCAAAAGGTATGTTGGACATATGTACCGGGGAATTTCATCAATAAAGTTACTGCAATTTTGAATGAGCTCCGAGTAAAATATTTTCATTTGTTTCATAAGATCAATAACAACCAAGCTTAACAGTAACATGGTTAATGTTCATTCTCTGAGCGAACCCAAACAACCCAGAGTTGGTCCATAATGTTGGTAGTGTGGCCAAGGTTAAAGTGACTATCAGCAACCCAATTGCCACTTATCATGTATAATGGCTCTCGTGTTAGTGACTCTTGTATTATCAATGGAGGTTCTGTCAACAATTGACTTTGAACAAACCTTGTAAAGGGATTTTGCTTGACTTGAAAAGATGAGGGATAACCACAATCTAGATCCATGGGAAAGAGTGAAGAATTCCATTGTGACAGAGAGAGAGCTCTGGACTGAATATCACTACCACTTAAGGGTGTATCAAAGATGACTACATTTCTAGCAATTCAAATGCTTGTGAGGAAAAAAGCAAACATGGTTAGCCAAGGGATACATGATAAGGAAAAGGTGATTTGGAAGTTCTTAAAGCCAATATGAGAATATTCCTTTGAGCGCTAGAGTTTAAACCCCACCAAAAAGAGTTCACCATCTTTTGTAGAGCATCACAAGAATTAAGGGGAGCAAAAAGACGCTTGGGCAATCGTTTTTAAAACCACCTCCTTCCTGAGCTTTGACAGAAGTTTATTCTTCCAGCTATAAATCCTTTTACTCAGACGATCCCAAAGAAAGGAGAACACTTATTTCTTTTTCTTTCCCACAAGCAATGGCAACCCCAAATAATGACTATGGTTCAAAGGGGCCCAGACCCCCAAAGAAGAGCACACCATTTGTTTATCTAAAAGTTTAGTGTTAGAGTTAAATAGAATTCTAGATTTATGATAATTAATAGATTGACCCGAAGTCACCTCATAAGTAGAAAGAATAGTCTTAATGAATTGGCACTTCCCATCCTTTGTCTTGAAAAAGAAGAAGTTATCATCGGCAAACAAAAGATGTGAGACACTCGAACTCCCTCTACAAATAGAAATATCATGTAGCTCCTTCTACTCTCCGCTTGCTGTAGAAGAAAATTAAGCCTTTCAGTACACATAATAAACAAATATAGAGAAAGCAGATCACCTTAGTGAAGACCTCTACTTGAAATAATTAGCCCAAATCCAACCTGTTAAATGCCATATTATATTTAACCCGTCACATTCCAAATTTGGTGGATTCGAGAGAAAGACAAATAGATGTGAAGGTTATTTGTTTTGGCGCACTTTGGTAGTTAGTTCGCCAATTTATAAACTTCTGGTGAACTAATGTTTGTCGCTTAAAGTATTCGCCCATAGAAGTATTTAAGGATTTATTCTTATAATATTCTTCAATTGAAGGAAGAGTATGACAAGCAAAGAGTACGCATCAAAATGTTGATTGAGCATGATGCACCTACTAAGTATATGTTAAAGTTGTAAGGGACTAAAATATCTTTAAGGCCATGCTATATACGAGTTATCGCCATAGGTATGGTACGCCAAGTGTGCTCTAAAGATGTAGAATATGGGTTTTGTAATATGATTGGTTGGGAGTCAACTAAGTTAACAGAATAGTCGCCAGCATCATACTCGTAACCGTTTTTGTTTAAGTAAGTTCGTATATTGTTTAAACTTTTTTTTTGTTACTTTTGGTAACATGTTAACTATTATTCATGTTAGGCATAGTTTAAATTGAATAATAAATGACAATTGGTGATTTTGGACTAAATTGTGATATTGGCTAAATTATGATTATGTTGAAAAATGAAAATTTTATAGTTGTGAGCTTATTGTGGTACAATAAAAATGAAGTTATTTTATTGAGAAACGAAAAGTGACCCGTAAAAACCTCATGAATGCTTAGGATACAATGACATGTCATTAGGGTTATTATAGTTTGGGTGCTGGTCTTGGATGTCCTACCGATGGCTGAGGTGTAACACTCCATATTCGTCGGTAAAACAAGGTTACAGAGCATTATCGAGGTTTACAGATCAATCAAACAGAAATTTCAAATGTTTCATTACATATCAATATTCATAATAAAACCAATTAAAATTATATATATTGTCCCTTAAACGAGCCAAACCACTTAAAGAAGCATCACTGTACACAATAAAATCCTTTCCTGATTCGGGTAATGTTAAAACTGGTGCCTCAGTTAACATTTGCTTCAATGTCTCAAAACTCTTCTGACATTGGTCATCCTAAATAAAAGAAACATTCTTCTGTAGCAACTTAGTCATCGGCATGGCTATTTTTGAAAATCCATTTACAAATCTTCTATAATATCCAGCCAAACCAAGAAAACTACGTACCTCAGACACATTTTTCGGAGCTTTCCATTGAACTATGGCTTCAATTTTCTTCGGATCAACTCTGATTCCTTCCGCTGATACTACATGTCCCAGAAATACAACCTCTGATAACCAGAACTCACATTTACTTAATTTCCCATACAATTGCTTTTCCCACAAAATCTGTAACACTGTTCTGAGATGCTTATCATGCTCTGTTTCTGTCTTCGAATAAACAAGTATATCATCAATGAAGACCACAACAAATTGATCCAAATACGGCTGAAATATACGGTTCATCAGATCCATGAAAGCAGCTAGAGCATTAGTCAATCCAAATGGCATTACTAAAAATTCATAATGACCATACCTCGTACGGAAAGCTGTCTTCGGTACATCACATTCTTTTACTTTTAGTTGGTAGTAACCCGATCTCAAGTCTATCTTTGAAAATACAGAAGCTCCTTTCAGCTGATCAAATAAATCATCAATACGAGGGAGTGGATATTTGTTCTTGATTGTTACTTTATTCAACTATCTATAATCAATGCAAAGTCGCATCGAACCATCTTTCTTTTTAACAAATAATACTGGAGCTCCCTACGGTGAAATACTCGGTCGAATAAAACCACGATCTAACAAATCTTGCAACTGTATCTTTAACTCCTTCAATTCAGTAGGTGCCATACGATAAGGGGGTATAGAAATTGGAGCAGTACCCGGATAAACCTCTATAGCAAATTCAACTTCTCTGTCAGGTGGTAAACCCGGTAGTTCCTCTGGAGAAATATCTGGAAATTCGCAAACTGTTCGGATCTTACTGCATTGACTATCCACTGTATCTGAATTAATAACATAAGCCAAGTATGCTGTACAACCCTGCTGTAACATCTTACTAGCTTTCATTACTGAGACAACACGTGTTGGTCCACTGTTTCGAATACCCTTTACCTCAATATTGTTTCCATCATCAGCCTGAATACTGAACTTCTTTTCATAGCAGTCTAAAATTACACTGTGCTAGGACAACCAATCCATACCCAATATTACATCAAAGTCTCCAAATGGCATAATCAATAGATTAACCGGAAAAATTTTATTTTGTATAACCAACGGGCATCTCGGACAAACTTGATTCACTAATACCATCTGTCCTAACGGACTTGACACTTCTATTGCTACACTAGACATCTCAAATTCTAATTTTCCCAATTCAACCAATTTTGAATTTACATATGAATGCGAAGACCCAGGGTCAATTAAAACATAAACAGGTTCGGAATACAATAAGAATATACCTATTACAACATCATGTGCATCCCCCTCTTCTCGAGTTCTGACCATATAAGCTCTAGCTGGAACTCTGACCTCCGACTGCTGTGTAACAACATCACTACTTCCTCTAGTACTACTTCCTCGAGATGCAAAACCACCTTTGCCCGATCCTCTGCCTCTGGCAGTAGATACTGATCTCTGTGATGTCGCAGGTGTAGTATTATCAACTTTCGGGCAGTCTTTAATAAAATGTTCTGTAGATCCACATCTGAAACATCCTCTAGTCGATCGCCAACATTCACCTCTGTGTCTTCTCCCATAATGCTCACATTCTGGAATAGTAGTATCTCGAGATGGACCTCTTACACTACCAGTAGAGACTGTAGTTTGCTTCCCCTGACTCTTTCCTCCTCTATCTGATCTGAAGCTAGATCTCCAACCACTTCTAGAGTCTCGGAATCTTTTCGGTAATAGATTCGAACTTGTAGTTCCCGTACGTTTCCCAACCGATTTAGAAGGTTCAGTCTTTTTATCAAGCCCCAGAACTTGTTCTATCATCTTAGCCCGTTCAATCAGATCAACAAATGCAGTAATTCGCTGAGATATCAGTAACACTTTTATTTCTTCTCTTAGTCCCCGTAAGAATCTTTTACAACTGTCGGCTTCAGTCGGTATAAATTCTGATGCATATCTGCCAAGTCTTGAAAATTCCCGTTCATAATCTATTACTGTCATTTCACCTTGTTTCAAAGTCAGAAATTCTTATTTCTTGTCTTCAATATATATTTCCCCGATATATTTCTTCTGAAACTCTTTCTGAAATAAATTCCATGATACCTGATCAGTCGGCAAGTGTCGGATAACAGATTCCCACCATAAATATGCCTCACCCTGTAATAAAGATACGGCACACAACAGACTTTCTCGGGGAGTACACTCTAACTGTTGTAAAATTCTTTTTGTCGCTTCTATCCAATTCTCAGTTACTGATGGATCAACACCTTTCAGACCCGAAAATTCCGTGGCACCGTATTTTTTCAATTCCTTAATCGGGGCCCGTCTAGGAACAGGTACAGATGTGGTAGCAGGTACAGTTCCCGCTACTCGCTGGAGAGCATCAACTAAAACTCTTAACATGTCAGGTTCATTTCTATATTTTTCATCTCTTTCCCTAATGTTTTCTTCTTCTACCTCGGGAGGTTGGTCTATAAACGGGTTCACACTAGGTGTGGCTGATTCACTTTCATTTAAATCAATTGATGGATCATCTGACATCTTTAATCTCTATAAAACAGAAACAATTAAATAGGTTAGCATTCAAAAATCCCGACTCAATTCCAACTCAAATGTGGCATGTACTTCTAGACTTACTTACGAATTCAATTTTAATCTGAGAATCGGCTAAACCTATAGCTCTGATACCACTAAATGTAACACCTTCTAACCCCAAACCAATCCCAGAATAGGGTTACAAGGCATTACCAGACAAATCAGACAATTTACAGATAATTCTTAATAAATAAATAAACTAGAAAATTATTATTTAACAATAAATAATAGTATAATCCTAAATGCATATAAATTATATTTTACTTTACTAATTGATTTCATTCATAAATTTTTTTTTTTATAAAAATTTCGGCAGCATTTTTCTTTATTTTTACATAAACCTCCTGCAAGTTCAAACCAGAAATAAACCATTCCAATTCACTTCCACATAACATATAACTATATACCATTCATTTCATAAATTTAGGAATCATCCATTCATTCGTCAAACTCCTTAAAGTTGATACACCATCTTTCACATTCAAAATATTAAATATGTACAAGTGACAACCTAAAACCTAGTACATGCCACATTACCAGAAGATAAGATTTTCACCACAAAATGAGCTGGAGTCGGAGATGATTTTGAATGCAAAACCGGACTCTACTTTACCTAACCTGCGCACGGAAAACAACCGTACGCTGAGTATTGGAAATACTTAGTGGTATTATCATAATTCAATTCATAACATTAAATCAAGTTCAAAGCATAAATGCACAAGTAGTCAATTGAATATGCCAATTCATGTCATATTAATATCATTCAAATGATTATAAAGTTTTCACCAACATGTAAACACTTAATTCATAACACTTTCATGTATACATAATTCATAAACATAAAGTTCATGCTTTCAACTTCATAACACAATTTCTTTTCACATTTCGTATCATCATTTTCTTTCACCTTTCATTCGATAATTCAGATAACCAGATTCAAATAATTTTGCTCATTTCACTTATAGGCCCTATTAACCTGACTCGGACCAAGGTGGATACGCGGATCCAACCAAACACACCAGAATGGCGACCAACGCCTCATCGGATAGTTCGAAGTAAATCAGATCTATGGCACACCAAGTACCTCATCGCCAAGCGGAAGCAATGTGGCTACCAAAGCCTCATCGAAACTATCCGAAGTAAATCTATGGCACACCTAGTGCCTCATCGACTCGAGGTCGAAGAATCCCTGAACACTTCCAATCCTATGGCATGCCAATTATATCCACTAAGCCCGACTAGTTAATAGGGTTTCGATCACATTTCCATTTCCGAAACATTTTCACATTTCAATCAATTCTCTTATATTTCTCAATGTAATCACAAATAATCAACAATTCACATTCAAGTCATTTTCATGCACATTCATATATATATAAACAATTAAATATGCAATAATAAATACTTTGAATTATGATAATACAAACCGATTTCTCCGAGCTATTCCTCGACTACTTTCTCTTTCCCCTTCGTATTGGATGCCTCAGTTTCTTTGTTTGCTACGAAAATTAGCATAATTATAATTAATTAATATAATACAATTCAATTTAATTCATGAGCCTAAACATGCAAATTTGACCATTTTTAAGATATATATATATAATTTCACCATTAAGCTGTCTATTTGAGTCATTGTTACTAAATTATTTATATCTTGAGCTACGAAACTCCAAATTAATATCCGTAAATTTTCCTTGAAACTAGACTCATATATCTTTTCACCATAAAATTTTCAGAATTTTTGGTCTAGCCAATTAGTACAGTTTATTCATTAAATACTCCCCTGTTACTCCCTTCGACAGTTCTGACCTCTCTCTACTAAAAATCAATTATCTCATTGTACAGAACTCGAATAAGGTTCTTGTTTATTTCTTTTGAAACTAGATTCATTAAGGAGTTCACACATATAAATTACACTCCATAATAATTTTTTTACAATTTTTAATGATTTTCTAAAGTCAAAACAGAGTGTCTCGGAATCACCCTGAACCAGTCTTACAAAATTTCAAATATCTCTTGATTCATAAATTCATTGCTTACACTGTTTCTACTATAAGAAACTAGACTCAATAAGCTTTAATTTCATATCTTATTCATCCTCTAATTCAATTCTTACAATTTTTAGTGAATTTTCAAAGTCAGACCATTGCTACTTCTCAAAACTGTTTTGATGTAAAATGCTAATAACCAAATTTATAACACCAATTTACACCTTATTTCTATTCAATTTCCATCAAAATATTCATATAACTATCAAATTTTCATCATTTTTCCATAATTCCGAATTTCTTTCAATTTAATCCCTAAAACTCAAAACTTATAGCCTGTTTTACAATTAAGTCCCTAATTCAATTCAAATTCATAATTCTATCAAATTAATCCCTAATTTCATCATTTCTTCAACATAAACCCTAATCAAACCTCCATTAATTTTCAATATTTTCTCATGAATTCAAGAAAATCTTTCTCTAAAGCTTCAAAAATACCAAAATTAGAAAGGAAATGGCTTAATTAACTTACCAAATAAATTTTCAAGCTTCAATTCTCCAAATTTTCCTTTTTCTTTTCTTTCTTTCCTTTCTTTCTCTGTTTCGTGACTTCTCTGTTCTTTCTTTCTATCTTTTTATTTCATTTCTTTTATTATTTCTTTTATTTATTTTATTCCTATAATCAATTATAAAATATCTAATTAATATCAAATAAAATTAATACATATGTATTATGCACATACATACACATGTATTATCTATCACCATACACTTGTCATTATCAAAACAATTTAATAAAATATAATATCACATAATTATTAATAATTATTATTTTACTTAATTAATAAGTAAATACACATACATAATACAATTGTACCAATAATATAAATACACATGTATTTATCCATCATTCACACATGTCACTTACTTTGGTTTAATTACTAATTTAATCCTTTAACAAATTTTCTAATCTATACTTAAACTTTTGCACTTTATTCAATTTAGTCTTATCTACTAATTGTTTCTAATTAAATTAGATTCACTTAATCAAAATCTAGTTTAACTCATAATTATCCTCATAAATATTTTTAATAAATATTTACGGACTTAATTTCCTAAGACGGAGGCCCTACGACTCGTTTTTCCGGTGCCCGGGAATTTGGGTCATTACACACACGGCCGTGTGACTCACATGGTCAAAAGACACATCCGTGTCTCAGGCCGTGTGGGCATTCAAAATAAGGACACATGGCCGTGTTCAACCCGTGTCCATACCCATGTAACTTTTTGACTTGAGTCACATGGCCAAGTCACACGCCCGTGTGCTAGGCCGTGTGAGTATACTGACTTGCATTCTTATGATAATACATGATACAGGGGACACACGGCCGTGCCACTTGATTGTGTGTCACATACGGCTGAGACACACGCCTGTGTGGATGAAAATAAGCCATTTTTCTAAGCCACATTTTTCACCCAAATTGACACCAACCTAGCCTCAACAAATTGCACATTAACAAGCCATAACAAGTCATTCAACACAAGCTAAAATCAAGTCTTAAGCATATATTATCACTACTTACAACTAATAAACCTTTAGACACCTCAAATGACAACTTAGAAAAATGTCAACCAAGTATCCAACCTTATCTAATTAGTTTATCTAACCAAGTTACGAAAGTTCACTATAACTCAATTACATACATACATATATCACTTATACTAACATCACTATCATGCCTTAATTTCATACCAATATGTGAGTTGGTTATATAAACAAAATATTATTTATAATATTTTCATAAGCTAAACTTTGACTAAGTATGTACGAAAGCCTATACATGCCATATAAATCTTATTGAACGTTTCAAAAACTACCGAGATAAACTGGATAGTGTGGCTTGAGTGCTAATCTGATCATCCAACCTTTTGAAAATATACAAGACATTAAACAATACAAATAAGCTTAACAAAGCTTAGTAAGTTCGATGGGTTAAATAAGAATCTTACCGAACCTACTACAACAAGTCAAATAAATAAAATTATTCATGTCAACTTCCTGTTATTTACAACTTCAATTAATAAATACATCTGTATTCAAATTAATACAAAATAAATAACATGTCTTTCAAATTCACTAAATAAATCACCTTACCGAATTTTTTCTATTCGAAGAAAGACTTACGGATAAGAGTACATCGTTAACAGAAGCTCATAAGAGCTGATCCATCTAAATATGCCAACAAAAGCTCGAAAGCTAAACAAAAGCTCATAAGAGTTGAACAGAAGCTCGTAAGAGCTAATTCACCCAATTACGCCAAAAAAAAGTAAAACACGAGAGTTCGCAACAAATGCTGAACCCCGGTTTACTTGGGTAAAATGCTGACATATCCCTCCAATACCCTCATACGCCAAATTACGATTGTACTCAAAGTCCACATTCCATTCAAACTGAATATCCAATTCAATGTTATAATTCCAAAAATAATTATTTCCAACAATAGAATAAATGCATAATACCATTCATCAAATTTATACAAATATTAAATTTTAACCGTACGAACTTATGTGGATTGAATTGTTGTAATTGTTGAAGTTCAGGGACTATTATGCTATTTTTTCTTTTTCACGAGTATCTACGGGATCTTGATCTAAAATATAAAATTATTTATTTATTAGCATATATTCCATTTCCAATTCATTTTACAATTAATACACTTTTATTTTTTTAAGTTTACACAATTACCCCAAACTTTTACACTTTTTGGAATTTAATCCCTTAATTAGTTAATCTATCAAATTAACTAATTTTCTCAATAAATAATCTATTCAAATATTCTAGGCCTTCATAAAGCCCTTAATAAACCAAAAATTCACTATTAAACCCTAATATTTTAACATTTTCACAATTTAATCTTAAAATTAATATTTAACAAAATCATTTTATAAAATCATCATACAACAAAATCAAAGCTCTAAATATACGTTATTCTTCAAAAACATCTAATATATATCAATAGAAACTTCCAAAATTTTTAATAAAAATCAAAAACAAATGTATGGTTTAGTTAGATCTAATTACAACAATCTCAAAAATATTAAAATTACAAGAAATAAGTAAAAATTGAACTCACATAAAGAAAAAATTGAAGAACTAGCGTAAAACTTTCTCTCATATGGCGGTTTAGGCTGAAACAAGAGGAAGAATGCATAAAAATAACTTTCAAATTCAATTGGTTTTATTTTAATTTCAAGTAAATTACCATTTTGCCATTCAATGGCTATATTTAATTATTTTACCTTATTATGCCGCCTCATCTTTTAATTTAGGTTTTTTTATTACGTAAGTTCTTCTTCATTTATTAATCAAGCCATTTAATCACTTAAATATTATAATTAGCAATTTTACACATTTTTTAATTTAGTCCTTTTTAATTAATTAACTATCGAAACGTTAAAATTTTTCAACAAAACTTTAATACCATCTTAATGACACTCCGTAAAAATTTATAAAAATATTTACGGCTCAGTTTATAAAAATGAGGTCCTCATACCTTACTTTCTAAAACTACTTGACTTAGTGTCTTACCACTCAAACCTAATAAATCATTCTAAAACATAAATTACCAATTCAAAAACCTTTTTAAAACCATATTTGACTCGTAAATATTAAATAATAATATTTACGATCTTACTCGCTGGACTTGGTTGCCTCGTACCACTATTTCTGATACTACTGAAAAATCAAGCTGTTACACGAAGTCCTACAGTGTGAACAGGCCCATTTCATAGCTCGTGTAAGCATTTACAGTTACAGTCACGCTTTGCGTGAGCATTGTTCTCGCGTATCCGACATTATTTCATTTGGTTCATCAGGTGTTAAATGTGTAAAACGAAACAACTATATGGAATGAAACAATTAATGGAGAATTTGATATGAAATATTGAAACAAAATGTGATATACAAAATGATTACATGTTAAATGTATAAAATAAAATGGTTACTCAAAACGGTTATATGAAATGATTCAATGGAATGGTAATATGAGATGGGTATACAAAATATTTCTATAAATGAGTATATGAAATGATTATATGAATTTATTATATGAAAATATTTATATGAAGTGATTGTACGAAATGCTTATATGGATAGATATGTAAAAAGGGACATTTAAAATGAACATTTGAAATGGAAAGATAAAATGTTAAATGAATAGATGTTGTATGAATGGTATATCAAATGTGTTTACTAGTATATGTTTTATAACAGAATAAAGTTATAAGTTTCGTATTTGCAAATGTACTAACCTTGTGAGACTTGTAATATGTATATGTTAATAATGAACTCATGACCTTATTTATGAATTTAATTGCGAAATGTTTAGGTTACAACCATTACAGTAAAAGTTATGTTCAATACGAACTTACTAAGCTTTATGCAAGTTTACATCATTTTGGTTTTTCTTCATTGTAGGTCATTGGTTATGAGCTGTCGATTGCATTGCTTTTGGATATTATACTATCCGGCAACTTAATCGGTAACTAATTGTTCACTTTGGTCCGTTATAAGTGGCATGTAAACAGGGTTTTGGTATATATATGTTATAAGCATTATGGATATGTTTTGTATCAATTGAAGTATGAGATGTGTTTATTGATGTGAAGCTTAATTAGTATTGTGGTTGATTGTGGTGTGTGATGGCAATGGTATGTCTATTATATAAGTGTTTTTGGCCATATGCTATATGCCTTATGAAAGTGGTTTGATGTTTGATTCAATGGATGTGTATGAAATAGATGCATAGATATATTAAATTGGTTTATAAGGTAGGAACATGTGTATATTGAATGTGAATTTGGAATAGTGTTTGATTCCAGTGCCAATGGGGCATATTAGTTAGGCACAATAGGTTGTATATTTGTGGTATGCTTTTATCATATTTAGATGTGTTTTGAATTGGTGGAAAAGTTTGGAAATGGTTTGGCTTGGTGCCTAAGAAATAGTTGATGAATTGGCTTGCATTAGGGATCATTTTGGATGCACATAGCCATGTGCTACACACGACCACCCCTCACGACCGTGTGTCTTATTGATTTTTAGGTGCGGGTTTGACCCACACGGTTACATGTTGTTACACGACTTAGAG
Source organism: Gossypium stocksii (assembly GCA_020496765.1). Lineage (NCBI taxonomy): Eukaryota > Viridiplantae > Streptophyta > Magnoliopsida > Malvales > Malvaceae > Gossypium > Gossypium stocksii. The sequence continues at coordinate 6,802,763 of CM035626.1, read as the reverse complement.
ACATGATCGTGTAACCCTATTTTCAAACTATACACAACTTGGTCATACGGTCGTGTGACCCCTGTTATCAAATTTTCTACATTTTTCTATTTTACTTCAAATTAGTCCCTAATTGTTTCCAAATTGATTTTTAGGTTCCATAAGCTCGAAATAATGCTCGAAATTATATATATGCTATGAATGATGATTGGATTTGAATATATATATTTAAATTAATAATTGAATGGTTTTATGTTGTCACTTGATTTAATAATACCTTGTAACCCTAATCTGGTGACGGATACAGGTTAGGGGTGTTACACATAATTTGTTCTTAATTTATTCTTGAAAGAAATAGTTAATTATGATAAAATGATATTAGTGATGAACAAGTTTGAGGTGTGTATAAATATGACTACTTGATTCGATTGAGTTATGTCGAATTATATAAATAATTGTGATTGTGAATTGTTATTAATAATGTGCTACTATTTATGATACAATGAGATTTAGTAATAAACTATAAAGAATAAAGCCTTATTACACATTACTTCGGTAATATACCAATGAACACTAGGTGCATATTACTTTGGACATATCGATAAGCATTAGGTGTATATATATCTAGCACCTGATGTAACACCCCTAACCCATATCCGTCATCGGAACAGGGTTACAAGGCATTACAGGGATTTATAGAATATTTACAGATAAATCAAGTCGATTACTATTCATTTCCCGGAATTAGTCATAACGTCCCTTATATGGACCCTCGAGGCCCAATACATGTAATAGAACCGAGTATGGACTAAATCGGGATCTCAGGAAATTTTTCGTAAAATTTTAAATTTTTTTATATAAAAGAGTCACACGCCCGTGTGGTAAGGGACACGCCCATGTGGTCAGGCCGTGTGGTTTCACACGCTCGTGTCCCCAACCCGTGTAACTCTTTGACTTGTAACTCATGTAGAAATTGAATTCACACGGCCAAGTCACATTCCTTTATGCTAAGCCGCGTGGTTAATTTATTTTCAAAAATTAAGTGCAGGTTTCACATGGCCAAGATACATGCCCATGTTTTAGGTCGTATACTTCACACGGTTGAGACACACGCCCGTGTCTCTGCTCATGTGCTCAATTCAGAGCATTCCGTTTCTCAATTTTTAGGATGCAGGGGACACACGGCCAGGCTACACGCCTATATTCAAGACCGTGTGTCATACACGGCCAAGATATACGCCCATGTATCTACCAGTGTGGACAAAATAAAGCCATTTTTCTAGCTTTATTTCTCACCCAAACTTTGCCAATGACCTACACCAAAACTTTCATTCATATACCAACCAATTCAAGTATCATAATCAAGTTAGTTTTAACACCTAACATGGTACACCATTACATGCATTCATGTTTATAATCTAACCCTTTTGTGAACATACATGTTAATATAATTTAAACAACCACACTAACACATGGATATTTATCATGATATAACCTTATAATTTTACCAAAACAATTCTTTGCTAGCCATTTCAAATGGCTAGATTACAATCAAACATTTATATGACAATATGGCCAATTAGCCTATACATGCCATTATAACCATAATTAATTTACCGTATATACCAAAATGAGATGATGGATAGTGTGAGTGATCTCCTCCAAGCTTCCAATCCAACGAGTTTCCGATTTACTATAAAACAGGGAAATAAAAATAAGTAAGCATATAATGCTTAGTAAGTTCGTATAACATGGTACTTAACTTACCATTTATTTTATTTCAAGATAAACATCTAAGGCATATTCATTCAATTTGATCTCAAGCCCTACACATATCATCATTGCCCTTGTTAGTAATATTTTTCCATAATAGCACCAAGAAACATATATGGGCTCAACAACAATCAGGTTTTCAGGCACATATGCTTTCCACATCATGAATTCATTTAACATGTATAAATCATATCTTTATATTACAAGTATATTTTCATCATAATTCATCTCAATTTCAGATTATTTCATGTCAAAACTTTACTCATACAATTCAAAATATCAATGCCACACGAGTAGTACACTCAAAGTGTACAAATCTATAATCAAAGATGAGCATATTCATTAAATAAATTCCATGTACAAATAGCATCGTCTCATATTTCCATATATCAATTATCATGTATCATCATTTTCATGTATTTCAGGCAGATACGTATAATAACTCATTTTATTATTCATATATTCTCATGTCTGGATTTTTATCCATTGAATTTATTCAGAATATCAATGGACACACAGGTAGTACACTTGAGGTGTACAAATCTATCCTCATAGATGAATATGTTCATCAAACAAATTTCCATGTTCATATATCATAATTTCATACTTTCATATTTCAGAAAACATCATTTTCATGTACTTCAAGCATATACATGTAAAAACCCATTTCTTTTCGTGTCAGGGTTTTACCAGTTGAATTATTGAAAATATCGATGGATATTCAAGTAGTACACACAAAGTGTACAAATCAATAAATCCGTCAATTCATATTCAGAGGTACCCATTTGGGCACTTAATCAGGAAACATACTCTCGAGCCACATATCATATAACAGGATTACCAGTCCAGGCTAAATCTTTTCTATAACATATTCTTAAAAGAGCTCAACTAGGATTACCAATCCAGGCTAAATCCTAATTGTAACATATGCTCGAGAGGGATTATATCAGGATTACCTGTCTGGGCTAAATCCTATCTGTAATGAGGTCAATAAGATTACTCTTCCGAGCTAAATCCCGTCAGCAACAAATGTAAAACCTCATTCATATCAGAAAATCACATATCCACCGATTTTTCATTTATTCAAACGGGATTTGACATTTATCAGGCAATTGTCGAGTATGTGATCAATCTCATATATTTATGCATTTATGCAATTCAAATGTTCACCTTCAACTCAAACATAAAAATAACATTTTCATTATTTATCACTTATTGAGTATTATCATTTATTTTAGGCACTTTCATTTATCGGACTTTAACGAATATGTGATCATTTCACATATTTATGGCATTTATACAATTAACAAACACAACATTTAATTCAAGCATATAAATATACACAATTTAGTTACACGAACTTACCTCGACAAATGTTCATGTACGTAAAATCTACTATTCTGACATTTTCCTCTTTTCCTTGTTCTAACTCCCAATTTGGTTTATCTGGATCTATATGAGTAAATTTAACATCAACTTAATACTATTTAAACTCAATTCAGTCCAATTTACATATTAGGCAAAATTACCATTTTGACTCTAAACTTTTAATTAATGATGATTTAGTCCCTAGGCTCGGAAAATGAAATTTATGTAATTTAATCCTTATTCCAATCCTAGATGAATTTTACATGTAACATTTACAGCCCATGTATTTCATAAAATTTAGAATTTTTCTTCAATTTTCACAACTTTACAATTTAGTCCCTAAATCATGTTTCACTAAAATTCTCTTTATAAAAGTTGTTTCTCTACTAACAACCTTTCATTTTCTTCCATAAATTTCCAATTTTCGACATATTCATCCATGACATAACTTCTATACTTTGATAACTTTTCAAATTAATTCCCCAAATAGATAGATTAGACTATCCAAATTTCAAAAATATAGAAATTATTAAAACCGGGACTTGAATACTTACCTAATTTGGCCAAGAAAGCTTGCTTTGTCTTTCGTAGGGTTTCCATGGAATATTTTGGGAAGAAGATGATATCAAATGATTTTTATTTCTATTTAATTTTTTTATCATCTTTTAATTTTATCACTTTCCAATTTAGTCCTTAGCCTTTTTCTAATTTTCCATGGATGAATCATCCAAAAATATCTACTACCTTTTCATTAATGGAATAATTATCGTATAAGGACCTCCAATTTAAAGTTCTATAGCTACTTAATCCCTTTAACTATTAGAACTCAACTTTTACACTTTGTGCAATTTGGTCCTTTATCAAATTAAACATGTAATCGATAAAATTTATTTACGAAATTCTCACACAATATTATTATCATACTATAGATCATAAAATAGTATTAAAATAAATTTTCTATCCGAACTCGGATCTGTGGTCCCGAAACCACTGTTCTAATTTTATCAAAAATTGGGCTATTACACCTAACGTATATTATTTCGGTAGTTCTCCTTACAAAATTAAGAAAATAAAGTTTCATATCTATAAACCTAGCTTTTTCTAATTATCTCCCTACAAACATGCAACAGTCACTAAAAATCACTAAATCTTGCACCGGCTCCTCGCAACACTGCTAACAACTTGACCAACTCCTTGCCACCATTGTGAATGACAAGAGGAAATCAACACTAAAAATAACAACTGAATAAATTACTAACTATGGTATCTGCAAGTGTGACAAGTCAATTGTAATATTTGTAGTATTACAATAGAACACTAAAATCTTCCAAGAATCAAACCTAAAGGAGTCAACGATTTAATGATTTCTATTCAATCAAGCATGAAAAAAAGGAGTCTAGCTAGCTACTCACTAATGTCTATATTACGGAAAAACATAATTTAAAGATTAATTAAGCTAATTAATTACCTAAAACAGAAAATTACTAAATTGTAAATAAAGTGAAGTATAAAACTACCAAATACAGTAACAGGGAGTAGTTGGTTGATTTCCATGTTGTTAATTAACCTTTGAATTAAGGATTTAAATCGCTAATAGTTCTAAATTGGTTCTAGTTTACCTTTCAGTCTCAACTTTACCAAATTAGACAAATTAGTCCGGTTTATCTTTCAACCTCACCTGACTAACCCAGGATTAATAAATTTGTAACACCACTCACCCGTAACCGTCACCGGATACGAGGACGAGGTGTTATTGAATAAACACTCGCTCGATCAATTGAGTTCGAAACACAATTTTTGTGTAAAATTTAAAACTTTTTCGTTAATGCACAAGAATTTCTCATTATGGGCCTACGAGGCCCAAACGATACATTAGGTGCGATCCAAAACCAAATCGAAACTTTTCGAACACTTATGAAATTTTTCCCAAACGGTGTCACAGGCCCGTGTGACTTAGGACATGCCCATGTTAAGAACATCGAGCATTCTGTTTCTTTCACACGGCTGTGGCACATGCCCTTGTGCAGACCGTGTCCTCCACACGGCTGAGACACACGGCCTTGTCTCTGCCTGTGTGACCACACTTAGGCTATTTTCCAATCCCTTAGTGTGCTCTTAAACTCTTCACACTGATATACATTGCATAAACGTATAACATATCCTTCACTACTCTTATCTAGACTATCAAACACATGAGATATGCCTAATCTCATTTAACATTTTCCGCAATATATGCACAAGAACAGGCTTATAAATCCATAACCGCTAAGGACCACATTTCATGACCTTATACAAATTGATGACATGAGCCGATATATTTGGCCATTTCACAAGAATACAACTATCTGTAACTATATCTTAATACATGCCACTCACGCAGAAGCAAATGGGAATGGTTATTACTCCATCTTGACAAATTGATAGTGTGTTACCGCCTTCGACGATCTCCAATCCCGAGCCGACCTGACAACACTAAAAGAAATAAAGGGGGTGTAAGCTTTAAAGCTTAGTAAGTTGGCATATAACAATAAGAAATTTAATTAACAAAACATTTCCATTTTCCTAAGGAGTATTCTTAAGAAAATAGAGGCATTATCCATATGGTTTCTGTAACGACCTCAAAAGTATAGGTAATCAGAAAATGTGTTATCGGGTCTCCGTTTTTAGTAAAACAGATTTGTAAATATTTTTAATAAATATTTGCAAAGTTAGTTATGTGTTTAATTAAGTTTTGATTAGATGAAATTAATTATATGTTTAATTAGGCTTTGATTAGATAAATTTAGCCTAATTTAAGACAATTAGTAGAAAGGACTAAATTGAAATAAGAGTAAAAGTTGAATTAAAGATTAATAGAAATTATAAAGGACCAAAATGGCAATTATGCCATTTGTTATTTGATGAAGCAGCAATTGTTGATAAAAATCTAAGATTTTTATTGTTGTATTATATTAAATTATAATGTATATTATTAACTTATAGTTTTATATTAGATATTTTTATGAAATTTATTAATTATTATATATTAATAATAAGATGATGACAAATGTGTGGTGATTAAAATATACATGTGTAATAATAAAAATGTATACAAATGTAAAATAAATATTGGTTATTAAATAGATATTTATTAACTTATTATATATATATATATAGAAAACAAAACAAAGTAAAGAAAGAAACAAAAGAAAGAAAAAGAGAAACAGAGAGCAAACGGGAAAGGAAGGGAGAAGTAGAGAAAGAAAAAGAAAAAGGAAAAACTATGGTTTTGATGCTTAAAGCTTTAATAGGTAAGTTAATTAGGCCCTTTCCTTTTAATTTTGATGTTTCATAAGCTTTAGAATAAAGTTTTGATGAATTTAAGTTAAGATCTTTGAAGTTTTAAGGTTTATGAACATAGTATATGTTGAACAAAAAGTTGGAATAGGGGTTTAATTGATAGAATTTTAAGTGAGAATGAAAGAGAGGATTAAATTGTAAAAGATGCCATAAATTTTATGTAGTAGGGATTGAATTGGAATAAGTTTTAAATTTGAGTTTTAATATGAATATTGGATAGTTAAGTTAAATATGGGAAGAGATTAAGTAGAATTGAAGTATGAATTGAGTTGTAAAAGTAATTAAACTTAGTTAGAAATTATGTGCAAAATAAGCTATAAGAAACAGTTTTAGACAGTAACAGAATCTTAACTTTGAAAAATCCCCAAAAATAGTATAAATTGAGTTAGAAGTTTAATGAGATGTATAATTAAAGCTTAATGAGTCTATTTTTAGATAAAAGAAATAGAACAAGCATAGGAAGTCTATAAATTGAGATATTTAAATTTTTGTAAGACTAGTTCAGGAAGATTTTGAGATACTCTGTTTTAAATTTAGAAAATTATTAAAAATTGTACAAAAATAGTTATGAGTTGTAATTTATATGTTTAGAATCCTCAGTAAGTCTAGTTTCAAGAGAAATAAGCGAGGACATTATCCGAGTCCTGAGTTATGAGATAATTGAATTTTAGTACAGTAGGGTCGGAATTGTCAGACAGTGAATCAGGGGTAAATTTGAGAAATAAACTGTATTAATTGGAAAAACTAAAAATTCTGGAAATTTTATGGTAAAAAGGTACATGAGTCTAGTTTCATGGAAAATTAACAGAACTTGATTTGGAGTTTCGTAGCTCCAGATATAAACAATTTAGTGACTGTTGCATGGGTAGACAGCTTTAAAAGAATATATGAGTAAATAATAGGATTGTGTAAAAAGAAAGTAGAACGAAGAGGAAGAATAGGAATTGAATAAAAGTTTAATTATTTAAATTTTAATGCTGTAATTAATAATATAAATTATTATTATTTCTGTAGTAAATAAAGAATTCGAGACATCGAGCAAGGAAGGAAAAGAGAGAAACAAATGAGGAGTAAAAACGAGAAATCCAGGTTAGTATTACTATAATTCAAATTTGATTATTTGTTAAATTTTAAATTAATATGTGTATAATAAGCTAATTGAGGTAAGTATCAAGATTGAATTGAATTTATTATTAGTAATTCTTGAATTTTGAATAATATGTCTAGTAAATAAAGTAAAGGTTGATATTGAGATTGGATTAAATAAAATTGAATTGTATGTGAAATGAATGGAAAATTCTGGTAATATGATCTGAATTAAAAGAATTAATGTGGTATTGAAATACATATTGAATTTGGGAAAACCGGTTTAAATTGCGAATATGAGAAATTATGAATTGAATGATATTGAAATGAAGTATGTATATGTATGAGTATTTGATGGAATATATATATATATGAAGAATTATGATTGAAATTGAATCAATTTGAATTGAATGAGATTATTTTGAAATGTATATGGAATGAAAGTATGAGAAATTGATTGAATTGAAATGTGAATTGAAGTGAAAATATCTGATTTTGTGAAATTGAACAAATTGAGAATTATGTGACAAATGTGACCAAAGTGTTAATTGATGTGAATTTGATTGATAAAGAAAAAAATATTCCGTTACCCTATTAACTAGTCGGGCTTAGTGGATATAGTTGGCATGCCATAGGATTGGAAGAGTTCAGGGTTACTTCGACCTCGAGTCGATGAGACACTTGGAGTGTCATATTGCTTCGGATAGATTCGATGAGGTACTGGGTACCACTTTACTTCGGCTAGGCCGATGAGACACTGGGTGTCAACTTTGCTTCGAACTATCCGATGAGGCACTGGGTGCCAATATGGTGTGTTTGGTTGGATCCATGTATCCGACAGGGTCCGAGTCAAGTTAATAGGGGTAAATAAGTGAACTGATAAATTTCGAATGATTGTGATTGAGCTATAAAAAGAAATAGTAAAGGGAATTTATGAAATGAAATATGAAATGTGATTTGTGTTATGAGATTGAATGTTTGAATCAAAGATTCATGAAGTGCTCAAAGTTGGATTATGAATTGAAATATTTTATGTGATTGAGAAATGAAACTAAAGTTCATAATTTGTGTGATATTTATATAAATAAATAATATGAGAATTTAATTGAAAGGAATAGTATAATTGGATTATATAATTGAGTGTGAATTTGGTATGTGAAAATGAAATTGAGATATGATATTTTGGATTATGAACTAAATGTGCAAGAATTGATTAAAGTAAAGTGATGATTTATGAAAACAATTAGTGAAATTGTTATGGTGGAGATAAGGCTTTGGTAAACCTAAATTGCAATAAAACTAATATTGAATAAAGTGATAAAATTTAGTGAATTATATATGATATGAAATGAGCTAATGAAATGAGATGTGAAAAATTTAATGCAAATTTGATAATGAAATAATGTATGTATTGGATTAAATTCAAGCCTTGAAATAGTGCTTATTATTATTAAATAATTTGATCAAAAGTATGAAACAATTATTAAGTAATTTTAACACAAATTGAATGTATAAAAGTTATTGTATAATTTGAATTATGGTATGTAACACCCCAACCCGTATCCATCATTGGAATAGGGTTACGAGGTATTACCGAAGTTTATAGAACTTTTTTTTTATCACATGATAACTCATTTTATAAGAAATTGTACAACTTAAATTTTACCACTCTTCTATAAACACATGTATATTTTCATTTGATCATTTACCCTTTCGACGTATCAGATAATAAACATATTACCATTTAACCAATAGCTTGGCACTTGTCTAACCGTCAACAACAACAGTCATTAGTATACTTGAATATACTTCATATAATTTTAGAATCGATAAACTCATTGTATCAACATATCATACTTGAGATTATTACTTATTACGGCTTACCCAATTTCCATGTATCAGCATATTAAAGATAGCCACATATTCATATAATATGATACATACTATTCTCTTGCCATTTCTTCAAAACATAAATCTTGTATATATTTATTCCGGGACAATTCATAATCTTGAACATGCATAATTATCAGGTAAGTTTCATATACATGTATTTTCCATGTCATATTTTTAAAATATCGAATAAATATCGTTTTCGTGTATTTCAAGTTCAATTTCGTGATTATTGTTTCGTGCTCAAATTATTTCCATGTCAGGGCTTTATTCATTAAGTCATTCGAAATTTCATCGTCATACAATTAATATTATTAAAGTATACGAATCTATAATCATGGATGCATATATTCATCAATAAATTCCATGTACAAATATCATCATCTTATATTTCCATATATCCAGTATCATTGTCATTTTTCATTCATTTTTTTTCATTTTTTTTTCATGTACTTCAGGAATATATGTATAAATCTTTTTATATACATATTTCCTTTTCTGGTCAGGATTCTTATCTACTGAATTTATCGGAATATCGATAGTTAAAATCATATAGTATACTTAAAATATGCAAATCCATAATCCATCAATTCACATTTACCCTTTTTAGCTATGTGTTTACCATCTTCTATATTTATCCCGTTGAATTTCTCGGAATTTCGATGGATATCCAATAGTACACTCCTGGTGTACAATCTCATTAACCGTCAATTCATACAGGAGTACACTTTTAGTGTACAATTCCGGGTCCGTCAATTCATATGCATGTGTTGCCATGGTATCTTTCAACCATGGTCTTATTCATTGCCATGGTATCTTTCAACCATGGTCTTATTCATTGCCATGGTATCTTTCAACCATGGTCTTATTCATTTTCTCAATTTGTTGCCATGGTATCTTTCAACCATGGCCTTACACATTACATTTCAGTGTGCACACTCCCGCGAACCTCACTCTCCCGCGAACCTCAATTCTTGGCACACTTCCGCGAACCTCAGCTCCCATGTATTCTTCGGAAGGGCCTATACACATATATTCTTCGGGAGAGCCACCAGCACACTCCCGCGAACTTCATTCCCCATATATTCTTCGGGAGGGCTGATATTAGGATTACCCTTTCAGGCTTAATCCTTTTTCCTGTATTCTTCGGGAGGGCTACATCAGGATAGGATCACCCGTCCGGGCTAGATCCTTTTTACCGTCAATTCCTTTTCCAATGATCCATCGAAATCCATTCCATTCAACCGGGATTTACTTTCTTTTTATATCGAGTATTATCAATATTTCATCAATTATTATGCATTGATCATTCAAATCATATTTCATCACATAACCACATATTTCAAGTGTTTAGAAATACAATTCAAGTTACACGAACTTACCTCGTTGCTTGTTTGTGTTTATAAATTTATTAATCTGATATCTTTTCTTTTTCACGTTCGAGTCTCGCATTTGAGTCGTTGGGATCTTTATAAATAAATTTGACCATTGTTTTCTTTCATTCCATATTCTAATACATTCAATTAATGCTCTAGGCAAAATTACCATTTGGCCCCCAAACTTTTAATTAATGACGATTTTACCCTTAGGCTCAGAAAAATAAATTCTTGCGATTTAATCCTTATTTCCAGCCGTTGTCATCATACATATTAATGAGAGCCCATAAATTCTATAAAATATCAAAATTTTCCATAATTTCAACACTTTTCAATTTAATCCTTAAAACATGTTTTCCCTCGATCTCGAACTAAATTAACAGTTTTCATTTAAAATTTTCAATTTAAATAATATAATAATCCATTTCATGTAATTTAATGATTTCTAACATTTTTACAAAATTACCCATAAACTTTTACTTTTATTCAATTTAGTCCCTGAGCCTAAAACATACAAATTAGCCATGCTAACTGAATATTCATACATATTTTCCTCCTCCTCCTCTCCATTCCACATCCTTAATTTATATATTATGCTTATAAGTAACATTATCAATAATTTCACTATTTACTTATATGTGAACATTCAAGCTGTCCACCTGCGTCATAGTCACTAAATTATTTATATCTTGAGCTACAGAAATCCAAATTAAGATCCGTTAATTTTCCCTGAAACTAGACTCACATATCTTCTTACCATTAAATTTTCAGAATTTTTGGTTTAGCCAATAAGTACAGTTTATTCTTTAAAGTTACCCCTATTCTGCTGTATAACTGTTTCAAACTTTCTTCATTAAAATTTAATTATCTCCTCGTACGGGACTCGGATGATGTTCCCGATTATTTCTCTTGAAAATATACTCATTAAGGATTTCAAACACATAAATTTAAGTCCCTAATTATTTTTATACAATTTTTGGTGATTTTCCAAAATCAAAACAGAGGATCCCAAAATCATTCTGAACCAGTCTTACAAAAATATAAATATCTCATAATACAGAATTCATTTTTTGTTCTGTTTCTTTTATATGAAAATAGACTCAACAAGCTTTAATTCCATATCTTACTCAACTTCTAATTCAGTTTCTACCATTTTTGGTGATTTTTCAAATTTAGCTTACTGCTGCTGTCCAAAACTATTTTAGTGCAAGATATTAATTATTAAGTTTATATCACCCTTATTTTCTTTCTCTACACCATTTCCCATCACTTTATCTTATTTTCTCTTCACTACCATATCAAGAACATAGAATCATATATAAGGAAACTCTACATTAACATCATTTACATACTTTTTCAATAATATTAAACTTAAAAATACATGGAAATCTTGATGTTCTTACCTTGTTTTATTGTTTCCAAACTTTAACTTCACTTTCTCTCTCCTCCAGCTTCTATTTCTTGAATCCAACTTGATATTCTAACTCCTCATAGCCTCCTTAACATTTTTCTCCTTCGGTAGCTATGGAAATTCTTTTGATTTCTAGGTGAAAATAGGGAATTTTTGGTGGAAGGACCAAATTGTAACGAAATGAAAGTTTCTTTCTTCCTTTTTTTTTCTCCATACGTTGGGTGCATGGAAGGTGGATGGTATGTTGTTCCTTTTTTTTCCACACACACACACACACACACACACATATATATATACTAAATAAAATAATAAAATAATAAAATAATAAAATATCTTATTAAAATATTAATAAAGTAATATTTATCTTATTAAATAATTATAAAATATCATCACACCATCATTACCTTCTAGATTTCTCTCTCCTTCTAATTGACCATTTTGCCCTTCATGATATTTTAAAATTCCATCATTGAGTCATCACTTAATTTGGTAAAATTGCGATTTAGTCCCTCATAATTCTTTCTCCTATTCAATTTGGTCCTAATTCATCCATTTTCCTTAGTTTCTAGATTTTCCATCCTTAAAATATTTGCACTATTGGTCCTTCAATTTTTTCATATTTACACTTTAACCCCTCAAATTTTAAGTATTTACTCTTGGGCCACAAAACTTTTCTCACTTTTACGATTTAGTCCTTTCTTGGATTAATACACCATAATCACTTCCTACATAGATTTTGTTGATATAGCCCAAAATTTCTCTTTTTATTTCTTTATTTCTTTATTTTACTATATCAAGGATAGAAATTTTCGGGATATTACATGGTAATACTAATGGGTATTCCCATACTCAGCGTACGGTTGTTTCCGTGCGCAGGTTAGGTAAAGTTGAGGTTCAGTCAAGCATCCAAGTTAATCCCGATCTCAGCTCCAATTTATGGTGATGTATCTATCTTTTGATATTGTGGCATGTACTAGGTCTAGTATGAGTCACTTGTAAATTTTTATGTTTTGAATACAAATATAGTTCTTATGTATTATATGATGTTTGAAATGAAATGAATGTCAATTGGGTTAGTGCTATGTGAAAATGAGTGGGATATGAATTGTGTATTTGAGTGCAGGAGGGCCAAGGCTTGGTAGATAGCCTCACACGGCCTGACTCCACGGGCGTGTGAAATAGCTTGTGGCCTTGTCGGGTACGTCAGAATGTTCCACGGTTGCCTAGCATGGGCGTGTGAAAGCCACACGGTTTAACAACACGGTCGTGCTAAAAGTCACACGGGCGTGTGTGACGATGCTTTTTTCATGAAAAATTTTCTAAGTCACGACTTGTTAGAATTCAAATCCTAACCATCCGAGATGTATGTAATTAGTCCGAAAACAGTTAATATGAACGTTTATACAATAAATTACGCAATATTTTATATTCATTTCCGATCAAGTTCTGTAAAGTTCCGTTAAGTCCGGTAATGCTCTGTACTTGATTCCGGCGACGGTCTCGGTTATAGGGTGTTACAGTTTCACTTTTCACTCATGTTCAGCTTAGGCTGTTTTCTGAGTTACAGTCGATAAATTAATTATAACTTAAGCTACAGAACTCAAAATTAAGTTCCGTCAATTTTCCCTGAAACTAGACTCATATGTCTTCTTACATAAAAATTTCAGAATTTTTTGTTGGGCCAATTAATACAGTTTATTCATTGAAGTCTCCCTATTTCGCGGTTCAGCAGCTCTAACCACTCTTCACTAAAATTTAATTATCTTTTGCTACCGAATTCAAATGGGGTTCTCGTTTCTTTCTTCTGAAAATAGACTCAATAAGGAATTCAACATACAAATTATGTTTCCTAACTATTTTGTGAAATTTTTAATGATTTTTACAATTCAGAACAGGGGATCACGAAATCAATCTGAACCATTCTTACAAAAATATAAATATCTCAAAACACAGAATTCCTTTGTTGCTCTATTTCTTTTATATGAAAATAGATTCAATAAACATTAATTTCATATCTCATTCCACTTCTAACTCAATTTCTACAATTTTTGGTGATTTTTCAAAATCACTACACTACTGCTGTCCAAGTCTGTTTTATTTCATTTTCACTCTTTCAAGTTTTCATTGATATAGCATTAACGGTAACACTTACCTCTTATCGATCTTACCTAAATTCGATCATATAACGAGCATATTGCTCACATATGTACCTCTACTTATTCATAAGATTTCACTTTCACACTTACACATATAAATGCATCATAGCAAGGAACATATTGTTTCATCATACACATGGTCATAATCACTTTCTATTTCACTTAATCATATCATTTTGTTACCCGTTGAACCATGCAGAATTCTAAAGGAAGTGCCACTCATATATTGTAGCCGAAGCTACCATGTAACCCGCCCATAAACGAACTCGGACTCAACTCAACGAGCTCAGGCGTTCGCATCCATAAGTGAACTCGGACTCAACTCAACGAGCTCGGATGCCTAGTTACATCTCATGAACTCGAACTCAACTCATCGAGCTCGGAACTCAACTATCCTAATGACATGTCACTTGTATCCTAATCTATTCCCAAGGTTCAAACGGGATTTTCCTCAATCACATATTTTTGTCGTCTTCCTCGGAATGTTGGAACCGATACTTGATAGCATTTCATATTTATCAAGTAGTTCACATAATTTGCATATTACTAAATAATAATTCACAAAGTATAATATTTCATGATAATAAACATCATATCATATAAATAACATTAAATTACTTAAAATAACAATTATGTTACCACATTTACACATGAACTTACCTCGAATGCAAAAATAGCTAACTTTTCCAACTTAGCCCAATACCTCGTTCTAGGTCCGAATTTCGTGTTTTCCCTATCTAACATATCAAATAACACTCATTTAATGATCACCTTATTCAAATTAGTCAAAAAATCACACTTTTACACTTTTACAATTTTACCCCTAAAGTTTATCAAAATTACGATTTTGCCCCTAGTCTCGTAGATAAACTTTTACTCAATTTCTTTACATTTTAGGCCTAACCGAATCATTTCATGCATATAGCATCCCACAATTCTCATTAAAACACACACTCATGACCAATTTTATAACTTTTTCAATTTAGTCCTTTTGGACGTTTTCGTCGAAAATCACTCGATAAAAACCGTTTCCCTAACCTTAAACATGCATAATCTACTATAATCCATCAAAATACACAATTATTCAGCATGGGTCAATTTTTAAACATGAACCCTAGCTCAAAATAATGGTAGAAATAGGTAGATTATGATGCGAGGATTTTAAAAATACGAAAAACATTAAAAATGGGGCTAGGAATCACTTACTATTGAGCTTGGAAAGCTTGAAACCCTAGCCATGGCTTCTCCCATGAAACATTCGGCCATAGCAAGAAGAATGAGCATATTTTTTTCTTTTATTTTGTCTATTACTCAATTAAAACACTAAATGACTAAAATACCCTTAAGGCTTTTCTTTCAATTTTGTCCTATTCATGCCCATTTTTGTCCATCAAATTATCCAATGGTCTAATTTCCTTTTAAGGACCTTCAATTTAAAACTTCATAACAATTAGACACTTCTAACATATGGAACTCAACTTTTGTACTATTTACAATTTAGTCCTTTTTACCAAATTGAGTGCCCAAACATCGAAATTTTCGAACGAAATTTTCACAAAATTTTTTCGTGAAATCGTAGATCATAAAAATTATAATAAAAATAATATTTTTCTCGTCGGATTTGTGGCCTCGAAACCACTGTTCCGACTAGGCCCTAGTTCTGGATGTTACAAAATTGGTGCCCAATAAGATTTTCTTTTGGTGTCACGTATCTTGATATTCCCTTAGGAACATCAATCCTAAGTTTTGAAGTTTAATCGATTTAGTCTAAATTTTACAATTTAGTCCATGCATCAAAGACTAACTAAACAACACTTTCATCAACTAACCACTCTAAGATTTTGCTACCAATATTCATAAATGAACTAGGAAAAACCGAATATTCAAACAACATATACATCAAGTAAACTTCAAGGAAATATGATAAAAAACATGAACTTTCTTGTAAGGACTTGAAGAAAACACAAATGATAACAATGGTAAGGAAGAACAAACATAAAAGATCATATTTTTATATAAGAAACTGGAAATGAAATTAAACTATATTAAAAGCTTTGGATGGAAATGAAAATACAATGTAAAGTTAAAGGATTTAAAGATAAACAACATTTAGCTATAGTAAAAACTAATTTAATTAACTAAGAAAATACAAGGAAAATAAAGAAGTTGTAGAAAGTTAAATCCTACAGCTAACCTAAACTAAAAGATGAAAGAAAAAATCTAAAACTAAGAAGCTTTCTAACCTAGACTACAACTCTCTTTGTTATTAGCAAAAAATGGCTTTTAATAGCTTATTACAACCCAAATTTTAGTGCCAAAATGCCCTTGGACGTTGTATTTTGGTTGGTTTTGGTGTTGGAAAAAAACTACCCCTGCAGTCATTTTTCTCCACGTTAGGCAGCGGTATTGTGATACCCATGATAATCTTGAAATAAAGGTCCTTTGGGAGTTGGATATCGCGATACCCATGCTTGGATATCGCGATATCACTATGAAGAGCCTCAATCCTCTTCAATTCAGCACTATCATGGGTACCATGACTTCCATGCTTCGATATCACGATACCCCATTTTAGATGATGTTTTCGCTCGCGTTCAGGCCTTTGATGACTCTCTACAAGACTCAATCAACCATTAGGATCCCTATGACACATTTGGCCAATTCGGGTCTCAAAAGTAGCATAAAATACATTAATTCACTTATCAAAGCAAAGAACTAAAACTAAGTAAAAACACGACAAAAACTTATAAATTGCTCGAGAATGCTCATTAAGTGTAATGGAGAGCCTAATTTGACATATCAAATTACGGAAGATCAAATAGTTTGATATTTATTTATCATGTATAAGCATTATTATCATATTATATAGGCACCACTAAGCTTTTTTACTCAACATGCGGATTATTTGTTTTTGTGCGTAGGTGGCGATTAGGTTTTGGAGTGATCGAGGAGAGCCGATAACATCCAAATCTCACATCTCAACTCAACTAAATCTTTGTAAAGTTTCGTTATGTTTGTAATTTATAATGGCATGTACTTAGAAATTAGGGGTCTTATAAGGTTTTTTTAATGGTATGAATTGTTGATGATATGTTTTGGATGCCAAGTTGTTGGTTGATAATTAAGTGTTATATGGTTTCATAGGTATGATTTGGCATCCTTAAGGCTTGAAGTAAAATTGCATTTTGGCATTTTTACCATCTGGCCTTGAGGCACCCAGTTGAATTTTGGTAGTTGAGTTTGGATTTGAGTCCTAACTCCGTGGTTGACCTCATATAACTCTAAGAATATTTTGTAGGACATTTGTAATGATTGATTATACTTACAATTGAAAATGCTTTTAAATTATGTCATGTATATATGGTTAATTATTCCATAAATGATACGAGTTGCTTCGGCAAAGTAATGTGACATCACGTATTCAATTCTAATGACTGGATCAGATGTGGGGTGTTAGAATGCATATCAAAATTTGCTCACCTAGATTCAACACTAACAAACCATGCAAGTAGCTGCTCATTATTTATTATGCGTTTGAAACTAAGTATTAATCAAGGATGACATCAAAGGGGCAGGCATGGGCTTTGACCACTCAAATAGTAAAAATTTATTTTTAGTTCTTTCAAAAGTTTTAAAATTTTAAATTAATATAATGGTTATGTTGCAATTTGACCCCTTCTAAGATAATAAATTTCTTTATAATTCATTTAAAATTTTACAAACTAATATATTAATATAATAATAAAATTATACTTTAATTTTCTTTGTAAAATATAATTTAATTTAATTTTGTAAAAAAAAAATTTAACTTCGTCTCTGATGTAAATATATTATTAGTTAAGCTTGAAGAGACCTCCTTTCACAATGAAATGATAAAATACTGTAGCAACAGTAACTTTGCGAATAGGAAGACTATGTTCTTATTTTTACATTTTTACAAATACAAGGGCCATAAAACACTGCAGCAACATTGGTTTGAGTTTATTTAGGAGCTTTAATTTCAAATGAGAAGATTTTAAATTTGTAAATTTGACAATATCACGTTTTTTGATTTTTTACATTTTTATGCAATGGCCATTTTTATTTTGTTCATTTTTTAAATAGAATAATTAATTGAAGAATATATTAATCATTAAATATTTTAAAAAAGTTATAGTATTTCTTAGTAAAAAAATAAATTAATATTATAATTTTATAATATTTATTTCTTTAAATCAAATACATTAATATTATTACAATATTTTTTTCATTCCACCTAACTAAACTAAAATTATACATATTTAATTTAATTACTATTCCTACAAAATAATCAATTGATTATAACTTTATTCTATTTTAACGAATCCAATATGGTATAAGTAATATTATTACAATTATATAATTAAATATATTTTGATATAGTTGATGAATAATAATGAATAGAATATATTTATTATAATTTACAACTACTTCTAAATTTTAAATAAAATAATATGAAATATTTTAATAAAAATATCTATTAAAAAATTACTTCTTATGTATATATTTATCGATTTCTTTTTTAATCCCAAAAGGAAAAATCCCCATTTCAAACAAAACGCATAAGTTTTATTTTATTTATTGTTCAAGGTCTCTCCTTAAAAAAAAAAAAAAAAAAAAAACCCCCAAAAAAAAATCGAAATCCTGATCGTCCTTATCAAAATCAGACCCAAACCTCAAATTTTAGAAACCCTAGCCATTTCCGCTCTTTCATTCTCTGCAAAATCATTCCCTCTTCAAACACTCTCTCTCTTTTTATATTGAGCCATCTGATCTCTCTCTGTGTCGCCATTTTCCAGAACCTTGAACCCCGCCGTTTGCCCGCTGCGATCTCTGCCTTTTAGATTCTATCAATTTTCACAGTCTCGATGGCTGAAGGAAAACTCGATCTACCTGATGATCTCATACCCTCAAAAATCTGCTCTGACCACTTCCCTAAAGGTATTTATACATTTCCTTTTTTATTCGTTTTAGTTTTCGTTCTCTCGTTTTTTATACTACAACTTTTTACTTTTTGGATTCCGATCGCAGTGGTTTCACATTTTAATTCAATCCTCACGTTTGTCTCAAATTTTATCCATTTACGAAGTTTTTCATTATTTGACTTTGAATAGTTTAATTTATTAATTCTAAATTTCAGATTGCCTTGATGATTCTTTTCCCCTAAGATCTCGTTCAATTTCGTTTAAATTCTTTCTGTTACGGCGTATTAATTTAATGGTTTTCGCCAGAAAGGAAAAAAATAAGAAGGAAATTCACGATTGTTTTTATGTGAAATTATATCAGCTCAACTCTCTCCTTTCAATTTCTCCGGTGATTAGAGATAATCACTTTAGTTAATTCTCAAAATTATTGGCAAATTTTAACTGACGACCCTGAAGTTGATATATAGTACTACGGCATGTTTTATTCTAATTATACGGAAAGATTATTCAAAGAAACGTCATCTGTTACAATTAGGAAAATTGGCAGTTCAATGTCAAAGCATTTTTGTGTTTTAAGGACTGCATGAAAACAAGCTTGAAAAGTGAGGTTAGACAGTTTCTACAGCTTCACCTATGCGGTACTTATCTTAGTTTCTGTTATTGTTAGATGAAGCTTGGGATAGGAACTTGGAGGAGAAAGGACTGACGGGGCTACTTGATGACAACAAAGGTAATAATATTTATCTTAATGTTGAAATCTTGTATTTTTAAAATCACAGGAAGCTCTTTTCTTCCATGATTTTTAACCTTTTTTTTTTTTTTTTCACTTTTGTGACCAATAGATCAACCAACTTCGGAGAGCAGCATACCTCTGTCCCCACAGTGGCTTTACTCTAAAGTAGCCGAAGTAAAGACGTTAACTGTTGGAGCATCTGGGGTATGGCACTTTATTTCTCTTATCAAATGTTTTAAGGGTGCTGGTTGCCATATGAGTGTTCAATTTGTTGGTTTCTAGTTTCATTTACTTTTCTGTAGTGGAAGTATGGGTAAGTAGCGTATATGGTTGCAAGAAAAAAGTGGCTTGATTAGATTTGAAGAAATTATTTTTATTTTCTTGGTTTATTATGCTCATCACAAATATATATTTGACTTAGAGCTTGTGGCTATTTTTCATTTTTATTTGTATTGTTTCAGTTTTATAATTTGTTTACTCTTAACAGGATACAAAAGCTCCGAATTTGTTGCCTCATGGAACCCCTGGCGACCCGAGTCTGAAAGATAGTTGGCGTTTAGATAGTTCTCAGGACAAGAAAGAATGGAGGACTGCACCTGATCTTGAAAGAAGCCGACACTGGCGTGAAGAGGAGAGGGAAACAAGCTTACTTGGTCGAAGAGATCGCAGAAAAGAAGACCGTCGCACTGATATTTCTTCAACAATGGATGTTCCTGAAAATAGGACTTTCTTGTCTTCAGAACGACGTCAAGATGTTAGTAATCGTAGTTCAGGGCATGAATCTCGAAGGGACAACAAGTGGTCTTCGAGATGGGGGCTTGAAGACAAAGAAAAGGATTCCCGAAATGAGAAGAGGACAGATGCTAAGAAGGAAGATGCCCCTTCTGACAAACAAGCACTTGCTGGTGGGGGGCGCACAGCTTCTGAGCGCGAGAACGATTCTCGTGATAAATGGAGGCCACGTCATCGTTTGGAATTTCATGCAGGTGGGTCTGCTTCTTACCGCAGTGCTCCAGGATTTGGTTTGGAGAGGGGACGAGTGGAGAGATCAAATGTGGGTTTTGCAGCAGGACGAGGAAGGCCAAATTCCAATGCAAGCCTACAAATTGGGAGGCCACAATCTGCTTCTGTTATGGGAG
Organism: Gossypium stocksii; assembly: GCA_020496765.1. Taxonomy (NCBI): domain Eukaryota; kingdom Viridiplantae; phylum Streptophyta; class Magnoliopsida; order Malvales; family Malvaceae; genus Gossypium; species Gossypium stocksii. The sequence goes on along the minus strand of CM035626.1, from coordinate 6,781,570 downwards.
CTCTTCCTGTGGATAAAAACATGACCTTTAATGCATATTCCTACCCAAGAGGAAAACTCCTTGACATTTACCGCAAACAAAGGACTGCTCCAAATTTTGACAACCTACCTGATGAGATGGATCATTTATCCACACAAAAAGAAATTGTTGTGCCTTTGGCATTTGTTCCTCCTGATGCAGAGGAAGAGGTCTGAACCTTCTAGTTTGATTTATAGAATTGAAGTGTACTCATCTTTATCCTTCTATATGGTTGCCTAAAATTTGCTTGCCTGATTCTTACAGGCTGTCCTCGGAGATATATGGAAAGGGAAAACTATAAGCAGTGAAGTGGTCTACAACTCATTTATGGATGCAAGTAGGGATCAAATGATAGCATTGCTTCTAGTGTTTCATTTATGTTGTAACTTACTTACCTAGTTAATAATTGAGATACCTTTGACATGATAAGTTATTTGCCCTGTGATTTCAGGTGAAGGAAAAGAGTGTTTCTCAGTTCACTGGAAGGATAGTGCTGAACCTGGTGAGAAGGCTGCTGTAAGCAATAATTTTGAGGGGAATCATGCTGAGACATTTTATGTGTCAGAATCACAGATGATTATGAGCAAGGGTAGGAGACTTTCAATTTTAGTTGTTGGCTATCAGCAGTCTGTTAAGGATAATATTAATGAAATTTTCTGTTTGTCATTACAGAAATGAATAGTTCAAAAGAAGGTGGACAGAGATGCATGCCACCATCTGATGTAGATGTAACCAATGCTTTGGGGTCAGATAGGGAGATGGGTGGTTCCACAAATTACATGGATGAATTAAAATCTTTTGATAATCAGCAAGTAGCTGATTTGAAAATGCAAAAGGACTCTAATGTGAAGGACAATGGATCATCCATGAAATTTGGAGTGGGCGAGCTTCCGGAAGACTCAAGTTCTCTGTTTGGTTTTTCGTCACTACAGCCTAGGGTCGGCTGTAACCCGATAAGTGTTGAGGGCAATATTGCTGCACATTCACTGGAAAGTGCTATCCCTCCTGAGGATATGAGCCTGTGTTATCTTGATCCTCAAGGGGTAATTCAGGGACCGTATTTGGGGATTGACATAATTTCATGGTTTGAGCAAGGTTATTTTGGTACAGATTTACCTGTTCGATTGGCAAATGCTCCTGATGGGTCGCCTTTCCAAGAACTTGGTGAAGTCATGCCTCACCTAAGAATGAATCCTGGTTCAGCCTCCAGTATTAGTGCAGTTGCCAGAATGGGAGTACCTGATCGTTTTGAAGGGAGCTTGGAAGGGACCATATCTTCTGCTTCTGCTCCTGCTCAGGGATCTGCCATTGGACGTGAGCAGCAGCAATCTTTGTCTCCTTTTGAGGCATCTGGTACTAACTTTCAGTTAAGAGGGCCTTCTCAAAGTTATCATTCTGAGCACCAATTTTATGAAGATCCAAACATCCATAATTTTGCTGTTGCTCAAGCTGATGGTAAGTTTAATGGGTTGCACCTACTGTTTATATTGTTAATTATTGACTCTGTTAATGATGCCCGCATTTCCGCGTGTGATGCAGAAATCGTTTTTCCAGGAAGGCCTGGAAGTGCTGGTGCTGACCCTTTGAAAGTTTCTGCTGAGATGCAAGATCCTTTGCGTCATCCTGCAAGTCATTTATGCATTGCAAATGAATTTTCAAAAACCAATGCACCTCACCGAGGTGATGAGTTGCTCCCAGAGGTTTGGTCTGATGATCATAGAAGAAATGTTGTGTTTAATCCCAACATTCATCTAGGCACTACTGGTGCTAGGCCATTATCTCACAGGGAGCAAGAACACAATGGTTTGGACCTGGTACAGCACTTAATGTCACAAAAGGTTCCCAATGAACCTCTTCAAGAGAAAAATAATTTCTTTCATGCCCTTCCACATTCGACCGGATTTGGTGTGGAGCACATCCGTAGTTTTGATCTGATGCAGAGCAAGAATCTCAATCATCAGCAGTCAGTCCATCATTCAGCTCCCCATATGGAACATGTTTTGGAACTTCAATTTGAACAGCAGCGGCAGCAGCATCAGTTGGAGCTTCAGAGGCAGCAGCAGTTGGAGCATCAGCGGCAGCAGCAATTGGAGCATCAGCGGCAGCAGCAGTTGGAGCTTCAGCAGCATCAACGTCTGTTGGAGCTTCAGCGGCAGCAGCAGTTGGAGCTTCAGCAGCATCAACGTCTGTTGGAGCTTCAGAGGCAGCAGCAGTTGGAACTTCAGCAGCATCAACGGCAGTTGGAACTTCAGCGGCAGCAGGAGCTTCGGCACCACCAAATTGAACTGTTGCAGCAGTTGCAACAACAACATCTACAGCAGCAGAATTCTCAAGCTCAACAGATTCTTCTTGATCAATTGCTGCAGCATCAGATTTCTGATCCTGGCTATGGTCAGGATGTATTTGATGCTGCTAGAGACATCCAACTTGATCAGGTTCAGTTACAAAGGCATCTTCTAAGTGAATTGCAGAATAATTCTCAAGCATCAAGGCACCTGGATCCATCACTGGAGCAGATCATCCAAGCAAAGATTAACCAGAGTGCAGTCCAAGGGCAACAGGCTGATTTTTTGGATTTCATGTCGCAAGCAAAGTATGGCAACATGCTTCCTTCAGAGCAGCAGCTCCGTCTTCAACGAGAGCAGTTTCAAGTGCAGCAGTTATCTAGGGCGCTGAGCCAACAATTAGGAATAGAGGAGGATAGACAACTTGCTGGTTCTTTGTCTGTAGATGAAGTTGGTCAGTTTGTTAGGAATCCTGGCATTCATCCCCAGGCTCAATCAATGGAGTTGAATGGTTCAGATCTTCACCAGAAGAGGCTTTCATCTTTTGAAGAGCAAATCAGCAATATTAAAAGGAATCATGCTTTGCGGGAGCAACAGCAGCGAGGGACTTTTGACCCCAGCCCTACAGCAGTTGCCAGGTCTGCTCATTCTGCTGCTGCTCCTGGGATGAAATTAGACAATTTAAATTCTCTAGATCTTGTTGAACATCTCTATATGCACTCTAACAACCAACTGGGTCCATTTTCTTCTGGTAATCACTCTTTTAGCCAACAAACTTTGGGTGATGTATATGCATCTCGTCCAGATTTAGTCTACCACTCTGGGAAAAATGAGCAGCTAGAAAATAGTTGGGCTGGAAAACAGATGCAACAATTAAATCTTGAAGCAGATTTGAAAAGAAGGGAGTCCGAAGTTGATTCAAGCACTTGGGCATCAGCTGAAGGGATTCATGAAAAGTCTAAGAAAGCTTTAATGGACCTTCTTCACCAAAAACTTGGTATTCAGTCGACAAGGTCATCAGAAGGAGATTATCAGTATTCTCCTTCATCTTCCAGGGGCAGAGAAAGCTTTTGGCCTGTTTCTGAGCCAGAAGCTTCCAATTTTCCTTTTACTAACTTCTCGAATCAAGAAGTTCACGTAAATAACTCATATCTGGAAGGCCCTCAAGATTCCAATTCAGGTTCCTTATTGCAAGATCATTTGTTTGGAGTTGCTGCTAATGGTGGTCTCAACCAGGTGGTTAACTGTGAACGATTGCCTTATAAATCCAATCTGGGTTCATTTGCTGAAGATCAGTCGTTGTTGGGCGCTGAAGATTTGTCTTCTAGTAGTTATGCAGATGCTAGCTTAGTGTCAAAATCTGCTCTGGATAAGGAATTGGGCGAACTGGAGGGGAAGGAGAAGAAAAATGGATTGAAAAGCATGATTTCAAGGACTAGTTCTGTGTCGGGGTCTGAGGACAATATTTTAGAGCAAGTAGAGATGCCTTTGGACTGTGCTGACCTACAAAGTAAAACCCATATCCGTCATGGTTCACTTAGTACCGGTAATCTTCAAAACAAAAGTTCTCATTAAATGGCCTTTAGTTTTTTTTTTTTTTTTGTATGAATTAAATCATAAAAGTGAAATGGTGCAGGTGGCAGTGGCAGGTTGTACAGTAATGGAATTGGATTAGAGAAATCAGTTGAAGACCGTCCTAATGATAGGTGACACTGTTCTCTCTCTAATGTTTATGTTGTTCGTTTTTATTTATTTATTTGGGGGGGGTTTTGGGGGGGGGGTAATTTGCACAGCTACGATTCACGTCGTAATTGACATTTGACACGAGTGCACATTTTTTGCATGTCCCTTGCCATTTTGATGGTTAACAAAGTGTTTAACCGGTAAACTCTTTTTATAAAGCCATCTAATCTAAATGTGCTCGTCTTATTGATAGGTTACCGTCTGGGGTGCTGAAAGGGGTTGATAAAATTGCACAGATTTCATCATCCCAGGATTTGTTTTCCGATCAAAACACAGTGCCATTTGTGAAGCAGAAAAGCCTTACAAGTCAGGCAAAGAGGACAGTAGAAACGGAGGCATCGGGCAAGAAAGATGTGAGTATGAGAAGGACCTCATCTTATAATGAGGCTGTAGTTTCTGAAGCATCATTCATGGAGATTCTTAAGAAGCCGGCTCTTCATGGGGCAGAGGTCCCCGTGTATGGCTCTGCTTTTGAGCCACCATCATCTGATGGTGCTTCACAAGCTGGACGAAGTGGCAAGAAAAAAGGGAAAAAGGGAAGACAGATTGATCCTGCCTTGCTGGGTTTTAAGGTTACAAGCAACCGCATTTTGATGGGTGAGATCCAGCGTCTTGACGATTAATTTTTCTCGTTTACACGCGCCATGTCTTGTTGTACATTTTCTGTAAATTTTTTTACTTTCTTTTTTTGCTTTCTATAGATAATTTTTAATTTTGTATAGTATATTCGAGGTAATTAATTGATTTTTTCCTTAAAAATAATAAAATCTTTTGCTTTTAGGAGGCAACATGTGTGGTTTAAGACATCTGATCTGAATGGTTAATGAAGTTTTCTAGTTTTTGCCAAATCCTCCCTAGTTAAATCCTTACCTTTTCCCAATTTAAGCTTAAGTATGATTGAATTAAATTAGAGTTTTTTTTTAATTAAATGCGTAAATTTAGTTTTTATATTATTAAAAAATTAAATAAAGTCAAATTTTAATTGAATTAATATTTATTATTTAAAAAATGACATTTAATATTTTAATAGTTTTTCATGATATTACATATATGATTTTAGATAATCTTAAACTGTCACTAAAAAAAACAATGAACCAATCACATGGCTCCACACGGTGTTATATTGTAAAAAAAAAATTATAAATATAAATATAAAAAATTAGAAAAAAAATATAATATATATATATAAACTATAAAAAATAGAAAGAATTTATATTGTTTTTGTTAATTATGATTTAAGTGTTTTTCTTAAACCACTTTTTGTTAAAACAATCATCATCAACAAAGGTTATGCAAATGTAAAACCATTTCACCATTTACTTGGTGGTCAATCTCACCTGCTGCACTACATGAAAGAAAAGCCATGCCCAAAAGTTAATCTACTTGGTGCTTATGTGAAATTCCAAAGTCTATTGAAGATTAAAGCTAACGACAAGTAAACCAAATTTCCATTACAGTGTTGCATTTCGTTCTATTGCACAGGTGAAGATGGTATTCATCGCAACCCCAAATTCCAACTGGGTTGTCTTGTCTTAAGGCAGTCCCGAAAGACCATTTGACAATCTCCGCCGTTTTCCTCCTTTCTCTCCCATCGGCCATCTCCATTTTCACACGAAGAAATTATGAACAATCAAAATTTCCACTCCAAAAAATCCATAACCACTAATACCAAACCAAACCCCCAATTCAACCCAAAGAATCTTCACCATCCCGCACCCGAAATTACCCTCTAAATCCTCCATAAACCACCACAGCTAACCCCAATGCTAACACCCAACCCAAATAGCAACCAAAATTTCCACTGCAAAAACCCAAATCCCTGAAATCCATTGTCGATCCGTAGAAGGTAGAAAAAGAAAATTGAGATTCATTTGCTTGAATGGTGCTGAGGTTGGTGCTTTGCGGGTTGGCTTATCTGATGTTAAGTGCAGTGAACGAGATAGACAAAAGAAGAGAGTAAAAATAATTAATACTAATATATTTAATCTGTTAAAAAAATAAAATTATATTATAAAATAAAACAGTTGACGTAATCTAATTCGGCATTAATTTTTTTAATTAGATTAAAAACCTTAATGTTTGGATATTTTAAATAATTAATTGGGGGAAAAAAGAAATTTAATTACTAAAATAAAGAAAACAATGTACTTAAAATTTTAAATTGTGAATTAAACCTATTTTCAACAGTGTTTGATGTTTTTCTTAATTAAATTCACAGTAAAAAAATAAGAAAAAAATAAATAATTTCAATTCAATTCGTTATTATTTATTATAAGACTAAAAAATTACAAACTAACTGTTGTATCAACAATAATTAACTAAAATAATTATTTCCTAACTTAACAACTTTATAAATAAATTATCATTATTATTAAAACTAAATATAATAAAATGTGAAAAACCAAAATCTATCAATAAAAGATGTTATCATTAAAAGTAATATTTTCTTATAAATCAAAGACAATTTTATTATCCTATTAAAAATATGAAAAATGATTTTATTATACCAAATAAATATGTTAATAATGTTAATGATTCATTATTCTACTATAAAAATAAAATAATTAAATCGAATTTTTTTTCAAAAAAAAAAGTGGTTTTCCAATAGGGAAGGGTCGGGTAGTCCGTTGCCGTTGGGGAAGGAAGCTGGGAAAGCGCTCAATCCAAAACCGGAATTGAAGGGTTTGAAAGTTGAAACTCTCTTCTCCTTCTTCAACACTCACCACGCTATGCCTGGGATTATTTTTCATTTTTATTAATAAAAAAAGGTCAAAGAAGGTCAAAAAGGAAAAATGAATGAAACCAAAATTCGGGAGTTTTGTGTTCAATAACAAATCATTCGTAATTCCGCCCCAGCCTTACAGTTGAATCAATTACCCTTTTCGTTCTTACTATTATTAAAATCCAGTGTCGTTGGCTCTGAGTCCGCTTGCTTTCCAATGGAACTAGATTCTGCACTCACGACTCCACGTACTCCTCCACGAAATCTTTTTCCGGTTAGCCTTTATTTATTTTTTTTGTCTGATCTGCGATTTTCGTTTTGAATTCGTAATCTGCTTTTTGTTTCCGGTTCTTTTGTGTATATTACCCCGCCTTGTAATAAATTTGCATCCTGGTTCTACTGTAAAAGAAGCCGATTCGTTCAACAAATCAATCACACTTTTTTTCTGCTTTTCGTAACATTTCTTCGGATGATTTTCGCCTTACATGCCATGCATTTGTTCTTCCAACAAAAAAAAATTCCAGTGACAATGCAGAACGATAGCTTGAGAATGCGTAAAAGTTAATTATAGTAAAAATGAAAAAATTATACTAGTGTTATAAATATCTTATTAAAATCTTTCAAAAAATTAAAAGCATATTAAAATTATTCTAAAATGTTCATTTACATGAATTAAAATAATTCAACATAAATTTAATAATTATAAAATATCTAAATTACTATTTATTTATTTTTCATAAAGGGATGATGATTTTTAGATAAGTGTGTCCTCTTCACTCAAAAAACAAACCCTAAAGGTCTAATTATGCCTCTGGTCCTTGTCTCTAAGAACTTTTGAAGTTTACTATCTTTACTTTTAATTTCAGAAATTTAGCCTTTTTACTTGTCTAATTTAAAAACTAAAGTTCAATTGATAAAACCTTTGTTAAATTTAAATATGTATTATTGATTATATTTTAATATTTAAACTAAACCTTTCAATTTTAAATTACCATATATTCTAATTTAAAGAAAATCCATTAATAGTATAATCAATTGAAAAGGAATGACTAAAGTTTAGCCTGCTATCTCATGGCACCAGTGTCATCAAATGGCAGCTACAGATTCATACTCCTGAGAACAAGAACAAATCCCGACTACTACCGTGATTCCAAATTTACATGCTGATCAGTGCGGCTTAATCATGTGTCTATCTGAATTATTTACGGAACAACTTAAAAACCAATATAAGTGCATAGCATCAATTTGGAGCATGCATATAACTTTGTTGTTCATTCCAGATAATATTGGAATACTTTCCTCAATCTTTTTTTCTAAAAAAGAATTAGATATATCTTTCCACTTAATATTTTCTGTATTGACCATGCCTGAGTTTTATGGAGGTATAGTTTTAGGGATGTTTTGACATTAATCATGGCCTCATGGGATGTTTGGCAACTGTAAATTAATTAAGTACCTGTATCTCTTTCGCAGCTTACGTGGGTCAGTCTCTCCGGAAATCTAATATTAGCATATCAGAGCTTGGGGGTGGTGTATGGAGACCTTAGCACTTCACCTCTTTATGTTTACACAAGCACTTTGATTGGAAATTTGGAGGATCATCAGAATGAAGAAGCAATATTTGGAGCATGTTCCTTGATTTTTTGGACCCTTACATTGATACCCCTTTGTAAATATGTGTTTATCTTGCTAGCTGCTGATGATAATGGTGAAGGTGTGTGGTGAATCATAAAACCTCATAATGTATATTACTCTTTAATAAAATCAAATTATACACACCCTTTGGCTAACCATTTGCAAGCTGATGTAAGGAATTCTTGTCAGGTGGAACTTTTGCTCTGTACTCGCTGCTCTGTAGGCACGCAAATTTTAGCTTGCTTCCAAATCAGCAAGCATCTGATGAAGAGCTCTCAGCCTACAGATACGGCCCCTCAACGCATTCCAATGTTTCCTTGTTGAAGCGATTTTTGGAGAAGCAAAAGAGGCCAAGGACAGGCCTTCTTATTGTGGTACTCTTTGGTGCTTCTATGGTCATTGGTGATGGCGTGCTCACTTCAGCAATAGCAGGTATATATTAATTTGCATAGCTTGCTTTGATCTTTCTGGCTGTCGGTTACATTTTCCTTGCTGGAATTTCCCTTGTATTGCATGTGGGAAAATAAGCAAAAGTTGTTGGTTCAATCATTTGTTAATATGATTGTGAATGAAGGTTGTGAACTTTAGAAGAAATCCCTATGAATAGCTCTGCTGATTGCAGCATGACAAGAAAATCCGAGGTTGTGTTAATGGATCTCTTTCTCCGTGGCTAAGGGGTTAAATGTTTTCTTTAAATTTGCAGTTATGTCATCGTTGCCTGGGCTACAATATTCTGGAAAGAAATTAACTAAAGGTAATTCAGCTCTCTAATTTGGTTTTCTTTTAACTTTAGTTTTAAATTGTGGGTTTACAATTAATTCCTTCTTTTTTTTTCCGTAGGACTTAATAATTATGCTTTCTTTTGATACTAGGCGCACTCCTCTTGCTTGCTTGTGTCATATTGATTAGCCTATTTGCTCTGCAGCATATTGGCACGCACAAGGTAGCTTTTATGTTTGCTCCGATTGTGATGTTGTGGCTGATATCAATTTTTTGTGTTGGCTTGTACAACATAATACATTGGAACCCAAAAGTTGTTTCTGCTATCTATCCCTATTATATTATCAAGTTCTTCAGAGAGACTGGTAGAGATGGCTGGATTTCTCTTGGAGGGATCCTTCTATCAATAACCGGTAGGTTAGATCTTGATACCAATTCTTATTTCAATTGACTATTTTAGTTTGTTAATATAATGGTTGCTGATTTCAATGTTGATCATGAGCACATTTTTTCTCTCGCCAGGTACTGAAGCTATGTACGCAGACCTTGGTCATTTCACTGCTGTATCTATTAGGGTGAGTGTGTGACTAACTCTTCCTTTTTGTTCACATATTCGTAAGTTGGAAACTAATAATATTACTGTCTGTGCAGCTTGCATTTGTATTTGCAATATACCCGTGTTTGGTTGTACAATACATGGGTCAGGCAGCGTTCTTGTCAAGAAACCTCCATTCGATTCCTAACAGCTTCTTCGAATCTATTCCTGGTTAGTATGATCTAGGACCAACTGTACACCGCTTCTAAACATTGTTATAAATTTAGGTTCGTGTAACTTTTTTCGTTTTTATCTTTGCAGATCCCATTTTTTGGCCAATCTTTGTAGTCGCCACCCTTTCAGCTGTTGTTGGAAGTCAGGCTACTATAACTGCCACTTTTTCTGTAATCAAACAATGCCAGGCCCTTGGTTGCTTTCCTCGAGTCAAAATTGTTCACACCTCAAAACATATATATGGCCAGATCTACATCCCAGAAATAAACTGGATGCTCATGATCCTTACTCTTTCCATCACTATTGGATTTCAAGATACAACTTTAATCGGAAATGCTTATGGTAATATGTGAAGAACAATTTTGTAGTATTTTTGAGATATTTTCAATGATGCTTTGTACTAATTTATTATGGCAACAGAGATAGACTGTGAGTATAGTTGTAGATCACATAGTAGAGGTTCTAGAGATGGTTCCTTACTACTTGCCTCAACTCTCCTGTCTTGTCTTTGGTTAGGATGTTTGGTTTTGATTTTCAGGACTTGCAACCGCTACGTTGATGTTCATTACAACTTTTCTCGTGGTGCTTGTGATAACCTTTGTTTGGCAGAAAAGCATTTGGATTTCCGGAATGTTCCTTCTGTTCTTCGGGATTATCGAAGGGGCTTACTTATCAGCAGCACTGATGAAAGTGCCACAAGGAGGATGGGTGCCTCTTGTGCTCTCCTTCATATTTATGATGATTATGTACATTTGGCATTATGGGATGCGCTTGAAGTACAACTTTGACATGCACAACAAAGTACCATTGCAATGGTTACTTGGCTTGGGTCCTAGCCTTGGTATTGTTCGTGTGCCTGGGATAGGCCTCATATACACAGAATTGGCAACGGGAATCCCAGCAATCTTCTCCCACTTTGTTACGAACCTGCCTGCGTTCCATAAGGTGTTAGTTTTTATTTGTGTAAAGTCAGTCCCGGTCCCATATGTATCATCAGATGAACGCTTTGTTGTTGGTCGGGTTTGCCCCAGGCCATACCGTATGTATAGGTGTATTGTGAGGTACGGGTACAAAGATATCCAGCGAGATGATGGGGATTTTGAGAACCAGCTTATACAAAGCCTAGCAGAGTTCATCCATATGGAAGCTGGAGAACCAGAGTTCTGTAGTTCTGAGGGCCCATTCGATGGGAAGATGATGGTTACACGTTCAAGCAGCATCCAATCAGGCTCAACCATAATAGCTACTGAGATAGAAGATTGCAGTGAGAGTAGCTCCGTCCAAAGCAGCAAATCCTCGGCCCTACTCAGCTTGCGATCTGTTTACGATGACGAGAATCCACCAGTTAGGAAGCAGCACATAAGATTCCATCTGCCAGCAAATCGAATTATGGATAGTGCCATTCAGGAAGAGCTGATGGATCTAATTGTGGCAAAGGAAGCAGGGTTTGCATATATAATGGGTCACTCTTATGTAAAGGCCAGGAGAAGCTCATCATGTTTTAAAAAGTTTGTCATTGACGTAGGGTATACGTTTCTCCGAAAGAACTGCAGGGGCCCTTCCGTAGATCTAAACATTCCTCACATCAATCTCATTGAAGTCGGAATGATATATTATGTGTAGTCGTCCAGTCAGTTTATCATTCATTTCAGTAGAATCTGAATGGCTACATGTTGAGCTAGCCCCGTTCCCTTTTGGTAGGAACATCAAGGCACATTGTATTCCCAGGGTTGGGTCGGTCTTTTACATACAGTACTTTCTTACTCACCCCTTTTTTCCCCTTCATATACATAGCTAAATGACATATTCAGTCATTACTATTATTATTCTCCTGATGAGTTAATAACATTTCTTTGAGATATGGAATTTTTAAAGTATTTGACTAGTACTCACCTTTTTTGTTTGTTTGTTTGTTTTAATTTTATTTTTATGTTGGCAAAGTGAAGGCAGAGCAGGACATGGAAATGAAGGTTTTTGGAAGAAAACTAGGTAGTGATTGTGGAAAAGTTGTCTGAGAGGGTTTTTCATCCTCGAAATATACTGCCTTAGACATTGCAGCAAATCACATCTTTCATGAGCACACAAAACATATCCAAATAGTTGGAGGGAAGTGTTAAGATATATGTTTACCCTCCATGATAGTGCAAATCAAAATCCCACATAAAGTAGATTATGTATGTTTGTTTTTTGCTTTGTTCTTAGATTAGGCTGAATTGATTAGTATTTCTTGTATATATATTTGACTCTTTGTGAATAATATCACATCTTCCAGCCAATTCTAGTTTCTTACTCTCTTCTGTTCTTAAGACAATGATCGGTAGAACTTCATGGTTCACTTCCCGCTTTCATTAATATTAGACATTTATTATAGGTTGTGGGATATTTGCTTGCTACCATCTGCACCTAGGCACTCCAGTTTTTTTTAGAAATAACCCCATCATATATGAATTGACCCTTTGTTTAACTCACATGAGGATGAAGGACAAGGAAAGAAAGCAACAGGCCATTTATAGATTACTCGGGCTTCTGCTTAAATGGGATGGGATATCTTTGTTTTGCCTGCAACTTGCAAGTGTTTGATTGCCACCGTTGGGGTATATTATATTATGTCCACAAATAAAGAAAGCAGGTAGCGAGCAAAGCCAATGGGAGGGAAAAGCCGAGAGCCGTTGACTGGTTGGTACTCGGTACCATTGCCACTGGAAATGAGCCGTTGACTGGTACTTGGTAGTTGACTGGTAATTTATTATTACAGTATTACAAATTACAGTGGCTAGCTATAGAATCAGCTAATTAACTGTTAGCCTGCTACCTAATTTTTGAGAGTCTTATTTAATAAAAGGAGGTTCTGGATTTATTTCTCTTCTCAAATCTATAACTGAAACACAAACTGTATCTCTCGCTGTAGTGGTTTTTTTGCTCTGGGTGTAGGAAGTGGAACCCCAAAGGAAAGCCAAACATGAGCTTCCAAGACATTCAAACTGGTGGTGGTGCTCGTTCCTCATCTTCATCATACATGGCGTCCAAGAGCCCCTCACAAGCTGTGGCAGCTGGTATCTTCCAGATCAACACTGCCGTTGCTGCTTTCCGTCGCCTCGTGGATGCCATCGGCACCGCCAAGGATACTCCCGATCATCGCCTAAAACTGTCTCTTCCCTCTCATCTTTTCTTATGTCTATGAGTAATCTATTAAATATGCATCCTTCTCACTGAGTTGCAAATTTCTGATCGATAGGCACAATACCAGGCAAAGGATACTGCAACTAGTGAAGGAAACTTCCGCTAAGCTCAAGGCTTTGACTGAACCCGATCATGACCCTACTGTCAATGTATCTTTCCTTTCTCTCTAGTACCCTTTTTTACATGCTTAATCCATTTTCAGATTTCAGTTTAATTATCACATAGTGTTGTAATTTTGTAACAAAATTTCATAAAATACCACATCCAGCCAAGTAAAAAGGTAGAAGATGCAAAGCTGGCTAGAGATTTTCAGAACACGCTCCAAGAGTTCCAGAAAGTTCAGCAACTGGCCTCTGAACGCGAGTCTACTTACTCTCCTGCACCCCCTCCACCCTCCTTGCCCACAACGTATCAGTCTTACATTTAACACCATCTGCTGTATATGTATGTATGTATGTATGTATGTATTTGAGGCCATTTATAGATTGGATGCTTTCGATGCAGCAGCTCTGGCTCCGATGAGTCGTTGCCTCAAGAGAAACAACATTTACTTATGGAACAGAGAAGGTGAGTTCAGTTCATCGTTTCCTTTTCTCCCCCAAACCCTTTTGTCACTTTTCCTTTTTCCTCACCTGTCATGCATAGAACATCAATAGCTTTAAACCCATCCTTGAAATGATTGTACTTGATATAACCATTAGTTATATGTTTGGCTCTCTCTTTTCTTAGTGGGCCATTGATGTTTCATACAATTTTGCCATGGTTTGTTGTTGTTGTTGTTGCAAAGGGTTGCAAGAGCCCCTTTTATTAATGATCCATATTCCTCTAAGAAAATGTGCAGGCAAGAAGTAATTTTGCTGGATAATGAAATTGGCTTCAACGAAGCTATGATTGATGAAAGAGAACAGGGTATCAGAGAAGTAGAGGAGCAAATAGGACAAGTAAATGAAATATTTAAGGACCTTGCTGTTCTTGTCCACGAGCAGGGTGTGGTCATTGGTAAGATGCCAAATACCCCCCTTGAGATAGACTATTCATTTATGCATCTTGATTTATCATCTGATTGTTTCAACATAACAGATGACATTTCATCAAACATAGATGCTTCCTCTGTTTCAACAACCCAGGCTAGAGGTCAACTAGCCAAGGCTTCCAAAAGTGTTAAACCTCGAACCTCATGGGTAAGCCGTAAACTGTTGATTTCTGGACTTTTATTAGACATGAAATGTTTGATATTTGTAGTTGAAATTTTGGTGAGGAAATGTGATTTGCAAAGATCGTTTCAACTTTCCGATCCATTCACAGTATGCTTGCTTTGATGATAGAGAAAAAATTGCAAATAAACTTGAGTAACCAGTGTAGATGAAGAAGATAAGATATTAGGGGTACTGCTGTCGTTGGAAGAGGGTCATGAATTACTTATGTTGAAGACTTGTAATTGCTGCATGTAAGATTCTGGTTAATGAGGGTAAAAGTAACATGAAGGATCTTGTGAATTAGTAGTCAGATTGCATTTTGTCCCTTCTACTAAAAAAATAGACAAATTAGTCACTTTATGTTAGTTCAAAAAGCAAATTGGTCATTCCTGTTAAAAATTTCATCCATTTCTAATATTGTAAACTAGTCCTTGTACGTCAGTATGATATACACGTGGCATACAGAAGGACCAATTTGCTCTTTGATCCAACGTACAGGGACTAATTTACCTATTTTTTAGTAAAGGGGGTAAAATTCAATCCGACTTTTAGTACAAGGGCCTCCATAGTACTTTTACCCATTAATGAGATAGTGCTGGCTAGTTCATAAACTTGCTGCTGTGAACTGCAATAACAGATTAATTCATAGCTGTAGTCCAATGCACAAGGAGTAGGAATATGAAATGCTTCTAGATGAAGCTCTCTGAGAAGTAAAAGATGCAGCTTTAAATATGTTTGAAAGATTTATTAGTGTAATATGGTCTGATAAAACATATTTCCTTAACCTTGTACGAATCGAGTATATGTATGTATGAGTATGACATCTCTTGTTTTTGGGTTGGCAGTGCTGGTGGGTGCTGGTAATTTTAGTGGTGCTGCTGGTAATCTTTCTCCTTATTCTTATCATATAGATCATATGAAATTATTATCACTATAGGGAGTGCAATATAGGGTTTGTATGTCATTATATATATTCCTTTCCGGTTGGTGTGAAATCCAGGTGCAAGTTTTTTGTTTGGGCGATTGAGATTATTTCAATTTTCAATTATCATAGTGATTATGTTTGGAATAATTAATTTTAATTATAATTATTTACAATTATGATGACACTTATTATTTTAACTTCTTAAAGAGGAAAAGAAAAAAGAAAAAACTTTGGGATGCTTCACAGGTTAATACATTATATTACAAAGGATTAGTTAGTTAATCTTCGATCTTTTGAACATTATTAAAAATAATGTGATAATTGTGCCTTAAATACTTCAAATCTATTAAGATTATTACCTTTTGATTTTTCATTAAATATTTGACTAGATATCTATTTCAATACTTTAGTTCTATAAATAAACAAGGGTAAAATTACTTATGAAATTCCTTTAGATTAAATAGACGATCTATTTAATCCTTAGGGGTGTCCAGACGGTTAACCGACCCGAAACACCATTAACCGAATTAACTGACCCTTCAAAAATTTTAATCATTAACCGAACCGAAATTTTTTTAAAAAAATTAATCGAACCAAAATTTTTTTGATAAATTCGGTCGGTTAACCTAATTAACCGAAAATTATATATATTTTTTTATTTTTGGTTAAAATAAGTATAAAATTAACCGAATTACTCGATTTACTCGAATTAACCGAATTACCTGATTTACCCGCATTAACTGAATTATCCGAATTAATCGAATTATTTTTATTTATTAAACTATTTGTAATTTTTATGATTGGGTTGGGTAATTGGGTTGGGTAATTAGTTTTAGTCTGATTGGGTTTATGTTAGATTGGGTTTGAATGAATAGTGAGCTATTTATATATTATAATTTTGTTTATTAATTTTTCGGTTAAATTGAAAAAATTCGGTTAACCGATCGGTTTCAAACTGAATTAACCATTAACTGAAAACTCAAAAAACTATTAACCGACTCCCAATTGAAAAAATTCGGTTAACCGACTGATTAACCGAATTCAGTCGGTTAACTGAATTTTTTTTATTTTACCCGAATTTTGCACACTCCTATTAATCCTTATACTGAATCAAATAAATTCATATTAAAACAGAGTTAAACTTTATTGTTTTTAAAAACTGGCAAGAAAATTATATTTTTTTTCATTTGTAAATTAAGTCTAAACAAAATATTTCATTTGCAAAACAATAAATGATTTTTAAAATATAATTGTCAAACATGGCAATTTTTTAAATAGTAAATATTAATCAAGTTTGAATTTGACATTATTTGATTTTTTTAAAGATAAATTATATCACAACTTTTAAAAAATAATAAATTAGTCCAAGTAACCATTTTTCGTTACATTTGTAACGGAAAGTTAACTTGTCCTTTAACTGGCCACGTTGCCATTCTAGTTATCCTTTAAATAACCCTAATTTAAGAACCTTAACTGGGTAGTAGAAGAAGAAGAGAAAAAAGAAAAAAAAATGGAGATACCCTAGCTACAGTAGTTTTGTTCCTCCAAGGTGGAGTCATAACCTAGTTCGCTGTTGTCTTTTTAAATCTTTGTATCCTCAGTTCGCTGTTATCTCTTTAAATCTTTGTGTTTTAGTCGACTCCATTGAATCTTTACCCCTTTTTTTGCTTCTCTTCTTCTCTCTCTTTTTTTTTTTTTTAACTCTAGTCATCGCCGTTCATAGCTTTCTCCGACCAACAACGAATCTTCAGATCACCACCAAATTTTGGCCACAGATTTTCTTTGACCAACCATGCCTCTTGACCGCTTAGATCATCAAACTGGTGGCTCAAATTCTCCAATCCATAAAACCCGAAATTAGTGTGGGGTTCTTCTCTTTTGATTCTCTTTCTTTTTTAGTTTTTTTTTTTTTTTTTATGTCTCTCTTTTGATGCAAGCAATTGTTCTATTTTTGCCGGTTTGATTTTGAATGCTTGCTATTTGGTAATTTTGCTTTTGGTTGAGATTTCACATGTCTTGAATGTTTAGGGGTTGGAATTTGGTGGTTATGGTGGTGGTGTCTTTGTAAAGGAATGACCATCAGTAATGCTAGTGTGGGGATTAAATGATAGTGGGCTTGTGAAGGTGACTACCGTCGAGGGTGGTGGTGAGGGAGCCAAGAGGGATGAAGAAAAATGGTGAAAAAGTCCCCCTCTTTTTTCTTTTTATTGGCGCATGAGAGGGATGAGAGGAAAATGTCCAATGTGGCAAGTTAAATACCACTCACTTGTCCAGTTAGGCCGGTAACGGAAAATGTTAATCGGTAACCGCTTTGTCGTTTTTCGATAACGTTAGTGATCGATTTATTATTTTTTAAAAATTGAATGATTGAATTAAAAGTTAAATAATTTTGTTGTCATTTAAATCAAAATTGAGTAACTGTTGATATAATTTATTTATTTTTTAATAATACAAAATTAAATTAATTCACCCCCCGTTGCTTCTAACGCCACTGTCAATGTCAGCCATGGTTGGTGCTAGTAGCTTCCATTCAACCCATCGCTGCAGCTGCTTCGATAAATACAATATTCTAAAAAAGGAGACCATAAATTCTGTTCTAAAACTGTTCCTAATTAGTAGTGTAATAGAATTATTAGATTAGAAATCAGAAACAATTGGCAAAGAAAAAAAAATAGTTACCCTATACAAATCCTATTAAAATAGTCACTTTTATTTATCTTAAGTTACATTTTAATCATTTGTATTAATGTGTTGTAATATTTTAGTCACTGAACTGTTAAGCTGACGTGGCAAGTTAAATTATCATTTCAAACAAAAATTTTAGGTTAAATTATGTAATTAGTCCCCATGTATTTTCATTTTAAGCAATTTAATTTTTTTCTTTTATGTTCTTTTAACTTATTCTTTTTTCTTCTATATTTTCTATTCTCTTCTCTTCTCTCTTTATTTTCCTCCCTTCTTCATCTCTATATTCCACATAATTAATTCAAAGAAATGAGATTTCAAACACGAGAAATTTGCAATTTATATCAAACAACCAACTAAAGGTTATTTGTTAATATGTAAAATTTAACCATATGATGAACTTAAGGGTCTGGTTGCACGAAAATCATATGAGATAGTTCTTGAAATAGTAATTAGAATATGTGGAAGGGAGTAGGGAACATAAAAAAAAAGTTAAAAGAACATAAAAAAAATAGAGAAGGGAAGAAAATAGAATAAGAAGTATATGAGAATGAAAAATAAAGAAAAAAATTAAAAGAACATAAAAGAAAAAAAATAAAATACTCAAAATAAAAAATATGAGAATCAATTGTACAATTTAACTTAAATTTTTTATTTAAAATGATAATTTTAAATGTCACATCAATTTACCATTACACTTTTAATGACAATTAATGATTCAGTGACAAATATTATCACACAATAAATAATTTGTGATAAATAAAAATCACTATTTTAGTAGTTTCCCTTAGTATTAATTGAATATATAAAAAATAAAATAAAAAGAAAGTGGAGAGCGAAGCCCAATTAAAAAATGAAATCCAAATCCAAAAGGAAAGTAGACAAAGTTCGGTCAACCAACCTCCGAAAGCGAAAATCAAATCAGCGACAATCCGCTGGCACTCCCTTCTCCCCCCGACTGATCGTTGCCGAGGATTGGCTTTAATTGATTTGTTTGTTCATCCATGGCGGGCATAATATACCAGCTACTGGCCTCCTCCACGCTTCTCTCTCTGGGTCTTTACCATCTCATCTGCACCATCCGTAACTTCCTTAAATCCCCACAATCCTACTCCGCCAAGCCTTTTTACCCATTCCCTTTCTCCTCCAATCTCCGCCTTAAGCACCTTCCCCTCTACCTTCTCATGCTCTGCCTTTTCATTGCATTCCTCCACCAATCTTTCATCTCCTCCGACCCCGATCCCCTCGTCAAGGGCCGCACTCCCGTCTACCACTTCATCACCCTCAACTCTGCTGCCGTTTTGTTCCTCTTCCTCATCCTTTCCCTTTCTTTCTTCCTCTCCGAATCCACCTCCCTCCTCCCCCTCCCTCCCGATCTCTTCTTCGCCTTTGCCTCCGCTCTCTTCTTCCTCCACTACTCCGTCTCCGATGGCGCCGCCTCCGTCCAGACCTCTGATCTCCAAGCCAAATGTGATTCGTTGTCCGCCCGCGTTTCCGCTTTGGCTTCCTTGATGTGCCTCATCCTGTCTTGCCAACCCAAGCTTTTTATAGCCGAGGTCGGTTTGGGGGCGGCTCTTTGCCTCCAGGGGCTGTGGGTGCTGCAGACTGGGCTTTCACTCTACGTTGAAGCCTTTATACCCGAAGGATGCCATAAGCTGCTGGACGTTGTGAGCGGTGTGGAGGGATCTACCAAATGCGACCTCGACGAATCCCGGCTCAGGGCTGTGGCCATTCTGGATCTGGTGTTCGTGGTTCATGTCATGTTTGTCATCATCATTGTGATGCTCACTTACGCCGTTGTTGCTAAGAGTGTTGGGGTTAGGAGACTGGGATCATACGAGCCCTTGCCTGCCAATGCTTCTGATTCTAACCATATTCAGATGAAGGCTTTGGCTGGCACCCAAGCCTGATTTTTTCCCCCTTCCTTTGCGCTCTATCTTTTTGTCCCCCTTTTCTTAATGAACTGTCAGTTTAATTCTTCTTGTTGTGGCATTCATTTTAAGGATTATTAAGTATATCAAAGTTTTTTTTGTTAACTTAATCACACTCTGTAATCTGTGGCTGCTTTCTATGTATAGAATCTCTTTTCAATCTTTATCTACTTTATGAGCTTGCTGCTAGATTTATATATATATATATATATATATATATATCTGTTGCTGAATTCTGCATTCAGTTGTGGTGGTATGGCAGATAAAGACGTTTGGCTTTTCATTACATATTTGGTCATTGGACCCAAAATTTTGAGTTCACTAGTGTTTATGAGAAAGTTCATTTGAATAGAAAAAACAGTCCAATGTTTGATAGCATGAAGACTGAAGAATGAAAAAGAAGCTGCTGAAAGTAGGAAACCTTTCTTTAATTGTGTTACTCGTTGAGATTCCTACAGTATGGTAAAGTTGGATTATTTTTTTTTAGGCTGTCCATGTTCCCATGTTTTTAGAATCTTTAGCTGAAGTCCGTACAACAATCCCATGTCTTTTAGGCTCATATTTGGTATACCTGTCTGGAAGAGAGCATTTTTTTTAAATGATTCTCTGCCATACGAGGTTACCGTTCACATACAAGGAGAATATGGCTTCTTTTAAAAATTCAATTGATGTTACTCTCTCTTTAACACCTATACTTGGCGCAGTTGATTTTGTTTTGACTGGTTTTTATATATAATACCAATCACACTCATCGTTGTTGGTGGACTTAACCAGGATTCAGATGTTCGGTTCAGTTAGTTTATTGTAATGTCTTTGTGAAAAGGGTACATTACCAACCATGCCATTGATCTGTGTAAGCATCAGATGGTAGAATCAAGCTGAAAAATGACTAATACCATGTCATTACTGTAGACAATATAGAGTATAGACTACTAGACAAGTCTGCATATTACATTTTTGGACCAGATTGTAGCCATTCTTTTATAAATGTGAAAAGTCAGGATGAGTATTGTTTAAATTACCTCCAAGCAAGAAGCATTCATTTTGATAGCTTAGAGACCTTTCCTTAAACTCTCAATTTAGGTTACTTGTCATATTGTTGGATGCTGTTTTTTCTCTTCTTTACTTCAGTTTCAGCAGCACCTCCAGAAGGGGCTCCTGTCAGAACCTGCCTTTCACCATTTTGTAGAGGAAAGATCATCAGAGTATGAGCCTGATCATGGTGGCCGATATTTATTTATTTTTGCCTTGCCTCATATTGAAGGAAATGCCTTACACCAGAATTTCCTATTTCTTGAACTTATGAGTTATGAATTTTCATACCATTGTATCATTATCTAGATAGTTTAGCGACTGTGTGGTAGCAAATCTTATATTGTTTGATTGTTGCTCTTGTAAAAGATTAATATTGAAATCCATATCTATATCCATCTGTTGCCTTTGCATTCGTGGAAAATTAAGCACTGTCTGATAGAAATCCCAGTTACATGTCAAAAACGAAGAAAGGGTGCCCCCAAGGGGGAGGGGACTAAAAAGAAAAGGAAAACAAAGGGTCTTAATGATTGATAACCAATTACCAACTGTGGGTGTTTCTTTTATATCATTTCAATTATATTGTTAACCATTAACAGCTAATATGTGGATAAAACCACTTAACACTCCTCTCCTATGTAGTCCAACAAGGGGTGGTCAACCTCATATGGGGTTAGGCAGGGAGAACAAAAACACCTGCGCTAACTATCTCACCTAAAACCAATTAGCAATAGGAGACTTAGCTCGAATATAAACCTCTTGAAAGAAATGATGGCTTTTCTTGAACAATCATTTCCACATGTTGATGTTGCTATTGATCATTGGAATGCATTTCATGTGTCTATTATTTGGTGTGAGCCCACTAGCGAATAACCAAGTGTTATCAGTGCTGTTTCCTGAGAACCGATTTGTGTAATCAATGTAATGGCGTCTGAATTTGGCGACATGATGCTTTCATTTTTAGAATCTTAATCTGCTCATAGTATTGTTTTTGCTTTAGGAAACCATGAAGAAAGGTGGCCAGGGTGAAATTACACGATCCTTGTAGTTGAAATTGACTTGGACATTTAAAGTGCAAACATTATCATAATTGAGGATGTTCAACAACCCAGCCTTGAACTGTTGTATCAAGTCAAGCACCGTCTGCGTAGTTTAGTTGATTGGTTCTCTGCTGTAGCAGACAAGTAGCAGGACTTAACTGAGCTGTTAAGCCTTAAAGTTCTAAATGAAGGTCAAGCATGTTAAAAATGTCTGTGTGAAATTAATAAAATTGAAAGCCATGAAGCTTGGTATGGTACGTCGTTGGATATAAATATTTGAAGAAGCAGCTAATGAAAATTTACGGCATATATGCACCCAAACAAAAAATTACCAGATTGAATATTATTAAACTTGGTGTTCTACTTTCTTAATTGGGCTTTTATATGGACGTTGACGGAATGCTAAAAAAACCATACAGATACTAACCAAAGAAAATAATATGCTAAATTAATTTAACATATAAGTATTTATAGATTCTTATTATATATGCTCTTTATTGATTCAATGTGTCCCTTCTTAACTCTTAAATAAGAAAATAAAACACTTCAGCGCGCTCTAACTTATGTCTTCGATCAATAGGTTAAATTTATTTTTAAATGGGTTTAACATTTATATTTATAATTATAAGCATCTGCAAAATTCTTTTTTCGTCTTCTCTTTCTTCTTGTGTATTATTGTTAACACAATTGTTGGAATTGAAAAATGATACGGTATTAAAAATTTAACTAATTTTTTCAAAGTTTTGTGGTTAAATTAATAGGTTGAAAATCTGAAGTCTAAAGAAGAAAATTACAAGGATTTTTGGAAAAAAGTGTTCTAACAATAATTGTTCTTTTAACCCAATCATAATTTTTACAAGATAAAAGCTAGACTATTATACGCTTGACTTTGACTTTGGCATTGACATTGACATTGATTGCGGCGGCCATAGCGGTTGCTTTTCCTTTTGGCTATCGGCTTTCACCCAATCAAATTCCTTTTCAATTTCTCCACTTCTTTATTTAATCAAATTACTATTTACTAATAAATCATTTTTATTCAAACTACGTGTAACACCAAAAATAATGATCAAATTATAGAGAAGGTCCCTGCACAATGTGTTTTCTTTGGATTTAGTTTCTCTATTACAATTTAATCATTTTTAATACTCTTTTCTGAAATATGTTTTCAGTTTTAGATTTTTTTTCGCTAATTTCATCAAAACTTTGATGCGTTCGTTTTAAAGATGTAATTTGTCATATTCATTAGAGAAAAGATTGTATGAAATTATGATTCCACGTGTATTTCTTTTACAAATTGATAATTATTACTATACATTTTTTTTTTTTTAAATATGCAAAAGAATTTGTCTAATTGTTAAAAACAAACAAACAAACTGTACATGTTTAAAGAAAATAAGACACTTCGAATTATTTGATTGGAAATTTAGAATTAAAGAGAAAAGATAGCTTCAAGATTGAAAATATAATTTTCAAAAATAGAAAGATTAAAAATAATCAAATTATAATAAAGGAGAAAATCTGCAAAACAATGTATAATAAAGGACCTTTTCTACAATTTGACCAAAAAAATTACTGCACTTATTCTTGTTTTTGCCCTTCTGAAGAAAGGTTTAAATCTACAACTGGTAGGTACAGTTACCCTTTCATTTTTCTTGTTGGAATGAGTCGCACATAAACATTGACTCGCATGAATTTTCAGACAGAATTTTAAACTCAAATCAAAATTTTTTTTTATTTCTTTCTTTTCTTTAAAGGGAACAAAAAAAAAAAAAAAAAGACGAGTTTGGTTTCTTTGATTGGATCCGCTGCCTCTCAAAAACCAAATTGCAATTGCAAAGTCGAGTTCCCTTTCTCCGTTAGGTAAAGCTTTGTTATTTTCTTCTTTTGGTGTTACATTTTATCAACAACAAGAAGACCGCCGGCCAGCGTTGAACCCATCGCCTGTAGATTCAGAAATCAATTGAATTCGATTCGATTAGATCAGATCGGATCTCCCAACACAAGCATAGACTTGATCCGCTGCTACATTTCTCTTTCTCTACGTAGATGCTGGTGTATGATTCTTTTTCCTTTCTTTTTTTTTTTTTTTTTGTATGACTTGAACGGATAAATATCAGCTATTCTAATTGTTATCCTTCGTTGCTATTCCTCCTATGATGCTGCATTTGTTGTCAATTATCTACTCTAGCTCTGCTCAAGTTCTCTACTTGCTGTTGGGTTTTCAGTTCTGCTTAAGGGGATCGAATTTATAAACTATGGGAGATTGGGTCATTGGAGCATTCATCAACCTCTTTGGCAGTATTGCCATCAACTTTGGGACAAACCTTCTTAAATTAGGTCATAATGAGGTATGAAGTTTGCTAAATTTTGTTTCTTTTCACCATCCCGAGTCAATTACTTTTTAGATATATTTAGCATTCTTGACATGTTTGTCAAGTCATAAAATCATCCTTGTACTTTCTATAGACGTTCATGTTGCTGCATTAGTTTTCAAAAACAAAAGAATAAACATACATAAAAACCCATATACTCAACTTTGGGTGTCACTAATAGGCTGAGCATTGTCAATGTGTTGTTTTCATATAAGGTTATGTCTGAATTTCATTGATCTTCTGGATAAGTTGGTTCTTTACATCTAATGTAAAAGTCTTTCTGGTTTTTTTCCCTTTAGCATGTGATGGAACATAATCAAATTTGAAAATCGATGTTTTGTTTCTATATCACATTATTCAGTAATTTGTCCGTTTCTGGCATAGTGTGGCAGCTTTAATTTTCAATCTTATGACCTTTTTCTTTGTCTGATTGTGTCTACTTAAATTCACAGAGGGAAAGACATTCCATGATGGATGGTGAAGGAATGGCTGGAAAGGTTCCGTTAAAGCCTATCATATACTTCCAAACATGGAGAGTTGGTACTAAATTGAATAATTGGGTGTTTATTTATGACATATGTGGAGTAAGTTAATGTTAAAATGTAATTTTTCATCTGCAGGTATTCTATTTTTCATTATTGGAAATTGTCTAAACTTCATTTCCTTTGGTTATGCTGCTCAGGTTAGTACCCCCAGCCTTCTGATCTGAATAGGCTCAATTTTGGCAAAATTACGTATTAATTTTCCTCCTTAAGGAAGTTCTATGATTAAGAAGCTAAGTTTAATGCTTTTATCTTAAATGTTGTGGGCTTGATGCGAAGTTTTATCCTTGACCCCTTGTTATCGGTAAATAGCTTTAGGAAGCTGGACAATTGTTACTGCTTTACTTATTATTGTGGATACTTGTTTGTTTGGGATCCTGCTAAACAACATGGTCAACTGTTTGTGGGTAAAGGAGGTTTGGGTTTGAAGTTGTTTTTATTTTTTGTTTATTACCATTGTGCAAGGCTTTGAATTTTAGTAACTCTGCATTTTTTTTCTCACATTTTCCTTACTTCTTACTCCTTGGCAGTCACTTCTTGCAGCTTTGGGATCTGTTCAGTTTATATCCAACATCGCATTTGCTTACTTCGTCTTAAACAAAATGGTCACTGTAAAGTATGTTTTAGCCTGCAGCAAGAGTTAAATTTTGATAACTAGAAATGAGCCTTACTTTAATTTCATGGAATATTGTGTCTGACTCTATTTCATTGGCATTGTGGTCACTTCCAGGGTACTGGCAGCCACTGCATTTATTGTTCTTGGAAATTTTTTTCTTGTCGCATTCGGCAACCATCAGTCTCCTGGTATCTGATCTCATTTGATTTTTAGACATGGTTGATTATTAGCTTTTGAGTCCTGGTTGCACCCCTTCCTCCTGACCATCAGCCAGTTGATGAAAAGGGGAAAAGGAAGACATACAACAATACATGGATATAAATGTATTGGGTCTCTCTCTCTCTCTCTATATATATATGTATAATTGAAATTACTTATATATTCATTTATAAACATCGAGAGAGAGACAGACTTGTCTACATGCAGGCATGGAGGCTGAGCTTTGGTTTCACTGGTTCTAAAAGAAAATGTATGGTCGTTATCTGTTTCCTTTTCAGTCTATACACCGGAACAGTTGGCAGAGAAATACAGCAATATAACATTCCTTCTTTACTGTCTGATTTTAATCTTAGTTGTTGTACTACATCACTACATCTACAGGTGAGATTTGAGAGTCAGCTGTTTTAGTAATGCTAAGATTATCCTTCTAAACATTTGTTGAGCTGTTTGACATGCCTTAATATGCAATCTTTCAGGAGAGGGGAAATTGTCCTTGCTGTTTCTGGACAAGACCTTAGACCATATTGGAACATGCTGCTTCCTTTTTCATATGCTGTAGTTTCAGGAGCTGTAGGATCATGCTCAGTGTTGTTTGCAAAATCTCTGTAAGTTGGCTGTTTTAGATGTCATTTTTCAATTAAAACTTGCATTGAGATTAAATCTAATTTTGAATTTCATACTATCCAGCTCTAACCTTCTAAGGTTGGCAATGTCCAATGGTTATCAGTTGCACAGCTGGTTCACATACTCCATGATACTTTTATTTCTAAGTACAGCTGGATTTTGGGTAAGAATCATGGCAGAATTTGTATTTTATGCTTCTTCTGCAAGAGTGATTTTTGGAGACTTATACTGAGCCTTTTTACTGCAGATGGCAAGGCTAAATGAAGGGTTATCACTCTTTGATGCAATCCTTATTGTTCCCATGTTTCAAATTGCTTGGACCTTCTTCTCCATTTGTACAGGATTTATATATTTCCAGGAATATCAGGTCCTCTCTCTCTCTCGCTCTCTCTCTTGCGGGTGCACGCAACCCCCCTTCTCTCCCCTAATTTCATATTATGTCAAGATTCTTAGTTCAACTCACCTCACTCCCTGCCTGCATGAATTAATTTTCACTGTAATATATCTCCAGTGTAGCAACATCATTTGGCTGAACTTAATTATTTATTTTTTATTGTAGTTGCTTTTTGCAGCAATTGTTTACCGAACAGCCTTATGTAATCTTTGCTTTCAAATAAGTGGTTATCATTCATTAAAAAGAACTAAAGTGAAAATTGATGGCTTTTGCCATTTGTCATGTAGGAAGGCTGTAAAGTTAATCATGCAGTTAGTCTGAACAAGCCAGTATTCTTCAATTCTACTCTAGCCCCTCCCTTCTGGATAATGGAATTAGATGATCTCAAATGGAGTTTTTTGTTTAACAAAACAGGTGTTTGATGCGCTGAGAACAACTATGTTCATACTAGGAATGGTGTCTGTGTTCGCAGGCATTTCTTTATTGGCACCTGATGAGCCAAGAGGTACTTAGATTGAGGAGTTATGTAACTCTCTGTATAAAACATTTTTAAGTTTTAAGCTTATTCTGACTTCCATTTTCTCCCCTTTAGGTGGTGAAGTGAAGGATGGTTCACATCCAACTTCTGTTTTGTCTTCCAGCAATTCAACTGAAACAGACAGGTAAAAAGCACATTTCTTGGTGTTGTCAATGACTTTGGTCCTTCGTGGATTGTTATCAATGAGAGCTGATGAGATTTTGACACATGATTATTTTTTTGTTTATCATCATTGAGGTTATGAGCGTCTAAATGTACTAGCATAATTGTCTACGGTACTTGACCCGCTGTTCTCATATTTCCTTGTAGGTTCATCTTCGAATCTGAAGATGCAGAAAATAAAGAGATGAAATCATTTACACAACGAATAGTTGTGAAGGTCACAGACATACTTGCCAAGGCAAAGGTACTGCAAATCGGATTTGGAGAATTACGATCTAACAAGATTACTTTAACACTTAACTTATTTGATATTGGTAAATCTGTTTGCAGACAACATGTTCGCTATCGCTAGGTTTTGGAGATGATTCTATCAACGCATCTGCAGTTCTTGTGATGCCTATGATGTCATCAAAGATAACAGGCTTTAGAGGAAGTGGGTTCGATCGGAGTAGGATATTCTCCTTGAGAAATTCAAGTTGGAGTAGGGTTGCAATGGATGAAGAGAGTGCAAAGATGTTAAATGGAGATGGGGTGCTCCCTCAAAGCCCCTGATATAGGGATAGTAAGAAACATTGATTTTGATTCTTTGTTCTTCACATACTTGATTTTTAGTAACACAAATAGCTTAGGATCGATTTGTTATTGTGCCGAGTAGCATATTCTTGCTCATAGAAACATTACACCGTCATATGTTTCTACATTGTATAGTCTTGCTTACCTTATTGAAAGGAAATACGAGTATGTAATGTAAATTAAGAAACATAAAAACATACTGCTGGACTGGACAATTCTGGCTTTGTTAGTACCACAAATTATTGTTCACGTGTCAGATTTTCAGGCAAATCTTTCTAAATAAAATAAATAAGGTTTTTTTTTTGCTCTTGTACTAAATTTTAGAGTTCTATCTTTGTATTTTACTTCCAGATAATTGGATTTTCTTCTTAATATTATGTTTTACTCTAAATTACTAATATCAATTTCGTTGAATTAAGCTATATATAATATAAAACCAATTCTTTGGGAGTTACTCGGAGTAAATAGGGGTAAGAGTAGGGATAATTTAGGTGTCAAAAGTTAAGGGCAATTTAGATCTTTTATAAAAGCTAATTAGTTATTTTAATTTATATTTTAATTATTTGTGTTTTTGATCTCTTTTCAATTTGTCGGCAGTTGTCTTTGTAGTATTTCTTTGAATTAATTGTATTTTAAATATTAGTTATTTTATTTTATTTTTTAACAATTTAATTTATTATATGAATTATTTTTCCTTTAAATCTTATATTAATACTTTAAATTAATTTTATTTTAATATTATTTTATATGTCTCTTATATATTTTTGTTTATATTTGATTTTTCTATAGTTAAATTTACTATGATACACATTACATTTCCAACTCCCTTTTGAGTCTTTGAAATTTTCAAATATTATAATTATTTTTAATCTTATTGTTAATTTTTTAATTAATTATACTTTAATTGTTTTCTCCATCAATTATGTTTTAATTATATACATATACAAATTTAATAAAATAATTTAATTTTTAAATATTAAAATATTAGATTTTTCTTTTACATGAGATAGTGTTTTGGGTTTTATTTTAAAAAATTCCGCATAAGTCCATAGTCCACTAATAGAAAGTATAAAAAAATAAAAAAATAAAAAAAAACACTAAATAAAAGTTTTTGATTAAATCTTTAAGTATGGTATAGGTACCAAAATCAAATTTAATCAATAATAATAAGCCCCAAAATGAACAAGTAGGAGGTTTAAAGTGGAGGGCATGCGGAGCTGTCGAGCGTTACAAGCGACCGCCGTTGTCAAAAGCAGCCTGCAGTTGAAGCTGAAGACATCAACTGAAGGCACATGCATCTCCTTGATCAAGCAATGCCACACGCTCAAGTCTCTTAAAGCCCTTCATGCTTCCATTCTCAGATCCCTCCACCTCCATCTCCACTCCCTCACCAACCTCATCTCCCGCTACGCTTCTCTTGGCTCCATTTCTTACGCCTACACTCTCTTTTCCCACTGCAACTCCTTCTCCAACGATGCCTTCCTTTGGAACGTCATGCTGCGGGGCCTCGTCGACAATGCCCACTACCATCGCTCCTTCCTTCTTTATACCCGCATGCCTTATCTGCATATTGCGCCTGATAACTTCACCTTTCCCTTTCTTCTCAAAGCTTGCGCTTCTCTCCGCATTCTCAATGTGGGTTCTCAGCTTCATGCACATGCCTTCGTATACGGCTATTCCTCTCACGTCTTCGTTGCTAACTCCCTCATTTCCATGTACGCCAAATGCGGCCTTTTCCCTGTTTCCGAAAGAGTGTTCGATAAAATGCCCCAAAGAAGTATAGTGTCGTGGAGCGCAATGATTGGAGCGTGCTTGCAGTGCGGTTTTCATGAGCAAGGGTTGTTGCTGTTTGCCAGGATGTTGGATCAAGGAATTAAACCCAACAGGGCTTCTATTTTAAATGCCACGGCCTGCGTTCGGCGTGAGAACGCGGCTCATCATATGCATAGAGTCATCATGGATAATGTACTTGATAATGATCACTCCGTGCAAAATGCCACCATGCTTATGTTTGCTAGATGCGGAAGAATTGACCTTGCTAGAAGCTTGTTTGATGGGTTCACATACAAGGATTTGGTTTGCTGGGCCTCAATGATCGACGCATATGCTCGGGCTGACTTGCCACTTGAAGCTTTGCTCCTCTTTAACCAAATGAGATTACAATGTGTCCTTCCCGATTCTATTACCCTTCTTGCCGTGATTCAAGCTTGTTCAATACTAGCTTGTTTGCACCTTGCACGAACCCTTCATGCCGTTATTATTCGTTGTTTCCTAGAGTGTCAATTAGTGTTAGATACCGCTGTCCTTGACCTTTACATGAAATGTGGGAGCTTAACGTATGCTAGAAAAGTTTTCGATAACATGAAAGGAAGGAATATCATCTCCTGGAGCACTATGATATCCGGGTACGGTATGCACGGCCATGGTAAAGAAGCACTTCATCTCTTTGATCAAATGAAGGCCTTAATAAAGCCAGACCATGTCACATTCGTATCAATATTGTCAGCATGTAGTCATGCAGGTTTAATTAATGAAGGATGGGAGTGCTTCGATTCCATGGTAAGAGACTTTGGGGTAACACCAACATCCGAACATTATGCATGTATGGTTGATCTATTGGGCAGAGCTGGGCAGTTGAACCAGGCCCTGGAGTTCATTGAAAAGATGCCTGTGAGACCAGAAGCTGGTGTCTGGGGGGCACTGCTTGGAGCTTGTAGAATTCATTCAAATGTAGAACTGGCAGAAATAGCTGCCAAATCGTTACTCAACTTGGATGCCGAAAATGCCGGAAGGTATGTTCTCTTGTCCAACATATATGCATCATTGGGAAAAAGAAGAGAAGCTTATAGGATTAGAAATTTAATGAAAAGCAGAGGTGTAAAGAAAAAAGTCGGTTGGACTAGTATAGAGATTAAGGGCAAGATATATACGTTCGTGGCCGGGGATAGAACAAACCCTGAAATGGATCTAATCTATTCAGAGTTGGGTAAACTAATGGAGAAGATTAGACAAGAAGGGTATATACCAGATGTAAGCTTTGTATTGCATGATGTGGAGGGTGAGACAAAGGAGATGATGTTGTATGCACACAGTGAGAAGCTGGCCATCGTTTTTGGGCTGATAAAGTTGGGACATGAAAGCTCGATTAGAATAACAAAGAATTTGAGGGTGTGTGGTGATTGTCATACGGCTACAAAGTTCATTTCCAAGGTTACAGGAAGGGAAATTGTGGTGAGAGATTCCCAGAGGTTCCATCATTTTATGAATGGAACTTGTTCCTGTGGAGATTATTGGTGATTATGTTTTTGCCGTAGTTATTAGCAATTATTCAAAAAAAATTTATGTTTTGCCGTAATTTTTTTTTTCAATTATTTAATTTTTTTTATTTTTTAAACAAATTTATTAGATTTAAAACCGAATTAGAAAAATACATGTCTTTAGAAAATTTATTATGCGCCCCTGGAAATATTGAGATAATCCTAAATAAGTTAATAAGATTATTTACTTGATCCATGCTAGGTTCAATATAAATTCAAAGAAAGAAACTTTTATGTATATTTCTTTTGGGTGAATTCCACAAAAAGTCCCAAAACTTTAGGCTAAATTCTACATTGCTCAAATGAGTCCCTAACTGCAAAGTTCAGTATTAATGTGGCTTTTCTTTCAACGGAACTACTAATGCAAGGATGACATTTATACGAAATTTTGCAAATTGAAGACTTATTGATACATTTTGATGCTTGAAACCTACATACAATTTGACCTAAAGTTTGTAGACCATTTGTGGAATTAACCCTTAATTTATAATTGTTCTGGATTAGTTCAATTTATTTCTGTATATAAAAAAAGTTTTATTTTAATTTTCAATTGATTTGATCTTAATTAAATAATTTTTCTATGCGATACAATAAAAAATCAGTTGAACTCTTTGTCCGAATCACAATAAGGTCGGTTTTTGTTCAAAATACGGTCGGTTTTCAGTGCCCGAGTGATCGGTTCAGATTCCAACTACATAGTTTTTTTTTTTTTTTTTCATAGGTCTAAAAAGCAAGGCAGAAAAAAAAAAGTCCTGAGTCCCCGTCCATAGTCAAAATGCCTTGGATTGGGATTACGAATGAGTAGGAACGATGGTGAAACCTTATCTGGGTTTTTTTTTTTTATATTGCATAAAATAAAACTAATTTTATCCCAACTGAAGCATTGGTGGCATTCGCAAGTGTCAACGCAATGGCTAAAGAATTAGGAGAGGAAATAACTAAGAAGCCGTTGATAATAGCAATGAAAGGGCATCCCGGCACTGGCAAATCCACTTTAGCCCATGCCTTAGCCTCAGCCCTCAAATTCCCTCTCGTCGACAAAGATGACATCCGCGACTCCACTTTTCCGCTCCATCAGCAACCACAAGGTTCCCACGCCCTCCTCAACCACCTCTCCTACGAAGCTATCTGGCGAGTCGCCTCAACTCAGCTCCACCTCGGCATCAGCGTCATCATCGACTCTCCTCTCTCTCACAGAACCCATCTCGACCGTCTCATCAGCTTAGCGGCGTCGGCCGGAGCCCGCCTCCTGATTGTGGAGTGCCGGCCGTCGGACGAGGCCAAGTGGAGGGAGAGGCTTGAAGGGAGGGAAAAGAGTTGGCACAAGCCAACCTCTTGGGAGGAGCTTCAGGAGCTGATTAAGGGGTATGGCGGATGCACGGAGTACGATGTCGGAGATGTGCCCAAGATGGTGGTTGACACGACGGCGCCTAATCTAGGGGTGGAGGAGTTGGTTTCCAGTGTGGTGCGTTTCATTGCTTAAAAACTTTAATACCACTAGAAAAACTTCTTTAAAGGGTATACTCTCAATCAACTATAATTTTTTTTACTTTATTCATTTAAAATAAAAATTTTATAATTTAAATAGCTATGTGTTGAATTAATTTCTAAATGTCATCTGATGGTATTACAATTATAAAATTTTAACACTATTCACTATCTTGTCACAAATAATTAAATAATTCAATTCATAATAAAACTACAATCATTTCTAAGCATATGAAACATTAAAATAATTTGGGAATAAATCTTAACTAAACTATAAATTTTACAAAAATTTAGGTGAAAAGCCGTATGACAAAATTTAGATTGCGAGATCCTGAAGTATACGGTTTAAATATTATGACACGGTTTAGCATTTGGGATGAAATATAGTGAAGTGTATTTAATTTTAAGTGGGTGGGAGAGGGGAAGGAGAAGGGGACAACGGTGCAGGGAAGTGTATAGGAAGTGTATATCTTCTTTGTTAAATAACTAAACAAAAATATTATCTAACTAATTATTTAGAGTTATTTTAGTATAATTTCGATAATATTTTAGGGGTAAATTTTATATTTTATATTATTACCTAACTACTTAACTTTAATCTAAAATAATTTAATAAATTTATCTCAAAATCATTATATAATTAAATTAAATAAGTTTAAAATACTTAATTTATTAATAATATATTTTATAAAAGAAATCTATATATATTTAATTTTATAGTATTTCAAAATGTAATTAAATTTTCATTATTTTATAAAATAAATAATAAGAGTATAATTAACTTTTTTTTTACTTCAAATTTATCTAATATATAAATTTCGAAAGGTCTATAAAAATTTCTTCAAACTTGAGAAAGTAAATGAAAATTCTTCGAACGATAAAAATAATCGTATTTTATATTAAACATGAAAAAAATTAAATTTACTCTAAATAATAAATATAAATATATAGTTGTAATAACGTGCTTGATTGTTAATGAAATTGACATGATGTAAAGTCCATATTCTATGGTCGGAAAAATTGGTGCTACCAAAATCTATTAGAAGGTACGAATAATTTTAGAATGGTATAATTATTTTTTATCCTATAATTTTAAAAAGAGTTATTTTAGTTATTTATTTAATTTTTTATTTTTTAATTTTTTAATTTATGTTTTTTTGTCAAATCATCTCAAAATAGATGGAAAAATTAAATTCTTTAACTT
This sequence comes from Gossypium stocksii, assembly GCA_020496765.1. Taxonomy (NCBI): domain Eukaryota; kingdom Viridiplantae; phylum Streptophyta; class Magnoliopsida; order Malvales; family Malvaceae; genus Gossypium; species Gossypium stocksii. The sequence continues at coordinate 6,747,637 of CM035626.1, read as the reverse complement.
TGTTGATGTAGCATATGCATGGATTGCCATGTAGATGTCACATTGACATTTAATTAATTTTTTAAAATTTTAAAAATTTTAAAAAATTATAAAATTGTTTTTTAATTAAAAATCATTAAATTTATTGTAAAAAGCATAAGAATATAAAAAATTAATATTTTTAAAATTTAAAAAGAAAATAATTAAATACTGACATATCTTTTAGGTGACAATCTCCGTGTATCAATAAAGTTAACCTGCATTAACATTTTCATATATTTTAGAATAAATTGATAAAAATATAATTTTAAAAAATTAAAAGAAAAAAATTAAATAAAAGAGTAAAATAATTTTATTGTTAAATTGGAAGTCATTATCCTTTTAGAATGCAACCAAATTACGCCATCTAAAGCATATGGTATAGATATATTAAAAAGGTTGGTGTATATCTTACCATTTATATATAGATCAAATAAAATAATGATTTTAGAATTGACTTATGGTTAAATTAGTTAAGCTATTTAACAACAATAACTAACCGAATTAATATCACCAAACAATTTAAATGGAATTAAATAAACATTCATGAGTTTGCGTACGGAATCTCAATGGGTTAGCAATTAGCATAACAAACTACCTCGAACTAAATACTTTTATATATTAACAATCTTATTATATTTTTATATCAGTACTTTTTGATACAATGTTTGTAACTACCCATAACCTCTCCCTAACTCATGGAATGGTAATGCGCTTCAGCGCACTCGAACTCACGTATTCCTATATTGACAATAATATTCATGCCAGTCAAACTAAAACTCAATCAACTATATATTAGATTATTAAATACTTTCATATACATGTATTATATACTAGATTACATAACAAGTAAATAATTTATGAATAATTTTTATTAATTTCGAGTTTTTTTAAAGGCTTTAACACAACAAATACTTTAGGCTCAGCATCAATAGAACATTATGACACGTTGACAATTAATTTTGTCACAGCTCAAGCACAACATATCTGGAGTGATTTCAAGCACTTAATACGATAAAGAAATTAGTCTCGAATGGTCTAAAGCGGTGAGCAAAAATCGATAAAAGAACCGAGCATTCACCAAACTAGAGAGGACGATAACAAAATCATTCCTAAAATCACTTGTAAAACTAAAATTAAATGCATAAGCAAGACTAGAAAATATGCTATAATAGCAGACAAAAACTTCTAAAACTAAAGACTTATTAAATAATGGAAAAATGAATAAAAAATATAAAACTTAAGACAACACAGGTCCAAATCGACTCGTGAAATAATTTATTATTCTAAAATACTCTCAAAACAGAAACAGATTAAAAAGTTGATGAAGGGCCACCCACTTTCCAAGAAAAGTTACTGGTGGCCAGTGAAGTTTTAGCGAACGACAAGCAGCAGCATCCGTCCATCGCAACTTGTGAAAACAATAAAGATACTCTCAAAATAGATCTACAAATTGAAAAGAGAGAAGACATATATAATGAATGAGAAGAAGAAAGAAAGAAAGAAAGAAAAGGTTGATGAGAGATGAAAAAGGCGAGCGATAACCAACTCGGAAGTTGACATCTCCACTGAGCAAAACAAAAGATAAGAAATAAACAACTTATTAATTTTGAGTTTAGTTCATAAACATTTGATTTTTAATTATTTTATTTAAATATATTATATAGAATAATAAAAGAAAAGAATATTGTTCTAATAATAATAATTATAAATTTTCTGATGGAATTAACTGGACGAAGAGATCTGTTATAGTATAGTTACATGCATTTCAATCAACATCATTCAAAAGGTATCCAACTATGTATAGTATCCTAAGGAGGTAGGAATCACTAATGGCATCAACATATACTGGGTACCATCCCAAACACATTGCATATTCCACATGCAAATTTTATTTTCCTATTAAAAGTGATAATTTGTTTACCTTTATTTTTTTTAATTAATAGTAATTTTAGATTTTATTTTTAAATAATTTAAATATTTTTATCTAACTTTTAAGTTACAATCTTTAAGAGTTTATCTAATGTAAAGAAATTATTTAATTTTTAAATATATATATATATATATATATATATATATAAAATAAAACCAGCTCTTAAAAGGAATCATTAAGAGTAAATATAAGCATTGTAATAATTTATAGTCATTAAATTTAATATTAAGTTTAAATATGTTACAGTTCCTTATACTCTTTCGAAATTTAATATTTAGTATTTATACTTTAATTTAGAGATATTGAATCTTGTACTTTTTTTTTTTTAAAGTCTCGATTCCTTCATCTAATCTTGTTAAAGTTAACGAAATCATAGATTGGACCCAATCAGAGAACCAAATGAAGACTTAGGGCAGTCATTATGAGAAGTCTTAGAATCAAACTATAATTACAGTTTTTTTTTATTAGTTTAGTTATTTTTTACCAAAAAAAGTTAACACGAAATCAAAAGTAAATAATTTTTTTAACTCTCAACATTAACAGTTCTTGTCAAATTGGTCTTTACTTTTTAAAAGCACATAAAATTTTTTTTGAAAGGTTTTAAAAAATAACTTTTTTTTCATATTTTAAATAAAAACATAAAAAATAATTTTTAAAAAATAAAAAAATAAAAACTCTTTAAAATTCAATAAATAAAATAATTTTAAAAATATAAAAAAAAATTTCATTGTTATCAAAATCGGATTGGTTGGAACGAGAATCAATTGAGGTGTTTGTAACACCCTTAACCCTTATTCGTCACTGGAACAGGGTTACGGAGCATTACTAGACTTTTCAAATCATATACGAACATTTCATATCACTTAACATACATATTAGAAAACTAATCATAATCACTTCTATTGTCCCTTATATGAGCCCTCGAAGCCCAAAAAACACATTAGAAATGAATTGGGATTAAATCAAAAACTCAGAGAATTTATCGTAAAATTTCAAAATTTTTCCTAGGTGTAGGGGACACACACCCGTGTGGCTAGGCTGTGTGGTTCACACGGCCAAAAGACACGCCCATGTCTTAGGCCGTATGGGCATTCGATATGGGGCACACGACCATGTCCCAGCTCGTGTCCATGCCCCTGTAACTCACTGACTTAGGTCACACGGCCAAGCCACATGCCAGTGTGCTAGGCCGTGTGAACATATTAATTTGTGAAATTAAGGTGCAGGGGTCACACGGCCAAGCCACACGCCAGTGTACCAGGCCGTGTACAAAAAATTGGGCATTCTGTTTCTCAATTTTAAAAATACATGGGACACATGGCCGGACCAGACTCCCATGTAATAGGCTATGTGTCACACACGGCTGAGACACACGCCCGTGTCTCTCTGCCCGTGTGGACGAAAATAGGCCATTTTAAGGCCACATTTCTCACCCATTTTGATATTACCCTATACACAACATTTTGATATATCAATACATCCCAAAACAAGCAATCAAAACAAATCAAAATCATGTTTTAAACATAACATAACATCACATATGTTTTAAATACTCAAACTTACCTATTTAGTCTACTTAACAAATTTAGTAAAGTTTACTACTAACTAATTACCTATAAGCATACATCCATCATAACCATATCACAATTTATTTCATTCCAAACCAATATATATATAACTAGGTAGATAATGTAAGCAAAACATCATTTAGAACCTCTATACAAGACAACTTTAATCTAATCCACATCAATCTTATACATGCCATATAAACCATAGAGTATATTGCAAAAACTATCGGAATAAGCTAGATAGTGTGACTTGATGTGCTGATCCAATCTTCCGATCTCACGAAAATCTACAAGAACATTAAACAACACAAGTAAGCTTAATGAAGCTTAGTACGTTCGATGGGTTAAACATAAATCTTACCAAACCTACTATAACAAATCAATTTAAATAAATTCATTCAATGTAATGTCCTTGTCAATCACAATTTCAATTGAGAAATGCAATATTTCAGATCAATACCAAAATTAACAATAAGTCTTCAAAAATCAATTTCATAAGTCACTTACCAAGTCTTACCAAATCAAAAAACGGCTTACGGATTTGAGTACATAGTTTTCAAAAGCCTGAAGGCTGAACAGAAGCACATGAGTGCTAAACTGAAACCCATAATAGTTAAACAGAAGCTCATAAGAGCTAAACGGAAACCTATAAGGGTTAAATAAAAGCTCAATAGAGCTGAACGGAAACCTATTAGGGTTGAAAGAAAACTCATATGAGTTAAACAAAAGCTTGTGAGAGCTAAACGGAAAGTAAGCACGAAAGTTCGCAACAAATGCTGAACCTCGGTTTACTTGGGTAATTTTCCGTCAATTCTTCCTTTGTTGTCTTTCACCACACAATGATTGTACTCAATCCCGTGTTCCATTTAAACCTGATATTCACTTCAAATTTATAATTTAACAATATTCCATTTTTTTAATAATATACTAAAATACATAATATCATTTACCAATTCAATATAATTAATAAAATTTAACCATACGAACTTACCTGAGTTAAATTGCAATATTTTATAGAAGTTTAGAGACTATTCTGCTAATTTCCCTTTTTCACGAGTATCTATGGGCCCTTGATATGAAGCTAAAATATGAAAACCAGCTTTGAGAGCTCTTCAATGGTGTTTTTGGATAGAAAATTGGAAAAGAAATGGTCTAGAAACTTTTAGATTTTACAATTTAATATTTAAATTTCATTTATTTCCAATTTTGTCCTTAAATCACATGATTTTATTATTTTTTTCACACTTATGCCGCCTCAGCCATTCCACTGGGCATATTTGTCCTTTTAGTCCTATTTTATTTACCATTTATGCTATTTAATCACTTTAGCAAGTTTTGCATCTTTTTTCAATTTAGTCATTTTTAATTAATTAGCTGTCAAAACGTTAAAATTTTCTAACAAAACTTTAATACTACCTTAACGATACTCTATAAATATTTATAAAAATATTAAAACTACATTTGACTTGTAAATACTAAATATTAAAATTTAGAGCTTACTCATCGGATTTGGTGGTCTCGAACCACTATTTTCGACACCATTGAAAACCGGGCTGTTACAGTGCCGATCCGATGAGAGGTAAAAAATCTATTGGCCAACAAATCAGTATGGATTGATTTAAGCAAGCTAAAAACCGAATGAACCAACAATTTAACCAATTTCGAATTGGTCTGACCAATTGGTTCCTAAGATAACAGGTCTGACTGGTTCAAAGCAAATAAAATATTAAAAATAAAAAACTATAAAAATCAGTTCAACCAATTTGTACCAGTTCACGGGTCAATTGATTTTTTTAACTCTCATCAAATCAATACTTTAGCCGGATCTTGATCAAACTGATCCAGTCTGATTTAGATAACAATGATTTTTTTTTTGAATTTTAAAGAGTTTGTTTTTCATGATTTTTTTATTTAAAAAATTATAAATTCTTAAACTTTTATGTTTTTATTTCAAATAAGAGAATAATTAATTTTTAATTTTTTTCAAAATATGTACTTTTAAAGGATAAATACCAAATTGATAAAAGATTATAAATATTGAGAGCTAAAATAATTATTTTACCTTTGACACCGTCAACTTTAATAACAAAATTAGACGAAGGGATCAAGATTTTTAAATCAAAAGAAGTCAAAGAGCTTAATATCTTAAAATTAAAGTATAAGAATTGAATTTTAAATTTAAAAAGGGTGCAAAGAGTTTTAACATATTTAAACCTTAATATTTAAAATTTGTTAGAGTCAAAATAGATTTTTCATAAAAAATTGTATTTATTTAATATGATTATATATATATATATATATATATTAAAGAGAAACCTCTAGATCTTATTAAAAAACAGTAAGGCTGAAACACACAACAGATAAGAAAACAAACTCAAAAATAAAACAGCCCAAAAAATAAAAAGATCCAGCTAAGTAAAACGAGGGAGCTCTATAACTATTCTCCCAGTTGTTATCCACAATAAACCCCGCATCAAAAGCAGCATACACATGGGCAATTGCTCACTTTATAATTGCTATTGTCAAATCTGTGTCAGCAAGCAATTAATAACCACCTAAAAACTTGAAAACCCCACCAACCTTTACCATTCATCTCCTACACCAAAACAATCCTTCACACAGCGAACCCTTTACCTTCTCCTGGACTCCGACTCCCTCCGATCAGCATAGACCGCCTCCTCCACACCAGCCGAAACCATGTTTACCAAATGAGAACTTGCTCTCTTCCTAAGACCTTCTGTGGCAATAATATGAGCAACTTGGTTTGATTCTCTATGGATAAAATAAAAATCACAGGAATTAAAACCTAAACTTAGTTGTTTTAAGTCTCTTATAAAAGCTGTAATATCAGATCTGTTATCATTTTATTCTTGCAATTTTCGGATGATCGAACAGGAATCCCCTTCAATTTCAACCTCCCTTATTTCAAGAAATAATTTAAGATAGAGCACTTGAAGCCCCGCCAACACCTCTGCAACAAATACAGAATGAATATTCATATGTAAGACAGTTCTGGAACAAACCACCTCCCATACTTCGTTTCTAACCACCAACCCTAAACATGATTCTTTTCTCTAATTATTAAAAGCAGCATTGAAATTGATTTTAATCATCGGCCCATTTGGAGCAACCCAACCTCCCAAATGAACGCGTCTCGCAGGTAAGTTCGTACTCAAGCCATCTAACTCTTTTAGGTAATTTCGCACATAATCTGTAATTTGTGATCCTGATGTGAAAATGCCTTCATGAATGAATCTATTTCTGGAAGTCCAAAAAGCCCATAAAGAACATGCTATCATCCTGCACTTTGCTAGAGAATAGATTTCAAACATGTATTTTAACCACTCATTGAAATCTATTTTTTCTTCTGAGTTTGGCCAGTAAATTTCTAAACTCTCTCATGTCTCCTTTGCTATAGGGCACTGTAACAGCCCAATTTTCAATAGTGTCGGAAATAGTGATTTAAGATCATTAAATCCGACAATTAAGTTTGAAAAACTTATTAATTAGAATTTATGAGTTAAGTATGAATTTAGAAATATTTTTGAATTAGTGAATTTTGTGTTTTAGAAGAATTATTAAAATAATTAGTTTTGAAAATAGAGAATTGATACCTCGAAATTATAAACCGAGTCATAAATATTTTTATAAATATTTATGGAGTGTTAATAAGTTAGTATTAAAGTTTCGTTAAGAAATTTTAAGGTTTCGGTAGTCAATTGGGTAAAAAGGACTAAATTGAATTAAGTGCAAAATTGTGAAATGTGATTAAATTGCTTAAGTAATAATTAAAGGAGGACCAAATGGGCAAATTGGCATATGGGAAAAAGGCTGGACGGTAGAGTTATAAAAATTAGTAAAGAGGTAGTGTGAACTAAGGGCAAAATTGGAAATTTTGTAAAGTTAATGAATAAATATCTTTCCTAATTAAGTTTTCTAGTGGATTCTTCATTCTTTCCAGCCAAAAACGCCAGAGAAGAATGTTATAAGCTGGTTTTTCACATTTTGCACCATGTGAGTTCAATCTTTGCTTTTTCTTTGTAATTTTTATGTTTTTGTGTCTTTTACAACTAGGTCCACCTATTGAATTCATTAGTTTTTGATTTTATGGGTAATATTGAAAGTTTCCATGGATGAGTGCTGTATGTTTATGGTAAATTATTATAGGTTTGAAGCTTCAAATTCATTATATGATGGAGTTATTAAGAGATTTTTAATAGAAATTGATTTTAGGACCTAATTGTGAAAAAGGTTTAGAATTGAAGGTTGTTGCTGAAATTATGAATGTTAAAGAGTACATATTAGTTTATAATGATAGAATAATGTGTTAATTGAGGGAAATAAGTTCAATTGATGGGTTAATTGATCAGGGACTAAATTGTAAAAAATTGTAAAGTGTAGGGTAAAAGTGTAATTTCGAAAAATTGAAAGGCATAAATTATAATTAAATTAAAAACTAACGAATGGAATTCTATATTATAGATTAAGAGCTCAAGGAAGCCGTGGAAAAGAGAAAATAGCTAATAAATTCCCAAATTTCCTACAACTCCTGTAAATTGACCAGGTAAGTTTATATGTAAATAATGCACTTATGCTTAAGTAAATTTATGTATTGTTAAATTATTATACGTGATATTTATTGATCTGAAAATGAGAAAGTATATTTGGTCTGAACCGAAAGTGTGATAGAAAAGATTTACCTATTTGGAAATGAAATTTAGAAAATAATGGTATATGAATTGAATTGAATATGATCGAGATTTAATTGTTGAATATGTTTATTTATATATATGTGGAAATGTATGACTATGTGAATTGGAAGCAATTTATGTTTGAAATAAGAAAGATGTGATAAATGTGACCAAAGTGTTAATTGACAAGTGAATTTTAAAGTAGAAGTGAAATTACTAAGTGATTTTAATACCCTATTAACTAGTCGGGCTTAGTGGATATAGTTGGCATGCCATAGGATTGGAAGTGTTCAGGGATTCTTCGACCTCGAGTCGATGAGGCACTAGGTGTGCCATAGATTTACTTCGGATAGTTTCGATGAGGCTTTGGTAGCCACATTGCTTCGGCTTGGCCGATGAGGTACTTGGTGTGCCATAGATCTGATTTACTTCGAACTATCCGATGAGGCGTTGGTCGCCACTCTGGTGTGTTTGGTTGGATCCGTGTATCCACCTTGGTCCGAGTCATGTTAATAGGGGTAAATAGAAGAAATGAGGAAATTGAATGAATTTTGGTTAAAATAAGTAAACAAATGAAACGAGAAAGTGATATTGAATATATAAGTAAAATCCCGTTGAACCTTAGGAATACTTTAGTGATCATGATCAGTGGTAGCTTCGGCTACATTTCAGTGGTAGCTTCGGCTACATATCAGTGGTGGCTTCGGCTACAATTCAGTGTGGCACTTATGTGCAAATTTCTGTGTATCCTTTAGCATTCCAAATGGTTCAACGGGTAAATAGATGAATAAATAAGATGAGAAAGCATGTGATTAAGTGTACAATTGAGCACAAGCATATATGTGAAACTTTATTGGATGAGTTTTCTTACGTGATAAATGAGTGCAGGTATATATGTGTGTAGGTTTATGAAAATATGCTCTTGATCAATGTATGATCGAATTTGTGGTAAGGATGATATGGAGTAAGTGCTATTATTAATATTGTAAATATTTGATATTAAGTATATATTGAGATGGTTGGCTATGGACATGTTGGGTGTTATATGAGTATAAATGAAAATATTGCATAGCAAATATGAAAGAGTAAAATTAGCTATAAGACAGTTTTGAGCAACAGCAGACGTGTGACTTTGAAAAATCATTAAAAATGGTGTAAATTGAATTAGAAGCTGAATGATATGTGTAATTAAAGCTTATTGAGTCTATTTTCACATGAAAGAAATGGTGTAGGTGAAAGAATTACAGAATAGGATATATTTAAAGTTTTCTGTGACAGGGTCAGAATGAACTTCGAGATCCCCTGTTGTACCTTTGGAAAATCACTAAAAATTGTGTAAAAATGATTATGGAGTGTAATTTATATGTATGAACTCCTTAGTGAGTCTAGGTTCAAAAGAAATAAACATGAACCTTATCCGAGTTCTGCACAATGAGATAATTGATTTTTAGTAGTGAAAGGTCAGAACTGTCAGGCTGAGTAACAGGGGAATCTTTAACGAATAAACTGTACTAATTGGATGGGCCAAAAATTCTGGAAATTTTATGGTAATAAGATATATGAGTCTAGTTTCAGTGAAAATTTACGGAACTTAATTCGGAGCTCTGTAGCTCAAGAAATAAATAATTTAGTGATAGTGACTCCAAAAGACAGCTCAATGGGAACATAGATAAAAAGTGTATTTAAGCAAAATGGTGATTATATCACTTTGAAAACAAAATTTTAAGAATTAATTCAAATGAGTTATTACTTGCTTATTATTATTTGCATATAAATTTACTAAGCTTTGAAGCTTACTCTCCTTTCTTTCCATCTCCTTAGGGTTGAATGTTAGCTCGGGTTGGAGATCGTGGGAGATGTCATCACACTATCATACTTTTATGAGAGGTAAAGATAATAATAAATTTTGTAAGTCTATGGCATGTATAGGGATTTGGTGTTTTGTGTATTTAGCAATTGTTTTGGCTATAAGATATAGCTCACTTGATTAATGGCTTGTAGATTTAATTGGTTGAATATTAGTACTAGATGCAAATTTGTATTTTAGTATTTCAGGGAGGCCAAGGCTTGGTATATAGCCTCACACGGCCTGGCTGGTTGCTTAACACGGGCATGTGAAAGCCACACTATTTAACAACACGGCCGTGCTAAAAGTCACACGGGCGTGTGTGATAATGCTTTTTCATGAAAAATTTTCTAAGTCACGACTTGTTGGGATTCGAATCCTAACCATCCGAGATGTATGCTTTTAATCCGAAAACATCTCATAAAAACGTTTATGTGATAATTGACATGAAATTTCTTAATTGTTGCCGAATAAATTCTGTAAAAGGTCCGTTAAGTCCGGTAACGCTCTGTACTTGATTCCGGCGATGGTCTCGGGTATAGGGTGTTACATTTAGTGGTATCAGAGCTAAGGTTTAGTCGATTCTCGGACTAACATAACATAAGTGAGTCTAGCTATACATGCCATATTATTGTTTGTGATAGTGTGATGCCTCCCGATCCTGACGAAATTGTTCTATTGAGATAAAAAAATGTTTTCCAACCGAGTTACTTTTGGTAAAGTTGATAGTAATGTTAAGATGTGTAAAAATGTGTTTGTGATGAGATAAAACTCAGAAAGGTAAGAATAAAGTTTATGATATATATGTGATTAGTTATGAAATGAAATAGAAACAAGTTGAGAAATATAGAAAAGTGAAATGAAATAAAAGTTTATATCGTGATAAATTTATCCATGTTTGTTTGACATTTTCATGATATTGTATGCCTAACTTGTTTGGTTAGATGAGTGTGGTAAGTAGATCTACTTAAAATTTATGGAATGCATGTATGAGTGTATTTGTTTAAATGAGACAATTAGAAAGTTAGTGTAATATAAATATGTGTGTGATAATCTGCCTGAAGCAAATTGTATAATTATGATGATAGTATGATGATAAAAGATGTGTCACATATGTGTGTACATGGGAATTGAGTTAGAGGCTTTACGACCTCACCCCCTTAACAATGTGCCGTTTTGGAATGGAAATTTCACGGGACTTAAGTTGAATAAGTTCGCAAATAAGAGACTAAGGAGTTTGGTAGTGGGATGAATGATGTGCAGATAGAGTTAAGAATGGTTTTGACAAATGAATTGAGGTTGAAAAGGATATCAAATTGTTCCGAAGATAACCAGATTGAATAATGTCATGGTTAAAGGAAAGGTTGATTTTGGTAAATCGACTTAATCAAGCAGGGTATCTAAAGTATGTATTTATTAAAAATTCTCCCAAATTGGTTTTCGTTAATGAACGGAATAATATGGGGTTCATGACGACAGATTTAGTTAGAGGAATGACATTGAGTTGTGAAGATGTTTGTGTGTGACAGATACAGTTAGGTAATTATGACTATCTCTTATGGATATTTTATGTGTTCATATTTTCTCAAAGGCATATATGATTGCTCGTTTTCTGATGAAATTATTATTATATGAAAATGTTAGATAACTGTAATATCAGACAAAAGCTTTGTTAGCCCAATTGATTTACGATTGGTATTTTTCTATCTTCCTTTGGTATTTTATTTCGTTCCATTTGAGATCAAAGTTAATGATGCGATTTACTTGAGACTACCATCCTATTTATATTGGTTCCGTTGGAAATTATATCCTCTCGGTCATAGCTGATTTCAGAGTATATAAGTAGCGTTTTCTTTTCTTCTGGATTTCTTGGAAGAATCATCAGGAATCTCTATTAGTTCTTATGGGTAGTATTCTCAGATTTCCCGTATGGTCTTATATTTGGAATTTCTGGTATGGTATCGTATCTTGGGCTTCCATATCTCGGTTTTCCTATTATTCTTATTTCGTGAATTATCAATTATGATTCATCTGTAAAAGGGTATTCATTGGTCGAAGGAAAATATATTTATTACTGTTATAAATCCTAATATGATCGTAAGAGTTTGGTGATATAGATCTCGGATTATAGAAGTTGTATTATTGCACTGGTTATTATTGAGACTATTCTTGGATTTCTTATTCAATTTTGGAATGCACTATTGATGTTGTGGTAATCTAAATTTGTCAGACTATTAAGGTTTCCTTTTGCACGAAGATACTTTTAACCAAAGTGTTAGTTCTGGTTCAATCTGAGTTGAGTAAAGGATTTGTGAATTCCAGTTGTGCAACAATGTTTAGTTTGAAGTATGTTCTGATGAAAGAGATTTCAGAAAATATCTTGTTATTCTGTGTAATTAGAACTGTATGCAAGGAACTAAAATGCTTATTGCTAACAAACGAAATCGGGGTGATTCTGATTCTGATTTTGAGATTCGAGTAAATGTTATGATTGACTGTAGTTCAGAGATAGGTTTTATATTCTGAGAAGCTCAGAATTAAATTTTTTATGATTTTGAACGAAAGTGGAATTGAGTAATTGTGGATTTTGTTTTAGATTGCCTTTATTTTCCGAGGAAGAAAGATTCTACATGAATTGAAGTGATAGGTTGATGAGAGAAATCCATAATATTCCAGTATAATCTGATTTTGTACTCAATAATTGGTCAAGTTCTACATTTCTGATATGATGAGGTTGCACGGGGTATCTCTGTCAGTTGTGTTTGTTAGAAATCGGAGATTTACTTCGCGATTCTGAAAGAAGACTTAAGATTATTAATTATGGTTTTCTTCTGGATTTCTCTGACTCTTGAGAAAGGTTTATGGTAAAAACGCGAGTTCGAATTGTGTGGTGTACTTTCTGATTTAGATTGATCAAGATTGAATACTATAGAGGAGATTAAAATGTAAGACAGTATGATTTGATTAAGGTTTCTATTAATATTGTTATTGTTTCGATTCGAGATATGTGTTCCGGTAAATTTAAAGTTTACGCGAAAAATTTTTCCATCCTATCTTTATATGTGAAATGTTATTTATCTGAGTTTAATAAGATGTTCAGATACTTGGACTAGGTGAGAAGGTGATTGTATATATACTGTATTTCATTTTGGATCAATACTCAGATGAGAAGTTGATATCTGATGAAATTGGAAGTTAAGTCTGTTGGAACAAAAGCGATCAGTGGTTAGGGAAAAGGATATGAGATAGAATTTCTGTCCGAATTAAAATGAGAAATTGTTATTGACTTTGAAATATATATATATATATATATATATATCATGAGATTATGATAAATCTTCTGATAGGAAAAGATCTGTATCATTGGATTGGTGTGAAAAAGGGTTTGTTTAATAAATGATTAAAGTGTTCGTGATATGATTCGTTAGAGTAAACAGAAATTTTAGCCTGTTAGTGAATTGAGAAACATGATTCCGAGAAGTTTGTGAAAATGTCTCTCAGATTTAAAATTGATTGCTTCTGATAAGATTTTCGGGGACGAAAATCCCAAAGGGGGGGAGAGTTGTAACAGCCCAATTTTCAATAGTGTCGGAAATAGTGATTTAAGATCATTAAATCCGACAATTAAGTTTGAAAAACTTATTAATTAGAATTTATGAGTTAAGTATGAATTTAGAAATATTTTTGAATTAGTGAATTTTGTGTTTTAGAAGAATTATTAAAATAATTAGTTTTGAAAATAGAGAATTGATACCTCGAAATTATAAACCGAGTCATAAATATTTTTATAAATATTTATGGAGTGTTAATAAGTTAGTATTAAAGTTTCGTTAAGAAATTTTAAGGTTTCGGTAGTCAATTGGGTAAAAAGGACTAAATTGAATTAAGTGCAAAATTGTGAAATGTGATTAAATTGCTTAAGTAATAATTAAAGGAGGACCAAATGGGCAAATTGGCATATGGGAAAAAGGCTGGACGGTAGAGTTATAAAAATTAGTAAAGAGGTAGTGTGAACTAAGGGCAAAATTGGAAATTTTGTAAAGTTAATGAATAAATATCTTTCCTAATTAAGTTTTCTAGTGGATTCTTCATTCTTTCCAGCCAAAAACGCCAGAGAAGAATGTTATAAGCTGGTTTTTCACATTTTGCACCATGTGAGTTCAATCTTTGCTTTTTCTTTGTAATTTTTATGTTTTTGTGTCTTTTACAACTAGGTCCACCTATTGAATTCATTAGTTTTTGATTTTATGGGTAATATTGAAAGTTTCCATGGATGAGTGCTGTATGTTTATGGTAAATTATTATAGGTTTGAAGCTTCAAATTCATTATATGATGGAGTTATTAAGAGATTTTTAATAGAAATTGATTTTAGGACCTAATTGTGAAAAAGGTTTAGAATTGAAGGTTGTTGCTGAAATTATGAATGTTAAAGAGTACATATTAGTTTATAATGATAGAATAATGTGTTAATTGAGGGAAATAAGTTCAATTGATGGGTTAATTGATCAGGGACTAAATTGTAAAAAATTGTAAAGTGTAGGGTAAAAGTGTAATTTCGAAAAATTGAAAGGCATAAATTATAATTAAATTAAAAACTAACGAATGGAATTCTATATTATAGATTAAGAGCTCAAGGAAGCCGTGGAAAAGAGAAAATAGCTAATAAATTCCCAAATTTCCTACAACTCCTGTAAATTGACCAGGTAAGTTTATATGTAAATAATGCACTTATGCTTAAGTAAATTTATGTATTGTTAAATTATTATACGTGATATTTATTGATCTGAAAATGAGAAAGTATATTTGGTCTGAACCGAAAGTGTGATAGAAAAGATTTACCTATTTGGAAATGAAATTTAGAAAATAATGGTATATGAATTGAATTGAATATGATCGAGATTTAATTGTTGAATATGTTTATTTATATATATGTGGAAATGTATGACTATGTGAATTGGAAGCAATTTATGTTTGAAATAAGAAAGATGTGATAAATGTGACCAAAGTGTTAATTGACAAGTGAATTTTAAAGTAGAAGTGAAATTACTAAGTGATTTTAATACCCTATTAACTAGTCGGGCTTAGTGGATATAGTTGGCATGCCATAGGATTGGAAGTGTTCAGGGATTCTTCGACCTCGAGTCGATGAGGCACTAGGTGTGCCATAGATTTACTTCGGATAGTTTCGATGAGGCTTTGGTAGCCACATTGCTTCGGCTTGGCCGATGAGGTACTTGGTGTGCCATAGATCTGATTTACTTCGAACTATCCGATGAGGCGTTGGTCGCCACTCTGGTGTGTTTGGTTGGATCCGTGTATCCACCTTGGTCCGAGTCATGTTAATAGGGGTAAATAGAAGAAATGAGGAAATTGAATGAATTTTGGTTAAAATAAGTAAACAAATGAAACGAGAAAGTGATATTGAATATATAAGTAAAATCCCGTTGAACCTTAGGAATACTTTAGTGATCATGATCAGTGGTAGCTTCGGCTACATTTCAGTGGTAGCTTCGGCTACATATCAGTGGTGGCTTCGGCTACAATTCAGTGTGGCACTTATGTGCAAATTTCTGTGTATCCTTTAGCATTCCAAATGGTTCAACGGGTAAATAGATGAATAAATAAGATGAGAAAGCATGTGATTAAGTGTACAATTGAGCACAAGCATATATGTGAAACTTTATTGGATGAGTTTTCTTACGTGATAAATGAGTGCAGGTATATATGTGTGTAGGTTTATGAAAATATGCTCTTGATCAATGTATGATCGAATTTGTGGTAAGGATGATATGGAGTAAGTGCTATTATTAATATTGTAAATATTTGATATTAAGTATATATTGAGATGGTTGGCTATGGACATGTTGGGTGTTATATGAGTATAAATGAAAATATTGCATAGCAAATATGAAAGAGTAAAATTAGCTATAAGACAGTTTTGAGCAACAGCAGACGTGTGACTTTGAAAAATCATTAAAAATGGTGTAAATTGAATTAGAAGCTGAATGATATGTGTAATTAAAGCTTATTGAGTCTATTTTCACATGAAAGAAATGGTGTAGGTGAAAGAATTACAGAATAGGATATATTTAAAGTTTTCTGTGACAGGGTCAGAATGAACTTCGAGATCCCCTGTTGTACCTTTGGAAAATCACTAAAAATTGTGTAAAAATGATTATGGAGTGTAATTTATATGTATGAACTCCTTAGTGAGTCTAGGTTCAAAAGAAATAAACATGAACCTTATCCGAGTTCTGCACAATGAGATAATTGATTTTTAGTAGTGAAAGGTCAGAACTGTCAGGCTGAGTAACAGGGGAATCTTTAACGAATAAACTGTACTAATTGGATGGGCCAAAAATTCTGGAAATTTTATGGTAATAAGATATATGAGTCTAGTTTCAGTGAAAATTTACGGAACTTAATTCGGAGCTCTGTAGCTCAAGAAATAAATAATTTAGTGATAGTGACTCCAAAAGACAGCTCAATGGGAACATAGATAAAAAGTGTATTTAAGCAAAATGGTGATTATATCACTTTGAAAACAAAATTTTAAGAATTAATTCAAATGAGTTATTACTTGCTTATTATTATTTGCATATAAATTTACTAAGCTTTGAAGCTTACTCTCCTTTCTTTCCATCTCCTTAGGGTTGAATGTTAGCTCGGGTTGGAGATCGTGGGAGATGTCATCACACTATCATACTTTTATGAGAGGTAAAGATAATAATAAATTTTGTAAGTCTATGGCATGTATAGGGATTTGGTGTTTTGTGTATTTAGCAATTGTTTTGGCTATAAGATATAGCTCACTTGATTAATGGCTTGTAGATTTAATTGGTTGAATATTAGTACTAGATGCAAATTTGTATTTTAGTATTTCAGGGAGGCCAAGGCTTGGTATATAGCCTCACACGGCCTGGCTGGTTGCTTAACACGGGCATGTGAAAGCCACACTATTTAACAACACAGCCGTGCTAAAAGTCACACGGGCGTGTGTGATAATGCTTTTTCATGAAAAATTTTCTAAGTCACGACTTGTTGGGATTCGAATCCTAACCATCCGAGATGTATGCTTTTAATCCGAAAACATCTCATAAAAACGTTTATGTGATAATTGACATGAAATTTCTTAATTGTTGCCGAATAAATTCTGTAAAAGGTCCGTTAAGTCCGGTAACGCTCTGTACTTGATTCTGGCGATGGTCTCGGGTATAGGGTGTTACAGGCACTCCCTAAAGTAGGCAGATTATAACACCCCAAACTTGGCCTAGACGTTATGGCCGAATCTGGTAGTGTCACATTAAAGTGTCTTTTTGAAAACTCGTTCTTGCTGATAAAAGCCTGATAAACCATAAATTATACATATTTTTACCACATACTTAGCCTAAATTCTGGATGAATTATCATTGCATTTGTGCAAATTGGTGCTCCTAATCCTTTTATTTCATGTTTTATACTTATGAGAGCATAAGGAAGAGAAAAGAGCAAGAAACGGGCCGAAAATGGGCAAATTAGGCCTAATTCAGTAATCAACACGGTCTGGAGGTTTGCCACACGGCCGTGCCACTTTAATAGGCTCAAGCACGGCCTGGTAGTCAATCCACACGGGCGTGGCACACGAGCGTGTCCCTATCATGAGGAAGTTCAATTTCACTCGGAAAAGGATACTTCGGGGATAAGAAAGACATTCCAAAACTCTATATAAAGACCCTAGGAGGCAACTACAATGGTGTGCTTTTCTCCCGCCAAGGAGACATTATTTTCCAGCCAAGACGAAGAGTTGAAGACAGGGAATTACTCGAAGGGAAGCCGATTGATCCATCTCAGAAACCAGGATCTACATCAAGATAGAGGATCTCCCTTCAATCCTTTCAGGAGTTTTGGGTTTTCTTATGTTTTGTTATTTTATTTCTTCTGAGATGTTGTCTTTTATAATTATGAACTAAAACCCCAAATATCTAAGGGGGATGAAACCTAAGACTGATCTTGTTATTGTTATCTGAGCTATGTGATAAATATTTGATTTGTTCTTAATTGTGTTTTTAACTCTTAAATTGATATGTTTGGGATATTGATTTAATTCAAATGTACCTATGTAGAGGAGCAAAAATCCCTACATAGGAGTAGATCCAACACAATTAAGCGGAGTTGATCGTAATCCTAGACATAGGATGATGAAAATCTGCCGGATTAGAGTCAAATCTAATATGGGGAACCATAAATCGAGTTAATGCAAGACTAGGAGTTTTAACTAGAAAGAGATTTCAGTTAATCAACCTAGGATTAGTTGTTCTTATCCTCGACGGAGGTATTAACATAATTTAGGGATCTCTATTAGATCAAATCAAATAAAGAAATCATCTGGTTCAGAGTTAGATAACAAGTGAAGTCTAGGTGGATTCTTCCTTAGGTATTGCCTTAATCAATCAGTTTTCCCAAAAGCAATCTCTCTCTTTACTCCTTGCTGTTTCTTTTCAGTTTAGTTTAGATTAATTTAGAATCAAAACCCCCATTTATTTTTAGGCTAGATAATAGGAAGAAAGTCATTACTAGTACTCATAGTTCCTTGGATTCGATATTCCGGTCTTGCCACTGACTATACTACTATTCAATAGGTGCACTTGCCTTTTATCGTGATATTAGTTAGTTTCCAGGTATGATCAGATTTTATTACTTTATCATCATAACTCAAGATCACGATCAAGTTTTTGGCGCTGTTGCCGGGGAACTAAGATATTAGGAACACTCGATTTCTATTACTTTAGCCATTATTACTTTTATTTATTTTTAGTTTTATTTTTGCTTTTATTTTTATTTACTAAAATTTTCTTTCCTTCCAGGTATCTCTAGTTTATGACTAGAAGAAACCCAGTAGGACCACTGCTTTTTGACGACGATTTAGAAGCTACAGTTTGCAGAAATCGCCGAGAGATAAGAAAAAGCTTGCAATATCCAGAACAAGGACAAGAAGAAGAGCCAAAACCTACCGAAGAGATGGAAGCTAATCAGGATAATCAGCTACCTCCTGTAGTAGCCGCAAATCCTGTTGATCAAAATCCTGCTCCGCGTACTATGTATGATTATGCTAGACCTAATTTAGCAGGGCTAAATCTAGCATTGTTAGGCCTACTATTGCTGCAAATAATTTTGAACTAAAACCTAACACTATTCAAATGATACAGCAATTTGTTCAGTTTGATAGTTTGCAGGATGATGATCCTAACTCGCATCTAGCCAACTTTTTGGAATTATGCGATACATTCAAAATAAATGAAGTTTCTGATGATGCCATTCGTCTTAGGCTATTCCCGTTCTTCTTGAAAAACAAAGCTAAACAGTGGTTAAATTCTCTACCACGATGGTCTATCACTACATGGGAACAAATGACAGAAAAGTTTTTATTCAAATATTTCCCGCCGGCTAAAACGACTAAATTAAGGAATGATATTTCTTCTTTTGTGCAGATGGATTTAGAAACACTTTACGACGCATGGGAGAGATACAAAGATCTCTTGAGAAGGTGCCCTCATCATGGGTTACCTCTATGGCTACAAGTTCAAACTTTCCACAACAGTTGAATCCTTCGACAAGGCAAATGATCAACGTAGCCGCTGGTGGAACAATCAACAACAAAACACCAGAAGTAGCTTACGAGTTTATAGAAGAGATGTAACACCCTTAACCCATATTCGTCACCGAATTAGGGATACAAGGCATTACTGAACAAGACTCACTTCCAAATAATTACATATTTCATAAGCAAAATATCAAACATATATTTTCTTTTGTTTTTTTTTTTCATAAGTATGTACACGTTTTCAAGCTATTTAAAACATTTCATTTTATAAATTTATACATGCACATTTTAAACCAAACAAAATCATAATACGTAACATTTTTGACTAATTTATTTTTAGCACAACAAGCAATATCATATAACAAAGGTTTAAATCTAATAAACATATATAAAACATGCTGATAGTTAGAAATACACTTTAATAAACATGTATCATAATCATATAAAATAAGCTTTAAATTACATACACGAATTGAGTGCTCATAATTAAATTGGTATTCAAAAACTTAGTAAATATCAACCATTATAATTCGTAATTGAATATGTATACTTATTAAATCCATCAAATCATACATCAAAGCTTTTATCTAAATTCACATGTGGCATTAATCATGCTTTTATACATAATTTATCTAAATATATATATAACATTTAAAAACTATACATGCCTTAATTCAAAACATAAGACCATTCCCCAGCTCACATATCAAATTTATCATATCATTAGAGACATTTTGAGCACATGAATCAATTTGGGATTTCACTTAAGCTACATGTTACTATAACGCCTAAAATATAATCATAAGGCCAAAATATCAAATTATCTATTCGGCCTTCAATATGACCACATAGATGATGCAAGTCCTTATCGAACAAACTAAGCTCAAATTTACCAATTCAATTCTTAAATAAATAAAAAATAAATAAATAATGTATTCAGCATTACCACATTTAATTACACATATACATACTGAATTACTCATCTCACACTCATAAAAATATCTTCCAAAGCATTAGCCATTTGTACTTATACACATTACTACTGAACATAATTAAGCCACAACCAAAATTCACATCTATCTTTAGCATCTTTAACAAAAAGAACATCAACCAAAACTACCAAAATAAATCTCAAGAATGATCAAAACATATCAAACACTCAATATATATATGTATATATATCATAACATAATTTGATATGATCAAAGACACTTAAGCTTGAACATTATTCATGGCCATTTTTGCATGGCTTTTATACACAACTAACTTCCGGTATTTTCAAAATAAAATCCAGCCTATACATGCCATAAGTTGTATTCAAATATTTAAGTACCAAAACCGTTGATAGTGTGATAGACTTTACTGACGATCCCTGAGCTTGTAACTTGAATCCAAAATCTACAAACAAAGTGACATAAATACGAAGAGTAAGCTAACATAGCTTAGTAAGTTAAAAGCAAATAAACAGTTTTGAGATAGATTCGATTCATTTTGTGCTCAGCCAAATTATATTAATTTTGCTAAACTTAACTACGAAATTACCGGAGAAATAAATAATTACATTTTCCTATATATAATTCTGCCATGGCCGAATACTTTCATAACCATATTAACCGAAAGTCAATAAATTTCCTAAGCTAAAACATCATTAAATAATCAAACACATATTTATTTATTCACATAAGCTCAAAAATTCAACTATGATATTATATATATATCCACCACTTACATAACCACACACATATATAATTACGTACATACTTATATACATTTCCAAAATTAATTCAATAATTTTCTTACCATTTGTTCTAACCAAACATACTTGCTTAATTTATATTTATATTTATTCATCCTTTACATTACTTAAAACTTATCAACTTTCAAATTCCACACTTACCTTGTTATCATCAGCTAATAAGCTAAACCATACCTGGCCTCATAGCTCCCTTTTTATTTCACTTTCGATTACAATTTACCTTTGCCCGATGAACCATTCGGAATTAGGTAGAGAACTCGAATACTCACATGAATTGTACAAAGCCAACGTCCCAGACGTGGTCTTACATGTAGCCACAAATCGATGCTGCTGTCCCAGACAGGGTCTTACTTGCACACATATATCGAAATCACATATCGATGCCATGAACTTACTCGCACACTTATACCGGGATCCTAGCTATTCCTAAGGTTTATACGGGGCTTCCGGGCATTGTTTCTCGATCGAAACGAATGCTCGCACAAGATTACTAAGTATATATATATATACACATTCGGCATTTGTATTTATAATATCATACATTTCAATTCAGAATCGGAAATTTACATTTAATTAAAATTATATACATTTATTTGCTTATAAACTTACCTCGGACATCGTAAAACGGAACATAGCTGCTAGTCGACCACTTTCGTTTTTCCCCGATCTAAACCCGATTTCTTTAATTCTTGATCTAAAAATATTCAAATTAAACTTATTCAAACATATTTTCATTCAATTTAGTCCACACACATATAAATGGGAAAATTACCATTTTACCCCTAACATTTACAATTTTTATAATTTAGTCCCTAATGCATAAAATTCAAAATATACCGAATTAATCATATCCAAGGGTGGCTGAATACTTCTAGGGTCCTAATATGCCCATATTTTTCATCAATTTCACATTCTAGTCCTCCCATATTTTTATTTTTGCAATTAAGTCCTAATTACTCAAAATCAATAAAAATTCCTTTATAACATATCTTAACCCAATCCATATCTTCCATAATTCATCATCAAACCATAAAAATCACAAGTTCTCATCAATGGAAAAATTCAAAATATTCACCAAAATCAAAAATCAAAGCTCCGGTTTTGTAGTACTCGAAGCAACGATCTCAAAAACATAAAAATTATAAAAAATCGAGCTAAAACTCACCTTGAATGGAGCTTAGAAGTACACAAACCCTAGCTTGAGTTTTCCTATTTTCTTTGTTTCAAGTTCTGCAATGGAGAACAAAAATTATAAAGCATAAAAGTTTATGATATGTTTTATATCATAATAATATTCTAATTTGTTAGCTTCCTATTTTGCCATTAATGAACCCATCACTAATGCTTATGAAACAAGGACATTTCCGTCCACTTTATTTATGCATAATAAACCTACTAATATTTTTTTATTATAAGCTTTATTCTTGCTTCTTCTCATATAATACCGCACCTAGCCTACAAGTGTCCAAGTAAAAGAAAAAAATGGCTTTTTGCACATAAGGTACTTCCATTTAAGAAGCCAACTCCAATTTAACCCTTACTATCAAGACTAGCTAATTTTAAAATTACGCATTCAAGTCCTTGTTACTAAATCGAACACTCAAACAACAAAATCTAACCACGAAAATTTCACAGATATCAATTCACATAAAATAAACATAGAAAATAATTTTAAAATATTTTTCTGACTCGGATTCGTGGTCCCGAAACCACCATTTCAATTAGGGTCTAAACTGAGCTGTTACAAGAAATGTCACTGAATAACTATCAGTGGCAAGTCATGAGAACAAAGCCACAAAAAGCTACCGGAGTTTTTAATATTGATGCAATCACTATGCTTTCTAATCAAGTAGAACTTCTTAATAAAAAGATTGATAACTTTATTGGTTCTACACAGGTACAACCAGTGATGCAGTATGACTCAATTCAGGGAAACGTGTATAATCCCGATTACTCCTCCTATGGACATGGCATGGAAACCGAGTAAGCCAACTATATGGGTAACAATTCTAGATCTCAAAATAACCCTTATAGTAACACTTACAATGTAGGTTGGCGGAACCACCTCAATTTTTCATGGGGAGGACAAGGAAATCAAAGATAACCACCTCCTCCGGGATTTCAACAACCACCATTCCAACAAGAGAAAAAGCCGAACCTTGAAGAAATGCTCACAAAATTTATTGCCATGTTAGAAACCCGTTTTCAAAACACCGAAATGGCACTGAAGAACCAGTAAGCATCCATTCAATGATTTGAAACTCAAATAGGCCAGCTTGCCAAGCTATTTTTTGAAAGACCGCAAGATGGGTTACCGAGTAACACTGAGACAAATCCTAAGGAGCAACTTAATGCCATGGATACAATAGATGAGGAAGGGTTAACCAAAACCAACCCAGAATCATGCAAGGAGACTGTGGTAAGTAAAGGTAAGGATGAGGTAAGTTCCAAAGATGCAATTGTCAAAGAGTATAAACCTCGTATGCCATACCCAAATGCGCTAAAGAAAGACCGTACAGATGAGCAATTCGGTAAGTTTCTTAAACTTTTAAAGAAACTACATATTAACTTACCGTTAATTGAAGTGCTATCGCAGATGCCAAACGACGTTAAGTTTTTAAGAGAGCTAAACGGAAGCTTGATGAGACATCTCATGTGGAACTGAATGCAGTGTGCTCAGCTATTCTACATAATAAGCTGCCCAACAAACTAAAAGATCCAGGGAGTTTTACAATTCCTTGTTTACTTGGTAGCTTAAACGTAAAAAATGCTTTAGCTGATTTAGGGGCTAGTATTAATGTACTGCCTTATGAACTGTTTAAACAACTAGGTATTGTAAAACCTAAACAAGCTAAGATGAGCATCCAATTGGCTGATAAGACCATTAGATTTCCAAAGGGCATAATTGAATATGTACTTGTCAAAATTGATAAATTTATATTCCCAGTTGACTTTGTTGTTTTAGACATTGATGAGGATAGCAATGTACCCTTAATTCTAGGGCGTCCCTTTTTAGCAACTGCTAAAACAATAATTGATGTAGGAACAGGCGAGCTGACACTACGTGTAGGTGATGACAAAGTCACTTTACAAGCCCGAAACTCGATTAAAATTGTTGATGATAAAAATACTGTTTCGAATCCTTGTAAAAAGAATGATCTCACCATCCAACCTTCTTTGCAGGATACACTTCACATAAAGGCAACCCAACCACAGTCGAGTCCATCCAAGGGAGACGTACATGAAAAGCGAATGCTCTAAATTGAGGAACTGGATGAGTGGCTGAACTATCAACAAGAAAAGCCCAAAATATGCCACACCAACCCAGAGCATCACCAAGACGACCCTCAGGTAAAAACGAATCAAACCAAGGTAGGGGATAAGGTAATATTAGGGGAAGACGATCCTCGAATCTTGAATTCAAAAGAACATACAAGTGACACACCTTACTTCACGGTAATGAAAATCTTCCCCTATGGTACAGTCGAGATAAAACATGAGTCACTCGACACTTTCAAGGTAAATCATACTCGACTCAAACCTTATGTTGATAATAAAATTAAAAGCATGATAGAAAAGTTTCTGATAAGTGATAAATTATACATATTTTTACCCCATGCTTAGCCCAATTTCTGGATGAATTACCCTTTGATTTGTGTAAATCGATGCTCTTAAACCTTTAATTTCATGTTTTATAATCAGGAGAGCATAGGGAAGTGAAAAGAACGAGAAACGGGCCGAAAACGGAGAAAATGGGCCAAAAAATGAAAACAACACGGCCTAGAGGTTTGCCACACGGCCGTGTCACACGACCATGCCACCTTGAGCTCGAACACGACCCAACCCCGACTAGCACGGCCAGACCACACGACCGTGCCACCTTATCAGGCCCGATCACTTCCTAGGCCTTGATCCACACGGGCGTGGCACACGGGCGTGTCCCTATCGTGAGGAAGTTAAATTTCACTCGGAAAAGGCTACTTAAGGGCTAAGAAAAGCATTCCAAAACTCTATATAAAGCTCCTAGGAGGCAACTACAAGAGGGTGCTTGATTCCCCACTAAGGGTGCTATTTTCCTACCAACAAAGAGCGTAGAAGCAATGAACTACTCCAAAGAAAGCCGATTGATCCATCTCAGAAGTCGAATTCTCCTTCAAGACTAAAGATATCCGTGCAAATTCCTACAGGGGTTTTTGGGTTCTTTATGTTTTGTTATCATTATTCTTCTGAGATGTTTTCTTTTATAATTATGAACTAAATCCCCCAAATACTTGAGGGGGATGAAACCTAAAGACAGATCTTGTTATTATTTTTTCTTGAATTATATGATAAATATTTAATTTATTCTTAATTATGTTTTTAACTCTTAAATTGATATTTCTGGGATATTGATTTAAGTCGAATGTGCTTATGTAGAGGAGCAAAAGTCCCTGCATAGGAGTAGATCCAATACAATTAAGCGGAGTTGATTGCAATCCTAGAGATAGGATGATGAAAATATGTCGGATTAGGGTCAAACCTAATAAGAGAACGAGTTAAGGCAACACTAGGGGTTTTAATTAGAAAGATATTTCAATTAATCAACCTAGGGTTAGTTGTTTTTAGTCTCGAGAGAGATATTAATATAAGTTAGGGATTTTTACAGATCAAGTCAAGTGAATAAATCGTCTAGTTCAAGAGTTGATAACAAGTGAAGTCTAGGTGGATTCTCTATAACACCCCCTACCCGTATTCGTCGTCGAAATAGGGTACGAGGCATTACCGAAGGTTACCGAACAATAGTTTTTTTTTTTTAAACTCAATATATCCCCTTTATAAACATGTAACCTTTCCTGCAAAACTTAAACCGAGACCAATCCAAATCAACCAATCCAATTCAGCATATTTTTAAAATAGATTCACGCACATTCATAAGCTAATCTCATCATATACCAAACCAAGTTTTGTTAGCCATACCAATGGCTAACTTTACATTCATTTCGTATCAACATTTACTTTATTAACTTATACATGCAATTGATTTACAACATAAAGTTTCTAGATATACCAAAATATTGAGGTTGATAATGTGATGTATCTCCGATCGAATCTGACCTCCAAGCTCTTAATACTACAAAACAGGAAAAAAGAAAACAAGGTAAGCACATTGTGCTTAGTAAGCTCATGTAACAAGAATTATACCTACCTAATATTTTCACTGCAATACAATAAACATACATACACCCATTTAATGCATTGTTACCTTAACTTGCACAAACTCAACATTCAAGTTAGTACAATAATTTCAATGTATCAATAATATATACTGAGATTGATGAGCTCATCAATACCGTGATTTCCATTCCATTATTATTTTCCCATATGTATCCCGTTGAATTTCTCGAAATTTCGATGGATTTTTAGGGGTACACTTTAGTGTACAAATCCGGGTCCATCAATTCATATTCATGTGCGCACATTTCCATTTCAGAGAGCACACTCCCGCGAACCTCATCTTTACAGTGGGATTACCAGTCCAGGCTAAATCCCCTGTAATATAAACTCATAGAGTATTGTCGGGATTACCAGTCCAGGCTAAATCCCCTGCAACGATAATTACTCTAATGAGCTTGGATCTGAATTACCAGTCCAGGCTAAATTCAGACCCTAATTTGGATTACCCGTCCGGGCTAAATCTATTTTCCACATATTCTTCGGGAGGGCTATATCAGGATAGGATCACCCGTCCGGGCTAGATCTTTTTTACCGTCAATTCCTTTTCAGAGATCCATCGAATTTTCCTTTCATTCAACAGGGATTTCTTCCCCTTTTTATCAAATATACCAATGTTTCATCAATTTTCATATAATGAACATTCAATTCATATTCACATCAATAACATGCATTTCAAGTATTTAAGAATATAATTCAAGTTACACAAACTTACCTCGATACTTGTTTGTATATAAAAATCTACTAATCCCAAACTTTTTCCTTTCCTCGATCTAGCTTCGTGTTTGAGTCTTCAGGATCTAAATAAATAAATTTATTCATCAAATTAACATTTCATGTTCATATGTACCATTTTCTACAATTCCACTACTATTTATAGTTCATCCAAGGCTGTCTACTTGCGTCATAGTCACTTAATTATTTTTATCTTGAGCTACGGGACTCCAAATTAAGATCCGTAAATTTTTCCTGAAACTAAACTCACATATATTCTAACCATAAAATTTTCAGAATTTTTGGTTTAGCTATTTATTACATTTTATTCTTTAAAGTTACCCCTGTTCTGCTATATGACAGTTCCGACCTTTCTTCACTAAAAATTAATTATCTCCTCATACGGAACTCAGATGATGTTCCTACTTGTTTCTCTTGAAAATAGACTCATTACTGATTTTAAACTTCTAAATTTAAGTCCTAATTATTTTTATACAATTTTTGGTGATTTTTCAAAGTCAAAACAGGGGAACCCGAAATCATTCTGACCTTGTCTCACAAAATGCATTATATCTCAAGATTTAAAATTATATTGCTTACACTGTTTCTTCTATGAGAAACTAGACTCAATAAGCTTTAATTCCATTTTTTTTCACCCCCTAATTCGATTTCTACAATTTATGATGATTTTTCAAAGTTGGACTACTGCTGCTGTCCAAAACTATTTTAGTGCAAGAGGTTTATTACCATTTTTCCCTAAGCTTTTAATAAGTGATAATTTCGTCCCTACTCAATTAACCTCTCAATTGAGCTAATTTTTCTCAATTAATACTTTATTCTATCATTTTAAACTACCTTATTACCTTTGGGAATAAGAATTTCAGCACCAAACTTCAATTTCACACTCTTTTACAAATAGGTCCTAAATATCCACTTTCTTTACATTTTATTCCATAAAATCATCATATAATAAGATTAAAGCTTAAATTCCATGCTAAATATTCATATACTTACAGCACTCAACCATGGTGACTTTCAATTTCATCCATAAAATCAAAAACTAATTAATTTAATAGTAGGACCTAGTTGTAAAAGTCTTAAAAACACAAAAATTACAAGAAAAAGGCAAGGATTAACTCATTTGGTGCAAAAATTATGAAAAACCAGCTTATAGAACCCCTCCTATGGCGTTTTGGCTGATTAGAATGAAGAGAAATCTCAAGAAATCTAGATATTTCCATATTAGTCCTAGTTTTATTTAGTTAATAATGCAATATTCCAATTTTACCCTTAATTCATCCATTTTTCTGCTGATTTTATGCCCTTGCCGTCCAGCCCAAATAAATTTTGGTTCTATTTGCCTTTTAAATCCTTTCTCATTAAACACTTAAGCTATTTAATCATCTTAACAACTTTTACACTTTTTCTAATTTAGTCCTTTTCATTTAATTGACTGCCCAAACGTTAAAATTTTCTAACGAAATTTTAATACAATATTACTAACATTTCACAAATATTTATAAAAATATTTTTGACTCGGTTTTATGAGATCGAGGTCTCGATAACTTGTCTTTACCTAATTTCTTCAATAATTTCTTTTTCTTAACTAACCACTAAATCGATAAAAAAAATTTTATCGATATTTTCATACAAATTTTCCTATCATATCAATATTTATGCAAAAATATTAAAATAAATTTCTCTTTAAATCGGATTTGTAGTTACGAAACCACTGTTCCGATAACCTTGAATTTAGGCCATTACAACTCTCCCCCCTTTAAGGATTTTCGTCCTCGAAAATCTTACCAGTAAAGAGGTTCGGGTATTGTTTCCTCATTGCCTCCTCCGGTTCCCATGTCGCTTCCTCAATCCCGTGCTTTTGCCATAATACTTTTACCAAATTTATCTTTTTATTTCTGAGCTCCTTTGTCTCTCGTGCCAAAATCTTAATTGATTCTTCACTGTAACTCATATCTGGCTGAATCTCCACTTCTGCCGGAGAAATAACATGTGAAGGACCCGACCGATACCGTCGTAGCATAGACACATAGAAAACGTTATGGATTCTATCAAGTTCCGGTGGTAATGCTAATCGATAAGCGACCAGTCCAATTCTTTCTAGGATCTCATATGGCCCGATAAATCTTGGACTCAATTTACCCTTTCGACCGAACCGGAGAACTTTCTTCCAAGGAGGCGCTTTTAGGAATACCTTGTCACCAACCTGAAATTCAATCTCTTTTCATTTAAGATCAGCATATGCCTTTTGACGATCGGAAGCTGCTTTTAGACTATCTCGAATCACCTTTACTTTTTCTTCTGTTTCTCGAATCAAATCAACCCCATGTATCTTCTTTTCACTAAGTTCTGCCCAATATAATGGTGTTCTACATTTTCTACCATACAAAGCTTCATACGGAGACATTTTAATACTGGACTGATAACTATTATTATAAGCAAATTCAATCAAAGGTAGATATCTCTCCCAATTACCTTCAAACTCTAATATACAACATCGGAGCATATCTTCCAATACCTGAATTACACGTTCAAATTGGCCATCTGTTTGAGGATGAAATGCAGTGCTGAAATATAATTGAGTACCTAAAGCTTCTTGCAATTTGTTCCAGAAACGAGATGTAAATCGGGGATCCCTATCTGATATAATAGAGAGAGGCACTCCATGTAGCCTGACAATCTCAGATATATACAATTCAGCCAATTTATCTAAAGAATAATCCATACGTACTGGAATAAAGTGTGCTGACTTCGCCAATCGGTCAACGATCACCCAAATAGCATCTTTCTTTCTCGGAGACAACGGTAATCCAGATACAAAATCCATTGTAATTCTTTCCCATTTCCATTCTGGTATAGTGATTGGCTGAAGTAACCCCGAAGGTACCTGATGTTCAGCTTTAACTTGCTGACATACCAAACACCTTGATACAAACTCAGAGATATCACGTTTCATACCTGGCCACCAGTACAACTTTTTCAAATCATTATACATTTTATTACTCCCTGGATGTACAGACATAGTACTGCTGTGAGCCTCGTGTAGAATTTTTTGTATGAGCTCTGAATTCTGAGGTACACATACCCTATCTCTGAATAACAAACAACCATCGATCCTAACCTAAAATTCAGAATCAGTACTCGACTCACATTGTACCCGTTTAGCTTGTAACTTTTCATCATTTTTTGAGCCTCACAAATCTGCTGTAGAAACACTGGTCTAGCTTTCATTTCAGCTATAATTGAACCATCTCCAGATAATGATAACCGGGTATTCATAGCTTGCAAAGTAAATAAAGATTTTCGGCTCAAAGCATCAGCTACAATATTAGCCTTACCCGGATGGTAATCAATAGTCAAATCATAATCCTTTATCAGTTCAAGCCACCTGCGCTGTCTTAAATTCAAATCTTTCTACGTCATCAAATATTTCAAGCTTTTATAATCAGTATAAACATAACATTTCTCACCGTACAAGTAATGCCGACATATCTTCAACGCAAATACAATAGCAGCTAATTCAAGATCATGTACTGGGTAATTTCTTTCATGGGGTTTAAGTTGTCTTGAAGCATAGGCTATAACTTTACCTTTTTGCATCAAAACACAACCTAAACCATTTAATGAGGCATCACTGTAAATAACAAATTCCTTACCCGGTTCAGGCTGCACTAGTACAGGTGCTTTCGTTAACAAATCTTTCAATCGGTCGAAACTCTGCTGGCATTCATCGGTCCACTCAAACTTTACATCTTTCTGCAGTAGACGAGTCATTGGAGAAGCTATCATAGAGAACCCCTGTACAAATCTCTGATAATACCCAGCTAAGCCCAAGAAACTTCTAACTTCTGATACATTTTTCGGTGGATTCCAATTTACAATAGCTGAGATTTTATTCGGGTCTACCCTAATGCCTTCAGCAGATACAATATGCCCAAGAAAACCCACTTCTCGAAGCCAGAATTTACATTTACTGAATTTAGCATAAAGCTGTTTTTCACGTAACATTTGTAACACTATTCTCAAATGTTCTGCATGTTCATTTTCATCTCGAGAATAGACTAAAATATCATCAATGAATACTACCACAAATCTATCTAAATACAGTTTGAATATCCGGTTCATCAGATCCATAAATACTACAGGTGCATTAGTTAGCCCAAACGGCATAACCAAAAACTCATAATGCCCGTACCAGGTTCTAAAGGCTGTCTTCGGCACATCTGATTCCTTTACCCGTAACTGATAATAACCCGATCGGATATCAATCTTTGAAAACACTGTAGCACCTTTCAGCTGATCAAATAAATCATCAATCTGGGGTAACGGGTATTTATTCTTTATGGTTACCTTATTAAGCTATCGGTAGTCGATACACAATCTCAAAAACCCGTATTTCTTTTTCACAAACAAAACTGGGGCACCCCAAGGTGAATGACTCGGTCGAACAAAACCCTTATCAACAAGTTCCTGTCATTGTATCTTTAACTCTTTTAATTCTGTAGGAGTCATCCAGTACGGAGCTATAGAAATTGGAGTAGTTCCTGGAACCAAATCTATAGAGAATTCCACTTCTCTTTCTGGTGGCAACCCTGATAATTCCTCTGAAAATATATCAGAAAATTCACATACCACTGGCACTGCCTGAATCTTCGACTCAGATACCTTAATGTCTAATACATAAGCAAGAAAAGTATCATACCCCTTTTTGATATACCTTTGAGCAGTAATAACTGAAATGACATCAGATAACCCCTCTGTCTGATCAGATTTAACTCGAAGCAATTCACCATTCTGACATTTTAACAAAATATATTTATGTCTACAATTTACTACTGCATCGTGCTGGGTTAACCAATCCATGCCCAATATCACATCGAACTCATCAAAAGGAAGTAACATCAAATCAGCCGAGAAACAATAACCTCTTATCATTAGTGGACAATCTTTACAAATTTTATCCACCAACACAGACTGGCCTAGGGGGTTCGAGACTTTAACCACAAGTTCAGTTGGTTCAACAGATAAATTTTTAACACATGCAAGCTTTACACATATATATGAATGCGTAGAACCAGGATCAATTAATGCAGTAATATTAGTGTCAAGTAAAGAAAATGTACCAGTAATAACATCGGGTGCTGAGGCATCTTCTTTGGCACGGATGGCATCTGCTCTAGCTGGTGCTCGTGCCTCAGGTTTGCTTGTAGTATCTTTCGTAGCTCATCGGCTACCACTAGCATTACCGGATAGCCGTGGTGGTCTGCCTCTTGAAACTGGATTACTCGGCTTCGATGTCTGTTCAGCTTCTTTTTCACCCCTTTCTGGACAATCTCTGAGAAAATAATCAAATGAACCACATCGATAACAAGCCCCACTTTTCAGCCGACATTCTCCAAAATGAGCTTTATTACAATACTGGCATCTCGGCTTAGGAGTACCGACACTGCCCACACTGGTCACTGATGGAGTAGATGGTCTTAGATTAGAACGTTGAGAGTCTCGTTCTCTACTTAAATATCCAGTGACTGAAGTGAAACGATCTTGATACTTTTTCAATTTCTTTGAAGCAGAAAACTATGATTTACTCACCTGTCTCTTACTAGCAATCTGAGCTTCCCTTTCAACTTGTTTCTTCTCTTTACTCAGCTCTTCTGCTTTATAAGCTTGCTCTGTCAGTGTAGCAAACTCACGGATTTTAAGAATTCCGATCAACAATTTAATATCTTCATTCAGCCCCTCTTCAAATCGTTTACACATTTCGGCTTCTGATTGTACCCATTCCCAAGCATATTTACTCAACCGAACAAATTCTCTTTCATACTCAGATACCGATCTGTTGCCCTGTTTCAGCTAAAGAAATTCTTTTCTTTTCTGATCAAGAAATCTCTGGCTGATATATTTCTTTTTAAATTCATTCTGAAAGAACTCCCAGGAAATATCTTCTTTCGGAACCACTGAAGCTTTAGTCTTCCACCAATGATAAGCAGTGTCTTTTAATAGTGAGACGGCACATTTCAGACATTCTTCTGGTGTGCATGATAATTCTTCTAAAACCCCAGTAGTATTCTCTAACCAAAACTCAGCCCTTTCAGAATCATCATCAATTGCAGCTCAGAATTCTTCAGCCCCATACTTTCTAATTTTATCAACTGGAGCTTTCCCTTTTCTGGTAGATTCAGTACCTATACCCTGTGTAGTTTCGGGAACCGGTGGATGAGGAGGAGGAGCTTGAGTTTGCTGCACTACAGGGTTAGTTCTTATATTCTGAGTAAACCAATCATTCATCATTTGATAGAAGACCATTTTAGCCTCTTCACTTTGGTCCCTTGTCTCGGACCTTCTATTACTAGTAGCTTCAACTTCTCTTTGTTCCCTTTCCGGGGTCGGAGCATGACTCCTGGCTTCCTCGGATTGAGCTCGGTCGGTAGACATTTACTATAAGAAAAACACATTTAAATGGTCAGGAGATATCACACTATCAACAATAATTTAAATAGCATGTATTGTTAATCCCGTATTTGTTATGTCGGTCCGAGAACCGACTAAATCGTAGCTCTGATAGCAACAAATGTAACACCCTCTACCTGTATTCGTTGTTGAAATAGGGTACGAGGCATTACCGAAGGTTACCGAACAATAGTTTTTTTTTTTAACTCAATATATCCCCTTTATAAACATGTAACCTTTCCTGCAAAACTTAAACCGAGACCAATCCAAATCAACCAATCCAATTCAGCATATTTTTAAAATAGATTCATGCACATTCATAAGCTAATCTCATCATATACCAAACCAAGTTTTGTTAGCCATACCAATGGCTAACTTTACATTCATTTCGTATCAACATTTACTTTATTAACTTATACATGCAATTGATTTCCAAAATAAAGTTTCTAGATATACCAAAATATTGAGGTTGATAGTGTGATGTATCTCCGACTGAATCTGACCTCCGAGCTCTTAATACTACAAAATAGGAAAAAAGAAAACAGGGTAAGCACATTGTGCTTAGTAAGCTCATGTAACAAGAATTATACTTACCTAATATTTTCATTGCAATATAATAAACATACATACATCCATTTAATGCATTGTTACATTTACATGCACAAACTTAACATTCAAGTTAGTACAATAATTTCAATGTATCAATAATATATACTGAGATTGATAAACTCATCAATACCGTGATTTCCATTCCATTATTATTTTCCCATATGTATCCCGTTGAATTTCTCGGAATTTCGATGGATTTTCAGGGGTACACTTTAGTGTACAAATCTGGGTCCATCAATTCATATTCATGTGCGCACATTTCCATTTCAGAGAGCACACTCCCGCGAACCTCATCTTTACAGTGGGATTACCAGTCCAGGCTAAATCCCCTGTAATATAAACTCATAGAGTATTGTCGGGATTACCAGTCCAGGCTAAATCCCCTGTAACGACAATTACTCTAATGAGCTTGGATCTGAAGTACCAGTCCAGGCTAAATTCAGACCCTAATTTGGATTACCCGTCCGGGCTAAATCCATTTTCCACATATTCTTCGGGAGGGCTATATCAGGATAGGATCACCCGTCCGGGCTAGATCCTTTTTACCGTCAATTCCTTTTCAGAGATCCATCGAATTTTCCTTTCATTCAACCGGGATTTCTTCCCCTTTTTATTAAATATACCAATGTTTCATCAATTTTCATATAATGAACATTCAATTCATATTCACATCAATAACATGCATTTCAAGTATTTAAGAATATAATTCAAGTTACACGAACTTACCTCGATACTTGTTTGTATATAAAAATCTACTAATCCCAAACTTTTTTCTTTCCTCAATCTAGCTTCGTGTTTGAGTCTTCAGGATCTAAATAAATAAATTTATTCATCAAATTAATATTTCATGTTCATATGTACCATTTTCTACAATTCCACTACTATTTATAGTTCATCCAAGGCTGTCTACTTGCATCATAGTCACTTAATTATTTTTATCTTGAGATACGAGACTCCAAATTAAGATCCGTAAATTTTCCCTGAAACTAGACTCACATATATTCTAACCATAAAATTTTCAGAATTTTTGGTTTAGCCATTTAGTACAGTTTATTCTTTAAAGTTACCCTTGTTCTGCTATATGACAGTTCCGACCTTTCTTCACTAAAAATTAATTATCTCCTCATACGGAACTCAGATGATGTTCTTGCTTATTTCTCTTGAAAATAGACTCATTATTAATTTTAAACATATAAATTTAAGTCCCTAATTATTTTTATACAATTTTTGGTGATTTTTCAAAGTCAAAACAGGGGAACCCGAAATCATTCTGACCTTGTCTCACAAAATGCATTATATCTCAAGATTTAAAATTCTATTGCTTACATCGTTTCTTCTATGAGAAACTAGACTCAATAAGATTTAATTCCATATTTTTTTCACCCTATAATTCGATTTCTACAATTTATGGTGATTTTTCAAATTTGGATTACTGCTGCTGTCCAAAACTGTTTTAGTGCAAGAGGTTTATTACCATTTTTCGCCTAAGCTTTTAATAAGTGATAATTTCGTCCCTACTCAATTAACCTCTCAATTGAGCTAATTTTTCTCAATTAATACTTTATTCTATCATTTTAAACTACCTTATAACCTTTGGGAATAAAAATTTCAGCACCAAACTTCAATTTCACACTCTTTTACAAATAGGTCCTAAATATCCACTTTCTTTACATTTTATTCCATAAAATCATCATATAATAAGATTAAAGCTTAAATTCCATGCTAAATATTCAAGCACTCAACCATGGTTACTTTCAATTTCATCCATAAAATCAAAAACTAATGAATTTAATAGTAGGACCTAGTTGTAAAAGTCTTAAAAACACAAAAATTACAAGAAAAAGGCAAGGATTAACTCACTTGGTGCAAAAATTATGAAAAACCAGCTTAGAGAACCCCTCCTATGGCGTTTTTGCTGATTAGAATGAACAGAAATCTCAAGAGATCTAGATATTTCCATATTAGTCCTAGTTTTATTTAGTTAATAATGCAATATTCCAATTTTACCCTTAATTCATCCATTTTTCTGCTGATTTTATTCCCTTGCCGTCCAGCCCAAATAAATTTTGGGTCTATTTGCCTTTTAAATCCTTTCTCATTAAACACTTAAGCTATTTAATCATCTTAACAACTTTTACACTTTTTCTAATTTAGTCCTTTTCATTTAATTGACTGCCCAAACTTTAAAATTTTCTAACGAAATTTTAATACAATATTACTAACATTTCAAAAATATTTATAAAAATATTTTTGACTCGGTTTTACGAGATCGAGGTCTCGATAACTTGTCTTTACCTAATTTCTTCAATAATTTCTTTTTCTTAACTAACCACTAAATCGGTAAAAAAAATTTTATCGATATTTTCATACAAATTTTCCTATCATATCAATATTTATGCAAAAATATTAAAATAAATTTCTCTTTAAATCAGACTTGTGGTTACGAAACCACTGTTCTGATAACCTTGAATTTAGGCCATTACATTCTCCCTTCAGTATTGTCCAAGTCAATCAGTTTTCCTAAGAGTTTTTCCCCAATTCACTTTTTGTGCATTCTTAGCTTAGTCTACTAATTAGTTTAGTTTAATAAAATCCCTTTTTATTCTCAGGTTAAATAATAGAAAGAAAGCTAGTACTAGTACTTTTGGTTCCCTTGGGTACGATATCTCGGTCTTGCCACTAAGCTATACTACTGTTTGATAGGTGCGCTTGCCTTAAATCGTGATAATAGTTAGTTTTAGGTACAATCGTAGTTTATAAATTTTATTGCTTCATATCACGCATATCAGTTTCAACTCTTCAAACCACCGTGACCATGAAAGCTTGAAGAAGTTGAGCTTAGACTATAAACAAGCGCTTCTCGGGAGGCAACCCGAGCACCAACAAGTTTGATTTTCTCAGATTCATAACTAACTCCTTAAAACACAGATTCCCCAGGACCACACGACGAAACACACGGGCGTACCTAAGGCCGTAGACACCCCGCGGTTCGAACCACGGCCGTGTGATACTGTCGTGGCTGAACTTGTCCATTCATACATGGGCGTGTGATTTCAAACACGGCCATGAGAGAAGCGAACACCAAAAGACACGACCGTGCTATATGGTCGTGTATCTGAACACGCCCGCGCCAATGAGCCATGGGCGAGACTGAGAAATTACCACGGGCATAGGACACGCCCGTGCCGACCAACCATGGCCACATCAATAGGGTCACGAGACACACGGCCAACCCACATGTCACAGGGGCGTGTGCCACGGCCGTGGGGCCAAATTTCCATTATTTAAATTTTAAATTTTAAAATTTTATTTTCTTTACTTCATATTCCCCTTTTCCCTTATTTTTAAATTCTTATCGAGTAATCCTTGAAATTTACACACTGTTGTACTTATTCTCTT
Organism: Gossypium stocksii; assembly: GCA_020496765.1. Classification (NCBI taxonomy): domain Eukaryota; kingdom Viridiplantae; phylum Streptophyta; class Magnoliopsida; order Malvales; family Malvaceae; genus Gossypium; species Gossypium stocksii. The sequence continues at coordinate 6,709,843 of CM035626.1, read as the reverse complement.
CAATCACCCAGAATTACGAACTTTAAGTAGTCCTTTCTCCAAGTTTTCAGACCTCCAGCTCATAGAATTCATCCAATTCAAGGAGTTTCACTTCTCCCACTATCTTATGATTTTATGCTTCTATTGCTACTAATGTTATCTTTGTACATTAAGGGCAATGTACATCTTAAGTGTGGGGGGAGGATTCACTTTCATTCATTGTATTATCTTTGAAACCCCTGAAAATTTTACCACTAACTTTTTGTATTATTCTCAAATTTCGAATTCTCACTTTCACTCTCTGCATTAGTCTCAATCTCCTATTAGGAATTAATTCTGATTGATTTATGATTTTTATTGATATGTTGAGAATTAAGACATAGGTATTTATGCTTTGATTATTCAAACATTAAGACATTAAATCAAGCATGATAAGTTGAATTTTTTAAGAATTTAATTTTTTTCTAGGTTATTTTTCCTAATTTTAAGTGTTATCTTGAGATTTGAAATTCGCAGGATTGACATCAAAAGCCATAATTCTGGTGAGATTTTTGAGCCTTTTGAGCATACATCCTTTCGTGCTCACTTTTATTGTTGCTTTGAGTGAGTCAATACTGATTTGTTATTCTAGAACTTGCTTCGATTATACATGTCGAGACCACATCATTGATCTGATATACCGAAATGATAAAGGCACCTAGGTTCAACCCACTTACTCCATAAAAGCCTACCTCCATAAATTAACCCCTTGTGAACCCCATTGAGCCTAACAACCCATTCTTTGACTTACCTTTAATATTAACCTATAACCCGTTTTTTTTAATTCCATTCAATTATTTTGATCCCTATTTTTGTCGAGATTTGAGTTGAATTATTATCTAGCTTTGCTCTTTTTTTTTTTAGTTTGTAAAGTTTGTAAATATTCAATTTATTGTATTTGATTGTAAAAAAAGTGTATATACAGTTAATTCAGTTATAATTCATATTTCAGTTGTAATTCAATGTTTTTTCATATTTCTATTTTTGTCGAGATTTGAGTTGAATTATTATCTAGTTTTGCTCTTTTTTTTTTCAGTTTGTAAAGTTTGTAAATATTCAATTTATTGTATTTGATTTATTGTAAAAATAAAGTGTATATACAGTTAATTCAGTTATAATTCATATTTCAGTTATAATTCAATGTTTTTTTGCATATTTCTATTATAAGCTTTCGAATCCAGAACGATGTCATCATAAGGCTTAGCTCTAGGAATATGTTCCAGTGATAGAGATTTTTCTAGCTAGATGATTTTTCAATTCAATCTCAATTCTAACATTCTTTTTCAGCTGTGACAACACACCTAACCAAAGCCCCATTACAACCATTGAAAGACCTTTTGATCGATGTGTCATATCAATCTATAGTGGTGGAGATTTGATTTTCCTGCAAGCTTATGGTAATAACTTTTCAGGTTGACTAAAGATTGCTTAAGTTTTGAACCCTAAACACTTTGAGTAGATAGAGTGAATCTTTAGTGAGGATGTCAATTCTTGTTGATTTTGACTGAGAGGTAATTACTTAGGAGAAGGGAGAAAACCTATGTTTCTGTCATAAAATTCTCAACTTAAAGTGTTTGAGACTTTAATGTTTTTCTGGTTGAATTTTCATTGTATGATCACTTGTGGATTAGTTTGAAACATTATTGATAAGGATTATAAGTTGAGAAGAATGATTTTTAATTGTGAATTGAGATTTTGCTTGAGGACAAGCAAAGGCTTAAGTGTGGGGGTATTTGATAAACCATAAATTATACATATTTTTACCTAATACTTAGCCTAAATTCTAGATCAATTATCATTGAATTTGTGGAAATTCGTGCTCCTAATCCTTTTATTTCATGTTTTATACTTAGGAGAGCATAAGGAAGAGAAAAGAGCAAGAAACAGGCTGAAAACGGGTATATTAGGCCCAATTCAGTAATCAACACGGCCTGGAGGTTCACCACACGGCCGTGCCACACGGCCGTGCCACTTTAACAGGCTCGAGCACGGCCTGGTAGTCAATCTACACGGGCGTGGCATACTGGCATGTCCCTGTCGTGAGGAAGTTCAATTTCACTCGGAAGAGGGTACTTAGGGGCTAAGAAAGGTATTCCAAAACTCTATATAAAGACCTTAGGAGGCCACTATAAGGGTGTGCTTTTCTTCCACCAAGGAGACATTATTTTCCTGCCAAGACGGGGAGTTGAAGACAGGGAATCACTCAACGAGAAGCAGATTGATCCATCTCAGAAGCCAGGATCTACATCAAGATAGAGGATCTCCCTTCAATCCTTTCGGGAGTTTTGGGTTTTCTTATGTTTTGTTATTTTATTTCTTCTGAGATGTTGTCTTTTATAATTATGAACCAAAACCCCAAATATCTAAGGGGGATGAAACCTAAGACGGATCTTGTTATTGCTATCTGAGCTGTGTGATAAATATTTGATTTGTTCTTAATTGTATTTTTAACTCTTAAATTGATATGTCCGGGATATTGATTTAAGTCGAATGTACCTATGTAGAGGAGAAAACGTCCCTGCATAGGAGTAGATCCAACACAATTAAGCGGAGTTGATCGCAATCCTAGACATAGGACGACGAAATCTGCTGGATTAGAGACAAATATAATATGGGGAGCCACAGATCGAGTTAATGCAAGACCAGGGGTGTTAACTAAAAAGAGATTTTAGTTAATCAACCTAGGATTAGTTGTTCTTATGCTCGACGGAGGTATTAACATAATTTAGCTATCTCTACGGGTCAAATCAAATGAAGAAATCATCTAGTTCAGAGTTGGATAACAAGCGAAGTCTAGGTAGATTCTTCTTTAGGTATTGCCTTAATCAATCAGTTTTTCCAAAAGCAATCTATCTCTTTACTCCTTGCCATTTCTTTTCAGTTTAGTTTAGACTAATTTAGAAACAAAACCCCCCTTTATTTTTAGGCTAGATAATAGGAAGAAAGTCATTACTAGTACTCATAGTTCCTTGGATTCGATATTCCGGTCTTGCCACTTACTATACTACTATTCGATAGGTGTACTTGCCTTTTATCGTGATATTAGTTAGTTTTCAGGTACAATTACATTTTATTACTTTATCATCATCACTCGAGATCACGATCAAAGCCCGTTTGAATGTTAAAGCCTCTTGTTGGTTCTTAAAACCTTTTTGTTATTTGTTAACCATTTTAAAACGTTATTACTTTAAAAAATTTGTTTGTTGTTATATTTGAAAACCAAGTTGAGGAAGCTTTTGCGATATTTTGTGGAAACGTGATAATTTTGAAAATAGTTATCGTTTTGGAAATCCATCTTCTACTTCTAACATATGTAGTTCAAAATAAACCATAAATCCCAAATTAAAATCCAGAAATTAAGAGAGGCCTTATTACAAACCAAACCAAAATTAAAGTGCTTAGAAGTAAATAAACGTAAAAGAAAACAAGAGCAGTTGTATGGCCATCTCCAAGTCCCTCGCAGCACCGATCCTCCTAACGCTGAGGATTACCTGAAAAGTTAATAAACTGTGCGAGTTTACGAAAACTCAGTGTGTAATCCCCTATATGAAACAGTCAGTCAAACAAATAAAATACAGAAGCAGTCTGGGCCTGAGCCTATTATAGCAGACAGTATCAGATGGGCCTTAGCCCATTTCAGTAGCAGAATCAGAAGCAGAATATATGTGGGCCTAAGCCCAAAACAAAATCAGTATCAGAATGCAGTATGTATGATGCATGATGGATGTTACCTCATACAACCCTGCACTTGCCTCTGTCCAACCCTGTACTTACTGTGAGGATAAAATCGACCCACCCAGCCAACACACCAAGAGCTAGCACTAGTTGCGGCACTAACTAGAATCGCAGCTAGGCTGCCAGATAATAGAATTACAGATTAACTGCAAATAATCAGAATCGCAGCATAGCTACTAGTAAGTTAAGTTGCTTAAAGCCACCATTAGCGTCACAAAGCCTTCAAAATGGCACAAAGCCTTTAGTAATGGCATGAGCTTTTGGTAATATGAACGGTACTAAGCCATCGTTAATACGCATGGCACAAAGCCATGGGTAAAATAGATAGCACTAAGCCATCGATAATATGCATGGCACCCAGCCATCGGTAAAATGGATAGCACTAAGCCATCGATAATATGCATGGCACCAAGCCATCGGTAAAATGGATAGCACTAAGCCATCGATAGTATGAACAGCACAAAACCATCGGCTGGTCTACAATCGTCTCGTGAGACCCGTGCGACCTTAACAGATCAGTACGAATATACAGCTTTAAGCCTTCGGTGGGTCCATAGTCGTTGCATGCGACCTATGCAGCCTTAACAGATCAGAACTTCCTCCATAATAATCACTTAACCCATGCAGCATGTCGTGCATGTATGCAAAACACATAAATATCACATAACATACTCAATCAATCAAACATCATATAAGGCATAACAGTCATTCTACCCTACAGGGGTATTACAGTCATTTTACTCTACAGGGGTATTACGGTCATTTTACTCTATAGGGGTATTACAGTCATTTTACCCTACAGGGGTATTACGATCATTTTACCCTATAGGGGTATTACGGTTATTTTACCCGACCGGGGTATTACGGTCATTTTACCCTACAGAGGTATTACGGTCATTTTAATCAGAATGGATCTAGACTCACCACCGACCCATCAGAAGGTCTACAGTCGCCTCGATCGACTTATGTAACCTCAACATGCAAATCAGTGTATATGGGCCTAAGGCCCATTATGCGGCCCAAGTGGGCCCACACGCTCGTGTGGCCCATCTGGCCCAGAATTAACTACGGTCATGAAACTATACAGTTTAATCTATTATTTATCACAAAATGTAACTTCTATCCATGTGTGACCTACGAGCCCATTGGGCCTACACGGCCCAGTAGGCCCATTACAGCCCTAATCGTCATACATCTATAATTTGTGGACTCGGCAAATCACATGCGCGTTCGCACACCCATATGGCCTCAAAGCTCAATCTTTTGGCTTTTCGGCCTCTGTCGATCTACAGTTTAAATGGTGTTAGATCACACACACTTTCGACTTTTCAGCCGATTAACAAACATGGTATACGGTTACACACCTTCGTTAATAAAGAGAGCGACCACTCCTTAAGCACCCAAAACTTACATGGATTTCTAACGCACGATCAAACGTATGTCGATAAGAATCCAACCAACCTTAATCAATATACAAAAACTCTTAAAACAAACTACCTACTACGCTTTAAAACCCTGAGTGATCACACTTAAGTAGATGATTAAGAGTGATGAACCGCTCATTTGCCAATATCTGCAACCCAAGCGAAATCGCTACTTGTCAACATATAATCAAGTAATTAATTTATCTCTTAACGGAAAACACACTTACCAAAAAGAAGAACCAAAGGTAGAGGATAGCAGTATTCAGCTTACTAAAGAACACCCTAACCAAAAAACGAGACGCCGTACTCACTCCAGAGATGAAGTATTTGGCTAATCCCCAAAAGAGAACAAAGAAGATAGTCATAAGAGGGTGATAGGGAAAGACGCACATCTGCATAAGAGAGCTATTCAAAAGAAAAGAAAAAGGTCGAGAACACTTACCCAAAATTGAATGACAGCCATGGAATGATGGTGAAATAGTCGGCCAACTTGAGAAAGAAGGAAATAATAGAGAAAGAACCAAAAGATGAAAGAACAGAGTTCAGAGGTATGGAGAGTATTCGTCCACGTCTTCCCAAAAGAAGAAAATAATATGAAATAGAATAGTTCAAGAGGTTATTCAGCCAGGGTTAGAATAATAGAAAGAACGATGAAATATGAGAAAAGAAAAGAATTTCGACTTAGGAACAGAAAAGAGTGTAACATCCCAAACCCGGCTTAAAAGTTAGGCCCGAATCTGGCATGTCACATTGAAGTGCTTTTCAAAAACCTTATTTTCATTGAAAACCCTTCTTATTTAAAATCTGTTGCCATGTAAAACTTGTGTAAAATCTCGAATTTTGTTTGCTTATTTTTAAAACGTGATTTTTTAAAAGACGTTCTCTTGTAAAATGTTATTACCTTTAAAACCTTATTTGTTGCGGAAGCTTAATTTAAATCAATTGCAGAAACGTGATCTTTTGAAAAATAGTTGTTGTTATGGAAAAACTCGAGTTCTACTCCTAGAAATTTTGAAGCAATAAATAAAGGTCCAAATTTAAAATCCAGAAATTATTAAGGCCTTATTACAACCCAAACCAAAATACTTGAATGTAATTAATCAAAACTGAAAGCATAAGCAGTGTGTGGCCTTCTCTGAGTCCCTCGCAGCACCGATCCTCCTAAAGCTAGGGATTACCTGTACAGTTAATAAACGGGGTGAGTTTTATGAAAACTCAGTGTGTAATCCCCTACTATATAAAACGAGCAATCAGACATACAAAAGAATTAAAAGTCTGGGCCCCAGCCTTACTACAGTTTCAGTATCAATTGGGCCTTAACCCATTATAACAGACAGTATCAGATGGGCTTTAACCCATTACAGAATTAGAAACATTATCAGAATCAGAATCAAGATCAGGTGAGCCTAAGCCCAAAGTAGAATTAGTAACCGTAAAATATAAATATGCAGAACAGACTAGGTCGAAGCCCTATACAGAACAGATCAGTCTGGGCCTTAGCCCTTTACAAAACAGTATCGGCCAAGCCCATAACAGAATCAGAACAAAATGTGAATGCAATCCCAACCTAGTTCAGCCATCACACCACCCGTACCAACCCAACACACCATGTGGAGAATAACTCGACCCACCCAGCCCTACACACCAATGACGCAACAATGCTGTTAATACAGAAAACGTGGCAAAGCCACCAGAATCAGATTACATGGTGAAGCCACTAGCACAGAACTTCCTCCCAATCAAGCCCAACCCCATACAAAACATCGTGTATGTCATGCTCAATCATCACATATGTATGCATAATGGTCATGCTTAGTAACAGTCATTTAAACATATATTAAAACATATCAATCACGCAACCACGGTCATGTCAGTCAAATCACTATCATACGATCACAATCAAATCAATAAAATACACAGTCTAAGTCAGTCACTTGCCCACAAGGGTAAAACAGTCATTTTACACCCTAGGGGCAAAATGGTCATCTTACCCTACAAGGGTATTTCAGTAATTCTACCCTAAAGAGGTATTTCAGAAATTCTACCTTACAGGGGTATTTCAGTAATTCTACCCTACAGGGGTATTTCAGTAATTTCACAAATCAAGGGTATTTCGATAATTTCACAAATTAAAGGTATTTTGGTAATTTTGCAAATTAAAGGTATTTCGATAATTTCACAAATTAGGGGTATTTCGGTAGTTTTACAAACTAGGGGTATTTCAGTAATTTTACAAATCAGGGGTATTTTCGTAATTTTATAAATCGGGGGTATTTCTATAATTTTATAAATTAGGGGTATTTTGGTAATTTCACAAATCGAGGGTATTAACGACCCAACCGAAGGTTCATCGTCGCCTCGAGCGACCTAGGTAACCTAAACACACATAACGGTGTAAATAGGCCCAAAACCTAAATTGGGCCTAAGTGGGCTCACACGCTCGTATAGCCCAAACAGTTCAGATTTACAAACGACATTGCAAGCCTCATATTCCAATCTATCAACGATCACTTACCGAGTATTCTGCCTGTGCGGACCCGCAGGCCCATTGGGACCATTTCGGCCCATCGAGGCCCATGACGACCCAAGTGCACGAAAATACGCATGATGGCCTCTACATTCTATTTCCCTCGATTTGTAGGCTCGGTTCGTCCCACGTGCGTTCGTAAGCTCGTAAGGCCTCGAATGCCGACGTTAGCTTTTCGGCTTTTCGACTTTTGCCGATTTACACTATGGTAGGGTGTGGTTACACACCTGATTTACGGAAAGTGCGATGACTCCATGATACCAAACCTACATCCATTTAAAGCAATCTATTATACAATCGACAATTGGGATATCAGTCCTCTCAAACCTTAATCCGAAATTGGCTCTTACACTTACCTTGATTGAATGAATAAATTTTAATCTCCAAGAACGCTGTCCAAAACTGCTCCCTAGTTTCTAATGATTATCTGCGTTACCACGAATCCATAAGGTAAGATTACCTAACCCCACAGATTGAGTTTTTCCAAACTAACTAACGAATACACACTCCCCAAAGTAGGGGAAAATAATCGTGATTTCGATGAAGTAATAAAAATGATCGTACCTGGAAACTAACTATTATCACGATAAAATGTAAGCGTACCTATCAAATAATATTATAGTTAGTGGCAAGACCGGAATATCGAATCCAAGTAACTAAAAGTACTAGTAATGACTTTCTTCCTATTATCTAGCCTAAAAATAAAGAAGGGGTTCGTGTAAACTAATTAACTCTAAACTAAACTAAGGATGCGACAAAGAGTAAATTGGGAAATTACTTTAGGAAAACTTAAAGATAAGGGCAATACCTAAGGAAGAATCCACCTAGACTTCACTTGTTATCTAACTCTGAACTAGACGATTTATTCATTTGACTTGATCCGTAGAGATCCCTAAATTATGTTAATATCTCCGTCGAGAATAAGAACAACTAACCCTAGGTTGATTAATTGAAATCTCTTTCTAATTAAAACCCCTAGTTTTGCATTAACTCGATCTATGGATCCCCATATTAGATTTGACTCTAATCAGGTAGATTTTCGTCGTCCTATGTCTAGGATTGCGATCAACTTCGCTTAATTGTGTTAGATCTACTCTTAAACAGGGACTTTTGCTCCTCTGAATAAGCACATTCGACTTGAACTAATATTTCAGAAATATCAATTTAAGAATTAAAAACACAATTAAGAACAAATCAAATATTTATCATATAGTTCAGATAACAATAACAAGATTAGTCTTAGGTTTCATCCCCCTCAGGTATTTGGGGATTTAGTTCATAATTATAAAAGAAAACATCTCAAAAGAAGGAAAACAACAAAACATAAATAAAAGCCAAAACCCTTGGAAAAATTGAAGGGAGATCTTTAGTTTTGATGTTGATCCTTGCTTCTTGAGATGGATCAATTGGCTTTCCTTGAGCAATTTCTTGCCTTCTACTCTCCGTCCTTAGCGAAGGCACTGTACACCTTTGTAGTTGCCTTCTAGGGTCTTTATATAGAGTTTGGAATATCTTTCGTAGCCCCTAAGTAGCCTTTTCTGCATGGAATTAAAACTCATTACAACAGGGACACGCCGGTGTCACACGCCGGTGTGAATCAAGCCTAGGCCGTGCTCGAGCCTGTTAATATGGCACGACCATGTGGGTTGCCCGTGTGCTGAACTTCAGGCCGTGTTGTTTATTGATTTGGGCCTAATTTGCCTGTTTTTGGCCTGTTTCTTGTTCTTTTCACTCTCCTATGCCCTCCTAAGTATAAAACATGATAAATTCAATGATAATTCATCCATAAATGTGCTAAATGTGGGATAGAAATATGTATAATTTACAGTTTATCAAAAAATAATCGGCAATAAGAGGCAAGAAACAACTACATTCGGTTAGCGCTAAAGTAAATGGGAAGATTAAAGCTAAACGCTCACAAGCAGAAAAAGGTTGATAAAAAACCATACTTACAGTCCACCACTACGAAATGATAATAATTGACAAAACCCCCAATAATAGAAAGAGAGAGAATCACTAATCGACACTCTAATTGCTCAGAAGAGAATAAAGCAAATAAAACCCGAAATAATTGCAACAAATCCCCCCAACACCTCTCAGCTAAGGTTTGCAAAACAAAGTTCGATTGAAAACAAAGTTAAGAAGGAGGATAAGAAAGAGTATTCGGCAATCGCTAGAAAGCAATGGTTGGGAAACAAAAGAGAAGCAAGCAAAATTCGATACAGCTTGGAAAGAAATAGAAAGAAGCGACTGAGTTCAGAGAAAAGGAAATGAAGTATTTGACAATCAAGGCCGATTTGGCAACACAACTACACTAGAGAGCAAAAAGAGACTACTTCTTGGCACCCAGAGAACCAAAATTATAAAATCAGCACAAAGTGCATATAAACTTGCAATGACCCAAAACTGAATGAAAACACCCTACTCCTCACACCCAATTACCAAAAATGAGCAAAACAAGACAAAAGAAAGCACCCTCTTTTTCCCAAAAATCGATTCCCTAATTGCACCCAATTCAAATTCGGCTACCACCTTCCTCTATTCAAATTCTCCCTATTCTTCTCCTTGAATCATGGCATAATCCACTCACCAACAACCAATATCAATCCCCTTGATTCACTCCCCCTTTTATCAAGTCCACAACCTCCCACGAGAGTTTGATTCCACCGCAAACTTAGCCTTCCAAGTAGCAAAATAATTACATTTTGCTAGCAAGGGAATTCGAACCCTAGCCTCCTCACATGCTAAATCACGCCACCACCACTAGGCCATCAGCTCATTTGCGCCATATTTTATCCTCAATTAAATATAATATCCACTTCTAATCACCAAGGATTCACTTAAGAGCAAAAATAATAATTTTACAAACGCCATGGTTTGAACCCCAAACCACCTGCACACCCCTAACGCCACCTTGCCACTAGATCACTTGCTTCCTTATGTCATATTTTAACCAAAACTATTTATAAGACCTTCTAACTAAAGCCAAGATCCTCTAAAGGGAAAAACTAAAAATTTTGCTAGAGCCCTGGTTTGAACCTAGGACTTCTTATACATCCCCAAACACTCCAAATCACTTAACCAACACACCAAACACACAATTTTGATATTCCATACACAATAAAATATTATAAGTCGCCACCAAGGCCCAGTACTTCTAGGCCTAAAATCTGGGGCATTACAAAGAGAGTATATGGAGAAAGAGAAAAAAAAGAACAAAAAAAATTTGTTATAGTACCCAAGAGAAGATATGAAAGAAAAGGGGGAAAAAACGAATATGTGTAGGGAGCAGAAAAAATGAGATGAGAGACTGAAAAGAAAAGAATGTAATTGTGAGGGAGAAGAGAAGATATATTCGGTAGCATAATCCAAATCCCCAAATGGTCAATTTGACAACATTGCTAACCAAAACGGCAAAAATAGAAGAAATTTCCAACCCACAAATGACTGAAACTGACAAAATGAGAGGAAAACACACCCTTAGCTGAATGTATGAGTGGTCAAGCCTCCATATGGCACAACTTATTTCCCCTAACTCAAATTTCTTGATTTCCTCCCCTTATCCCTCCTAAAATCCCTCTAAAATCTTCTCCTTGAATTCCTCCACTAATCTCACCTTGACCAATTCCAATTCTAACCACCTTCATAGTGTTTGATTCAAACTCCACCACTCACACAGCCAAGAGATAAAACAAATTCCTCTTGGGCAAGGAGTGGCTCGAATTCAGGCCCTCATAAAAGCTACAACACGCCACATTGCCATTAGACCACAAGCTCTCCTTGTGATATGGATTCACCAAAAATATTCTTAAAGCCTACCTACTAACATCAAGGTTCCTTAAAAAAAACATAAATTTTGCTAAAGTCCAAGTTTGAACTCAGGACTTCTAAAACACTCCCAACTACTCTTAAATCACTTAGCCACTAAAGCAACACACAATTTGTGATATTTCTTGCACACATCAACTTTTATGTGCAGCCTCCTAGCGGCTCTCATGCACAAGGCCCATTCCTATTAGGCTCAAATTCAGGGTGTTACACAGATAGTTTCTCACAATTCTCCAATTTGTAATATTAATTTTTGGAGGAAGGTCAATATTCCACAATTTCTTGTAAAACTGTCTGTAGTTTAGTTGTATTCGAGTCTGTCCATCATGTAAAAGCCTAAGTCCACTATGAACAGTGTACTCCCCAGTTCACTCTCCCTTCCAAACTAAGATGTCCTCATGTGAAGATCTTGACAGTGGGATACAAAGGATCCTTTCTACGTCTGGCTCCGTAAAGGTATTACGAATTAATTTAACTTTCCATTATTTTGAATGATCATCAATTAAATCTGCAATTGTGAAAATACTCAAACTATCATCCATATTTTGAACCCTGGAATCTTCACTGCAGGAACCCATGCATCTCTCCAGATAGAGACACTTCTTCCATCCCCCATCCTCAAACCTAATCCCTTTTGAAGAAGCCCTTTAGCAGCCCACACATTCTGCCAGGTAAGAGAAGGTAAATTTCCTAACCTAGAGTTTAAAAAATTTGAATCTTTAAAATATTTTACTTTCAATGTGCGCGCTAGTAAGGAATTAGGATTACGTAATGAACGCCAACCCTGTTTGGCAAGTAAAGCAATATTAAAAAAATTAAATTACGAAAACCCATACCACATCTTCTTTAAGAAAACATAAAGACTTCCAATCACACTAATGCATGCCACGCCTCCCATGAGTTTTTTTACACCAAAATAACTTATTATGTTTTCCATTTCAACACAAAAAGTTTTTGGCAAAAGAAAACAAGACCTTGAGTAAATGGGAATAGTTTGTAAAACAGCTTTAATAAATACCTCTCTACCACCTTGTGAGATATGCCTAATACTCCAGTTATTGATTATTTGCTTCTTTCTGTCTTTCAAAACTTGAAACGCCATTTTCTTTCTTCGACCCACCAAATTTGGAAGCTCCAAATACTTCTCTAGTCTGTCAAAACATGAATATTTAAAACCTGGAAAGCCAAATTCTTGTCACGGTAATTCACGTTAGAGCTAAAAAAGATCATAGATTTCTCAAAATTCATATATTGCCCCGAATAGGATTCGTACTCTCGAAGAATATCCTTAATTGCCATAAACACCCTATCGAAGCCTCCCCAAATAATATACAGTCATTTGCAAACATTAGGTGAGTGATAGGAGGGGCAGATCGACATACCTTTGCTCCTAAAATCTTCTTCTTCTGACTAGCGAATCTCGTCAATGCTGATAATCCCTCTCCACAAAACAGAAACAAATATGGGCTAAGAGGATCCTCTTGCCTCAACCCTCTCAAAGAGTCAAAACTTAAACCTACTTCACCATTAATTAAAATAGAGTATTGGACCGACCTAATACATCGAAGAATCAATTCAGTAAATGACTCAGCAAAACCCATTTTTAACATTATACCTTGGATAAAAGGCCATTCCACCCGATCATAAGCCTTGCTCATGTCCAGCTTTAGAGCCATAGATTTTTTCCAGCTTACTCTCTTATTTTTAAAAGAATGAAGAACCTCGTAAACCAACAGCACATTATCCGTTATTAATCTGCCCGACACAAATGCGCTTTGAGAGTCATCAATAAAAGCATCTAAAACTTTCTGTAAATGATTCGCCACTGTTTTTGCTATAATCTTATAAATAACGTTGCAGAGGCTAATAGGGCAAAAGTTTTTCAAGTTGATAAGACTAGCCATTTTTAGAATTAACACCAAATGGGTATCATTAATTTTCTCCAATGATCCCCCGTTGTTAAGGATATCCAAACAAAAAACACTAGCATATTCACCAATAATAGACTAGAACTTTGGTAGAAAATAGCTGGAAAGTCATCCGGGCCAGAAGCTTTTGTAGGACCTATACCTCTCGTAACATCCTCAATTTCCTCTTTAGTATAAGTAGCTGTCAGGCTATCATTCATACTTTCAGAAATATAATACGAAACTCCTGACAAAATATGATCCAAATTACCAATGCCTCTAGAGTTAAAAAGATCAAAAAAGTAATCACGAGCAATGCCCCCAACTTCTATGCGATTTGTAACTAAAGACCCATCATTTCTTTGTAAACCTCTGATGCAGTTTCTACGCCTCCTCTGAGAAGCTAATTTATGGAAAAATGAAGTGTTTTTATCGCACATTTTCAACCAATTCACCCTAGCCCTTTGTTCCCAATATCTTTCCTCTTTATCCATCTCCATATTAAGATGGATTTTAACATCAATAAGTTCAACCAAAGACTCTTCCGTCCTTTCAGAACAATCTAACTCTTCTAATATTCTCGTTAATCTTTTGACTTCACCACCTCTTCTTTGCTTAATCATGTTTCCCCATTTTTCAGCCCCTTTGACAGAATTAAAACCCGATCTAAAAAAGACCCCAAACTCCTAGGCCATAGATTTCTTATTTCCTCATCGCAATACTCTTCCAATATCCACCAATTTTTAAAACAAAACCTTTTAGGATTTTGATGCAATCCCCCATCCTCTGTCTCAAGGAGTAAAGGATAATGATCCGATATAGAGTGAGGAAGATGCTTCAAAGAATAATTAGGGAAGAGCTGAAACCATGCATCCGTAGCAACACCTCTATCGATTCTCTCTCTTATATTATTTTCCAACAGACGCCCTCTTTCTTAAGTAAAACAGGTCCCAGAATAACCAACATCCTCCAAATGATAATCCTCCAGAGTTCCTCGAAAAGCCTCCATCCTGTTTCTTCCCTCAAAACCCCACCCTGTTTTTCATTAGCAAACAAAATATCATTAAAATTGCCCGCAACAAACCACAATAGAAAATTATTTCTCCCTAAACCACGAAACAAATCCCACGACGCAGCTTTATCTTTAGCATCCGGTGCCCCATAAAACCTGGTGAATTGCCAACATGGATTACTTTCCTCTTCTTGGATTTCAACATCGATATGATTTTTGGAGAAACTCTTTAAAGTAATTAGTTGATCCCTATTCCACCCAATACTAAGGCCCCCTTGAGACCCATCCGCAGACACTTCAATACCATTGAAAAGACCACACCTTCTCCTAACCCTTGCCATCTTCTCAGCATTCAATTTAGTCTCCATAAAGAAGATAATGTGGGGATGATAAATTTTCAGCAAATGCTGAAGTCTTCTAACTGCTCGTAAACTCCCCAATCCACGAACATTCTAACATAAAATTTTCATTTCCTCCAGTTGGAATACCCACTGGCAGTCGCCGATAATTTTTTAAAATGAGTAGATTGCCCATCAATAACTTCTAACGAATCCTGGGAAACAGAAATATTAGAAATCAATTCGAGTCTTTGTCTCTTCTTTCCTTCTCTCTAGCTATAGGGTCATCTTCCAGTTCACAGTCCATTTTCGTCTGGTCCAATCAATTAGCAGACCCTACCTTATTCGGCCCATTACTAATTTTCTCATTCAATTAACGCGAATCTTGCCTTTGACTAGGAACATTTACACATTTGGATCCTTCCAAATTAATTCCCAGAATATGGTAAAAATTAGCCCGTGATTCTCCTCCATGATTACACCTTGAATTTTGACCAGATAGTTGCTTACCACATTTCTTTCCAAAAAAAACTATTTTCTCCTTCCTCCCTCAGCCAGATGCTATTGACCATGATAGCTTTACGAGTTTGTGCTCTCAATGACAGATCCCAACCCGTTTCCATCTCCTACAACCCACATTGTAACCACTTTGGACAAAAACTATCTCCATGACTAAGACATCTACATAAGAAACAAAACAAAGTTAATTTTTCATATTTGAATGTTGCATACGTGAATTTTGAGTCAGAAATCATTATTTTCTTTCTTCATTTCAGAGGCTTTCTAATATCCATTTGGACACGGATACAGAGAAAATTTTTATATCCATTAGACAACTGCTTCATGTCATATTCCAGAAATTTACCTATGAAATTTCCAAATTGAACTGCCATTGACTCCCTAATAAAACCTGGTGGCAGACCATGAATCTGAACCCACTAATCAGAATGAACCAAAGTAATAGACATAGGCTCTTCATTCACCTGTAATCTATGAAAAATCAATAAGTGATTGTTGAACGTCCAAGGAGCTCCAGAAATAACTCGATGAATATTCACTTCATTGGAGAATTTAAAAAGAAAACGTTTTCCCCCAGATCCGAAATTTGCACCCCTTCCAACGGATGCCAGATATTAGCCAACGTATTCCTCATGGCTGGAAAATGAACAACACTTGCTGTTAAAAAACAACCTACCAAACAAAAATTATATGTCAGACTGTGCGTGTTAGACTCAACCGAAATAAAAAAAAAAGCCTCATCTTCACCATCCTCTAAACTCAGATCCGCCAATTCCGCTTCCATCTCTAGCCCTCCCCCACCATAAAACTCTAGAAACTCAAAAGATTACAGAAAGCACAAGCAAAGAAAGACCAACAAAACAGAACATGGGAGATTAAAAACTAAGAAAACGTGTCATACAACAGATAAAAACATGCCAGATGGCAGACTATTGTTTATTTCTTTTATGAATTCATAATATGATTATATATTTAAAATGTATAAAACATTAATTTTAAATTCATAAAGGGTAAACTACAAAAATAGTTACTTTTGTTTGCCTCAGGTTATATTTTAGTCACTTATGTTTGAAATATTACGTTTTAGTCACTTATGTTATTATTTTGTTACGAAATGATCACTCTTCTGTTAAGTTTCGTTATCTTCCTAACAGTAATCCTATGTGGCAGTCCAACTATATTTTAAGTGACAACTTGGATTTCCTGATGGGATGAGAATATATTTTTAATTAAATAAATTTAATTAATTATAAATTTTAAACCCTAAATTTTAATTAAAAAATCGTTCATCTCCCCCCTTTTTTTAGTTTTCTTTTTCAGTTGACTAAAAAAGCTATTATCATCAGAATTTTTTATTCACCTACAAAAACAAAAGAGAATTCAATGGAGGGTCCAGTTATGTCTTCTTCACTGACAAATTTATGTTCTAAGACTTAAACTCAAGTGGTTGTTGACAAATAAGAAGATGGTAATCGTTTTTGTTCCTAATCATTGTATTTTCCAATTATTCACGTTATTGAATAATTGGTTTCTCAATCTGATTTTTTTTATCTGAATCGGCTTGTTTGTTCACAATCCTTTTGTTAGATAAGGAGGAAGATGATTTAGATGGTTCTCATGCTGCCGATGAGACCAATTACAAAAAGTTGGTTGATGATTCAGTTGACTGTTCTGAGTGTCTTTCAACATTTCGAGCAGCAATTAATGCCGAGGAGGCATGTGAAACTGATGAGTATTCAGATCTTGGTATTTAGGTATTGGTATTCAGATGTCGAGGGAGAGTAGTGCGATATCCAGAGATGCTTACGTTGTTGATGAATCTCAACAAGCGGATGGTGTTGGTGCATCAGGGTCGCACGTGAAGCCTAATATTGCTGAGGAAGAAATCGATGATTCCAGAAATGATCTTTCTGAAAAGGGTTTGGAATCAGCCATACCTTCTACATATCAACAATCACCAACATCAGGTGCAAAAGGGAAGAAGCATAAAGGGAAAAGTTCTCAGGCATCTGCTCACACTTCCCCTTCTTCAAGTGCTTTCAATTCTGCAGATTCTACCACTGAACTAGGAGCAAATTCCAATCTCTCCTCAGCTGCTGCTGCATTTCCTCAAATTGCGGCTATGCAAGATATGCTTAATCGAGTGATTGCTAGAGAAAGAAATTAAAAAAATCAGATTGAGAAACCAATTATTCAACAACGTGAAGAATTGGAAAATACAATGATTAGGAATAAAAACGATTACCATCTTCTTATTTGTCAACAACCACTTGATTTTAAGTCTTAGAACATAATTTGTCAGTGAAGAAGACATACTTAGACTCTCCATTGAATACTCTTTTTTTTTTGTACGTGAATAAAAAATTCTAATGATAATAGCTTTTTTAGAAAACTAAAAAAAAGGTAGAAAACTAAAAAAAAGGGAGATGAACGGTTTTTTAACTAAGATTTAGGGTTTAAAATTTTTAATTAATTAAATTTATTTAATTAAAAATCTATTCTCATCCCATTAGGAAATCTAAGTTGGCACTTAAAATCTAGTTGGACCGCCACGTAGGATTACCATTAGGGAGATAACGGAACTTAACGGAAGAGTGATCACTTCGTAACAAAATAATAACATAAGTGACTAAAACGTAACATTTCAAACATAAGTGACTAAAATATAACATGGGGCAAATAAAAGTGACTATTTTTATAGTTTACCCATTCATAAATATTGATAGAATTTTCAACTTTCATTAATTAAACATCCGACAAATCTCCAACTATTCCTAATTTATTGATATTTACGATTCGAGTTGGGATCCATGAATTTTGCTTTAAATAATTTGGATACTTAATTTTTAAAATGGAATCGATTGACTTTTAAAAACGACATTAACTTCATTTCGATGAGCAACATTAAACAACACTCTTTTTATATATATATATATATATAATTGGGAATAAAGTTTGAACTAAGACATAGAGGATAAACAATAGTTTTTTTTAATTTGACAAAAAATTAAAAATTAATTTAAAATTTTAAAGTATGTGATTAAAATTAATTTAATTACGTAAAAATTTACTGAATTTCAATGTTGACATATTTATAGCTCTAAAACATTGTCCGATTTTCATTAATAATAATAATAATAATAATCTTATTATGTTTTAAAAATGGGTAAATTCTACCTGAGATTACTAAACTATTAGTAATTTTACATTTTTGTCACTCAACTTCAAAAAATTATAAAATAGTCATTGAACTATACAAAAGTTTTATTTAAATCATTAGGCTATTAAAATCGTTAGTGTATATAGCCTTATATATTCGCATCGCTTACAATAATCGAAAGCTCTTATTTTCCTTCTCTTCTATAGTTAAATTTTTTTTTCATGAAATAGTTTTGAACGCCATGAATTTACAAACTCAAAATCTAAACAACTTTCTTCTCCAATTTTCAACACTGATCGTCAGATCAACTTGGATATTAGGTATGTTCTATTCCTTGATGAGTATTAATCTACAATACATATCGTCAAACCATCGCTTGGAGCTAACTAGCCAGACTTAAAAAAAACTTAACAATCCAATAATTTAAATAAAAACTTTTAAGTAGTTTAATGATTTAAATGAAATATTATAAATAATTCAGTAATCATTTTATAATTTTTTAAAATTAAATAATCAAAATATAAATTTACTAATAATTTAGTAACATTTCACGTAATTTATCTAAAAAAATGTAAAAAAAAAAAAACAAAACTTACTGTACGATTCTAACAAGCTTTTTAATATATTAGCTAAATATTAATTATGTACAAATCACAAAACCTTATAAACTTAATTTAAGTGGAAATTATGTAAAAAAATGTACATTAATCAGAATAGAACGTGGAATAGGTCCGAGACCTTATCTCGAAGAAAAATATTCTGGTTCTCTTTGCCCGCACGTAACTATATTTATTGGCTCATTGCCATAAAACGATAAAAACGAATATTCTTATTAATTATTGTTTTTATAATAAAAATATTTTCCCAAAATTAACATTTAAAAGGAAACCAAAAATTAAGCTGGAATCCAGCAGCTTCTATTTCTTACTCTTTGCCCAGAACTAAATCCCGATTTCTTCCGCAATTTCCGTTGACTTGCTCTGTTTGATTCCAGTACTCCTCTCCCTTCATTTCTTTCGTTCTTTTTCTTGCAGAACCCTTTTGGTTTGCATTGTTACATTGTTGAAAACTTTTTGTTTTTTCTTTAAAATTGTTTACCTATTGTTTCTAGTTGTTAATTTGATGATTTTATTGCTTTCTCTGCATTGATGATTATTTTGAATGCATTTTTTTAAGGCCAAAACATTTTTGAATGAATGAATGAATCGGTTGCCTTAAATAAGTAGTATTTTATATTTTAGTTTCTTTAATTTTTTTATGGAGCTAAAATGATTATTTGATGTAGTAGATTGATGAGAAGAAATTAAAATTTCTTTAGTTTTACCGATGCTTAGTGAAGTTAATTCCTTTTCATGGCTGTGAAAAGATTAATGCAAAAGCTTGTGTCTTTTGCTCTGTCTTTTTCCTTCTTCTGAATATATATAATGTTTAAAACTTGAATGATATTTTGCAGAGAAACACAAATGAAACTGGGTTTTATTCTAATGCTTCTTTGCCTTAAGATATGCTATTTGTTGGTTAATTATCACCTTCTTCATATCAAACCACTAATGGTGTGGATGGCTGATGCATTCTTTATTGAAATGAATGAATCTCATATTTTACTTGTATTTGATGTCTTGGGGGTATTTAATATGCCCTGGACCTTGAAGTAATTCTTTGTTGCAAATTCTTCTTTTATTCATTCAAGATTGCTTTTACTGCGATGCAGTCTTTAAGTTATTAATGTTGCTTGACCGATGACTTTGAGGACATGTCCATCCTAAATTAGGTTCCGAACTGCTAACTCTTTTTTGAGTACATGGCGTCTACATTTCAGTATCATGGTCATCCTCCCCTTGCCCCAATCTCTCCTTTTTTTATTTGATTGGTATGAAAGAGAAATAAAAGGAAAAAGAAAACTTAGAAAGTCATTTAAGATAGTAATATGTTTCTATGATTGTTTTTCATATATGGCGAGTAGGTTATACTTTTTTTCTTGCTTGGATGGGAATGCCAATTGTTGCATACTGTATTTGAAATGTCAAGTGCATTATTGATCAAATTAAAGCAAAATTATAGTCAGATCACAATATATATACACACACATTTTCTTTTTAAATTTCTTTTGTGATATTCATTTATTCTTAAAATTGTAGATCTTATTCATCTTGAAGGAGAAGAAGAATACTGAATTGAACATAACATAACAGAAATTTCATCTTTTTAGAGTGATTGATTGAGGAATTTACTTTGATATCAGCTTCTGAAAAGGAAGCTATGGAGATAAAATCCTACCAGAATCAGGCTGAGCTGTTGGTGAAGGAATATTTACTAGCAGATTCCATTATTCCATATACATCAGTTATTTGTGGCATTTGTGCTTGCAAGATGGTATGTTTCTTAATCAATCTTATGATTCGTTATTCAGTTTGAAAACAATTCAGTTGAAGTAAAATGATGAATTGCATCTATATGATTATGAAGCTACACACCGGTGATTCTTTTTCATTGAGCCTTTCTTTCTTTCTAGTTCTTTATTGATATTTCTCTCATTTCTTCTGTTTAAGTCATTCCTTTTTATCTCTTTTATTACCATTCACTTTTTCATTTTATCTCCAAAATTTTGACCATTACCCTTTTCCAGGTATATGATCTTACACAATTGTTTAGCAATGTTTACTTTAAGAGCTATCCTGGTCTATCAAAACTTCAGCAGACAGAGTGGAGCAACCGGTGACTTATATCTCTATTTAACTCGAATATGTTCTTGCTATTTACTTTTATTGATACAGAATTAATGTCTAGATGCTTAATGCAGATCCATATCAACCTTTCATGCCATTTTCATAGCAATCATGTCCCTTTACTTTGTCTTTTGGTCAAATCTCTATTCTGACCATGAATATGCTGGCCCGATTACTTTCCGCAGTTCTGCACTGTCTACCTTCACGTTGGGGGTGAGGATACCTTCTGCTTTTATTTTGGATGAGAACTCTTGGATTTAGATAACTTTTAATGTTTTATGTTCTTTAGTGCTTGGTTTAGGTATTTGATGATATTTTGAAGTTGATCTGCCTTGCCTTTAGTAACATGTCTTCATGATAATTGTTTTAGTCATACACTTTGATACTTAAATACTAAGAAGTAGTGTACTATTTAGAAGAAGCAATTAAGTGTCAAGCTTTCTTCATTGAACATTTTAATTTAAAGTAAGTGGAAATATCTCTAATGTGATTTTATTTCATTTCAAATTATGTGGGTGGCAGAATAATTGCAAATTGCTGTTGACTTTTATGCTGAGAAATTGGTTCCCATTTATTAAGACATCAACGAAGAGAAATACTATATGTTTATCTATGTTACATCCCATGATTATGCCTGCAATATTTCAATTCTTTTGTTTTAATGTCATGAAGGCTCACTGGCATTTTGTTTCCCAGTCCCTAACAGAATATAAAATATTGTGTTAGCCAACGTTCTTGTTTATGTACAAAGCAAGTGGTATAATCATGGTGCTAAAATATGCATTGATTTTAACACCATTTTGCGAATTTTAACATACTTAAACTATATGGTTAAGACATGCATTTCTCGAACAAGATCAAACTCTGGCATTGAAACTTTATGGTAAGCTGGGTTCATTTTGGTAGTTATTTGCTATGCTTGTCTCAATGTATATCAGGTGTGAAGGTTTCTCATCAGAATGAATATCACCATGATGTCTCCGACCCAATCAATGTACAATCTCAGCCTGTGTCTCTAATCTTTCATGGTCATGAGGCATGATGCTCTTCTAACTGAATAAGTAAATCACGTCATGGTCATGAGTCCGTGACTTTATACCTATTATATTTGTGAAATAATCAATATCTGGTGCATGGCTAAGTCAATTCAGACCTGTCTCACTAGGAGCCTGATCACTGGTTTGTCTAGGATGTGTCTTGAACCACCTTGCAGTCAGTATTAAGGAGAAAATACTCCAGGTCGTCATGCTTGGATAATTTCTAGTTGGAACAACCAAACCTGGGGAGCATAGCTACCAAATTAAGTCTTTGATCCAGTAGTATCTTGATTGTCGTGACTAGTGTAACTAAATCCCAAGAAAACTTAGTCGATAGCTCTTACTCTATTGACATTTGCCAATATTTTATGACTTTATGTCATGACTAGGATAACTAAATCCCAAGAAAACTTAGTTTACAGCTCTTACTCTATCCATAAATCTATAATAGGATGCAATATCTAGAATGTGCTTCTTTTAAGATTTAGTTGAATTAAGCATTTTCTTTGCTTCATTTTGATAAGGCTAAACTATTAAAAAGGTCCTTATAATGTCTCAAATTTCTCATGTAACCCTCTATAGGATATTGTACTCAACTGAGCCCTTAGCTGAGAAATAAATAAGGATTGGGTCTAATATTAGAAACTTGGGAAAAATTTGGGATTTTATAATGTTTAGTATTTACCTTTTTTATATTGCACAGCGATTAACTATCAAATGAATGAATAGATAACTTTGCAACATGTCATGAAATTATTTACCAACCTCAGACAAATTTATTCAATCTGTCAACCAGGTCAATTTTTAATGTATCCGGAAGCTAATTGTTGCCTGTTATATGTACAAAAGGGAAATATATTTCTGTAAATTCATCTTGCAGAAACTTTTCATTTTTGGACAGGTATCTCTTGGTTACTTTCTTTCTGACCTTGCAATGATCATTTGGTTTTACCCTTTTCTGGGTGGAATGGAGTATGTAAGTATTCTGTTGTTTGATTATCATCTTTCCCTACTTTCTCTTCTTTATATAGAGGCCTAGTTGGTGAGTGATGGTTGATCTGATCCTGATGTAAATCAACCTAAAATCTTGTTATTTCAGGTCTTTCACCATCTTCTATCAGTAGCGGGTATAGCAATTCCTATGTTGACAGGGGAGGGTCAGGTTTACACGTTCATGGTACTCATCTCTGAGAGTACGACCCCTGGGATCAACTTGAGATGGTAAAAACTTTTTCTTTATACTAGTTCATTCCTACCATGTTTGTAAAATGCACTAAGGATACCTGGGTTCGTATAGGTATCTTGACACAGCTGGAATGAAGAGATCCAGAGCTTACTTAATTAATGGAGTTGTAATGTTTGTAGCTTGGCTGGTGAGTAAAATCAGTTCAGTTCTTTCATACATTTTTTTTTTTCTTTTTCTTTTCCCATCTCTCCTGACTGAGCTTTGGCAGCTTGCTAAAATTGAATTTTGATGTTTATTGATCCAGAGCGAGCTTAATTAATGAACTTTGTTTTTGGCAGGTTGCTAGAATTCTCCTGTTTATGTATCTATTTTACCATATCTGCTTGCACTATGATCAGGTAAAATTCCTGCAAAACTCTTATCTGGTTTAAGCTATAGGTGTCTATTATTTCCGAGCATCAATTATTTTTCTAAACTTCTTGAATTCTAACTATTAAACTGCTGACGCATACTGTATGTAACTTCATAGGTCTATTTTGTTATTGCTTAAGTGCTGAGAAAACTTAAGTTCACTTCACGACTGACAATAGTAAATCTCGATATAACACCCTTAGCCATGCTTTGTTCTTTATGCGTTTACATGGATTTGGCATTTAAAAATCAAATTTTTATTTTTTATTTTATACTGAAAATCTATAAGTTTGGTTATATGTTAACAGCCAACCGCCATTTCTCCTCAAACCAGGTTAAGCAGGTTAATAGTTTGGGACAGTTGTTAATATCCATTGTGCCTTTAGTCCTATCAGTTATGAACTTAATGTGGTTCGGAAAGATTATCAAGGGACTAATGAAGACATTAGCAAAGAGGCACTGAACTGTATATCGAAGCAGATACTATTAAAGTGAGAGTGGGAAAGAAACCCTTTCATTTAGGCTTAATGCCCTGTGCATTCCCTGATTGACTTTGTGAATGTTGTAAATGGTGTAAAGAGTACAGGTAAAAACCATAAAACTGTAATGGCTTCTGATTCAATGTAAAAAGGAAAAACCCATCTTAATGATTAACAAAATCTGATTAACGATGGATCGATATGAAATCTAGTTGGAAATGGTAAAGGGCCACTGATGGAATTTTTTGTTTGGGTTCTATATTGCAAGTCACAGTGGATTACATTACGCTCATGTGTATGAAGGTGGTTGAATAAATTTTGGTGCTCCATGAGATCATGTCATTGATTTTCATTGCAATATCCAATCAAAAAGAGAACTTTATCTTTGAACTTCCTTACCAAGGAAATTTTCCATTAACATTATCATAATTAGGTCAAGCATCTCATTCTTCTTTTCACTCAATTATTGATTGACAAAACTTTACATATGATAAATATAACTAGATTGATTATCTGCTGAATTGCAAAATATTATTTGTATAAAATAATCTGGAAGTATGTAAAAATCACTTAAATAAATTAATATTTTTTACATTGTTAATGGAATTTAAAAATTTTATATAAGTGAATGTAGGATATAACATAAGATTTTTAAAAAATAAATATAATATTTGATGCACTGTCTTTTCAAAAATTATATACATCATCAATCCATTACCATTCCCCACATCATTAATGAGTGAAATATTAAAAAATTAAAAGACTTTCTAATAAATGATTAAAATTTTATTTAAATATAATTAAAATTAATTATAATTTATCATCTTTATCTCTTAATAACAATACAAAAGTTTTAACTTAGGGTTTTAAAAATCTTGAAAAGAAACCTTATATTGAATGAAGAAAATTCTTTTTCTTTTTCTTTATTACTATTAGAGCGATTCAATTTTATTAGCGGAATAAATTTGAAGGTATGATTTTATTATCTTGTTTAAACTTAGTTTATATGATTATGGATTTTGAAAAATTTATGAATTGTTTTAAAGTTTAAACTCTTTTAATTGGTTGCTTGAACAAGTAATATTCTAAAATATAGTGCTAATTATTATTCATTGGAAGTGTTAAATTTGATGGGGACAATAACTTAAAAAAAAAACCTTCTAATCTTTATATTATTGATGAGTTTCTTTGAAAAAAATGTATTTTTGATAAAAAGGAATTGTCCCACTATATTACAATTTCATATAAATTTTAATAATTTTTTTTAGAATTTTAGTTAATACTTTACTTGAATTCAATTTTTAATTCTAAACCTAAACTTTAATCATATAAATTTCAATAAATTTCTAAGAATTAATGAACCTAAAGCATTTCCTTTTTATGTTAATACATAAGGAGGAAGATGGAAAATTATAAAGAGAGAGTTATAATTATTTTTAATTATATTTAAATAAAATTTTAAGTAATGATTAAGAAATCTTTCAATCTTTTAATATTTTACTCATTAATGATGCATAAAACACATGTATCCATCAAATATTATCCCATAAAAAATAAAAAATAAACAAAATTTTTTAAGTCCAAATATTAATCATTTGAATATTGTAAATAAAATATGTAAGAAAGGAAGTTTAGTTTGAAAAAAGGAAGAAGATAAATATTGTAGACAAAAAAAATTAAGCGAAAGATTCCCCGAGCTAACTCGCCTTTGGGTCTGTCTATTTGCAGGGAAGTGGGGTAAAGTTAATGAAAGGAAAATGGTTATGGCGGAGGCCATGTGCTTGAATTATGGAAAAATGTATTTTTGTTAATTGGTTTTCTCATCAAGAGGTCCCTTTGTTTAATACTTTATGTTGAAAGAAAGAAGAAGATGACAAAAGTGTGGACATCGGAATTATCATGTTCAAACATCAAACACATGTCATCATGTCAGAAAATAATTTTTTTAATTAAAATAGAATTCGACAAACTTTAAACCATGAAAATGGAGAATGAAAGATGCTTTCAACTTTTCTGTTCACCCGAAAGGCTTTAACATAATTACATTCAAACCCCATCCTGCGAAACATAGTACACAATTACACCGTCAAGCACCATGGAGCAAGAAGGGAGCCGGCAAGGGAGGAGGAATCCGCGGTCATCTAAGCGACCTCAGTCACCAATCGAGCAAGCTGGTGTGGTGAATCACTAGCGGAGGACCAAAGTGACAGCGGTGCACAGAAAACTGAGGATCGGGCTGTCGGAGAGAAGTCATGAGGGCCAAGCCCGATGTTGTGAGTGGGAAGGGGGAAAGATGAAATAACGAGAGACGGCAAGGTCCAAACTTTATTCTGCCGGAAACAAAGAAAACAAATAGAAAAGCAAAAAAAGAAAAAGAAAACCGGACGATGACCGGCAGCCACAATGGATCAAAGGATTAAAAGGGAGGGGAAGAGACTCAAGATAATAAAAAGGACAGACCAAACTTACTTTCTTTCCTTTTATATTATGACGATCCCTGGCAAGTACGGTGGTATGTACTGCAATTGCTAGCAACTTTCTTGTCACCCATGCACGGACCATATTGTTTACCCTTGCCACAACTTGGAGTTTTTTTAGCGTTGTTAGTGAATGCAATCGTTGATTTTCCGTTGCTACCGGCGAGCACTCGGCGGATGTAGGAATCCGTCAACATCTCCAGCTCCATATCGGTACCGATGAAGCTGCTGTAGTCATCATCGTCGAGCCCTACACTGTAACCGCCACCGTGGCCACCCCAGAAAGCGGTGTCATTAATCTTCTCCGCTAACACAGCAACTCTGATACATTTGGCGTTGAAGATGAGTAATATTGCCATTACAAATAATACTGATAGAGAGATTAAACCTCCATCTCTCTTGACAACCCTCATTTTCTTTCACTTTTTCCTTACAAAGGAAATGAGGTAACTAAACAAAGAAGATTGGAGTAGTTAGGGATCACTTGAATGCAAAAAGGAGAGTTGGGGAAAGTGGGAATCTATTTAGTATTCCATCATGTGATCTCAATTGATTTTTTTTGAAAATATATATTATATAATTAGATCAAGACAAAATATAATTATTTTATATACCTTTTTCACCGTATAATTTATAGTTTCTTTCTAATTATTTAATAATATTTTAAAAAATTTTCATATTATTGACACATAATTTTAATATTTCTTTATCTTGAATATTGAAACCCGACTTTTTAATCTTGAACCCTAAACTCTAACCTTAAACCTGAAATACTAAACCCTAACATTAGGACCTTGAACCTCAAACTTGAACTTTGAACCTCAAGTTTGGGGTTCAATATTCAAGATTTGAGGTTCGAGGTTTGTAGTTTAGAGTTCGAGATTTAAGATTCGAGATTTAAGATTCAAGATTTAAGATTCGAAGTTAAGAATAAAAATTATCACAATTATGTATTCAAACTAATTATATCATTAAATAATTAAAAAATCATAAATAATATAGTAGCAAGAGTAGATAAAATAATTTCACCAAACTATTATTACTATTATTTTCGTCCCTTAAACAATTGAATTTATTTAAACCACAAAGCAGTTGTTATAAGAAAATGCCAGAATTCATGTGCTTTCGATTACAAAATTCGTTTTCCTTTATTAATTACAACTGTAATAATTATTAGGGTTTGTAAATTTGAGCAAAATTAAATTAATTCGGTTAATAAATCGAATTTGGTTAATTAGTCTATTAACTGAATTAATTCGATTGAGGTCGGTTAATAATTTTTTAAAAGTTCGGTTAACGGTTAATTCAGCTCGAAATCAGTCAGTTAACCAAACTTAATAAATAATATTATAATATATAAGTATTCAGTCAGGGGTCGGTCTTCGGTTAATTTTTTGGAAGTATAAATTAATTGGTCGGTTAATTTGGTTAATTTTTTATATATTTTATATTTATTCTAACCAAAAATAAAAAATATATAAATTTCAGTTAATTCGGTTAACCGACTGAATTAATCGAAAAATTTCAGTTCGATTAATTTTCCTAAAACAATTTCGGTCCGATTAACGATTAAAAATTTAAAAGAATCAATTAATTTAATTAATGATAGTTCAAGTCAGTTAATTGATTAAACACCTTTAATACCTTTAATAGCCACGTAACTTTTCACATATTTAAAACATTCTTGAAAGTTTATATTTTTCATTTATGTCGAATACAATATCAAATGCGAATATTTAAATTAAAAATAACACTAAATAATTTCTTTGGGTGTGTAAAAACTTTTAGAAAATTTTAATGGGAATTTTCAAAATTTTTTAAAAATTTTATTTTGCAATTTAAAGATTTTAGAAAATTTTAATTACACACCTTCAAGTTTTGAAAATTTTCCATTAAACTTTTAATTTGTTTTGAAAATATTAATTAAATTCACTTAAAATATTTGCAAAAAAATATTTAAAAATTTAATTAGATCGCAATTTTTTTATAAAAAAAATTCTCATTAAACTTCTCAAAATTTTTAAAAATTTTTAAACCCCTCAAAACTTTATCTCAAAATTTACCACTGAAAGTGCCCTTGGTCCTTCCTAAAATGCTATATGGTGTCTTTTTATTGATTCAATATTCTTTGGACATCAATTGACCTATTGATGTATGAATAGCAAGTGTTCTGCGCTTGTTAGGAAGAGTTTTCCTTAATGTATGCTTGCCTATTGGTTGGGCCGATGAGGAATATCTTGAGTGCTAATTTATGAGGATCCTCAACTCAGGGATGATAGAGAATATGAACAAAGTGGTATGGAGACCACTGAATAGGATTACGAGATCGTTCAATAAGTCTTTAGATGCAAATATAATAACTTTTTATAACTTAAATATGGTGAAGACTCATGAAATTTTATTTGCAATTTAATTTTTTATTTTTATAAATAAAATAAATTTAAAAAGTAAAGAAAAAGTCGCAACAGTCATCAAGCCGATAATATTGAATTCGATTATTTAGATTTTTCCATATAAAATTGATTAATTCAACTGATATTCATAAATTTATCAATTTATTGTATATAAAATTCTAGCGGTGGAAATATGTAATATACACATCACTAACAAAAGGTCAGCAATCCAAGACAAAGATGATTCATGCTCATCACCTTACCTTCCCTCTAAAACAAGCATTAAACGCCACAAGTTATTAAATATCATTCTTTTAAATCCTTATCATTTCAAATAATAATAAATAAATTTTTTTCTTTCGCGGTTAAGTCTTAGTTTGATTGGCATGAATTTTATTGTCAGTAGAGAAAAACATGAATTTGAATGCGCTGAAGCATATTATTCTCCTATTTAAAAGTTAAAAAAAAAAAAGATTATAAATAATTATAGACGTAACCTTAAGAGTAGAGATAAAGATTACTCAAAAAAATAAACCCTTTTTACATAATAAAATCCCCCTTTTTTTCTGACTAGAATCGTAAAAAAAAAAAAAAGAATTGATTGCAGGTTTTTTCCTAGTTTATTGATGTAAAAGGCCTCATGAAACATGCCATAAAGCCAACAATGTACCCAATAAAAAATAACAATTTCCCCTTCTTTGTTTATAATCCCATGACATACTGGCAACTAATTTGCAGAAACAATTTCCATTGTTGCATTTGTTTATCAATTTTGAATTTTTATTTTCAAATGGGGAAGAAACAGAAGTTGCATTCTCCTCCAGGCAGTGAAAGAGTCCCCCTTTTGTACAAGGAAATTTGTTTGGTTTTGTATCATGTTTTTCTAGGATTTTACTTTTCAACATTCTACTTAACTTTGTTCCTTGTTTTTACTACATTTTACAAATATATATATATATATGTGTGTGTGTGTGTTCCAATTCATGAGCATATCGTATACTAATTAAAGATTAGAAGGTGATTTTGTATAGTAAAATGGTATAAATAAAGTTCCATTTATGCAGGCAAATGATAACCAATCATCAAACTGCCCCATATCAAATCCTGAGCATGACATTGATGTTGAGGTGATGGATATTTGTTCCATATTTTTATTTCCCAGTAGTGAAGCAGACTTTATTTACTTAATCTTTTATGTGGAACATTTTCAGGCAGCGAATGTTGGATTGTCCAGAGTATTTTCACTGGTCAGTCAGAAATATGTTTTCCATTATTCTCTTTGCATAGTACCTATTGAGTTGGCTGCAATCTGTAGGCAAAACCAGATCCTGGGAAGGTTATAATCGGCGCTAACGCGCTCCTTATAGCATCTGCATCGGGTTTCTTGATTGTATGTTGTTCCTTTCTTTCCCTATGTTAATGAATTACAAGATGAGAAACTGGATAACAAGTCAGAAGCTTATGTAATTATATTGCAGCCTAAATATGGTGGAATGATTATAGAAATCGTGTCAAGAGAAATAAAGACCCCACAACAGCAATCACAAGCTTTGGATGCCATCAAAAACATCGTAACATATATTCTTCTGATAATTGTAATAGGGCAACTTTCCATTTCACATTTTCCTTTTATAGACACACTTGTTTGTTGAAATGCTTCACAAGGCAGCGCTCCTTTCTTGGTCTATGCTAAAGACTGTTCTTTGCAAGTAAAAACCATTCGGGGTTCCTTTCAATAGTATTGATACCTTTAGAAAGATCAGAGAACTGGCAAGAACCAAATCTGGGTATCTGTCATGCTTCAACATGGGATCCATATTTTACAAGTAAAATTTTTAACATTTGAGATGGATGTCAAATGCATGCTCTGCTTCATCAAAATTGCTATTTTTAAGTGAAGATAAAAAAAGGGGTTTGGGCTTCAAAAGCCTATTCTATGCAAGTTACAGCATTTTATAGAACAGAACAGTACAATATTAACCTATGTTCCTCGAACTTTAATGCAAGTGTTGGATATGAGTATGAATCCAAAACGAAAATATTCAATCTTTTGAAGGATTTTATATTGAAGGGTCCTTGAAAGATCATATCCCATGCTATATCCAAATGCGTATAGGGAACAAATATAGAAAAACAAAAATTTCAAACAACATGATATAAAATCTAATTGAAGATTAGTACCAATAGGAGAATACTAATTGATAGCTTAAATAGAATGGATTTAGTCTTGACTCTGTAGTAGTTGGTTGAGCCTATATTAGTTGATTTTTAACTTTTTAAAATGAATAAATCGACTCTTAAGGTTCTTCTTTTACCCATCCTATTTAGGTCTATCTGCAGAGCAGTTCAAGCGTGGTTGTTTTCTTCTACGGGTGAAAGGATTGTAGCTAGGCTAAGGCTTAACTTGTTCACTCACCTTATCTATCAGGTAAGACCTATCATGTCAGATATGTGTAGAGACTAATGCTCATACTTGTAAAGGACAAAATGGTGAGGTTTTTTAGTCAAAGCGGATAATTCTGGCAAGTTGAGTGCCGGTGTCCATGGTCTGCAAGTTATTCGGCTGTTCTTTCTTAATACCCTTTGTCCAGCACTCAATGTTTCAGCAGTTTTTATCCTAAAATTGTGCAACAGGAAACAGCTTTTTTTTATGTTACTTCAACAGGCGAACTCCTCAACAGGCTATCTGAGGACACACAGATCATTAAAACTGCAGCAACAACCAATCTTTCAGAGGCATTTCGGAATCTAACAAGTGCCATTATTGGCATTGGCTTCATGTTTTCATCATCATGGAAGCTAACATGTATGTTCTCTGTTTTTGCTTGCTTAACAAGTTTTCATTAATGTTGAGAGTTATGGCAGTCACAAATCACAATTGCTATTATTTGTGTTCAGTGCTATCCTTGGTGGTAGTTCCAGTTACCGCAGTCGCCATGCATAGATTCGGACGATATCTCAAACAACTTTCACACACAACACAAGCTGCGGCTGCAGTGGCTGCCTCGGTTGCTGAGGTTTGTAAGAACTGTAACGTGCTTCAAAACTGAAGCGCATTGAAAATTCTGTCCTTCATGACAAACCCCTTGACGTTTAGGAATCTTTTGGAGCTATTCGAACAATTAGATCTTTTGCTCAAGAAGGCTATGCAGTCTCCAAGTACTCTGAGAAGGTTGAAGAGAGACTGAAGATTGGACTCAAACGAGCTGTGAGTGTCCTTTCTATCTCTCAATCACACACACATGGCCGGAACACGATATTGCAATTGTTATTTTTGTGGTTTTATCTCTTTACATCAATGATATTCAATTTAATTAGTTGCAATTGTATTTGTTAAATCATGAACGCAGTTCGACTGCAACTTAAATCTCTGCATAAATGTTTAGCTTAAGTCTTAACTCTTGTTTTCTACAACAGAAAGTAGTTGGTCTGTACTTTGGAGGACAGAACGCTGCATCCAAACTGTCAATTTTTATGGTGGTGAGCTATGGAGCCTACTTGACAATAACGGGATTCATGACTACTGGTTCTCTTACATCTTTCATCCTTTATAGTCTCACAGGTACTATACAAGTTCCAGACAACTCTGATGTTCGATCTGCAACTTTGGTCGGAACATATTAACAGTTATTTGCATGGCATGTCTGTGATAAGCAATCATCTATTTACCTGCAGTTGGATCCTCAGTGTCCTCATTATCAGGATCATATGTATCTGCCATGAAAGCTGCAGGGTCAAGTAGGAGGGTTTTCCAGCTATTAGATCGTGTCTCAGGCATGCCAAAACCAGGAGATACGTGTCCAGTGGGGTTAGTCAAATTACAATTTCATTAAATTTAAATTCCACTAGTTAACGCCTATGGCAGGCTGTAACACAACATTGTATGAGAAATGCTAAAAAGAGGCTTAAACTTTATTTATGTCATGCAAGTTAACCCAGTGGACCATCATGTTAAATAAACATGTTATGCTGTGAATGGCAGAAATCCAGATGGAGATGTAGAATTGGATGATGTCTGGTTTGCTTATCCTTCTCGGCCAAGTCATATGGTACTTAAAGTAATGGTTTCTCTGCTACACAAATGAATTTAAAGCATATCATATACCGTTAATAAACGCACAGACGCACAAAAAAAGAGTTTAATAGAACATATTCTACTCTAGCAAACTAACCCATGTTTTGCCTCAATATTGAACATTGATTCAATGGTTTGGGATTTTTTTCAGTTAGCTCCTTCCTTTTAAGACTTGAAGAATATCACAATTAAAATAGGCTGAGTGTCAAATTATTTAGTTAATATGGTTTAAATTGATAGGAGAGAGAGAAAGTTTAACTAAGTTTTAGTGTGCACCTCACGTGCAAGGTTAGAAGAAAAGTGCTATCCAAAAACAGATTAGAGAAATGAATGCATAATCTAATGAATATTCGAGCTAGAAAGATCTGATGTTGTATTGAATTGAAGTACCAATTATCAAGCTTTTAACTGATAATAATTGATTTACTATATTTAAGTAACAACAATGCATACATTCACTAGATAATGTAAAATCTTAATGGAACTGCAGGGAATAACTATGAAACTGAAGCCTGGCTCAAAAGTTGCCCTTGTTGGACCCAGTGGTGGTGGAAAAGTAAATATTGCCATCCCCTTTCCCTTCCTTGACACTTCTCGGACTAACAAATTACAGAAAGCTGAATCTCCAATCTGTTGCAGACGACAATAGCAAACTTAATCGAAAGGTTTTACGATCCTTTCAAGGGAAAGATTTTGTTAAATGGGGTTTCTTTACTGGAAATATCACATCAATATCTTCATAGAAAGGTGGAGTCCTTTTTGTTGATCTTTCTCAATGTTTGTACGCCTTCCATACAAACACCACTCATTTTCTCGTGTTTATATTTAAGGTGTTATATTTTCAGACCTTTATTGTTGGTCTTGTTTTACTAAATACAGGTTAGCATAGTTAGCCAGGAACCAGTTCTTTTCAATTGTTCCATAGAGGAGAACATTGGGTATGGAGTCAATGGCAAAGTCGGCAAAACTGAGATACAATATATGGCTGTAAGTTAATGATTATAATCCTTTTTACCAAGGATAAATGAAATAGTAGTAGATTCATTTTTTTAAATTATCGTGTGCATATAAGATGAGTGCAGAAAATGGCGAATGCCGATGGATTCATTGAAAAATTTCCTGAGAAATATGAAACAGTTGTGGGAGAACGGGGTTTGAGGCTGTCAGGAGGTCAAAAACAAAGACTAGCAATTGCAAGATCACTGTTAATGAATCCCAGTGTATTGCTTTTGAATGAAGCCACAAGTGCTCTTGATGCTGAGAGTGAAACCTAGTTCAGGTCAGACTCTTAGCTGCTTTTCATAAACCTGTCTCCGGGTTGGGCAGATCGGCTCATTTTCGGCTTGCCTCGCCCTGGAGGCCTGGTTCACCATTAATTTAATTTATGTGATGGTGCTTAATAGGAAGCTATGGATTCATTGATGAATGGTAGGACTGTTCTAATCATAGCACATAGGCTGTCAACGGTAAATAATGCGAACGTAGCTGTTATTTGTGATGGTCAGATAGCAGAGAGTGGCACTCATGAACAGCTTCTCACACAGGATGGTATCTACACAGCACTTGTTATGAGGCAACTACAATGATCAAACACTAATTAACAATATCTATTATCCTAATGACAATACTTTTAATGTGTTTCTATTTCGGATTTTCAATCTCGTAATAAATTATCAACCTTTTATTTTCAGTAGTCCAACAATCTTTAAGCTCAGACGCATATGTTACATGAGAAATTGGTTCAACAAACAGAAAGAATGGCTGATACTGCTTTATGTGCAACCCTGAAGTGTTAATCTTTCGCTAGCATAAATATGAATATCTCATGAAAGGAAAACCAAAAACAAAAAAGGACCGAGGAAAGCGATATCAACATACTCCGTGCTCTGATGCAAAATGTATATCTAGCGGTCGAGCACTAAAGACCATTTTTACGGTATGTGTATGTGCATCTGCATGTTCACTCAAATTCGAGAGGATAACTTCCCTATACCTCATCAAATGATGCCCTAGTGGGGGACTCCCATGAAACATCCGATAATTAGAATCTCTAAAGGTGAAGGGAGTTTCGAGATCTCTACAAATAGTTTGTGCAAGGCTTGAGGCTTTGAGAAAGATGGTGAGTGGTCAGCACCTTTTAGACGAAACACTTTTTCCGGTGGGCTTGAGTTAATCATGCTCTCTTGAAGCACCACTGGTATGGCATTATCTTCAGGAGTTTCTACATAAAAACGCCTCACAGATCCGTATTTCATGTCAGAAAGTGAAAGCTTATCCAAAACTGGTGCGAATGGGATCGGCCTCATTGAAACAGATGCTAAAGCAACATCCTGGCCAGCAAAATGTGGAATAAAATCAGCAGTTGTAATTTTTTTTTTTTTGAAAAATATAACTGGATCTTTATTCAGAAAAATAAAAGTACAAAATTAAACAGCAAGCCAAACCAAATCCGAAAAACAAAAGGAAACATAAAACAACAACACTTAAAACCAAAAGAAAACAAAGATTCAGCAACTAGAGTCGGAAGGCCCAAGATCCACTTCAAAATGCTAGTTGTAAAACATTAGCCCGACCCTCAAAACATCAAGACAACTGGGGTAAAACGATTCTTCATAAAGAAACCACAATTAATGCTTACCAGTTCCACCATTTCCAAAAGACACTGTACAGACTTTATTCCTCCCAGAACGCTCCAGCTTTCAGCAAACTTGCAAGGCCACAAAAACGATGATTCATCTCTATGACGATTCCATCCCTCTTTGATCTTCCTTCAAAGCCTCCTCCGCACCAAAAGGAACTCCATTGTGCAACAAAATCGATTCGCCCCTTCGTAAACCCTCATTCGCAACGAGGTGAGCAACTCTATTAGCCTCCCGAGGAACAAAACAAAACACACAAGATTCAAATCCCCGGCTCAAAAATTTTGAATCTTGAATATAAGCTTCAATTTTTGATCTGTCATCCCCTCCCTCTTGCAACTTTCGTATTACTGTTCGAGAATCGCCTTCAACCTCAACTTTCTTCAGATCTAGATGAAGACCAAACCTGAGCGCCTGAAAACACGCCA
The DNA here is from genome assembly GCA_020496765.1 of Gossypium stocksii. Classification (NCBI taxonomy): domain Eukaryota; kingdom Viridiplantae; phylum Streptophyta; class Magnoliopsida; order Malvales; family Malvaceae; genus Gossypium; species Gossypium stocksii. The sequence goes on along the minus strand of CM035626.1, from coordinate 6,673,524 downwards.
TCGCTTCTGCGGCAAAAGCCAAAGGTATATTCGTATGAAATACCATTTTTGAACAAATCAGTTCTCCTTTTTCATTTCTAACAACAATTTCTGAGCATGATTCTCTCTTTCCGTTGTTGAAACCAGCATCAAAATTGATTTTAATCTATGAGGACGGCAGAGCAACCCATCGGCTCAGTAGAATCCGATTCGTTGGTAAGCAAGGTATTATACCATCAAGTTCCTTAATGTAATTTCTGACAAAATCTGCCATTTGATGACCCGACTTAACTTCGCCTTCATGTACAAATCTATTTCTTGCATTCCAAAGAGTCCACAGAGTACATGCAAAAATCCTGCATTGACCCAAAGAATAATGCTCAAAAAAATTATGAAGCCAGACATTAAATTCAGCATTAGCCTCCTGAATACTCCAATGGAATCCTAAACTTTTCCATGTTTCAGCTGCTATAGGACAGTCCCGAAACGCATGCTCCCTAATTCTGCACCGCCTTGACACCTTCGACAAATCGCTGATCCCGTAATTCGTCTATAATGTAAATTGCAGAAGGTTGGCAGAAAATTACGAAAAAACCTCCATATTGTAACTTTAATTTAGGAAGTAGATTTAAGCACCAAAGTCTTTTGTAAAAAGGTCTGTAAGTATGTTGTATCTGATTCAGCCTCATTTGCAAAATTAACTTGTATCCACTGCAAACCGTGTATTCCCCGGTCGGCTCTCCACGCCAGATTATCCGATCTTCTTGATGATTCATAGACAAAGGAATACACAATATGAGCTCCGCATCCCTTTCAAGAAAAGTATTAAAAAGCAGTTCTGATTTCCATGTTCTAGTATTTGCATCGATTAAATCAGCAACTACTAACAAACTCGGATTTGCATTCAAATTTTGAACTCTGTAATTATTGCTTCCAGGAACCCAAGCATCTCCCCAAATCGATACATTCTTACCATCCCCAATCCGCCATCCCATGCCCTCCATAAGGAGCCCCTTTGCTGCCCAAAGGCTCTGTCAGGTAAGAGAAGGTAAATTCCCGAGACTGGAATTTAAGAAGTCTGCATCTTTGTAATACTTAGCCTTTAAAGTGCGTGCTAGTAGTGAGGTAGGATTATACAATAAACGTCATCCCTGTTTTGCCAGCAACGCAACATTAAACGAACTCAAACTTCGAAAACCTAACCCGCCATCCTCCTTCGGGACACATAGCGATTTCCAAGTGCACCAATGCAACCCCTTCTTTCCCTGACTTTTCCTCCACTAGAAACCTCCTATTAGATTTTCCAAGTCTGCAAATAAAGACTTCGGTAAAAGGAAACAAGACATTGCATAAGTGGGTATGGCCTGTAATACGGCTTTGATGAAAACCTCTTTACCCCCTTGTGAGAGATGCAACGTACTCCAACTACCCATCCTCTGTCTCAATCTATCCTTTAAAATTTGAAAAGCTAGCTTCTTTTTACGTCCCACCAAATTCGGAAGTCCCAAATATCTCTCTGCATTAGATGAACACTGAACATTGAGCACTTGGGAGATCTCGCTTTTATCTTGATCAGATACATTTGAACTGAAAAATACTGAGGACTTTTCAAAATTAACACATTGCCCCGAACAAGACTCGTACTATTGCAAAATGTTCCTAAGTACCTGAAGCTCTCCCCTTGAGGTCGCCCCAAAAAGAATGCAATCATCTGCAAACATAAGATGCGTTATAGGTGGAGCCGATCTGCAAATTTTTACCCCAGAAATTTTCTTGTCAAGATTCGCCAACCTCATCAACGCAGACAGCCCCTCTCTACAAAATAAAAATAAGTAAGGGCTTAACGGATCTCCCTGACGTAATCCTCGGGATGGATTAAATAATGGCCCAGCGGTCCCATTAAGCAACACCAAGTACTGAACTGTGTTAACACAGTGAAGTATGAAATTAATAAAAGAATCAGCAAAACCCAACTTAGACATCATACCTTTTATAAAAGGCCATTCCACACGGTCGTAAGCCTTGCTCATGTCCAACTTTAGAGCAATATAACCCTTTTTCCACACTCTTTTATTCTTAAAATAATGCAGAAGCTCGTATGCTAACAGTACATTATCCGTAATAAGTCTACTCGGAATGAAGGCACTTTGAGAAACATCAATACAATCATTCAAAACTTTTTGAAGTTTATTCGCAATTGCTTTAGCGATAATTTTGTAAATTACCGTGCAAAGACTTATAGGGCGAAAATTCTTTAAATTTGAAGGGTTCGCAATTTTTGGAATCAAAACTACTTGAGTTCTATTAATGGCTTCCAAAGCATTCCCGTCGTTCAGAATGCCCAAGCAAAAATTGCTAGTATCATTTCCAACAATTCCCCAAAATCGTTGGAAAAATATTGCGGGGAAACCATCTGGTCCCGAGGCCTTCGTAGGCCCTATGCTTTTCAGGGCCTCAACAATCTCCTCCTCAGTATAAGGGTCCAGCAACCTTCGATTCATATTATCGGTAATACAGGATTGTACCCCCGATAGAACATGATCTAAATTAGCAATGCCCCGAGGCTCAAAGAGATCAGAGAAATAATTACGGGTAATAGTCTCCATTTCAGTCCTCTCAATAGCCAGAGAACCATCAGCCTTCAGTAGACCACGTATACGATTCGAACGCCACCTTTGTGAAGCAATTTTATGAAAGAAAGAGGTATTCCTATCACCCCACTTCAACCAGTTTGCCCTAGCACGTTGTTCCCAGTACCGCTCTTCTTTATCCGCCTCCATATTTAAATGAAGCTTAACGTCGACAAGCTCAGCCAGCACGTCTTTAGACCTTTCCGCTTCATTCAAAATTTCCAACCTTTTTGATAATCGTCTAACCTCACGTCCCCTTCTTGCCTTTAAACTGCTCGCCTAAATTGTCAAACCCCTAGCAAGGGCAAGAAGACGGTTGGGATAAGAACCCGTACTACACGCCCACACCTTTTTAATCTCAGCTTCACAGGATTCTTCTAACACCCACCAAGATTCGAACAGAAATCGACCACCCCGTTTATTCAAATCATCAGTCCTCGTTTCCACCAGTAACGGGCAATGATCAGAAAAAGCATGAGGGAGATGCCTTAATGAGAAAGATGGAAAAAGTTGAAACCAGGCGTCATTAGCAACACCCCTATCAAGCCGTGCACAAATGTTGTTCTCCAATAAACGACCCCTTTCCCAAGTAAACCATGGACCAGAAAAACCCACATCCATCAACTGGCATACATCCAATGTTCGGCATAAATTTTCCATACGAACCTCATCTCGTACCGCTCCCCCAATTTTCTCTGACGTGAGAAGAATATCATTGAAATCCCCGCCAACGAACCAAGGTAGTGTATTATTCATACCCAGCGATCGAAGTAACGCCCACGTAGCTACTTTATCCCTTACAATCGAGCACCATAGAAACCCGTGAACTTCCATTTCACACTATCCTCCTCCTCCTGAACTTCCATATCAATATGATTTTTAGAGAAACTCATTAAAAAGACCATACAACCATTAACCCATCCAATACTTAAACCCCCTAGATCCCTCTATAGGTACGTCCACTCTATTTATAAAGCCACAACGTCTCCTAACACTTTCCATTCGCCTACCAGACAATTTAGTCTCCATGAAAAAGACTAATTGGGGATGATGAAATTTCAGCATATGCTGAAGACGACGAATTGCTCGTGGGCTCCCCAATCCGCAAACGTTCCAGCATAAAATTTTTATGGCAGCCGGTCGGCATACCCTTTGGTAGCCGCCGATAATTTTCTAGAATGAGCTAAACGCCCATCATTAGTTTCCTCCGAATCCTGAACAATGGAAACTTTAGAACCCGAAATTTCAAAACGTTGCCGCTTCTTCCCCTCATCATTTGAAACTGCCTCCTCCTCCAACTCGCAGTCCATCCTTGATCGGTCTAACCCATTATCCCGATCCATAACATTAATCATCTTATTTGAAATTGGCCCATTCGAACTAGAAACCATCCGTTGACCAGTACCAAGACTGTAATCTGTTCCAAGAGAATAGTGAGTTAAGACGTTGATTTTTGAACCTTCCAAATTTAGTCCAAGATTAAATTTAATATCTGCCCCTGATCCTTGCCAATTACTATCCTTGACTGCTGGCCCCAAAATATGCTCATCACGATTCTTCCCAAAAATAGACTTTTCCCCCTCCTCCCTCAACCAGATGCTGCTAACGGTAGTGGCCCTCCTTGCTGGCGCCCTCAATGACAAATCCCATCCCAACTCCACTTCTTGTAACCCATATTGCAGTCTCTTTGGACAAAAACTATCACCATGCCCGAGACAGCCGCATAAGAAACAGAACAACTTTAACTTCTTATATCTGAATTTTGCATAAGTAAAATTCCAATCAGCCAATAGAATTTTCTTCTTTCTCTTTAGAGGTTTCCTGACATCAATTTGAACACGAATACGCATAAAATTTTTGTACCCATTTGACAGATTCTTCGTATCATACTCCACAAAAGTCCCAATGAAATTACCAAATAGAACAGCCATAGATTCCTTGATAAACCCCAGTGGCAAATCATGAACCTGCACCCACCAATCAACAGAGACCAAAAGGATAGATAGAGGATCCGCATTCCCATGAATACGTCGAAAAATCAGAAGATGATTGTTAAACGTCCAAGGAGACCCTTTGATAACCCTATACAAATCCACCTCGTTAAAGAATTTGAACAAATAGCGCTTCTCACCCAAATCTGAAATTTGGACACCCTCCAAGGGATGCCAAAGATTAGCCAATGTATTTCGTATTGCTTGGAAGTGTATTACACTAACAGTAAGGAAACATCCAACCATGCAGAAACCAGTCCTCGAACTTAGGTCTGCTTCATCATTTGAAATAGAAAAACCCTCCTCCTCGTCATCCTCCAACCGCAAATCCTCCAGACCTCTTTCCATTTTAGATTTTCATAAACTCCAATAACAATCAAACACATATAGGACCCAAACCAGACAAAACAATCCCCAAAAGAAACACTCAGCGCAAAAACCTCCCGCTAGACTCCAAAACCACAGTCCAGACAAACTTTGACAGATAAGCAAGTCCGAAACATACAATAAACACCAAAAAACCTCGCTCTACCAAAAACAGAAGAAAACACAAAACATGACTTGCCTCAGACGGCAGACAGAAAAACGACGTGCCAAGCGGCAGACAAAAACGTGCCAAAACGGTAGACCTTCCTATCAGCAGTTGTAATTTTGCACATCGAAACACATAGAAGATAAATTGAGTTTTTTGAACAATAGAAAATCAAAAGATTAATTAATCAATCAAAATTATTTAGATAACGAAGTAGAGCTGATCATGGGCCGGGCCAAGACCCGCTCGAAAAATGGAAGAGTTTGGACAAAAATATAGGCCCGAAAAATGGGCTTGAACAAAAAAATGAGACCCATTTAGAAAATGGGACAGTCCTCGGACAAGAATATATAATAATTTAAATTTTATTTTATTTTTAATCGTTTTAAATTTTTAATATAACCACTTTTTATTATATTTTCAATTTATGTATTGTTTTAAGAATTGTTTTAGTATATTTTTTATTTGTTTTAATATTTGTTTTAATATTTTTAAATGTATTTGATTTATTATATTTTAAAATTTTTTATTTAATAAAATAAGCTAAAAAAATTTTAATATGGGTCAGGCCGAGCTCAAACTTAGCAATTTTATTTTGGGCTGGGCCAGGCCGAGTCCAAGCCAAAAAATGGGCCTAGAATTTTGTTTGGCACCGCCCGGCCCATAATCAACTCTACAACCAAGTTAGAAGGAGATGACAAACTACTAATTGCCTAACGCGTTCACATTGCAATTTAAATATGAAATTTTACAAGCATTCATAAGAGAAGGATGTGGTTATGCAGATCATGCACATTGTTGCCTGCCAGTGTGGTAGAATATCTAACAAGGATGCTAAATGATCTCGTTATAAGACATATAAGCTGCACACTTTGTTTTTGGTAGGTTGCTAGAATTCTCCTGTTTATGTATCTATTTTACCATATCAACTTGCACTATGATCAGGTAAAATTCCTGCAAAACTCTTATCTGGTTTTAGCTATAGGTGTCTATTATTTCCGAGCATCAATCATTTTTCCAGCCATTTTGAATTCTAACTATTAAACTGCTGACGCATACCATATGTAACTTCAGAACATAGGTCTATTTTTGTTATTGCTTAAGTGCTGAGAAAACTTAAGTTCACTTCACGACAGACGATAGTAAATCGCGATATAACACCCTTAGCCATGCTTTGTTCTTTATGCGTTTACATGGATTTGGCATTTAAAAATCAATTTTTTATTTTTAATTTTATACTCTGAATCGATAAGTTTGGTTATATGTTAACAGCCAACCGCCATTTTCTCCTCAAACCAGGTTAAGCAGGTTAATAGTTTGGGACAGATGTTAACATCCATTGTGCCTTTAGTCCTATCAGTTATGAACTTAATGTGGTTCGGAAAGATTATCAAGGGACTAATGAAGATATTAGCAAAGAGGCATCGAAGCAGATACTGGTAAAGTGAGAGTGGGAAAGAGAAACCCTTTCATTTAGGCTTAATGCCCTGTGCATTCCCTGTTTGACTTTGTGAATGTTGTAAATGGTGTATGGAGTGCAGGTAAAAACCATAAAACTGTAATGGCTTCTGATTCAATGTAAAAAGGACAAACCCATCTTGTAGTGCTGAAAAATGATTAACAAAATCTGATTAACGATGGATCGATATGAAATCTAGTTGGAAATAGTAAAGGGCCACTGATGGAATTTTTTCTTTGGGTTCTATATTTCAAGTCACAGTGGATTACATTACGCTCATGTGTATGAATGAAGGTGGTTGAATAAATTTTGGTGCTCCATGAGATCATGTCATTGATTTTCATTGCAATATCCAATCAAAAAGAGACCTCTATCTTTAAACTCCCTTACCAAAGCTCCGAAAGGGAAATTTTGTGAATGTTATCTTTGATCCATTAACATTATCATAGGTCAAGCATCTCATTCTTCTTTTCACTCAATTATTGATTGACAAAACTTTACATATGATAAATATAATTAGTTTGATTATCTGCTGAATTGCAAAATATTGTTTGTATAAAATAATCTGGAAGTATGTAAAAATCACTTAAATAAATCAATATTTTTTATACTGCTAGTGGAATTTAAAAACTTCACAAGTAGGATTGAATATCTACAAGTGAATGTAGGATATACCATAAAATTTTTAATATATATATATATATATAATAAAAGATAATATTTAATGCACTGTCGGTGCTTAAACTATATACACCATCAACGCATCATCATTCCCCACATCATTAATAAGTGAAATATTAAAAAATGATTAAAATTTTATTTAAATGTAATTAAGATTAATTATAATTTATCATCTTCATCTCTTAATAACAATTCAAAAGTTTTAACTTAGGGTTTTATGTTAATACATAAGGAGGAAGATGGGAAAATTATAAAGGTAGAGTTATAATTAATTTTAATTATGTTTAAATAAAATTTTAAGTAATGATTAAGAAATCTTTCAATCTTTTAAAATTTTCCTCATTAATGATGCAGAAAACACATGTATCTATCAAATATTATTTCATAAAAAATAAAATAAACACAATTTTTTAAGTCCAAATATTAATCATTTGGATGCTGTAGATAAATATATAAAGGGATTTTAGTTTGAGATAAAAAAAAGAAAAAGATAAATATTGTAGACAAAATAAAGCGAAAGATTCCCTCGTCTTTGGGTCTGTCTATTTGCAGGGAAGTGGGGTAAAGTTAATGAAAGGAAGATAGCATGAAAATTAAGTCTAAGTAAAATTTGATTCGATTTGAAAAATTTAATAAAAAATTTAACTTTTGAATTAAATAGTTCGAGTTATTTGAGTTAATCAAGTTATTCGGATCAACTTGAATAAAAAATTAAGTTTTTCGGTTTAATTCAAATATGAATTACACAATTCGAATTATCTAAAAATTTGAATAAAAAAAGGTAAAATTACTTCATTTTGATAAATGTTTATCTTTTCTAAAGTTAAAAGGTAAAATTACACTGTTTTGATAAATATTTACTCATTAAGTTAATAGGTAAAACAATTATATTGTTTATGTAATTAAATAATCTTATACTTTGTCTCTTAGTTAAATAATCGGTCCATGTAAACACAATATTAAATATAAATAATATGATTCGTTAACTCGATTCAACTTGAGTTGAAATTTTTTGACTCGATTCGATTCGAAAAAAATTCAAATTGAGTTCAGTTGCTAAAATAGTATTCATCATTTCGACTAACTCAAATTTTTTAACTCAATTTAACTCGACTCAATCGAATACTCACCTTTAATGGAAACATGTTTTTTTGTTAATTGGTTTGCTGGTCAAGAAGTACCTTTGTTTAATACTTTATGTTGAAAGAAAGAAGAAGAAGTGTGGATATTGGAATTATCATTTTCTAACACCAAACACATGTCATCATGTCAGCAAATAATGCTTTTAATTAAAGTAGAATTAGACAAACTGTAAACCATGAAAATGGAGAATTTAAAATGGGCTTTTTTATAAAATTAACGTAAAAAATTTAATTAATTATATAAATGATCTATTGTTTTGATTAAACACGTAAATAATTTAAAATCTATAATGAAAGTTGGTGGAGCTAAAGAGTTTGGTGCCACCAACATTCTTCGTCAGCAACTGGGTAAAAAAATTAATTTTTTAATGGAGCCATGTAGAATGGCGCTACCTGTCTAAATATTAAAAAAAATACTATAATTTTTTAAAATTGAGGGAACTTTAATAAAATTTTTCATTTTTTGGTGGAGCCAAATAAATTGGCACTACCCGTTTCCAATGTGATTTTTTTTAAAATTTTCTAAAATTTTAAATATATTAAAAAAAGTTAAAGTGTAATTAATTTTAAAAGTTTAATATATATAAAATTTTAATATACTTAATATATATTTTTAATAGGTAAAGGAAAAAAAATTCTTAATATATTTAAAATTTTAAAAAACTTTAAAAAATTAAATATATTAAAATTTTAAATATATTAAAAAATGTTAAGTATAACCAATTTTAAAATTTTTAGTATATTTTTAAAAAATTAAATATATTAAAAAAAGTTAAATATAACTAATTTTAAAATTTTAATATATTCAATATTTTTTAAAATATATTTTAAAATTTTAAAATTTTAATATATTTTTAATAGGTAAAGAGAAATTTTTTAATATATTTAAAATTTTAAAAAACTTAAAAATTTTAAATATATTAAAATTTTAAATATGTTAAAGAAAATGTTGAGTATAACTAATTTTAAAATTTTAATATACTTAATATATTTAAATATATTAAAATTTTGAACATATTAAAAAAAATTTTAAGTATAACTAATTTTTAAAATTTTAAAATATTTTTTAACAGTGTTTTTCAATATATTTAAAATTTTAAAAGAAAAAAAGGTGGGCAATTTTGAAACTGGCTCCATCAAAAAAGGGAAAATTTATTTTAAAGTCTCTCTATTTTTCAAAAATTATAATATTTCTCTAGTATTTATATAGGTAGCTCCATTCTACACGACTTCACTAAAACTTTTTGGCTCTACCAACTTTTACAGTAGATTTTAGGTCATTTACGTGTTTAATTAAAAAATAGATTATTTATGTAATTAATTAAATTTTTTAAGTTAGTTTTATAAAAAAAAAAAACCCATGAAAAATGCTTTCAACTTTTCTATTCACCCGAAAGGCTTTACAATAATTACATTCAAACCCAAACATAGTACACAATTACACTGTGAAGCACCATGGAGAAAGAAGGGAGCCGGTGAGGGAGGAGGAATCCGCGGTCATCTAAGCGACCTCAGTCACCAATCGAACAAGCTGGTGTGGTGAATCACTAGCGGAGGACCAAAGTGACAGCGGTGCACAGCAAACTGAGGATCGGGGCTGTCCGAGAGAAGTCATAAGGGCCAAGCCCGATGTTGTGAGTGAAGGGGGAACCCCCACAAGATGAAGGCTTTGTTCTTCATTGCTTTTGGGATGAGCTTTTTCCCAAATAAGTGCTTTTCTCTTAAAAGCAATAGAGAACAACTTTCATTTGGGATAATTTTTTAACTTAACTTAAGTACTTTTTTGGAGATGAAAAAGCAGTTTTTTTCAGCTTTTCCAAGCCAAAAGTCCATCTAGGTTGTTATTTTACCATTTTAATCTTACTACATTTTTTTTATGTTATGTTAATATCTAATATGAGTTTTACAAATGTGTTAAAAGCATTAATTAAAAATAAAAAATAATTTTTAAAATAATACAATTGTGTCAATATTTAATTACAAATATTTAATTATTATATTTAAATATTTAAATATAGTTTATATATTCTAATTAAATTTAATAAATTATTTTTTACATTTTTGCTAAAATATCATAATATTAACTAATTTAAACATTATTTAAATACATATTTGTTACTTTATAATATCATGTCTAAAATGGACATTTTATTTCTCAAAAGCACTTTTTCACAGCAATACCAAACACTTAAAATTTTCAAAAGCACTTCTCAAGAGCACTTCTCAAAAGTACTTTTCTACCGCACTTCTCAAAAGCACTTCTCAAAAGCATTGCCAAACTGGCCCGAAATAACGAGAGACAGCATGGTCCAAACTTTATTCTACCGGAAACAAAGAAAACAAATAGAAAAGCAAAAAAAAGAAAAAGAAAACCGGACGATGACCGGTAGCCACAATGGATCAAAGGATTAAAAGGGAGGGGAAGAGACTCAAGATAACAAAAAAGACTGACCAAACTTACTTTCTTTCCTTTTATATTATGACGATCCCTGGCAAGTACGGTGGTATGTACTGCAATTTTCAGCAGCATTCTGGTCACCACCCATGCACGGACCATATGGTTTATCCTTGCCACAACTTGGAGTTCTTTTAGCGTCGTTAGTGAATTCAGTTTCTGAATTTCCGTTGCTACCGTCGAGCACTCGGCGGATGTAGGAATCCGTCAACATCTCCAGCTCCATATCGTCACCGATGAAGCTGCTGTAGTCATCATCGTCGAGCCCTACACTGTCAAAGCCACCGTGGCCACCCCTGAAAGCCTTCTCCGCTAACACAGCAACTCTGAAACATTTGGCGTTGAAGAGTAATATTGCCATTACAAATAATAATGATAGAGAGATTAAACCTCCTTCTCTCTTATTAACAGCCCTCATTTTCTTTCGCTTTTTGCTTACAAAGGAAATGAGGTAACTAAACAAAGAAGATTGGAGTTGTTCGCTGAAAGGGATCACTTAAATGCAAAAAAGGAGAGTTGGGTAAAGTGGGAATCTATTTACTCTTCCATAATGTGATCTCAATTAATTTTTGTTTCAAAATATATATTATATAAGTAGAACAAGATAAAATATAATTATTTTATAGACATTTTTTACGGTATCATTTATAATTTTTTTTCTAATTATTTAATGACATTTTAAAAATTTTCGCATATCATTGATATATAATTTTAATATTTTTTTTATCTTAATCTAAACCTCGAGCTCTCAACCCTAACTTTGAATCTTGAACCCTAAACTTTAAAAATTTCTAAAAGTTCTCATTATACCTTTTAATTTATTTTGAAAATTTTAATTAAACACATTTAAAATATTTGAAAATTCTCATTAATCTCACAAAAAAAATTTAAAAATTTAATTAGACCCCACTTTTTTTATAAAAAAAATTCTCATTAAACTTCTCCAATTTTTTTAAACTTCTCTAGAGCCCTTAAAATTTTGTCCTAGAATTCATTCCATTGGTCCTTCCTAAAATGCTATATGGTGTCTTTTTATTGATTCGGTATTCTTAGGACATCAGTTGACCTATTCAAGTATGAATGGCAAGTGTTTTGCGCTTATCAGGAAGAGCTTCCCCTAATGTATGCTTGCCTATTGGTTGAGTTGACAAGATAGAAAATATCTTGAGTACTCATTTATGAGGATCCTCAACTCAGGGATCATAGAAAATGTAAACAATGTGGTATGAAGATCACAAAGTAGGATCACAAGGTCGTTAGATGCAAATATAATAACTATTTATAACTTAAATATGGTTAAGGCTCATGAAATTTTATAATTGTAATTTAATTTTTTTTATTTTTATAAATAAAATAATTTAAAAAGTAAAGAAAAAGTCGCAACAGTCATCAAGCAGATAATATTGAATTCGATTATTTAGATTTTTCCATATAAAATTGATTAATTCAACTGATATTCATAAATTTATCAATTTATTATATATAAAATTTTAACGGTGGAAGTATGTAATAATGTACACATCACTAACAAAAGGTCAGCAATCCAAGACAAAAATGATTCATGCTCATCACCTTACCTTTCCTCTAAATCAAGCACTAAACACGACTAAGTTATTAAATATTATTCTTTTAAATCCTTACCATTAGGAATAATAATAATTAAAAAACTTTTTTTTTGACAATTGACTCTTTAACTCAATTGGCATATCCGATTAGAAAAGGATTATAAATAATTACAAACATAACCTTAAAAAGAGTAGAAATGAAGATTACTCGAAAAAAAATAAACCCTTTCTACATAGTAAAATCCTCCTATTTTTTTCTGACTAGAATCGTAAAATATATATATATATATATATATATATATATTGATTTCAGCTTTTTTCCTAGTTTATTGATGTAAAAGGCCTCAAGAAACATGCCATAAAGCCAACAACGTACCAAATAAAAAATAACAATTTCCCCTTCTTTGTTTATAATCCCATGACATACTGGCAACTAATTTGCAGAAAAAATTTCCATTGTTGCATTTGTTTATCAATTTTGAATTTTTATTTTCAAATGGGGAAGAAACAGAAGTTGCATTCTCCTCCGGGCAGTGAAAGAGTCCCCCTTTTGGACAAGGAAATTTGTTTGGTTTTGTATCATGTTTTTCTAGGATTTTATTTTTCAACATTCTACTTAACTTTGTTCCTTGTTTTTACTACATTTTACAAATATATATATATATATATATATGTGTGTGTGTTCCAATTCATGAGCATATCGTATACTAATTAAAGATTAGAAGGTGATTTTGTATAGTACAATGGTATAAATACAGTTCCATTTATGCAGGCAAATGATAACCAATCATCAAACTGCCCCATATCAAATCCTGAGCAAGACATTGGTGTTGAGGTGATCGATATTTGTTCCATATTTTTATTTCACAGTTGTGAAGCAGACTTTATTTACTTAATCTTTTATGTGGAACATTTTCAGGCAGCCGATGTTGGATTGTCCAGAGTATTTTCACTGGTTAGTCGGAAATATGTTTTTTCATTATTCTCTTTGCATAGTACCTATTGAGTTGGCGGCAATTTGTAGGCAAAACCAGATGCTGGGAAGCTTATAATCGGCACCAACGCGCTTCTTATAGCATCTGCATCGGGTTTCTTGATTGTATGTTGTTCCTTTCTTTCTCTGTGTTAATGAATTACAAGATGAGAAACTGGATTACAAGTCAGAAGCTTATGTAATTATATTGCAGCCTAAATATGGTGGAATGATTATAGACATAGTGTCAAGAGAAATAAAGACCCCACAACAGCAATCACAAGCTTTGGATGCCATCAAAAACATCGTAACATATATTCTTCTGATAATTGTAATAGGGTAACTGTCCATTTCACATTTTCCTTTTATACACACAGTTGTTTGTTGAAATGCTTCACAAGGCAGTGCTCCTTTCTTGGTCTATGCTAAAGACTGTTCTTTGCAAGTAAAAACCATTCGGGGTTCCTTTCAATAGTATTGATACCTTTAGAAAGATCAGAGAACTGGTAAGAACCAAATCTGGGTATCTGTCATGCTTCAACATGGGATCCATATTTTACAAGTAAAATTTTTAACATTTGAGATGGATGTCAAATGCATGCTCTACTTCATCAAAATTGCTATTTTTAAGTGAAGATAAAGAACGGGTTTGGGCTTCAAAAGCCTATTCTATGCAAGTTACAGCATTTTATAGAACAGAACAGTACAATATTAACGTATGTTACTCGAACTTTAATGCAAGTGTTGGATATGAGTATGAATCCAAAACGAAAATATTCGATCTTTTGAAGGATTTTATATTTAAGGGTCCTTGAAAAATCATATCACATGCTATATCCAAATGTGTATGGGGAACAAATATAGAAAAAAAAATTTCAAACAACATGATATAAAATCTAATTGAAGATTAGTACCAATAGGAGAATACTAATTGATAGCTTAAATAGAATGGATTTAGTCTTGACTCTGTAGTAGTTGGTTGAGCCTATATTAGTTGATTTTTAACTTTTTAAAATGAATAAATCGACTCTTAAGGTTCTTCTTTTACCCATCCTATTTAGGTCTATATGCAGAGCAGTTCAAGCATGGTTGTTTTCTTCTACTGGTGAAAGGATTGTAGCTAGGCTAAGGCATAACTTGTTCACTCACCTTATCCATCAGGTAAGACCTATCATGTCAGATATATGTAGAGACTTATGCTCATAATTGTTAAGGACAAAATGGTGAGGTTTTTTAGTCAAAGCGGATAATTTCAGGCAAGTTGAGTGCCGGTGTCCATGGTCTGCAAGTTATTCGGCTGTTCTTTCTTAATACCCTTTGCCCAGCACTCAATGTTTCAGCAGTTTTTATCCTAAAATTGTGCAACAGGAAATAGCCTTTTTTGATGTTACTTCAACAGGCGAACTCCTCAACAGGCTATCTGAGGACACACAGATCATTAAAACTGCAGCAACAACCAATCTTTCAGAGGCACTTCGGAATCTAACAAGTGCCATTATTGGCATTGGCTTCATGCTTTCATCATCATGGAAGCTAACATGTATGTTCTCTGTTTTTGCTTGCTTAACAAGTTTTCATAAATGTTGAGAGTTATAGCAGTCACAAATCACAATTGCTATTATTTGTGTTCAGTGCTATCCTTGGTGGTAGTTCCAGTTACCGCAGTCGCCATGCGTAGATTCGGACAATATCTCAAACAACTTTCACACACAACACAAGCTGCAGCTGCAGTGGCTGCCTCGGTTGCTGAGGTTTGTAAGAACTGTAACGTGCTTCAAAACTGAAAAGCATTGAAAATTCTGCCCTTCATGACAAACCCCTTGACGTTTAGGAATCTTTTGGAGCTATTCGAACAATTAGATCTTTTGCTCAAGAAGGCTATGCGGTCTCCAAGTACTCCGAGAAGGTTGAAGAGAGACTGAAGATTGGACTCAAACGAGCTGTGAGTGTCTTTTCTATCTCCCAATCACACACAGATGGCCGGAACACGATATTGCAATTGTTATTTTTGTGGTTTTATCTCTTTACATCAATGATATTCAATTTAATTAGTTGCAATTGTAATTGTTAAATCATGAACGCAGTTCGACTGCAACTTAAATCTCTGCATAGATGTTTAGCTTAAGTCTTAACTCTTGTTTTCTACAACAGAAAGTAGTTGGTCTGTACTTTGGAGGACAGAACGCTGCATCCAAACTGTCAATTTTTATAGTGGTAAGCTATGGAGCCTACTTGACAATAACGGGATTCATGACTGCTGGTTCTCTTACATCTTTCATCCTTTATAGTCTCACAGGTACTATACAAGTTCCAGGCAACTCTTATGTTCGATCTGCAACTTTGGTCGGAACATATTAACAGTTATTTGCACGGCATGTTTGTGATAAACAATCTTCTTTTTACCTGCAGTTGGATCCTCAGTGTCCTCATTCTCAGGATCATATGTATCTGCCATGAAAGCTACAGGGTCAAGTAGGAGGGTTTTCCAGCTAGTAGATCGTGTCTCAGGCATGCCAAAACCAGGAGATAAGTGTCCAGTAGGGTTAGTCAAATTACAATTTCATTAAATTTAAATTCCACTAGTCTACACCTATGGCAGGCTGTAACACAACATTGTATGAGAAATGCTAAAAAGAGGCTTAAACTTTATTTATGTCATGCAAGTTAACCCAATGGACCATCATGTTAAATAAACATGTTATGCTGTGAATGGAAGAAATCCAGATGGAGTTGTAGAATTGGATGATGTCTGGTTTGCTTATCCTTCTCGGCCAAGTCATATGGTACTTAAGGTAATGGTTTCGCTGCTACACAAATGAATTTAAAGCATATCATATACCGTTTAACACACGCACAGACACACAAAAAAAGAGTTTAATAGAACATATTCTACTCTAGCAAACTAACCCATGTTTTGCCTCAATATTGTGCATTGATTCAATGGTTTTGGATTTTGTTCAGTTAGCTCCTTCCTTTTAAGATTTGAAGAATATCAAAATTAAAACAAGGCCAAAATCAAAATGTTCTAATAGCAAATTCTGAATCTTTTGTCGGTTTTTTATCAAATAAAAAAAAGTTCAGAAAATAGACTAAGTGTCAAATTATTTAGTTAATATGGTTTAAATTGATAGGAGAGAAAAAAAGTTTAACTAAGTTTTAATGTGCACCTCACGTGCAAGGTTAGAAGAAAAGTTCTATCCAAAAACGGATTAGAGCAATGAATGCATAATCTAATGAATATTCGAGCTAGAAAGATCTGATGTTGTATTGAATTGAAGTACCAATTATCAAGCTTTTAACTGATAATAATAGATTTACTATATTTAAGTAACAACAATGCATACATTCACTAGATAATGTAAAATCTTAATGGAACTGCAGGGAATAACTATGAAACTGAAGCCTGGCTCAAAAGTTGCCCTTGTTGGACCCAGTGGTGGTGGAAAAGTAAATATTGCCATCCCCTTTCCCTTCCTTGACACTTCTTGGACTAACAAATTACTGAAAGCTGAATCTCCAATCTGTTGCAGACGACAATAGCAAACTTAATCGAAAGGTTTTACGATCCTCTCAAGGGAAAGATTTTGTTAAATGGGGTTTCTTTACTGGAAATATCACATCAATATCTTCATAGAAAGGTGGAGTCTTTTTTGCTGATCTTTCTCAATGTTTGTATGCCTTCCATACAAACTCCACTCATTTTCTCGTGTTTATATTTAAGGTGTTATATTTTCAGTCCTTTATTGTTGGTCTTGTTTTACTAAATACAGGTTAGCATAGTTAGCCAGGAACCAGTTCTTTTCAATTGTTCCATAGAGGAGAACATTGGGTATGGAGTCAATGGCAAAGTCGGCAAAACTGAGATACAATATGTGGCTGTAAGTTAATGATTATAATCCTTTTTACCAATGACAAATGAAACAGTAGTCGATTCATTCTTTTTAAATATCGTGTGCATATAAGATGGGTGCAGAAAATGGCGAATGCCCATGGATTCATTGAAAAATTTCCTGAGAAATATGAAACAGTTGTGGGAGAACGGGGTTTGAGGCTGTCAGGAGGTCAAAAACAAAGACTAGCAATTGCAAGATCACTGTTAATGAATCCCAGTGTATTGCTTTTGGATGAAGCCACAAGTGCTCTTGATGCTGAGAGTGAATACCTAGTTCAGGTCAGACTCTCAGCTGCTTTTCATAAACCTGTCTCCGGGTTGGGCAGATCGGCTCATTTTCGGCTTGCCTCGGCCTGTAGGCCTGGTTCACTATTAATTTAATTTATGTGATGGTGCTTGATAGGAAGCTATGGATTCATTGATGAATGGTAGGACTGTTCTAATCATAGCACATAGGCTGTCAACAGTAAAAAATGCGAACAACGTAGCTGTTATTTCTGATGGTCAGATAGCAGAGAGTGGCACTCATGAACAGCTTCTCACACAGGATGGTATCTACACAGCACTTGTTATGAGGCAACTACAATGATCAAACACTAATTAATAATATCTATTATCCTAATAACAATACTTTTAATGTGTTTCTATTTCGAATATTCAATCTCGTAATAATTTTATCAACCTTTTATTTCAGTAATCCAACAATCTTTAAGTTCAGACGCATATGTTACATGAGAAATTGGTTCAACAAACAGAAAGAATGGCTGATACTGCTTTATGTGCAACCCTGAAGTGTTAATCTTTCGCTAGCATAAATATGAATATCTCATAAAAGGAAAACCAAAAACAAAAAAGGACCGAGGAAAGCGATATCAACATATTCCGTGCTCTGATGCAAAATGTCTAAGCTATCTAGCGGTCGAGCACTAAAGACCATGTTTACTGTATGTGTATGTGCATCTGCATGTTCACTCAAATTCAAGAGGATAACTTCCCTATAACTCATCAAATGATGCCCTAGTGGGGGACTCCCATGAAACATCCGACAATTAGAATCTCTCAAGGTGAAGGGAGTTTCGAGATCTCTACAAATAGTTTGTGCAAGGCTTGAGGCTTTGAGAAAAATGGTGAGTGGTCAGCACCTTTCAGACGAAATACTTTTTCCGGTGGGCTTGAGTTAATCATGCTCTCTTGAAGCACCACTGGTATGGCATTATCTTCAGGAGTTTCTACATAAAAACGCCTCACAGATCCGTATTTCATGTCAGAAAGTGAAAGCTTCTCCAAAACTGGTGCGAAAGGGATCGGCCTCATTGAAACAGATGCTAATGCAACATCCTGGCAAGCAAAATGTGGAATAAAATCAGCAGTTGTAATTTTGCACATCGACACACGTAGAATATAAATTGAGTTTTTTGAACAATAGAAAATCAAAAGATTAATTAATCAATCAAAATGATTTAGACAACGAAGTTAGAAGGAAATGATAAACTACTAATTACCTAACGTGTTCACATTGCAATTTAAATATGAAATTTTACAAGCATTCATAAGAGATGTATGTGGTTATGAAGACCATGCACATTGTTGCCTGCCAGTGTGGTAGAATATCTAACAAGGATGCTAAATGATCTCGTTATAAGACATATAAGTCGCATTGATTAAGAAAAAGATCATTAATCAGTAATCACTAGTTCAGATGTACCTTGGAAGGACTTTGATTGAATAACAAATCCCGCAGTAAAGACTTGTCTAAATCAATAGCAGTTGGAGGATGGTCATTTCCATTAGCATACAGAAATATCTGAGCCTGTCCCATTAGATCATTAGAACCTGCCTGCAAAAGTTTTAGCACTAGTTACATCAAGCCATAAAGTTCAAATGGTTAGATTATTTGTTCATAGAAAGTATTAACAAGCTACTTTACTTGGACTCAAGTGTGGTGTCCAACACGAGTATATTCAATTTTTTTTCAAGTATTTAATAATGTCCCCATACTCATGTCCAAATATGCATTTTTTCAAACAAATTTAATGCCAAATTTTAGATAAAGTAGGGCTCACTATGGTGAAACAAGATGTTAATGGCAAAGACTCGAGCAAATCAGTAAGTTCCAGAAGAAGTTAAATTATAGACACTTCAAACAAACAATCTATAGAAGTGCATTTTTCAAGTCCAGCATAATTAGTATGTATCTGCAGATAAAAATATTCAGAAATTAAAATAATGATTCAAGCAATGCAAACCTGTTGGGTGAACATATCAAGGGTACTTTGTCCATTTGTCAACATTGCTGCGGCCACAAAAACAGCCTTTGCAATTTTAAAAGAAAACAGTTCCATTGCATACGATACACATGCACCACCAAAGTCATGCCCAACCAAGATCACCTGCATAGTTTTAAAAGACTTTGACCAATGAGACTCTGTTATCGTCTTACTATGTCAAAGTTTCCAGTAACAGCGAGAATGAAAAATTGTAAAGAATGTGTAACAAAGCTTGGTTAGCAGAAATATGCAAGCACCAATACAATGCTTTAGCAACCAATATAAAATAAAATTTAATATACCCCAAAAAGGCTTATAATAGCTATTTTAGGAACTTCCTGGATTTAACGTTTGGTATCGAGCAGGACAATTTTGAATTCATTAACAAGCTTGATATTCAATTTGCATAAGCGTGGAAATTAAAACGAGGAAAGAAAGAAATAGAAAAGAACCTTCTCGCCTTCGGGAAGTTTTTCAAGAAAGTCAGTTAATGGCTTCACATATTGTGAGAGACTGGTAATGCCATTTGTGTCGAAAGAATGAATGCCAGAACCTGTTAAATCAACTGCAGTAGCTTTGAAACCACCTTCTTCTAGGAGTGCAATTGTTTTATACCAACACCAAGCACCAAAGCCTCCCCCATGGACAAGGACAAAATGATTTGTTTCCAAGTTATCAAGCTTTATGTCCTGTCAAACACAAAAAATAAAAATGAGAAAGATCATAAGCGACATTTAAAAGGATTAATGTACACTTAACAAGCAAAGTTACTATAATAGAATTTACAAATTGACTTGAAATGGTGGTAACCAAGAACAAACAATGAAACAAAACCTGTAAATATGCGGGCTTCTCGATTATGGCTAGGCCATAAAAATAATTATAACAAAAGAAACAGGTGTCGTGCTAGACGATAGACTACAGTGCAAAATAACACTACAAAATAGATAAATTTGTCTAGAAATTTTATGAACATAGTTTTATCTTATCCAGCTGAATCAGGACTTAATGAAGCTTTCCCTTAAATGAACAGTTCTGGGACAAAGTACTATCATAAGCACACACGTTTTAGCAATTTTAAAAACAAGAAAAAAAATAGCTTTTCTTCTTAGCTCACACTTGCAGCACTAGAAACTGAGTAAAAGAGCATTGATAATAATTGCCATTAAGGCTCCATTCTTATCATTTATAGTTAAAAGAAAACAAGAAACAAATAAGCATTGTTCATCTAAGTAGACCAGAAACATCCTTGACAAGCAAAAGCATTTATGAGTGCTGAGATAATTCTATATATGCCAAAAAGCCTGCAACTGGAGCTTATTGCTGCATAGCAGAAAGCCTTTAATGTCCATCACAGTGAGAGACAAAGATGGATCAAAGAATCTCTTAAAAAGACATCTGCAAATTGAGAATCTGGTGCCAAATACATCCCCTAGCCACCATCAAAATAGGTGGGATTTCCATGGTTTTACCCCACATTTAGAAATTCATACACTTCGTGCACAAAAGAGCTATCAAGGCTTTAAACTAACAAAGAACCATTGGCAAAGCTCAAAAAAAGAAAAGATCTTTTAAAAATATGCAAGGCTTGACAGGGAACTCTAATACTACAAACTTCCATAACCAAATCAAGTTCTCAAATAGCCAACTCAATTTTCCAGAACTCCAATGACATGAAAACTCCACTTTCACCGAATGCCGATATATTGCCAAATTAACAGCCAACCGACTAAAAATAAACAATAATTTAAATACCATAAGAAACCAATAAAAAATTTTAATCATAATT
Source organism: Gossypium stocksii (assembly GCA_020496765.1). Lineage (NCBI taxonomy): Eukaryota > Viridiplantae > Streptophyta > Magnoliopsida > Malvales > Malvaceae > Gossypium > Gossypium stocksii. Next base: position 6,652,169 of record CM035626.1, on the reverse strand, counting down.
CCATCGTACTTCCCATTATTTGAAGTTATAAAATTATTAAAAAAATTAAATAACCCATAATAAAAATAGAAAATTAAAACCCAATACCCCGCAATAATGAACCCCCAACACCCCCGCCCCAAAAAAAAAAAACTTTTACCCAATAATTTACCTGAAAAAAACCAAAAACCATAATTAAAGAACAAAAAATAAGACAAACCTGATTAACAAGCTGATGAGGTTGCAAAAGCGGGTCAGTAAGGGACCTAGCTCTGGAACTGGAGCTCCGAGGCAACTGACCAGCTTTCTTAGACCCGGAAGAGGAATTCGGGTACCTCAACGAAGCCGACCTGTCAAACGGCAATGAAGCTCCCCCGTTTTGCTGTTGATGTTGCCTGAACATGATCGCAGCTGCTAAAGCCTGCTCTTGAAGCAGAGAATCATCAAGCTTGTCTTTCCTCGACGATCGGACCCTAGCCCACCGGTTGCTGGAATTGGGTCCTTTTTGCTGGTTCTGCAACCTTTTCGTGACCGGTCGTCTCGTTACTGTTTTACGAGCAAAGCAGTTTCCCATTTTCCCGACTGCATGAAAGGTAAAGAACTAGAGAAAGGCAAAGAGAGAGAAAGAGACTTTATATATAAGTTTGTATCTATGTATTTGTATACGTATAAATATACAGTTTTATCTACGTAGAAGGAGCGGCGTTGGTGGCTGACGGCTGTTGGGTGGTGCGAGTTGGAGAGTCAATGAAATTTTTTTGACTTTTGTGCTTTTTCCAAATGCTAGCCCTAAATTATTTACTTTGTACTAAATTGCCTAACTTTACAATTTACTTGCATAAATTAGGAAAAAAATATTTATTGAGATTTATTTTTATGTTTTTAAAATTAAGAATCCAGCACTTTTTCAATTTGTTAGCTTATTGCCATTTTTTAATGATTAATTAATATATTTATGAATACTTCTTTTTTTCATTAAATATGAATATTATTTTTTCAGATATATTTAATTATTGGAAAATAATAAAAAAAAGCCATTTAACTATTTAAGTCAAAGTTAAAAGAAAATTATGAGCGCATAATTACTTTAATACTACATAATAATTAAATTGAAATTATAAATATAAATTTAAATTAAAGATATTTCTGTCTTTTCATTCTTAAAAATATTTACTTAATTTTAAAAATAACTGTAAAATAAGATACTCGTGTTTTAATATCTATGAGAATAAATACGCAATTAAAAACCTATCACTGTAACCACATTCGTTAAGAGAAAAAAGATATATTTTTTAAAGCATGGCTGATTTGCAAAGTTGTCCACGTCTTTAATCTCATGGGGCAACTTTTTTCTGGACAACTTTTTCCCTACTTCCAAACAGAAAGTGACACCAATTTCTTTTCACTTTAATTTTTTATTAAAAAAATTTTAAATATGTTCTATTAAAATATGATAGGAATTCCTAGAAGTCAGGGTCTTTTTAATTTTATATTTTTATCAACAGGAATATATTGATGCCATAATTTTCAGTGCATTAAAAGATATTTTATATTAGGGTAATTATTCACGATGAAATATCATATGATGTTTGGTGAATAGAATTTTAAACATTTTTTAGTTGATTTGGATACAAATAGAAAATTAGGTAATTAAATTTTTTAATTGTAGTATTTGGTACATGGAGGTTTATAAAAATTTATTGAGCAAAAAGTTTCAAACTAAAAAATGCTGGGATGGGTAATTTTTTTAACTGTTGAATGGAAATGAGATATGTGAAATGATATATTTAACCATACTTGTGCAAAATTTACTCATTTTGTCACATGCTCTCAAACCTAATAGGAGTGTCAAGATATCAATCGTCTCCATTCTCCTATTTTTATTTTCACCTCCAAATTCTAAAATAAATCTAAAAAAAAAAATTCACCATTAATCTATAAATATCAACATTGCCGTGAGAAATTTTCAATCGAGCTCATTCATCCTTAAATATTTATGGACTCTTAATTTATTTTAAATTTACTTGTGTAAAAAAATTTCTTATGTAACTTTATATTAATTGAAATATGCTACTTGACAAATTTATTTAGAATGTGACATAATTATCACTAATTTACATACTAACAACATGACATAATTATCACTAAAGATATAGTTTACAATTATATTGATACACTATTAACATTTATCAAATTTCACAAGGTTATTGCAAATAAGGAACTTAAGAAATTTGTTTATTTAAATCTTCAAAAATATTCACTAATCTAATTTCCATAATCGATATTTTAATTCATTGGTAATAATGTTTTATTTCAATAATTTCATCTAATAAAAACTAAAGTATTATAAACAAATAAGTACTTAACAACAAGATGTGCAATGATCTTATTTATTACTTTACGCATATCAACTTTCAGCTATTGACTAAATATTACTAAACACTTTTAAATAAACAGTTAATAAAATTAGTTAGTCATGAATCAATTACCAAATCCCTCATTTCTTAAACATTCACGAAAAAAGATTCGGGGGTAATGGCAAAAACATTGGGCCAAAAAATGAAAACAAGAACGAATTCTCTTTGTAAGAAGTAAGAACTAAGCGCAAGTAATTTTTTACGTAAATTTTTTCTACTTAATATAAAAAGAAAAAACCTTATCCTTTTAATTTTTTTATTCTTTAGTGTAACTTCATAAAAAAAAAAATAATGTGGGAAATTATTTTACCACAAAATTTCGAAATTTTTATTTAACTTAAAATCTTCAAAAGGAAAAATAAAAATTTGTTCAAACTACAATGAATAAAAGCTGGCATAATTGGAATAATTATGTTGTTGGAAATTTCCAAACAAAAAAATGTTGTATTTATTGCGAATGCATATTGGTCAAATAACGTGCGAATGATGTGGAATTAAATGGTTGTAACTTGTAGACTTCTTTTTAGATCATGATGAATATTGATGATGATTATGATAATAATGATTTGTTATTTATAATTTTTTTTTAATTCATGTATTAATATCAATTTTTATATCACGTTTTAGTAATTATTTAGTATTATTTTTAATATGGTCCAATGTTTTTTTATATATATAATTAAAGAAGGAAATAAAGTTGTTTAGGATCGAATTCAAATTCTCATACTTACAATAGGGGCGAAATTAAAATTTTTTTTTTAAAGGGGTCAGAATTAATTTGTAATTTTTACGATAACAAAAATATAATTTTATTATTTTAATAGCCTATACCTTTATAGTTTTTAAAAAATTAAGTCAATTTTTTTATATTTTTAGAAGAGCTAAAGTAAAATTTTATTTTTATTGATTTAAAATTTCAAAAAATTTAAAAAGTCAAAATGAGGAAATACTTTGTGCCAAGGGATTGTTAGTTGCAGTTTTTTTCCGAATATCTCTCCAATTGAGTCAAAGCAAATCCAGAGAATCATGGATGGATAGAAGGGATTGGGGTGTCTTCGTCAATTCTTCTCGGTTTGTTAGCATAGCGTGTTTGGAAAAATAAAAATCTATTTGTGTTCTAAAGTATATCTTGGAATTTTATGGAAACTATTAAAATTTCAGTGAGTTGCACAATTTAAAAATATGTAGAAGTAATAGTGTAGAGAATGAGGTTTAGGCAAATATTAGAATGATAGGATTAGTTATTTAAGTAGATAATTTAGTTAAGATTTGTTTTACACCAAAAAAAGAAATGAATTTTTTTATTTAATTGCTTTTTTTATTCTAAAGAAAACTTCAAATATCCTTTGTTTCTTCGTATTCTTTAGGATTTTAACTCGTTAAACTGTAAAAATCTATATTTGCAGCGGCCTATATAAATATATAATTTGAGTAACTTTATCTCCACCCATACATAAAATTCTGGACTACCCATTTTACATGCAACATACAAAATTTAGTTATGATGTCGTTTTTTTTATATTTATATATTTTGTTATTTTAATTTTAATTTTTTTGAGTTAAATTTGGTCTTAAATATTTTAAAAAGAGACAATTTTAGCCACTAATCTTTAAAAAAAGTGTTGGATTGCTTTTTAACAAAAATATTGATTGGTGCGTTAAATTTTTAATTACAGTTGCATACTTCAAGCTAAGGTTTTTCTTTTTAAAAATTTTGTGATTTTTTTATTTTAAATATTTTATAATTTTTAAAAGTTACGGTGACATGACATATAAAATAAGTAAAATAAATAATGTCATGTCAACATAAAGTACACTTAAATTGTTACATGGGTTGTCGCACAAACATTGTTAAATTTTATCAATTTATTAGTTAAAATTTTGATTTGACTCTTTTTAAAAAAGGTAATGATTAAATTTAATTTAAAATATAAATAAAAACTAAATTAATAAAAATAAAAATATTAAAAATTAAACTTATATTATACTTTACAAACTTAAAGAATACATATTATCCAATTGTTTTGTGCTCATGCAAATGCATGTACTTGATAAAAGTAAACTTCCAAGTTGCTTCCAAAGTGAACAACTAAATAAATAAAGAAAAGAAAAAGTGAAAAAAAAAAAAAATTCATGTAGCTTCCTAAGACTCTCTCTCTCTCTCAAGTCTTGTGAAGATGGTGTCAAAGCTGCTTGGAGGCTCCTGTTTTTTGAAGCTTTTTTTTAATGGCTTGACTCTTTTGGTATGCCCAATTTAATGCCCATTGATATGCCATTGTCTTGTTGTCAAGTTTACGTTGATTTTGGTAATTTGTGATTTCGTGTTTCTATTTTCATCACAAGTATTTAATAATTGTATATTTTTATAAAATTTTTTACATATTTATCTATTTGTATCATGTTGAATTTTTTTCAATTATACCTATATTAACTATTATTTTAATTATACGAGGCTTAGTAAGAATATAGTATTTAAGATTGAAGTAAGGGTTGTTCTTAAAGACTTGCGCTTAGTGTGGGATAAGGGTTTCTGGCAATTGGAGCTAAAATGTGATAATACTCTATTGGTGGAGACGATTTTGGTTGGTGGATCTATCGATAGTAGTTTGATTGAATTGTGCCTAATACATTGATTGCTTAACCGGAGCTAGAAGGTACGTGTTTGCCATGTTCCAAGAACCCAGAACGAAATTGCAAACCATTTGGCTAAGTATTCTACTACAAGGTTCACAGGATTACATTTATTTGCATAACCATCTCATTTAGTGCAGGGTTTAGTGTTGGATGATTATAATGTTTCTATGATGTTTTAATTTAGTTGCCGTAGTGTAATCACTTAATGCTCAAAACTATCCATAGCTCATTCCAACCTATAAATAGGAAGATAATGTGTTTTAATGCACTCGAACTCACATCCTTTTATATTAATAACAATACTTATGCCAGTCGAGATAAAATGCGACTAATAATAGTTTTAATTATACATGGTAAGAAAACGATAAATTTAATGAAGTAATGTTATTTATGTTTCCCGGTTGATGCATGAAAAAGCAATATTTATCTTGGAAGAATTTTTAATTAAGATGGTTGCATTTCTTAGGTTTTGGGTTAAATTATAAACTAAGTTGATTACATATTAAAAAAAGAAAAAGATAAACTCACTTGAAAATGAGCGGTTCTAAGCATCTTTCAAACGTCATGCAGATGGTAAATATGATGTGATAATAAAGCATGTGGTTTCCATTTATTCCAAGAGAACATCTTTACGTGATGGTGAGAGGCAAAAAGTGGAGTATAATTTATTAAATGAAATGAAAAGAGAGCATGAGTTTGTAATAATCATGGCCAACATGATGTGCACATGATCCTACTAACTTAACTCACCTGCGAAACTCCCTCATTTGCATCTAATTTTATAGATTAACCAAGTCATCATTTGATATGTGGTCCAAATTCTTGCCGTTCAATTAATGCAAGGTCATGACCATATGTTATTCTCAAACTATGATCATTTGGGGCACGTGGCACTCTTATTGTTCATTAAGTTGTATTTTTTTAATGTAAAGAAATCATCAAAATAACAGTGATTTGGGCGCAATGAAACGCACGTAACGTAACACTAAGGCTATAGCTAGCAGAAGATGTAAAGGGCAAGCTATTAGAGGAGAAAAATGTGGAGGTGTACAGCAAATAAAGCTGCGGGAGATGAATATTTTAAAAAAGTTTTAGATAGTTACTAAGAAATTTAAAAATAAATTTCAACACTGCAGATTGAGTTTTAACTTAATTAGTATGAATATTATTATTAATATAGAAGGATATGGATTTAAAAGCCCTGAAACGCATTATCCTTTTATTTGAAAAACTATCAAAAGTTTCTAAAATTTTTAAAAGCACCAAGGACTCTTACCTTCGGTCGGAGGTAAAATTTTAAAATTTTAAAAAATAAAACTTAAAATTTTTGTATTAAATGAATTTAAATTAAGTTATTAATTTTTAAGAAAGATTAAAAAAGTATTTTTTTAACTAAAAGATTAAAAAAGCTTAAATAATTATTAATATTTCGAGTTCCATATAGACCATGTATCAATTGATTCTTAACTTAATTAGCATTGTTGTTATTGCAATAATCAAAAGAGTGTGAATTGGAGTATAACTTAAGTCTTAGCTTAATTGAAACTATTGTTGTTGCAATACTTAAAAGAAGTTAAATTCAAATATACTTGAACTTGCATTATCTTCTAATTTTAAAGTTTGATGTATAAATAGTAATTTTATAAAAGAAGAAGAAGAAGAGGAGGGAAATGCCCTTGCCTCTCCCCTTGCAAAGTTATTGCTTTTCTTTCTTAAGCAATGAATCTCATCTTTTCCACGAGTCCTTTAGAGTTTCGTTTTGTTTTCCTACCTTGTCTTCAATCGAGTCCCTTCTTCTCTTGGTTTGGATCATCTTTTTCACCTTTTTTTTTTTTTTTATATAAACTGACATTGTTTTCCAAAAATTGCAGCAAGTTTCTAACCTATTTTGTGCTCAAAGAAATGCACTAGAAACCTTAAAGCTGACCCCTTGAGTTTATATGTTTATCCTCCCTTCTAAGTTTTTAAGTTCTTTGCAAGATTATTTAAATTAAATCAGATAAATAAATCAATTTGATTGAAACGAGAATCAATTAATATATTAATATAAAGGTAATAATTGAGTCATCGTAAATCACTTTAAACCATTATTAAATCGTGAATCAAACTATAAAAAAATGGTTGATCCAATTTTTATGATTTTGTGGACAAATTTCATGTTTAATAAATATATTAGGTTATGGAACACATACACAACCAAACTAAATAAAAAAAATTAATAGAAAAAAAAAGTAGATTTAAGAAAAAAGTAAAACAAAAATGAAGCAAGATATATGAATTTTCTTTTTTCCGTTTGGAATATTAAAAATTTTGTTGATCAACCTGTGAAAAGGAAACTCTAATATAAAAGTTTTAATAAGTATTATATAAATTTCGATAAAAAAATAATTGCAAAAGTAGATAAATCCTCAATTCCTCATTAATAAATATATAATAATAAAGATTTGACTTTGGCCCAAAAGAAAGACTTGACTTGTCTTAGGTTTATAGATAGAGTTATTTATGGGTCGAAATAGATTAAGTAAAAAATTTAGATTCATTTTTTAGGTTTAAACTTGGTCTGACTCAAAAAATGGGACTAATATTTTATCTAAGTCTAATATGGATAAAAAATGTTAAAACTCAAGTCTAGCTCAGTTTGTCCATATTGAACTTTTTTATATTATTATTTTTATATAAAAATAAATTTAAAAATGCACTACATCAAATACACTAAAACTAGTAAAATAAATATTTTTCAACAAATGAAAAAAATTAAATAACATTAAGATAAATATAGCTTAACAAGTAAATAACAAAATAATTAAAAAATAACAAAATAGTAAAAAATAGTAATTTTTTTGTAAATTCGGACAGATAAAAAAATTTACTTGAAACCAAACAAATTTAAAAAATAAATTTTATTTTTTATTAAACTCATTTTTTAAATATTTTTATCAAATCCATTGAGCTTTTCAGGCGGGGGGCTTAACCATAGGCAAGTCTATTCATAGGTCGGCAGTCAAGGAAAAGCAAACTATTTTATTTCTGGATTGGAATTCAAAAACCCAGCCCAATTAAATCCACAACAAACCCTTTTTAGACAAAGATTAGGAGAAACCAATCTTATTGTATCTGGCAAGCAAAAGAACGATTTATAAGATGTTTAAAATTCTTGTCTTCTGTACAAAGTAAAACCATCTCTGACGTCAACAATTATACCCCAAAGGTAGTTTCTCCCTCGCCCTTTTTTTTTTCCTGCGTAATTAGAGTTCAATTGGATGCTACTTTTCTTTTAATTAGAGCTGAATTATCTCTTCATCTCTTTCCTTGTTTGATTTCATAAATTTTTTGGTTTCCTTTTTTTTTTTTTTTAACCTTCTTCGGTTTAAATTCATTATTATAATCAAATAGAAATTTAAAATATGCTAAATTGCTTGTTTGTTTCTTTGTAGCCTGTGAAAATTCCGTTCTGGTTGTTGTTTATTATTTTTGTTTCCAATCTTTTTGAAGCTTTTTTATATGGCTGTAAGCTTTAAATTCTATGTTTTGCATTAGAGCTGTGGAGTGTAGAACTTTGTTAGCAGATTTATGGATTTGCCATGTTTCGATGTCGGTTAAGGAATCAAACTTTGAATCATTTTCAAGTTAATGTAGTTGGACAGTCGACAAGGTGTAAAATCGTTTCTCAAGTTTTGAGGCTCCACTGACTTATAATACAAGTATCATCAACAAAAAAGTAAAGTTAAAACTGGCATTTGATAGTGGAACTATAATGTTATTTGATAGGTTTTGTGGGTTCATAAAAGAGAAAACTATGATGCTTGTTGTAGATTGTTCCCAACTATGTTCTCTAGACTTTCATTTTTCTTGAAGCATCCGTGCAGTGATATGAGGTTAGGGACCCCTAAACACAACTTAATATTTTAATATGTATTTAAGGACTAGTTGTCTGATCCATTGATTTGGTTGATTGATCTGATGATGGAGAAGAAGTTTTAGTTTCAACAGTTAACTGGTAGTGCCGAGCTTAAATTTTGTATGTAAGATACATTGGCTATGTTATGCTAATAATTAAGTTTACTTCTTTTTATCAGAATTTTACAGATATATAAGGTTGTAGCCTGAATTTCCGTGGAAGTACGATCATTTTATAGAAAAGAAAACCGAGTTTAGGAAAAGGATGGAAAAGCAGCAACCTGGTTCCTTGGACCATGGTGGTAAATGTCAAACTGATAAGCTTTCTGAGGAAATTGTTCTTGCCAAGAGTGGTCTTGTAAATAGTATCTTGACTCTAACTTTATTGGATGAAAGAAACAGTGAAGAAAGTAGTGATTCCATTTATGCGAATGAGACAAATGATGTTTCTCTTACTATTGTTATGACTCCTGTTAGTCAATTGAGGAAAAAACTTCTTGTTCTTGATGTGAATGGATTACTTGCTGATATAATCTATCGTCCTCCAAAGAATTACAAAGCAGATGCACACATTGCAGGACGGGCAAGTAAGAAACCTGATCTTGAAAATTTTATTTGCTCATAAGTTCTATTTGAAAAGCTAATTGGGAGTTTCTTTCTTTGTTCAGTTTTTAAGAGATCCTTCTGCGATGACTTTTTAAGGTTTTGTTTTGAGAAGTTTGAAGTTGGTATCTGGTCTTCAAGAAACAGGTATTTTTTCAATAAGAAACAAACAATTGATTGCCTTTTTTGTTGTGGTTGAACATTGATATATTACCGTTAATTGCTGGATCAATTATGTTTCGCAGGAGAAACTTGGAAAGAGTTGTCAATTTTTTGATGGGAGATATGAAACAAAAATTGCTTTTTTGTTGGGTAAATATAACTTATTTCCTTTTGCTTTCTGTTAAACTTGGTTTGCTGCACAAGTTTTTGTCTTTTGGTGTGCGTCTGTCCCCTCTATGTTTTCAGGTCATCTTTGTTTCCATATGCAATTAAACTAGAAGAGTTCCAACTCTGAGCCATTTGCTTTATGCGCAATGATTTATCAGGATTCATCTCACTGCACCACAACACGATTCAAAACTCCGGGGCATAGATATAAGCCCTTAGTTTTCAAAGAGTTGAGGAAGCTTTGGAGAAAAAGCGATCCTAATCTTCCATGGGAGAAGGGATATTATAATGAATCAAATACATTGTTGATAGATGATTCTCCTTACAAAGCACTGCTTAATCCCGTAAGTAAATAGACTTATCTTATTTGCTGTTTTATGTCCCTAATATTTTCCAGTGTCCTTTTGAGTAGGTCCTGATAAACGTTCTCTGTTTTCCGTTAATATTTGATCTTATAGTTGGATACTGCAATATTTCCTCATCCATTCAAATTCGACATGGACGATGATTCATTGGGTAAGATGACTTCTGAAATAATTTATAACACTATTAAGTTCCATAGATGTTTATCTCCTTGTTCGTTGCTGAAGTTTGTATGTATGGTTTTTATTCTGTTGACTGTCGTGTTAGCCTGCAAGTTTGTAAGTTGGTTTTATTTCTTTCAGGTGTCGGAGGTGAGCTTAGAGTTTATTTGGAAAGATTAGCTTTAGCAGAGAATGTACAGAAATTTTTAGAGCTAAACCCATTTGGTCAGATAGCTATCACTGAAAGAAGCCATGACTGGGGCTTCTACAGCCGGGTTATCGATACTTGCGTTCATTCTCAACTACAACAGCTTAACATCTAGTTTTGATGATATTAATCGAAACAAGACTTAGCCTAACCAAGTTACACGAGACATTTTAGTAAAGGTCTAAGGATGATTTATTTTTATTATGATTTTGATAGTGGAAGAAGGATTGTTGATGCTAGGCTCGAGCTCCTAATTTGATTATATGAACCAACTAAGCTAAGCTTCGGGTTTAATCAATTTTTGTAGAGCAATCCTTTCTTATTAGGGAATTGCTTTTACGAAAATGTTCCATGTAGTTTGACCATAATTTATTCATATACTCCTTAGCCTATGTTGCCCCTTCTTTTTTGTATTTGTATTTTCACGTCAAATTTTTGGCGGGCACATATTTAGGCATGAGTATGGAATAAGTGTACTGTGCCTTACCGTGCTACATTTTCTATTTTGTTTTTCAATTTCTGTAGCATTTTGAGAAAAAAATAAAATAAATTTTGGTAATCCAAGTAACTAAAGAAAAAAATTATAACCTGACTTGAATCTAATAAAGAATTTTAACGGTGCTTACAATTCTTAAAAATTCATATTATCATTTTAATTAGAATAAAGTATTTAAATTAACTAATGTTCTTATAAAAGTTGAAGTATTAAATTATATTAAAATTAAAATATATAGATTAAATCTCAAACTTAAGTAAAATATAGGGATCAAATTAAAATTTACCTATTTTTATAATTTAAAAAGTAGAAGGCTTGAAATTGATATTTACCACTAAACCTTATCATATCAAAAAAAAGGGAAAAAATGGGCAGATGTCCATTTACCTTCCTTTTATATTTAGTCGTAGAGATGTATGTGGGGGAGTCTTTTGTTATATAAAAAAGAAAATTAAAAATCATCTGAGGTAAAAAAGATTTAAAAGGAAATTTTATTTCAAGGTTTTTTCTTTTTCAAAAACAATGTTTATGAACGATGCAATTTAAATTCACGATTTTTCTAAAGGTGAATTAATGACTTATTAGTTTTCCCAAAAATCATTCCACTAAAATAAGTTAGTCGCCAATTAGAGGTAGCATATGGATACAAAAAAACTTGATATTTTAGAAAATTTTCAGGTTTTATTCATAAAATTTTTATCTCTTAAAATTTTCTGATGATTTTAGATTTTCTTTTGATAATAAATGTAACTAAAAACCGAAAATAAAATATGTTTTTAGAACACAAATATAAAAAAGAAAAAACAACAAAATTATATAAATAAAAAATTGTTGGCAGATTTTAAATGATCAAACATCCACCTGAAATTTGCAGTAATTAACTTTGATGTTACAAGAGCTCCGATTATAATTTTTGAGTTAATTAGCAATTTATATATTTTTAAAAATTATAAAGCTTGTCAAATAAAAATATGTAATGATTTTTTCTAATAAAATAAAAAGATTTTATTACTGATGCATCAAATTAAATTCATTTTTCAAGCCATGACAACCCATATGTGAACTATGAAGTGAGTAAAGGTGCATTTTCATGACTTTTATGTCACCAAAGCAGGCATTGGCATTGACTTTTAAAGCTTTTGAGGTTGGTCCATTGCCCATTCCCTGCCACCACACATCTTATACTAATCCTGATTACTGCACTTCTTTTTTCTACAATTATAATATTTATGTTTGACATTTTATATTTGACTTCACATTTTAACATGAATATAAAAAATTTTCAATAATTAAAAATATGTGTATCAAATATATGGGTCATTAGGGTGTTTATAGTTCGGTTAAAATCGAATTAATCAATCGATTCGATTTAATTCAGTTAATCAATTGATTGCCGAATTTAATTTGGTCGAAGATCGGTTAATAATTTTTTAAAATTTCGGTTATTGATTAATCCGGTTTGAAATTGGATAATTAACCGAAATAAATATTATATATTATAGACTATATATTTTTTATATTAGCTTAAACTATTATTTTTTATATTAATCGAAATAAATAATATATATTATATTTTTTGAACTATTAAAAAAAAGAACATTAGCCATGCATTTTTTTATAATTTTTTATATTTATTTTAATCAAAAGATAAAAAAATATAAATTTTGGTTCGGTTAATGTATTTAAAAAAAAATTGATTTGGTTAACGATTAAAAATTTTTACATTTCAAATAATTCGATTAATAATAATTAATAATTCGATTCAATTAATAACTGAACCAACCGTTTGAACATCGAGATCATATCTAAAATTCACCTAAACCCCAACAATATAGAAAGTCATGATTTACAAGGATTACAGTAGTGTTATGATGCCCAATTTCAATGAGAAATACGGTAGTGATATTTCTTGGTTTCTCTTAGATTGAAAGATTAGAGTTCTGTAATCATATGGTAATTAGTGTAATGAAATAAGAATATTCAAAGATTCCATGAAGTGAAGAAGGAGCCATTGGATGCTTCTGCATATTGTTCAGTTGGGAAAATATCTGATTTCCCAACCACATCAAGATATGGTAAGCAAATAAATACAACACATTTTCCCATAAATACACATTTTAACACCACCAAAATAAGCATTGGGTTATATAATTATTTTACACTATATCTAATCTGCAGGACCACACAATATTTGAATTAGGTCAATATAAGTTTTCTTGGGTGGTAATTCATTCTCACAAAAGATGAACATGTTCTTCCTTAATTTAGCATAAGCATATAGGAAGCTGGGAAGAAAGTATGTATATATTTGTATATAAAGTTTGAAAAATCAGATTATTGGGGTTCGTACATTCAAAGCTGGTTAGATCTGTAATCAAAAGCTTATCTTTGATGCACATGATTGATAAAGAAAAAAGGGGGATAAGATGGAATCTTGACTTAAATTCCACCATCACAAATAAACCCTAAACTCTCTCTCCCCCTCCCCCTTTGTTTAAGGTTCACACTATCAAGGCCTCCTTTTATGAAAAGTTAAGACACCTTCAAATGGGAGCATGCATGCATGGACCCACCTCCCTTTTTAAATACATGGTTTGAGAATAAAGAAATTATTGGAAAGGTTAGAAACCCAATTTTTTTTTTTAAAATATATAATTGGGAATGAACCGATTTAAAACTGTTGAAAAAGTAAACCCTAACCCTAACCCTTCCCTTGTTTAATGCTCAAACTATGAAACAGCTTAAAATGTCAGCATCAACCCTCCCTTTTCATCTTCTTCATATATTTTGATATATTAGCTTAGTGGCTGTATACACTTTTTTAATGACAGCAATATTTAAGAATGGTATAAGGGAGGGGTTTGGTATAATATTTTGAATTTTTTTTTTTTACAAAATTAAGCTAAATATATATTATAGAATTTTATAAAATTAAAATTTTGAAATAATTTTTGACATTGAAATTCAAATTCACTATTTTTGATCCAAAAGAGAGATTAACTCCAATCAATATAAAACGAGATCTCATTACATCAGATAGATCATTATGTAGAGATTGAAGAATTTTATGAGATTGCATGAATGTAACATTGCGCAAAGATCTCAAGAATGACATTTTTGACAAACCACCCGCTACCTTGTTGCCTCCTTTAAAAACATGTATTAAGTGAATTGTCCAATCATGTTGGAGATGCTATTTGATGTTACGGATCATAGAAGAATCATACTGCTCCTTTCCAGATTCTTAAATTGCTTGAATAGCTTCCTTATTGTTTGTCTCAAGCACCACTTTCTTCAATCCGAGACTCTTTGCTATTTGGAGCCCATCGAGTATACCTCAAAGTTCAATCATGAACACCAAGCAACTCCCAATATTTCTTATAAAGCCTGCAATCTATACCCCAATATTTTGAATTCACTATTAAATAAGCGTTGTATAAATCCATAAATTTTTTAAAAATCATTTCAAATTCAAATTAGGTTTTGTTTTTTTTTATAATCAAACATAAGATGAATTAATGAACAGCAAACATTGGGAAGTGGTATTGCTTGCATAATCATAGTATGCAATTAAGAAGAAGAAATATAAAAAAGGATGGGTAATGGATGCATACAAAGGGATACAAAAACACATGCATCATGTGAGAGAATCACATGAAGGATAGCTACATTTCATAAGACAGGCAAGAAGGACCAATTACACCAACTAAGCCTTATCACTTGCTTCCTGTAAACCTGTATAATTATATTTAAAATTATAATTATGTTTATCCTTTGGTGCTGTGAAACAAGGAATTCACACATTCTTGTCGTAAAAAAAAGGAAAGGGATGGTGCCATTATGCCATGCGCCTATAAATTTATAATTAAGTGCTAATTATAGGAAAATGATGACGAAATTGTACTGTATATTATGGAGAGATTGAGGGAGGCAGTCCATTTTGTTAGGTACTCCTAGGTTTTGACAGATCATTCCTCGCATTCATTCCAAGTTGACAAAACTCACATTAAATGATTGTCTATCTACCAGCAATCTTGTCACATGCTATATTTCAATTCTCCTACTAATTTTATCCCTAATTTAATTAACCTACTAATTGGGATAATTTGCAAGTTTTTCTCGGCGATGGGTGAGATGTGTAGCTAATGGGATTTGATTTGATGCTTTTGTTTTGGGTGGAATATAAATATTGTTGTGTGATTTGAGAAATGATTCTACCAAGCTCCTCGCCACGTGATTCTATATTGCTTTTTAATTATTTAATAATCTTTTTGTGATATTTTTCATGTTATTAATACATAAAATTTTAACTCTGAATTTAAACTTTAAATCTTAAATTTAAATACTGAATTCAAATTTCAAACTTCAAACTCTAAATTCGATTCTCGAATTTTGAATTGTAACCCTAAACTCTAAATTAAAAGGTCAAATTTAGAGTTTAGGATTTAAAATTTAAAATTCAAGTTTGAGGTTTAATGTTCAAAATTTGAAATTTAATATTTGGGTTTAGGATTCTAAATTTCGAGTTTAGAAAAATTATTAAAATTTTGAATCAATATCATAAAAAATTATTAAAAGATAATTAAATAATTAAAAAATATATAAAATGATGTGTGGCCTCTATTTCAAACAAAATTTTCTCTTGATTTGATTGGTTTTTAGTATGGAAATTTTGGTGGAATAGGTGGCTTATCCATATGTTGAAATGGACGATCAAAATTTCCACTTGATTTTGCTATTAACATGAAGATAATAAATAATAACTTTAATTTATATTTATTTATTAATGATTGAAGGATCAAAATCTAAGTAGGGAATCAAAGTTAAAGAGCGAGGGGGTGGAAGAGAATGATTCAAGAAAGGTGGGTTTTATATAAATGAATTATTTTTATCCAGTACATAAAATGCACTTTTTTTTCTTCCGCGACAGACTCCACATGGTCATGGGAGAAACCATCGGACCGAGCACATTATTTTGTCCACATGCAATCTGACCCACCCACCCCATTCACAACTATCACATCTCTATCTGCCTGCATTTTCAAAAATAAATTTATTTTATATCATGAAAACAAATAATATAAACATTGATATAAATTTTTAAAAAATTTAAAATATAAAAAGAAGTACCGATAAACGATGATAATGGTTAGATTAAAATTAATTTCGAAAATAAATTATATTTCAGATTAAAATCATGTTTAATATGAAAGAATATTTTTTATAATATAAATATTATTAAAAAAATTAACTTTTAACTATAAGTTAAATTAAAAATAAAATTGGTCTGATTTTGATTTAAATAATATTAATTTTTTAAAATTGTCGGATTAAATAATATTTTTTTTATTTTCCTGATTTTCTTTTTGGGGGCGAGTTCCTGATCCTAGTTGGCAGTACAACTTTTCATTCTTCTTGCAGAATTTCACAGTGCATTGCCTGCATATATAGTAGACTAGCATCCCTCTCCTACTTGTTAAATATTCAAAAAATCTTAGCTGCCATTTTCCTAGAGAGAGCCAAAAGCCAATTTTTTTTTTTTTTTTTTTTTGGGTTTTTGGGTCCCAAATTCCGGTTTAATTGTTTTTGTTCCTTCTCGACTTTGTGGCAGAAGATATTGTCTGCCATTGTTGTGTGAAGCCCAAGGAATAAACGTTTTTATCTCATTGCAAATGGGAAGAATTAGAATCGTGGGGTTCCTTCAGTTCCTCTCTTTTTATCTTTAAATCTGTGCCTCCCCCTCTGAATATTCTCTGAATTCTCACCAGGACAAAGATATAAAACGTCTGCATTCAGATTTCACAATCCCGATATATACCCCTTGGATAAGAGTTGATATGGTTTCTGGCAATGCATGGTAAATGTTGAAGAGATAAAGTGAAGATGTCTGCAAAGTTTATGTATCCATTGTCAGATGAAAACCCAGATCTGCAGAAGCAGATTGGGTGCATGAATGGTCTCTTCCACCATTTCCTTGGTAGCCGACGCTTTGCCACCCCATCCCACAAATGCCTTCCACCTGGTAATTTACCTCTCTGCTCTTACTGCTTAATTAATTTCAGTACAAGTTCCTTTAACATTTTACTCAATTTTGCTTCTGCAATTATTATAGGTTCAATTGGCAAGCATGGAACAGAGGCAAAGATTGCTTCACAAAGAATAAAGGTAAGGAATTGTCTAATCAGTTGTTATGGTGTGGGAATTGACACGAACAAAATTAAAGCTAACTTAACTTGATTTACGGCTGCAGGAAAATAATCTGAAAAAGACTGCGAAAGAGAATCAAAGGTTGTCGTTTGAATCACCCCGAACCTCGTCGTCCTCTTACTCATCTTCTGACTGCACCAAAGCATCTCGACTCGATCAGCATCGGTCTTCGTCGAGCCAAACCAGCTTTCCTGAAATCCCAAAGCAGGAAATATCCAATGAGCAATCGACGGTTTCTTTGCAGCCATGCCAACATTCAGTTAACCTCAGAAATGTGGTTAAAGACTGCATCTACAGAGAATCCCGGGGATTGTCGGTTAAAACCGGGATGAAAGCGGATGCTGGGCAGCACCAGACCTTGAAGTACATAGATTCCCCGAGGCCTTCGCAGTCACAGAAACCTGCAATGACAAGGAAAATCAATCTAGAAGTGCCTAGAACGGCCAATGGACGCAATGATGGTTCGCTCACTTTCGTGGCAAAGGATGCTCGCCGTTTCTCTTATGACGGGAGGGGGTCGCATGATGCAGTTAAAGTTAAGCTCAAAGATCAGCCAAGGCTGTCACTAGATAGTAGGGAAATCTCCATGAAACATTCAACCAACCATATGAACTGCAATGAAATGAGAAGCCAACAACAAGAACCTGGGAGCGGCAAAGGACCATCTAGCATTGTAGCCAAGTTGATGGGGCTGGAAATATTGAAAGATGATCTCCCTTCATTCTCATTGAGAATCGATGAGAAATCAAAAAATCGGGTTTCTTGTTCTCCAAGAAATTCAAAGATGGAACCCAGCTCACCCGGTTTGACAAATGCAGACTCGAACAAATCTATTGCAACTAGATGTCCGAATGAATCAGCCCCATGGAAGCATATGGATGGAAGCATAGTTCAAACATCGGCTTCAAAATGTCGAGAAACTCTGCCTAAATCCCCGAACTCCTCTCTAACTGTTTATGGTGAGATTGAGAAACGGCTGGCAGAACTCGAGTTCCAAAAGTCAGGAAAGGATCTCAGAGCCCTTAAACAAATACTTGAAGCAATGCAGAAGTCTAAACAGATGGTGGGGACCACAAAAGATGACCAAGCTTCAAATTTTGTATCTCAAGCGAACAGCGTCCTTGGTCAGAGCTCAGAAGCACCAAACTTGAGAAAACTACAAAGTAGCAATTCAGTTTCAGCCATAGTTAAGGGAACTAGTTCTCCGACACGCCTTAAATGCCCGGTCAAGATTACTAAACCAGCAAACTGCATCGAAAATGCCAGCAATTATAGTTCATCAGTGGTTGCAACAAGCAGTTTAAGCAGAATCCGCACAAGGAGTAGCCCTGCGGAAGTCGGAAATGAAAAGGTTGACAAGCGACCATATAAAGAATTAACTTTAAGGCCTAATTCTCCTAAACATCCTTCCAGCCGACCCCAACCGAGCACGACTCCCAGAACTCTAACATTAAACCAAACTTCAAAAGAGCTGTCGCCTATTGCTGGAGAAAACCCGAAGCTGGCAATGAGCTCAGAGACCACATGCCTTAAGAAGAAGCTTGAATTGGAAAAAAAACCTCGTCGCACTCGTCCAGCATCAGAGCAGAGCAGAAGCAGAATGCAATCAAGCAGAATACAAGCAGAATCAGATTTGCCGCATTGGATGTCCAGGGATAAATCCCACGATTTGCAACGACGCGATGATCAAACAAGTGATATCAGTAGTGACATGACAGATTTAAGCCACAAAGGCGATTCGAGTGCAGCCACTTACAGTGACATTGAAGTCACAAGCATGAATAGATCTCACAACGGATCAGTCTCCCAAAAACAAGAAAAGAATCATAAAGTAAGTGTTCTACCTTCCAATCATTTCATTCATATAATATTTTGATCATCTTTTAAAACAGCTTACATTTCTATCATTCAGATTTCAACAGCAGAACCTCCGAATACAGTTATGGAACAACCTAGTCCAGTCTCGGTTCTAGATGCCACATTTTACGGAGACGAATCACCATCTCCTGTGAAGAAAAAATCAAATCCCTTTAAAGGTAAGAAGCTCTTATATCCTTATGCATTGGACGGATTAAACATATCTATTCGAATCTGGCTAACATAGTGCTTATGACAGATTATGAGGGTCTTATTGCTGATGAAGCCGAATGGAGTCTGAACCACAAACAGCTTACATTCAATGAGGTTAATGAAATTCGTGTGAGGAAGTTAGTGAAGGAAAGCTCTGAGACAGACAAGCCATGTGTGGTGGAGGATAGAAAACCAAAGAGACAGGATGTGGTAAGAGATTCATGTTCGGACATTGATAAACTACAAACAGTATCAAGTACAAGGTTGGATGATGAGATTAACAGTGTGCAAAGCATCTTAATGAGAGATTTGAAGGTTGGAGCAATGGATTGGAGGAAGTGTAAGAGTGAAATTCCATGGGTTGTGTTGGATGTTGAGAGGTTGATCTTCAAAGACTTGATATGTGAAATTATCAGTGGTGAAGCAGCAAATTATAGACGACTGTCTGTGAAGTAGGTTTTCTATTAATGTATTAATGTTTCAGAAAAGAGGGTGGTGGTTGGTAGTTTACTTCATAATTTCTTTTCTTTTTTGAGTTTTTTCTTTTCTTTTCTTCTTTGGGGTTATAGTTTCAAATAAAGCTTGAATGAAACTTACCTTGTAAATTCTAAAAAATATAGCCTGTGAAATAAGTGTAAACTGCAATGTTATATATATACAAACATGTATTCTCTCGATTTGGCTGTGCATAATATGTAGTATCTCCATCAAGCATACCCACGTAACATTGACTTGAGGGATAAGGAGGAGATGGAGACGGTACTCACAATGGAGGATGTGTGGAGAGTCGTATGCGGAGGTTTCTAATTTTTTTTAAGTAGAGAGGGTGTGATGGAGAGACATAGAATCTTTTAAATGAAGGGGGTTTTCTCTTTAACTTTGAGTCTATACACACGTGTACAGTTCAAATTTTATTAGCGTATCTCAATCATTTAAATAGTTAATGACGAGATAGAAATGATCGAATAAGGTTTCACGTGTGAGCCATGAAAAGAAAAACTCAACATTGAATAAGAATTTCATGTGATATGTGTATGATGCTCAATCTTAATAAAGCAATGATTAATAAAATTGTACTATAATAAAATAGTGATAACAAATTTATATAGATAGTATTTTTTTAACACATTATATTCTCAATTACTAACAATGAAGTAATTTAAGTCTCATGAATTTCTCGAAGTATTGAAATATTTAAAATGAATTCCTGTTTTCAACAATTAAATTTAATTAAGAACAAAGGAATGTAGTTCAAATAGCTTGATTCATGGAAGGGCTTTGAGGTTAGGGAAATCAGCGTAGTTTTGTCCATGCAACTAGTGGAGCAGTGTTGAAAGATTCAACTTGAAATGAGGTTTCTCATCGCTAATTGATTCTAGACTTATTTACGGATCGGGTTATCCGTTTATGTCTAAAAGTTCGTTTGAAATTTGAGAATATTTGAGTAAAAATATTAAATTCAAAAATTGGGTTTGAGCAAAAAACGTAAGCCCGTTTAAAATATGAGTCGAGCTCGGACTTGAATATTCAAGACTCGAGCCCATTTTTAAGTTTATAAAATTTTATATTATGTTATTTTTATATATTATATAATTTAGAACATATTAAAAAAATAAATTTGTACTAAATATATAATACTATTCTAATATAAACATTAAAATAATGTTAAGATGATTATATAAAACTTTTGATAAATAAAAAATATTAAAATATTAAAAATTAAAATAAATATTTTTTAAAAAAATTAAAAAATAATATGGACGAACCTAAAATGGACTTGGGTTAGTCTTTTGTAAATATGGGTAGGTTTGAGCCAAATTTTAGGCCCATATTTTGAGTTAGGCCATGTTGGGATAAACATAAAATATGTTAATATCATATTTAGGCCCGACCTGACCCATGAACATCTTTAATTGATTTCAAGTGCTACATAAAATCTCGTAGAATCCTTTCCTTCCATTTTTATGAAAAAAAGGATAAAAAATCTTTTACTAATAAATGATCTATATATATTTTAACATTAATCTCATCATAGGTTTTTATTATATCTGTTCTTTTTGATATAATGTCTAGAACTATTTATAGTCCCTTCTCAATCCTAAAATAGAAGGATAATACGTTTTAGCGCATTCAAACTCACATATTCCTGCACTGACAACAATGCTGATGCCAGTCGAGTTAAGACTATAAATGATAAATTTTTGAACATGATTAAAACAACATAAATGAGTGGGCTAAGAGTAGATTTTATTTCTTTAAGAAATAAATAAATACTCAAAAAATAATTTATAAGTGTTTGATATGATGGAAAGTTAACACTTTTTAAGAAATTTAATTGGTTGGAACATAATTTTAATGTTTGGTATGTAAAATTAATTCTTTTTCCTTAAAAGGTCACATTTAAGAAATAAAAAGTGATTCACTTAATAATTCACACGAAAGTTAATTTCCTTATAAATGGAAAGTAAAAAGAATTTGTTAGGATAAAATTAGCTATTCTTTTATTTCTGTTTAGGGTATTAATTAAGTCATTTAATCGAATTATACAAATGAGTGATCTAACCAGTTCGATCATTGTTTTAATTTTAAAAACTTTATTTAAAATATATTTTATCTTCAAATTTTTATTCTATAATTTAACATAAATAAATAATTAATCTAACACAAAACGTAATTGTACCATACTAATATTTTTTTATTAACATAAACACTTAACCTCACTTTAATTATATTTATTTGCTGAATTTCAAATATTTTGAGAATTAAATTATTTCGTGTGACTAAATTATTACTTACCACATAGATTATTAATAAAAATAATTAACATATTCATTATTTCTATCCTATCTCCATAAATTATTTAAGAGTTAATTGCATGACACATCCAAGTTATGATTATTATTTCAAACTGATTTTTAAATTTTAAATCATTTTAATTATATTTTTAAATTATTGAAGTCATATCAATTAGGTTATTTTGTTATTAAAATAGTTAATTTAATTATTAAATAATATATCAAATTTTACATTACATAATTGAAAATGAAAATTAAAAAAATGAATATTTTAAAAATATTGATTTTGAGATTTTCAATTATTTTACGGAATTTATCGTTCACTCTTTTTTTTCAAATTTACTTTTAAAAGTTATACAAGAATGTTAAATTAATGATATAAATTATGTCACATAATATTGGCATATAATTTAACACTTAAAAATAGGAATATGGGGCATACCACAAAGAAAACTTCTTTCACCAATTAGATAGATCAAAAAAATAGCGGCAGTAGCTGCAAAAGGAGCTGGTTATGCAATAGCTAAATTAACGGTTTTAATAATGGGATGACTTAATTGATATCATCTCGATAGATTAAGGATGTAATTAGAATAATTTGAAGTTTAAAGATTAATTTAAAATGAAGTCTAAGTTTGGGGATGTTTGATGCAAATAATCCTTGATTAAAAAAAAAAAAAATCAGCCCTATGCTTAGAACCTGTGCTCTTTCCTCTTTGTGGATAACATACTGAGTAAGAAAGCAGAAAACAAGCAGCAGAATAAAAATCGATGCTTCAAAGTTTTTGCTGCCTAAAACCGTTTCCAAATTCCATAACCAAGTTCATATCAGATCAGCCATGCCTCTCCTTACTAGAAACCAAGTGCACCACCATGAACGACCTCAAAAAAATCCATGCCCAACTCATCAAAACTGGTCTTTTCAATGACATTATAGCAGCTAGCCGTGTCTTGGCCTTCTCTGCATCTCCAGCAGGCGACATCAACTATGCTTGCTCCGTCTTCACTCGAATCCAAAACCCAAATCTCTTTGCTTGGAACGTCATCATTAGAGGCTTCTCTCGAAGCTCTAACCCGCAAATTGCCATCTCTCTTTTCATTGACATGTTGGTTTATTCGTCTGTGGAACCAGGAAGGTTAACTTATCCTTCTGTGTTTAAGGCATATGCTCAACTTGGTCTGGCTTCTGATGGGAGACAGCTTCACGGGAGAGTTATAAAACAGGGTCTTGACTGTGATCGGTTTATACGAAACACAATGGTTTACATGTATGCGAATTGTGGGCTTTTGAGTGAAGCTTGGCGAATGTTTGATGAAGAAGAAATGGAATTAGACGTTGTCGCCTGGAATTCCATGGTTATGGGGCTTGCTAAATGTGGAGAGATTGATGAGTCCAGGAGACTGTTCGATAAAATAGCGACGAGAGACACTGTTTCATGGAATTCAATGATTAGTGGTTATGTTAGGAATGGTAAGTTTTTGGAAGCATTGGAGCTGTTTCAAGAGATGCAAGGAGAGAAGGTTCGGCCTAGTGAGTTCACAATGGTTAGCTTGCTAAATGCTTGTGCTTGCTTGGGAGCAATTGCACAAGGAAAATGGGTACATGATTATGTACTGAGCCAAAACTTTGAGTTGAATGTCATTCTTGTTACTGCAATTATAGACATGTATTGCAAGTGTGGGGATGTTGAAAAGGCTCTACAAGTTTTCAGAACGTATCCCAAGGGAGGATTGTCATCTTGGAACGCCATGATCTTAGGCCTAGCTACAAATGGATGTGAACAAGAAGCGATTCGATTGTTTTCTAAGCTAGAGTCTTCGAGTCTTGGACCGGATTATGTCAGTTTCATTGGTGTTCTAATGGCTTGTAATCATGGAGGGATGGTGGATAGAGCAAGGCAATACTTCTCATTGATGACTGAAAAATACAAAATCAAACCATCCATTAAGCACTACAGTTGCATGGTTGATGTGCTAGGTAATGCTGGGTTCCTTGAAGAGGCAGAACAGTTAATAACAAGAATGCCCATTAATGGAGATGCCATTATATGGGGGTCTTTGCTCTCAGCTTGTAGGAAGCATGGAAATATTGAGATGGCAAAAAGGGCAGTTAAACATGTTATTGAACTTGATCCAGATGAAAGCTCTGGATATGTACTTATGTCTAATGTTTATGCTGCAAATAAGCAATTCGAGGAAGCCATCAAGCAAAGGCTTTTAGTAAAAGAGAAGCAATTAGAGAAAGAACCAGGGTGTAGTCTTATTGAAGTTAATGGTGAAGTTCATGAGTTTGTTTCTGGGGGAAGGCTGCACCCTCAAGCAAAGGAGATATACCCTGTTTTGAATGAGTTGAAACTCATTTTACAATACAAGGAATGAACGAGCTTCAAACTCAGGACTCGGTCATTATATTTGGTGCTTTTTCTTGTAGGATTATGCTTGTATCTTGGATCAAAAAATGGCAATAGTTCCATTCCGTTAATTGATGCTGCAGACATGTTTTATGTCTACCATTATTTAAGTGTATGGTAACATGTGTTACATATATGTCCTACACAGGTATACTCAATGAAACCGAATGAGGATATTTGGAGGATGTGAGAATCTCCAAACAATTGCTGGCTAATCCGGGTTAGGTTTTTGACATGGTTCGTCCTGGTGCCCAAGAGTACATCTCAGGAGGTGTAGTTCCATTGGTGATCAAGTTCTGCGGCATCCCATACAGATCGGATTCGTCGAGCTGATGATGTGGACCATTATGGTGACCATATTGGTTCTGCATTGCTGTTGCAACTTCATCTTCATCCAATGATAAACGATCGAAGGTGGCGTTCATGAAGGATGCAGCCATGACCAGAACGGGACCGGATGCAATGAGTGCACCGACTAACACTCCACCAGCAACCTGTCCCTGAGCGCCAGCCAGGTAAATGGTTAGCCCCGTGATCCCCGGTGGGGCTGGAGGGGGCAGGATCGATCCAAGCAAGGAGAGAATCTCGTACCGGCCATGCAGAGTAACAATTACACCTGATGAAGCTGGTTGTCTGAGTGTAACATTAGTCACACACCCACTCCCACTAAGCACACAAATGCCACGCTGCTTTTTCCTTGCAAAGTTAGCTAAGCTCTCGTTCACATCGCAACCTGAACTCACCTCCATTGCATGGGCTCTTATCGCATTAGCACTTTCTCGAGTGACGATAATGGGTGGTTTTGGTTTGTTTTTGGAGCCTGCTGGCCTCCCTCGAGGCCGCCTAACATTGTCACCATCAGCTGCAATGACTGGTTTCACTGCCTTTGGCATTTTGGGAGCCATTAGCATTGCATGAAATTCTTTGTCCTGTTCTTTGTTATGATCCATAAGCACTCTCAAATCTGTGGCTTCTCCCATTCAGAATTTGCAGAAACTGGTCCAGCATGTCAGTTTAAGTAGTGGGTTTCAATCAATAAATTTATTAGTAAAGAATTATTGTAGGGTAGGAGATGGTTAAGTGATACCAACCTTGTATCCATGCATTTACTTTATCCAACTGCCTACCTGAAACTGACCCTTTTCAATCATGTTAATTGCCTTTCCCAACAAATACACACATCAAAATTTCTGCTTCTGCAATAAAACAAATATTAAAAGACATTGTAGATAAAACAGAAAAGACAACAAACAAAACATTCCCCAACATGAGATGGAATACAATGCTGAGGCAGAAGCCATTACCAGACAACTTCTATTAGTTTGCATTTTTAATAATTTCTTATGGTTGGTTTAGTGATCTCCAACATCTTCAAACTGCAATTCAGAAACCTTGCTGTGGATTTCTAAGGCTTTCTCTTTCTGGATTTTTATACTTCTGTATGCGTAATGGTATATTCAGAAACCTCTAGTGTACCATACATCATTTGCAGCGACCATAATTGGGCGGATAGCAAACACAATAGTTCGTATAGGTTGGGACGACATGGCCCCAAGATACATCAGTTTTGTGCGAATCTGAGTATGAATTAATTGTTACAAATATAATAATTGTATTAAGGAAAATTTATGTTTATAATTAAAGTGTTTATTTTTTAAAATAATTCAATGATTTTTTTAAAATATATATATTGGGCTCAATGATTTCAGGCATGTTTTGAGTACTTCTTAGAGGTGATTATGGGTTAGGTTAGTTAAAGATTTGAGCTGGGCCATAATAAAATTTCAAGCTCGTTTGATAAGTGGATTTGGCCTCGAAAAATGAGTTTAAATTTTTGTTTAAGTTTAGCTCAGATAAAAAAGTTAAAATCCAAATCTAGCCTGACTTGTATTAAAATTTTTTAATATTATTTTTTATATAAAAATAAATTTAAAAAATATAATACTAATATACACTAAAAGTATTAAAATAAATATTTTTTAACAAATTAAAAATAAATTAAAAAAAATCTTTATGCTTAAATGACTAATGCAACTTAACAACTAAATGTCTCTTAATATAGTAGTAAAATTAACAATAAAACAATAGTTATACAATATTCAAATAATATCAACAAAATGGTAGCAATATAATAGTGAAAAGCAACAAAACAGTGAAAAACAACAACAATTTTTTTTTAAATTCGGGTCGGTCTGAGCCCGAACAAAAAAAACTTACTTGAGGCTCGACTTATTTTCTAAATGAGTCTTTTTTTTTTGCTCAAACCTCTTTTTTATACCTCTTTTTTTAATCCAAATCCTTTCACTTTTCAAATGAGTCTTCGAATCAGATCACATGGCCGGTCATTATCAAGTCTAAAAGATTGCATTTCGTTAATTAGAAAAAGTTAGTATAAAAAGTATGCTCCATTTTTAGAGAAGGAAATAGATGAGTATAGTAGATCAAGTTGGCACAAGCTTCGGATTTTGAAATTCATTATTTAGTGTTTCCATCTCAAAGCTTCTCTCCCTCTTTCTATAAGTCGATACTCGTGAGGAAAGTGTTAATAGATTTAATTTTGTTGAAGTTATTTTTTTTTTACCAAAAAAATTATAATAAATTATTAATATAAGGTTATTATTAGGCAAAATATTAACATAAAGTAAAACTTTCACAAACAAAATTAAAATATCACAATAGACGAGTGTTTTATTTATTTTCTTTTTAGATTTTTTTATAATTCTAATTTTATTATTAAAATTTTTACTTTTCACTTGCGGTGTATTTAAAAATAACCTTATATGACCTTTGAACTTAAATTTCATTAAAATCTGTATTTTAATATTGTACTACATTATTATTTAAAATTTTTTAAAAATTATATATTTATTAAAAATTTACTAAAATTATAAAATGCATAGTTTTTTTTTTTTAAAGTAAGTGATATTACAGTATAATTTTAGAGCCTCACATCATATTAATTTAATAGAATTTAAATTTAAGGTTTAATTTTGTAAAAATGTCAAATTTTAAAATTAATATTAAAAAAAAAAACAAAGGGGAAATTTTATCAAATTTCGCGAGTAAATTTTGATAAATTAGGTTGAATTCAGTTTCAAATCGGGCGGGCTTCCGGGTTCCGATATGTTTTCCTCACAAAGAAATTAAAAAAAAAAAGAAAAGAAAAGAAAATCCAGGCGGCTTGCTGTCGGAGTTGACTGCTAACAAAAATTCATCCCACACCCCCCCTTACGAAGATTTCGAAGCTGCTCCTGGAAAACACCCACAACAAACTCCCCCAAAACAACATCCCGATTAGGTATTCATTCTGCTACGAGACCCTAATTTGACACCAGATCACATTCTGTTTCTTTTTTATGGTTCTAACGAACCCTAATTCTTCTTTCCTTTTAATTTGTTTTAGGGTTTAGGGTAGCGAGGATTGATTTAAATAATTAAGTTTTCTAATTAATTCATATTACTTTTTGTTTGGGGGGGTTTTTGGTAGAGAAAAAATAAAGGAGGGAAGATGGGCGTGAAGCAAGCTATTAAAAATCTGGATGCGTTTCCTCGCGCGGAGGAACATCTGCTGCAGAAGACGCAATCGGGAGCATTAGGTGAATTGTCAATTGTTAACTTATATTCAACTAAAAAATCATGCTATTTATTCATTTGAACAAGTACTAATTGTTTTTCTTTTTCCTGGTAAAATTCATTATTATAGTGTCCATCGTTGGTTTAGTGATAATGGCCACGCTGTTCTTTCACGAGCTTACCTATTATCTTTCGACGTACACTGTTCATCAGGTTTGCATTTTTTTTTGGCAGTTTTAATTATAGCTGCTACCTATTTTATTTTGTTGAATTTGTTTGGATGGAATAATGGTATTGCCCATAGGGCATGATCACACCAAAGACAAATTTGAAAAAGACTTGTCTGCTGCCTTGGACATGGTTCTATTGTATCTCAGCTTGAAATAGAATTATAGGCAAAATTTTGGGTGTCATAAATGATGCTTCTGTAGAACACATCTTCTTTTGCTAGTTTGTTGGATACTTTTTTTGCGTAGGCTTCTAATTGAAGACAATGAATGGTTTTAATCCTTTGCTTTCTTTTTTATGTAATAATCTTCTGCAATCATATCAATATTATCTTCTCCTCTATTACTTAAACTTACTGACCTGCCAAATACTAGTCCCTCTAAAGTCTAATTACAACAATTCCAACATCTTTTGCATGCAATTATCATGTATACGATTTTAACTAATCCTTGCAAGTTGCAACTCAGTAGCCACTTATTTGAACCTTATCTCAAATATAAACCATGAATCCTTCTGCTCTTATACAACTTTTGACCGCACAATCCCTTAATTCTCCAAGCCTAACTCATCTCAAGTGCCATTAAGGCAGCCTTTTCTGATATCTTCTACTGTAAGCACCGAAGCGACATAAGTTCTCCAACAAAGTGATTTCCTCTCCAACCTTTCTGTCTGAGTTAACTCATTAAGGGAATCTTGTAACCGGTTATGATGTCTTTAGTAGTTTGAGATTTTAAGGGTAGGTGAGATGATCTAACTGAACAGTTATTTGTCAGATGTCTGTAGACTTGAAACGTGGAGAAACACTTCCAATTCACATTAATATGACATTTCCTTCATTACCTTGCGATGGTTAGTAAATCTCTTCTAATGAAACCTTCCTCTCTTTGTCCTTTTTTTTTTTTTTTGGTAAATTCTGTTAATCTCATTTAGAATATTGACTTTTGGCTGTTTGTCTATTATATTATTTTTTCAGTATTAAGTGTAGATGCCATTGACATGTCAGGCAAGCATGAAGTGGATCTTGATACTAACATATGGAAAGTAAGACAACTTTTTATTGTCAGCAAGACACTATTGTTTTAATGATCATCATGTTCTAATGAATATGGCATTCTTCTTAGGAGGTCCTTTTTCCCTCTTTTGGAAATGAATGTATTTAGAAATGGATGTAGGATTTATGGTTAGTTTTCCATGTTTGTTATATAGCTAACAATGTTAAACCTTCTGCAGCTTCGCCTGAACAGTCATGGTCATATCATTGGCACTGAATATTTGTCTGACCTTGTGGAAAAGGAGCATGCTGCTCACAAGCACGGTATTATCCTTGGTGCTGTACATCTACCTCATGGTTTTAGTTTATCTTTTTGGGAGATTTATCTATGTTCACAGTGTATGGATATATTTTGTGGACATTATTATATGTATGGAGGATGCAACATCCCTTGCACAATGTTGTGAGAACTTTTAGGGTGAGCTTCTAAAATAAGCTTTCCATAAGCTTCTACTACACAAAACAATTACCCAATTATACAAATTATTACAACTTTTGTAATGTATTGTGTAATTACGCAATCACACAAAGCATTACCTAATTACACAAATTATTACAACTTTCGTAATGTTTTGTGTAATTATACAAAACATTATCCAATTACACAAATTATTACAGCTTTTGTAATGTTTTGGTAATATTGGAGCTGATGGAAAGCTCATATTGAGGAGTTCGTTTTAGAAATTTCCCAATGTTGCTGATAGTCATACTTTGCCTTTTCTCTCCTTCCTATATTTTTGGGCTGGATGGGTAGAATAAGCATAGAGGGAGCAAAAGTACATAAAGAAGGCACGAAATGTTAAAACAACCATGCTTTACTCCTTTGATAAAAGATATGAGTCACTTTGAAAATGAAGCATAAGCATGTTTGATCAGTTATTAAGCAATATTTCTAACTTGTGGCTTAAACCACATTTCCAAGTTCTAGATTTATTATCATTGACTTTAGTCAAAATCACCAAATTGCTCTGCAGATTTTATTTAGATAAATCTGTGAGTGTGTATCTATTTATTTAAAAATTTACAAATTTGTTTAGGTTATTTATGGTTCATGTGAGGTATATATAGAAAATGAGAAATAGTTGTAACCTGATATTTTAAGGCTTAAATAATTAATTTCTTTTAGCAAATGTGACCAGATAATGAAAATGAACATCATGATGATGCTGACAAGAAGCTTCATGCGCTTGGCTTCAATGAAGAAGCTGAAAATATGATCAAGAAGGTGAAGAAAGCATTGGACAATGGAGAAGGATGCCGGGTATTTATTCAATAGAGTTTTTATTTTTGGGGACCCAAAAGGGTTGCAAGAGTATAAAGTCAACTGATCTATTAACGTAACATTTGTGCAGGTTTATGGGGTATTAGATGTCCAAAGGGTGGCTGGAAACTTTCACATCTCGGTTCATGGGTTAAACATTTATGTTGCTCAAATGGTTATTAACCTTTTCTCATAGCAATCTAATTTGATGTCATATCCTAAATCATGCATGTATTCAGCTTCTTGGCTAGAGTGCATCTAGTGATAGCTCATGTGAGGTTCTTGGTGGTGTTTGATTGATAGTGAAATGCATGACTTTTTTTCTTTTTTTACCATTTTGGTCTTTATTGAATGTTTTGAATTGTTATTATAAGAAAAACACCCTATTTTTTATCTTTTAATGGAAGAAAATATATGAATATTTGTTTGCGATCAGCCTATGGCATAATTAGTTGTATGCTGCAAAAGTTTGAACAGAAAGAAAACCTTCACAATTCAAAGTTTTAAATATAATAAAATAACAATGATTATTATGACCTATTTACTTTTTCTTCTGCTTTTAATGTGTTAATTTGTGAATAGTTTTCATCTAGATAACTAGTTGTACGAAGTTTTCCTGTTTATTTTTTTTATACATGTGAATATTATGCCACATTTGGACATATGGTGTTGAATTTAACTCGAACCTGCTCTTCTGAAACATGTTTAGTTGATAAATTTTGTGGTCCCCTATTATGCAAGTGACCTATTTCCTTTTTCTGCCCCCTCCTTGGGTTTCGGGTTAGGTTAGTTAAGGTTTACGGGAATTTGGGGCTTTTGGAGTGCTGGAGGATGGCTAAATTCGGGGTAGATGCATGGGTTGATTTCTTAGATCCAGGGTTTCTCTGTTTTTTTTTTTGTTTTTTGTTTTTTTTTGGGGGGGGGGGGGATGTGGGAAATTGGATCAAGAGGTTTTAGAGGAAGCTTTGGATGAAATTTGGGAAGTTTTGGTGCTGAACGGTAGTGGCAAGCTATGGCAGGGTGCTGGATTTTGGAAAATGTTAGTGATTTCTGGGCTTTGTTTTTGAATGAATTAAAAAAGGGAGAGTTAGAGAGAGGGAGTGAAGGTAGAAAGAGGAGGAAGGGAAAAAACGGGTGAAAAGAAATTGTCCTTTTATGTCTTTTAAAATTACTATTAATAATATATTTTTAATACATATACACCAGAGATGGATCATCCCCTTTTTAAATAACAAGCACATGCAGCTGACCATACTTGCCGTAGATACTTGGTACATATTTAGCCTAAGATTTGAAACTTTGCTTACAGTGAAGAAATTGAAATTCTAAATTTAGTTTGCAAGAATGTGCTAGATTTATTTACAATATTTCTCTCTTAGTTGCTTGGCAGTTACAATAATGAGGATATCTAGAATATTGTCATATTTAGTTTCTTTTTGACATGGCTTTTCCTTTATCTGCAAATTAAGCTGAAGTCCTTTTCTTCTTTGCTCACAGATCTTTGGAGGAGCAACGCATGTCAATGTAAGTCATATGATTCATGATTTATCATTCGGGCCAAAATATCCAGGACTCCACAACCCGCTTGATGGTACTGTGCGGATTTTGCATGAAACAAGTGGAACATTCAAGTATTACATAAAGGTTTCTATTTCAAGCTTTCTCTTTATTTACCAAAGATTGTGGCAAATGCCACTCAACCTTTCCAATGAACCCACACTGATGATCCATGTTTTCTGCGTTGAATTGATTGTGTAATTGTCTTTTGGTTGATGAACTTGATGATCTAGTAAGTAGTGCAATCATGCGTGGTCACTATTTTTGTTTATAAATAGAGCTAAAGCCTCCCTCTGCATCCTCTTTCTCTCTTTTAGTGCTTGAGCCCAAATTATATTGGTTATCTAGCACATAACTATCTGAACTTTGTATCATCTCTTATTTTACCGGTGTATGATTGGTTGGGAAGAGGCACCATATAAAGCTTTTTGGTTGGTTCAAAAAGGTTATCTGCAATGCAGTAAGGTTACCTTGTTAATTGTGATTATTTTCATCCTTCACTTAAAAGGAAACCCTAGATTTTTTTCATGCCTATCTGGAAAGCAGTAAGGATACCTTGTTAATTGTGATTATTCTCGTCCTTCACTTAAACACTTAAAAGGAGACCCTAGATTTTTTTCATACCTATCCTTTTTCTTCTTTTGCAATATCCTATAAGTATTAACAGGTCTTGCTCTCTAGGTACATTTCTTCTGCTCTACCATTATGCTCCAAACTCTAGATCCTTGTAAAAGTATAGTTTTATGGTATATTCCATAAAATTGTAACAAGCTCTTTCATTTTGCATATTACATTCTTTGGTTCCATTTCAGTTTCCCTCTATCTTTCTTTGCGTCTATAACTTCAGAAATGAGTTGCTTTATTTGGACATCTCTGTTCATCCAAGTGATGTCTTCACTGCATTGCAGATTGTCCCTACTGAGTACAGATATATCTGGAAAGAAGTTTTGCCTACAAATCAGTTTTCTGTCTCTGAATACTTTTCCCCTATGAAGGAGTATGATAGGAGTTGGCCAGGTTAGTTGGATGCGTGGCTTTGTAAACATCACTACTTCTTTTGCACCTTTGGTTAGTGGTTGCTAATTACTTTACCCGTTCTGTTCAGCTGTTTACTTTTTGTATGATTTGTCACCAATCACTGTGACAATAAAAGAAGAGCGCCGAAGCTTTCTCCATTTTATCACTCGACTTTGTGCTGTCTTGGGAGGGACATTCGCTTTAACAGGTTTGCAATCTATGGTCATTATTAAATTATCCAAAAAAAATTACTTACAAGTGCTTCAAAGTTCAACTAGGCCAAAATGCAGAATCTTAGGTGGTCAAAATTAATTATGTGGTGTTTGGGTGTAATGTAATTTAGTACTTCACACAAGTTCAATATGGGTTTGGGTGTGACTTGAACCTCTGAGCATATACTTTCGTATGCTAAACCGACAGTTTATGTGATGCAAAAACAGGAATGCTAGATCGTTGGATGTATAGGCTTATTGAAGAAGTGACTAAAGCAAGCAGTACGCGTGCGTATCGGTAGAAGAGTTTGGGCTCAGTTCAGAGTGCAAGAACAACAGCAACTCACATCTAATGTGTCTCGATGTCTTAAAAAAATCAATTACAATGCAGAGTGAGGATAGACAGAAGAATACATATATATATATATATACCCCGCTGGTACTCTATGGTTGTTGCTGTGGCTTTCCTTAATTATTCAATGCAGTGTTGGGTCGGATATTATGGGAATTAAGATTTCTTTTAAGTTGTATCATTTTTGTAATCCTAAAATCAAAAGGAACAAGAAAGAAAGAAAAAAGGGGTTTGGGACTAGCTATTAACATGCACACCTCTTATGTTTGATTTTTATGACCAAATTTTATCATTGTCTCACTTATCACCCTTCAGATATCTTGAGCTTATTTGAGAGGGCAGCTTAATCTCATCATTAAGAAATTTAATTGGTATTTTTAAAATTAAAATATAATGTTTTGTTCAGTAAATTAAAAAAATTAAGTGCTAAAAGTGGTATGCTTAATTTTTAGTATTGAATTTATATCATATCAAAATATGTTGCTATTTGAAATTTAGTTCTAAATTTTAAGTTTAATTGATAATATCGTTAAAATTATTTTGTTAAATTTACTTGTGTGACATTTTTTAAATAATAAATACTCACTTGATAGTCATTTAATAAAAATAAATGACATTGTAATGAATATGAATTTAGGAAAATAATCTTAACAATATTAACAAATTCACATTTATCAAATATAAATAATAGAGGTTATATTCTTTAAAATAAAAGTACGGTGATTAAATTTCAAATATACGAATAGTACATAGACTTGAAAACACATTTTAACCTTTATGTTATAGAATTGTTTGGTGTCTTTATAGAAAATAATTATGTCATTTGATAAAAATAAAAGGTTTTTTAAATTTATTTATTTTATAATTTTAATCTTATAAATATAATATTAATTTTGAATAGAAATTAAATATCACAATTTTTTTTAACAAAAAAATCATTTATTTCAAATATTAATGAAAACACATTTTTAACATCGAGTAATAACTAGCTACCCACTTATTTACCATGTTATCACTTTTTTTTTCTTAAAAAAAAAATTGTATCAATTAAAATTTTAACATCATTGTGAAACATATTTTTAAAAGTTGAAAAAATTTCAATGAAATAAAAAAGCTGAATAATTTATCGAATATACCTTAAATAAATGAGATATTAATTCTGTTTATGAAATTAAAAATTTAAATTATCAAGTAATTATAATTTGTTGGTATTTTTTTAAGTTGTAATCGAATTTTATAAAAAATTTCGAGATTTTACTACGACAGTTTTATGTGTTTATGTATTTTATTTTACTTGTTATGTCACGTTTTTTATTATTTTCTTTTACTGCATGTGATATAACTGTCAACCCAAAAATGACAAAATTGTCAATGTTTAATAGCTTTCATATTATGTTGTGTGTAGTTATGTTTGTATTTTATTTTTGACATAATACTTAAAACTATTTATAGTTCCTCTCTAATCAATAAATAAGGAGATAATACACTTCAACATACTCGAACTCACGTTTTCTTGTATTGACAATAATACTCGTACAAGTTAGACTCAACCAGCAATTAAATACAAAAATTAAATTTAAAGATAAGCTTAGCTTTTTCAATTCTCTCAAACAGAAATAATAAATCTACAAATTTCAAAATCATAAATTTTAAAATTAAAATAAAAATCCAAATTTTATTTTTATAGATTTCTATCACTGCCAAAAGGAATTTATAGATTTCTTAAGAAAGCCATCCGTATTAATATTGTAAATAATGATTAGTATGATTAATGAAGTTTTATTATGCATGCAATTTCTTAATTATGTTTGTGGAGTTTAATAAATAAAACACAAATAATTAATTTATAATAATATGACATGTTTATTGAACAAGAATATATGTGTAAGAAAACACCATAACTATTATCACTCAGTCTTGGTTATTATTTTTAAAGTTTAATAAACACATTAAATGTAATATTTTGTTATGCTCAAATATTATTTATTTAATAAAAAAATTATAAAAATTGTTAATATAAAATAGGAAAGGAAGGTTCTTGTTGTTGGTTGGATTGAACTACCGCATTGGCTGAATACATTTTATGTGATAATTTTAAATAAAATCATACACTAATTAATTATATACATGATAATAATAGATTTATTTGATCACATCACATGGAGCCCCATATGCCCAACACACTGAATCCCAATACCCTTTTCACTTCCTACTGGCTTCCTTTTTGGAAACATCACTCCTATTCCTATTCCTGTTCAACAAAACAAATGCTTGATCTTTTTAATATTATAAAAGATTTTGTAAATGTCTGGATTTTATAATTAACAATAATTTAGCAATTTAACACTACCATCTTCATTCTGCTAAAACAACATTTTCAAATCAATAAATGTGTTATTTACTATGAACAAAATTATAATAACCAATAAAAATAATCATTAAGAGATTAGCTCGTATAAATAACGAGTTGGTAAAAGTGAAGAGGAACAAACACAAGTGCAAAACTCAAAGAGGGGAAAATCACGGATAAAAGAGATATTGACTTTTCACTAAATGAGTAGACAAACGAGAATACAATATGAAGAAAATAAATCTAAATGTATTAAATGTACATTACCCAAAACACCGAATAAAAAGCTCAAAATTTCAAATAGCAAACCGCTAAACAAAACCCTAAATCTCATAGGGCACTCATAAAAGAGGTATAAAATACTCTCCATAATTATCAAAACTCATATGCAACTTCTGATTACCGTATCAAAACAGGGATACAAGCTCCCTTTAAATAGACTAGGATTAGAGTTTTAGTCATGTTAAAATATTCTTAAAATAATCAGAGCCTAATCGGGAGGAGAAGTCATGCTTGAAGTATAAAACATGACTCCCAAATAGGAGAACACGTCGGGCTTGTTTTGGCCTTTCTTCGATTGCTTGTCAATTATCGTCTAAAATGTTTGCAACGTGTCCGATAAATGTCAGGACAGCCCACACTAAAAATATATAATTTTTATATTGAAATTAATTTAAATAATTTTTTTATTATTTTAAAACAATTTATCTTTTTTACTCGTAAAAGTGAGTGATGAATTCTAGACTTCTAGTATTAATTCTCTAACTCTGGTAATCTAATTAAGTAACGTGGTCAAATAATAATCAATACATAATTTATTCATCTTAGTTTTTTTAAATCATGATTTATTCATAATTAAGTGACGTGATTGACATTTTATGTTAATCCTTAAAGTTGAAATCTTAGCTGTGAACTTTTTTTTCTTAATTTTGTAATATATATATATATATATATAAAAGAAATAACAAAAAATATCCACAAATATTAAGATTTAAATTTTAAATTTTAAATCTCAAGAAATTACTTTATGGACCTACTCATCGCATCTGGTCCATTTCCAATTCTTTAATAATATTTCAACAATTTATTTTCATATCATCGACACATAATTTTTATAATTTTTACATTGAATCTCTAACCCCAAACCTTAAACGAAACTTGAATCTTGAACCTTAAACGAGTTCAGGTTCAAAATTTGAAGTTCAGAATTTAAGTAAAAAATTTATCAAAATTAGGTGTCAATGACATAAAAAAATTACTAAAGTATCATTAAATAATTAGAAAAAGGTTATAGATAATATGATGAGAAAGTTGTATAAAATAAATTTATCTCTTTTCAAATTTTACTACGAGTGAGTTCCACGTTTTAATCGGATATGTTATTTTGCATGAATGACTGGTAGTTTAGTGAATTGCAAATGTCTTTTTCTTTTTACCCTTTAAAAACATTTTATTAAATGAGAAATTATCTCATTCACTTTTAATTTCACAATCTTAGCAAGTGGACATATATCTGGATATAATTTAAAAAACATAAAAATAAAAATAAACGTGAGAAACATACAAATTCTTAATATGCATGTGAATTACAAATAAAAGATTTCACTACTGATATATCAAAAATGTTTTTTTATTTATATTATCATCATATATTTTAACTCAAACAAATATGATTATTTATTTTTTAAATTAAAAGATTTAACCTTACTCGCAAGCCATAAAACTCTACTATTATAATCATGCTTGAATTAAATATTTTTGATACACCAAAAGAGCTAAATTAAGGTTATATGTGGGAAAAATCTGATTAAATAGGCTTTTTTTTTTAATTTAAGAAAATAGATATAATTTTGAAAAGAGGGTGAGTTGGATATATTTTCTACACAGTTGACAAAAAAGCGTATTAACTGAAAGTGTTTTTCTTTTCTTTAACTAAAGAGAGAAAGAAAAGTGCGTCAAATTAAACGTGTTTTTTATTCAATTAGAAAGAAAAAACTTATAGAAAAAAAACTTTCTTAAATTTGAAAAAAAAACTTATTTTACCAAATAATTTTTTTCAGCGTATATGCATAATTCAGTCCCAAAAAGGTACTTGCGCCATCCTTTGAGTTTAAATTTTCTATAGAAATGTATTAGAATTTTTTCATAAAATAATATTTTTAATTTTTTTTCCTAGCAATTACATACTTTTTTATATTCTTAACTTAAAAGAATTTAGTACGAAAAAGCATTAAAAAAAAAAAGAAAGAAAACTAGGCGCACTATATGTTTGTACATAAAAAGAACAATAGTGCAATTCTGATAAAAAAAATAATTCCAAAATCCGCAAAAAAATTACTAAAAAACAAACAGAAAATCAAAATTTAAAAAAAAAAAAAAAAAGAGGAGAAGATTTTGAGTAGATCTTTTAGGGGAATGGGGTGGGTCCCAACTAAGAAAGAGACACGTGGCATTCATGCGAGTGGTAGTGATATTGATCATAGGAGAGAGGAGAGGTAAGGAAAGATGGGGGAGGCACATGGGCGGTGTTTGGTTCAAGAAAACCATGTGATCACATGTGCTTTCCGTGGGTCCCCTTTTTTTCATTTTTTTTCTTTTCTATGGACCTATCCGCAGGTGATCCCAGACAATCCGTTTGATCGCCACTCGCTTCCTACTGCGTTTGGGGATTCCCGTCAATGTTTTCTTTTATATTTCCAGACAGCTTTCCACTCGCTGCATGTGCCCTGTTGTACATTTTGCCTGCTCTTAACCCCTTCACCATGGCACATGCAAAGCACTACAAGACAAATCCAATCACGCGCTTTTGTACAGAGCGTGAATTCACCGCTCAGCTCATATCAAAAAGAAAAAAGAAAAACGCCGTACGCTTGGGGAACCCCAATAACCCCGTGGGGCCTCAATTGCCTTGGCTGGCATTGGCAAAATCTCTGAATATAACGCCCCCCCTCTCATCTCATGCACACCCAAAACTCAGCTCCTTTCCTTTTGCTTTGCTTTGCCCCCTCTGTTAATGGAGATCAATGCCGTAAACCAGACAAATACACCAACTTTTTACAGCAAAACCCAGCAAAACCCTTTGATGGGAAGTGCATTGCATGAAGCTTTTCCCACTTTCCAAACAACCCGGGGCACCACCAGGAAAAGGACAGTCTACTTGAAGTCTCAAAACAAGGATTCTTTGAGAGATGAAGAAGAAGAAGAAGAAGAAGAAGAAGACGATGATGATGATGAGAGGATAGAAGTAAAAAGAAAGATTGTGGCATTGCAAAGAATAGTTCCAGGAGGTGAGGCATTAGGGGTGGATAAGCTGTTTGAAGAAACTGCTGGGTATATATTAGCTTTGCAGGGTCAAATTAGGGCCATGAGAGTTCTTTCAAGCTTTATTGAAGGCATGGATAAACAGAAAAGGAAGCTTGGAGGTTGATCAATTCAAGCACACTGGTTGTTTCTCTCAACTGTAATTTTTTTTTTTTTTGTTCTTTTGCCTAGCTAGTTGATGAAGGAGAGCATCATCCCACATTATATTCCCATTTCCCATCCACTTTGATTTTTCATTTTGTTTTGTTTTTTTTCTTGATTATGGTTTACTACCCTTTTTAACTATTTCAATAGTTCACTATATAATGTGGAGAAAAATCAGAATTCGAAATTATTACTAAATGCAGAGAAATATGTTAATGGATGATTGAAGAAGAATGGAGATAAAGACTACTTTCGGTAATTCATTATTTCCTTTTTACTGGTAAGTTGTGCTTTCATCATGCGTGGGAGGGAAAGTGCTTCATCTTTGGTGCTTTATATTTTTTTAAAATTTTTTTATAACTATTATAATTTTAACAATAAATTTTAATATTAAACTAAATGAGATTATGATTATATTTTTTTAATAAATTATAGTACAATTCGAATTTAGATTACACTAACTATCGTACTAACACTAGGGATTCAAATAAAATTATGGATATTAGTCTGATCTCACCTGTTGAGTTTAAATCAAAGTGTTGGATATTTTAGTTCATTCCATTTTGGAAATGTGTATGTCTCTGCATTGAGAGATGTGCTTGGTTTTTACTATTTTCAGACAAGATTGAGCCCTAGCTTTGTAAGCAATTTATAACAAAATTTTAAGACAACATCTCAAACTCCAAGTATGAACAAACGATTAAAGTCATAATTGAAATGTTACTACAAAGTGTGTTTTTAATCTTAAACCATTCTAGAAGGAAAAACCCAAGAAATGAAATTGAAATCACAGTATCATCACATATATTATTGTATACAAATTCAAACACTCCACGTATGGCAATCGCACATCCCAACAAAGAAAACCCTAATTTCATTCCCAAACCAACTTCACTCGTCTTCTCACCCATTATTTTTGCAGAAAATGCTGGAAAAAAATTAAAATAGAACACATCATAACAACCTATAAACTCCACCAAGAACTTGAGATTCTGCTTAAGTTTTTTCCCCAAACTGCAAATAAAAAAAAGAAGCAGCAGAAGATCAACTATTTATGCTGGATCTTGAGTTAAATTTTGAATTGAGATTTATCAGTATTAATTATAGATTAAAAAAAGGTACAATAAAGGATCTTGATTAGCTTTGAGAACTGTTCGAACTCTTAACTTAACAATTACAAAGAAGAATTTGGGGTTTTTAAGTCGAATGTAATAGTGAACATAGAGATCCAATCTCCTACTTGCATGATGA
Source organism: Gossypium stocksii (assembly GCA_020496765.1). Taxonomy (NCBI): domain Eukaryota; kingdom Viridiplantae; phylum Streptophyta; class Magnoliopsida; order Malvales; family Malvaceae; genus Gossypium; species Gossypium stocksii. The sequence goes on along the minus strand of CM035626.1, from coordinate 6,611,281 downwards.
ACCACTAGTGTGATCCAATATCCTAACATTCTCTCTATGGAACTGCTATATATATATATATACAAGTTTCATCATTGAAGCTTACAATCAAATCTAGCACTATCTTGATTGCTACAATTGTGTCGAATGCCAAGGAGTCTAGTAGTATACTAGTTTAGTTTTAGAACTAGGATTAACTATAGGGCAAGTGAAGGATAAGCAAATTTCCATGGATGGTAAGAAAATAAGGCTTATGATGGCAGGTTTCCTCACCTTGAATTTATCTGTCAGAGCGCCTTAAAACTTCAAAAAGTCCACAGCAACTCTTCCAAGAAGTTGGCTGCACCGAACGATTACCCACAGATAGAATAGTCTGTCCCAAAATGAAAGCAGTTTTCAGCTAATACAAATTCAGGGCTGGAAATATAAACACAATTCTTTCTAATACTAGCTAAGTTAAGCTATTGACCTGATTTTCTATGCTTTCATGCATGACAGGCTTGTCTTCAACTTCACCAACATCTCTGGTCTCAACGGGAGGAACATTTGCAGCTTCCAATGAATCTTCAACATTTTGGTTAGAAGACAATTCAGGGGAACCTGATGGATTCCCACCATTATCGTCCGTGGTTCCTTGGTCTGCAACAACAACAGCTCCACCAACCGTGGTGTCATTAGTCTCATCCTGTCCCGTTTCCCTTGATTCCACATCTGTTGAGAGTTCGGACACTACAGTGGTCTCAGCAGCAGACAACTCCTCTGTTTCTTTAGCATTAGTGTGGTCTAACTCTAAAGATGGTGAAACATTCTCTTCTGTTTCTTTATCATCCAATTCAGCAACATCAGAGTCTCCCAATTTCTCAACTGATGGCTCGGTATCTTCAGTCAAAGAAACCCAAACTGACTCAGAAACCACTTTCTCCTCTGAATTATCCTCCTTGTCCGAACTGCTACTACTTGAACTGGAATCATCTTCCCCACCATTAACTACACCAAATTCTTCCTTGTTTTCTTCTTCATGCACTTTTACATTCTGGGAATCCTCTACCTCTAGGGTTCCTTTTGAATATTCTTCCATTGGTAATTGATTTGTTGAAGAATCTGTCCCTAGGCTTTTGTTACGGCAATAACGTATTAAACAACCACCAACGCTTTCTTTCTATATGTCCCTTGGGTTTTCGTGCATGAAAGTCCTCTTCATGTTCGTTAGTGAATGAAAATGAAATAAGAACCTTAAGCGTTAAGGCATACAGAGAGATCTGAACATTAGAAAGAGAAAGAAATAATTAAATACAAGTTGAAAGGCAGTTGAAGAAGGGAAGATGGTGTATGTTCCTAGTGTTCGAACGTGAAAGCACAAGTCAGCCATGACTGATTGTTGTAGGTTGAGTTTTAAGAACAAGGACGCACAAGAATGGTAGGTATATATAAATGGCGATGACCTGTATCCTTTTTGCTCGTTTGTTTTTCCGTAAATATTACCACATATACGCTTCACATTGTAATTGCATATACGGGTTTTTCTTTGTCACGTTATATTTTTTAACAACAATCAATGTTGAATATATTACCGTTAATTGCGATAAATATCAATAGCTAGGAAGGAATTTTTGGGAATTTAGTCGCGATTCAAGCCTAAGCCTAACACACACTTAAAAATGATATAAGATTTTACCCATAAATATTATTTGAGTATAATGATAAAGTATATTACACGTCTAAAAAAAATTAAAGATAATATTATTTATATGAGCAGTCATGAATCCCAAAAAATAAAATTCAAACCGTTTAATAGATTTCAAATTGATTCCTTCGAATAGAGTAAATATTTTTTTTGAAAAATAAATGCAATGTGGTATGGATTTTTCCTTTGAATAATAGGCATGAAGCGATTATGATAATTGATTGCTCCGCTCCGCCCAGTTTCATTATATGAAATTACCATTTTATTCTTGTAAAAATAAACTATTAAAATGGTAAAAATAAAATAACATAATATAAAAATAAATATTTTATGTTTAAATAGTTTTTTGAAGAATTATGTTTAAACATTTACTTAATTTTAAAAAGATTGAAAATATTAAAGACAAGTAGCGGAGAGGTGGAGATGGATGCATTCAATGTCCACGGAGATAGTAATGATTGATCGACTAATTTCTATATTTCATTCTTGAATGTATCAATGTAGGGATAGAGTTTATATACATGAATAAGACTATCTAACTACCGCTTACCATATTTAACAAAATATCAGACTTTGACTAACAAGCTAACTTATTCTAACATAGCAGAACGAGGTAAGTGGTAAAGTAAAGCATGGCAATTATGAAGCAGTGATGGATTTAACAATATCTCTACCTCCATTTCACTTCGACCTGGTGGCTTGTTAGAAAAATAAATAGATTTGGATAAAAATATAGGCTCGAAAAATGAGTTTAGATAAAAAAAAAAAGAGAGCCCATTTTTAAAATAAGTTAAGCCTCAAATGAGGTTTTTTGGCTCAGGCCCAACTCGGCCCGAAGTTGTAAAAAAAATGCTACTTTTTGTTATTATATTACTGTTATTTTATTGTTATTATTTGAATATTATATACCTCTTATTTTAATATTAATTTATTACCGAGCAACGAAGTATGATATCCTAAAAAGGGATAAAAGGACAATGCATTTAAAAACATGGGAATTGAATCCTTAAAGGGACTTTCTAAAACACCGCAACATTGTGATTTTTCTTACAATATGAACCCAACCATTTTATTTTAGTAGTTGGTGTTTTTGGTAGGAGTCTTGTTGATACCATTTTTAAAGTCCATTTATAAGAAGTGGTTCTCCTTTTCCTTATCATTATAAAAATAACTAATATATGGTAGTCCACAATCTATATGTTGAATGGCATATGCATAATGCATTCCATCATAAGAAAGTGGGGGAAGGTAGGAGATGAAGATAAACAGCCTCAATCTCTGAATTCAGTAATTTATAGCCCAAGGATTTCTACTATCCGTCAGATTTGCTTCATTTATTAACAATGGAAACTCATCTAACTTCATTTATCCTGTGATTATTATAAGAAAAAATTCAGATTAAATGATAATAAGTGTTGTTTAAATTTTATTTTAAATTTGTAAAAATAAATGGACACATAATTATTTTAGCTCTCCTTATAATTTTTCGAATCAACAAAACAAAATAAATTTAAATCCAACTCACATCAAATTTAAAATTTTCGAGATTTGGTCCTCGTCAAGTCAAAATCTCATTAATTGTTTGACCAAGTTAAAAATCTCGTCAAGTCAAATTTAAATTTAAAATTTTATTATTATAAGGGTTTGACCAAATTTTTTTTCCTAAAGTGAGGGACTAAATTGTTTTTTTTTTATTTTATGTGGAGAGATTAAATTAATATATATACACCTCGTGTTTGGTGATGCTTATTTTTCTACTCAATTTTAAATCTCAATTAATTTTTTTCTAAAAATAGCTTTTTTCTAAATTCAACAAATTATTTCTTTTTAAAAAAATATTAAGCAATTTAAACCCTATATATTTCAAAAGTGAATAAATAAAGACAATTAATCAAGATATTAATATTTTTTATTATATGTACGTAATTTTAATTGGTATAATAATAAATTTAGCCTTTTATGTTTACATATCTTATGTAAATATTGGTAGAATGTGTAAATTTGATAAATCAAGACCAAGTTGACAAATGTGTGAATGTTGCTGGTAAAGTTTATTAAATTAAGACTAAATTGATAAAATGTATAAATTTTGAGAATTAAATTTGTTATTATATAGATAAAAATATGTACAATTGACAAAAAAATAAACAATAATTAATTGTTATTGGTTACTTACTTTTGAAATTGATAAGGATCAAGTTACTTTAATTTTTTTTAAAAGAGACTAATTTACTTAATATCAAAATTAAGTGGATCAAAAAGATTTTTATTTTACTTTTTATTTTTATGATTTAACATAATAACCTCTTTTATTACATTCAATTATTAAATCATAGTATAATTAATCTCATTATATTTAAATAAATGAATAATATATTTTAATGAATTTAAATTTACCGATAATAACACATATTAATTAAATTAAAACTCGATTGAGATGGCTGTTGTCAATTTTAATTTATCAAATAAGTTACAAAGTTACAGGTATAATATAATCTAACTACATGACGCAAGTTGTTGTCCAATTTACTCTCCTCAGCTCCTTCTGGTTGGTGCTAAACACGCGGAGTAGATCGTGAGTGGAATACTCCCCTACCCCACTATGAATTACTTCCTGATTACGGCTCTTTTGATGCACCCACCCACACGCATCTCTCCGTTCGTTTGACCGGAGGCCACTCCCCACTGCACACGTGTACGTTAAACATAGGGGTCGAAAACAAAATCCAGTGATTAAACGAACAGAGAAAGACCGACGAAGATCTGAAATCGAACGAACGAAGGTAAGGCTGCTGAGAAGTTCTCTTTGTTTCATTGTGTATCTTTAATTTGGTTTTGATATTCATCGGTGGTTGTTGTTCTAATTGTGTTGATCGATGGGTTTTTTTTCTTTGGTTCTGTAGATTTGGGGTGTTTTGTCGTTGGATTGGTGTTTAAAACTTGGGGGCAGTCTCGACCGATTGGAGAGGGTGACAACAACCACCACTGTGGTGAAGCACCGGCTCAGGCTAATTGGAGTTAGGGGATTCAACTAGCCAACAGCCTGCTCACTGCAGTGTCTGATGACTCTTCAAGTCTTGATAAGCAGCAGGTTGTGGCAGATGACAGAGCAGTGAAGCCTGGTTCTGAGAAGCAAGGTAAGGTCAGGAGATCCAGAAACTGGAGAGTGAGGTTAATTTGGGTGGGGCAAATAATTGGGATTAATAATCCCAGTGTTCCTTTTACTCACTCTGTTGATTTTGGATGCAAGGGGGATTCAATCAGAGGTAGCTTGGTGGCCATTTCTGAGGAGCCTTTCAAGCAACCAAGACCTTCGAATCTGTTGAATATTTTTTAGGGTAAACTAAAATTAATTTAGCATGAGATTGAAAAATGTTTTTTAAAATTAGGGCGAACTTTACTTTTTGAAAAGTTGCGATAATATAACTTTTGTACTCTGAATTTGGTATGTCTCTGAATTTGGTATGTAGTTCTATATTGGTCCTTTTTTTATTCACTTTGATTTTTAAAGTTGAAAATAGTTATTCATTTAATTTCATTCTATTTATGATTGTGAAGGAAAAAAGGATTTTTGATCCTTGAACTTGACAAGTAGATTCACATTGGTTTTTGAATTTGACAATTAAGTTTATTTTACTAGTATTTTTTTGGACACTTTGGCACTTATATTGACAATTAGGTTCATTTTTATCCTTAAACTTGAAATTTTAAAAGTTTGATGATGTAGCATTTTGAGTTTGAAAATTAAAAAAATTTTAGATGATGTGGTACAATCTCAGTGTCATATTCAATGTTTTAATAATCGAACTTATGGTTAAACAAGTTAGACCTCTCTTCTCAATTTAACCAATTTGATTATCAAGCCAATAATAATTAATAAATAATTAAAAATTCATAAAAATTTAGAAAGGCAAGTGAAAAAATTTTACTTTTTTTAGATTTTTATGAATTTTTAATTATTGTTGATCCGGCGGTTGAACTGATTGAATTGGTATCGAGAATTGGTGATCTAACTTGTTCAACGATCAATTCAATTATTAAAACATTGAATATGACGCTCTGAGATCATACTACATTATCATCTAAACTTTTTATTTTTTAAGTGATAATGCGGCACAATCTTAGAGTGTTACATTATTAAATTTTTAAAATTTTCAAGTTCACGAATCAAAATAACATTAATTGTCAAGTTAAAGTACTAAAGTGATAAAAAAAAAAACTACAGATACTAAAGTGAACTTAATTGTGAAGTTTAAAAGTAAATGTAGGCGAAGTCCAAGGTGTCAAAAATACTTTGTAAAAGATAAAAGTTATAAATTCTGTTGTTGTTTTAATTAACTTGGGTTGAAATTCCAATCTTAAAACTTGGTTTGAAAAATATGTGATGATGATTGTTTTATTTTGAAATCACGATTTCACTCAATAATAAATGGAGCCTTATATATATATATATATATTGTTTAAATTATGTTTTGATATTATTGAAAACTATAATATGAAAAATAATATTATTGATTTGTTATACTCCAATCATCAAAATGTTAATTATCATCACGGATGGAACAACAATCTAACGTGATACGATATATAATCCTTTTAGATAATTTTTTTTCATTTCAAATTATACATTGAATATTTATTTATTTTTATAAAAGATTTGAGAAGACAAACGAGATAAACTTAATTTATTGTATTTTATAATTAAAGATTTTGTTGGAAAAATTGATATGAAAAACGTTTGTAAATTTAAAAAAAAAAAATCATAAAATGATATTTATAATAATAAATCTGATAAAATATAATACATATATTTCCGAGGGGAGAGTCTAAAAACGTAAATCTAGGATATCGAATTTTGCATAATGATGTACTGAATATGCTACTATTTCTTCCTTATTCTGCATAATGATGTAATGAATAATAAATGTTTTTTTTTCTCTTTGAGTGCGGATTGTTTTTATTTTTTAGGGTTTTTTATCAAAATAAATTTAAAACATATTAAAATATTTATTTTTTTAAATAAAATATTATTTTATTGGTTGCGCTTATGAGAAAGGCGCAACAGTTTTGTATTTTTTCCCCGAGCAGGTATATGACCCATGTAGAAATACGGGGGTAGGTTGCGCCTATTAGATAGGCACGACTAGTTGAGCCAACCTGACAAGCGTGACTAGTTGAGCCTATCTGACAGGTGCGGCTAGTGGGGCCCAGGCCTGCTTATTTTTTCCCTATATATACTCCCCCGAAAATCAAATGAGCAGAAACACAAAATTTAGCAAAACGAGAGTAAGAAGATAGGGAGAAGAAAGAAAGAAAGGAAAACAAAAAGAAGGATAAGGTATTTTAGTTTATTTATTTTTAAATAGGATATAGAGTTTTGTTAGTAATTTTATTATTTGAAAGTTATTTTGTTAGGTTATTAATTTTGTTAGCTTCTAAATGAAAAATTTTGTATTAAAAATTTTATGTAACTTTTTTGCTATTCGAAACTGTTTTGAGAACTTAAATTTTTTTTTAACAGATTTAGTATTGAAAATGGAGAATCAGTTTTTCGTATGCATTGATCTCGAGGGAGAAATTTTGACAACAACCGTGGGATGTATATTTGAATGTCGCAAACAAGTAGCAATGAGATTTAATAGAAATATCTCGTTTGATGATATAAAAGAAAAAAATTAGTGAAAAAATTTATAGACGTTGTGTAAAAAGGATCTCGAAACTTTTTTATAAGTTTCTAGTTTCGATGGATCCCATAAAATTCACCGAAATGGAACTTGTAGACGATGAAAACGTGGAGACAATGGTCGCTCTTTATTGTGGGACTCGGAGCAACCAAAATGCACTGATTCAGTTATTTGCTAAGTTAGCTGGTGTGGAGCCAACTGAAGATCCCACTCCATTAGGTGAAGAAGATTGAGCTAGCAATGTATGGTTGTTCCAATATAGTATGTTGATAGTCAATCAACTATACACGAGATCGACATTGACCTTAATGCTGCACCCGAAACTGATGTGGTTGGTGATGATGTATACCATAGTAATAATCTTTCTGATTACGAGGTCGATAATGATAGTGATCCTGATGTAGACGAGGTCCCTTATGATATTGACGACGAAGGCCTGAATGAGGATGGAAACGTTAATGTATCTTCAGTCAGAAATCAGATTCGTCGTATTGTGATACATAATAATCCTGGGCACACATGTCTCGGATAGACCCCAATGCGACGCATGCGACCAAATTTCCAGAGTATCCTGAAATACTGCCTGCTCACCAGATGGTCGTATCTTCCAATCCTGAGAAGTTGTTCATGGGACAAAGGCTCGAAAGAAGAAAGAGTGCATATTTGCCATTAAGCGGTACAACATGAATATACTAGTGGACTACAAAGTCGCCGTGTCTAAACCGATATTATATATTGGAGAGTGTTGGAGGTCGACGGGAGGCTGTAATTGGCGGATACAAGCTGCATTTATCCAGAAGTCGCAGATGTAAGAGATACGAAAATTTGTTGGGCCACACACATGCACTTCAACATGTATGAACGAAGATCATTTAAAACTTGATTCCAAAACTATCTGTACATACATCATGCCAATGGTGAAAGACATGTCGACCATTAAAGTTTCGGTGCTAATTTTCGAAATGTAAGCACGATTCCAGTATCGAGTATCATATCAAAAGGCATAGATAGCTAAACAGATAACACTGGAGCAATTGTAAGGATATTTCGATGCATCGTACAATGAGTTACAGAAATGGATAACCACTATGAGGGAGTACGTGCCGGAGACTGTCATTGAGTTGTAAACACGACCTTATTATTGCTCGGATGACCAACTACAACTGGAAAAAAGAATTTTCTAACGGATATTCTGGACGTTTGATTCATGCGTGCGTGTATTTCCCCACTGCAAACTGTTTGTGCAAGTAGATGAAACATGGCTATACGGTAAATATACACAGATCTTACTTCTTGCGGTTGTTCAAGACGGGAACAAGAACGTGCTTCCGATTGTGTTTGCCATCGTAGATAAGGAGAACATGGAGTCATGAGAATTCTTCCTCACAAACCTGTGGAGGTATGTTATTAGTAATGATAATATTTGCATCATCTCGGATAGAGGGAAAGGATTAATTGTCGCCATTAGGCGTTTCGGTGTGCCATGAATATCTGTTTATTGCATCCAGCACATCGCGGCTAACTTTCACCGAGATTATAAGAATGCAGACTGGCAGAGATAAGTTGTGAGAATGGGTAAAGAATAACATTATCTTTTCAATATATAACCTAATGTTTTAGGGCAAGACTGTAACTTATATTTTCTTATACATACACAGCGTATGAGTTAGATCTACACATTTTTTGATAAAGGATGACTCGACTTGAGAGTGACATAGAAGGTCAGATGAACACATCTTTCTGACAATGATTGGGTATCATGGAGCCGTGGTGATGAGCTCAAAGTTTTGACGAGAACTTTCGTTACGATCAAATAACCACAAACTTAGTGAAAGGAATCAACGCTGTATTATTGAAAACACGACATCGTCCGATTTCATCTACCTTATCGGCTATATTCTACAGGTTGGCTACCTTGATTCCAAGAATGGGTCAACAACAAGTCAACCAGATGGAGGCAGGACATGTATTTGTCAAAGATGTCAAGGATGCAATGGTTGCAAACCATCAGATGTCGAGGTCGATGAATGTAGAAGTATATTGACGATGTAATGAAATGTTTCATGTTACAGAGACCATCGGTCATCTACTCGGTATACTACCTAGGTCCTACGGAGTTGATCTCCGAAATAGATGGTGTGATTGCAGGAGGTTCCAGACACCCTCGAACGCACATTGCGTGTATGAGAGAACAAGTTCCCTATGCTTCCTAACCTATCTACTTGGGAGATTCCTCTGACGACCTTCGAGCTTGTCCTAGACAAAGGGTCGTGTAAGAACCCGAAAGGTCGTCCGCAATCATCCAGAATTCATAACAAAATGGACATTAGGGAGAAATCTAACGGAAAGCTATGTGGAGTATACAGATTAGTCGGTCATAATCGTAGTAAATGCCTGCTCCGAAACTACTGTTTGGACAATTGTCACGATCAGATAGAAATTGAAATGTTGTTCATTACATGTTGAGAGGATTGAATCTAAAATTTGTCTACAATTTGTTGCAGTTAATTTAATTTAACTTACAAAGTTAGTATAAAGTTTATTTATTTAAATTGAAAAAAAATCATAAAATTAACAAATAAAATGGCAAAAAAGTCATTACATAAATACAAAGTTGACTATTTAAATTGTAAAAAAAAATTAAATTGATAAATAAAATGCCAAAAAAATCATTACATAAATATGAAGTTATTTATATTATAAAACCCCTGAAATTGATGGTTTGATAGTGTGGTTCTAGGGGTAAATTTTTGTGGAGATCAAAGTTCACATTGAGGGCGATTACAACGATCAATGTTCTCTTCATCTATATGTGGGGTGTAGAAAACATAGACGAAAAATTATATGTCTCAAATACCATCGATGAACTTAAGCCGGGAGGAATAGAGTACGACGGTGGGTACGGTCGGGAGGAGTAGAGTACGGCAGTGAATACGGGTCGAAAAGAGCGGAGTACTGAGATAGATATGAGCCGGGATGATTGGAGTAATAAGGTTGTAGTGGGCTGAAAATATCAAAGTCTAGATGATATCCATGGCCTTAAGGGCTCGGGAAATAGTCATCCCCCCAAATCTGGATGATAAGAACAGCCCTAGAGTGTAGTTCCAGCTCTAACTTCGGCTTTGATCCATGATGCTGATCTAGAAAGGGTTACCCAATTCGTGTTGTATGCGGGAGGACTACCATTGACCGTCCACCAAACAGAAATGATTTCCCTATCTCACAATACCACTGTATGTACTCTAACAAGGACTATAGATCCAAAGCACGATCCATTTGAGGTACCCTCCTAACTGGTTGTTCCACATCGTAATATATTCCTCATGCACTTCTCTCCAATCATTTCCATGCTTCCCTCTCATGTTCATCCCATGGATCTACCTTAACCGTACTGGCAGTGTCGGGATATACTGTATGCAACTGAACTGCCAGAGTACTCAATCGCCATGATAGCAATCTACTATCTGAAAATTGATAACAGGTGCGCTAATGCACCATAAGTTTGAGTGGACGTGGGCAAACGAGGGAATAACCGCCATAATTTTTGGAACAGAATATGACATCTAAATAAACTACACAGTTAATAACATTGTTATATTAATGCGGGTTGAGTGAGATAAAATAATAAAATTAAGTTGATATTGGAAAAACTTACCCCCTCTCCAGCATGATTCTCGACCATCAGACAATATATCGGAACCGTGTATGACCTCCCGATACCCGAATTAGTGCTCCATCTACGAAAACAAACTATTAGAATAATATAATCTGAAAAAAGTCAACTAATTGTTATAACGAGTAAAAAATTATCACCTATTAACGAGTGGAAATATATATGATTAGTGACTAATGGATGCCAAGAATGGCATCCGGTAAAGTACCCACAACTGCAGCAGTATAAGGCATCCGCCTATTTCCATCGCAGAAGGATCTGTAGTCTGACAAAGTTCGCGATACAACATGGCTAACACTGCGAACCCCCAACTGTATGAACGAGTGTTATGCAAATTGGATAATAGGGGCAAGTACTTTAAGTGGACCGTACTGCTGTTTGCATCCGATATGAATACACCCCCTATAAGGTGTATAAAGTAAGCTCGAACGGTCTGCATCACCTCACATTCATTGGCAGTACTCGAAAAATACTCAAAATTGGCCTTTAGCCATGAAAACCTCAAACTGGCAAATTTTCCCTCACTTGGCGAGCGTCCAAGTAATACATAGCAAATGGTAGCCGGCTTAGAGATCGAACTTATGCACGTGACTGCATTCCCATCAATGGAGAACCCGAGCTGTAGTACAACATCCTCTAGAGTCGTATTCCCAACATGGCAAATGAAATGTATGGGTCTCCGGACGCTATCGCTTGACTAAAGCGGAAATCAAGTCGTATTGCAGATCAAAAGTCCGGATCAATGTCGCTGATCCGAACCCGGCTAACTTCAAGTACAGTACTAGGTGTTCATCTAACAGAAATGTAACACCTCTAACCCGTATCCGTCGCCAGAATAGGGTTACGAGGCATTACCGAAGTTTAAATAACATATTCAAATAAACCGATTCAATTACTATTCAATATACTATATTATCACATAATATTTATTTTCAGTTTTACCAAAAATATGCATAATTAATCCAACTAATACAATTCCTACTAAACATAGCTGTAAATTTATAATTTACTTTATAAACATACCAAAATCAAGTCATTACTAGCCATTCCAATGGCTAGATTACATTCATCCAATTCAACATCAACATAGGTACTAGTAGCCTATACATGCCATTATACCAAAATAAAATATCTTTATATACCAAAATGAGGGAGTTGATAGTGTGATGTGGCTCTGACCAATTTCTGACCTCCGAGCTCCTGAGCACTATAAAACAAGGGAAAAGGTAACAGGGTAAGCATGTTGTGCTTTAGAAAGATCATGTAACAAGAATTATACTTACCTAATATTTTCAATATAATACAACAAACATTCACACATCCATTTAAAGCATTATTACCCTAACATATACAAACTTAACATTCAAGTTTGTCCAATAATTTCTATGTATTAATAATATATACCATGATTGATGAGCTCATCAATACCATGATTTCCATTCTATTATTATTTTCTCATATTTATTCCGTTGAATTTATCGAAATTTCAATAGGTTTTTAGGGGTACACTTTACTGTACAAATTTGGGTCCGTCAATTCATATTCATGTGCGCACATTTCCATTTCAGAGAGCACACTCCCGCGAACCTCATCCTTCAGCAAGTTTACCAGTCCAGGCTAAATCCCCTATAATATAAACTCATAAAGTATTGTCGAGATATCCAGTCCAGGCTAAATCCCCTACAACGACAATCACTCTAATGAGCTTGAATCTGAATTACTAGTCTAGGCTAAATTTAGACCCTAATTCGGATTACCCGTCCGGGATAAATCCATTTTCCATATATTCTTCGGGAGGGCTATATCAGGGTAGGATCACCTGTCCGGGCTAGATCATTTTTACCGTCAATTCCTTTTTCAATGTTCCATCGAATTCCATTCCATTCAATCTGGATTTATTTTCCCTTTATATCGAGTATTATCAATATTTCATTAATTATCATGCATTGAACAGTCAAATCATATTTTCATCACATAACCACATATTTCAAGCATTTAAAAATACAATTCAAGTTACACGAACTTACTCGATACTTGTTCGTATACAAAAATCTACTAATCTCGAACTTTTTTCTTTCCTCGATCTAGCTTCGTATTTGAATTTTCTAAATCTAAACAAATAAATTTAATCATCAATTTAATACATTTCATATTCATTTAGACTCAATTTATACTTTAGGCAAAATTATTATTTTGCCCCTGAAGTTCGCTTTTATTCAATTTAATCCTTGAACATAAAACATGCAATTCAGCCATTTTTTTGATGTAAACTCATGCTAGCTGAATATTCATATATTTTTATCCTCACCATTCTACATCCTTCAGGTATATATATCATGCTCATATGTAACATTATCTATAATTCCACTATTATTTATAGTTCATTCAAAGCTGTCTACTTGAGTCATAATCATTAAATTATTTATATCTTGAGCTACAAAATTCTAAATTAAGAACAGCTTGATGTTTCTGAAACTAGACTCAAATATCTTTCTACCATAAAATTTCTAGAATTTTTGGTTTAGCCAATAAGTAAAGTAAAATCTTCAAACTTACCCCTGTTCTGCTGTGTGATAGCTTCGACATTTCTTTGCTAAAAATTAATTATCTCTTAGTACAGAATTTGGATGATGTTTTCATTTGTTTCCATTGAAAATAGACTCATTAAGAATTTAAACATATAAATTTTAGCCCCTAATTATTTTTTTACCATTTTTGATGATTTTCCAAAGTCAGAACAGGGGAACCCAAATTCACTCTGACCTTATCTCACAAAATTTATTATATCTCATGATTTACAATTCTATTGCTTATACTGTTTATTCTATAAGAAACTAGACTCAATAAGCTTTAATTCTATTTTTTTATCCTCTAATTCGATTTCCACAATTTTTGGTGATTTTTTAAAATTAGCCTACTGCTGCCGTCCAAAACTGTTTTAGTGCAAGATGTTGACTACCATTTTGCCCCTAAACTTTTAATAAATGACAATTTCATCCCTGCTCAATTAACCTCTCAATTGAGCTGATTTTTCTCAATTAACACTTTATTCTATCACTGTAAACTGCTTTATAATATTTGAAAATCAGAATTTCAGGACTAGACTTTAATTCCAAACTTTTTCACAATTAGGTCCTAAAAATCAATTTCAATTGAAATTACCTAATAAAACTATCTCATAAACAAATTAAGGCTTCAATTTCATGCTATTTCATCATAAACTTACAGCACTCAATCATGGTGACTTTCAATTTTATCCATGAAATCAAAAACTAATGAATTTAATAGTAGGACCTAGTTGTAAAAGTCTTAAAAACACAAAAATTACAAGAAAAAGGCAAGTATTAACTCACTTGATGCAAAAATTATGAAATATCAGCTTGAATAACCCTTTAAGATGTTTTTGGCTTATGAAAATGAAGAAAATATGAAGAGAATTCTAGATATTCCAATTTAGTCTCATTTTTATTTTAGTAAATTTTTTTATTTTCCCATTTTGCCCTTATTTCATCAATTCTCCTGGTTTTTCTCAACTTATGCCGCCAAAATATCTATTTTGGGCTTATTTGCATTTTAGGTCCCTCCTCATTTGACAATTGAGCTATTTAATCCTTCTAGTAACTTTTACACCCTTTTGAATTTAGTATTTTTTGTTTAGTTAACTACCCAAACGATAAAATTTTCTAACGAAATTTTGATACCACATTGCTAACACTCCATAAATACTTATAAAAATATTTTCGACCCAATTTTATGAGATTGAGGTCTTGATACCTCGTTTTTACCCAATTTTTTCAATAATTTCTTTCTCTAATTAACTATTAAATCGGTAAGATTTTTCTATCGATATTTTCATACGACTTTCCTATCATATTAATATTCATGTAATAATATTAAAATAAATTTTCTTTTTAAATCGAATTTGTGGTTACAAAACCACTGTTTCGATAACCCTGAATTTAAGGCATTCCTACTCTCCCCCCTTTAAGGATTTTCGTCCTTGAAAATCTTACCAGTAAAGAGGTTCGAGTATTGTTTCCTCATTGTCTCCTCCGGTTCCTATGTTGTTTCCTCTATTCCGTGCTTTTTCCATAACACTTTCACCAAATTTATCTTTTTGTTTCTGAGCTCTTTTGTTTCTCATGCCAAAATCTTAACCGGTTCTTCACTGTAAGTCATGTCAGGCTGAATTTCAACCTCGGTCGGTGAGAAGATATGTGAAGGATCTGAGCGATATCACCGTAGCATAGATACATGAAAGATATTATGAATTCTATCAAGTTTCGGCGATAATGCTAATCGATATGAAACTGGTCCACTCCGTTCTATAATCTCATATGGCCTGATGAATCGTGGACTCAATTTATGTAACACCCTCTTACCCGAGACCGTCGCCGGAGTCGAGCTTGAGGTGTTACCAAACTTGTTTCATCACTTTTTTAATTTTATAACAACTAATTTCATTTTCGTAGCAAACTATCTTTCTGCGTCATGGTCACTTAAAAAATCATATCTCGAGTTACGAAACTCAAAATCAATATCCGTAAATTTTCTCTGAAACTAGACTCATATATCTATCTACTAATTTTTTTCTAGAATTTTTGGCTGGGCCAATTAGTACAGTTTATTAGTTAAAGTTACCCCTGTTTCAGATCTCGACTGGACTGACCTCTACTTACTACGAACCACTTTTCTCTCTGTAAAAAATTCACATGAATATTATGTTTGTTTCTCTTAAAACTAGACTCAATAAGGATTCTAAACATATAAAGTACACCTCATAATTATTTTTGTACAATTTATGGTGAATTTTAAAAGTTGGAACAGGGGATCCAAAGATCACTCTAGCCCTGTTTCACTAAAACTCAAATATCTCATAACATATAGCTCCTTTACCTGTTTCGCTTCTTTCATATGAAAGTAGACACAATAAGCTTCCATTCCATATTTAATTCATCACCTAATTTGTTTTCTACTATTTTTAGTGATTTTTCAAACTCACATCACTGCTGTTACAACATTCTATTTTATGACAAATTTTCACTTTACTATGAAAATTCATGAACTATTATCACTTTGAACATACATGGTCTCATACATGATCTAAATTAACCCTTCCAAGGACTAATCATTATCAGGCATTTTCTAAATCCAACCACAACCATATCGCAAGATTAATTACACAACATGAGTATATTGCTATACATGCCATATAAACCAAAAGATAATAACCCAAAAACTACCGGAATAAGTCAGGATAGTGTGATTCCTCGTGATGATCCGATCCTCCGAATTCACGTTAATCTACAACACATGTCAAACACATTCAAGTAAGCTTATGAAAGCTTAGTAAGTTCATAGGCTTGGAAAGTAAACTTACCAAATTAATAAATCATTCACATAGTTTACATTTCACTACTATCTCCTGTCATTCACAAATCAAATCAATTTTACTTAGTATCATTCATTAATATCCATACTCGAAATTCATCCTTTTGGGCCCGTTTACCATTTATCACTTCTTCACAAATTAGGAACTATACGGAATTGAGTACATTGCCTTCTTTATACCATAGTAGAACTATGGATTTACACATAATCACATTTCCTTTTCCGAAGCCATAGCTCAGCCATGGTCTTACACGGATCACATATCATACCGAGGCCATATCCCGGATATGGTCTTACATGGGTCACATATCACTTTTCTCCGATGCCATAGCCCAGCTATGGTCTTATACGGAAATCACTTGGCACACTTCACCGATGCCATAGCCCAGCTATGGTCTTATACGGGAATCTCTTATCATTTGTTTCCGATGCCATAGCCCAGCTATGGTCTTATACAAAAATCACTTATCATTTGTTGCCATGGTCCAACCATGGTCTTTTTCCGTCAATTCATCACGTATCATGAGACAAAGGTACTCAATCCGATAGTTTCCTACAATTTCATGCTTTTACATTGTTTATAATCTTATCACATAATTTTGTCACATGCACATCATATAACACATTAAAAAATTCATAATATTAACAATGATCATTAAAATTTAGCCACATGAACTTACCTGGGCTAATTCACAAACATTGTAGAAATTCGGGAATTATTCGGTTATTTTCTCCTTTCCACGACTTGCTTCGATTTCTTGGTCTATAAATGCAAAATATTTTCACTCATTAGCATTTATTTTATTTCTATTTCACTTCATAATTTATGCTGTTCAACTTTCGAAATTGCACTTTTACCCCAAAATTTACAGTTTTTACAATTTAGTCCCTGCTCAATTCACCCATCAATTGAACTAACTTTTCTCAATTAACACTTTATTTTATCATTATAAACTATTTCACAACCTTTTATATTCTGAATTTCAACACCAACCTCTAATTCACAACTTTTTCACAATTAGGTCCTAAATACCATTTCCTATCAAAATCACTTAATAAAGCCACCTTAATATGAAATTAGAACTTAAATTTCATAATAATTCATCATAAACTTCCCTTAATCAGCTAGGGTAACTTCCAATTTCACCCACAAAATCACAAACTAATGAATTCTATAAGTGGACCTAGTTGTAAAAGTCATAAAAACATAAAAATTATCAAGAAAAAGCAAGAATCAAACTCACATGATGTAAAAATATGAAAAACCAGCTTTCTCCAGACCTTCTATGGCGTTTTGGCTGAGAAATATGAAGAGATCTCTAGATTTCTCAATTTTGTCCTTATTTTATATGTTAAAATTATAAAATTTCCAATTTTGCCCTTATTTCCCTTACTTTTCTGCTGATTTTCTTGCCCTTGCCGTCCAACCTATTCACTTTTAGGCTTAATTTCCCTTTAAATCCTCTTTCTTTTAACACTTAAGCTATTTAATCCTTCTAGCAAATTTTGCATTTATTACAATTCAGTCCTTTTTACTCAATTGACCATCAAAACCTTAAAATTTCTTAACGAAACTTTAATACTAACATACTAACACTCCATAAATATTTATAAAAATATTTATGGCTCGTTTTAATATCCTGAGGTCTCGATACCTCGTTTTCACTTCTCAATTATTTAATATTTATTTCTAAAACACTATTCACTATTTCAATTATTTCCCTAACTTCACATTTAACTTATACTCATTAAATTAATAATATTTTATACTAATTTTTCGGATTTAGTAATCTCGAATCACTGTTCCGACACCACTGAAATTTGGGCTGTTACAATTTACCTTTACGACCAAACCGGAGAACTTTCTTCTATGGTGACACTTTCAAGAATACCTTGTCACCAACTTGAAACTCAATCTCTTTTCGTTTCAGGTCGACATATGATTTCTAACGATCAGAGGTTGCTTTCAAGCTATCCCGGATCACTTTTACTTTTTCTTCAATTTCCCGAATCAAATCAACTCCATATATCTTTTTCTCACTGAGCTCTGTCCAATATAACGGAGTTCTACATCTTCGACCATACAGAGCCTCAAACGGTACCATTTTAATACTGGACTGATAACTGTTATTGTAAGAAAATTCAATCAAGGCAGATATCTTTCCCACTTACCTTCAAACTCTAGTATATAACATCGAAGCATATCTTCCAAAACTTGAACTACCCGTTCAGATTGGCCATCTGTTTGCGGATGAAATGCAATACTAAAATACAACTGAGTACCTGGAGCTTCTTGCAACTTGTCCCAAAAACGAGAGTAAATTAGGGATCTCTATCTGAGATAATAGAGACTGGTACCCATGTAATTTGAAAATCTCAGATATATATAGTTCAACCAATTTATCTAAAGAATAATCCATACGTACCAGAATAAAGTGTGTTGGCTTTGTCAATCGATCAAAAATTACCCAAATGGCATCTTTCTTCTTCGGAGATAGTGGCAACCCTGATACAAAGTCCATAGTGACTTGTTCCCATTTCCATTCCAGTATAGTAATTTACTGTAGTAACCCCGAAGGCACTTGATATTCAGTTTTTACTTGCTGACATATCAAAAATTTCGATACACACTTAGAAATGTCACATTTCATACCTGGCCACCAGTACATCTTTTTCAGATCATTATACATTTTACTACTTCCCGTATGTGCAAACATAATACCATTATGAGCCTCGTGTAGAATTTTCTGTATAAGCTCTGAATTCTGAGGTATACATACTTTGCCTCTAAATAATAAACAACCATCAGATCCAATTTGAAATTCAGAATCAGTACCCGTTTCACACTGTACTCATTTAGCCTGTAGCTTTTCATCATTCTTCTGGGCTTCACATATCTGCAATAGAAATGTCAGTTTAGCCTTCAACTCAGCTATAACTAAACCATCATCAGACAATGACAACCGAGTATTCATAGCTCATAAAACAAACAGAGATTTCTGGCTTAAAGCATCAGCAACAAATTTGGCATTACCCGAAAGGTAATCAATAACCGGATCATTATCTTTTATCAATTCAAGCCACCTGCGTTGTCTCAAATTCAAATCTTTTTGTGTCATAAGATATTTCAGACATTTATGATCGGTATAAATGTAACATTTCTCACCAAACAAATATTGCCGCCATATTTTTAGTGCAAACATAATAGTAGCTTATTCAAGATCATGTACCGAGTAATTTCTTTCATGTGGCTTGAGTTGTCTTGAAGCATAGGCTATTACTTTACCTTCTTGCGTCAAAACACAACCTAAACCGTTTAATAAAACATCACTATAAATAATAAATTCCTTACTCGGCTCAGGCTGCACTAGTACAAATGCTTTTGTCAACAAGTCTTTCAATCTATCAAAGCTTTACTGGCACTCATCAGTCCACTCAAACTTTATATATTTCTACAGTAGACGAGTCATCAGAGAAGCTATAATACAGAATCCTTGTACAAACCTCCGATAATATCCGGCTAAACCTAGAAAACTTCTAACTTCAGATATATTCTTTGGTGGACTCCAGTTGACAATAGCTAAAATTTTACTCGAGTCTACTCTGATGCCATCAGCATATACTATATGCCCGAGAAATCTAACCTCTTTAAGCCAGAATTCATATTTACTGAATTTAGCATAAAGCTATTTTTCTCACAGAATTTGCAATACAATTCTCAAATGATCTACATGCTCTTTTTCATCTCATGAATAAACCAGAATATCATCAATAAATACTACTACAAACCAATCCAAGTACGACCTGAATATCTTGTTCATCAGATCCATAAATATTGCAGGTGCATTGGTCAGGCCAAATGGCATAACCAGAAACTCATAATGCCTGTACCTAGTTCTAAAAGTTGTTTTTGATACATCTGATTCTTTTACCTGTAACTGATAATATCTAGATCGGAGATCAGTCTTTGAGGATATTGTGACACCTTTTAACTGATCAAATAAATCATCAATCCGGGGCAACGGGTACTATTTTTTATAGTAACTTTATTGAGTTGTCGATAATCAATACACAATCTCAAAGATCCATATTTCTTTTTTACAAATAGAACCGGAGCACCCCAAGGTGAATGACTCGGCTGGACAAAACCTCTGCCAACAAGTTATTGCAACTGTGTCTTCAGCTCCTTTAATTTTGTAGAAGCATTTGGTACAGAGTTATAAGAATCGGAGTAGTCACCGAAATCAGATCTATAGAAAATTCTACTTCACTTTCCAGTGGTAACCCTGGTAATTCCTATGGAAACACGTCGGAAAACTCGCTTACAACTGGCACTGCTTGAATCTTCAACTCAGATACCTTGGTGTCTAATACATAAGCAAGAAAAGTATCATATCCCTTTTTAACATACCTTTGAGCTGTCATAACTAAAAACACATTAGATAACCTCCCTATTTGATCAGATTTAACTCGAAGCAATTCACCATTCTGACATTTCAACACAATATATCTCTGTTTACAGTTTACCACTACATCATGCTGGGTTAAACAATCCATACCCAAAATCACATCATACTCTTCAAAAGGTAGCAATATCAAATCAGCTGGGAAACAATAACCTCTTACCATCAATGGACAATTTTTACAGATTTTATCCACCATTACTGTAACGACCCAAAATCCGTGGGCACCGGAAAAGTGTATTGTCGGGCCTCCGTCTTAGTAAATTAAATCCTTAAATAATTATTAGGAATAATTATGAGTCTAGTTGTGTGTCTAATTAGGTTTTTAATTAGGTGAAACTAGTTTAATTTAGAGTAATTAGTAAAAAGGACTAGATTGAGTAAAGGTTAAAAGTTTAATTCTAAAACCATAGAAAATAAAAAGGATCAAATGGGCAATTAAGCCACATTTGAAATGTTGAGGCGGCATATTTGTATTAAAATTTAAGATTTTATTTAAGTTATATTTAAATATTATATATAATTATTATAATTATTAATTAACATTATTGTTTTATATTAGATTATTATTATTAGTATTAAATAAATTAAATAATAGATAATTATATGGTAATAAAAATATACATGTGTAAAAATTTTATTGGTACATTTGTAATTTAAATACTTAATTACTTATAATTTAAGTAAAAAGATATTTGTTAATTAAATAATCAAATTATTAAAATTATGAGATTTTTTGTTTGAGAAACAAATTAAATAATGACAATGGTAATAAAATTATTGGTACAAATGTAAAAATAAATATGCATCCAAATGTAATATTAGTAATTGTTATTAAAATAGATATTTATTAAATTAATTATGTATAAAATATAGCATAAAAGAAATGAAACCAAAAAGAAACGAAAAAGAAGAAAAGAAGTTACAGAGAGCAATTGAAACAGGGGGAAAGAAAAGAAGGAAAAGAAAGAAAAGGGGAAAATAGGGTTTTTAAAGCTTGAAGTTAATTTAGTAAGTTAATTCAGTTTTTTTTAGTTAATTTTGATGTTTTAGAAGTCTTAAAACAAGTTCTTGATGAAATTAAGTTGTTAGTTTGGAAGTTCTTAGGTTTTTAAACAAAGTTCATGTTGAATAAAATGATGAAATAGGGGTTTAATTGAATGAAATTCAAGTTAGAATAGATATAAGGATTGAATTGCAAAGTAAGCTATAAGTTTTGTGTTTTAGGGACTAAATTGAGGAAAACTCAAAATTAAGAAAATATGTTGAAACTTTAATAGTTAAATTTGAGTTTGAATGAAATTTGAATAGAAATAAGGTGTGAATTGGTGTTATAAATTTGGTTATTGACATTTTACATCAAAACAGTTTTGGGAAGTAGCAATGGTCTAACTTTGAAAATTCACTAAAAATTGTAGGAATTTAATTAGAGGATGAATAAGATATGAAATTAAAGCTTATTGAGTCTAGTTTCTTATAGTAGAAACAGTGTAAGCAATGAATTTATGAATCAAGAGATATTTGAAATTTTGTAAGACTGGTTCAGGGTGATTTCGAGATACTCTGTTTTGATTTTGGAAAATCATTAAAAATTGTAAAAAAATTATTATGGAGTGTAATTTATATGTATGAACTCCTTAATGAATCTAGTTTCAAAATAAATAAAAAGAACCTTATTCGAGTTCTGTATAATGAGATAATTGATTTTTAGTAGAGAGAGGTCAGAACTGTCGAATGGAGTAACAGGGGAGTATTTAATGAATAAACTGTACTAATTGGCTAGACCAAAAATTCTGAAAATTTTATGGTGAGAAGATATATGAGTCTAGTTTCAAGGAAAATTTACGGATATTAATTTGGAGTTTCGTAGCTCAAGATATAAATAATTTAGTAACAATGACTCAAACAGATAGCTTAATAGTGAAATTATATATATCTTAAAAATGATTAAATTTGCATGTTTAGGTTCATGAATTAAATTGAATTGTGTTATATTGATGATTATAAATTATTATTATTTTCGTAGCTAACAATGAAAAAGAGGCATCGGTATCCAAAGGAAAAGAAAAGATCGTTGAGGAGTGAACGTGTATTCCGGGTTTGTATTACTTTAACTCAAACTATTTATTAAATGTATATTGAATTTTTGAATATGGAATAATTAAGATAAGGTAAGTATTATATTTGAAATTAAACATGAGTATGTGAGAAAATTTATTTATATATGAATTAAAGTAATAGATGTTAAATTGATTGAGTGTTGGAAATTTTTGTGGAAATGAAAGTGAAATTGGAAAAGTAAAAATAATACCCTTGTAACACCTTACACCCCTATCCGTCGCCGGAATAGGGTATTAAGGTATCACATATCTAAATACAACCTATCGAGGTTCATAGCTACACACTAGACATAGATTCATTGAGTTTTATAACCAAATGTATAACACTTGTAAATAGGTTCGGTCAGTACGTCATATCTCATTAAAAGCGTTTCATAAGCATGCTAGCAAATCTCTACCTTGTGGCTACTAACAATTTGGCTAAATCGAACATTTCAATAACCGATCACCATATTAGAAATTCATTGCATATGGGGTACTAACCAAATATCATGCCACAACATCGAATCATATGAGAATCATCCAAACACATATAGTCAAACTCGAAGACTAAGCAAGCCATTTTCGCATGGCTAGAAATATTTACAACTCAAAATGTAGTTTGATTCAACAGAAGGAGATTAGCCTATACATGCCATTGATCCAAAATAACAATCAAAGTACCAAAATAACAGCGATAGTGTAGGTGATAAAGGCTTCAATCCCCGAGTCCGTAGCTTCCAAAATGAGATCTATAAAACAGAGGAAACAAGGGAAACGGAGTAAGCATTACGATGCTTAGTAAGTTTTAAGCTATGACAACAGATAAAGCATCAAATTATAACATAGTTGTTCGTATCTTTTTTTTCCTCTTCTTTTAGGTAAGTCACCCCCTTTTTTTTTTCCAAACATATACATTCACATCACATACGAAAGTGGATAGCTTTCACTTATAGTAAGTTCACGTAAACATATACATGTCACAAAAATTCACATAACATTTCACATATGCCAATTGTACTTTGATCATATTAATAATCTCATTTCATGAACACATATGAAATCACATAATGACCTTAGTATTCGGTCCAAAAATCCAGCTTGCATATAAGCCAAGGGTACATACCTGTATAACTTAACACTTTCAGCGCAATTCATTAGCGATCGTTACCTTGAAGACCATTAGTCTTAGGCTTTACTCTCATCATCATCGAGATCTTTAGCTCGGGTAAACTCTATACATAGCCATCGGGTCTCTACCCCGGATATAATCTCTGCATATAGCCTTCGGGTCTTAACCCGGACATCATCTCTGCATATAGCCTTCGGGCCTTAACCCAGACGTAGTCTCCACATATAGTCAGCGGGACTTAATCCCGGATTCGCATCACAAATTCTCATACATATATATATATTCGCATGTGGCCAAGGTTCACATAGCAAGATTGCACTTGTAATTCAATCATTTCATGTGCATACAAACATATAACATGCTTCTCGCCTTTATATCATAAATATATATAATTCAAAACTTATACACGTATACTCTTCTTTTCTAGACTTTCGGCCCAATGATCAAACATACATAAGCAATGCATTTCCAATCTCAATTTCGGTCCTTTTCTCTATGAGCCATTCGGCTATATAGCAAACATGAATAATGTTTCTTTCTCAATGGGACATCATTCAAATATCAGCATGTATATCATGGCATTTTAACTTAAATACCGAATTCGATTACTCAAAACTTACCTTGAACTTTCCCGAGAAAGTACGAGTTGGCTATTCGACCACTTTAGCCTTCCCTTTATCCGAACTCGTCCCTCTATGCTCTTGAGCTAAATAAAACATTTAACTCTATTAATCCTTATTCAAGCATCTCAATGAATCATTTTCACTTAGTCAAATAATACGTGCATATTCTTCTCATTGCAAACACACACGCACATTCGGTCATTTCACATACATATCATAAGTCACAACAAGCTGATTTTCTGAGCAGCATTCAATAATTTACTCATAACTGGAGCTACGAAACTCCAAATGAAGTGTCGTTAATTTTGCATGAAAATAGACTCATTGATCTTTCATCCATGAAATTTTCATAATTTTTGGTTTGGCCAATCAATACCAGAATTTTCTTAAAGTTTCTCTATTTCACTGTTTGATTAAACTGACCACTCTATACTACGAACCGAATTTCTCCTTGTACAGAGTTCAAAATGTGTCCTGGCCAATTTCATTCGAATCTAGACTCATTAAGGAGTCTAGGCATATAAATTTTATCTTATAACAATTTCTATACAATTTATAGTGATTTTTCAAAAATAGAGCAGGGGACTTCGGAGTCAATCTGACACTGTCTCACTCTACTCTAAAAATCTATTTATGGGAAATTCCTTTGCTTGCAAGGTTTCTTTCATAAGAAACTAGACTCATTAAGCTTTAATTACACAATTTATTCAGCCTCTAATTCAACTCTCACAATTTATGGTGATTTTTCCAAAACACGTTACTGCTGCTGTACCAAGCAGATTTTATACCAAGTTCACTCTTTAGTGTTCTTATGCACATACTTAAAACATAGCATTTCCTAAGGCACCATTTAGAGTAGTCATTGACCTTAACATATATATACAAAATTCATATTCATTCCATCCACAATTAGATTTCTCCATATAACACAAACCAAGCCACTTATCAATTTGACACCCAAAAACATCCAAAAGCAACATCAAAGGCACATTCGGCCATTGCACAAACATACATTATAACAATTGAAACATCAAACATCAACCCCTCTTGCATTTTCCCATGGCCGAATATTCACCTTTGCAAGCTATGTCACTCAAAACATTTTATTAATCATGCACATATATTCCCTAATAGAAATTTTTAAAGTTACCAATCAAATCAATATCACCAAGTTAGCCGAATGCATGCATATACACATAATGCATTTAGCATCTTCATTTACCTTAGTTCATTTAACAAATTTACAACTAAATGCTCAAGTCCAAAATTGGCAATCATTGGCACAAAGATACACTAGCCGAATGCTATCTAACATATGAATCACAACCTCAACCATCTAAATTTACAATGGCCGAATGCCCCTTAAGAATCACCCAAAAACATAATATTAAACATATTCATTATTGCACATCTCAAACCCTCTAATAACAACTTGAAAACTCAATTACTTCATAGCTATTTTCAAACTTCATATTCGGCAATCATGGGCATATTCAAGCTCTTTAATTGATCCCTATTAACAATCAATTCACAAATGTGCATTTAACAAGCTCAAATTCACTTATTATCATATATCATCAAGACATCAACAACTCAATACTTGAAACCATAACCGAATGCTTCTTCAAATAAAATCATAAAAATTAACAAGCTTTAATAAGCTCATAAATTCAAAACAAGTCCCTTAACCAAAACTTGATATGGCCGAAT
This sequence comes from Gossypium stocksii, assembly GCA_020496765.1. NCBI lineage: Eukaryota > Viridiplantae > Streptophyta > Magnoliopsida > Malvales > Malvaceae > Gossypium > Gossypium stocksii. The sequence continues at coordinate 6,584,843 of CM035626.1, read as the reverse complement.
GTTACATCTTGCCTATCACACAAGGATTTCATATTTACCAAGCTCAAATTCCCTTTGTAATAATCTTCAAAACAAGGAAAATCTAACAAAACATCACCAAAGAAGACATGCATCCATGGCCGATTTTTCTATAGCACAACCAACTCAAATTTTATTCAAGACTAAGTAAATAACTTAGCATCCATCTTTAATTCACCAATTTCAAAAGCAAAAATCATGAACATACCTCTCAATTTGGCCAAGTGATGACCGAATCAACTAGGAAGAATTTTCACTTTCCTTTCCTTGAGGTTCGGCTATGGAGAAGAGAAAAAGATGAACATTTTTTTTTCTTTTACCAAAAATCCTTATTTTATTAGTTATATCATTTAAATTTTTATGACAACTAATTTCTTATTTCTATTATTATTAATTAGCAACAAACAAAGCACAAAATGACAAAGAAAGTCATCATTACCATCCACTAGCATAAAAAGGGGAATTTGACATGCAACTCCCTTATTTTGCATGCATATAATTATTAGTCATCACACATTTGTCTAGCATATTATCAAAGTTTACTACTAAGTCCCTTTTTGTAAAATTCAAATTTATAACTCTAAATTAACGCGCCAAACATGTCACACATGAATTAACACATATTATAGGCATCAAAATGAGTATTAAATATATTTTATGCCTCGGTTTTGTGGTCCCGAAACCACATTCCGACTAGGGTCGTTTTAAGGCTGTCACAACCCTATTAACTTGTCGGACTAGATTTGATACAAATGGCATGCCATTGGATTTGTGATGTGATGAGGAGATTTGTAGCTCGGCCGAGGAGATGATTCTGTTATTATATGCTTCGGTTTATCTGAAGAGGCATTCTATGCCTTACTGGTGTGTTTGGGAGGATATGATATACTGGTGTGTTTGGGAGGCTATATTATACTGGTGTGTTACGGAGAATTTTATTATTTTGGTGTGTTTGGGTTGGATATTCTGGTGTGTTTGGGTGGAATCCGTGTATCTGTCAGAGTCCGAGCCTTGTTAATAGGGTAAACAATTAAATTGAAAATTTAAAAATGAGATTGATTGTCTTGGCACTATTGAAAGTACGACAAAGACTGCATAAGATAAATTATGAATTGAATTAGTATGTGAAAAGTTTATGAAGTGATAATCAATTATATATAATTACTTTAAATGATTCATAAGCTTATGATTGATGTTTGTAAATTATTAATGTTAAATAGTTTGGTTTATAGTAATACCACTGAGTATGAAATACTCAGCGTACGGTTGTTTCCGTGCGCAGGTCATAGAGCTCAAGGTCAGGTTCAGCATCCAGAACGATCCCGACTCTAACACGAAGATTTTGGTGATGTATTTCTTCCTCTATACTAAGTGGCATGTACTAGGTGGAAGTATGTGAGTTATGTAATTATGCTATATGATTTTGAGTTGTAAATAATAGTTAAAATGTTTTGAATGATGAATGAAATACTAGTTATATAAATGGTAAAATTTGGTACTAAATTGGATAAAGAATGAAGTTATAAATTATTTCTTTATTTGTTATGATATTTGATTAAAGTATTGAACCAATGTTATGAGCTTGATTAGAAGTGTTTAATGTGTAAAATATTTGGTTGAACATTGGCATGGGTTTATTTTCGATTTGAAATTGCAAAGGGTTTTATGTAAAAATAAGCAGAAATGCTGTCAAAATTTTATAAAATAAAAAATAAAAATAAAAAAATTTCGGATTACTCGAATAAGTCTCGATCAAATTTTAATACATATTTTAGGCTTTAAGAGTCCAATATAGGGATTTAATAATTAAATTATACCATGAATATTATTTTATTTACGAATTATTTGTAAGTTGTCTGATATGTCCTGTAATACCTCGTAACCCTGTTCCGGCCACGGTTTAGGGTTAGGGGGTGTTACAATTACAGACTGGCCCAGGGGGTTCGAGACTTTAACCACAAACTTAGTAGGTTCAATAGATAAATTTTTAACACATGCAAGCTTTATACATATATATGAATGCGTAGAACCAGGGTCAATTAATGCAGTAATATCAATGTCAAGTAAAGAAAATGTACTAGTAATTACATCTGGTCCGGAGGCATCTTCTCTGACATGAATAACTTATGTCCTAGCAGGTGCTTGTGCCTCAGATCTGGCTGCAGTATCTTTTATAGTTCCTCGGCTACCACTGATATTTCCCGTAGATCGAGGTGGTCTACCCCTAGTAGCAGGAGTACTTGGCTTCGATGTCTGTTCAGTCTCTTTTTCACCTATTTCCGGATAGTCTCTAGGGAAATGATCGAAAGAGCCATATCTATAACAATTTGTAACCTAATCCCGTAAATTATTAACAAAATAAATAACTATAACAAAACACAAAACACTAACAATTTATAACCGAATCATAAACTACTAACAAAATAGCTACACAATTATTTTTTTTAAAAATTTACATTACTAAAAACTCACAGAACACATCAATTTATAATAAATTACTAACAAAATATCTAACAAAATAAGTTTACATTACTAAAAACTCACCAAATACTAAACTAAACACAACAATTTATAACATAATCCTAAATTACTAATAAATTAATTTTAAAACAATTAAAAACACAAAAATTTATAACATAATCCTAAATTACTAACAAATTAATTTTAAAATAATTATAAAAAAATTACATTCATACAAAAAAAATTAACCCAAAACCATAAACAATTTATAAATAATAAATAATAACAAAAAAAATTCACATCTTAATTAAACTCTTTAAATTATAAACAAAATTATTTACTAAAATAATACATTACCTTTTTTTTTTTTTTTTTCTTTCTTCTTCTTCTGTTTTTCTTTTCCTTTCTCTCCTTTCTTTCTCTCTTTTGGTGGCTCCCTCATCAACTTGGGGGACCATGCCTATAAGGTCCCCCATTTACTATTTTTTCCCTTGAAGGGACAATACTTATGTATGCAGGGAGGGCAGCAATAGAGGTACCACGCAGGGTGCAAGGGGGAATTAACGTGGCAGTTGTGCCTACCTGTCAGGCGCGACTTGTTTCAGGTATTTACCCGTATTTTGACTCTTTAATCGTATTTTTACCTGTATATAAATTAAATATTTTTAATAAAAATAAAATAATAATATATTATTAAACGAAAAAATATATTTTTTAATATAAAAAAAGGTTGCGCCTGTCAGATAAGCACGACCCAAAAAAAGTATACCATTTTGGTAAATAATCCAGCTGACAACCTATTTTGGTATTTAATTTTTTTTAATATATTTAGGTAAAAAACCCTATTTTCCACCTAACTATTGACAAGCCAAAGAGAAAATAAACCAACAACTTATAGTAAACATCGATATTTGTATATCACTATTATATGAAGTTTAGTCACTTGTAATATCTCGATTATGGGAAGTTAGAAATTTTTTTAGGTGTCGAGATTAAATTATAATTTTTACGATAATAAAAATATAATTTCACTATTTTAATAGCTTATATCTTTACAATTTTTAAATGATTAAATCAAATTTTTATTATTTAAAGGAGTCAAAAATATAATTTTATCTTTACTAATTTAAATTTTTAAAAATTTTAAAAAGCCTAATTTTTTTTTCTATTTTAAAGCACTTATCATTCCCCTAACTACGCTTCCAATATTGATATTAAATAATTTTAAAAGTTGAAATAAAACACGCTTGTAGAACATTTTCACTTGTTAAATATATGGTCTTACTTGATGCATTGTAACCATGGTACATTAAACAAAGCTCTAAACCAAGTAAGCATGCACAAAAAAAAAAAAAGTTAGATGAAATTTGTCATAATTCAAAAAAAAAAAAAAATTTATAGTATAAACAAGATCTATATAACATTTTCTTCGGTCATAACTCATTAGCCAAATATTCTCAAAACAAAAGAACTTTGAGTATTAAAAATAGAATAACATTTATTTCTATTTATAGAATTTTTCATTTTGAGTTTTATTGAGGGGAGGTCTCTCTCTGGATTGGTCTCCGACCTTCAAAGAAAGTATAGTTCTTAATATGTTTATAATTGATTTTAACCTTGGGGTTTTGTCTTTCAACCCCGCGAAGAGCCCTTGACGGGTTCACAAAGTTTAGTGGGAGTGCCTAGTCCACCAAGGAAATGTTTAAGCATTTTGACCTTGGTGGGGTTTGAACTAATGCCCTTAAAGAGTCTTAGTGGGTAAGAACACTATCACTTGGAACTAGATCCTAACAGAGTGAGTGATCCCTTAAGAAGGTGTGAGAGTTATACATTTAAGAGTTATACTTTTAAGAGAGTGAATCCTTATGAGGGTGCAATAGCTGGACCTTTAAGAGTTGTACCTTTAGGAGAGTAAACCCTTAGGATGGTGTGAGAATTGTATCTTTTAAGAGTTGTAGGGGAATAATCCTCTACGGGGTGCAAGACTTGTAAAATTGAGCAACAAATAATGAGTTGTCCTTCGAGATTATGCTTGTGGGCAATCGTTCGGAAATATACTTGAGGACGGTTCACCCTTAGAGGGTGAAAAGCCGTAAAGTTCAGCAATAAGTAATGAGCCATTGTCTTGAATTACACTTGTTGGTAACTGTTCAAGATTACGCTTGAGGACAGTTCACCCTTGGAGGACAAAGAGCCATAAAGTCGAGCAATAAGTAATGGTCAATTGTCCAAGGTTACACTCGTGGCAACCATTTAGAATTATACTTAAGGACGGTTCACCCTTGAAGGACGGAGAAGTGTAAAGTTGAGCAATAAGTAATAAACCACCATTCGAGATTACACTTATAAGGAATTATTTAAAATTACACTTGAGGACAACTTACCTTAAATGACAAAACACTATAAAGTTGAGTAATAAATAAAGATTCACCGTATAAGATAACACTAAATTTTATCGTTTTCAAATTGATTAAAAGTTTACGCCTCGTATTTGCAAGGGTACGAACCCATATTGGTGAGGGGTTCACAACCCCAAATTCGCCTTTTTTTTTTTATGCGTAATACAACTAGTAAGGGGTTTTATAACTGTCGAAACCATTCTTTTAAAATAGGTGGAATCGACTTTAAAATTTGAAAATAGAGTCGCCACCGACCTTTTTCAAGGTGCGATCGGATCACCTTAAATCATTTTAATAAAACATTTTGAGTTATTAAAACAATTAATTTTGGTCTACGATAATCGAAGAACGGGCTCGGGAGTCGGTTACGCACGAGGAAGGATTAGCACCCTCGATACGCCCAAAATTGGTACCTGGTTGATTAATTAGTGTCTTAATGCCGAATGTTTGAAAATTTGGAAGAATTTAAAATACGATCCCTTTTAAAAATATTTGAATATGTCGAAGTAAAAATCGAGACTTGCTTATTTCAAAGGAATGGGAATACCGAACCCAGTAAGTTAAGATGCAGCACCTCGATTTCTTGGAATTAAGCTCGCCTTTCTCACTTAAAAGGTTTATATATTTAAATCCCAAAAGGATATTTAATTATTTTTGAGTTGAGTGAAAAACCAGAACCCAGTAAGTTAGGGCTCGATCTTTCAAAACCTCAAAATATAAAATATTGCCTTGATTTTGAAATTCTTATCTCGAGGCAATGAACACCACGTTCAGTAAGTTAGAACGCAGCATTTCAAAGTCTCGAGAATAAAGTTTATTCAAAAGCGCACACATTTTGATTTTGAAAGCGACGCTAAATAGCTTGGGTTTAACGAGAGAAACCGGAACCTAGTAAGTTAAGGCTCGATTCTCTCGAAGTATCCCAATGTGAATGATATTTTTGAAAACCTTGGAATGGGGATTTTTACTAGAATAATATCAAATTCGACTTTTGTAGAAAACAAACATGGAATAGTAACATACAAAGCAAAAAAAAAAATAATTCATAATCAATATGTTTTATTAACATGTCATTATAACCAACGAATGCCAAATAATGCACAATATCCACAATTATAGCATGGCATCGTACGTAAATAATAATACTAACATTCGAAAGAACATAAATAAAGTTGAAAGAGATGAAAGACAAGTTAAAATAAATGAAATAAAAAACTTTTAACCAATAAAAATAAATAATTATAGAAAATGGTTTTGAGCCATAAGAATTTAAATAACGATTTAAATGAGCAATATATTATTTAAAATGAGGATAAGACTTTTAAAATGAAAAAAGTATATGTATATATAAATATGTATATACAAACATATAATATTTAAGATATTAATATAGAAAGTAAGTGAAATAATGGTAAACATATATAATACAAAAATATAATATACATAATATATATGGATACATAAAATATGTAAAATATTAAAATGTATATGTGTAATACACTAAAATATTTACATAAATAATGCTATAGTCTATACATACGTGAAATAGCATAAAAAATATACATAGCTATTAAAATGAAAATATATACTAAATATACAAGAATATAATATATATACATAATATATAAAATATGGCTTTAAAATATATAGATAATAATGATATTAAAATAATTAGAAGCATATAAAATATTGTATTAGGAATATACATATATGAAAAAACATAAAAAATACATATACTTATGAGAAATAAGGACATACATATTTAACATATAAGAATATAGTATATGTATATGTAAAACACGCAACTTTAAAGTAAGTATTATACATAATATAATATCAAAAACAAACTATATAAAGTAATGTGAAAGAACAAATACGAAATACATATAATAGATATAAAAGTAGTGTACATAACGTATAAAATATATATAGATGTAATATGTAAAATATATACCCTAGTATTAAAGACATCTACATAAAATAATAATATAAGAGAATACATTTAGCTATAATGTTAAGAAAAATACAGGTATATACAATATATATATACGCAATATGCAGCAAAAAATAATACATGTAACGTGTATATTAATGATAATAATAATATAACTATGTAGTCTAATTATTAAGATAACAAAAGATGAAATGAGGACCAAATTGAAAATAAAACCACATCTTAGGGCCGAATTTAAAATTTGGAAAACAGTCAATGGACCCAGGCAGTCACGGGCTCCCAGTACAGGGATCAAAACTGGAAATAGTCCAGCCCTCAAGGTGCTGCGTTTCGAAGTGGGCCAAATCGCATAGGGGATTAAATTAAAGGGGCGAATTCGGAAGGAAAATAAAACATAGAAGGACCCAATCAGAAACCGTTGCCAGCTTGAAGGATCAAAGGTGTAAATACACCATCCAACGCTAAAACGTGCGGGTCTACCCATCCCCGGGTCAGGTCACACGGGTTTAGATGCCATACGGCACCGTTTTAAGGCCACTAAATTAGGTCCTAAACGGTGCCGTTTTAGGTGGCCCCTAAGGGTTTAGAAGGAACCCTAAACTTAAGGTTATCAGATTATTCCCACAGCAGCCGAAAAAGAAAGATAGAAAAAAGAAAAAAGGAAAAAGGGGTTCCGGTGGTTTCCTCCCGAGCCACCGCGACAGAGCCAAAACCAAGAAGCCCTCCGACCACCTTGCACCTTTAAATCGGTGCTGGGTTCGTCGCGTAGGGTTAGCCTGGCTCCGATCGGGATAGACGCTCACGGGGTTGGGCTATTTCGAACCCCCGAAACCGAATCCAACTCCGATTGTGACGGAGCGAACAGCGGTACGGTGGTCCTCTCGCGAAGGTAAGGTCCTCTCTCCCTAATGCAATAGATGATGATGAAATGGGAAAGTAAAAACAGTAAGACGAAACAACAGAGAAAATTTCACCTTCAAGAAAAACTCGAATCTTTTTATTTCCTTTTTTTTTTTGTTTACAAGCGTATGTGGTTTTCTTGTTATAGTGAATATTTTGATTCTGAAATCTCAGATGAGAAAAACAAAAAAGGGAAGAGAGCTTTTTCTTTCGTTTTCAATGGCTTTTTATAGCCGAGTGACAAACATTGCTATCTTTTGTTATGTTCTTGCTATTTTTTCTCTTTTCTCTGCTCAACTTTGCAGGTGACGGCCCCAATTAATGTGGTGGGACGGGGCTGAGTGACGGTAGCAGTCTTCTGGTAGCGGCTTCAGAGGGTGGTGCGCTCGAGGAGATGTGCGTGAAGGGACGCGTGATGCTGCTGGAGCTAGGGGCTAGGGTTTCTGGGTCCCGAATCTGCCCAGGCCATTTGGGCCAGTTTTAGCATTGGGCCAGCAGATTTCGGTTTTGGGCTAAACGGGTCTGGGACTAAATTAGTTTAGGTGGGTTGGTTCTAGGCTACCGGGTATGATTTTTAAGAATGGGTCTGAAACTTTGGGCTAAGGGCCTGTTAGGGATATTGGGCTTAATTTGTAAATGGACATTGGACCTTTATTTGGTTTTGATTTTTTTGGTTTTTTTTTTATTTTTATTATTTATTTCGTATTTGTTTTGGGCCCGGGCAAAATGGCCCTATTACAATAACCTCTTGTTCACGAGGGTGTACATATACTACTTTTTTTCATATATAAAATTGGGAGGGGAGTAACCCTTATTTTTCAAAACGGTGAGGGGTATATAATTGACCAATAAAGCCACGATCAAAGAATTGTGAAATCTTTTTATATAGATGGTCATTGAAGCCATGACCAACAATCTCGTCGGAAATTCTGGTGTACAATATTATGAGTTTTTGAAATGGATTTCGTTCAAATAAATCATTTTAATTGATTTTAGAGATTAAAGGTAGATTAATATTCACCGTATAAATTATTAATGTAAGATTTCAATAAAATGTAAAAAAACTTGAAGCAATTCACATTTGTAAAGCGAAAAACCAGTAGTAATTGAGATGAGAGGGAGAAGTAGTCAAGAGCTTCCATAGAGGTGGAAGAAGGGCTCCAAACATTGTGTATGGTGGTTGGCCAGATTGAGGAGTAAAAAAGAAGAAGAAACCCCTTACCCTAATAATAAGAAATGTATATAAAAGAGGGTGATAAAATATTTATGTATAAAGAATATCAATAAATGTGAAATGATATATTGTAAGAGATTAAAATCAACGTTTATTAATTTGTATAAAAAATAATACAAAACTAAATATAGTATTTATTAACTTGGTTTTGAATAATATTTTTTTGAATTTGATTAGATCGATTGATTGGACTAAAACTAAATGGGGTCTCAGTCTAATTTGAAAAATTAAACTCATAAATCAATATAAATTAATTGAATCTAAGTCAAAAAAAACCATTGACATGGAGATTTACCCATTTTCTCTATTTTTTTAAAAATATTTTATATTTTTACTGATTTATTTAATTAAATAGATATATCAATTATATCCTCGAGATGATTGTAATTTAACCGCTCGGTTTTGAAAAACTTTGGTTTTATTATTTTACATAGATTTAAAATAAATAAAAAACTAAAATAAAAGCCAGACAGAGAGAGAGAAAGAAAAAAACCGTAGCGTATTTGAAAAAGAGAAACCAAAAATTGGGTGAGACAAAATTTGGAAAATACACATAAAGTCAGGAAGCTGAGTGGGAAGGTGTCTGTTTGGTTGCCTGCTGGTGAGTGCGATGATGGAGAAAGGCAAAGAGCCCGCCGCACCCAACGAGGATGGCGAAGTTGGTAAGACCGAGAGCGAGGAGATTCAGGAAGCCTTAGAAATTGTCCTCTTTCAAGTCTCTGAATGTTATGTTTATTTGGTCAGTCCCCCATTTCCTCTCTTTACTCTTTATGCATCATACGAATCTCTCGATCTGTTGCACGTCAACTTTGAATTTCTACTGTTTTTCCTCGGATCAAACTCAATTCGTTCAATTCTAGCTGAATTCTCTTTAGTTTGGTAGTGGATCAAGATTCAGATTCAATGGTTAGAATTATTAGATTGCTAGTTATACCTTTTCAAAGTGGACTTCAATTTTGCAACGAGCAACGTAAACAATTACTTAATGGAACTCTAGACACAGTTATTGTAAATTGAGGTGGGGCTTCTAAGCGGTTGAATTGTCTATGCTCAATTTTAATGTAAATTGAGATGGATAGTTTTTATTTAGGATATTTTAGGTTTGGCACATTTTTTATATAAAAAGTAAATAAGCGGATTGGACCATTGTTTGCTTTGGTAAATGGATTTTACTTGCGTCTTCAAGATAGACTTTTGCCTCACATCATGAATGTCTAAAACCAGGGGTTCAAAAATGTTTCCTTCAAATATGGTATGGTAGGGATCCATTTAAATTATTCAGCAGTCTTTTTCATTTGCTTAATCAATTTGTTTTGCAGGTAGTCGTCTTTCTTGATCGTTATTTTTTTATGATTTAAGCAAAACTGTCTGAAGCTGATAACTTTACCTTGCATGAATTTATGATACTGAGATGAAATCCTATACCAACCTGATTATAACACGATCTCTGCTACAAGCATTTGGGTGTTTGGTCTGTTAAGGTGTGTGTATTCCCCAATTGAAAAAGCTGGCATGTTGTGAATCCCTCGTCCTGAAATGGTACCTTGATAGAATAAAAAAAAGAAAAAACTGATCTTGGTGCCAGTTTGTAGAAAATAAGTCCTAGATCATGAGTAAACCACAGTAGAGATCTAATTTCACTTTACCACCCTTGAGATATTGGACTAAACATCACCAATCTAAACTCAAAGAACTGGTTAGAGATATCGGAAGATAATTTCATCTGAAAAACAATTTTATGTAATCCAATGTTCTCCAGGAATCGCACTCCAGGCATAGTTAATTTTTGAAATAGAAGTACTGTAACAATTATGAGTGACAGTCTGATCAAATAGTAATGTACAACTCTATTCTAGAAATAGAGTGTGTGAACAATGTTTAGGAAACCAATAAATGCCAATTAGGAACCCTCTAGGAAGCTCCAATTGCTGAACAACTTGAATCATTAAAAACTTGACTTAACTAGCTTTCCAACCATGTATGATTTACGCTTTTTGATCTTTAGATTAGTGCCAATTACACTTGATCATAACACAATTCTAAAATTACTGCCACTCCAATTTTTGTAATGAATAAGTCTTATCAAGATTGTATATTCAAAATGGAAAGCTAGACTTGAACTGTCTCAAGCGTCACTGTAAATAATCTGATAAGAATGCTTTTCTTTGGTGATTTGATATTTTGCCAAATCTCAATCTATGTTTGCATTTTGTGCCAACACTATGACAATGTTTCATGTTTCTCGATCACTGAACTGTCCAAGGAGCGCTAGTTCTTAAAGAGTCTAGAAATTGGTATTTGACTACCAATCCTGCATGTTTGCATGTTTCTCGATCAAATGCAAAATATCGTGTCGTTTAAGTCTGCTCGTTCCCTCCTCAAACTTGTAGAATGTGTCTAAGTCCTTGTTGCACTCATACTGCTTGTTCTTAGGGGACTAGAAATGGATATATGTATTTGTGCGCATGTGTGTGTGTGTCTTTATCTGTGTCTGCATGCAGAGATAGAGGGAGGGAGGGAGTTATTATCGGTGAATTCCAAGAATCTTTTCTCTGTGTATGATGCAATTGACCTTTGGTTGTTACTTCTAAGGAAACCTAGGTTGAAGCAAGGGGATTGCTTTACGTGTAAATATATGTTCTTTATTTATTATCTCCATTTCCTCAAGTTTTCATATCAGAATACAACCACAAATTCTAATCACCTAGGTGTCCTACTTTAGTGAAATCCAATCTTGTGATATTTTCCCACTTTTATTCTCTTTCCCTTCTGTTCTTGCTATGCTATCTAGCTAATTCAACACATTACTTCTGCAGATACCTCCAAGGAAAACTGCTGCATCTTACAGGTAGTTGTCCTACTTGTCAAGATATGATACCCAGTATGCTAGAGAAAAAAAACGTGAATGATATCGTTTGTATTATACTGTGTTTACCATGTTCTATTCACAATGATGTTGAAAACCTTACCTATCATTCTTTCTCTATTTGGGTGACTGCAATTCGCTTCCATTTGTGTAACCTGCATTGTCAATAATAGGAACTGTTAAGTTTGTCATCATGTTAGGTGAACCTTTGTTCATTTCTTTTTTTTTTTTTTTTTTCTATCTTGGTGTTAACTTGCATAAAATCAGCCATATTGCTGAAAAGAAAAAATCATCATGTAATAAACAGATAGAGATATCTATAACATTTTGCCCCAAATTTTGAAACTAAATTTATTTCTCCATGAAAAGAATTGTTTTTAATAGCTAAGAAGCTGTAGGATAATGGAAAAGTCATTCACTGCCCAAACCCGATGAATAGATTTCTCCTTAACCTTCAAGAAGGAGCGTGCGTAAAATATCTGATCAGGGCAGCACTACAGTGTATGCAATACTTTCAACAATTAGGTTATGTGCTGAGTTTATTGCGGCTGTTAGATCAGTTAACAATGATTAAGATTTTCTTGCTGGGGTAGATATAGATATTTGTTCTTAAATTTATTTCAGGGCTGATGAATGGAATGTCAACAAATGGGCATGGGAGGGAACTTTGAAAGTCATTAGCAAGGGAGAAGAATGCATTATCAGGCTTGAAGACAAGAATACAGGTAAACTTGGTTTTGTGCTTGGTAGGGTAATATGTATTTTGTTATCTTTTTTATTAGATGATTGTTTAGTGTTAGAACTCACTCTTCTTCATAGGTGAATTGTATGCTCGAGCATTTCTGAGAGATGGAGAGCCACATCCAGTGGAATCTGTAATCGATAGCAGTAGGTATGTACAAATAAGTATACGTTAGATTTTGATGTGTGTGCAGAGTTATATTGCTTTAGTTTTGATGCAACCCATTATCTCAAATGTGTGTTCTGCAGATATTTTGTTCTTCGGATTGAGGAGAATATTGGTAATTTTTGCTTTCTCCTCTTTTAAATTTACTTTTAATTATGAATTCAATTTAAAATTTTCCTGTCAGTCCTTTTCTTGTTAATGTTTTCTTGCAATTGTTGTATATAAAATTCTTGCCAGTCTGAGACGTGCATATATTCCTTGATTATATTCTGCCTTTCTGATGCTGTAAAGTTTTAAGTTAAAATAATTAACAGAAGAAGCACTTTGGAATCAATTAGAAACTTTGGTGGAAACACGCCATAACGTTTCCCTCTGAGCAATTAGGAACTTTTCTGGAGTTGCACCTCAAATTTTTTGGGTTCTCGGTACTACTCAGGGCTAGCTTGGCAATGCTTTTGAAAAGTGCTTTTGAAAAGTGTTGTGTAAAAGTACTTTTAAAAAGTGCTTTTGAAAAGTCTGGTTTAAAATTTGAGTGTTTAGCATTGCTGTCAAAAAGTGCTTTTGAGAAATAAAATGTCCATTTTGGACATGTTGTTATCAAGTAATAAATATGCATTTAAATAATATTTACATTATTTAATATTATTATATTTTAGTAAAAATATAAAAAAATTTATTATAACTTGTTAATATTTTAATATATGAAATATAAATTTTAAATATTTTTAAGCAATAAATATTAACTATTTATAAAATTTAATTAGAATATATAAACTATATTTTAAATATTTAAATATAACAATTAAATATTTGTAGTTAGTATTTTATATTTTTAATTAATGTTTTTAACACATTTGCAATTAAGCACCAAGAAAAAATAAGAAATTACTATGTTATTGGAGGGGTAAAAAAGTAATTAAGCACTAAAAATGCTTTTGGGAGAAGAAAAGCTAAAAATTTCAGTCAAAAGCAGCTTGTTCTGCACAGCTTTTCTTCCAGAAGTGTTTTTAGAGCCAAAAGTACTTTTTTTAAGCAATGACGAACGGGCCCTTAGAATAATACGGCTGAATGCAAGCTTACTAAAAAAGCAAAATCAAAACTGTTATATAGGAGTCATATGGACGTTAATTCTTAGATGCTTACTACTGAGGTACTAGCTAGAGTCCATCATTAACTATTCTTATGATGAAGCAATAGAGTACAGAATTCCTTAGGGGTGTTGTAATCAAAGTAGTTACTTGAAAAAGGGCTGTATTTATGCCTTTAACTCCTTTCCTATTCGGAGCATCCCTTATGGTATCAAGTTATCTTCTGCATTTAGCATCTAGGAAGATCAAACATTTCCATTTTTATGTAAGATGGAAGAATCTATCTTTTGTAATGCAGCATCCTAAAGAACGAAGAAATAGCTTTCATGTGATACTAGCTTTGCTTGATGTTGTCTTTGAGCTATGGTTACCCCGTCTAGTTCTTGTAATCTTTATAGTCTGATTATGTTCTGTGACTTATTCTTCTGCTCAGTTTATGTGGAGTATAACTGTCTCAATATACCCATGTACCCAAAACCTTTTTAACGTCTGTTCCGTTGTAATAGTATATATCACCGTGTGGTTGTGTCATTAAACCAGTTGCCACAACTGGTTTGTGTTAAATGTCATAACATTGCGATTCCCTTTTTAAATGTTCAAGTATCTCTGAGGATGATGATCGATGTGCTTTGCTTATTTGCCATTGTATTTAGTTTTTAAACTCTATATTTATTACTTCAGAAGTGATGCAGGTGGTCGCCTTCGGCATGCTTTCATTGGCATTGGGTTTCGAGAGAGAACAGAGGCTTATGATTTCCAAGCGGCCCTGCATGACCATATGAAGTATGCTCTCATATTTGTGCAGTATTATTTCATTTGCTTTCCTATTCTGTGATTTTTAAGTTCATGCTGCTTCGTTTTTTCAAAGAATATGAATGAATACTGCACTAATAACTTTAAATCGTATTGAAGATACTTGAACAAAAAGAAAACTGCGGAAGAGATGGAGCAGCAATTCCAGAAATCTTCCTCAGTTGATTACAGTTTAAAGGAGGGGGAGACCATTGTACTTCAATTAAAAAATGTGTGCCATTTTACATCTTTTTAATACAATATAACAACAGCATTCATATTCAAGTACTTTCTAAAAGGTTTTCTCCCTTATTGATGCCAAATGCTCAGAAAGGTGGTTCTACTCTGAAGTCAAAAGCTGCCGAGCTGGGCATTGACAAGCTGTCTTTGGCTGACAAAGGCAACCAGAAAGAGCCCATCCTTAGCATCAAACCACCACCTCCCCCACCAACACCGCTTTCACCTGTAGCTAGCGCTCTTAAGTCACCCCAGCCACATCCACCAGCACAACTTTCACCTGTAGAAACGACTGGGAATTCTCCAACAAGCTCACCCCCGGATCTCCAGTTAGACGGAACTTCAGAAAAGAAGGCTTCGAAGTTCGAGAAAGAGCATAGAGATGAACAACAATGTGGTGAAAGTCAGAACACAGAAGACATAGAGGATGATGATTTTGGGGATTTTCAAGCGGCAGGGTAGAGGCTTGCAGTAAGGGTGTTATGTTTGTAATGGGAATATGCAAATGTTTTGTTTGTATTTTTATGGTGATGGTTGGAATTAGGTCCTACTGTTAAATTTACCATTCCTCCGGTAATTACTCCTTTAGTAGACCATATACTTGGAACATACACGACATGAGAATCATCTAAAATTGGCTTTCGTTTTTATTTTATTTTTTTATATATATAATAAACATGACTTTTCATTCTCAATAAGACTTTATACAAAAATCTTTACACACCTTTCTTCGTGGGTGCCAAGGTAATCTACTATCTCTAATGTTTTACCTAATTTTAATATAGTAACTGCTATTTCACTAGTCGTCGTCTCCATCGCCGCTTTCTTCCAGTCCCTTCTTTACCTAATCTAATTCCTTCTATAGTAATAATAATAAATAATTTCTAGTGTGACAAATCAATTTAATATCAATTTAATCGTTAACAAAATATTTAAAAAATTAAATTTTAAGCCATTAATAAATATTAGGTATGACGTCAAATTAAGTGTTGAATGTCTAGATCTTTCATTTTTATTTTTTAATTAAATTTAAGTGTAAATATTGTATTAATATATCTTTAATAAAAGTATTCAAAGAACACAAAGGAATATTATTGTTGGTCCTCAAAAAATCAAGAGTTTATCATCCCTCCCAATCTGTCGTATGTAGTAATGATGAATCAAATTGATTTAAAGTTTCACAATGTGAGGAGAGGAAGGAAGAGCAAAGCTTTCTTAAGGCTACGGAAATCTGTGCCGCTAATTGGAGCATTCAAGCAGGTGACATGTAGTTAAACTTTGACTGCCACCTCAACTCATTTGGAGAGCCTCAACACGTGTGAGCTGCAAATGCGATGAAAGGCATAAATTGTTTCAAACGGATAAGAGAATAAGATGACTCACCTCTCCCATTATTATAATCACAACATGTGTCCCTACCCTCCAACTCAGCCGACTACGTGTCTGCTCCCATGCACAAACCTCCGTCTTCTCCAACATCCCCCCCTTCCACTTATTTTAACACCACCTCCATGTTTCATTCTCTCAACTCAACATCAATACTGTTCCACTTACTAGAAACAAAGCAAGCAAAATCCAAAATCAGTGAGATATGGCGTCAGAACAACTTAGTCGTAGAGAAAACACCACATCCGAGAGAGACATTCATTTGGAGGAGAACAGAGTCCCTAAGATGGCTACTCATTTCGAATCTCTGGCCGAGAAATCCAGGCAGTCCGATGTGGGTGCTGCTGCTGCCAAGCACAATCCTATTCATGGTGAGCGCCATGAATTTCACTCCCTTGAAGGGAAAGTCGGTGACGTGAATGTTTCCGCTACCATAATCGCCAAAACGGAAGCAGGTGATCAGGCCAGAGAAGGAAGAGGGAAACAGCTTCAGGAGAGGAAGGGAGAACCTTATGCGATAGGGAAATTCCAAGTGACTGCTCCTGGAGCTGGAGCTGGAGCTGGACAGGAGAGAGGTACTTCAATGGCGTCTAAGGCCGAACACGAGAGTGATAAAGAGAAAGGACGACGGAGTTATGCTCCTGGAGCTGGACAGGAGAGAGGTACTTCAGTGGCGTCTAAGGCCGAACACGAGAGTGATAAAGAGAAAGGACGACGGAGTTATGCTGCTGCTGCTGGACATCGACAAGAGAGAGGTGCTCCAATGGAGTCCAAAGGCAGCAAAGACGAGAGTGATAAAGAGCAAGGACCTCGCACTCAGATGGCTAGTAGCCAAGAAAGGGTTAATAAGGGAGCTCAAAAAGAGGGTGGTGAGAAACAAGAGCAGTTATCTGTAGAGGAGATATCTAAGCTCAGAGCATCAGCTCAACAGAATTCAATGGAGACCCTAAGGGCTGCCGAAGAACGGTATAACCAGGCCAAGGAATCGGCTGCCCAAGCGCTTAATACCGCCGCTGATTATACCAAAGAAAAGGGCCAGCAAGCCAAGGAAACCGCCGTTCAAAGCGCTCAGTACGCCACAGAGAAAGGAGGACAAGCAAAGGACACCATCATTGAAGGTGCAAAAAGGACTACACAATACATTGCAGAGAAAGGAACCCAGACAAAAGACACTGCAGCTGAAACCCTAGCAAGTGCCGGCAACTACACAGCGCCCAGAGTAGAACAGGCGAAAGACTATGCCTTGCAAACGGCAGTGAAAGCCAAAGACACCGCAGTTGATGTCAGCAAAAACATTGCGAGTTATGCTGGGGAAAAAGCAGTGGTGACCAAGGATGTGACGGTAGAGAAAAGCAAGGAGGCCGCTGAATTAGCGGGAAAAGTGGCTGTCGATGTGAAGGACAAGGCCGTCGTAGCTGGATGGAGTGCGGCACACTATACCACTGAGAAAGCAGTGGAAGGAACAAAGGTGGCGGCGAGGATGGTGGAGGGAGCAGCGGAGTATGCTGGTAAAAAATCAATGGAGCTTGCTGCCAAGCCAATAAGGGCAGCCAAGGATGCTGCTTCAGCTGCTGGCGAGACTCTGAAAGAGTATACCGCCAGGAAAAAGGAAGAGGCAGCGAGAGAATTAGAAGCTAAGAGAGCTGCTGAAACACAGGTGTTTAACCATTTATGATCCTCTTATCATCCTTCCCTACGTAAATTTCAATTATTTCGACATTAATGAATTCTATTATTATTGTTTCAAAGGGTGATATCAGTAGTTACCGAGAAGAAGAAACCCAAGAAAGATCGAGCGAGAGCCAACAACAAATGGAGGATTTGGCCAGAAAACCGAAAGAGAAATTCGAGGAAACTGCAAAGCCAATTGGAAATGCCCTGAAGCAAACCTTTCAGGGGTCATCAGAGCCTAACAAAACCGGTGAATTAACACAGGTTTATATTTCTGCAAATCAAATCCAAACAACCCCAGTTTCTTTTCACTTTTATTTATGAAAATATGTTTTTCTGCTGACATGACGGATTGCGATTTGAATATTTTGAGGAGACTGAGAAGAGAAGCCAGGTTGAAGAAGAGAGAATCAAAAGAGTGCCGATGGAGGGCGTAGAGAGAAGAACGGAGAGTGGGGCAGAGAAAACAGTTGAGGGTTCAGGCGTTAGAGAAGAGGAGGAGGAAAACCAAACAGGTGTATTGGGAGCCATTGCTGAAACCATAGTGGAAATTGCCCAAAACACCAAGGACCTTGTTATCGGACCCGAGGACCAACCCAATACTCAGAGCACCAACCTTCGTGACTGACGATAATAAGCACCCAGCACGCCACAACATATATACATATATGATGTGATTGGCTTAGAGATTATGTTTATTTGCTAGTCTTTTAAATAAATAGGAATTCTAAATTCCGACTGCTGTTCTCCCTTCTGTTGGTTTAATGACACGTGTATCTTATTACATAAAAAAGTTCCTCTTCTTTGTGCACGTGGATAATTTATATTTCAATGCTATAATTTCTGCAATCATAATAAGTAATTACCAGATTATGAATTCTGAAGATATATCTGCTTTGTTTTAGTACAACAACTTGTCGATATAATAAATATATATATAAAAAAGAATAATGGACATAAAAATACTGAAATGAAGATAAAATAACAACTTCAAATAATATTGCAACACGTGTCGGCATTGAAGAAATTAAGAACTATAGTATGTTGTCCCATCTTGTACTTTCCAATGTCTTCCCATTCATAAAACCTACATCTGTATTGCACAGCCAAATCAATCAATATTTCTATATTTAGTATCACATTTATTCCCAAATCCATCTTTTTCTTTTCAAACAAATCTTGAGTTTTGAGGGTAAAATTTTTGAACTCTTAATAATGGGGTTTATATTATATTAAATTAATATACACATAATTTATGTATTAAAAATATGTTCAATTATTTAAAACTTTACAAAAAAAAAATGTGTTTTTTTAACAAAAGAAAATAATATGAGAGGCAAAATTGAAGATTAAATTGTTGGATTGGACTAGACTTACTCTAGAATTTCAATTTAAATAGAAATTAAAAGAAATGAGAAAAATTACCTGCAGAAGCGTAGTATTGAAGTGGAACAATAGTAGTAGTATTGTGGATGGCTTTTTCTTGCACCGGTTTCTCCGACTGGGGAGGATACGGATATCCGCTGAAGCCGACGAGAGAATTCACATCCACATCGGGATTATAGCATCGTAATGTAGCGTCGCTAATGGCTCCTTTAACATCGATTAACCGCTTTGTCGGCGTGACGGCATGAGCAGGTCCCATTTTGAAAACAGGATGAGTAGGCTGATGGTCATGATCTTGTAGGAGCATCATTTGGCTTTGCTTTTTATACAAGCTCAGCTCTTCATATATTTTCCTATAATCACCATAAGGTCCTAACACCGGATCCTTTTGCCAACAAAAGGCTTCCCATATCAGTGAATCCGCCACCTTTTTCCGGTCTTCGTCGCTGTTGGCATTACGGACTATCTTGGTCGCGTTGCTAACACCGAAGACCTTGTGCACGGCTTGGAATTCTCGGCACTTATCGGCTGGGAAATAAGGCGCCAAAATGCAATTCTCGTCGCATTTTTTCCGTTGATGCTTGCATGCAGCGCATGCCGGATGGACTCGCGAAGCGGCTGCCGCCGCTGCTGCTACACCATTGCTAGTTTCCCTTTGCATCCTAATTTTAAGATGGTATAATGAAATTTATATGAAAGCGGAACCAAATAATTTAACTACATATTAAAATACAAGTTGGATTTTACATTAGACATCATCCATCTTATACATATGCTAATATATTAATGGAATATCAAAATGAGGATTGAAGAAGTGAATAAATAAAAAGGAACAAGGAAGACATGAAGGTGGTAAAATAGAAAATACCTGTGGGGGAGGGGTATAAATATATGAAGTTGGTTTGGAGGGGAATGAGAAAAGTGATAGTGAACATAACATAAATAATAAATGGAGCAGAAGAGGATGGGCAACAATTAAGAGGTTTATGTAAGGTGCACGAAAAGATTGTCACTTTGAATTTTGGGATGAGTTTAGGTGACTCATATGAAGAATAAGAGCTTTTTCTTTTTATAAACACTCTAATCTTCTTTTTAAACTATTTACATTCCAGGTTTAAGATTAAACAATTGCATCTTATGTGCACTATAACACTACCCAAATTTTTTGAGTATGGGAGGTTTATTTTTTAATAAATAAAATAAATAATATTATTTGAAGGTATTTTAATCTTTTTAAATTACCAATTGCATTCATAAAACCTTTAATTTACCATTTCATCTAAAACTTTTTTTTTATAAAAAAAAAATTGTACATTTTATTACAATAATGAATTTTGATTGAATTAGTATCACAAGTTAACTTAGCACCGACTCAAGATTGATGACAATATCATGATAAACAATTTAATCTAATATTTTCATTTTAATAACGTATATATTATTAATTAGTTTTAAACCATATATTTCATTATTTAATGTGAATACTTATGTTTCAAATTTATGATTTCCACACACATACCGTGTGATTAGATTTCTAATAAGAATAATGTATTTGGCAAACATGTGATTTTTTTTTTTAAATAAAATAAACTTCAAAAAGAAAAAAAATCAAGTTGAGATTTTTCCTTTCACTAAGAACAAAAGTAACATTTCACACAACCTCTTTGGCTATCAGAGATTGGACTGTTTCTATTATTGATGTTACGATAACTTATTTTAGCACTGATGTACTAAATAAGTTTATTCTCATGTTGTTACATTATTAACCAACCAAATTAGGCACTAAAGATTGAATCTCACCTTGGGCTCTCTAACGATAGAGCTGAATGAAATTCCAAGTAGGGATATGCTTAACCCTTATTAGCCCCTACCTCTTGAACTTCATTCAACATCTCGGCCTTTTCCCCAACACATGGTTGCCACTCAAGTGTTTCACCTGCAAACATAGGGACGATATTGCCAAAAGAAAACGATAAAGAATCTGGAACCTTCCATGAAGCCTTCGTTAATTTAACCTTTGCGGTGTTTCTTGGGAGGCCGTAGAAGTCTGGTCCGTTGAAGCTTGTAAATGCTTCTAATTTATCA
Organism: Gossypium stocksii; assembly: GCA_020496765.1. Classification (NCBI taxonomy): domain Eukaryota; kingdom Viridiplantae; phylum Streptophyta; class Magnoliopsida; order Malvales; family Malvaceae; genus Gossypium; species Gossypium stocksii. The sequence continues at coordinate 6,563,460 of CM035626.1, read as the reverse complement.
AGCGCACCCGCCTATAATAGACAACCAAAAGACAGACTCAAGGTAGGTAAACAATCAACCAGTAGTGTAGTATTTCTATTAGATCAAGCAATTGAAAACACCTATATTATCAAACAGTTACTTCTACAATCCTACAAATAGCCATTTACCATTTCAATGAGAAGCATGATGTATCCCTCAAATGTTTTAAGCACAAACTTTCTGCCAACCCACATCTAAACTTAATGTTACTCAAACTCAGGTGTGAGTCGAAAATTGGTATGAATCAGATAGTATTATTATATTTTTCTTTTAATTTTCCATGTATTAGGGCAGTCCTTGGAGAGTCATATCCCTTTACAGCTACACCAATACCTGAATATGCATAGTATACAGATGTACGTACACCAACCTTCCCTTCATTTATATGGTTTCATCTAGGATTCAAATTCCGTTGCATCATTCTTGAAAATAGTAAGAACCTTATAAGTAAATAAGAAATGTACCTCCTCGAAGACCTTGGCATATAGTGATAATGCAACAGGGGCGTTGAAAATTCCAGCACAACCACAAGAACATTCTTTTCTTTGTTTCTCATGGGGAGCACTGTCAGTTCCAAGGAAAAATCTTTTGCTTCCACTAGTCACAGCCGAAACGATAGCCTGTCCTGGGGTAAGACCAGCACACATAAAAAGTGTGTTAAGACACAATTATTAGAAGAAAGGCTAATAAATTTATCACACTATCTAAGTTTTAAAACCGTAAGGAAAAAAAGTATATTCATGTATGGTAATTACACCATGATTTTAACAAAAGCAACAATTAATAAAACATAGTTCCAACACATAAAAGAAGGAAGTCCAATGATATAAATATAGATAGCAATGCTTATTTGCAGCATCAAGGAAACTGTTGATTCGAGCATACTGTGGGTTTCTCTTTTGAGTACTGGAAGGCAGTAATTATGCGGCTGCAATCCTCCTTGGAAGAGAGCATTTCTATTGAGAATAAGATGTTGTGGCGTGACAGTTGCAGCCAAAAATCCTACAGTGGAAAACAAAAACTTGAGAGCTAATGAGAAACAAGGAAGAAATCCAAAAGGACATAAACGATTCTACCACTAACACAATAAATGAAGAACCAAATTTCTTCCCTAAAGGCGCTTAAGTTTACCTTCTTCACCGGACTCAACAAATCTAACAGCATCCATAGTGGTGATATGTTCCATCACAACCTTTAGTCTTGGAAGCCTTTGAATTAAAGGTTGCAATACAGTGTCAATGAACACTTTCTCACGATCAAAAACATCAACATCAGGATCTGTGACCTCACCGTGAACCTATAGATAAATCAAATTTCATATTCTTTCTTCTAAAACAATAATAATACAAGTTGTAAGCAACAAAAGTAAAGCAAAAAAAGAAGAAGAAGAAGTAATGTCTTGAAATGTTGACAAGGTGATATAGGCAGCATTTGCTTTTCTCGTGTTATCTAAGAAATCACATTTTTAAAGAAAGAAACCTTTGAAAAACTAAAATATAAGTAACATAGAGAAGGAAGCCACCCGCTTATAAAAGCCTTTTGTCATTTTAGAATAGAGGAATTGTTGTATAAAGTGTAACGTACTATATTCATGAGTTCTTTCATACAAAACGGGATAATGTTTGCTTGTTCAAACATTTTAGCTTCCACAACATGCTAACTTGTGATCTTTGCAATGTACAAAAGCCACGTAGTTAACCAACATACAGCAGTGAACTTAGTAGCATAGTTCAGATTACCAGTAACGGCATGTTTTCCTCAACCATCTCTTCAAGAACTGGTAGACATTTCCCAAACAGATCTGTAACACCATCTTGAGAATTTGTGGTGGCACCAGCAGGGTATAACTTAACAGCAAAGACAACTCCGCTCCTTCCTGTCAACACATTAGACCAATTGTCAGCAAAACTGCAAGATTCAAGTCAGAACAAATGGAGCCAAATAACAAATAGGAGTCACTTCTTTAATTGTAGTTGCTCTACTATTCTAAATGAAAGGACCAAATTCAAAACAGCAGGAAGTGAAAAAGCTTGGCACAGAAAGGAGAGTGTGGAACTTGGTGGGGGTTTTCCACATGTGAAACAAATAAGAGGCTTCCTAGATACCATATTAAATATGAGATAGACTTACTAGCGAGCTTGATCTCATTGGGACTGGTTTTATCTGTTAAATAAAGTGTCATTAGAGGAGTGAAGTTGCTATCGGCAGGTAATGCTTTCAAGATTGATTCTCGATAAGCAACAGCAGCAGCAGTAGTAGTAATAGGAGGCTTCAAATTTGGCATTATTATTGCCTTTCCAAAGTGCTTTGCACTGCAGTAATAATACAAATTAGATGGGCGAAAAAATCACAACCATTCAGATATTAGCCAACAGATAATTTCCCTATAACTTGAAGAAGTAATTCAAGTCAACTAAGGTTGATCAAATTACTGTTTTGATAATTTGGTTGAAGCGTGTTAAAACAGAATTAATCAGACATGTTTAACTTTCAGAACAGAAACCACCCAACCACTAATAAGTAAAAAATCCACCAGATAAAATAAAAAATCAGTCAGTAAGTTCAAAAATCCGACTACTAATAAGTAGATTCTTCAGATTAAACCAGATATATATAAAGATTATAAGAGTTCTCTTAGACTGAGCATAGATCAAAGTATGGCATTGCTAATCTTTCTCACTTCTATTTAATCATAATGCAAGACAGGGTTACATTTGAAACCACCAACGCACGTTTGATGCTCAGTAAAAATTCAGAAAACAGGAAAAACAAAATGTACAATCATGCCCACAAACTGGCATTGATGTCAAGAAAGCAGTGGATGCAAGTGTATGTGAAAGATGTGAAAAAGCAATATAGGGATAGTTTCAAGCAGTATCCAACACAGAGTATCTCAAATAATAGATATTGAATCCGAACCAGTATGGGTCGAAGTAGATAAACTTGGAAACAATGACAAACTGAGAAACTCAAAATCTTTTATCATTTATGACAACAACCAAAATACAAGTTTAACAGTCTTGCAACAGTGATTTCAGCAGCTTGGGTTGTTACCAAAACCTGAATAATACCCCAAAGTCTAGTATTAGAAAACGTGGGTTATTAAAGTAAAACAACCTGTGAGGGGCAACAGCTTGAAGAAGGTCACCATCACGGAGATGAAGATGCCAATCATCAGGTTGAGTTAGGGTTAGCTCCATCCTGGGTTTGCTGTATTTGGATTTTCTTGAACCGTCAAATCTCGTAGAAGCGAACTTAAATGCCTATAACAAAAGAAACAGTTAAACCAAGTACAAAGGCAAGGCAGAACCATGAAATGGAGTGACGGTCAAACATCAAACAACAGTGAATGATCTAAGTATAAAGGTTACAATAGAATCCGATTCAGATAAATAAAGCTTCATTCCTCTCAAAAGTCAAAACTAAAAACCCGCGGAATCAAATTGCAAAGCATTGGTTATTGAATTGACAGCAAAAAAGAAAGTAGAAAGATGGAAGTTAATAATGAAAGAAAATGAAGATTATACATACTTCGCTAGGCCTAGGGAAAACCAATGAATTTATCATTTTAGTAGGAGCAGAGCAGCCTAGAGTGTCTCTCTCTCTTAAAATTTGTCTGTTCAAAAGCAGAAAGGATAGCATCAGGGAAAATGTTTCATCTCATTCCAACATTATTTTTTACCACAAAAAAAAAAGAAAGAAATGAATTTTGTTCAGTGCATATGATTCAATAAAACGATGGATGAAATTAGGAGAAGGTTTCTTCCAGACAATATATCGAACAGATAGGCTACTTGTGTGCTGAGTCCGAAAGAAAAAACCACCTGAATATTTGGGAGCTTGAAGGAGCTGGAAGCTGATGGAAGAGTGTTGGCTTTGCAATGAGAAGCAGTGAGTAATGGAGTCAGCGGCGCAGCGAGTTTTGCTACTAGTAATATTATGGTTTTCCTCGCAGTCGTCAACCATATCGAACATTAAGTAGCTGGGTCTTTTTATTAGAGCTTTTTTTTTTTTTTTTTTTTTTTTTTCTTTATAGCCATTGTATGGGTTTTTTACCTAGATAAAAAAAAATTAATTACGAAAATGAGAAAGATTGAAAACTATACAGTAAAATTGGATACGGTTATTATGTTAAGCAGGCATGAGTTATAAAAAATAATCTTTTAATCTAAAAGGACAAAATGTGAGATAAAATGTGAGTTATAAAAAATTGATTCGGCCCATGTACAGGTTTATTCTTGATTTTAAGTTTTTTTTCTTTTTAATTTGGGTGGTTGTAGTATAATTTTAAATTTTATATCTTTATTTTATGAAAATTAGAAATTAGTCCTTTTATTATTATAATTAATAAAATCATCCCTTCAACAATTTATGTGTGGAAAATTAAAAAATAATCAATGATTCAAGTTTATATATTTTTATCAACAATTGAATTAGTTTTAATATTGTTTAAGGATTAAATTTTAACAAACTAAAGTAAAAAATTAATTTCTCAGATTTTCATAAAGTAAAAAGATAAAAAAAAAAATTAGACTTTTAAAACAAACTTAGTAATACCAAACATTGTATGATTATGGAAAAATATATATGATGATGCACAAAATTTAATTAAAACATACATAAGCTTTCCAAAAATTTTCTAATTTTCCACGTATAAATTGTGGAGTTGATGGTTTTATTAATTATTTACATATAAATTTAATAAATGGTTGATCTTAAAGTAAGTAATTTGATGACTGAATTTAATAGTATTAAATAATTTTAATAACTTTTTAAATTCGAAAACATATTAAGACCAAATTATGAAAAATTAAAATAAATAAATTAAAATTTAATTTTCACAAAATAGAGTTATGAAATTTAAAATTACATCCTAACCCCCAAATTAAAAAAGAAACTAAAAGTGATGCCCGCTGACATTTTCGCTTCACCATTTTTTACATTAAATTATTTTTAAAAAAATTTTATTTATTTTTATTAAAATATTATTTTTTATATCTGGTGTGACTTCACAGGATAACAATATTTAATTTTGTTGTAAATAATTTATAAGGTGTCTTGTAATGAATTTTTTTTATATTATCTAAATAAAAAAAACTCATCATATTTGTTAAATTTGGACTTGGTGGGTGGAATGTTTTCAAAGTTTATTTGTTAACACTAATTCATACACTAAAACATATATAAAAAAATAATACTTGTATTAAATATGACATTTTTATTGAAAGAACTTTTAAATTCTTGAAGAAAAGGCTTTAAAATAATCGCCCACTGAACTATTGTTCAAATATTCAATAATGGTTTATATTATTCTCGATAAGATTTTGTCTCTTACCTCCATCAACAACCTTAAAAATTTCAAAAAGGAAAATACTTCAAAATAACCTGCAAGTCTAATGAAATAAGTGTAAATATAACGTGTAATAATCCCTTGAGCGCAAAAAGACTTGAACCACCAATTTAAAGGTAAAAGCTCTTGCCTACTGTAATACCCCATTTTTGCCCGGGTCCATACCACAAAATGATAATAAATAAATAAATAAATAAATTCCAAGCCCAGTTCAGAATATATCATTTGGCCCGATCAAAATGGCCCATTACTTGAAAAGATTGAAGGTCCATCTACAAACTTGGAAACATAATCTTCAAGGATACGCAATCTTAGAAATGATATGTAAATCTTAGATATGATATGCAATCTTAGAAGATATGGTATACAATCTTAGAAGATATGATTTTGATATCTTAGAGATTTAATTTGTAGATACCCTTTAATCTTAGCCGTTGATGTAATTGATCTATACCGTTGGATTTGGGGAGGCTCAACTATAAATAGAGGCCTCCACCCCTCATTGTAAAAGACACTTAAGTTTTGGGGAAGCAATAAAAATTCTTGAGAGCTTTCACTCAAATTTCTCTCCCTCTTACGTTCTTATTTTCTGTGGTTTGTTCTTATTTTATTCTTTGTTCTCGTTTTTCAACCTTTTTTTATTTTGATTTAATCAATGTCTCCCTGATTTTTAATTTTTTATATTTTATTTTTTTAATAATTTTAGTATCATATCAAACTATTTCATTTTTTTAATAATTTTTTTTAGATTACTCTTAGTAAATTGTTTTTTTAATTTTACTCAAATCATTGTTTAAAAAATATATTTCATTTAATTGCCATATTTTATCCAAATGTTTTTTTTGAAATAAGGCAATGTTTTGTGTTTAGAAATTCGGGAAATAGTGCCCTAACATGCTGGGTTGCGATTTTTCGTTTGTCTAAATACTTAAAATATCCTTTTAAATAAATTTTGTAAATTACGAGATGATTTTAGTTACGAGGATTTAAAAATATCGTGTCCTAACATGCTGGATGTGATGTTTGTATTTTTTCAGAATAAAAGAATCTCGAGTTTTAATTCAAATTGCTCATATTTTAAAAAGGGATCATACTTTTAAATCTTTTCAAAGTTTTGACATTAGGACAGAAAACTAATCAATTGGTACCAACTTTGGGCGTTACGAGGGTGCTAATCCTTCCTCGTACGTAACCGACTCTCGAACCTATTTTCTAAAATTCGTAGACCAAAACGTTTTTATAAGGTGATCCAATCACACCTAAAAAGGTTGGTGGCGACTCCCATTTTCATTCAAAAAAGTCGAACCCCGTTTTTCAAACTCGTTCAAAAAAATAGTTTCGACAGCTTGGCGACTCCACTGGGGACAATAAGAGAGTCAAGCCGTAAAATTGATTAGTTTTCTGTCCTTTTGTTAAAATTTAAAAACTCGATTTAAAAATTATGATCCCTTTACATGTGTTTGCTACATATGTTTGTTATTTTTATCTGCACACATTGCATTTGCATAACAGTTGGTCACACCTTTAAGTGGGAGTAAGAAACTAAGCTTTCGTGAGGTTTTCACCTTCGTATGAGTTAGTGGATTGCTTCCGGGAAACATCTGTACCTATAGACTTCGTGAGATTTTCATCTCCGTATGGTGGTAGGGAAATGAATCCCCCTAAACCGAACTTGGTCCATATGAGCCTATAATGGGTGAGGATCGAGGAATCTGCTGGTTTGGGTACCCTTTACTTTAGAACCGAACTTCATGTAGTGAGCTTTAAGTGCTTGCCTTAAGTAGTAGGGTGATAACTTTTAGTACCTACTCATTTAAGGTATTTGTTTATTATATTTTTTATATATGGCACTGACATATTCTTCTTTTTTTTGTTGTCATTGCATATCATTCATCATTAAAAGGTATCGATTCAAGGTTCGATTTCTGAGTTAGAAAGTTTTGTAATGGGGGACGAATATCTTAATAAAGTGTGGGGCAACTCTTTCGTCTGTGCATGGTCAGAGAAAACCTAGTCAGAGAAAGGAGATAGTGTCACCGAGGGATATACATCGGAGTTTTGGGACTTCACTCGTATCAGTTCGACACAGATTGAGTGGAAGGAGTTGAATGACATTTAGGCCCATTGGGATAATGAAGCCAAGCAGTTGTTCAGCTACGAGGACTTGCAGTATTTGCTTGACGGGAAGATAGATGGACAATTCAAAAGAGTATTGATAGGCACTTCTTCCATCACAGCACTTATCTTTCATACGAAGATGGTCGCCTTGTGGATAATAAGGGTTTTGAAAGGAAAATGATTGACAGAATGCAAAAACGAGTGGGATGGAAAGAATTTTGCCTATAGAAAGGTTCATTTACTATAAGACAGCTACCAAACAACAAGCTTAAGTTTATTGTTGTACTGTAGGATGTTACACCTATCAGGCATAATGGAAATGCAAGCTCTGATGGCCGGGATAGCTTAGATGGGTGTGAAGGATAAAGGACAAAGAAGACCGTGTCATTCAAAGACCTTTAAAGTAGAGATTAGCCATGCTGCGAAGATGTAAGCAATTCAAATGCTCTGCCGGAGGCAGAAATCTGAAGACTCTCGAGAAGCACTGAAGATGTTGGATATTATTTTAAGGCAGCATGCTGCGAAGCAAGAATACCTACTTGTTTGCCAGTCTTTCTTTCAAGATAATCAAAACAACTTCACAAGACATTGGAGGAGGTGTCATGGGCTGTAGAGATCACCTCATGGGAAAAGCCATAGTTCAGATTCAAGAGGTTGCTGATCACTTACAAGAACTGGCAGTGCAAGCTAATGTTTTAAGTGTAAAATATGAGCTAGTATCAGATAGAGGTCGAGGGTTAGCTTTGTTATTAGATAGGGTTAAGACTCTGGGCCTACGAGCGAAAGCGTAATTGTAATCCGTTTTATGAAAAGACTTTTGTTCCTTAAATAACGTTTTCTAAAATGAAACTGAATCGAGATGGACATCTTTTTGCATTCATGCATTTGCATTACATTACATCAAAGAAAAGAAGGTGTTGATCCGAAATTCGATTCCTAAATAGAATAGTTTGTCATAAGGAAATGAATTTCTTGATAAAGGGGATTATAGTGCAGTCATCTAAATATAGTCCATGTAAACACGACGAGGGAAAGCTGGTAGTCCACGGAAGAATACATGATGTAATTGCCAGTGATTCAAGCCAACAAAGGTTATTCAAGAGCATGACGAGAGAAAGCCGGAAGTCTACGAAGGAATACATGACTTGATTTAAATGCTAACAAAGATTATTCAAGAGCTGTCACTTTTTTTATGAGTATCGTGAAGATAAGCGAGTAATGAGTCGTGGCCCAAATCAAGCAACAAGGAGCTGGCAAAGGCATCTTTTGGAGAATTCACAAGATTTGACCATGAAGAGAAGATCAGTGTTTCCACTTGGACTATGAAAGGGCAAAGGCTGTATATGTAATCTGTTTTCATGTAAAGAAATCTGTTTTCTAGAAAAGTTATTCTAATGGAATTGAATTCATAATCAACATCTCCTTTTCTTTTGCATTCATGCATTTGCGTTGCATCACATCACATGCATTAAAATCTATAAAAAGACCCTAATTAGTTATTAAAAAGAGAGAGTGAGAGAGAAGAGGGTCACGGCTGAGTGGAAAAGAAGTTGAATAGGAATTAACGACGTTCCCTTACATATCCCTGACTTTTGTGTCAGGAGGGATAGCTTACCTAGAGAAAGGATGTTTGGAAATGAAAATCATCCCATCAATATCATACACGAGGAAGGGATGAACAAAGAAACCTTGAGGGCATTCGCCCTTACGAACCGGGAAGCTCTTTAAACAATTGAACTGCAGAAGAACTTCCTGTAATATTTAGGAATTTTAAGGAATAATATTCAGAACACTCTTGTTACTCTAAAGCTTAGGAGTAACAAGATTTCATTTGTGAAACAGGCTCGTGTTCAGACATTTTTATTTCAATAAAACATATTTTTGTTGAACGAATATTCTTTCATTCTTTCATACTGATAAATATTCTTTTAACCCTGAAATTTCTTTTTAAAATTTCCATTGCATTCATGACATATAAATAGTCATTCTTGAATTTATTCCTTGTACATTCTTTTGTGCCCATCTTAGATCCCTAGATATCAATGACAGGGGCAATGATACTACAGATTCAGAGTTCCTTTTGAGTACGACATGTGTTTAAAGGAATCTCAGTACTTTAAAGATGACAAAGATTGTAACATATTTCCTGATTTGTCGGAAAGGGTAAAGCGAGAAGAGAAACAGATTTTACTCCAGGAAAAGGTATAGAGAATACAGCCTTAGAGGAAGGGAAGGTTGTGAAATTAGAACACGCATAGCCAGAGAGCCAAAACAAGACATTGTTGAGATTATTACGGGAATTCAAAAATGTGGTCCAAAGACGCATGCAGGAGAATTTACAACTGCCAGGATAAACATGAGGTTTTGGGGCACTGTTGGTCCACCATGGAAAGGGATCGCATCAGTTATACAATGAATGACAAATTTAAAGGAGTCAAGACTTATGGGGCATATATATTATGGGCCCGAGCTCGTCAAAAGTTTCAAGCTGGCAATGACTCATCTTTATGGACGTCAACTACTCTATTAAGAGGGTGAATGTAGCTTCATATGCCAATATTACAAAGTCAATAGTCATCGATTCAAAAAAAGAAAGAAGAAAAAAAGAAAAAGAAAAGAGAAAAAACGAAAAATAAAAGAGGTCCAGAAAATATCATCCTCAACTGCATAATGTCAAAGATTTGTAGTCTGTTCAAAGATTAGGCACCCTATCACAATACAACCAAAGTTGCTAAAAGAAAAAAGAAAAAGAAAAAAAGAAAAATAAATTATAGAAGATGACCGAGACTGGTAAAAATTGGCATAAGAAACTACCGCTTACTTTTTATGCTCTTATGCTGGAGCAAACACCTTCAATTCCAGTTGTTTCAAAGGTTTCAACCAACATCATTGGCATGGATGTGTCTCATAGCTCTCCTGAGCAGCCCGGTATTCCATCAACCGCAGTGTTGGTTTACTTTAGGCAATAGCTTTTGATTTCCTTCTATAGGGCATCAGTCCGTACACAGTCTCTGAAGCTTGAAATGATAGATTCTACCTCCAAACCAGTTTCTGAAAAAGTGGATGAGGGTATCATGAGGGAAGCTCTCTTAGATTTCTATACAAGTTCAGGGAAGAGGAAGCCTGATCAGGTCATTATCTCCAAGGATGGAGATATCGAGTCTCAGTTTAGTCGAATGATGAACAAAGGACTTGATCAAGTTATTGAGGCTTGCAAGCACCTTGACGAGAATTGGAACCCTAAGTTTGTTGCTATTGTTGCACAAAAACCATCATACCAAGTTTTCCAGCAGGGATCTCTTGACAATGTGCTACCTGGTGCTGTCATTGACAACAAAGTATGCCATCCGAAGAACAATGATTTTTACCTTTGTGCTCATGCTGACCAAGTTGGGTTTTCAGCTGATGATCTACGAGCTTGTTCATTCTCTATCCTACGAGCACCATAGCCATATCTGTTGTGGCCCCTATTTGCTATGCTCATTTGGCAGCTTTACAACTGGGGCAATTTATGAAGTTTGTGGATGCTTCAAAGACATCATCGAGCTTTGTGTTTGTCAAACGATAGCCAGGACTGCTGCTGGGGTAATCCCTTTCTCATGGGTTTATGAATCGAGATTCCTTTTTTTCCTCCAAGCTTCAATGGAGTCAAGAATTGAATACCTCTAGTGAACTTAACTTGGAAGTATTCATCCTAATCAAATGGATGACACAGACTTATGATAAAGAGGGTTCGTCCACAAGAATTTCTCGCGGAAGCCAAGGTAAAAACCCGCAAAGGGCGCATTGAGACTTCTAAAAAAGAAGAAAAGAAAAAAGAAAAAGGAAAAGGAAAAAGAAGAAAAAATAAAAAAGAAAAAGAAAAAAGGAAAAAGAAGAAAAAGAAAAAATAAAAATAAAATGGAGAGGCCAAGGTGAAAACCCGCAAAGGGCGCCTTGAGACCAAAGGGGTTTTGAGTTGAAAATTCGAAAAGGCAGCTCAAATTTTGAAAGGCATGCAGTGATTTTGCCTGATTCGACAAGAAGTACGTTACATGCTGGGGCATCAACAAAGTACTTTGGGTCTTTTAAACACATGTTAAACTCAAAGCAGTTTTCATAGAGCCTGTATATAGAAGCCCAAGCGGTGATATCTAGGGCATCTGATTTTCGTCCTGTTGGCTATCTTTGGATTCTTTTTCTTCTCAAAGATATGCCAATCAGATTGATTTCCTATTGTATTCTTGATTACTTATTCAAATATAACTATTCTCAAGATTAATTTATTCATTTTTCATTATTCTTAAAGTGTGTTGCATTGAAATAATGATAGATGAAACTAAAATATTTTCACAAACGAAGTTTTACATATTACTCTAGAAATTTCTAGATAATACAAGAAACTAAAACATGACAATTGTTTAAGGAATTCCTATTGAGTAAGGATCGAAAGTCCTTGAGAGAATTTCTTCCTTAGTCAAAGAGAGGATCATTTCACAAACATCTCCAGTGGGTCGTAACATTCAGGGAATGGTACAGTGGACCAAATTGATGGAGAAGATTCAAAGCATACGAGCAGAATACGATTGATATGTCAAGAAGAGCAAAGACGAAATTTTTGATGAATGAGTAATGACATAAGAATTATTCTCATAACATCGCAGTATGTTCAAATTAGGAAGCATTTGACTCATTTCGATCATGGCATCCTAATCATCAAGCATAAACATATTCATATTCTACAGGTTATGTCCTCTAGAAGACAATGTAAATTGAAGATTTCAGCATGGCATCCTTGAGTTTGCAAGGAGCAGGTTGAAGAAAGCAGATCTTGACTTCCTGAGTTTGCAGTGAAGCAGATCGAAAATTTCAGCATGGTGTCCCTGAATTTGCAGGGAGCAGGTTGAAGATTTCAGCATGGCGTCCTTAAGTCTTGTAATGGCCTAAATTCAAAGTTATCGGAACAGTGGTTTCGTAACTACAAATCCGATTTAAAGAGAAATTTATTTTAATATTTTTTTTACATGAATATTGTTGTGATAGGAAAATCGTATGAAAATATTGATAGAAAAATTTTACCGAATTAGTAGTTAGTTAATAAAAAGAAATTATTGAAGAAATTAGGTAAAGACAAGTTATCGGGAGCTTGATCTCGTAAAACGAGTCAAAAATATTTTTATAAAAATTTGTGGAATGTTAGTAATATTGTATTAAAATTTCGTTAGAAAATTTTAACGTTTGGGCAGTCAATTAAATGAAAAGGACTAAATTGGAAAAGGAGTAAAAGTTGTTAGGATGATTAAATAGCTTAAGTGTTTAATTAGAAAGGATTTAAAAAGAAAATAGACCCAAAATTTATTTGGGCTGGACGGCAAGGGCATAAAATCAGCAGAAAAGTGGATGAATTAAGGGCAAAATTGGAATATTGCATTATTAACTAAATAAAACTAGGACTAATATGGAAATATCTAGATTTCTTGAGATTTCTCTTCATTCTCATCAGAAAAACGCCATAGGAGGGGTTATTTAAGCTGGTTTTTCATACTTTTTGCACCAAGTGAGTTAATCCTTGCCTTTTTCTTGTAATTTTTGTGTTTTTAAGACTTTTACAACTAGGTCCTACTATTAAATTCATTAGTTTTTGATTTTATGGATGAAATTGAAAGTCACCATGGTTGAGTTCTGTAAGTATATGAATATTTAGCATGGAATTTAAGCTTTAATCTTATTATATGATGATTTTATGGAATAAAATGTAAAGAAAGTGAATATTTAGGACCTATTTGTAAAAGAGTGTGAAATTGAAGTTTGCTTCTGAAATTCTTGTTCCCAAAGGTTACAAGGTAGTTTAAAATGATGGATTAAAGTATTAATTGAGAAAAATCAGCTCAATTTAGAGGTTAATTGAGTAGGGACGAAACTATTACTTATTAAAAGCTTGGGGGAAAAATGGTAATAAACCTCTTGCACTAAAACAGTTTTGGACAGCAGCAGTAGTCCAACTTTGAAAAATCACCATAAATTGTAGAAATCGAATTAGAGGGTGAACAAAATATGGAATTAAAGCTTATTGAGTCTAGTTTCTCATAGAAGAAAGAGAGTAAACAATAGAATTGTAAATCTTGAGATATAATGCATTTTGTGAGACAAGGTCAGAATGATTTCGGGTTCCCCTGTTTTGACTTTGGAAAATCACCAAAAATTGTATAAAAATAATTATGGAGTTAAATTTATATGTTTAAAATCCTTAATGAATCTATTTTCAATAGAAACAAGCGGGAACATCATCCGAGTTCCGTATGAGGAGATAATTAATTTTTAGTGAAGAAAGGTCGGAACTGTCATATAGCAGAACAGGGGTAACTTTAAAGAATAAACTGTACTAAATGGCTAAACCAAAAATTCTGAAAATTTTATGGTTAGAATATATGTGAGTCTAGTTTCAGGGAAAATTTACGGATCTTAATTTGGAGTCCCGTAGCTCAAGATGAAAATAATTTAGTGACTATGACGCAAGTAGACAGCCTTGGATGAACTATAAATGGTAGTGGAATTGTAGAAAATGGTACATATGAACATGAAATGTTAATTTGATGAATAAATTTATTTATTTAGATCCTGAAGACTCAAACACGAAGCTAGATCGAGGAAAGGAAAAAGTTTGGGATTAGTAGATTTTTGTATACGAACAAGTATCGAGGTAAGTTCGTGTAACTTGAATTATATTCTTAAATGCTTGAAATGTATGTTATTGATGTGAATATGAATTGAATGTTCATTGTATGAAAATTTATGGAACATTGATATATTTGATGAAAAGTGGAAGAAATCCCGGTTGAATGAAAGGAAAATTCGATGGATCTCTTAAAAGGAATTGACGGTAAAAAGGGATCTAGCCCGGACGGGTGATCCTATCTTGATATAGCCCTCCCGAAGAATATGTGGAAAATGGATTTAGCCCGGACGGGTAATCCAAATTAGGGTCTGAATTTAGCCTGGACTGGTAATTCAGATCCAAGCTCATTAGAGTAATTGTCGTTGCAGGGGATTTAGCCTGGACTGGTAATCCCGACAATACTCTATGAGTTTATATTACAGGGGATTTAGCCTGGACTGGTAATCCCACTGTAAAGATGAGGTTCGCGGGAGTGTGCTCTCTGAAATGGAAATATGCGCACAGGAATATGAATTGACGGACCCGGATTTGTACACTAAAGTGTACCCCTGAAAATCCATCGAAATTCCGAGAAATTCAACGGGATAAATATGGGAAAATAATAATGGAATGGAAATTACGGTATTGATGAGCTCAATAATCTCAATATATATTATTGATACATTGAAATTATTGTACTAACTTGAATGTTGAGTTTGTGCATGTTAAGGTAACAATACATTGAATGGATGTATGTATGTTTATTGTATTGTATCGAAAATATTAGGTAAGTATAATTCTTGTTACATGAGCTTACTAAGCACAACGTGCTTACCCTGTTTTCTTTTTCCCTGTTTTGTAGTATCAAGAGCTCGGAGGTCGGATTCAGTCGGAGATACATCACACTATCAACCTCAATATTTTGGTATATCTAGAACTTTATTTTAGAAATCAATGGCATGTATAAGTTAATAAAGTAAATGTTGATGTGAAATGAATGTAAAGTTAGCCATTGGTATGGCTAACAAACCTTAGTTTGGTGTTAAATGTGATTATCTTATGAATGTGCATGAATCTATTATAAAGATATGCTGAATTGGATTGATTGATTTGGATTGGTATCGGTTTAAGTTTTGCAGGGAAGGCTACATATTTATAAAGGGGATATATTGAGTTTCAAAAAAAAAAATACTATTGTTCGGTAAACTTCGGTAATGCCTCGTACCCTATTTCGGTGACGAATACGGGTAGGGGGTGTTACATTTGTTGGTATCAGAGCTACGGTTTAGCCGGTTCTCGGACCGACGTAGCAAATACGGTATTAGCTATACATGCCATTTAAATTATTGTTGATAGTGTGATATCTCCTGACCATTTAAATGTGTTTTTCTTATAGTAAATGTCTGCCGACCGAGCTCAATCCGAGGAAGCCGGGAGTCATGCTCCGGCCCCGGAAAGGGAACAAAGAGAAGTCGAAGCTACTAGTAGGAGAAGGTCCGAGACAAGGGACCAAAGTGAAGAGGCTAAAATGGCCCTCTATCAAATGATGAATGATTGGTTTACTCAGTATATAAGAACTAACCCTGTAGTGCAGCAAACTCAAGCTCCTCCTCCTCCTCCACCGGTTCCCGTGACTACACAGGGTACAGGTATTGAATCTACCAGAAAAGGAAAAGCTCCTGTTGATAAAATTAGAAAGTATGGGGCTGAAGAATTCCGAGCTGCAGTTGATGATGATTCTGAAAGGGCTGAGTTTTGGTTAGAGAATACTACCCGGGTTTTAGAAGAATTATCATGCACACCAGAAGAATGTCTGAAATGTGCTATTTCACTGTTAAAAGACACGGCTTATCATTGGTGGAAGACTAAAGCTTCGATGGTTCCAAAAGAAGAGATTACTTGGGAGTTCTTTCAGAATGAATTTAAAAAGAAATATATCAGCCAGAGATTTCTTGATCAGAAAAGAAAAGAATTTCTTGAGCTGAAACAGGGCAATAGATCGGTATCTGAGTATGAAAGAGAATTTGTTCGGTTGAGTAAATATGCTCAGGAATGGGTACAATCAGAAGCCGAAATGTGTAAACGATTTGAAGAGGGGCTAAATGAAGACATTAAGTTGTTGATCGGAATTCTTGAAATTCGTGAGTTTGCTACACTGACAGAGCGAGCTTATAAAGCAGAAGAGCTGAGTAAAGAGAAGAAACAAGCTGAAAGGGAAGCTCGAATTGCTAGTAAGAGACCGGTGAGCAAATCACAGTTTTCTACTTCAAAGAAATTGAAAAAGTATCAGGATCGTTTCACTTCAGTCACTGGACATTCAAGTAGAGAACGAGGCTCTCAACGCTCTAATCCAAGACCATCTACTCCATCAGTGACCAGTGTGGGCAGTGTCGGTACTCCTAAGCCGAGATGTCAGTACTGTAATAAAATTCATTTTGGAGAATGCCGACTGAGAAGTGGGGCTTGTTATCGATGCGGTTCATTTGATCATTTTCTCAGAGATTGTCCAGAAAGGGGTGAAAAAGAAGCTGAACAGATATCGAAGCCGAGTAATCCAGTTTCGAGAGGCAGACCACCACGACCAGCTGGTAATGTCAGTGGTAGCCGAGGAGCTACGAAAGAATTTGCAGGCAGGTCTGAGACACGAGCACCTGCTAGGACATATGCCATCCGTGCCAAAGAAGATGCCTCAGCACCCGATGTTATTACTGGTACATTTTCTTTGCTTGACACTAATATTACTGCATTAATTGATCCTGGTTCTACGCATTCATATATATGTATAAAGCTTGCATGTGTTAAAAATTTATCTGTTGAACCAACTGAATTTGCGGTTAAAGTCTTGAACCCCCTAGGCCAGTCTGTGTTGGTGGATAAAATTTGTAAAGATTGTCCACTAATGGTAAGAGGTTATTGTTTCTCGGCCGATTTGATGTTACTTCCTTTTGATGAGTTTGATGTGATATTGGGCATGGATTGGCTAACCCAGCATGATGCAGTAGTAAATTGTAGACAAAAATATATTTTGTTAAAATGTCAGAACGGTGAATTGCTTCGGGTTAAATCAGGTCAGACAGAGGGGTTATCTGATGTCATTTCAGTTATTACTGCTCAAAGGTATATCAAAAAGGGGTATGATGCTTTTCTTGCTTATGTATTAGACACTAAGGTATCTGAGTCGAAGATTCAGACAGTGCCAGTGGTATGTGAATTTTCTGATGTGTTTCCAGAAGAACTACCAGGGTTGCCACCAAAAAGAGAAGTGGAATTCTCTATAGATTTGGTTCCAGGAACTACTCCAATTTCCATAGCTCCGTACCGGATGACTCCTACAGAATTAAAAGAGTTAAAGATACAGTTACAGAAACTTGTTGATAAGGGTTTTGTTCGACCGAGTCATTCACCTTGGGGTGCCCCGGTTTTGTTTGTGAAAAAGAAAGACGGATCTTTAAGATTGTGTATCGACTACCGACAGATTAATAAGGTAACCATAAAGAATAAGTACCCGTTACCCCGGATTGATAATTTATTTGACCAGCTGAAAGGTGCTACAGTGTTTTCAAAGATTGATCTCCGATCGGGTTATTATCAGTTACGGGTAAAGGAATCAGATGTGCCAAAGACAGCTTTCAGAACCAGGTACGGGCATTATGAGTTTTTGGTTATGCCATTTGGGCTAACTAATGCACCTGCAGTATTTATGGATCTGATGAACCGGATATTCAAACCATATTTAGACAGATTTGTGGTAGTATTCATTGATGATATTTTAGTCTATTCTCGAGATGAAAATGAACATGCAGAACATTTGAGAATAGTGTTGCAAATTTTACGTGAAAAACAGCTTTATGCTAAATTCAGTAAATGTGAATTCTGGCTTCGAGAAGTGAGTTTTCTTGGACATATTGTATCTGCTGAAGGCATTAGGGTAGACCCGAATAAAATCTCAGCTATTGTAAATTGGAATCCACCGAAAAATGTATCTGAAGTTAGAAGTTTCTTGGGCTTAGCTGGGTATTATCGGAGATTTGTACAGGGGTTCTCTGTGATAGCTTCTCCAATGACTCGTCTACTGCAGAAAGATGTAAAGTTTGAGTGGACCGATGAATGCCAGCGGAGTTTCGACCGATTGAAAGATCTGTTAACGAAAGCACCTGTACTAGTGCAGCCTGAACCGGGTAAGGAATTTGTTATTTACAGTGATGCCTCATTAAATGGTTTAGGTTGTGTTTTGATGCAAGAAGGTAAAGTTATAGCCTATGCTTCAAGACAACTTAAACCTCATGAAAGAAATTACCCAGTACATGATCTTGAATTAGCTGCTATTGTATTTGCGTTGAAGATATGGCGGCATTACTTGTACGGTGAGAAATGTTATGTTTATACTGATCATAAAAGCTTGAAATATTTGATGACACAGAAAGATTTGAATTTAAGACAGCGCAGGTGGCTCGAACTGATAAAGGATTATGATTTGACTATTGATTACCATCCGGGTAAAGCTAATGTTGTAGCTGATGCTTTGAGCCGGAAATCTTTATTTGCTTTGCGAGCTATGAATACCCGGTTATCATTATCTGGAGATGGTTCAATTATAGCTGAAATGAAAGCTAGACCAGTGTTTCTACAGCAGATCTGTGAGGCTCAGAAAAATGATGAAAAGTTACAAGCTAAACGGGCACAATGTGAGTCGAGTACTGATTCTGAATTTCAGGTTGGGATCGATGGTTGTTTATTATTCAGAGACAGGGTATGTGTACCTCAGAATTCAGAACTCATACAGAAAATTTTACACGAGGCTCACAGCAGTACTATGTCTGTACATCCAGGGAGTAATAAAATGTATAATGATTTGAAAAAGTTATACTGGTGGCCAGGTATGAAACGTGATATCTCTGAGTTTGTATCAAGGTGTTTGGTATGTCAGCAAGTTAAAGCTGAACATCAGGTACCTTCGGGGTTACTTCAGCCAATCACTATACCAGAATGGAAATGGGAAAGGATTACAATGGATTTTGTATCTGGATTACCATTGTCTCCGAGAAAGAAAGATGCTATTTGGGTGATCGTTGACCGGTTGACGAAGTCAGCACACTTTATTCCAGTACGTATGGATTATTCTTTAGATAAATTGGCTGAATTGTATATATCTGAGATTGTCAGGCTACATGGAGTGCCTGTCTCTATTATATCAGATAGGGATCCCCGATTTACATCTCGTTTCTGGAACAAATTGCAAGAAGCTTTAGGTACTCAATTATCTTTCAGCACTGCATTTCATCCTCAAACAGATGGCCAATCTGAACGTGTAATTCAGGTATTGGAAGATATGCTCCGATGTTGTATATTAGAATTTGAAGGTAATTGGGAGAGGTATCTACCTTTGATTGAATTTGCTTACAATAACAGTTATCAGTCCAGTATTAAAATGGCTCCGTATGAAGCTTTGTATGGTAGAAAATGTAGAACACCGTTATATTGGGCAGAGCTTAGTGAAAAGAAGATACATGGAGTTGATTTGATTCGGGAAACAGAAGAAAAAGTAAAGGTGATTCGGGATAGTCTAAAAGCAGCTTCCGATCGTCAAAAGTCATATGCTGATCTTAAACGAAAAGAGATTGAATTTCAGGTTGGTGACAAGGTATTCTTAAAAGTGTCTCCGTGGAAGAAAGTTCTCCGGTTCGGTCGAAAGGGTAAATTGAGTCCAAGATTTATCGGGCCATATGAAATCCTAGAAAGAATTGGACCGGTCGCTTATCGATTGGCATTACCACCAGAACTTGATAGAATCCATAACGTTTTTCATGTGTCTATGTTACGACGGTATCGGTCGGATCCTTCACATGTTATTTCTCCGACAGAAGTGGAGATTCAGCCAGATATGAGTTACAGTGAAGAACCAATTAAGATTTTGGCACGAGAGACAAAGGAGCTCAGAAATAAAAAGATAAATTTGGTAAAAGTATTATGGCAAAAGCACGGGATTGAGGAAGCGACATGGGAACCGGAGGAGGCAATGAGAAAACAATACCCGAACCTCTTTACTGGTAAGATTTTCGAGGACGAAAATCCTTAAAGGGGGGGAGAGTTGTAATGGCCTAAATTCAAAGTTATCGGAACAGTGGTTTCGTAACCACAAATCCGATTTAAAGAGAAATTTATTTTAATATTTTTTTTACATGAATATTGTTGTGATAGGAAAATCGTATGAAAATATTGATAGAAAAATTTTACCGAATTAGTAGTTAGTTAATAAAAAGAAATTATTGAAGAAATTAGGTAAAGACAAGTTATCGGGAGCTTGATCTCGTAAAACCGAGTCAAAAATATTTTTATAAAAATTTGTGGAATGTTAGTAATATTGTATTAAAATTTCGTTAGAAAATTTTAACGTTTGGGCAGTCAATTAAATGAAAAGGACTAAATTGGAAAAGGAGTAAAAGTTGTTAGGATGATTAAATAGCTTAAGTGTTTAATTAGAAAGGATTTAAAAAGAAAATAGACCCAAAATTTATTTGGGCTGGACGGCAAGGGCATAAAATCAGCAGAAAAGTGGATGAATTAAGGGCAAAATTGGAATATTGCATTATTAACTAAATAAAACTAGGACTAATATGGAAATATCTAGATTTCTTGAGATTTCTCTTCATTCTCATCAGAAAAACGCCATAGGAGGGGTTCTTTAAGCTGGTTTTTCATACTTTTTGCACCAAGTGAGTTAATCCTTGCCTTTTTCTTGTAATTTTTGTGTTTTTAAGACTTTTACAACTAGGTCCTACTATTAAATTCATTAGTTTTTGATTTTATGGATGAAATTGAAAGTCACCATGGTTGAGTTCTGTAAGTATATGAATATTTAGCATGGAATTTAAGCTTTAATCTTATTATATGATGATTTTATGGAATAAAATGTAAAGAAAGTGAATATTTAGGACCTATTTGTAAAAGAGTGTGAAATTGAAGTTTGCTTCTGAAATTCTTGTTCCCAAAGGTTACAAGGTAGTTTAAAATGATGGAGTAAAGTATTAATTGAGAAAAATCAGCTCAATTGAGAGGTTAATTGAGTAGGGACGAAACTATTACTTATTAAAAGCTTGGGGGAAAAATGGTAATAAACCTCTTGCACTAAAACAGTTTTGGACAGCAGCAGTAGTCCAACTTTGAAAAATCACCATAAATTGTAGAAATCGAATTAGAGGGTGAACAAAATATGTAATTAAAGCTTATTGAGTCTAGTTTCTCATAGAAGAAAGAGAGTAAACAATAGAATTGTAAATCTTGAGATATAATGCATTTTGTGAGACAAGGTCAGAATGATTTCGGGTTCCCCTGTTTTGACTTTGGAAAATCACCAAAAATTGTATAAAAATAATTATGGAGTTAAATTTATATGTTTAAAATCCTTAATGAATCTATTTTCAAGAGAAACAAGCGGGAACATCATCTGAGTTCCGTATGAGGAGATAATTAATTTTTAGTGAAGAAAGGTCGGAACTGTCATATAGCAGAACAGGGGTAACTTTAAAGAATAAACTGTACTAAATGGCTAAACCAAAAATTCTGAAAATTTTATGGTTAGAATATATGTGAGTCTAGTTTCAGGGAAAATTTACGGATCTTAATTTGGAGTCCCATAGCTCAAGATGAAAATAATTTAGTGACTATGACGCAAGTAGACAGCCTTGGATGAACTATAAATGGTAGTGGAATTGTAGAAAATGGTACATATGAACATGAAATGTTAATTTGATGAATAAATTTATTTATTTAGATCCTGAAGACTCAAACACGAAGCTAGATTGAGGAAAGGAAAAAGTTTGGGATTAGTAGATTTTTGTATACGAACAAGTATCGAGGTAAGTTCGTGTAACTTGAATTATATTCTTAAATGCTTGAAATGTATGTTATTGATGTGAATATGAATTGAATGTTCATTGTATGAAAATTTATGGAACATTGATATATTTGATGAAAAGTGGAAGAAATCCCGGTTGAATGAAAGGAAAATTCGATGGATCTCTGAAAAGGAATTGACGGTAAAAAGGGATCTAGCCCGGACGGGTGATCCTATCTTGATATAGCCCTCCCGAAGAATATGTGGAAAATGGATTTAGCCCGGACGGGTAATCCAAATTAGGGTCTGAATTTAGCCTGGACTGGTAATTCAGATCCAAGCTCATTAGAGTAATTGTCGTTGCAGGGGATTTAGCCTGGACTGGTAATCCCGACAATACTCTATGAGTTTATATTACAGGGGATTTAGCCTGGACTGGTAATCCCACTGTAAAGATGAGGTTCGCGGGAGTGTGCTCTCTGAAATGGAAATATGCGCACAGGAATATGAATTGACGGACCCGGATTTGTACACTAAAGTGTACCCCTGAAAATCCATCGAAATTCCGAGAAATTCAACGGGATAAATATGGAAAAATAATAATGGAATGGAAATTACGGTATTGATGAGCTCAATAATCTCAATATATATTATTGATACATTGAAATTATTGTACTAACTTGAATGTTGAGTTTGTGCATGTTAAGGTAACAATACATTGAATGGATGTATGTATGTTTATTGTATTGTATCGAAAATATTAGGTAAGTATAATTCTTGTTACATGAGCTTACTAAGCACAACGTGCTTACCCTGTTTTCTTTTTCCCTGTTTTGTAGTATCAAGAGCTCGGAGGTCGGATTCAGTCGGAGATACATCACACTATCAACCTCAATATTTTGGTATATCTAGAACTTTATTTTAGAAATCAATGGCATGTATAAGTTAATAAAGTAAATGTTGATGTGAAATGAATGTAACGTTAGCCATTGGTATGGCTAACAAACCTTAGTTTGGTGTTAAATGTGATTATCTTATGAATGTGCATGAATCTATTATAAAGATATGCTGAATTGGATTGATTGATTTGGATTGGTATCGGTTTAAGTTTTACAGGGAAGGCTACATATTTATAAAGGGGATATATTGAGTTTCAAAAAAAAAAAATACTATTGTTCGGTAAACTTCGGTAATGCCTCGTACCCTATTTCGGTGACGAATACGGGTAGTGGGTGTTACAAGTCTGCTAGGAGCAGGTTGAAGAAAGCAGATCTTGACTTCCTGAGTTTGCAGTGAAGCAGATTGAAAATTTTAGCATGGCGTCCCTGAGTTTGCAGGGAGCAGGTTGAAGATTTCAGCATGGCGTCCTTGAGTTTGCAAGGAGCAGGTTGAAGAAAGTAGATCTTGACTTCCTGAGTTCGTAATGAAGCAGATCGAAGATATCAGCATGGCGTTCCTGAGTTTGCAGGGAGCAGGATGAAGATTTCAGCATGGCGTCCTTTAGTTTGCAAGAAACAGATTGAAGAAAGCAGATTTTGACTTCCTAAGTTTGCAGTGAAGCAGATCGAAAATTTTAGCATGGCGTCCCTGAGTTTGTAGTGAGTAGGTTGAAGATTTCAGCATGGCGTCCTTGAGTTTGCAAGAAGCAGGTTGAAGAAAGTAGATCTTGACTTCCTGAGTTTGCAGTGAAGCAGATCAAAGATATCAGCATGGCGTTCCTGAGTTTGCGGGGGGCAGGTTGAAGATTTCAGTATGGCGTCCTTGAGTTTGCAAGGAGCATGTTGAAGAAAGCAGATTTTGACTTCTTGAGTTCGCAGTGAAGCAAATCGAAGATATCAGCATGGCGTTCCTGAGTTTGCAGGGAGCAGGTTAAAGATTTCAGCATGGCGTCCTTGAGTTTGCAAGGAGCAGGTTGAAGAATGCAGATCTTGACTTCCTGAGTTTGCAGCGAAGCAGATCGAAAATTTCAGCATGGCATCCCTGTGCTTACAGGGAACACGTTGAAGATAACATGATTTGGCATCCCTGTGCTTACAGGGAACAGATCAAAGACATAACAAGATCTAACTTTCATCAAAGCAGATCCAAGATGATTTGGCATCTCTGTATTCGACGGGGAGCAGATCGAAGAACTCAAGACTCAGCGAGCCCGGGCAAAATGGGTCATTTGATAGTCTTTACTTTATTCCTGTTACACAGCAATAAGCAAAGAGGGGCAGCTGTAATACCCTATTTTTGCCCGGGTCTATACCACAAAATGATAATAAATAAATAAATAAATAAATTCCAAGCCCAGTTCAGAATATATCATTTGGCCCGATCAGAATGGCCCATTACTTGAAAAGATTGAAGGTCCATCTACAAACTTGGAAACATAATCTTCAAGGATACGCAATCTTAGAAATGATATGTAAATCTTAGATATGATATGCAATCTTAGAAGATATGGTATACAATCTTAGAAGATATGATTTTGATATCTTAGAGATTTAATTTGTAGATACCCTTTAATCTTAGCCGTTGATGTAATTGATCTATACCGTTGGATTTGGGGAGGCTCAACTATAAATAGAGGCCTCCCCCCCATTGTAAAAGACACTTAAGTTTTGGGGAAGCAATAAACATTCTTGAGAGCTTTCACTCAAATTTCTCTCCTTCTTACGTTCTTATTTTCTGTGGTTTGTTCTTATTTTATTCTTTGTTCTTGTTTTTCAACCTTTTTTATTTTGATTTAATCCATGTCTCCCTGATTTTTAATTTTTTATATTTTATTTTTTTAATAATTTTAGTATCATATCAAACTATTTCATTTTTTTTAATAAATTTTTTTAGTATTACTCTTAGTAAATTATTTTTTTAAATTTTACTCAAATCATTGTTTAAAAAACATATTTCATTTAATTGCCATATTTTATCCAAAAGTTTTTTTGAAATAAGGCAATGTTTTGTGTTTAGAAATTCGGGAAATAGTGCCCTAACATGCTGGGTTGCGATTTTTCGTTTGTCTAAATACCTAAAACATCCTTTTAAATAAATTTTGTAAATTACGAGATGATTTTAGTTACGAGGATTTAAAAACATCGTGTCCTAACATGCTGGATGTGATGTTTGTATTCTTTCGGAACAAAAGAATCTCGAGTTTTAATTCAAATTGCTCATATTTTAAAAAGGGATCATACTTTTAAATCTTTTCAAAGTTTTGACATTAGGACAGAAAACTAATCAATTGGTATCAACTTTGGGCGTTACGAGGGTGCTAATCCTTCCTCGTACGTAACCGACTCCCGAACCTGTTTTCTAAAATTCGTAGACCAAAATGTTTTTATAAGGTGATCCAATCACACCTAAAAAAGGTTGGTGGCGACTCCCATTTTCATTCAAAAAAGTCGAACCCCGTTTTTCAAACTCGTTCAAAAAAATAGTTTCGACACCTACGAGTAGGGATTCAACTACCTAAATCAAGAGGTATCCTTATATTGATGATTCTAGTTCTCTTGCGCCCAGATGATTTCTATAACTAATTATGCACTATACCATCACTTATCTCACCAACCTTATATTATATTCCTTCCCATAAACTAATCAAGACTCTCAATGTAGATTAAAGACAAAATCCTACCAAAAGCACTCTAGTAAAGAGTTAACTAAATAACACAACTTCAAAATCTACTTCAAAAGAGTTGAAATTAAAAGTATCTAATAATCAAGCCAAAATTCACTCTTTTATTTTTTCATCTATTAATATATAATATGTAAAATTCATCTATTAAATATTTGTGATGCCTTCGATATCGATATTAATGGAGAAAAAAGTGAAACCAAACTCATAATAATCTCACTACAAAGATTGATTCGTACAGCAGGCGCCCTTGAACACGTGCTCAATTGAAACGCCGCGTTTCCTATTTTCAGACCGAAAAGAGATGTTTCTTTCTATTTCTGTTTAGAAGAAATTAATTTTTCGAAAGGAAAAATGTTCTAAAAACTATAAATTTTATTAAATCTGACATAATATTGGTTTATTTATCAAAGGAAAGCAAATCAGAAAATCCATAAAAGTTGAGTGTGTGTCTAATACGAGATAGATCATACACTCATGAACTGTGTTACCCAAACTCAGCATCGAAATTGAGAATGTGTAACACGAGCATACTCATTTCTTTCAATTATTTCATATGCTTAAAAGATCATTCACTCACAAGACATGCCTACATCTAAATACATATCAATATATCAAATACGATACTTAAAGTGAAAGTGGCACCACATAAGTACAGTATGTCTAAGAGGAAAGGTAAAACCCAAACCATGTGTTTCAAGAAATTACAATCGCTATGGCCATTTAAAGAAAAATACGTTGGATTTCAACCTACAACTTAATACAGCAATATATCTATCCTCAAATATCTTAAGAATGTCGAGCTCTAGACAAATGACAATTGGACCAGGCATGCATGCATCCGGGATCAAGTACTTGAGAAAAAGATAATCCCTATTGAAAATTTTGATTAAAAGTTACACACAAACGTGTTTTCCAGAACTATAAAACATCAAGAAATTGTTTACAACTTCTATTAATGCAGGAAACCTTACTGTATCACTGACATTATTGAAGGTAAACTATAAGTCCCGTCATTAATGAGCTCGGCATCTCCTGTTCAAACTGAATTTCTATTAAACATTAATACATCACAAACTCGGTTGGTGGAAATGAATCAATGTAAGATGTGAGAATAAAAGCCGTGGATTGAATGGTGAATCCAGAAATATGTATAGGAATCAACTTATTTATCAAGGCACTATTAGAGAGGCCTACTAGGTTTCACCGAACGGACATCATTTGATCTTTAAAGCTCTCAACGGATATCATCTTGATCCTCCATCTCCTCAAGGATGACATACTTCGCAGCATGTTTAGTTGGTGCTGACTCCTGCAGCCTTTGGTATCTTAAAAAACAATAAGAAAAGCAATGTTGGTCAACTTAGCCACGGCAGAAACCAGAAACTAAAAAGAAATCAGTAAACATACTGAGGAATTACATCAGTGAACCTAAAAAAAGGCAAAGATATAGATTGTACAGGTGACAATGAAATGCTGAAGTTTGTACAAGTTAATTATTTAACTGAAGTAATAAATCAGAATAAAGAGCAACTTAACCAATTAACTTGGTAGACCAACAACTAAAAACACCAGATTCCACAATTGGTTTAAAGAAGAAAAGGAAAATGCAAAAATATTAAAATGAAAGACCAAAATTCTCCCTTCAAATGACATAGAACATTCCTATACATCACTATCTAATTCCATGCCAACACTTGAGAAAGAAACGACTACATCATGACTAAAACCTTCAAAACTTTGATTTCAGATATGAACAAAGGCAATCTAACAGAATAGTAAGATCTAAAAACAATAAGCTGAAAAAATGTAAATATTATTTTAGTTCCACAACAAAAGACAAAGCATAGGCTCCTCTAACACACAATCCAACAAACATGAACCTCCTAACATTCAATTTCTCAGCCATAAGCGCTAAAGCATAAATAAAATATAAAAAATTCATAAAGTTTTGAAAGAAAATCAATAACTACATCTTTTCTGCAGAAGACGGTGCCCCAAGCAAGAAGAAATTGCAAATTCAAAAAGTAGATTTATTGACCACTTACTTGTACCAATTGAATAAACTGACTCCAAACATAATTGTGAGAAGCCCAGCTCCTTTTAACCAGGTAAACTCATCATGGAAATAAAATACTGCAACCTGATTAAGTAATAGAAAAAGAATTAGAAAAACAACTACAGATAATGGCGGGAAAATAAGCAACAGACCCAATCAGCATTTACAAGCAAAACAAGAAAATAACATTATGCATGTGAAGACTGTCACCAGATAAACTAAAGAAGATTTTGTTGGATAAAATAAAGAGGGTTAGAATTCCACTCCCAACCCAAATACAAGCCAAAAAATTACTGAAAATAAAGGGAAGCTGGAACTCCTGAAATAAATGTGTAACATTTGTATCTTAATTGGATAAAATAAATGTGTAACACCTAAAATAAATGTCCAATTACAGATGACTGCTATCTCAAAGGAAGCTATCTGTAGCATGCACAAGTAGATAATAATTGTTTGAACTACCAGCAACTGACAAGTTATATCTTAAATTGATCCTTTAGTAAAAAACCAAGATGTAGTTAAAACCATTAAACAAATATATATCCGAAATATATACCAATATGGTGACAGCCTCCTTCACAACTCCAGCTATTGTCACTGTAACTGCACTGGTTACAGAAACAAGGATGTACTCTGTTAAAACCTGCAAGAACAAAAAATGCTTAGCTTCTTCAATCCACAAGATGTGTATTACAGCTGCATGAAGAGAAACATAAAGCCTGTAAGCTTTTTTAGAAAGAAATAACCTCACCAACCTTCCAAAGGGTGAGAAAAGAGTCAAAAGACAAAGAAAAATATTTAAAAAGAAAAAAGGACCCTTCAGCATAAAATCATACCATAAAGAATGCCAGTGTTCCACCAAAAAGCAACAACAAGCAAGTTCGAGCAAGATGCCATGAACTATTAAAATAATTGTTCTGTCCGAATTCGTGCCATGGATCCAAGAAGAGAGAAAGAAGAGCTGTCACAATTGCCATTACTGGAGTCACATAGCTCATGAAGGTAAGAGGGTTTTTCAAACCTGAAGAAATTAAACAGAAATGAACTTAGAGCAATGCTGAAAAACACCAGAAGCATGAAGCATAAAATAAAGACTAGCTCATTTTAACAAAACAGGTAACTTTTCGCCAAACTACTTGCAATTTATCACTACATAGAAATTCAAACCCTTTCACAGTTAAAAGAAAGTTTTCTAGAATATCATATCAAAATTCAATTTTAAACCCTACTATAAACTTTATATGCTCAAGACAGAAGGATTGCTAAAAATTAAGTTATATAACAAAATTAAACCAAACTATCTAGCAGCCATCAATTCAATTCAATGGAGTAACCATATCTCACATATATGAGTTATCTGGAGACAAGAACACAGTCAGAATGTTGTCTAAATCAAGAATATATGATGACAATATCATGCAAATGCATTGATCCAAAAACATAGAAAAGAGTATGTAAATTACATCGCAACAATAAACCAAGAACAAGAAAAAAAGAATGAATTTAAGGAAAAAGAAAAAAGAGAGGACGGGGATAGTCAGAGGGCACCTACCATAGACTTCTTTCTTTAGATAGCAATCCCATTCCAGACAGCAGTACCATTGAAAAGTCAATTTGGAGACAAATAAATAATCAATATAATCAGTAAAAATAAATGAAAAAGTAACAAAAAAAACAATTTGAAAACTGGATAAATACTTGAATTCTAAGTCTAATGTTTCACGTAACTAACCAATGAATCAAAGCCATACCTGCAAAAGTATTTGAGTCATACACCAGCGAAATCCAGACATGACAGCAGCAAGCATGACAAAGATAAAACCCCAAAACTCAAATTCAGTGTCCCTTGCAACTGGAATAAAAAAGATCAACTTTTACAGGTGTTATTAATATTTGACATTGTAAAAGCTTGACACACACACATGGAGAAGCAACAGCAGCAATGAAGGATGTCACAACCAGCTCACATATTACTCTCACTGTAGTATGTATAGTCTGTCAGATTGATTTGGATAATTAAGGCGAGATTTAATGTTGGAAAGAGATTGTAAGATCGCAGTTAAAAGAGATTTTAGTAGATTATATATTTGAAACAATAAAAACAATAAATCAATTATACCAAATAGATCATTTTCTTGAAATATGCAATCCATTATTAAATATACGAGAATGTATCATATTTGCAACATTAAAGCAAAACTAAATATGTACCCAAAAGTTTTTCAAGAAAAAAAAAAGTACCCAAAAGAGATTTTTAAAAATGGGTTTCAAAATTGATTTCAACATCTAGGGCACGCTTGTTATTTCAAGGAAAATAAATTGGTCAATGAAAAAAAAAAAACCTCGGTCCAACAGAAAGTTAACTAATTTTCAGAAACTGTCTAACTCTTTGAACAGAGATAATTACCAAAACAAAATATGGAATTGGCAAGAATCTTATACCTGTTAATAGAATTCCAACAGAGATTACCACAATGATCCCTAAGAGTTTAAAGCTTGGGGACTCCAACCTTCCAAAATCAACAGTCAACATTAATATAAATGTATAAAAGAGAGCTTAAACTACCATATCACTGATAAATATAAGTTTTTTAGCATTGAACAAGCATAAAAACTTAGAATTTTCAAAGTTATACAAGGTTTCAAGCTACTAATAAGCATAAACTACCAAATTACTCAGTCCCTACACCTACAAAAGAGAGCTTCATCCCTACACTTGAAGACCATCTAAACAGTTCGGCATCATCCAAACATTAATGGACATGAAATTTTTAAAACTGACCTGAATGCGAAAGCAAATAGGAGAAGAAATATAGGAGCTGCTGATTTACACTGCAGGGTACACAGGAAGAATATTTTAGTCAATAACACCAGCAGAAAAAGAAATATCAAAAAGAATATTGACAGAGTAGGCCAAATTGATGAGACTAAATATACATCCCAATGAAGAGTACAGAAGAGTTAACAAACCATTGTTGCAAAAGTAACAGATATGAAAACCAGGGATACATTGCTCAGGTTAACGTCCAGTGCAGTTGAAAGAGCTGTAGGTACAACTGTGAAAGGCAAAGTCTATCTGTACATTAGTTGATAGAAAAGTTAATTAACAGAGAAATGCAGAGGTGGAAAAGCCGTAGAAGAACAGGAGACCAGCATTTTGAAACCTTAAATCTAAGTGCAACGATGCACCTGGCTAATGATGCAATTTTAAACATATAATTACAAAAAATTTACTCAATGGACCACATGCAAGCACCATATTAACATTATAAAGAAGCAGAAAAGAACATATGTTTGATACACTCACCTCTGTAGAAGTAATCCCTATATGACATTGGAACCGAAGGCTGAAATCTATGAGACCAATACCACGTTATTGCATTTGATAATAAAGCTTGAAATGCGAAGTGGATAGTATTCATCAACAAGGGAGCAGGAAACTTCCCCAACTCATCTCCCAACAAGGTTTTGTTGTACCTACTCACAGCAAAATATAAGAGGAAAAATGAACAAGCTTCAACAAATATGGTCTTAAAATTGGCTACAATGCTACTGAGATTTTACCATGTACTTACAATGTCAAAAATGTGCTGAAAGTGTACCATACAAGTATAAAGAACAATGTCTTCAACACATCTGCAGTAGAAATAGAGTTGCTAGATGCTTTTGGGCTGCCAGTAGAATTGGCTCCATCAACACTGATATTTGATGATCTTCCATCCCCAACATACTCATTTTCAACATCAAAAGGTGTATATTTCCCATTTTTATCTTTCCCATGTAAATCTTCCATGGTACTTCCACCATTTAAGTGCATACACTGCTCTGGAAATTCACCGTATCTAATCCCGTCTACAAATCCGTTGTCTAACCCACTCTGATTAAGCATAGGCAACTCAAAATCAGAACCTTCTATGCTAGGAGCAGTACTCTCGGAAGGGTGTTCAAAATGGATTATCCCATCTTCATCGACCCAGCGAGAGAAGGAGGGCTCCCTGCGAAGACCTGAACCTTGATTTCCACTATGAGTATCAGTTGTCCCGGTGCATCCAACTGTTTCTTTATCAAAGTTACTCTCTACCATCTCCTTTCCCATTCTAAGTTAAAGCCCATCTAAGCACAACTAATCAATGCCCAATTGGTACTTTCGTTTCCATCAATTTATACAACTATATCATTTTGCTCAAGTTTATCACGCAAAACTATTATGTGAACAATATTTTGGGCATGAAATGAACTAAGAATCAGCCACTCTACTTAGTGCTTATGTTAGATCATTCAAAGCCCCATATATCACCTGCTGTAAACAAATACAATATCAAAACTTGTCAAAATCTGAGTACAAAAGCTTCATTCGAAAGCAAGAGATGAAGAAAATATGAGACGATGGAACTCTCAATTCCCACTATAAACAAGCGGGCATTATTTCTCAAAAAATAAAATTTTATATCAATTCAGTTTTCTCAGTGATAAAACACAGCATTAAATAAGTTTATTTTAACAAATAAGCCCCGACCCTCCATCCCCCAAAATAGGAGCCCCCCATCTCTTAATAGTAAACAACATAAATGAAAAGCAAAAAAGAAAATAGCTCAAATAAACAAAAATATATCTAACAGAGACAAATAAATTTCTTTATCTAAATAGAAAAGCAAGCTAAATCAAACTAAGAAGAGCTTCGATGATATTCAAAAATGAAATAAAAGAAAAATAGGAAAAGAAAAAGGAAAAGACATTGAAGTGACCTGGTCAAGTTCTGATGAGATCCAAAAGCAGCGAAGAAGGATGAGAGAGTCGGCAACAAACAGAGGATCTTTTAAATATGTCAAAGAAAAAAGCAAAAATTAAGAGATCTGATCTGCTAATGGATGGATTTTTTTTAATGTAATAATTATAATTATTATGATTATGGTGCTGGTCGCTTGAGCGTTGTCGTCGAGTCTGCTCAGATTTTAAATCAAAATCGTACGTTCAACCAGAAATCTCAAAAACAACATACAAAATGTTATTCGGTAAACCATTTTAATTTATTTTTATTTAACGTAAAAATAATTAAGTTCAATATTTTAAATGTAAGGTAGTCATTTTCATTTATCTCAAATTATATTTTAATTATTTATGTTTAAAATATTAGGTTTTAGTCATTTACTTTATAACATTTTAATTATTGAGCCGTTAATTGATGTGGTATTTAATCATCATTTCAAATAAAAATTTTAGGTTAAATTATACAATTGGTCCCTATATTTTTTTGTTTGAAGACACATGAAAAAAAAGAGACCGATTGTATAATTTAACCTAAAATTTTTGTTTGAAACGATGATTTGACGTGCCACGTCACTTTAACGTTACACCATTAACGGCTCAATGACTAAAATGTTATAACAAGTTAACATAAGTAACTAAAACGTAATATTTCAAATACAAATGACTAAAATGTAATATGAGATAAACAAAAGTGATTATTTGAATAATTTACCCTATATAAATTTTGTTAATGTATTTTGTAGGGTAAATTCTGTATGCATAATACTTCTTTTGCTTTTATAAAAATTTTAGTTTAAAAAATCCAAACATAATCTTTCTTTAATTTAATTAAGCGTTTGAAACTTTTTCAATTAAGAAAATTGTTTTAATCTCATTTATAAAAATAAATTAAAAAATGAATTTTATATGCATAGTTATATTAAATCCAACAACTCATATTATATTTAAAAGTAGTAATGTTTAATTTGAGTACGGAGTTTCGAAAAAAAATTGACTATGAATTGAAAAGTTAAGCCAAAACTAAAGAAAATAGTTATTTATAAGTTATTAAATTTGTTGATTCAATATATTAATAATGGAGATAAGAAAAAAAGAAAAGTTGGTCGATTTACCAAAATAAGTGAAAAGCTAAAAAAGTATGAGAATAAAAAGAGGAGGATGTTGTGTATGTAAAAGAGCTGAAAGTGCTAAGAGAATCATTTAGGGTTGTGGATGAAAAAGAAGACTCGTTCCTCGTTGTTCCATAGGGTATTTTTATAAGGGAGAGATCCCATGTCTAGTAGTGTCATGTTATTGACAAATTTGAGACATGGTGATTGTGTGGTCATCTAGGTGACACGGTCGTTGTACGTAGGTTATTATCGAATATGGTACGTGATGTCGTTCATAAGTGCTTCTTAGATGATTGCTAATGATGTCACGTGTCTAAATTAAGTAGAAGTATAATCTATCTTTCTTTTGAATGGTAAGGGCATGGAGGTATAATAGAAGTGTTATATGTGGTGCTAAGCATAGACAAATTTAACGAGGGCAGGCAGGGGCCTCACACCCCGACCAAATGAAAAACTTTCAATTCAATTCTCTTATAAATAAAAAGATTATAAATTAATACATGTACAGTAAAATTGTACTTTTGCTCTAAATATGAAAAAAAATCAATTAAATACACTTAAAAATAAAGAAATTATAAATTAATATAATAAAATTACACTTTTACCCCCAAAAATGATTTTTTATTGTTTAATCCCTTCAAAAATGATGAAATAATAGATTAATACATGGTATACATATATTTTGATCTATTGAAATTTTATAATTAAATTTTGGCCCAACTAAAAAATTTATGAATTCACCCCAATGATAAAGCACATTGCATTTCCAAATAAAGAACTCATGTTCAAATCTTGGAGATAACATTGTTAGAAGGAGTAATTATAAACTCACAAAGGGATGATTTCCATCAATAGAAACATAAAGATACCTTAATTAAATAAAAGGGTAAACTAAATAATTACCCGACTATCAAAAAATTTTCATTTTAGGCACCCAAAATAAAAAATTTGCTATTTAAGCATCCATATTGCAATTATATAACTAATTGAAAGAAATAACACAACAAAATATTAGGTATATGAATTATTTATGTATTAACTTTCCTTTTAATAACTTTAATTGATTTATAAACTTAATAGCTTAAGTTACAATGACTTATAAATGATCTTATGGATAATTATGATATTAGCTTAATTATTTAATTCACTTTATAAATATATAAATGAATCTAGAAGTGTATTATGATTGTTATAAAAAAAAAAGTGATAATTTTTTTTAACAAAACCCAAGTTTTCTATAAACCGTTGAACCAAACCACAATTTTTGGTTTTGGATGTTTCAGTTTTTATTTCATATGATTTCGGTTTTGTTTTCAAAAGTTAAAAATTGAATGGAGCGGTTCAATTCAATTTTTGTTCACAAACCGAACCGAATACCCCTAGGTATACCCGTGGCCTAACCTCGGGATAGAGGTTTCGCATGCATCTTTGGAATCAAGTCCCATAATGAACACAAAATACTCTTAGATGCACACGCAGGCGAACACTGAATGCACACGAGCTACTGTTTCCCAGCAATGGATTTTAAGCCAAATAATAGGTCCCAAGACTCACTATTAGGAACACAGCAATAATATCATACATGCATACCTTGGAGCCTCGAAATGGTGTATGTCTGATCATTAACAATAACACAAAATAAATGGAGTAGAGACATGCATATAACATTTATTCAAAACACCACCTGAAAATAAAGGAATCTCCCACCGTCGAACATACATCAAATAGACAAACCAAGAATACTAGAAAAAATACAGACTAACCTCTTCATCAAAAAATAATGTCTTCATCCTTCTCCCTGGCCGCAGATAGCAAATTGTGAGCTGCATTTATTGAAATCCCTTTCTGCAAGGAAATCTTCTCAGCAAACTTATCCTCGACGAACTCCTTTGCGGCAGCTAGCTGTTTCTCTATTTCCCTCTTCTTATAACCTTGGATCTTCTTTAGCCTGAAGAAATCCTCCCTTTCAAGCTCATCCAACTCTCCCTTAATGTAACTTATCGTATTCTCCAACCTTGGCTTCACAACATTCTCTAAAGCATTAACCCTACGATTTGTGGTTTTGATTGCCTCATCAAGTGTTAAGAATGAAGTCTGAAGAGAAGCAAGCTCAACTAGAACCTCGATTGCTTTCACGTAAGCAGCACGGCACTGTTGGACCTGTTGTCCACCTCGGGCCAAACCAGTCAAATCATTTTTGGTCTCACCTTCAGTAAAATACTCAAACTTTGGAAGCTTCACTCCAGCAACATTCTCTTGTCGCGATCGAACTTTAAGAGAAGCAGTCTGAACACTTTCAAGCACGACGTGTTTGATGTTCTCACCAGCAACATACTTGGCCTCTGTTAGGGAAAATGATGAGGTTTTCATAATCTCTCCCATTGACTCTTTCGTAGACACTATCTTCTTAAGAATCTGACGAAATTGTACGGTTAGGGCATCACTCTTCTTCTTGAGAAGTGCGTGACCTCTTGTTGCGCCCACAAGCCGAGCTTTCATGATTCCAAGCATTGTAACAGTTGGAACCACATTCAAGCGCTGGCTTTGGCCGGACATTTTTCAGATATCTGAACCGAGAGAGAGTATAGGTAGGATCAATAAAAAGAAATGACAGAATAGTGCTTAGCCTACCTTCACAGAGGTAAATAAAACAAATCTCAGTAAAATTTCAATCTTAAAGGCACACCATCAACTTTATCTTAATTTATCAACCCCTTTAAGTGCAAGTTTTATCAGAGAACTTAAACTGCACAAGCAATCTAATGACTGCATCAAATGATCCAATTATAGAACCATGAAGCAGTAAATAATAAGTACGAACTAATTATCTGCACCATTTTTTTAACAAGAATGGCAATGGTTTGCCATCAAAATAAACAGAAGAATGCGCAACTTCACGTTATCATAACACCAAATAAATTTATATTAGACAAAAATTTACGATATCCTACAAAGCTAATTTGTCCTAATTTCTTTCCTTTCTGTACCGAAGGGAGTAATTCACCATCAATAGCTAATTTAGCTTTATAATAAGCCTTTCACACATCGATTACAGTCTGTCTTTTCTTTTGCACAATATTAATAGTTTTAACATCCTTTTCTATCTAAAATGCAAATGTAATAGCTAGTTTGTAAGAGTAACTAGATGATATTTGTTTTATGTGAGAGATTACCAATATGTATTCAAAGTATCTACATACTATTTGGAAGCAAAATCTCATATCTAATTGCATGAAACTATTTCCAATTCAAAGCCCATAAAAGTCAATAATAATAATAATAAAGAAGGAAATTTGAGTATCTAGTCTATGCTTATTTCACCGTATCAAGTAACACCCAGCCAGCAACATCAGCTCAGCATCAGACGCAAAACCAATACGAGAACAAACCTTAAGCACTACCAGAAAACTGCGTGATCGCTAGTATCTACGACTCACAATTGACATTCCTACTCAAAAAGGAGTATCTAAAGATCGTGAAGGACGTTAGGACTTCAAAAATATCTAAGATCCATGATTAGACAATGGGATGTATGCTTGGGAGCCACGGGACGCTTAGAGAAATCTCTCAAGAAATGCATTGATTGAGCTCAATTCCAGTAATGTATCAATTCAGATAATTTTTTTTTAACTTAATAATCAAATCCTCTTGCTTTGAATTGAATTGAATAATGCAATGGAACCAGAATCGAAATTTTCTAATCAAAAACGAAAAATTCCATGTAATCGATAACTACATGACCGAGGTGAAATCGCCAGTGATCAAACATGCAAAATAACAGCCCAAATCAAATTATGAATTAATTATTTTTGTATGAAAAAAACGAAACAGGGATCTAAAGAGGGGTAAATAATGAAGCAAGAAACTGAAATTCAATGGAGAAAGAGAACATTAGAGAGAGCGCCGTCACCGGTAAACGGAGCGGAGATTTGCGGCCGACGTTTCCAACTTGGATGAATAAATTTTTCAGTGCGATAATTTTTTTTTTTTTTTTTGATCTCTCTGTGTGTGTTGAAAGTGATAGAGGAAGTTGGGGTTTTAAATAGGTGGGTCCAACACGACACTGTTTGATTGCTTGGCTTTTTGTCACTTTGTTCATCGGCTGTCCGATCCACTCTATCTCTTCGGATCCACTTTATTTACACTAATAACTAATTAACCATAATTAACTTAACTGTGCTGGGAAGTGGACCCATTCATGACCCGACCCGGTTTTTAAAACGTATTTAATTTTATAGCCCTTATGATTCTTGTTTAATTTTATATTCCATTATTTCCCTTTTTTTTAAATAAGTATATTTTGAGACGTTTAGCAGAAAAATATTAATTTTTGAATTACTTTTTTTTTCATTTATGTTTAAATTACATTTATAAAAAATAATTTAAAAAATTATAAAATTAAATTAAATCAATATAAAATACAAAAAAAACTATAAATTCACATCTAATATAATGAAATTAAACCAAAATATTAAAGGATCCAAAGTATCAGTTTTAAGGCCTCATTTGCTACTACAAATTATTTTTAATGTTAAAATATTGTACCTAGAATTACTCATAGTCCCTTCCCAACTTATAAATAGGAAAATAACACGTATCAGCACACTTGAACCCACGTCCTATTGTATTGACAACAATGCTCATAACAATTAAATTAAGACTCAATCCACTTCAAATATTCATTTATACATATGAAATTTTAGTTATATTGACAAAAATGGAGAGTTTAGCTTTCACCATCCAAATTCAAGTTCTAACATTTAATAGATTATGTGTGTTCCTTTTTTTAAATTTGGTATTACTAATTATATCTACATATTTTTAAGGTTAAAACATGTGATAAGTCTAGGAACTCTTTGTTCTTGTACTTTTATTTTTAAAAATTTAATGTCTCTACTTTATATATTTTAAAGTTTAGATCTAACGATTAAGCACTATTAAAATTATTTTGTTAAATTTAAATTCATTACAACTTTTTAGTTACATTGTTATCAAGTGTATTTTTATTTCAATATGTCAAACCAACAAATTTAACAAAAAATTAATAGTGTTAACAATTAGACCTAAACTTTAAAATTTGAAAAATAAAAGGACCGAATTTATAAAAATGAAAGTAAATTTTAATTTTGGAAAAGCATAAAAACTTCTGATATATTTTAACTTATTTTAAACATTTTTCACTTTGAAACTCTCATTTTATCTGTTTACTTTCCACGTTGTCCTCTCTTACATCGTCCTATATATAAGAAATTTAACTTTTTCTCATTTAGTATGAAAAAAAAATAAAGGTAAACTATATCGATAGTCACTAAATTATAAAATATATATATATATTTTAGGCATCCATGTTACATAACTTGATATTTTGGTCACTCTTGTTAAAATCCAAACAAAAATAAAATTTTATGTTAAATAATAATATTATCAGATCAAATGAGGATATTTCAGTGGAGGAGGATGAAGATTAAGAACTTGAGTCAACGAGTAATGAAGAGTTAAATAAGAAATGTGAAGATTTTATTAGAAACATAAAAGAAGGGATTCAACTTGAAGCTCGCCAACTGATTATGGTTCTATAGCAGAATTTGAAACAAAATATTGTAACAGTGCTCTCAAATTACAACAAGAACAAATTGTTAATCATTCCCAAGCTCCCCACAGCAAGTATTTTAAGGTCAAGACATGGATCCCATCAACAATAGATCCAACAATATCAGGGGCAAATTGCATTATGTCTGCTCAAAAGCATACAGTTTTCAAGCAGAAAGCCATTGATAAGGGTAGCAAATTTATTTTCGCGGAGATACATATATAGGCCGTTTGCCATTTTATTTCACTTGGTGATGTTATAATATAACAATAAAGCCTAAACTCCCGAACCAGCCAGTCGTCGTCTCGAGGCATTTGATATGGATACTTGAGTAAGCTTGTCTGCATCATTCAACGCCATGCGCTCCTTGAGTGGCATATAATGCCGTAGCCATACACCAGTATAAACCTGAAATTTTAAATGGAATGAGAGAGATCCCAGATATGGCAGGCTAGTAACTTTAAAAGTGCAAACTTCATAATTCCTGTCACTTTCAAGTCAGAGTTGGTAGGGATTTTCCCAACCAAGAATATGGAATCACACTACACTAGAAGAAAATAACATGCCTCGTTGCTTATTTCGGTTCCACAGTCATGATCATAAGTCATAATTATAATAATATAGGTTTTGAGTCCTGAAGTATTGACTGACCTGTTGGGGTCTTATTATCTTTGTATCGGGATCATCTAGAGACTCACGCCAGTGTGCCAAGTACCCAGCCATTCGAGGGATTGCAAATAACACAGTGAAGAACTCTGGTGGAAATCCCATGGCCCTATTGAATAAAACCTCAATTGTCACTGGTCCAACATCTAAAATATATCTTATACATTCGTCTAGTTTCTCAAAGTGAGCAGAGAAATTAATCTTATCTTACCGGTATATTAACCCAGAATAGAAATCAACATTTGGATAAAGCTTCCTCTTAATAAAATATTCGTCAGATAATGCGGCCTTCTCCAAACTAATAGCTACCTGCGAAAGGGGAAAATGATAGAAGGCAAGAGAAAAGCATATTAAAACATTTACAGTAAACAAAGAAATCATAGACAATATTAGAAATGTCACTTATACAAACTACAAAGTACTAATGAATCATTGTTTGGAAAACATAATACTATTTACAGAATCTGCCACCAAATATGAAGCCAACATGACTG
This sequence comes from Gossypium stocksii, assembly GCA_020496765.1. Taxonomy (NCBI): domain Eukaryota; kingdom Viridiplantae; phylum Streptophyta; class Magnoliopsida; order Malvales; family Malvaceae; genus Gossypium; species Gossypium stocksii. The sequence continues at coordinate 6,523,196 of CM035626.1, read as the reverse complement.
AACTCTCAGTCCATGCGTTATTATGCCTTGATCAGCTTACATAGCATGGAAACATTCAAGTTTAATCATGAAGTACTTAAAACAGATTAGGTGTGGGAAAAGGTTAGTTGCTTTATGTAAAAGAAAATAATTCGGAGGGTTGTCGATACACACCTCAATAAGTGGATCCCGGCCAACAATAGAAAAAACTTCCTCTGCCAATTTCTTTATCACCTTTGCCCTCGGATCATAGTTTTTGTATACACGGTGGCCAAAACCAGACATTTTCCGCTTCCTGAAGAAATGAATATATATGCAAAAATAAACAAAACAATCACAAGAAAATATGGCACTGCATGTCGAACCTTTAGCTTGAACTAACAGCAAAATTATATATATGCAATATTCACCTGTTTTTGACACCCTCAATGAACTCTGGAATGTTCTCTACTGTTCCAATCTCGCCAAGCATCTTGAGCACAGCCTATAACAACCAAGAGAAAGAAAAACAAAAATAAGCTCGGGCACTGCTGTCACAAACAGATTATGACAAAAAGAAGCTTGATATGCTCAAGTGGATAATATACAGCTGAAGTGAAATTATAGTCTGAACAAGTATTTTGTAACACCATTCCTTTGGAAATTGAATTTCAGAAAATTACTGGTAGGCATTGCATTATTATGAAACAGAAAATATTTGGTTCTGCATACCTCGTTGGCTCCACCATGAAGAGGACCATATAGTGCTCCAACAGCTCCAGCTAGAGCAGTGTATACATCAACTCCACTACAGATGCAGATACACTCATATTTCATATATAGATTTTTTTTTTTTTTTTTGCTCTAACACAGTAGGACAATAACATTAATAGACATACCCTGATGCAAGATGCCGGGCAGCAGCTGTGGAACAGTTCATTTCATGTTCTGCATGTAGTATGAAAAGAATGTCCAACACTCGAGCTAACCGAGGGTTGGGCTTATAAGACCGGTTGCCCCTGAAAGTTAATAAAATGGACACATTACCTAGGAAAAGGTAGGCCTAAATCTTGCCTCCTAGATGAGGCTGATAAATTTAAATAGCATTAAGACTAAGATTGATGGAAAGAAAATCTGGCAGCCAGAAGATAATAACTGTTACTACTATTTAAGTAATTGAAGATGTAGCCATTAATGAGAGAATTGAAGGTGCCAAAGAACATACATTGAATCTAGCATATAGAGAAAGTTCTCAGCATAAGAAAGGGTGCTGGAAGGGAGAACCGGAGGCCTTCCTGCCATCCTCAAATAAGCTGCAGCAGCAATGGTTGGTGCCTGAAAAAAAGAATGATTTTTATACTGATCTCACAATGGAATGAGAAAAAAATGACGTGGCAAACCCAAACCGTAGGACAAGATGAAAGTAACAAGTTCATGCACCAGAGTTAAAGATACGCCCTAGTCAATAGAAGCAACTGCTTTGGAGTACAAAAGACACAAAGAGGGAAAAGGGAATTAAACGCACAAACCTTTCCAATAATGCGAGCTATTTGCTTGTCTCTCACTTGTTTCGACTTATAAATTTCTTGGCCCTGCATTAATAGTAGATCTAAAAACCTGATAAACTCAGAGAGTAAAATAATTCCAGAAAGGCTTTTAAATCATAATTTGAGAGCACAAAGGTTTTTAAATTATTAATTAAGAACACAGCAGAACAGCAGAAGTTCATGTCTTCAAGATGCTTCACAATAGTAAAACTGAAAATAGCTTAAGCCAAAGTAAGTTTTTCACTATAGGAGATATCCTTGCAATCTTTCTCTAACAAAAAGTGCACGAGGTTATTGCAAGTTATCCAAGTTTTAATGCTTCCACAATTCCTTCTGATAAATCGTGCTCTAATGTTGGTCTCAACAAAGCTAAAGTTACTTTTGCCTTCAATAAAGACATTCTGCCAGAGCACTTTCTTATATCGCATGGATCAGGTTAAGACTCCCAAGTTGACATTTTGCAAAAGGTTACCTCATCGAATAAATAGAGACTTTTAGAATTTGGAAAATAGTCCCTCAAGACAACTTAAAAAGGCAAAATGCAATATCCAATGTCTTAAAAACAATTTGATCTTAGAGTCTTTACAATTCCAAAACTAATAGGCCCACTTGTCCAATAATGACTTTTCTCCAGTTTTCTGCTTCCTATGTGCTCTTATAAAACCCATACCCACGATCAAACAAAATGCCATACCAACACAAAGTCAACTTAAAATCTTCATAAAGCATTTATACAAACTTAAACCATCAACTTACTCTAAGAGCAGGATTGGCATCAGGGTGAAAAACAGAAAGAGCACTCATTGCACTGACAAGTACACCCATTGGATGAGCATCATGAGGCATTGATTGTATAATGTCCTACAAAAACAGAGAAAACATGATACAAGTAAAATAACTTCTGTTGAGCTACAAGGAACAGACCCAATTAATAGTATTGCTGAAAAAGTATCAAAACTTTGGCCCTTATACCAAAGAAATTAAAGAACTTAGAAAAGCAAAGAATCATTTTTGTTATAAACATCATGTACATTACAACATCACAAGGTGAGAGACTAGAAGCGGTTTATTTTCTAGACGAAAGAAAAGCATACCAGAATCCCTTGCGGCACAGCTGAATGCTGGCTAACAGCAAATTCCCAGTCTGCTAACTGACTTTCAGAAGGCAAATTCCCATACACTGAAAATGCGGAAGCAAATTATATCAACACATGACCAAATATACAAGTAAATGCATGATTACTATCGAAGACAAAACTATAAACCCTCATCGCTCCTGTATAATTTGATAAAAGCATTGTTGAAATATTGTTTGCAATTGGTTTTTTAAGTTAAGATGTCATGTCTGTCAAATTAGTGATCGGAGAAATCAGCAACTATTATTTATCCTCAAACAGTCAGCCAGGGAATTATTAGTATTTTTTTTTTTTTAAAAAAGGTCTTGCCTTAGATACAGATCAACAAAATAGCATAAGTTTCAGCTTAAAAGTAACAACTAATTATTTACACTGGAATAGGAAGTCCAACTCCCTCTATCATTGCCATAACGTCCTCCTTTTTACCCCATCTACCCTTCATTAAAGCTTCTTCTTTTTCTCACTTTTATCTCCCGAAACCCTCAACTGATCTTCAAGACACGCCATGTCATATGATCTACATACAATCTCCACATACATCGATTTTACATGGACCTCAATAATTGATTACTTTTAACCCATTAAAGATTTCAATCGATTTTGTCGAAGTATGTTTCACAAACAATTAATCAATTTCCACAAACAATCATAGTTTGGATAAACAACGGGTGTTTGTAATTTTATAAGCTTACTTAAGAGGTATGCCACTTCCAAGAAAGTGGAACTCTCAGCCAGTTCTTCAATTGGATACCCTCTGTATCTAAGAATCCCTTCATCACCGTCTATATAAGAAATCGACGACCGAACCGGAGCTGTATTCAAGTAACCCGGATCATAAACTTTAAGCCCCTTATCAGCTTTCCCTGTTGTTATCTGCAATTAAATTCCAGTTTAAAATTAAAATTATATCACCTAAAACTCAAAATCAGTTTTTTTAATACAAATTAAAACAAAATACTAAAATTTTGATTGAAATTCGAAATATTTAAAAAAAGAATAAAGAAAAACCTTTTTTAAATCGGTAGCTCTGATAGTGCCTTCGCTGGAGACAGGGACCTGGTACTTCTTCCCGGTTCGCTCGTCGATGATGGTTAATGAAAGGCCAACAGAGCCACCGTTCTGAGCCGACACGCACCATGGCTCGAGGACAGAAGAATTGAGGTTGTTGGAGGAGCAATCGGGAGCTGCTAAATGAGCTGCAAGCACAGCTAACCGTGCCTGCACTTGTGAGAATGGTTCTTCACTTGATGACATCTTTTAAACTGAGGGGGTGGGGGGGAACAAACTTAAAAGGAAATCTCTAAAGGAGAACGACGAAGAATAATATATTGAGATCTTAATATTTGGAGACAACCTCTTTTTTTTTTTTTTTTTTTTTTGGTCGGTTTGGAGCTTTTCTTTCGGTTTAAGAACTATGATAATTGGAGTTGTGGTTATATATAGGAATACCAATTCTTTTGGGTTTTTCCTTCCGATAAATGTTAAAATTATATATATGAAATTCAACCCTATGTTTAAAGTCTTCACTGTCCAACTGTGGTTTAGCTTCAAGTTACTTTAATCGATAATTTTGATATTTCTCAATTTTTTCCATTTCCTATTATTTTCGAGAAATCCTTTAAATGTTTGTTTTCCGACTTCGAGCCTCTTATGATCTTTTTCTTTCACTCGGTTCACACTGCAAAATCACGTTCTGCACATGATATCTAAAAAATTAGGGTAATTTATAAATTTAGTCATTTATATATAATTTAAATTATGTTTTGATCATTAAATTTTAAATTGCTACAATATAGTCATTATTATTATTATCAATTAACTGGATCATTAACTGTAGTTTACGATGTAACGATCTACATTTTCATTTTAAATAAAAATTTTAGATCAAATTATATAATTCATCTTTTTCTTTTTTCTTTTTGAACGGTTTAATTCTTTTCCTAACTTCCTGTTTCTTTCCTTTTTTTATTTCTTTAATTTGCTTCTCTTCTTCTCCCCCCCCCCAAACACCTTTTTCTTTTCTCCCTTCCCTCAAAGGTTATATTTTAAAAAAGTAAATGGAATTTTAAGGTAAATAATAAAAGAAGAGAATGAAATTTTAAATAAAAAATAGTTTATAAATGAATTAATTCTTTAACGGTGTTTTTTAACTTTTAATCATTTAAAACCTAACATATAAAAAACATAAAATACATTTTTTTTCTAATTTTATATAACATAATTTACTAATTAGCAACGAATATATATATATATATATGAACATATAGGCAAGTCCGTTTTTGATGTTTTTGATATTTTGGGGCCCTAGACAACAATTAAATGAGGTTGTAAGTTCCTTAAAAGTTGAAGAAAAACTTTTCAGGTCCCTTAAACGTTGGTAAAAAAAAAAAATTCAGGCCCTTAAAAATAGGTTTTTTTTTTTAACTTTTAAAAGTTTAAAAAAATTAGACCTTTAAAAATTAAAAAATAATATTTTAAACCCCTTTCAACTTTAGCCTTGAACCGGACTTACATATAGATTAATAAGTATAATTATGATTATGATATACAAATTACCAAATCTTCTCACCTTTGAAAACTCATCATGCAGATGTATCAAACCGCCACAAACTTCTTTCCCCATTGCTTCAAGAATATTAAGTCAATTTTAGCATCCATCATGGGTAAAGAAACTATAAAGCAAAACCTTCGGAAAGCTACGGGACATCTGTTGATCTAATCGTGATGGAGCAATTGAAATGAAGTTTGTGAAATCCTAACTCAAAATTTTGAACTCTAAATCTGATTTTTAAATTTTAAATTTAGTAAATTTTAAATTTAGAGTTTAATGTTCGAATTTAGAGTTTAAAGTTTTAAATTTTGAATTCAAAATTTGAGGTTCGAATTCAAAATTTAAGTTAAAAAAATACTAAAATTATATATAAATAACATAAAAAAAATTATTAAAATATCATTTAATAATTAAAAAAAATTTACAAGATGGCATAATATTGATGTTTCCTACAATCCTTTCATATTACACACAACATTACAGTCTTGAGATGATAAATAAATCCAAGCACTATTGAGAAGGGTAATATAGAATAAAGAGGGAAAGATAAGGAAAGTTAAAAGAAAAAAATATATAAAATAATAAAAATGATTAAAAAGAAGAAGCATAAAGTCTAAAGGTGGAGTTTGATTTAAAAAATTCATCTAAAATGATGATATAATGTGTCATGTTAGTTTGTCACTACATCAATAGTAATTTAATGATAAAAAAGTAATTAAGTGATAACGCTAATAATATAATATTTAGAGTTTGATGATCAAAACGTAATTTAAACGGTATATAAGTGACTAGATTTATAATAGATCCAAAATAATAACATAACAAAATAATATAATTTTTTTGCCATTATAATATAATATTAAATTTAAGTAATAAAAAATAATTAATATAAATTATTTATAAATTTTAATTTGAACAAAGCAAAACATATTTTAAATATTAAAATCCTCATATAAGCATAACTTTTGTAAATTAATAAAAATTTCATAAGTGACAAATAATTGTCTTGAATGCAAAATATGTTTATTTTCTTGTGCTATTATTATGGTGTCTTATCATTTTAAAATATTCAACTTGAATTATAATGTAGTTATAATAAAATAATTTATGATTATTTATTTTTTAATATCATGATATATTAAATATAAATTTTAAATGTTTTCTAATTAAATTAAATAAATTATTTGAAAAAATAGTTCTAATGTATAAATAATATTTATAATTCTGTTAGTATAAATAAGAGGCAAATTTTACAATTCAATGCTAAATAGTTTCAAAAAAAAGGATCTTGTTTATTTGCAACTCGATATCATATTTAATTTTCCTTGACCCTATGATTTTATAAAAAAATAATTTTAATTATCCATTTAAAATTTTATTTCTTTTAACTTTTAAATTTATATTATTTAACAATTCACGTGTATATCACATTAGCGATTAATTAAAAATTTTAAAAATATAATTTTTATACTTTTTAATAAATTTAATAATTTTTACATATTTCTTTAATTTAAAATTTTTAATTGCTCGTGTGGAAATCCATGTGTATGCCACATCAGCAATGTTAACAAACGTTAATTTTCAAATTTATTTTCAAGTGATTTGACAAGTAATACAAATTTAAATACTAAAAGAGATAAAAAAATAGATAACTAAAAAGATATTTTTTATAAAATTGAAAAATCAAATAAATTAATATCACTATCTTTTATTAAGGAAAAAAAAAACCTTCCATGATCAAACCCCGTAAATTTTTTTGAAATATTATTAGGCATATATTTAAAAATATTTTTATGAATAAAATCATAATTAGTACTGTAAAGAAAGTCAATAATTTTTCCAATTATCTTCCTCAATTGGCATAGTTGTTTTTTTTCCCCATATTATAGTATTCATATTTTTAAATTTGTGTTTTTAAAGGTTAATATAACATTTAGTATTTATATTTGATTTTAATGTTCAGTTTGGTACTTAAGTTTGGTTTTAATGTTCAATTTGATACACAAACTAAACAACATCATATGGTCTAATAAATATTTGATATGGTACTACAGTAATAATAATAAAAAACATAGGTAATTAATTGGAACAAAAGAAAAACTCAGTTACTAAATTGAATATCAAAGTCAAACTTACGTACTTGTATGGAACAAAGAAAAACTTAGGTATCAAACTAAATATTGAAATCAAACTTACATACCAAATCATGTCAATAAAAAAGCTCAAGTACCAAATTGAATGTTCAAGTCAAATATAGATACCAAATAATATATTAAGTTTTTTTAAAATAATGTTTAATTGAGATATAGACGGTATATTCTAGACCTATCCATGGGTGGTGCTGAAAGGTCCGCTTAGAAAGTGAGAAGATTTGGGCAAAAATATAAGCCTGAGAAATAGGCTTAGGCAAAAAAATGCCCATTTCGAAAATGGATCAGGCCTCAAATAAGGTTTCTTTTTGCTGTTGTTTTTCCACTATTTTGCTATAATTTCACTATTTTGTTGTTACTATTTGGATATTGTATAACTCTTATTTTATTGTTAATTTTACTACTAGATGTATTTACTTGTTAAATTGCACATTAGTGTTATTTAAGTATAATAACTTTTTAAAATTTATTTTCAATTTGTTGAAAACATTTATTTTAATGTTTTTAGTGTTTTTTTTTATCATTTTATGTGCTATGTTTTTAATTTTTTATATAAAAAGTAAAATAAAAAATTTAATACGGGACAAGCCGTATTGAGCCCAAATTTAACATCTATAATTCGAACTAAGCTTAGGTAAAAATTTAAGCCCATTTTTAAGGCCGGGTTAGACCCAAGCTTATCAAACATGTCTAAAATATTAGTAGAGTAAAAGTCTAACTCAGCGTAATCCATTGTTAGGTCTAAACCAAATAAGTAAAAAGTAACTAAAGTCTAAATGATAAGAAAGAAAAGATAAGGCGGTTAAACCAAATAATTTATTTACGTTTTAGCCTTCAAATTATATCCTTTTTCTTGTATAGGTTTTTTTTTTTTTTTTTTTGTCACTTGAACTTTTCCAATGTTTTTAACTTTTTTAGTCTAAGTGCCTAATGGTGTTGAGAAAATAAAGCAAGGCGAATAGGATTTGGACGCATGTTGTATTTTTTCCATGTCAGATATTTGAATTTTTGAAAAAAGAAATTTAAAAAATAAATAATTTAATTTATATATTTATATTGTAGAAAAACAAGTAAACTCAGGGTAAAAGGTTCTTCTTCTCCAATAGTTTAGGGTTTAGAGACCTATTCCTTAAAGCTCGTCTTTTTAGTTTCATCTTCTCTAACGGTTTGGGATACATCTTCCATTCTTCAAACATTCGTCTTCTCCACAAAATTATGATATTGTTTTTCTAATGTTTGATGGGTCAAAAACTCCACTGTTACACTAAATAACACAACACAAGCAGATTATAAAATGGAAAAATTAAAAGAAAGCTTTTGGGCTTCGAAAATATGAAAAGAAAGCAGATTATAAAAAAAAAAAAACAACTCTTATAAAATAATTTTAATAATCCATTAAGCCTTTAATCAAATTTAAACAATTAATTAAGCTATTGAATTTTAAACTTTTTGTGTAAGTTTTTTATTGCACTTAACTTCACCATGTGACATGTTAGAGTTACCCTATTTTAAATATTTTTTAAAATTTTTATTTTTTTAAATATTTTTAAAAATTAATTTTTATAATTTTTAAAAAATTAAGAGAAATTATACAATTTCGTCATGTGCTTTCTATGTGGATTAGAATTCGAGAGCTTAATTTATATTTTACATTCGATTAAGGTTCAGTTAAATCTTATTTTTAAATAAGGATTCAATTGATTATTAAATTATTTAATAATATTTTTTAACATATAAATTTTTTATTGCGGCTCAAAATATTAATAAAATTTGAGATTTAAAAAATGGAATTAGTTAAATAAAATAATTTTAGTATTTATTACTTTATCAAAGTATTATTTATTTATTTATCTATTTAAGGGTGGTCGGAAGCCGGAAGGAAGGGCGTTTAAGGGCTAGTTTGGCAATGTTTTTGAAAAGTGCTTTTAAAAAGTGCTGTGAAAAAGTGCTTTTGAAAATTTTAGTTTAAAATTTGAGTGTTTAACATTGCTGTCAAAAAGTGCTTTTGAGAAATTAAATGTCTATTTTAGACATGTTATTATCAAGTAACAAATATTTATTTAAATAATATTTAAATTAGTTAATATTATTATATTTTAGTAAGAATATAAAAAAATTATTATAACTTCTTGTTAATATTTTAATATATAAAATATAAATTTCAAATATTTTTAAGCAATAAATATTAATTATTTATAAAATTTAATTAGAATATATAAACTATATTTTAAATATTTAAATATAACTATTAAATATTTGTAATTAGTATTTAAAAAATATTTTTTTATTTTTAATTAATGATTTTAATACATTTAGAATTAAGTACTAAGAAAAAAAAAGAGAAAATACTATGTTATTGCAGGGGTGAAAAAGTAATTAAGCACTAAAAGTACTTTTGAGAGAGAAAAAGCTAAAAATTTTAACTAAAAATAATTTATTTTGCACAACTTTTCTTCTAAAAATACTTTTAGAGCCAGAAATACTTTTAAAAAACAATGCGGATCTGGCCCTAAAATTCGCACGTTATCAGCAGGTGCGTTAGTGTTTCTTCTAGAAAGACGAAACTGTGTGCGAACGTGAATCCCAATCCGAAGACGTTTTTCTGATCTTATCCGTCAGTTTAAAGATTAGGCTCACCGTGACTTGGCTTCGACGTGGAATTGGGTTGTTGATGTACATCCCCTATGTGATTTCAACACGTGTCCTTGGATAAAATAAAGCGCCACTTGGCAGATGACAGTAGCGTGTGACGATAGTTTTGTGGGATAGGAGAGTAGGGGTTGAATTGAATAGTTCCTTGAAATTCTCAATACAAATGTGTTGTCATTATTTCTTGTGGATGTCTCACGCTTTTTTGTTTAAAGTTCCAAGAATTATGCTACATTCACCATATGAATCGTAAATTGTTCCTTATATAATAATTATTTTGTTAAAATATGTTACAAGTTTGTTATTCTTTGGATATTTAAAATTTAATTATTTTTATTTTATATTTAAGAATTTAGTTTAATTTTTTAAAATTTAAAATTATGGTCTAATGGTGACACTTTGAAATAAATAAATACTCGCTTTAGTCTCTATGTAATAAAAAAGATGATAATGTAATAAATCTAAATTTAATAGAAAAATTTTAATAGGGTTAATTATCAAACTAAATTTTAAATGATTGAAAAGTATAATTATATATTGAAGATGTCAAAATATAAAAATAAAAATAATTAATTTTTTTGTGAATTACAAGAGGAGGATAAAGTCCTAATAACGACGTGACTAGCGTGACTCAAACTCAAGTTATAACTCGAATGATAAATATCTTAACTATGAAGCCAACACGAATTTTGGTAATTGAATTTTTAAAATTTACAAATTTAAGTTGCAAAATCATTAATGTGCTTTATTTACTAATTTGATAATTTTTTAATTTCATTTATAAATTTATAAAAATTTAATTAATGTATTAAATATTTATTTTTTTTAAAAAGTTAAAAAGTAAAACATTATTCTATTTAATTAATGGTCTATTTGATAAATTGTTAAAAAATTGAATCAACTAAAAAGTAATATTTTCAACAATTTAATTTTTAAATACCTAAAAAATACTAGATAGAATTTTATTTTATTTTTTACAAAAAAAAATGTAAAAAATGATAAGTAAAAAGGGATCTATTTATATCTTAATAGAGAATAAATTTAATTATTTTATTTCATTTCATTTAAGATTATATTCTCTTTTATCCATTGATAATTGTCTTGTTGTACTTGGGCAGTGAGGGCTCTTAACCACATAGATAGTTCAACATGCTCATCAACCCTTGAGCTTTGAGATGTGAATCATCCAAGGCACACTAGCATGCGTACTTCTCCCGTTTGACCTTGGGTTTGAAAGCATACTTCTTCTCGAGAGAATAGATGGGGCACTCTCTATTCACTTGTGGGATATGGGCAGTTCGAATGGGACAATAACAACTCTTCTTTTCTCAATAATCTATACATCATTTATCAGTGTATGAGAAAAATTATTAAAATGTAAGTAAATACTTACAAAACTATTGATTAGATTAAAATTTGATGACATTGAATTAATTTTTTTATTGAAAAGTGATATGGTATTCACAAAGCTTACATTTACTAGCACACCACAAAAATTTTGTTGAAATAAAAAGATCCATACTCGAATCAATCATGGGTTTTGTTTTTCTTAAGAGAACTTGAAGAAGGTGTGTGCTCAATAGTCAATAGATGGTAAATGTGTAAAGAATCACGCTTCTTTCTTTCTTTTGCTTATTTTCATTGGAATTTTTGAAAATTGAACTCATAAAATAGACCTGGAAGAATTTGTGAAGTTCAACTATGGAGCTCCTCCATTTTTAGACTTGTTATCTAAACCATGAGGGTATAGATGGTTATTGCAAGCTTCATTTAAAAATAATAATAATTTTATAGAACAGAAGATACTCAAGGTACATTTGGTTCATTGTGATGGAATAAGACTGTAATTGAATAGAGTTATAATCAGTAATTCAATTGTTTGGTTAAATAGAATAAATGTTGTAGTAGTATAAGGAAAAAGACTTAAATGACTAAAGTACCATTAACAGAATTTTTTTAGGTAGATGATTATTGCTATTGTTATTAAATTTTAATAAAAATATTGTTAAATATATTTTAATAAAAATAAAAATAAATAATTTAACCATATTTTAACATAATTATTATTAAATATAATTTAATAACATTCTTAATATAATTATTATATAAATTAAAAATAATAATATATAATATTATAAAAATAATATATAACCTAGTTTATTATTTTTAAACTGCAATACATATTGAATGTGTTAAAATATCATTAGTGAAACAAATAATTTAATTATTTTACAATAAAAAAATATTAGAAGTGATAAATAGCTTGAGAATTATATTTCACATCCAAGCATAATATTCATATATTAACAAAAAGTTACATTATTTCATTAGCTTATATGTCATAATCCATATGTTAAATTTTACAACATCAAAAAAGTTACAACATTATAATAACATTCTCTCATGTCATTATGTCATTTAGATATTACAAACATAAAAAGTTACCAAAATATCATCAACACAACCATGATTTTTAATGGTCAGCAAGAAATCTTCTGATCTATTCCAATCACACAGAAGAAGGTAATTTAAACAAAATGAGCATTTGTATTGGATGGTGAAGGAAGAAGTAACAAAAAGAGGTAGAAAAAATTGGTGGGTAAGAAAAAATGATAGAGAGGAAAATGAAAGGAACAAGGGAAGGGGGAAATGTTTACCTGAAGAACGCTAGATGAAGGGGAGGAGTGCTGGAGTCGAAGGAAGTAAGGAATGACTATCGTTTGAGTGTTTTTGAGGTGAGAATTTGGTAAGGGTAAGATAAGGTTTTTCATCCATTGAATCACTAATTGGTGGAGAGGGGAGGAAATAGAAATCACCAAATTTCCCTATATAAGCCCGAAATGGAATACACCTGTAATAGGGTATTCTATTGAACCAAACAGCTGTTTGTGTGGACCTGCAGAATAGACTTGTTATGTAATTACATTGAACCAAACATCCCCTCGTTGTTTTTGACCCAAAAGATGGAATTTGGGATTTTTTTTTCTATTTAATTCTAGTTAAAAATAAAACTTTGGTATAATTATGCTTTAGTTCCTTGAAAGTTCAAATTGTCGTATAAAAGAAATGATGTACTCAATCGTATCCTGCATGTCACATCAACGAATTTTTCATTATTTTTGAATGCCAAATAAGTGAAAATTTTAATACCAAAAATGTATTGCACGAGCAACCCAAATGCTCAAATAAACCCTTCTGAGAGATTCGAAAACCTTACAGGTCCTTATTTGAATATTTAACCTTATTTTTCACGGTTATTGAAATTTTTTGGACAGTATACAATTTTTTAAATAAAAAATAACAGCATAAAAGCGAAACATTAATCAATTAAACCTTAACCCAATATCAATTGAACTATTTCAGCTACTGATAAACTTTCCACTGTATCTGGAGGATCATCGTATTTACTTTTCAACTCTTTCTTAGAATTTGATGCCACAAATGTATAACTCTATCATACTTCTATTGTCTCCCTGATCAGTCAAAAGTAATTCTATCAATAATGTATGATCACATTCAACCTCCTCGAATAGTATACAGAAAATCGTTATTTTAATAAATTGTGCTTGTGTGTTGTCACACGCAAAAGTTCCGTCGAAGCAAGCACTATTCCTTTGCGTTTACTTTTTAATTGATAAAAAATAAAGATGGGCAACTTCGCAAACTTGATCTCAAATCATCCTCAATTCTGGTAAGGGATTTTGACTACATTGTTTATTACAACTTTAAGCCTGCATAAACATATCGTAAGGATATATTTATATTAATGATATATAATGTATGAATTAAATGGTAATGTATTATTAAAAATAAAAAACATTTTAAGTTTTTCTCTTAAATAAAATTCTTTACGTTAATTACATCAATAATTCCTAAATTTTGTTTAAAATTATTAAATTTCTAAATGTTATAAAATTATTTTAAAATAATCACCTAACCATTCTTTTATTTTGTCCATGTGAAACTGTTGTCTTCTCTTCTCTAAATCAGCTTACAAAGAAGCCTTTCTACCTATCCACTCTCAAGTCCTAAAGGATCCTAGATGTTATTGTTGCCGCGCCGCTAGCTTGCCGTCGGTGGCCTTCTCCGGTCAATAATACCATCAAACAGTTCCTCGTACTGTCCCCTTTCTATATCTCCAGTTGGAATTTCGCAAAATGCCCCTCAAAAATCGGTGTCTCGATTTTGTTTTCGACGCTTTATGGCTCTTATCTCCAGACTTGAGATTTCGACGGATACTTTTTCCTTTTAAATCTCCCAAAGATTCATTGGAGGCCCCAATTTAGAAATGACAAAAAATGGGTCTTTCCCTTTTTTCTTTTTTCTCTAATTATTATCCAATCTCGATTTTCTTTTTTCTTTTCTTGATTTCTCTCCTCTTTTATTTACAGATTTTTGATGGATTTGTTTGTTGTTGCCTTGGTGGGCCCATGTGTTCAGTGAGAACAATGGCTGGATTGTGTTGAAACTCAAAGGCGCGGGTTTTTTACCAGATTAGTATAAAAAAATTAAAAAATTCTAAAATAATATACATAAAAAAATATTTACGAAAATGGTACAAACAGGGTGGTCACGCCACTGTGATAGGCGGCACCACCCTGTTTTTCTGACATAACAGTAAAAAAAAAAAGCTGAAAAACAAAAAAAAAAGCTGAAAAACAAAAATAAATAAAATAATGGGTGATGTGGGTCCCAGAGGCGGCACCAGTGTTGCCTCTGGCAGAGGCGGCACCGGTGCCCAATGCGATTTGACCCCTCAGTTTTATAAAATTGATAAATTTTAATAATTAAAAACAAATCAAAAATTAATTTTATAAAACTATTAAATATTTTAATTTTTTAAAATTAATATTATTTTCAAAGATATATAGCATTTATAAATTTAAAATAATTAATATTATTATTAATTGAAAGCATGTAGCTGAAGAAATCAATAACAAAAATTGTATTTAAGTATAAAATTAAAACTAAATTTTAAACAATAATTAAAATAAAATTTTCATTAATGCATATTCTCATTGTTAAATGATTGTTTTCTTAATTTAATGATTATATATAAATTATTTATTTTAATCACAAGCATTGCATTTACTTATTTAAGTGAACAAATTTGTTTCTAACTTTTAGTCAATTTAAATTAATAATTTTAAAAAAATAAACAAGGAAAAAGTATTCTTCCATTCAATAAGAATAATCAATGGTATATAAAATGTACTTTTAAGGTAATAAAATAGAGATTTATAACGTTCGGGAATGGTTAAATTCCTTTCTAAACCTGTTTTCAGCTTTTTTTTTAATAAAAGAATTTCTTAATTTTTGCTAAACCTATCTATGTTTTGCTAAATTATTTAAAGGTGCTAAATTAATATAAATTATTTAATGAAAGAAAACCAGTGTGATTAAAATAAATAATTTATATATAATCATTAAATTAAGAAAACAATCATTTAACAATGAGAATATGCATTAATTAAAATTTTATTTTAATTATTGTTTAAAATTTAGTTTTAATTTTATACTTAAATGCAATTTTTGTTATTGATTTCTTCAGCTACATACTTTCAATTAATAATAATATTAATTATTTTAAATTTATAAATACTATATATCTTTGAATATAATATTAATTTTAAAAAATTAAAATATTTAATAGTTTTATAAAATTAATTTTTGATTTGTTTTTAATTATTAAAATTTATCAATTTTATAAAACCGAGGAGTCAAATTACATTGGGCACCGGTGCCGTCTCTGCCAGAGGCAACACTGGTGCCGCCTCTGGGACCCACATCACCCATTATTTTATTTTTTTCGTTTTTCAACTTTTTTTTTCGTTTTTAGCTTCTTCTTTTTTTACTGTTATGTCAGAAAAACAGGGTGGTGCCGCCTATCACAGTGGCGTGACCACCCTGTTTGTACCATTTTCGTAAATACTTTTTTATGTATATTATTTTCAAATTTTTTATTTTTTTTTATACTAGTCTGGTAAAAAACCCCAAAGGTGCTGAATTGAGCGGTGTAATGGTGTTTGTCAGTGATAGAAGACAGGTAAACGGTGATGGTGAAGGGTTAGTTTGCAGAATTTTGGAGCGAAAATATGTGACATTTAACATATATCCAAACCGGTTAGGAAAAAAATGGGTCTAATCAATGATACAAGGCATTGCAAAGTTGAATTGAAATTTCTTATATGAAAGGAAAGGAATCAAAATCAGTAAAGTAAATAACAGATATAATAGAAGACTTTGAGATGAGTTAATATCAATTTTGAATTTAATCATTTGACAACTTCTATCCCCTACCTTTATCCAAAAAAAGCGTAGTAATATAAACTTCTATTGTTACATTTTAATCCTGGAACCTGCTCTCTTTTTTTCTTTTTCAATCCAACCTATCGGTTTCGCTTTCCCAATCAGCAGGAATTTCATTTCTCTGCCAAATATTTTTACCATACAAAAGGGTAAGCAAGGGGTGCAACAAAACTAGCTCATCTTTCTACCTGCTCCTGCTCCACTCTGTTTTCAAATGACTATGAACCATCCTGCCTTCTATGTTGGCACCGTTCTTACCTGTTAAGATAATAAACCTCCTCAGCTAAAATCCACCAGCTTAAATCAAAGATCCAATGGAGTTTATGACTGATTATCTTACATTTCCCAACTTGGCCTGGAAACTGAGTTCCACTTCCTTGCGAAGGCTTTCAACATCTGTAACATATTCTCTGTGATCTTCGTCCAATATCAAATCCTCCAGTTGCTTCTTCATCCTCTCCAAAGCATCATCCAATCTACAAAACTCCTTGAAAACCATTGCTTCCGTTGTTCTAAGTTGCAGCAGGTTCTTAATTGCAACAAGCGCCTGTAAACTCAAAGGAACACGCAGTATAAATCAATGAAAAGAAATACCCACCATTGCATCAAATAGTTGTTCATTCATATAGGACACAAAAACATGAAAATGAGGCTAAACAACTACCTTCTCCTGGAGATCAAGGTCACTTGATGCAGTTAAATCAACCACAGACTTCAAGAAGAATTGATTGCTGAAAAATGGCATCTCAGCTTTATCTATTTTTTCTAACTGGCACTCAGCCAGATCACCAACTAGAAATACAGCCTTCCTGCGTAACCTAACATCCACGCTAGGACTGCTCAGTATGTCCTACAGATGGGAATGGTTGTCAATTGCAAATTGCAGGGATGCATAAAACAAGAGAAAATGCTAAATTAAATCTTATAGATCACCTGAAGCATCTTCTCTCCTGCCTCTGCAAAGAACAATTGCTGACCAGCCACATTATTTCGGATCAAGGCTGAAACAGCATAAAATGCTTTAGTGGCTTCATCTGCGGAACTAGAATTCACAAGTTTCATTAATGTTGCCAATGCCCCAAGTTCCAGGACCTAAGAGTTAAGACAGGTAACTTTTTGCAAGTTAGTTGATGTCGAATATACCTAGCTCATAAGCCAAAAGGAAGATGATGTACCTGCTTCTGTACATATGGATTATTTTGACTTGCTTTCCCAAGTATCCATGCAGAAATTTTCCTTACATCTGAGTCAGGGTGATCGAGCTCCCGAATAATCACACCAAGCCCACCAAGTTTACACATATCTGATAGCAAAACCTTAACAACGTGAGCCACATCTCTTTAAGCATAAAAATAGAAGCCTCGAAGAAAAATCAAAGATAGCGAGGATGAAGCAATTATGAGTAAATCAGGGGTGAAATACAGGTAGGGGTTACAAAGCCATAAAAATTATAGGACAAACCACAAACGACAAATCTCAGCATCTCATAATCTCAAATATCCATCATGAAAAAGACACTAGAAACGGAAACAGCTTAGTATTTAATTACTTATAACTACACCCAAAACCCTAATAAGCCTAGAATCTTATCATGGAAAAGAAGTAAAATACAAAACTAACATAAATACACTAAATAACACAAAATAGTGTAATATATATAAAGGTTACAATCTAACCCCCAAGATATAAAACAAAGTCCAAGATTACTCAATCTCTTAACTGGTATATTTTCATTCTCCCTTAGTTGGGGAAAACTCCAATCTCAAATTTTGAAAAATTTAAGCAAAGAAATTTCCAGCACAATCCATGAATAGGACTGAATAACTTCACAAGTGGCACAAACAGATTCTACAACGCAACTTATACCTCATTCAAAGCGTTCTTTCTTATTTTTTGGAAGAAAAATTTACAAAGCTTTTGAGAGACATAGGTAGCCGCATTACAGTGGACTATTATCTATTAGTGGCTCTAAAACTATAAACCCTAGCATTCTTTTCCGACGTCAATTTAGATCAATTAACCACTATTGTGGTCTCAATCGATATTTGTGCCTGTGTGTGTTTTACTTTTTAGACTACCATACTGCATCAAAATGTCACAACAAATAACCAAACAAATAAAATCTAAAGTTAGAATTCTTGAGAGAATACTGTAAATATTATAGACATTCTCTTAGAGAAAGGGGTTAAATCTTACCAACAGAAGTTAGAATAATTAAATTTCAGGTTCAGTTAATAACAATAAAGTAAGATAAATAAACTGGGGAAAACATTCATACCAAGATAAAATCTACATCTTTTAACATTCCAGAATTTTGCAGGCAAATAGATACTCATGGCAATAATTCAGGCATTCAGAGCTAAACAGATATTATGGAAATAATTTGGAAAGCAATTCTTCAAGCTGCTAAGGAAACCAGCTATGGACCAAATCACCGCTTACCATTTGCATTATCGATTGGCTCAACAAGTATCAAAAGCTCCTGCAAAGCACGGTGGCGATCCTCCAAAGACAAAGATGAATTGCTCAAGTCATCTAGTGCAATTTGCATCAACTGTGCATCTGATGGCATTTTTAACTTTTCCATCAGTTCCTGTGCAACAAAATGCATGGGTCATTATGTCAGATATCACAAAAAAGCAAAATAAATGTATAAACTTCAAGCAACTGCAATAAAAATTAGAGAGAAGGTTGGCAAAACTATTGCTGGTTTGTAGAAAGTAACGCATTGTCATTCGTTGCACATAGTAATATGCATCGCTAACACACCATTTCTTTAACTTTCACTCTGTTTATCTTTTCTGGAAATAAAGATTATGAAACGAAAATTTGGCCATATAATAAAAGACAATGTTCTTTAATATCCATATATGTTTTCATATAGAAATCTTATTATAGAATATAGGTTACAGATGCAATAACATCAGGCGAGAATAGCAGTTCAACACATTTATACAAAGACCACCCGCCCTGTACTGACTTGAAATATAGTCCCAATAACTAAATGACATTGTTGACTCAGTTGATTCCTTTCAAATCATCACATTATTATAAATAAATTAGCAATAGAGATTTTAAACTTGAGAAATAAGATAAAGGACCTTTATTTCCAACTGACGCTGCCTAAGCTCCGAGGGAGAAAGATGTTGAACATCTTGCGCAGATTCCTTGAGTTTGGCCGGATCAGAATGACCTGATTCATAGAATACGATTGGAATAACGAAATTTTCCTCTGATAGTTAAAATGCTAGAAATATGGAGAAAAATCACCAAACCTATGGCCCACTGCAACATCCCTTCGAGGGAAGAAAATCCACCGTCAACGTCATCGGCGGCGGCGGTGGAGTCATCAGCGTGTCCAGTCTTGTGCACAAGATCCCCTTCCTCTTTGGCGGTGGACCAAATCAACCCTGCCGAAGATGACTTATTTTCACGCTCAACCGAAGTCGTCACTATCTCCGATGCCATAATTAACAATAATAATGATATTAAAGCTAGAAACCGTTCCATGTCAATCCTAAACCCTAATTTCGTCACAACAGAAAATTTGATTTTCTCACTTGCAAACCACTTTGCTCCTTCTAGGGCTGAGCTTAAGCTTCAATGTTTTATTTTACTATTATCCTTTTCTAGAAAACTGTAAGACTCCGCCAGACTAAACATATAAACATTTCTAGAGAGGTTGATGATGTTACAGGGCCAATAGAAATTGGCCATGTCAGCAAAAACATGTAAGCATATATTTTAATTTTAATAATTAATAACGTAAAATAAATGGGAAAACAAAGTTTATTGCAATATTATATGATTTTATTTTATTAAATTACTTTTTTAGTTAATATTATTTTGCTAATATACTAAAATATTTTTATTTCAATTTTATAGTAATATAAAAATTAACAATATTTTATAATAATATACTAGAAATTTTATCACACAAATAAAACTATCTATTTAAAATATATATGCATTTAAAAATAACATACAATAAATAATAAAATGTATGGCAGGAAATTAATAATCACACATATGTAATATGTGTGAAATTAAAATAAAAAATAATTTAAATTGTAAGTAACAATAGATCAAATAAGTAAATACATCAGACTAAAAATAATAAATGCACTTTAATTATTTATGACGGTATTATTATTTTTCTATAACACATCAAAAAGTTATTGAAGGAAATTTAAATATTAAAATTCAAATTATGACACGCTTATGATGTGGATGAAAAATAAAATTATGTAACAAATATATTTGTAAAGTGATTATATAAGTAATAAATAAGATTTTAGTTAAAGGATAAAACATAAATGTGAAAAATAAGAGGTAAGGATTCAAATCTTATCATGTCGGTGTATTTTTATACAAAAATATAAAATAACAAAAATACTCTCAAAATAATACAATTTACATTGTAAAGTAAATGTATTTTCATTTTTTCCTCAATTGAGTTGATATCCAATTAACACATGCCAATTAGCACATGACATCAACTCAGTCAATACAGATAAACAATTAAAAAAATTCTATTATGTGCATGTATTTTTTTATTTTTTATATAAAATATAAAATTAACAAAAAAATACCTTCAAAATAATATAATTTATTTTTTAAAGTGAGTTTCACTGAATTAATATTCAATTAATCCGTGAGATAAACCAATGTATATATATATATATATAAAACCATTAAAACATTCTTACAAGAAAAATTCAAAGTATGATTGTGTACTTCAGAGGAGTAGGTAAGCGATATCCATATCCAGAATATGGACATGAGATAAGAGGATGGAGGAAGTCTTGGCCTGGCTTATTAGGCTTCCTGCTTACACGCATCAGCTTCTTCCTCTAATAAATGTTCAATTTCCTTGATCATAATAGCATAGGTTTCACTCTCACCATTCACCAATTCATTGTAAACCTTATACAATGTAAGAAGGATGTGTTTTCTGGTTCACCGCCATATCTACTTTATTCATTGCTTTATGGACCTTCCTACTCCATTGTGTATCCGTACTTGTGTTAATTTTTAATAAACTATCTGTTTTGGGGCCTTCGGCTGAGCCCAAAAACAATATATTGATCTGCACTTTATGGATTTACAAACCATGGCAAACCTGATACCAGATCACCCTCACCCAGTACTTTGTTGTCTATAGGCCAACTCTTGAGGGAACTGCATTTGTGCAACATTTCTTTCAACTTACTAGCCACACTTGCCTTCCATATCTTATTCTCCATAGACTATATGGTTTCGCCCAAAAATTCGTTAAAAAAGTGAGAGGGTTTAAATAAGAATATAAGTTTGAAAAATAGATTTGAATAAAAAAAATAAAACCTGTTTAGAAAACAGACTAGGCCTCGAGTAAAGTTTTTTGGCCCGAGGTAGGCTGAATTAAAAAAAAAAAATTTTATTGTTTTCCTATTGTTTTCTTCTTATTTTACTGTCATTTCATTGTTTTGTAGTTAATTTTGTTATTATTTTAGAAACATTTGTTTTTTAAAATGTACATATTTTAGTGTTATTTGAGTATTAAAATTTTTTAAATTTATTTTCATTTCATCAAAAAATATTTATTTTAATATTTTTAATATTGTTGAAGAATTATCTTTTTAAAATTTTTTATACATATAAAAAATTAATACAAACAAATTGAGCTAAACTTGAATTTTAATATTTTTAACTGGAATAAACTTAAGTAAATTTTAAACTTATTTTTTGAGCCAAATTGAATAAAATCAAAACTTATCAATCGGCCTAAAGTGTTATTAAAACCCAAATCAACCAAGTAGAACCCAATAAACCACTTCCCTTTTTAACTTCTTTACCTCTCAGTAATCAATAACCTAACAGTATACTCATCAACAGCCATATAGGGCCGTTCAAACCTAGAATTCTATTAATTCTTCTAATCATAGATTTCCTCCTATCCAATTTATAAGTTCATCTATCCTTTTCAAGTAATCTGTCACTAAGTTTTAATTAAATATTCTAAACTCAATTGTTATCCTTGTTATTATAAAAATTAAAAAATGTAAATTTATATATTTAAATCCCATGTGATAGCATAATGGTGTTTCTTGTTCCAGGTGTGATAGGTTTAAGTTACTTTAATCATATTTATTGAATAAATTTTACCTCTTATTATAATTCACACAAAAAAATTTAAATTTTTCTCCAACTTAAGGTAGGGTGAGAGTGAGATGAGATTATGATATTAGTAGGGATTGTATAAAAAAAATTTATTCAATTATTAAATAAATAAGATATTTTTTTTTATAAAACATCTGAGTTTAAAGTGAGAGGTTAATGAAAGCATTACATATTAATTTGTTTGGATGATAAAAATTAATAAAGGAAAGTACAAAAAAGTAAATTGAACAACATTTATTTTGGTAAAACAATAGAAAGAAAATGAAATGGTAGATAAAATTTGAAAAGTATTTTACCACATTAGAAGGAGCTGTGACTGATCGAAAGTGTTGATATAAAAAAAAAAAACAATTTTTAAAAAAGCGCCAAGAAGAAGAAAGCTCTCTCAGAACAAAACTAGTTTCCAACATCAACAAATTCGGACAAGGCTGAAACTATTAGATTGAAGTTCAATCATCGAGAGCATATGCCGACTATTTCCGATGAAAAGTTAACTGCAGATAATAATTGAAAATTACAAGTAGGATGCATAAGATTGAAGAAAGAGGTTGAGATTAACCCATAAACGTACAAATCAGAAAAATAGCTCAGATCGGAAACGATGATATAATCTTCGACAACTGTTGTTGTTGTTTCATTCACCGCAATTTATAGCGGTCTAAAACCCTAAATATCGCCTCCACTCCATCTTTGCCAAACCTATTAATCCAAACCGAAAGGCTTTTTTACGGTGTTAGGCTCCATAATGGGCTTCACTAAAATACTTGACCCATTTAAAACTTGGATCACACCTCTAAAATAATTGACCCATAATGGGCTTTTTTTATTCTTTAATAAAATAATATCATGATTTGACGTTTTAGTTATTTAATGTTTAGTTTGAATGAGTAGTGTGCTTATTTTTAGTAGGTGGTAGCGAGATAAATTACTAATGTGATGAGATTAAATACTATAGCAGTGAGATTAGAAACAATGGTGGGATATTTAAATTTAGACACAACTAAAGCGATGAGACGAGAATAAAAAATAACTATTAAGAACATCATATTAGAAATGATATATAATAAAAGTTTTTTAAATTATTTTACTTTTATGAAATTATTAAAAACATGTGAATTTATAAAATTATTTAATAAAATATTAAAATACATCTTATGATATTTTATTAAAATTTATTTTTAAATAAAAATATATATTAAAAATTAAAAATTAGATGAGAAAGAATCTTAGCATAGACCCTCAGTCAAAATATAAGGGTCCAGTGAGATTGGAGTCGTACTAATACTATATAATCCAAAGGTGGAAAAATGGTGTGTTTAGGCCAAAATCTCATCACACTAGGGGCCACTGGTGATCCAAAGGGACCTTAAATTTCCGTTGAAACTTACATCTCTTTGGCTAATTATAAGTTGCCATGTATCGTTAGTTGGTACGCCTGCCCAGCCCTTTATGGGTGTTAAAATTATTAATTAATCTAAGTTTCATTTACATTTGTTCATATTAATTTTTTAAGATATATAATTTATATTAAAATTTGGAAACAAATTTTTTAATATATATTTTTAAAATTTATAACATTAGATATTTAGCTTTTAAAGAATATAAATTAGAAACGGAATCAAAGAAAACTTAAGCATTGAGGCCATATTAGCATTATTTTTTAGAATTCACTTTTGAAATAAAAATATTATTAACAATATGTTTACGAGCTTTTTAAAAATCTTCTTGAGATAAAAATATTTTAAAAAATATTTTTTTTAACTAAAAGCAGAAAAAAAATGAAAAGTAATATTAAATAATACAAAGTTTAAATAGTAAAATATGAATTAATTTTCCTATTTCACCTTAAAGCTAAACCACTCGTTTAAATGAAGCAGAGTCATAAAAGAGCAGCTGGATCTTTTGGAATGACACCAAATTAGCAACATGCAATGAAAGTGACAGGGACAAAATCTAGTTCCTCAGGCAAGGATAGGGCCTTTGCCCTATGTTTTGTCCCTTTCATTGATGGAGTGACAATGGCTAGGTTCATTGAGCCCTTTATGGAGCCGTCAGAACAAATACATTAACCGACAAAGTATACAACTTTCTTTTGACAACTTTAACATAATTATATATAGATATATCCATTTTTCCTTTTATTTTTTTAAAAAACCCTATAATCATATATCTTTCAATACATCTTGTAAAAATTATTTTTTAATACTTATTAAAATAGATTAATTTTGAAGAGATAGTGAAAATATGTCTAATGGAGCGCACTTTTCAGTTATCTTTTGACTTTTCAAACGAATCATCTCCCTAGTTAAATAATTATATATTAGTGTTTTTATTCTTAAATCTCGAATTATTATAAATATCATTATTTTTTAAAAAATTAAATAATTAATCATAAAATATATTTTATTCTCATAAATAAAGATTGATCTTCTAATTCTATAATTAAAAGATAAAGTGAGTAGCTATTACATCACATCTCAATATTTGCTTTTAAGTTTTTTATTAGATTATAACCAACTTCTTTTATTTATGTTTTGGTTATTTTATATATTATTAAAGCCAGTACTGTTTTTTTGATAATCTTTTTTATGTAGAGTAGATTCGAAAAATTAGGTAAAACTAGAAATTTTATTTAGACAGCTGAATTTCTGAGGGAGCCAAAACTACAAATTTTGGAGGGTTCAAAGTTAAAAAATTTTTAATTTTATTTTTAATTTTTTGAAAGGATCAAAAATGAAAATTTCCCATCCAATTAAGAATTAAAAAGCTTAAATAAAATTACAAGAAAATTATTAAGCTGGTCATGCAAGTAAAAGTTTTTGCTTTAATTGAAGCGACGCGATTACAAGACTTGTTTCTGGGACTACTAAATTTAAAGGCCTTTCTATGAGAAAAAAGAGTTACAAAATTTGAGCGAGGATGAATAGTAAGATTTGATTAAAAAAATCAACGAGAGCAACGGTAGAGTGAGAAAAGTTTTTTGGGTTAAAATTAAATTGTAATTTATTTATAGTAAAAATATAATTTTATAATTTTATTAGTTTATATGTTTAAAATTTTAAAAAAATTAAATTAAATTTTTATTCTTTTTAAAAAGTTAAAATATAATTTTATTATTATTAATTTTAAATTTTATACATGGATTGGGGCTTTGTCAACCCCAACTCTGCCACTGAAAGAATTCTTATTTTTCTTTATTTTTATTTCAATTATCAATTCTTCTCTTGAGATAAGATTTTTCAATTTTTTGCATAAACTAAATTTCCATTGTAAGACTGCAACCTATCTAATTTTTACCTAATGGAATTTTTCTATTTCTATTTCTTTCTATAGATTTGGTTATGCTTTTCATTTTTGTTCTTTACGATAATAGCTTCATCAACTATTAACCTATTTTACATGATTCACATTTAGATTTTTAATTGGGATAAAAATAAACTTAATTAGGTGGCTAAAATTGATCTTACTATTAATCAATTTAATTTGAACATATGACATGAGAATATAGTAAGGAAATTTAAGTATCATGATTAATAATAAATTCTATCAGCATAATTTGGTTGGAAATAAAACATTTAGTTATGCATAGTATAATATTAGTTATGCATTGAATGAAATTCTACCTAAATTTTTCTTAATTTAATTTTACATTGCTAATTGTATTCACTAGACTTAATTGTAAAAAATAATTGAATAAGTTATAAAATAATAATTAATTATAAGTATTATAATTAATAATTAATTATCCACAATAATAATATTTTTTATGCTTATTTTTACACACCAAATATTAAAAAAATTGACTTTTATTTTATTTATAAAAATAAAATTACTTAAAATGGAATCCAAGTTTCTTTCTTATACTTACAAGATAATACTCCTCTTGGGCGAGCGACAAGAGATTGTAATCTATATTTAAATAATATTATCACGAAAACCAATGTTTTAAGAGTAAAATTACATATAATGAAATTGATGTGGAAATAAGTGAAGGCCAACAAGCAATTGAAATCTAAAGGACAATGACGGATCTCATATGGTAGCGAAGAATTTTTTTTTGGGGGGGTGGGGGGGAGACTTGGACTCGGTGATGGAAATGAATCAAGCGTCTCTGTCTCTCTTGCACTCGGGCGACATTGTGGGGTACCTCACCCTATCGCTGCAATAGTTGTAAATGGTGAACTTGTTGCGTACCCAACGCAGTCTGCGCCACTGATAGGCATCGAGGTCCTGGAATGCCTTTTGGTCCCACCACCGCTTGCCCTGTGTGGCGCAGAACTTGGCTTCCACCGACGACTCGCACCCATCGATGTGGAAGCCCTTGTATGCGGCTATGAATGGGGCTTTGGACCAGTCGGTCTTTTCGAGACCACCCCTTGTGGCCCAGTCATCGGCGTTCCATAAGCTGGAGTATATCTTCATTGGTTGGTTGAATGGGAACCTCACTCCCAAATCTTTGCAGTTTTTGAACACTCTGATTGGTACGTCGTCCACAAAGAACCTGCACCCCCATTATTTTTTTTTCAAAAGCTTAATCAGAATCACTAAATAACAAGTGCATTTCAGTTGAAATACTTCAAAAAAAGAAAAAGAGCACTCACACTA
This sequence comes from Gossypium stocksii, assembly GCA_020496765.1. NCBI lineage: Eukaryota > Viridiplantae > Streptophyta > Magnoliopsida > Malvales > Malvaceae > Gossypium > Gossypium stocksii. The sequence continues at coordinate 6,496,132 of CM035626.1, read as the reverse complement.
TCTGATACATGTTCCAGAGGACAGAGTAGGAGTGGTATTCTTTGGTTGGGTCAAACCAAAGATAAATCCTTTGTTCTCTGTCTCCTTTGCCACCAGTGAACACATTGGTCTGAAGAATGTATGGTTGCCCTGTTCTGTTGCCCAAGAACTCAAAATCTATCTCATCATGCTCTGAGTTTTGAGAAGACAACTGAAACGTATCATGTAATAAAAATGTTAAGAAAGCTGAAAGGATATTCTAAGAGTGGGATATCAAGTTTTTACTCACATAAAAGGCAGTGACAGTCCCAGCAGAATCTCCAGGGACTAGCTTTATTTGCATACTGAAGTGTCCGAACAAGTATGATCCTTTGGACTGGAAACCGGTACCTTTTACAATGTGAAAAAAAAAAAACCCAAGTGAATATATGAAAAATGCTACATAGATCCATCAGATTCTCAAGACAAACAAGTGAAGAAGAGTTAGTTGATTTACCAGTGTATTTGTCAAGGTGGAGCTGAATCTCAGAGCCCCCATTGAAATACTTAATGTGATCAAAAGCCCAAGTAGGCACATAGTTTCTGGAGAATGGGACATCTACAGGCTTCCTAGGGGGAGCTGCGATTGTTCCAGAAGCCATAAACAACACACCCAGAAGCAGAATCCAAAGCGGTGGTGAACCCATGTTGCCTGTACACCATGAAACCAACATTCAGTTATACTAATAATAAAAGAAAAAAATAAATAAACTTGGTATAATGGGGAGAAATTTTCAGAAAACAAAAAAAAAAACAATGGGGTATTGCAGATGTCATAGAGCATTACCAGAAAGAGAGAGGAGGAGGGAGAACAAGGTGGTTTGAGGATGAATGGATGAGGAAAGCTGAAGCAGGGGGGTGAGGCTTTATGTAGGCTTTGAATTCAATGGACAAGTTGAAAACTGGGAATTCTATTATTGTAATTGTTGTTGTTTTTTTAAGTGAATTTTACATAACCAAGAAGACCAAAAGGCAACCACTGTTCATATTAAAATACATGCTGAGTCATTTGGATCTTTTATTTTTTATTTATATATATATTTTATATTAACATATACGTAGATATAATTGTTTTAAAATAAAGTAAAATTACATTAAATATTTGTATTTTTTTGAGTTTAAGGTTTTTTAAAACAATTAAATTAAATAATTAACTCAGTATCTAATCAAACCGTAGTTAAGTAAACATAATTAAACTCTACTTATTTTTTTCAATCATATGCTCTATAATATAAAAATAACCTAATCAACAAATTTAGTTAATAAATTTTGATAGAAAATATTAAAAATATTATTATGGATAGATTAAAAATTTTAAATCATAAATAATAAATAAATTAATTTTTAATTTTTAAATATAAAAATTAAATATCAAATTTTATTAAAATATAAAAACTATTTATGAGATGGCGAGTTCTTTTAGACATAGACAAACTAAAATTTACAAATTAGTTAGGTGGATTCCACCTAAGGATGGATGACATAAGGTGAACATAGGTAGTGCTGTTAGTAACGTGTCTAGGAATGCTTCAATTGATGGTTTAACTTGTTATCAACATGACAATTAAATTATTGATTTTTCTAAAAATATTAGTTTATACTCAATGCCAAGCTTTGGGGGTGCTATTGAGGGACTACAAGTAAAATAGAATCTAGGGCTAAAAAAAATGGTGCTCGATATGGATAGTACTATAGCTATTCATTTGATTCGAACAACTTCAATAGAACAACATTGCTCAAATGTATTACGATCTATTAAAGATCTATTCTAACTATCTTGGATGGCTTGGATTAGACATATATTTGATATTAATAAAGTCCTCAAAGCCTTTGGATAAATATATCTACATATAACTGTCGAATAAAATTCTTCAATTGTTACACGATAATTATTTTGAAATTATAATTTTTGTCCTTCTTCTTATAACAATATATATAAACTAACAACATATTTTAACTTAAAATATATCAAAATCAATCATTACATTAAAAAAAAGCATTGAATATCTATTTAAATTTAAATTCAAATTTATTAACTTTTTTGAAGTTATAGTAATCGAGAACAGAAATTCAAACTTCCAATGAAAATAAATCTGTACAACATAATAATTGGAAATTTTCAATATTTAAATATAAAAAAATGAATAAAAAATATTAAAAGTGGATAGATGTCTCACTCACTTTAGAAATAAAACAATAGTAGAGGTAATATAATATTAGATATAATGATCTGAACCAAAGGCGGTGCAGTATGGTAAGGGGGAAAGTAGCTATAGCTATTGTAGGCCCTAGATTTTTTTGTGTGTCGTAAAAGGTGATTTGGACCAATTTGGTTGGAATTTAGAATTTTTATATATGTGGAAAGTTGAAACCATCTGATACTCAATACTCGTGTGCTCCCTATTATTATGGTCCCTCCAAGAGACGTGGTGCAGTCACCCATTGTTGACCATTTACCCCTCCTCCTTTTAAAAAATTACTTTTACTGGTCTCAATCAACCCCTTCCAGCAATAATCTGTCGGCCATGACCATGTTGATCTGTTTTTCCAAGTTTTTTTTGTTGTTTGTCTTTTGTCTTGAATTTTGAATTATTAGTAGTTGTGAGTCCAGCTAAATACTGAACAGTGACAGTGGTAACAGTTGGTGGAGTAAATTGAGGAACGCTTTTTTCCTTGAACATTAATGTCAATTATTAATAGTCATTAAAGATTTCTTTTAATTTTTGTTTAAAATTATAATATTAAGATAAAATCTAAATAACAAATATAATTAACATGACTCAAATTTAAACTACACCTAAAATAATAAACATCTTTAATCATTAAACAATCACATAAGATTCTCTTCTAACATAGTTTGAGCTCTAATATATTCATTTATTGTTTACTGTTACACGTTGATGGCTAAAAAAAAGGGGTGAAACAATGTATCTTTAAGCAATATTTTCAAATCACTTTAAGAACATATAATAAAATAATAAGAAATGGGAAAGATAAAGGTAAAAATATAGAGACCACAAAGGCCAAAGCATGGGCATGTGGGATGTAGTGCAACAGTTGGAACCTGAGCTGATAAGCACATGCGTTCCACTGTTTTATACATTTTATTTATTTTTTTCAAAGAAAAGCCGAAACGACAAGTGGCCACGGCCACGCGTTACTCAAATATTGGTCTACTGCCCGTTCCCCTCATCTGACTGACCCCGAAAATCTCATCATTTTGATAAATTATAAAACTACAAATAAATTTTAGTTTAATGGTATTTTTATATATAAATTTTAATTTTACGTAAATCTATACACAAATTATATATGATTAAATAAAAAATTTTTATGTATATATTTAAACAAAAATTAAAATTTCATAAATATAATTATGTCTAATCAAATTTTATTTATAAGTTTTAAGAGTTTTTTTCGTCTCATTTATCTAAAATTAATTACTATTAAAAAGGTGTTGGCCCAAAGCCCAACTGCGGTCTCCGTTGCTTTCCCCTTTCACTGTTACTCTTCTGTGTTAATGTATAAAATAATTAATGATAATAATAAGATCTAGCAATCCTCTTTCGATAAAATTGTAACACATGAATAATGTCGCAAGTTTCGAAGTATTGTGATTGAATATATATATATATATATATAAAGTGGTAACAGTTTTTCCTTTCATTATTGGATATGAGTTGAGTCGTCTTCCGAATATTCCATCATAATTTTTGTATTTTTAAAAAATAAATCATTAGTTTCTGCATTTTAACAAAAAAAAGTGATTTAATATTTCCATTTAAAAATAATTTTAATATTTTTAAATAATTATTTTAACTTTCCATCATAATTTTTTACTACAATACGTAACCCATGAAATTATCAAATCATATTTTTTACAATATTTTTTAAAAGCAATTTTTAACTGCAACAGTAATGTAAAACTGGTTTTAAGTCCACTTACATTTTTTTCAATTTAAAAATCTTAATCTCATCTTTAATATTATTTATTTTCATTTTTGTCGGAATTTGCTAACTTAACATGTTTATTGGGGTGACATGATATATATAAAATGCATTAAACTTTGACTTAAAATATTATCTTATTTAATGTTTAACTCTTAAAGTATAATGATTAAATCTTAAATTTTATAACAATAGAGAGGTAGACATCATATTTTGACTCCTTTTGTTTAAATTTGTTGAGTTATTTTTTATACAAAGTCGACTTCTATCTTTAAATCAGATAAAAAATGTACTTAAAACACGCTTGAAGTCGCATTGTCTTAATTGTTAGACAAATAACAATACCTACTCAACTAAAACTTAATCTATTATTCTAAATTATTAAATAATTTAATCTTGGCATATTTTGAATTTAATCTTGATGAATGATTCTAATGGATGGCTATAACAACAATTATTATTATAGAATTAATAAAGCTCCCAATGGTTTGACTTGGGGTGACAGAGGTAAGACCTTCACCAGATGGTGATAAGAAGTTGTGTGTGAAGTCCAAATCTCAAACACATAGATATAATATGATATAATAGGAAAGATGAAAGTCAATTCTTGTCAAATGCTCAAAACCCAACCTTTTTTTTCATGTGATGTGCAGCGAAAACCTATCTGTAATAGCAACAAGTAATTAAGAAATGGAGAAAATTAGGGAGAGGCTGAAGCAGGAAGTCTCCCCAAGGTCAATGGGGGTGGGGGGGGGGACTGAGGTGAGAAAGAAGGGCCGATGTCCATGCCTAAACATATGCCCCCCTTAATTTTTTCATGGCTTTCCTTGCATTTTGGATATATGAAAATGGAAATGCTTGCTGTTGATGTGGCAGACGCACGTTTGCATTATCTGTATCAAATCAAACCTCTCCTTCTCTTAGCTGTGCCTGCCTGTCTTGCTCTTAAATAATGCACTCTGCGAAATCTTTGCATGAGACGCAGCTTCGGGTTCTATAATTTAGTATTATTTTTACTTCCCATATCCCTATCGCCTTTAATTTGCAATAATTACCTTTCTTTTATTAATACCATGTTAGAAGAGGGATTGGAGATCATGTGATTTAATTATTAAATGTGATATTTAATTTATGTTCTAAATAAGTTTTAATACTGTTAAAAATATCTGTAGCAACATATTTTTTCAGAATTATAAGTAGTGTATATTTATATTTATATTCAAGCTCCCACCAAGTTGATTTTATGATTTAACCGGAAATTATTTTAGTTAAAAAAATATTAAAATCTTTTTATATGTAAAGTAAGTCATATCATTACAAGGGTTTAGGGTTTTCGTCATTACAAAAGTAATTTTATCATTTTCTTTATATTTTATAAATCGATAAAAAATTATCCGTCATAAGATTTAAATTGAAAAATTATGCATACTACATTTTATAACACCTAAGATGTGGGTAAATAAAAATATTTTATATTAAAAAAAATATGTCATAGTCTTACTTTTACAAGCAATTTCAGGAATGATTTTGTTGTTATCCTCTCCAGTAGTCGATGCTTGGTTATCTGTCAATTTTTTCTCACCTCTCAAGACCATATGAGGCTGATTTTTTTATTTATTAAGTGCTTGCAATCACTCCAAATATGTTGTACTTAAGTAGAGATAGTGCCAATTGTTAATGTGTCATAATGTTCTATTGATGCCGAGGTTAAAGCATTTGTTGTGTTGATGGAGTTTGTCCTTCACCACCTACAACAGGTGTTAGTTGTTTTTTTCCCATGAATATTGTACGATCCCATTCATGAAATGAATTAATGAATTTTCTTTTTAAAAAATTATATTAACAAATTATTATTGGTGAAGTGATAAGAGATTTATACATTAATTTTTTTATCCTATGTTCGATTCTCAATTAATATTTTCAATTGTTTTATTTGAATGTTATCTAAAAATATGAAAAAACTAAAAATACCATTATAATAATATTAATTGTCCTTTAAAATAAGGGTGTTTTAATATTTTTAGAACTGAATTAGTGTGAGTTAATCCGTGACATCAACTTATCGTATAAATAAAATATTTAATTTTATCATTACAATCAAAATATCAATTAAATTTTATATAACTTTTTTTTAAAATGAACAAAAATTTAATCATGTTCATCTAACCCACACCCAAACCTATGAATTCTTTTTTGAATAATATTATTATATATTCTGATCATATCTACTTTTTTTTACACAATGCTAAGAATTATTTATAGTTCCTCCCTAATTTATAAATGGAAGGATAATGTATTTCAATACACTCAAATCTACATCTCCTGTATTAATAACAATATCTATATTAATCGAGCTAAAAGGGAATATATATGTTGATTTTTATCTATATCCATTGTAGTTGGACAATTACATTTAACCCGACGAATTTCATATCTTAGTTATTGATAAATACAAGTATATAACAGATGAGATGAATATATCACACATCACATAAAAATGTTAAAAGTCTATGATACTAAAAGGGGAAGAGTCCAAAGGAGTCTTTTCAACTGAAGTGGGGCCAATTGAATAACTGGTGCAGCCTGAATGCAGATGTTAAACATGAAGCCTGAGTTGGCTAAGAGCAAAACAAAGAAGAAATTTAATGCAATCCCTTTCATGATTGAAGTGGACAATGTTGTCTGTCTTCCACTTTGGATAGCTTCAAACTCCAAAACATGGTTTGATTTGATTTCAGATTTCTCCAACACCCATATCACTTATTGGGGTCCCTACTTTATTTGCCTTTTCTTTCTTTCCTCTCTCTCATTGTGATCTCCAAGAATCAAAATCAACCCATTTTTGCGAGAATTTTGCTTATTTCCATATCTGATCACGCCGCATACTCGGTTCAATTTACAATTACCAAACTAGTTCCTCACACCCATTCTTGTATTAACATAAAATAATACAAATTTTGCAAATGGATACGTGTTAACAAATATTACAGCAATCCTATAATAAATAATGTGATTTAATATAAGTTTAGACAGCAGCATTATTTATCGCAGTGACGATGAAATTAGATACTTTAATATTATTATAGTATGAGATAAGAAATAAGTTAAACACACCGCAATACACTGTTCATTTAAACGCACACTTAACAATTGATAAATATAAAAGTAACAATAAATTTACTTTTTGGTCCTTTCTTACTTGGAAGCAATTTTTTCATATTTATAAGGTACGATTTCTTAATGTAATGTGTTATAATCGTTTCCTAATTAAAACTTAAATTTAATATATGATAATAAATAGTGACACAATTAAACTGAAAGTGATAGACGGAACTAATATTTAAACAAATACTCATTTTTGTACTATTAAATATTTATAATTTATATTTTAACACATTCATGACTAAATATCTAGAAATTATAATATATATTTATCATTAAAATGCTGAATTTTATTATTAAATAATTTTATAATATTTGAAAAAATATTTTAATATTTGAAAAAATAAAAGTGAAAATAAAATGTCTCATTTGTCAAAAGAAGAAGACAATTCCTTCCAAAAATTCTTATTTTTTACTGTCCAGTGAACTACATTTTTATTGACTAAACTAATTTATGTAAAACAAATAAAAAAATGCAAAAAATATTTCCCGCATCCTAAGTAAATAGACAATCTAATGAAAAAATATAGTGTACTTTTAACAACGGTAAATTAATAAACTCCGTTAACTTGTAAAATTCTATTCTTAGACTCAAACTAGAGCCTTGGAATAGCTTTTTATTTTTTATTTTTTGGCACTATATAAATATAAATATAGGATTAATACTTAAACACACTTGGAGGACATATTCATGCTATACAAGCACACATCACATTTAAAAGGATGTACCTAAATAAAAGCTTATTACTTATCTTTTAAAAGCTTAATTTTCAGTGAATTTTTTGTGTGAATATCTCTTGACCGCTGAATTAATCACGAAAATTCAAATAACTCGTTAAAATGCATAAGACAATAAAATTTCAAAATTATTTAAATAAGAAAATACAGGAAAGTTACCCTTATAAAATAGTTCTAAAAGCTTAAATTTAGTTCCAAAATCCATTTGGAGAGAGTAAAAGTTTTCAAACTCAAGATTTGAATTTATTCACCTTCATTGTTGGGGTAATAATGATTAGGAATTGAATTTAAATTAAACTTAAATTAATAATATTTTGAGCATAATAATTAATAATCACAACAAAACGTTAAAACAACATAAAAAACTCGAATCTTCTTAAAACAAGTTATTAAGGATTTATACAAATATAAGACAATGACATATAAAATATATAATAATTTAATTCCAGGGATGGCATCGAACAAGGAGGTAAATGTGCAAGTAGTTGCTGAAGTTACTTCGAAATTTTTAGCAATTTTACAGTCTGACAAAACCAATGGTTTTTGTGATGTTGGTAGTTTGATTTAACTTCTTTCTTTTATTTTTATCACCAAATTTCTTTTATACAAAACAAATTAACATAAATCACGAGATTGATTGTTTGGGAATATCAGCAATTTTGACAATTTCCAGCACATCACGCAATATGGAAAGCTAATTCAAACATAACCCAAATGCATATACATGTCAAAATCTACTTAACATCAAATAAAAAGTTACTTAAGAGCTAATCCCATCAAATGGTCCCAAGCTACTAACTAATTTTAAGTTCTAAATTAATTGTTAACCCTAGTAAAGTTTTAATTGTTATTTACATTAATCATGTTATATCAATCAATTTACTCGTCAATTTATACATTAAATGTTAGTTTAGATTTTACGTAAAATATATTTAAAATATGTTTATTAAATTATAGAAGTGTGTTTATTCTATGTTTAAAACTACAATATCAAAAAAATTTAAAATGACTTGTTTGAACATCAAATCAATACAATACATATTTGTGTTTTAGATATGCTACAAGTTAAATTTGGGTGACAGGTTACCCTCAAATTGACAACTAAAGTGACCAAAAACCAGCTTTTGTAGGATATTGAAACTTTAATTACTCGATTAACACATTGTGAAAAACCAGTTTAGAATCTAATTATATAGTGAGGATGTCTAATGCAGTTAAACTTTTGTATAAATATATAATACCTTAAATTCAATTATAACTTGAAAATTAATATGAAAAAAATTATTCCAAAAATACCTCTCGATTGAATTGAGAGCTTTTATATACAGTTACAATATAAAAATAAGTAGAGGGCTTGTATTATGATTATCTTGACTAGAATATGTCATAAATTTTTGTACTTTTCGTAAATTAAAAATATAACCCCGTTCTTTTATTTTAGAAATTTAATCTTTCTATTTATATATTTTTTTATTTTAAAACATCACATCAACAAATTTAATAGCATTAACAACTAGATCTAAATTTCAAAATGGTAAAAAACTAAATTCCAAATTTGTGGACAGCATAGAGACTTTTGAAATATTTTAACCTTAACAATTTAACCATTGAATTTATCAATATAGTTACACTTGTTATGTATGTGAACTTTTGAATCGACTCAATATTTCAATCATATCTATCCAAAATACTATGTAATATACATTTAACAGTTGAAAGTCTTTTTCTATATAAATAGGTAGACATTTGTAATTTGCTCAAAACTTGACACGCATAATCAACATAAATGAATATGGAATATAACGACTGGATAGCTAAAATATTAATCATACAAAAAGTTATGGAAGTGTGTAAAACTCTTTTTAGTTTATACTAATGTAAGCGAATCTCTACTCTATAAACAGCGAGAGAAAACATATATGGCAAATTTGTTGGTACACTCCATGGACTTTCAAGTCATCACCCATTTCTCACTACCAAAAACTGCTGAATCTTAGATTAAGTTACTAAGAAATCTGTTTAGTTCCAAAGTCTTTGAAGGGAGGGGAAAAGAAAAGAGAGAAAACATAGTCTCAACCTTCAGCTAATATCACAAACTAATAACTAGAAACCACCTGGTCAAGATTGTGAAGAGTGAATGATACCAAAGACTTGAGGAAAAAAGTTCATAATATTAGAGGTTCGATATGAGTCAACGTTATTCAACTTTAGGGTGATCACTAGAAGAAGATTCGGCCAAGGTAATATCAGTAGAATACTTTTTGATCCTCAAGGAAATAAGAATGCTTGACATAATCCCAAGTGAAGGTAAAATATAAGACCAAACCTTTGATTTCTGGGAGCCAGATGCTGTAGCAACAGCTGCACCAGCAAGGCTGCCGATGGAAGTGTTCTGCAAGATCATTGGGACACAGCCAATGACCGTAGGAAGCAGAAAATCCACTATGAATCTAACATTTGTGGCAGCTAGAGCATAATTGATGACGTAGGAAGGGATGGGAGAGAAACGTGCGAGAAGGACAAATCTCCAACCATCTCGTTCAACTCCATGGGAAAGGAGATGGAAGTATTTGTTATTCAGGACCCAGTTCATTGCAAAACTTGAACTTTTGAAAACCAGCCTAAACAAATTGACAAAACCAAAATTGGTTATATATGTAACAGGAAATTACCGAAAGAAAGAACAATAAATAGATATAAGAACAGATAAAAGATCGATATAGCATCAGATTCAGAATGCTAAGAAAAATGAGTAAGGCTACACTTCTGGCACACAAGCTAGCTCCCGGTTCTGTGAAATCAACTACAAACAATGTAGACTTGGCTTTTTGATGAGAGGTTGCTTAAAATAAGTTCACTAAAATTATGCCACTTTGTTCATTCTTTCAATGAATGTAGCTGGACAAATAGAGGATGTTAGGAGTAACGTTACCCCCTTTAAATTGAACTTCGCAATGAAGAACAATATTCCGATTTCACCTTAATTTATTATGTCTGAACTTCTGATAAATACATTTACTTTCTTCCTCCCCTTCAGTTCACTCATTTTTATATAATACTTCAAGTACAATTGACCAAACATGTTCTTCAATTTACTAACAAGTTGACCCAAAGCACAAAATCTGAAGAGTAAAAGACCAGCATTGCAGTAAATCAAATCTTGGATAAAAAAATTAGGAACTTCATTAGTGGAGGAGGAAAGAAAAAGACTTTGCTCTATATCTTGTTAGCAGTCATAAACACTTTCATCTAGTTTAACTGCCATCCAAAAATTTCAGCAACTATTCTGCATAACATTAGCCTTCATTTGACATCCAACGTACATCAAAATCTAAACCCCTATTCGAAGCTCCAGTTTTATCATAGCCAAATACCCTAAAATCCCTTATTTTTATGTCCCACCATAAACCTAGGGCAGACTTCACTAATATGTCTTGAATGACAAATGATAGAATTTTTTTTCCACAGCTCTTCAATTGAAACCCTTTGGTTTAGTTAATTTCTTGAATCAGAAAAGTTTCTAAGTGAAACTAGTAATCAAGATTTGGATATTTTTAGTGCAAAATTCAAACAAGTTAATTGAAGACTTAAACTACTCAAGATTTTTATTTTACTAGCAATTTTTCTAGATTTAGGATTCTGAAATGTAGGATACTTACATCAATTAGTTTTGTTTATTTTCCAAGAATTAACTATTAAGACTGTTTGGCCATTTTTGGTATTTGTATTTATATTAGGTATTGTTGAAGCATATATAGTGGCTATTTTCTTTACCAATTTATAAGTTCTATCGATTTCAGATCAGAGAACTGTCATAAAATTAACCAGCTAACTGTCCTACGCCAATAGTATTATAGCTTAAAGATCAAGACATTATTGTAATTCTGGTTAACAATGGATACAACTGCAAAACCAAATCAAATGCTAAAGCTCTTTATCAAGATCACAAAAGGCTGTACCCAGTGCATAAAGCTCTCTCACTATAAGCAGGGTCTGGGAGAAGGTTAAAAATTGATAAAAACTAGATTGAACCGGTAAAAGCCAGTTTTTTATTAAAGATCATACCATTAACTCAAGTGCACAATTTTATTAACTATTAACTGTACTTAATGTTAATTTAACATTAAGTTTAGTTTTTAAATATCTGAAAGTAGTTTCTATCAAACCAACCGATCCAATCAGTCGAATTGATTGGACCAAAAATCAGAGATCTGACTGGTTGAACCTCCAGTTTAGTTATTCTTAAGCTCATCAGGTTGAAGTCTTTTAGTAATTCATAGTTCTAATGGTAATACTATTGAGATATTGTAATTCAATCAACGTTAGGTGCCACTACTAAGGAACCCTAGGAATGAAGCTAGGGAATTTCACCTCTTCTTCTCTTTCAGATCGAAATACTTATGCCCACAAAGATGCTCATGAAAGCTAACATTTTGGAGGGGAAAACTAGCAAAAATCGCTACTATAATGGATACCAAAATATGACGCAACAACACTAGCAAAGATCCTATCTAAGATTAAGCAATGGAAAAGATTGACCAAATTTGATCCGTCATGTTATTGGAAACCTATTTAGATGAGGCGGTGTTCAACACCATCCGGCTTTACTCTCACCATGTCTTCCCCAAAATCATTGGATTAATAAAGATAAATTCAATTCATTCAACCACGATTCAAAGGAGAAATGAATTCGGAAGCAAACAATGGTGATGAAAGCAAATCAGAGAAGGTTCAAATTCAAATAGATCACAAATCGAATGAACTAAAGAAAGTTCAAACAGCAAAAGCAAGCAACCATCGAAAACATTTAAGATCAGAGTGACATAATTATTAATAAAAAAAATAAAATAAAATCGGAAGTAAAGGAGAGCAGAGACGGGACCTGCCAATCCAGAAAGAGAGAGAAGCCCCCATAATCTTAGCGGAAAAGACGCAGATGACGGCGGGGATGAAGCCGAAGAGCATAGCAGCGCCGGCCTCGAAGAAAACGGCGTAGGGCAAGCAGAGGGAAAGAGTGAGGGTGTGGACGGCAACGTAAAGAGGGATGGCCCAAATCCCCAATCGGTCCGACCATTGGTGGAAATAGCGAAGAGCGGCGTCTTGGTCGAATCCCAATGCACCTCCATAGTGCTTGGCTATAGCAATTACACCCACAAACGCCCCTACTTTGAACAGCGTCCCTAGCTTCATTTTCCCCCGTTGCTTCAGCTAATGCTCTCAGTATAAAAGTAGTCAGTCGGCATGACTCGTCTCCTAGTATATATGTACATAATACTAATATATTCTAAAATAATAATCTTCCCCCAATCCCTCCTCTCCCTCTGCATTCCCCGACACCTATCTATAACACGAACGTAGTTAACCAAACCAATAGGTATGTACAAGAAATAGTTGATCGATTAAATCAAATCAATTCGATTTCATCGTGTTTTTTTTTTAATCTAATCAGTTACTTAGCATGGATTTGAATAAATCATGCGGTAATTTAATTTATTTTTTTTTATTACTTATAGTTAGATTACAATATTTAATTTTATCGTTATTAATATTTTTACACTAACGTTAAATAAATTGACCGTTTATTTAAACTTATTTTTAATTTATTAATTTTTTATTTTAATTATTCAAACTAAATAATATCTACATTTTTTTTACTAACCATTCTATCAATAATAACTTCGAAAAATATCATTCATCGTAATGAGAATAATTGGCCAACTTTAAAAGATTGGCAATATTCCTACGTTGTTCCACATCCATTTCTTAACCTTTAGAATACAAGTTTTTCCTATTTATTTCTTCATTAAACAAATGTTGCATTTGCATTTAAAACTTTTCTTATTAAATTATTTTAAGTGGACGTAACTTGATAAATGCCCTATCAAGGCCTTTGTATTAAAAGTTAATTTATATTTTACCTCTTTTATTTTAAAAAATAAATCAATCAATCTATTTACGTTAGAGCAAAGAATAAAATAATCCTTTTTGTTAAAATTTTCATCAATTTTAACTATTAAAATTTGGTGTTATATGTCAAAATGAGGACCAATTTGCAATTCGACTTGATAAATGTTATAAATTGGCTTATAAATTTGAATATACAAGTAAAACAAAATAAATAACATATCATAAATTGGAGATCTGAGTTTAATAAATCTAGTCATGTTCTCTTTGTTTATTTTCTTGTTATTCATATTTTCGAATACAAATTATTTAGGGGTGTGGCAAGACGTCATCTGAGTATCGTTATTGCTAGTTATAAATTGATTAGAGGTGACATGATAAATTATCATATTGTTTTTACATAAAAAAAACATATTATTTTACCGATTTGTTAAACTTAAATATTTAAGGTTAATCAAGATATTAGAATTATGCACCATTTAATATAAGAATTTGGTTTAGGTATTTAAACAAATGTATATTTATAGTTGTTGAAATAAAAAAGGAGAGAATTTCATTTTTCTTATGGTGAATTTGGATGGGCGGTGCGCTTAGCTGCGGTTAGTGTAAAACAGTTGTGGCGGTGAGATTAGATACTGTAGCGATACTGTAGCGTAAGACAAAAAGTAGGCTAAACGCACCGCACCCAATCACCCATCCAAACCCACCCTTAGTCTAGTGTATTAATGCAAACTTGCAGCTAAGAAGATATCACAGGAGAGTTGAAGGTTGGGGTATAATAGTAGCCAATATTTAAGTGTTGCAGTCAAAAAGTAGCCAAGGATAAATATATATTTTTTCATTAGAGGGAGAATGATATGAGTTCAAGTAATAGTATATGTTTATTTTAGTATTTTAGGATTTTTATTATTTAAATGGGCTTATATTTAACTATCACAAATATATTGTAAATAACACTCTTTAATTATATTTGGTTAGGATAATTTAGTTAAAATTTTATCCTATTTAGAAGTTTATTTAGGGGATTAAATATTTATTTAATTAGAGATTTGATTATATAAGACTTATAAATTTAAAATTTTAATTAGATTTTAATCTAATACATATATTGAGGTAATACAAAAGAAAGGAATGTCATTTCCCTCGTTTGGTTACCTTTTTTTATTCAGATTAAGGAAACCTAACAGAGTTGATTACCTTTTACTTTCTCTTCAAATGCCAAATTTTTATTTACCTTGAATCAAAGGAAAAGCTATAAAAAAAAGTGGTAGATAAAATTTTAATAGTTTTTTTTTACTCTTTTTTATATTTTTATGTAATTATGTTAAAGAAAATATTATGATTATAATTACTATATTTCATTATTTTATTTCCTTTCCACCGTTTAACCAAACAAAAATAATTAAAATTATTTTACTTCCCTTTCCCTTATTAATTTTAACAACCCAATCAATTAAACTTGGCCATCAGCCTTTCTTTTCAAGGTTAAGAGATTCATCATTTTTATTATTTCTAAGGTTGTTTATTTTTCCGCTATGCATGTTTTTAGGTATAAGGTTTAATTGGAGGTGGCTTAGTGAGGTATAAGGTTTAATTGGAGGTGGCTTAGGACAACACTACACGATTATCATTGTTGTTAGCTACAAGCTGATTAGAGATGACAAAAAATTCTTTTACATCAAAAAACATAATATAAAGATTTGAATTTTTTTATCATATCGGAAAATTCCTATTTTTTATTATTATTGAATTTACATAATTTCATAATCAATCATGACTGATTGATTAGAACATTGATACAAATAATATCTAAATATCAAATTTGTCTCTTACAGAACTTCCGCAAAGCAAAAAAATCTCTTTAGAAGATCAAAGAAAAAACATGTTCTTTCATTTCTGTAAAGAATTCTTCAACAAACTTCAAACCTAATTTTTTTCAAAAAAGCACGTATAAAGCTTTTGTGTTTACAAGCCAAAGTTTTAACGCAAGAAAACTAAAGTATATACTTTATTTGTTATAAATTCTTTTTTTTTTTTGAAGATTCACTGTGATAATGAGAAAGATTTTTGTATATACACACAAATCGATCAGTAATATCAGAATCGGGGGAATTGACCCACGTCGACTTATTAATAGAATACCTTAATGTGTTACAAAATTTCGCCTTAAATAATGATCCAATAAATAAAAAATAATTAAAATTATTGTATCTAATGTTTTCATAACATTATTTATTAGAAATAAATTTTCTAACATTTAACTCCCTACTGAGTACCAAATTTTCGCATCAACCCAAATTTAATTTAAAATAATTATAATAAATTATGCAAAATACATATTATGCATTAATACAAAATATGAACATAACATAACCTTAAAAAATTACTAACCTAACCTAATAATCAAAACCAATACAACCCACATCATACACTCAAAATTAACCTTAAAACATAAGCAAAACGACCCAATTAACCTCACAAAAATGATTATCTAAAAGAAGAAAAAAAAAAATGCCCCACAAAAGAATAAAACAGTGAGTAGTGACATGCGTTAGTGGGCAAAAACATTTGGGTAAATTTCTCGGATCAAGCCCCACTTTGTTTTGGCGAAAACTTTTAAGGGGGTCTTATAGATTTTACAGAATTCATGCTTAATTTTTATAAGCTTATTATCGAATTTTCTTTAAAATTAATATCAAGATAAAAATAAAGAAAGGGTAAAATTATTTTTCTAAACTTGTAGTTCTTTTAATAATTTCCATTTTCAACAATACTTAATATTATTTTTTTTTAAAAGAAGGCAGTCAATTCTAACCCATTTTAAAAAATTGACTAATTTACTTAAATAAACTTGATTTAAAAAATGTTAAAAATTGACCAATTTATCTAATTGGAATTATTCTTTTAAATCTCATTCAACTTGATTTGAATAAAAAAATGGATCAAATTAAAAATGACTTGAATGTAAAATAAGTGAATGAATTAAATTTAAATATAATTATTTAATAAAAAACAAAGAGGTAACATAAATTATTAACCTGTTTTAATTTTATAAATTGTAAGTAATCTTGGATTATGATAAAATATCTAATTACCATATGGTACATATAAATTCAGTGTATATTTACTCTCTTTTATATATCTAAAGGCTATTATATTTTTTATTTGTTAAAAATAGTTTTAAAGAAAAAATACAGGAAAAAAACTTAAAAGAACATAATTAATAAAATTAAATTATTCAAAACGAAAAAATATGGGACTAATCGTATAAATTAACTTAAATTTTTTATTTAAAATGATAATTTAACATATTACGTTAATTTATTATTATATTATTAATGAAAATTAATATAAGTGATTAATATTATTAAATTTATTAGAAAACAAATCCGTCGGTAGAAGAATTCTGTTCCAGTCCCTGTAGCAGGGGGCTCTCTGCCCAAGTCTTTATGTAATTCAGATTTGTCTTAGTTGATTATGAAAATTTCCATAAAAAAATTGCGTGACATAAATGTTATGATGTTTATATTTAAAATAAATTTAAATTGAGGCTGAGCCTTACCAACCATGGATGGGATGCCTGCACTGCACCTCACCTCACCTCTGTAGTGTTCTACCAATGCACGTAAGTCCGTGTGGGTCAAAGTCAAACTTTGAATTGAATGGACTTGGGAAGTATCCATATATTATTAGAATCTACAAAAAAATAGTGGGTAAAAAACGTTATTACGATCAAGATAAAGCAAATGAAATTGCCTTAATTTTTTTAATTAAAATAAATGATCAGGGAAATTCTAGAAGAGATTGGTCAACCACAATCTAAGACGTCGATTTTGACAATTTAGATTAAGATAATCAAAGTTGTGGCTGGGCCCACCTTAACAAATGCTTCAAACCATGTGATACTGTTTTTTTTTTTTTGTCTTTCTTGTATAGGAAGAATGTTTCACTCGTGGAATTAATGTGATGTATGATTCTAGACATCTTTTAAAAATATTTAATCCTAAAAATGCTTTTCTCATACCCAAGGCTTCATCGAACCACCCTACCTAACCAAATATTTCATGCATATCTAAAATTCTTTGTTTTGGGCAAATAAATTATATCTTTAGTTCGAAAATAGATAAATTAATTTATATATACTAAATACCTGAGTAAAATAATCACTTCCTTAAAAATATATTATTTATCTAATATAAAAAGTGTAATGATAAAATTAGTTCTTAATTTTTACACATTTATTTATTTGATTATAATTCTTTTATTAAAAATAAGTTTAAAAATTTTTAAATTAGTAATGTTAAAGGGTTAAAAAGCGCTTAGTAATATATATTTTTATAAAATTTGTTTATAACTTTATGGTTTTTAATAATTTTTAAAATATAAAAAGCTTAATTGATTTCTTTTAATTTATTATTACGGGTTTTTTTATTCTTTACCCTTACTAATTTTCAATAAAAAAGTAAGGAATAAATTGAATAAATGAGTAAAAATTTAGAGCTAAATTTATTATTATACCTTATAAATAAACATTTAATGGTACAATTATAACGGAAGATTTATTTTTACTCACTTATCTAATATACAATGGTTAATTTTCTTATTTTTTCCAATAAAAAAAATTAAAATGCAATCTAGAATATAATATAAAGGGTTTTGTGACACTTTTACCTTTTAAGCACCTAATATCCTTCATTTAGAAATTGCGAATTATGAATAATTTAAGTTAATAATCAATTTTCTAATTACCCTTTTAAATAATGATTTTCCTTTTGCTTTAGTCCTCCAAGTAAACCCTCTCAAGTCTATGTTGAAAATTTAGGATTATATAATCTTTTTTTTTGGTATAAGAGAAGTAATAAAACAAAGATAAATTCGACAAAGTGAATCTTCTCCAATTTAATCATGGTGGTTACACGTAAATATGACTCTCAAAGATTTTGGGAACACCATTTTTGCTAATCCAGTCACAACCTTTTTTTTTTTTTTTGAACATATGTCTAACACAGATTAAACATTTAAGAAGGTCCTTGATGACACGCCCCACAATTGAAAAATTTTGTTCATTTTCATTTGTTTGAATCAGCTCGATAGTTTCAGTCCTATCCATCTCAAGTATTACCCTCTTTAAGTCTAGTTAAAGCCGTTTAAAAACACATCAAATTTTCTTTAAAATCACTAAATTTTTAAAGAACTCAGCGAGGCAGGATTCGAAAACAACTAACTTCATCATTTTTTAATAAATTTGACACAGAGAATTTATTCATTCATTTTAAAAGATTTTTCATTAATATTAATTGGTTTGAGAAATTTTGATCCTCACAAGTGAAACACTATTAATACCATTTCATTTGGACAATGTATGCATCACTTTGTTTTCGGTCAGTGAGGTTATTATGAGCAAACGGATACCGTAACTATAAGATGCGACAGTTATTTCATAATTAATTATTTGAAAAACACTCATGCTATGAGGTAGTTTTAAAGGAAAAAAGGTTATTGATACGGTGACGTTTTAGGGGAGGAGTAGCGGTCACCCACCACAATGGATCTGATTCAAAACACAAACGCGGGATACGAGGTGATGGCCCCAATTGGCGTCGGAGAAGCAATGGGTCGGAGAAAAAAATAAAGTTTTTGTGCAGTCAAATATGAACACTGTCAAAAATTGACACCACAAACACGACAAAATACAAAACACCAAACCCATGGTTGTACGTACAGTATGTGCCTGAATTAGACCAAATAGGTTCCCCATTGTCTCACGCCTCTTTTTCTCTAATTTCTTTAAAAAAAACAACAACAATCCCTTTTCTGCATTCTAAGTCTACGCCTTTCTCATTTTCAATTTGGATTACTAGTAGTAGTAGTGGTAGACGACTTGTAGTACTATTATAATATAAGGTTGTTTTCTTTTTAAATAAAAATTTATTATAAATATAACTTATAAAGTCCTTTGAATTTGCATATATACCCATTATCCGCCCACTCTCCGTCGCCCCCTGAAAAAAACAAAGTGTTGTTATTTGCATCATCATCATCATCATTATCATCTTAATCCACCATTTGGGGTTAAAACTTGTATGGGCTAAAAATGGGTATCAAAATTCTAAATCCATGGTGGTTTCGGTTATTGAGAAACCATTTCTCCTGTCTACACCGCCACCTCCACCACCACCATCACCACCACGGGCCGCCTCGAACGATCAAGGTCATCAACTGTGATGGGGTCGTCAAGATCTACGACCGTCCGGTTCATGTTTCCGAGCTATTGATCGAGTTCCCTAAGCACATGATTTGCCGTTCCGATTCGTTTTACATAGGCCAAAAGATCCCGCCTCTTTCCATGGACGACAAGCTTCACTTCGGCCACGATTACTTCCTTCTCCCTCAACAGGTTTTCCAGTCAGCTTTATCGTTCGTCACCATCGCCTCTTTCGCCAACGCCAGATATTCGTCGTCTCGGGAATCGGGAAACGCGATGTTGAAGAAAGCCGCCGCTTGCCAACCTTTCCACATCGAGAAGAGCGCGTCTGGGTGTTTAAGGTTACGGGTTTCCGATGAGTTTATACGTCAGTTAATGGAAGAAAGTAACGTGAAAGAGGGAAGTGGTGATGAGAGTTGCAGTAGAATATGCACCACCCCTCAGTTACAGAAACAGTACGCATCGCTCGTTGGTTCACGCCATTGGAAACCCACGCTGGAGACGATTAAGGAGAAGAAGAAGAAGAGGAGGAGGATTTCATTTGGAATGAAGAGAAAAAATAAATCGGTGTTGAAGAACAACGTAAAGAGCCATCGATCATCATCTCAGCAGCACCACGGTGATGTAATCACTTGTGCAAAGCCTCAATCGAAACCCAAGATTAAGTCTAAGATTAAATCATCAAGAAAATTATGACAACCGATTTTCTTTTTCTTTTTTTGACATTTTTCCTTTACTTTTTTTTTTTTTTTGTATTTTCTTTTATAATGTAAGAAACATCTCATTTTGTTGGTATATATTTGGCTGCAGATTACAAGGAATTTTGTTCAGTTTTTCTTTAAGTTTAGTTCACTCTTCCATTTATCGCTTTGAAATGTTATTTCAAAGCCACCAAAAAACACAATAGATTTGAGGAAACAAAAGAATCCCAAACAAATGCAATTCTAAGTGTAGTTCTGGGATTTTTCACGCATTATTTGTTGAAACGAAGTTCAAAAATATAAGAAAGAAAAGGTTGAGACCTTGCGCGGAATTCAAAAATTCTCAGTCAGTCGGCGGCGAGCCGGCGGCTGCCACTCCCACCATCTAACGGGTGGAATCTGGGCACCGCAACCATTTCTGGGTTTGATGAGTTTTCTATTTGAAACTTGAGATTTTAGAGATAGAAAGTCTAGGGAAATTTCAAGCGCAAACACAAAAAAATTTTTATCGTAGGAAATTAAACGGTAATTTTTATGGTTTTTAAAGAATTTAAATTAAATTAAATTAAATTTTTTATATTTTTAGTGTGAAAAGTATATTTTATATTTATTAATTTAAAATTTTTAAAAATTTAAATAAAAATTTTCGTTTTAAGAGAAGTCAGCGCTAATTATGCCCATTAAATATATATCAATTAAAGTTTATTATTGTAACTCTTTTTAACATATCATAAAGTTAATAAGAGATGTTTTATTTTTTGTATGTTTGAAAAATTAATGATTTAATCCTACATATAAACATATTGTTAATGTAATGTTATGGTATAACAGTAGCTAAGATGACATTAAATTAAATTAAAAACTTAAACCATAGTTTTGAAGAATGAGTAGAAATTAAAATATATATACGATTTTGGCCCCAAAATTGATTTTTATTAAAAATTTTAACATAATTGTTATGTTTAAATCGTTTGTAATTTGATTCATTTTAGCCACCATTAAATCATGTCATTCTATTTATGTTCAATATTAAGAAGTTTTTTAATTTGATCTAATACCACGTTAGTTACCATTAAACTATATCATTACAGGTACTAAAATATCAACTTTTTAAATATACAAAGATTAAAATGTTCCTTTTAATAATAGAGGAACTAAAATAAACTTTTTGATATGATACAGGGACTTGCAGTAACCTTTAACATACATATACCATGCTTTTGTTGGATAAGCCAAAAGCCATAGGTTTTTTAATATTCGGATTTAAATTCCACTCCATATAATTATAATATGTAAGTTTTTAATCTCATTATATGTGTATGCTATGCATAAATTTTACTTAATTTTTTTAATTATTTATACATGATATTGTATTGATTCGATTTTATATTATAATTTTTTAGAAATGTATTTTTATATATATTATATGTAAACAGTAAATATTAAAAGAAAAAGGCTATAGAAAAAAAGGGGAAGAATGTTTGAATTCTTTTTAGTATTTAAATAATATTTCAAGTAATAATAATTTTTATAGGTGTATTATTTTTAAAAAAATATTATATATGAAAATATGAATATAAAATATCATAACATAATTAGAAATATTAATATATTATAGTTGATTTTTTATAATATTATTTTACTTCTAAAATTTTAATAATTTATTTTAAATATTATAAATTGATTATTTCTTATATGGTAATAATAAGTTACAAGAGATTAAATGTGAACCAATATCATTGAGTTTAAATTATAATAAAATGACACTTATAAATGTGTTTTATGGTCTAAGTCTAAAACAATGTCAACTTCAAGGTTTATACTTGGTCTAAATACATTAATAATCTATTAATCCTAATTATCTTAAAATTGGAGTTAAATTATTAAACAAAATTTAACCAATAATAATAAAATAAAAATTTAAGGTTTATGGTTAGTATTAAATTTAGGGTTAAATTTTGACCCTAATTAATTAAAAAGTTTATAGTATTGCTTTTATTAACTAAAGTCAGTTACCTTTTTCTACAGTGTTTTTTTCTACCTTAAAAAGAAAGTGTTTTATTTTTCTTTTTCATTTTCAGTCTATATGTAAAACACAGCATGTACCATGTCGCAACGTTTTTTTCATTCCTTTTCCTTGAAAAGACATGCTTCTTTGAAACTTTGAATGTATCTACCCCCGCCCTTTTTTTTGTTAGGAAGTGGATTAATGTGTCTATTTTTAAATTACGGTTTAATTCTTTAAAGGTTGTTCAAATAAGTACTCTCCTTTAAAAATGGTCATATAAGGACTAAATCTTGATAAAAGTAATCAAATAAGAGGTTTTCATGCATTAGACTCTAATTTGTAGTAAAAATTAAGTGAATATTGAAGTTTTTAGAATTGAACACATGACAATTGAATTAAATAATGCTTGAAAAGAAAAAATAACAAAATAAAATATAAATTTAAAATCTTATATATAACATTTGAAAAGCTTTTATTTCAACACTTTCAAAAAGGTTTGTCATTATGTTTGGCCTTCATTTGAGCATATTTAAAAAAATTTAACCCTTATGTGCTAAAAAAATTTCCAATTTGAGCATTTAGTGTTCTTTTTTTGGTATCATTACAATTTATAAACTAGAGAGAGAAATGTAACAACTCACAAGCCTTTTTTTAACATTTTACTTACCTTGTCTTTAGGGATGTCTAATATAGAGTTACGGTTAATCCACCTACTTACCCCATCCATTAGAATGCTTAACGTAAATTTAAGGTATCAATAATTAGATCGATATCACCTATCATAGGATCATTACTTTCTTTCTAACTTGTCGGAAGATTATTACTTCCTTTCTAAAAACATGTTTAATATAGTTTGCCAAATTTATACCAAATGATTAATAATTTTTTGATGCCGTGGTAAAATACATTGTATGTAACACCCCCTAACCCCAAACCGTCGCTAGAACAGGGTTACGAGGTATTACCAAACTTATACATTAGTAAACGAATAAAAATCAGGACTTAATTTTGAGTTTCAATTTTATAACCTTCTAATTTCCATCAATTAGTCCTTAATATATGTCTACGGGGCCCAAAATAAGTTTAGAAATTGATCTGGGATTAAACCGGGAACTTTAAAATTTTTTCTTGGAAGACAGGGGCACATGCCCTTGTGGTTTGGGACATGGCCGTGTGGCCTGGGACACCCCGTGTGGCTTGCCCGTGGGCAACACTGACTTTGCCACACGGCCTGGGCACACGCCCATGTGTCTTTGCCGTGTGAAAACATCATTTTTCACTATTTTTAAGCTACTTTTACCCACTAAATGTACCTAGTTCATACCCAATTCATTTACTTATAAATAATGATCAAATAACATTCATTTCATCTATCAAACTTAATAAATATTCATTTATTCATATCAAACGCTTCATAAATATTACATATCACATTATACCCAAAACACAACATTCATACACATATAAGTGACTTGAACAAATTCTAATATATATACACCACTTTTATAATAATTTAATCTTTTAACCATCAACTAAGTTTTATACACACATGCATACCATCACATTTCACATAACATAACCATCAATAACTTCATCTAACCAACCAATTTATACATGCCATATAAACCAAAAGATAATAACCCAAAAGCTACCGGAGAATATCAGGATAGTGTGATTCCTCGTGATGATCCGATCCTTCAACTCACGTTAATCTACAATACATGTTAAACACACTCAAGTAAGCTTATGAAAGCTTAGTAAGTTCATAGGCTTGGAAAGTAAACTTACCAAAATAATAAATCATTCACATAGTATACATTTCACTACTATCCCCTATCATTCACAAATCAAATCAATTTTACTTAGTATTATTCAATAATACCCATACTCGAATTTCATCCTTTTGGGCCCATTTACCATTTATCATTTCTTCTCAATTTAGGAACTATACGGAATTGAGTACATTGCCTTTTTTTTACCATAGTAGAACTTTGGATTTACATATAATCACGTTTCCTTTTCTAAAGCCATAGCCCAGCTATGGTCTTAATCACTTATCATTTGTTTTCCGATGCCATAGCCCAGCTATGGTCTTGTACGGAAATCACTTATCATTTGTTGCCATGGTCCAACCATGGTCTTTTTCCGTCAATTCGTCACTTATCATGAGACAAAGGTACTCAATCCGATAGTTTCCTACAATTTCATACTTTTACATTGTTTATAATTTTATCATATAATTTTTGTCACATACACATCATATAACACATTACAAAATTCATAATATTAGCAATGATCATTAAAATTTAGCCACATGAACTTACCTGGGCTAGTTTACAAAAGTTGTAGAAATTCAGGAATTATTCGGCTATTTTCTCATTTCCTCGATTTACTTCGATTTCTTGATCTATAATTACAAAACCATTCATTTATTAGAATTTATTTCAATTTTACTACAATCTAAAAATTGTACCTTTTAATTCTCGAAATTACACTTTTGCCCCAAATTTTGTAGTTTTCACAATTTGGTCCTTGACCAATTAACTCATCAATAAAACCTTTTCTTCTCAATTAACACTTTATATAAATCTTATAAGCTATTTTATAACCATTAGAATTCAAAATTTTCAGATAAAACCCTAAATTTAAACTATTTTACAAATAGGTCCCTAAATATTCACTTCTATTCAATTCTTTCAATAAAATCAACATATAAACAAATTAAAGCTTTAATTCCATGCTAAATCATCACATACTTCCAGCACATATTCATAGCAACTTGCAATATCAACCATAAAATCAAAAACTATTGAATTAGACAAGAGGACCTAGTTGTAAAAGTCACAAAAATACAAAAATTACAAGAAATAATCAAGATTTTAACTTACTTGCAGTAAAAATAAGAAAACCCAGCTTTTAGAAACCCTCCTATGGTGTTTTTTTGGAGAAGATGAAAGAAAATAAAAAATCTAGATATTTCTTCTAATTTAATCCATATAATACTATTAGATTTCAACTTATTTACAAAATTGCCATTAGTTCACACTATATTTCAACCAATTTTCAACCCATCTGTCCAGCCCATATAACTTTGGGCTTAATTACACTTTAAGTCCCTCTTCATTTAGCCTTCATGCTATTTAATCACTTTCCACAATTTTGCACTTTATTCAATTTAGTTCTTTTTACTCAATTGACCACCGAAACCTTAAAATTTCTTAACGAAACCTTAATACTAACTTATTAACACTCCATAAATATTTATAAAAATATTTATGGCTCGGTTTAATATCCGGAGGTCTCGATACCTCGTTTTCACTTCTAAATTATTTAATATTTATTACTAAAATACTATTCACTATTTCAATTATTTTCCTAACTTCACATTTAACTTATACTCATTAAATTACCAATTTTTTTTTTACTCATTGGTCAGATTTAGTGATTTTGAATCACTATTCTGACACCACTGAAATTTGGGCCGTTACATTGTACTTCAATGAGAGAACACAAATGCAAACTTTCGAGATGACATTATTGGAAAGGACAACTATGACCCCTGAGTATGGACCGTAAAATGGACATGAAGACTACCAAAGAAAACTTTATACCTAAGGACTTTTTTCCCATCCAATGTAGGGTTAATATACTTGATCTAACTTTTTTTGCATCTAAGAAAAGTAAAACATCATTTCAGATGTAATTCACCTTTTGAAACGATTTTTGAGCTCATAAACACTAATACTATGAATTATAATTGTGACTTACTTCGATAAACTTTTGATGAGCAATTAGCCTAATGGATTCTCCAACTTCCTTTATTTGAACAATACCTAGATGATTTGTTGGTCTGGGTTTGGAAGATACTAGGTGCTGCACAATGGAAATTGGCGCTACAAGCAACTTAGAGCAGATGGTGCATAGATCATAAATCAATCACATATTTCCCTAGACCCTACTATAAAAGCTTTCTACAACAACCTATAGCTCCTGCCTATTTTTAGCAAAATTAAAATATGTTTATGGAGGATTTCAAGAAATTTGATGTAACACCCCCTAACTCTAAACAGTTGCCAAAATAGGGTTGCGAAGCATTACTGAACATATCAAACAATTTACAAATAATTCTTAAATATATAACAAACATATTATAATATAATCATATATTCATATAAAACTTTTGCTAATTGACTTATTTTTTTAAAAAGAAAAAACTCAATATAACCCATTTATAAATATTTAACCTTCCCTGCAATTTCAAATCGCAGCCAATTCAAAACCAATATCACAATCCATACAATTTCATATTCAAATACACCTAAACATAACTTAAACATTTGCATATATTGTTTAAATTAATAAACTTCATTCATTCTATTTCAACTTGTTACCAAATATACCAAACTTGTTATGATAATTCTATTTCCATTTCATTAAACCAAGTATCAAAATGTCATTTTAGTATCAATTTCAACCAAAAGCATAAGACATTTTCAAGTGACCAATATAACACCTAAGTACATGCCACTTTACCAAAAGAAAGATTACATCACCAAATTTTGTGCTGGAGTCGGGATTGCTCAGGATGCTGAACTGGGACCTTGATTTCTACTAACCTGTGCACGGAAACAACCATACGCTGAGTATAAATTTACTCAGTGGTATTACCATAATTCAAATTATAATATAACAACCAAGTAAATTAAATCTTACAACTTTAAAATTTACCAAAACTAATTTTTATATACATTTTCATTTTTCAATATTTACAATTCAATTTAGCTTTTCATTAGTTAATATCATATACTTTCTCATTGAACCATTATTTATCTCAACAACATTTAGTTCATGCTTTCCATTAACATTTTCATATTCAATTCACATTTTCAATTCATATTCAACTATCACATTTTTTTTAATGGTTCAACTGATTCATCTCGTTCGATTCAACTTTTCATTTAATTACCCTTATTAACAGACTCGGACTTTGACGGATACGCGGATCCAACCAAACACACCAGAATGACACCCAGTGCCTCATCGGATAGTTCGAAGCAATATAGTTGACACCCAGTGTCTCATCGGCAGAGTCGAAGAAAGTTGGTACCCAGTACCTCATGGAAACTATCCGGAGAAATATAGTGACACCCAGTGTCTCATCGACTCGAGGTCGAAGTATCCCTGAACTCTTCCAATCCTATGGCATGCCAACTATATCCGACTCAGCCCGACTAGTTAATAGGGTTTCCAATTCTCAATTCAAATTCAATTTCATTTCAAAATTCACTTTCAATATCAAATTCACTTTTCCATTCACTAATCAAAAATACAATTCAATACTAACAGATATTTCTCATTCAATTCAATTTTCTAAATTCAATTCAATAAAGTTACTTACCTCAATATTTACTTACCATAAAATAAATAAATTTAAAATCAATATTTAATAATAAATAACTTGAATTATAGTAATACAAACTTGGATTTGTTCGATTACTCCTCAACAACTTTTTCCTTTCCTTTCAGTGCCGATGCCTCAGGTTCTTTGCTAGCTACGGAAATTAAAACAATTATACTATTAATTACATCACTAATTATAATAAATAATTGAATTCCTAATCAATTCCTACCTTATTCCTAATTTAATCCTAACTAAGTTTATTTACTTTTCTAATTCAATTCACATTCTATTTCCATTCAAATTTCATCCAAACTCAAATTTAACTATTAAATTTTCAGCTTATTTTCCTAATTTCTAATTTTCCTCAATTTAGTCCCTAAAACATAAAACTTATAGCTTACTTCACAATTTAATCCTTTTATCAATTCTAACTTGGAATTCATTCAATTAAATCCCTAATTCATATTTTTGTTCAACATAAACTATACTTGAAAACCTATGAACTCTTAAAATATCAACTTAATTTCAATAAAACCTTGTTTTAAAGCTTTTAGAACATCAAAATTAAGTAAAAAAGACCTAATTGACTTACCAAATTAAACTCCAAGCTTCAAATCCCTAGTTTTCCCTTTCTTCTTTTCTTTCCCTTTTTCTTTTCCCCCATTCGAATGCTTCTCTGTTTCTTCTTTCTATCTTTTGTTATTTATTTATTTTATAATTTATTTACTTTATTTTATTTGTTAGCTTAACATATATTAATATATTTTTATTCTAAATATCTATTAAATATTTAATCATATATTCACATTTGTACATAATCAATACCATACAATTGTCACTACTTAATTTGTTTATTATACAAAAAATCTCACAATTTAATTATTTATCTCATAAATATTTTTTAATTTAATTTAATAATAAATATCTATTTACTAATTAAATAAAAATATTACAAATGTACATACTTAAATTAATACACCTGTATTTTATCTTTACCATACACTTGGCAAAATCATAATTTATTATGAACCAAAAATCTTATACTAATTATTTAATTATTAAATATCTTTTAATTTAATAATAATAGATAATAAATAATAAATATCTTATGCTTAATTAATAAGTAAATTAAATCTATAAACTACAATTGTATACATATTTTAATTACACATGTATTATTTTATCACCATCCATTTGTCAAAATCATAACTTATTTGTCATATAAAAATCTTATAATATAATTATTTTAAATTAATTCAATATAATTTATAACAAAAATAATATATTTATAATTTATAACTTAACAAAAATCTTAGATTTTTGTATTAATATTTGCCGCCTCATATTCCAAATGTGGCTTAATTGCCCATTTGATCCATTATGATTTCTTTTAATCTATAATTCAACTTTTACACCTTATTCTATTTAGTCATTTTTCCTAATTATTAGACTAAATTCACTTAATTAAAACCTAATTAAGCACTCAACTAAACTCATAATTACTTCTAATAATTATTTATGACTCGGTTTACTAAGACGGAGGCCCTATAACTCACTTTTCTGGTGCCCATGAATTTTGGGTCATTACATTTGATTCCCACAACGGAAAATCTTCATGTTGAACATGTTTGTACTAGTGACTTATGCCCTTGTAGCCAATTGATTGTAGAGGATGCCATCCACACTTATAGAAACTATGACAACGTTTATGAGATTTAGGACTACTTTAGTATATCCATGTAGGACTCCCCTTTTGTGGTAAAAGGGTGGACATGCACCATGGCCCTCCATTTTTCCATAAATCTAGGTTTTAAAAGGGTTGTACTTGAAGGAGATAGCTTGAGTGTTATTAAGAAACTCTAGAGCCATACAGTTGATAGATTCACTCATAGGACCTTTGACTGAAGAAGAGAGTTTTACTTTAGTAGTTCAAAAACTTTAAAGTTAAACACACACTCAGAAGGAAATATGGTGGTTCATGCACTAACTACTGTAGGGCTGGATTAAACTAATAGTAAATATTGATTTGACTCCACTTTCATGGTCGCTTCACCGATTCTGACATGAGATGAGTTTATTAAAGGTTCAAGAATGAGAAATTGGTATTTTGCTTTTTTGGTTTACAATTTAGTGTTAGCATAAATAACAATTTATAATATAGTGCAGTGGAAAAGATTGAACATAAATACCTCCAGCCATTGCCTGAACCAAATGCCAAAATCCATGTTGTGAAACCACTGTCAAGTATGTCAAACCACCAACGAGGATGTAACACCCCTAACCTTTTTTCGTCACCGGAACAGAGTTACGGAGCATTACCGGAATTTACAAATCAAATACAGAAAATTTTATATCATTATACATTCATATCAGATATCAACCATAATCAATCATATTGTCCCTTATATGAGCCTTCGAGGCCCAAAATATGCAATAGAAACAAGTCGGGACTAAACCGGATACTTAGAGAATTTTTTGTAAAACTTCAAAAAAATTTTCTAGGTTCAGAGGACACACGCCTGTAATGACCCAAATTCACGGGCACCGAAAAACGAGTCATAGGGCCTCCGTCTTAGTAAACCGAGTTAGAAAATAATTATTAGGAATATTTGTAAATTTAGTTGTGTCCTTAATTAAGTTTTAATTAGGAGAATTTAACTCAATTTAGAGAATTTAGAAAAAAAAGGACTAAATTGAATAAAGAGTAAAAGTTGAATTATATATTAATAGAAAATAAAAAGGGCTAAAATGGCAATATGCCATTTAGCTTAAGTTGAGGCGACAAACATGATGAAAATCTAAGATTTTTATTTATAATCATTATTAATTAATTACTATTAATATTGTTATTTGTTAAATTATAATTAATATTAATTATATTATTGTATTATAAAATAAATTAAAAATACTAAATATGTGGTAATTAAAATATACATGTGTAAAATATATATTAGTACACTTGTAATATATTTGTATATTTTCTTAATTAATAAGCTAAAGATATTTTATAATAATAATTATTATTAATATTATTATATTATATTGTGAAATAAATTAAAGTAAGACAAATGTAGGGTGATGATGAAATACATGTGTGATAAAATGTATGTGTACACTTGTTATATATGTATTTGTTATTAAATAAGATATTTGTTATAATTATTATTATTATTAAGTAAATAAAAGAAATAAAGTGAATGAGTAGTGAAATAAAATAAAAAGAAACAAAAGAATAGAAAGAAACAAAATAGAAGAAGAAAAGAATGAATAAAGAAGAAAAAGGAAAATTTCAAGATTTGAAGCTTGGAGTTTAATAGATAAGTCAATCAAGCCCTTTTTCTTTGATTTTGATGTTTTAAAAGTTTTAGAACTAAGCTTTGATGAAACTAAGTTGAAGGTTTGGAAGTTTATAGGTTTTTGAGTAAAGTTCATGTTTAGTAAATGGTTGAATTGATAGAATTATTGATTAGAAGTGGTTAAGGGCTAAATCCAATATATAACGTATACATCGGGAGGGCTTATATCAGGATTACCCATCCGGGCTTAATCCCTTCTGTAACACATGCAATATCCCTTTTTCATTGGTCCATCAGATTTCCTTTATTCAACTAGGATTTTCTCTTTTTTTTCAAGTAATATCAAACATCTTATTACATTTTTGTACAATTAACATTTCCATAATATTCATAAAAAATATCACAATATCATGTATTTCAAACATTTCAATTTTCACAATTAGGTTACACGAACTTACCTCGGTACTTGTTCGTTTAAAACTCTACTAATTCGAGCCTTTTTCCTTGCCTCTATCCAACCTCGTATTTGAGTCGTCCGAATCTATATAAATGAATTTAATCATCAATTTCACTCAATTCATATTCAATTGAGTTCAATTTACTCCTTAGGTAAGATTACTATTTTGCCCCTAAACTTTTTATTAATTCCAATTTCGTCCCTAGGCTCAGAAAATAAAATTCATGCAATATAATCCTTGTTCCAAGCCTAGCTAAAATTTCTATATACTATTTATAGCATCTATGTTTCACAAAAATTAAATTTTTTCCTTAAATTTTACAAGTTTACAATTTAGTCCCTAATTCACAATTTCATTCAAAATCACTTTGTAAAAGTTGTTTATCTAGTAACAACCTTTCTTTTTCTACCATAAATTTTCAATTTTTAGCATGTACATCCATGGCACAATTTCCATACTTTGATAACTTTTCAAATTACTCCCCAAAATAGAAAGAACAAGTTATCCCGATCTCAAAAATATAAAAATAACTAAAAATGGGACATGTTACATTCTTGGCTTAATTAGGTAAATAATCAAGTCTCGTTTTTAATAATTTTTATATTTTTGAGATCAGGATAGTGTAATCCATCTAAATTAGAGATTAATTTGAAAAGATATCAAAGTATAAAGTTTATGCCATGGATAAATATGCTAAAAATTAGAAATTTTTGGAAGAAAATGAAAGGTTGTTAGTAGATAAACAACTTTTACAAAGTGAATTTTTATGAAATTGAGATTTAATGACTAAATTG
This sequence comes from Gossypium stocksii, assembly GCA_020496765.1. Taxonomy (NCBI): domain Eukaryota; kingdom Viridiplantae; phylum Streptophyta; class Magnoliopsida; order Malvales; family Malvaceae; genus Gossypium; species Gossypium stocksii. The sequence goes on along the minus strand of CM035626.1, from coordinate 6,463,499 downwards.
TGAACTTGTAGAATTTATGAAAAAATTCTAAATTTTTTGAAACATAAGTGCTGTGAATGATACATGAAAATTTCTGTTGGGCTTGGAATAAGGATTGAATTGTGAGAATTTAATTTTCCGAGCCTAGGGACATAAGGGTTATTAATGAAAAGTTTAGGGGCAATATAGTAATTTTGTCTAGGGTGTAAATTAAATGCAATTGAGTAACACTTGAATGAAATTGATGTGTAATTTAATTATATAGATCCGGACAACTCAAATATAAAACTAGATCGAGGGAAAGAAAAAGTCTCCGATTAGTAGATTTCGTAAACGAACAAGTATCGATGTAAGTTCATATAACTTAATTGTATAATGATATGATTCAATTGATTTGAATGAGTTACATGTGAATTGTGAGTTGGCTAAAAGCATATAAATTGAATATATTTTGTAAATATTGGATATATGAATAAGTCTGATAAAAGAATGAAACTCGAATGGATACAGGGTTCTGTTACTGTAACACCCCTAACCCGTATCCGTCGCGAGAATAGAGTCACGAAGCATTACCAGAGTTTACAGAATATTTTTAGATAAACCGAGGCAATTACTATTCACTTTCCGAGGTTAATGATAATGTCCCTTAAATGGACCCTCGAGGCCCAAAACATGCATTAAAAACAATTCGGGACTAAATCGGAATCTCAGGGAATTTTTCGCAGAATTTCAAAATTTTTCTTATTTAAAGGAGTCACACACCCGTGTGGTAAGGGACACGCCCGTGTGGTCATGCCGTGTGAATTCACACGCACATGTCCCTAACCCGTGTAACTCTTTGACTTGCAACCCATGAAGAAAATAGGTTCACACGACCAAGGAACACGCCCGTGTTGCTAGGCCGTGTGGTTAATTTAATTTTTGAAAATAGGTGCAGGTTTCAAACAGCCATACCACACACTCATGCTTCCAGGCCATGTGCCTCACACGGCTGAGGCACACGCCCGTGTCTCTGCTCATGTGCTCAATTCAGAGCATTCTGTTTCTAGATTTTAAGGTGCGGGGGACACATGGCTAGATCACACGCCCATGTGCCAAGCCGTGTGTCACACACAGCCAAGACACACACACGTGTGTCTAACCATGTGGATGAAAATAGGCCATTTTAGCCCATTTTCCTCACCCCTACACTATCAACCCGCACATAAACACATTTATATAACAATATAGTCCAACCAATCAACCAAATCAAGCCAAATATGCATTATGCATGATATAACATTACCGCATCTAATACATACATATTCACCAAGTTTCACAACCTCAATTCAAACTATTACTTTATCAAACCATCCTGTAATAGCCCAAATTTTAGGGACGTATGAAATAGTGGTTCGAGATCACCAAATCCAATAAATGAACTCGTAGATTATATTATTTAATATTTATGAGCCAAATGTAGATTTTAAAAGATTTTTGGAATAGTAAATTGTGATTTATTTGGTCAAGAAATTGAGAAAAAAATGCATTGAGATCTCAGTGTTATAAACTGAGTCGTAAATATTTTTAGTAATATTTACGGAGTGTCATTAGGGTGGTATTAAAGTTTCGTTAAGAAATTTTAATGTTGCATTCCCGGGACTCCGTTCCGATAAATCGGATTTGTAAATATTTTTAATAAATATTTACAAAGTTGGTTGTGTAATTAATTAGGTTTTAATTAGGTAAATTTAGCTTAATCTAGAGTAATCAGTAAAAAGGACTAAAATGAATAAGGTGTAAAAGTTTAATTATAAAGCAAAAGAAAATAATAGGGACTAAATAGGCAAATAAGCCAATGGCTTAAGATGAGGCGGCAATTCATAAAAGAATCCTAGATTTTTGTTATTATATTATAAAAAGATATTATTAATTAAAACATTATAAATTATATTAATTAAAGTTAAGATATTTTATTATAAACAAATAAAATAAAGACAATTGTATGATAAATAAATTAAATTTTGTCAAATGGATGGTGATGATATTGTACAAATGTACAAAAATATATGTGTACAATTGTAGTATTTATACTTGTTAATTGTTATCAAGTAAGTATTTATTATAGTGTATTTTATTATTATTAATTTATTAAATTATAATTTATAGTAATTATATTATGAGATTTTTATAGGATAAATAAAGTAAAACATGACAAATGTAGGATGATGATGAAATACATGTGTAATAATATGTATATGTATAATTGTTATACATGTAATTGATATTAAATAGATATTAAATTGTTATAATTATGATATATTATATGATGAAATAAAATGAAGACAAGTGGATGGAGATGATTTATTGCAAGTATATAAATAAAAATATACATTTTTAAATTTAAATTAGAAAATAAATGTTTATTAATTATTATTGAAAGATATTTATTAGATAAATAATTATTATATAAGATTTTTATATGACAAACTAATTAAAAGGTGACAAATGTAATATAAGTATTTGTTAATAAAAAGATATTTATTATAATTATTATTAATTAGTGTATATAAGTATGTATAAGAAAAAGGAAACAAGGGGGGAGAAAGAAACAGAGAGCAAAACGGGTAAGAAAGAAAGAAATGAGAAAAAGAAAAGAAAAGGAAAATTGGAGAAATTTGAGATTTGGAGCTTTAAGCTTTAAAAGGTAAGTTAATCAAGTCCTTTTCTTTTAATCTTGATATCTTAGAGGCTTTATAATAAGGTTTTGATGAAACTAAGTTGACATATTGGAAGTTTATGGTTTTCAAGTATAGTTTATATTGAACTAAAAAGGTGAATTAGGGACTTAATTGAATGAATTTCAAGTTAGAATTGATGAAAGGATTAAATTGAAAAATAAGTTTAAGAAACAGTTTTTGACAGCAGCAGTAGCCTAAGTTTGAAAAGTCACCAAAAATAGTAGAAATTGAATTAGAAGTTGAGTGAGATATGGAATTAAAGCTTGTTGAGTCTATTTTCATATAAAAGAAACAAAGCAAATAAAGGAATTCTGTATTCTGTGGTATCTAGATTTTTGTGAGACTGGTTCAGAATGATTTCGAGATCCTCTGTTCTGACTTGGAAAAATCATTAAAAATTGTAAAAAAATAATTATGGGACATAATTTATATGGTTATATTCCTTGATGAGTCTAGTTTTAGAATAAACAAACTAGAACATCATTTAAATTCTGTACAAAGAGATAATTAAATATTAGCGAAGAGAGTGGTCAGAACTATCAAACAGCAAAACAAGGGAGACTTTAATGAATAAACTGTACTAATTGGCTGGACGAAAAATTTTAAAAATTTTATGGTAAGAAGATATGTGAGTCTAGTTTTAGGGAAAATTAACGGATCTTAATTTGAAGTTCTTTAGCTCAAGATAAAAATAATTTAGTGACTATGACTCAAGTGGACAGCTTGATATGAATATATAAAAAAATGGAATTATATATATATATATATATATTAAGGATGTGGAATGGAGAGGAGGAGGAGGAAAAATATAAATACGTATGAATATTTAGCTAGCATGGCTAATTTGCATGTTGTAGGCTCAGGGACTAAATTGAATAAAAGTAAAACTTTATGGGCAATCTTGTAAAAATGTTAGAAATGACCAATTTGCATGAAATTTATTATTTTATTATTTAAAATTTCAAAATTTAATGAAATTATTAATTTAGTCCAAGATCGGAGGAAAACATGTTTTAAGAATTAAATTGAAAAGTGTTGAAATTATGGACAATTATGATATTTTATAGAATTCATGGGTTTTTATCAATATGTATGAGAATAACAGCAAAAGAATGATATTTATCATGACATGTAAATATGTGATTATCTTTGATACATTGATACAAGGAAAATTAAGTATGTTGAGACGAATGATTAATTTAAATAAAACATGTCGAGAAAAATAAGTATGTTTAAGGAACAATATGTTTGATTTTAATTGGTTCCAAATATGAATGATAGATGAAATAAAATGTCAAATAAATAAATTGGTAACTCCAATAATGCTCCGTAACTCTATTCCGGTAACGGATTTGGGTTAAGAGCGTTGCACATCCTATACATGCCATACAAACCAAAAGATGTTTAGCAAAAACTACCAGAGAAAATCTAGATAGTGTGACCCAATGAGTTGATCCGATCCTCCAAATTCACATCAATCTACAGAGAACATGAAGAATACAAAAGCAAGCTTATAGACGCTTAGTAAGTTCATAGGCGCTTAACATAAATCTTAGCAAATTTGCATAACAAATTCACAAACAAGTAATTCAATAACACTTCGTACCATTCACAATATCCAAATGGTAAAGTCACTTGTTTGAGCTTAATTTCATTGATCACTAAAATCTATCGTATAAATTCAATTGATTATTAAATTTGTCAAATTAGAAAACGTCTTACGGAATTGAGTACTTCGTTTTCACAATGCCATAGTCCACTACGGTCTTACACATATTCACTTAATCACATACCAATGCCATAGCCCAGCTATGTTCTTACATGGAATCACATAATCACATACCGATGCCATAGCCCAGCTATGGTCTTACACGGAATCACATAATCACATACCGATGCCATAACCCAACTATGGTCTTACACGGAATCACATGATCACATACTGATGCCATAGCCCAGCTATGGTCTTATACGGGATCACATAATAACTTATTCACATATTGCCATGGTCCAACCATGGTCTTTTCTGTCAATTCATCTTTTAACACTGAACGAAAGTACTCAACCCTCCGTTCTACTCAATTTAAACATTTATTTCAATTTGTCATACTTTCACAACAATCATAATTCAATAACGAATTTATTGCAATAATACATTATATTATTCAATAAACTAACAATTATTCATTTAAATTTAGCCATATGAACTTACCTGGGCTGATTTGTAAAGATTGCAATAGTTCAAGGGCTAATCGGCTATTTTCTCTTTTCTCCATTTGTCTTCGGCTCTTGATCTATAATTATAAAATCATTCATTCATTAGTATTCATTTCAAATTTACTCTAATTCACAATTAATTCACAATTTATACCATTTAATTTTTGAAATTACACTTTTATCCCAAACTTTATAGTTTTTACAATTTAATCACCAACAAATTAACCCATCAATTAAGCTAATTTTTCTCAATTAACACTTTACCTAAACATTATAAACTACTTCACAGCCCTTGATATTCTGAATTTCATACCAAACCCTAACATGTAAACTTTTTCATAATTAGGTGCTAAAAATCAAATTCTATTCAAATCATTCAATAAAATCATCACGTAACAAAAGTAAAGCTTAAATTTCTTGCTAATTCATTATAAACTTCCAGAACTTATCCATGGCAACTTTCAAAACTACCCATGGAATCAAAAACTAATGAATTAAATAAATGGACCCAATTGTAAAAGTCTCAAAATATAAAAATTACAAGAAAAGGGAAAGAATTTAACTCACTTGATGCAAAAATTATGAAAACCAGCTTAGAGAACTTTTTTTTTTTTTTGTTGAAGAGGGTGAAGAGAATTGAAGAAATATCTAGATTTCTAATTTGGTCACTAGTTTTTATTTTTAATTTATAACAAAAAAGTACCATTTTTCCCTTAGTGCACACTTAATTCTTAATTTAACTCACTAGTTTTGTACTTTATTCAATTTAGTCCTTTTCATTCAATTAACTAAAAAATGTTAAGATTTTCTAATGAAACTTTAATACTAACTTATCAACACTCGGTAAATATTATAAAAATATTTACGACTGGTTTATGATATTGAGGTCTCGATACCTCATTTTCGACCCAATTTACCTAATAATTTTTTTTAAATCACGAAATTCACTAATTCAAAAATATTTCTAAAATCACACTTGACTTGTAAATATTAATTCATTTAATTTTCTAAACTCACTCGTCGGATTTAGTGATCTCGAATCACCGTTCTCGACACCACTGAAAATTGAGCTGTTATAGTTACCCAAAATGATAGTGTCCTGCATGTGTTGCAGACATCTGTGGCTAAAAAGGGTATAAGCCCTCTCAAGCTTACTGGTATGGTGTTCTTGCGAGCTTACTGTTTATACTCTTTGGAGTATGTGATTTATATTTGTTGTAGACAAACCCACGCTCTATGAGCGTTCTGTTTATAAGTTTTTTGTGAACTTTCTGTTAACAACTATCCGGAGCTTACTGATAGTGCTCGCTTGAACTTACTGTTGTCAAGCTATTTGAAGCTTTCTGGTATATGCTATCCGGTGTTTTTTGTAAAGTGCTCTTCGGGGCCATTTGATTCAAGTTCTTTGTGAACTTTCTGTTATCAAGCCTGGACAAGCATTTTGTTACATGACTTTCCCAATATAAGTTCTTTGTGAACTTTCTATTGTCAAGCTCGGATATGCTTTCTGTTTCATGCTCACCCGAGTATTCTGTTAAAGTGCTTGAGAGTAAGCTTTCTGTATAGTGCTAACAAAAGCACTTATGTTTAAGATATGATTGAATGATAGTATTGTACACTATAGGAGTACCACCCTCGTATCCATCGAGACTTCAAATGAAGAAAAGAAGGAAATACATAGAATATATGAGATTTTAAGAATTGATGAACTCATCCATATTATTGATAATTATATGAAATAAAGGACTAACATTTTGGTGAGGTTGTGTGCTTAGGTTATGGCCAAATTACTTGGGTTGCATGTGTATATTTATTTAATGAATAAATATGTGGTAAGTTGATTTTTAGTTATATGAGCTTACTAAGCACTATGTGTTTACCTAGTTTCGTTTTCCCTATTTTATAGTGCTCGGAAGCTCGTAAAGGTTGGAGACGATCGGAGCAACATCACACTATCCTTCAGCTCAATTTGGGTATAAATAGTAAACTTATTTTGATATAATGACATTTATAGTAATGTGTACAACAAATCATTTTGATTGTAGTTAGCCATTGGAATGGCTAATACTTAGTTTATTTTGATGTAAATATTTAAAAGCTAAACATGGTTGATATGTATTGGAAAAATGGATGAAGTGAAATGTAAGTTTTGACAAATACACGTAAAAATGTGAGAAATTAATATGCAAGTTCATAAATTTGGTTTGAATATATATATGCAAATTTTGGTGTAGGAAATGGATGAAAATAGGTGAGAAATAAGGCTTGAAAATAGCATTATTTTGTCCACACGGGAGTGTGTCTTGACCTTATGTGACACACAGTCTGTTACATAGGCGTGTAGCCTGGCCGTGTGTCCCCTGTATCTTAAAAATTTGAAATAGAATGCTAAAAAATGAGCACACGGGTAGAGACACAGGTGTGTGTCTCAGCCGTGTGAGGTACACGGCCTAGAACACAGGTGTGGCACTTGGCCGTATGAAACCTACACCTAGCACACGGGCATGTGACTTGGCTGTGTGACTTTAATTTCTTCATGCTTTATCAGTCAAAGAGTTACATGAGTTGGGGACACAGGCATGTGAAACCACATGCCTAACCACATGGGCGTGTTCCTTACCACATGGGTGTGTGACTCCTTTATATAAGAAAAACTTTGAATTTTTTTCAAAATTTCCTGAGATCCCGATTTAGTCCCCACTCGGTTCTAATGCATATTTCGGGCCTCAAGGATCCACAGAAGGGACGTTATGACTAATCTCAGGAAATAAATAGTAACCGACTCGAGTTATTTGTAACTGTTCTTTAAACCCCGATAATGCCTCGTAACCCTATTCCTGCGACTGATATGGGTTAATGGTGTTATACTGACTTTAACCTAACCTGCGCTTGGAAAACAAATTGTACGCAGAGTATAAACTTAGTTGTATTTCTATAATCCGAATACTTAAAAGTAAGATAATATAACATACAATAACTATAGTCATAATATTATTCAATTCATAAATAAGGTATTTATAACACATTCAATTTTTATCATTTGCTATCCCAGATAGCTTTTCACAATATGAACACAAATAATTTGAACAACAATATTGTTCATTCATATTCAATTCATAAATGCACAAATCATGTGTCTCTAACCATATTTCAAATTAGCACTCAATATCAATCATAACATTATTTTATTCAATAACCCTCTATTAACATGACACAGACTCGGACGGATACACGGATCCAACCAAAACACACCAGTTTGGCACTTAGTGCCTCATCGGATAATTCGAAGCAATAAGTTGACACTCAGTGTCTCATCGACTCAAAGCCGAAGTATCCCTGAACTCTTCCAATGCTATGGCATGCGATCTATATCCGACTCAGCCCGATACAATTAATAGGGTTTCAATTCACTTTTCTAACGCCATAATTATCCAATACTCAATTATCACATAAATAACAATTTCACATACATTCAATTCAATATAAAAAATGCTAACACTTACTTTATTTACTTACCATAAGCATTTAAATCAGAATACAACAATTAATAATTAATTTCGGATTATAGAAATACAAACTAGAATTTCTGAGCTACTCATCGTCGACTTTATCTTTTCCTTTCTTAGTTGAAGTTTCTGGTACAGCGTTAGCTACAGAAATTAAAACAATTAATGTAACAGCCTAATTTTCAGTGGTGTTGGAACAGTGATTCGGGATCACTAAATCCAAAAAATGAGTAGGAAATATTATTAATTTAGTGAGTATAAGTTAAATGTGAAGTTATGAAAAATTTTGAAATAGTGAATAGTGTACTAAAAATAAATATTAAAATAATTAGAATCGAAAACGAGGTATCGAGACCTCGGGAATTTTAAATCGAGACATAAATATATTTATAAATATTTATGGAGTATTAATAAGTTAGTATTAAAGTTTCGTCAAGAAATTTTAAAGTTCTGATAGTTAATTGAACAAAAAGGACTAAATTGTATCAAATGCAAAATTGTGAGAAATGATTAAATAGCTTAAATGATAAAAGAAAGAGGGTTTAAAAGGAAAATAGACCCAAGGTCTATTTGGGCTGGACGGCAAGGGCATGAAATCAGCAAGAAAATAAGGAGAATTAAGGGAAAAATTGGAAAATTGCAAAATTTACTTAATAAAGCTTGGACTAAAGTGGAATTATCTAGATTTCTCTTTATTTTTCTGCATTCTCATGAACAAAAACGCCATGGAAGAGTTCCCTTAAGATGGTTTTTCATATTTTTACTTCAAGTAAGTTCAATTCTTGATTATTTCTTGAAATTTTTGTGTTTTTGTGACTTTTGCAACTAGGTCCACTTGTTGAATTCATTAGTTTTTGATTCTATGAAAGAAATTGAAAGTTGCCATGAATATGTGCTGGAAGTAAATGATGATTTGGCATGGAATTAGAGTTTTAAATTGTTTATATGCTGATTTTATTAAAAGAATTGAATAGAAAGTGAATGTTTGAGACCTACTTGTAAAAGAGTTTGAAGTTAGAATTTTATGTGGAAATTATGAATTTCAATAGTTATGAAATAACTTATAATGTCTATGGAAAGTATTAATAGAGAAAATTATCTTAATTGAGGGGCTAATTGAGCAAGGACTGAATTGTATGAATTGTGAAATTTGGGCAAAATGGAAATCAATATTTTGCACTAAAACTGTTTTGGACAGCAGTAGTGGTCTAACTTTGAAAAATCACCAAAAATTGTATAAATCGAATTAGAGAATGAGTAAGATATGGAATTAAAGCTTATTGAGTCTATTTTCATATAAAAGAAACAGAGCAAGTAAATGAATTCTGTATTTTGAGATATTTATATTTTTGTGAGACTGGTTCAGAATGATTTCGGGATCCTCTGTTCTGACTTGGAAAAATCATTAAAAATTGTATAAAACTTATTATGGGACATAATTTATATGGTTAGATTCCTTAATGAGTTTATTTTTATAAGAAACAAACTATAATATCATCTGAATCTTGTATGATGAGATAATTAATTTTTAGTAAAGAAAGGTCGGAACTGTCAGACAGGAGAACAGGGGAGACTCCAATGAATAAACTGTACTAATTGGATGAACCAAAAATTCTGAAAATTTTATGGTAAGAATATGTATGAGTCTAGTTTCAGGAAAAATTATTGGATCTTAAATTGGAGTTCTGTAGCTCAAGATAAAAATAATTTAGCGACTATGACACGGATGGACAGTTTTGAATATAAATAAGTAAATAGTGAAATTATTGATAATGTTACTTATAGCATGTTATATAAATTAAGGATGTGGAATGGAGAGGAGGAGGAGGAAAATATGTATGAATATCCAGCTAGCATGGTTAATTTGCATATTTTAGGCTCAGGGACTAAATTGAATAAAAGTAAAACTTTATGGGCAATTTTGTAAAAATGTTAAAAATGACTAATTTGCATGAAATGGATTATTTTATTATTTAAAATTGCAAAATTGAATGGAATTATTAACTTAGTTCAAGATCGGGGAAAAAACATGTTTTAAAGATTAATTTGAAAAAGTGTTAAATTTATAGAAAATTTTAATATTTTATAGAATTCATGGGTTGTTATCAATATGTATGAGAATAACGGCAAGAAATAAGGATTAAATTGTAAGAATTTTATTTTCTGAGCCTAAGGATGCAATCGTCATTAATTAAAAGTTCAGGGGCAAAACGGTAAATTTTGTTTAGAGCATTAGTCGAATGTATTAGAACATGAAATAAATAAAAATGACGATCATCTTTATTTATAGAGATCCGGATGACTCAAATATGATACTAGAAAGTGGAAAAGAAGAGATAAGATTATGGAAATTATAAACATGAATAAGCAACGAGGTAAGTTAGTGTAACTTGAATTGTATTTTTAAATACATGAAATGTCGATATAATGAGTTACTTAATTTATATTTATGAAGTAAAGGCAAGAGAATAATATTTATCATGACATGTAAATATGTGATTTTCATTGATATGTTGATACAAGAAAATTAAGTATGTTGAGACCATCAATTCAAGTAAAACATGTCGGGAAAAATTGAGCACGTTTAAGGGACAATATGTTTAATTTTAATTGGTTTCAAATATGAATGTTAGATGAAGTAAAATATCTGATAAATAAATCGGTAACTCCGGTAATGCTCCGTAGCTCTATTCCGGTGACGGATTCGGGTTAGGGGCGTTACAATTAAAATTCATCAATACAATACAATTTCACATTGAATATTTCAATTTTTATTCAACTTTTGTCTAAATTCTAATTTAGTCTTTAAACCGAGACTAACTTTATTTCTTCAAAACTAATTCCATATTTTCATTCAATTTCCACTTTAGATTAAATTAAATTCTCTAATTTCACTCCCTAAATTTCAAAATTTTTACAATTTAGTCCCTAATACTCAAAACTTATAATTTATTTTACAATTCAATCACTTTTTCATTTCTAACTTCAAATTATATCAATTTAATCCCAATACTTTCTAAAATTTCAACGTAAATTAAGTAGTATTAAATACTAGGATTCTAAAAACATAAAAATTACAAGAAAATGGATTAAATTGACTTATCAATTAAGCTTTGAACACTTGAAAACCCTAATTTTTCTCCCTTTTCTTTCTCTCTTTTTCTTCTCTAATTCGTTCTACTTTGTTCTTCTTTTCTATTCTTTTTCTTTCATTTATTTTATGTTTTAATTATTATAACAATATAATATAATATTATAATAATATTTACTTAAATAATAAGTAGGTAATAATTATTATAAATGTATGTATTTAAATGTTACACATGTCATTACCTGTAACACCCCCTTAACCTTTATCTATCGCTGGAACAGGGTTACGAAACATTACTGAACTTTTCAGATCATAGACAAACATTTCATACTATTTAACAAAAACTATTGTAAATTAATCATATTGTCCCTTTTATAAACCTTCAAGGCCCAAAATATGTACTAGAAAAAAATTGGGACACAACCGAGTATTCAGAAAATTTTTCTGAAAACATCAAAAATTTTCATAGAATTAAGGGACACACGCCAATGTATTAGCCGTGTGTCTCACACGGTCCAGTCACATGCCAGTGTGTCTGGCCGTGTGGACTCAAACAACTCAAAAATCAAAAATCAAATACATTTAAAACACTCATTCAATCAATCTAAAACACAATCAAATACATTTAAAACATGTCAAATTACTCATCATAGATGTTTATCTAATGTTTCTCCATAAATTCTATATTTATATTATCAAAACATATCATCAAAACTTAAATTTAACCCAAATTATAAGCATACTAATTTCAATCAAATTTTACCCTATTCATGAACATTTATACTCTAATATAAAACATGCCATATTATAGTTTTAACATAACACATACTCATAAGTATAAAACCAACCAATATCAACTTATAAATCTTATTTACAATCAATCCACATAATACTTAATGTTTAGACACCCTAGGTACATGTCAACACAAAAAGAAATATAGTTCACCATGTTTTGACTTCGGGATCGTTGATGGATGCTGAATGGACGGTCAACTTAAGTACCTAACCTGCGCACAGAAAACAAAACCATATGCTGAGTATGAACTCAGTGATATTTTTATAATCCGAATATTTAAAGATAAGAAATTACAAATATACAATTAAAATAGAAACACATATTAATATTTAATAATTAAAACAACCATATTATATTTCATTTGTTTCACAAATATCTCAATTCTCATACTTGCTATATAAATAGCTTTTCAGAATTTATTTCACATTTCATTATGCAATTGCAATATCCATTCCATAGTCATTTCATGAGTATATAACTCATATATTCCATATATTTTCAACATATTTCACATTCTATTTTCAATTTACTATTTCACTTCCATTTTTCATACCGTACCATTTCAATATCAATTATAAAACTTTATTATTCATTTACCCCTATTAACTCGGACTCGGATGAATACACGGATCAAACCAAAACACAGCAGTTTGATAGTAAGTGCCTCACCGGATAATTCGAAGTAATAAGTTGATACCAGTGTCTTATCGGCTAAACCAAAGTAAATTGGCACCCAATGCCTTATCGAATTAATCCGAAATAACACCTATGTACATGCCACTTTTACTAAAAAAGAATACATCACCAAGTTTTGTGCTGAAGTCGGGATTGCTGTGGATGCTGAACTGGGACTCTGTACTCCTATTGATCTGCACATCAGAAATAACCGTATGCTGAGTATTTCACACTCAGTGGTATTATCATAATTCAAATTATAATATAATAATCACGTAATTAAATTCATACAACCATAAATATTTATCAAACCAATTTTTGTACAACTTTCATTTCTCAATATTTATAACTTAATTTAGCTTTTCATTAGTTGATTTCATATGCTTTCATATTGAGCCATTATTCCTTACATGAACCTCTAGTTCATGCTTTCCATTCTCATTTTCATATTAAATCACATCTCCAATTCTTAATCCATGATAAACGCTAAATTATACATATTTTTACCTCATGTTTAGCCTATATTTTGGATGAATTATTATCAAGTTTGTGAGAATTGGTGCTCTTAACCTTTCTTTTTCATATATTATACTCAGGAGAGCATAGGGAAGAGAAAAGAATAGAAAATGGACCGAAAATGAGGACAATGGGCCAAAAATGACATAACACACTGCCCAAGGAGTCGCCACACAGCCGTGCCACATGAAGATCACATGGTCCAGCCCTCGACAAGCACGGCCAGGCCACACTGCCGTGCCCCTACCAATAATTTCACACGGCCTTTGTCGAACTCACACGAGCGTGGCACACGGGCGTGTTCTACTAGTGAGGAAGGGGAATTTCACTCGAATTGGGATGCTTAGAGGCTAAGAAAGGCTCCCCCAAAGCTCTATATAAAGACCCCATGAGGCAATAGGCAGGAGAACTTTTGGATACACTTTAGATACGAAATACTTAGATTTCTTCTCGTCTTTCTGCCACACAAGAAGCAAGGGATTACTCCAAAGGAGAAGCTGATTGATACATCCTAGAAGCCAGAATTCTACAGCAACATAGAGGATCTTCCTAAATTCCTTTAGGGGTTTTTGGTTTCTTTTATGTTTTGTTATTTTATATCTTCTGAGATGTTTTCTTTCTTTATTATGAACTAAACCCTCAAATGCTTGAGGGGGATGAAACCTAAGACAGATCTTGTTATTTATTCTTAATTTATTTGATAAATACTTGAATTGTTCTTAATTATGTGTTCTTCATTCTTGATTTAATAATCCTAGGTATTACTTCAAGAATTAGATGTGCTTAGAGCAGAGGAGCAAAAGTCCCTGTGATAAGAGTAGATCTACCATAATTAAGCGGAGTTGCATGCAACCCTAGACATAGGGCGACATAAATCTGCCGGATTAGGGTCAAACCGAATATAGGGAGCCATAGATCGAATTAATGCAACCTAGGGAGTTAATTAATAAATGAACTTTAATTAACAACTTAGGCCTAGTTGCTCTACGCCTCGACGGAGGGTTTAGCATAGGTCAGGGATCTCTACGGATCAAGTCAAGTAATTAGATCATATAATTCAAGGAAATAATAACAAGTGAAGTCTAGGTGGATTCCCCCTTGAGTATTGTCCTTATCAATTCGCTTTTCCCCAAAAGTTTTCCCAATTTACTCTTTGTGTTTTCTTAGTTTAGTTTAGAATTAGTTTAAACAAACCCTCTTTTATTCTTAGGCTAAATAATAGAAAGGAAGTAAGTAATAGTACTTTTGGTTCCCTTGGGTACGATAACTCAGTCTTGCCACTAAACTATACCACTGTTCGACAGGTGCGCTTGCCTTTAAGGTCGTGATATTAGTTAGTTTTGGTGTGATCAGTCTTATAAATTTTATTACTTAATATCGCGAGTCGTTATCAATCCACTCTCACATTCCTTTTCAATGGCTCGTCCGATTCATTTCGTTTAATTTAACTTTCCATTCAATTACTCCTATTAATAGATTCGGACTTTGGCGGATACACGGATCCAACCAAGCACACCAGATTGGCACCCAGTGCCTCATCAGATAGTTCGAAGCAAAGTTGACACCCAGTGTCTCATCAACTCGAGGTCGAAGTATCCCTGAATTCTTCCAATCCTATGACATGCCAACTATATCCGACTCAGCCCGACTAATTAATAGGGATTTTCCATTCATCATTCAATCACTTTCAATTTCAATTTTACTATTAATTAAATCACTTGCTCAATTCACAAACACACTTTCCATTTTCAAATCAACATGCAATTCAATTCTACATATAAATTCACCATGCACATGCAATTCAAATTCTAATTCATGCAGATATTATATTTCATTTTTCATTCATCTTAATATCATCACTTACTTTATGATTTACTTACCTTACATATAAATTTGAACATAACATTCAATTAATAGTAATTTGAATTATAATAATACACATCGTGATTTTCCCGTATCTACTCCTCGATAATCATTTCTTTTCCTTTCGATGCCGATGCCTCGGGTTCTTTGTTGACTATGAAAAGAATAATAAATTTTACATTATTAATTACAGCACTAAATTACAATAATAACTGAATTTCTAATCAATTCCTACCTTATTCCCAATTTAATCCTAACTAAGTTCACCTATTTTTTTAACTCAATTCATACTTTATTTTTATTCAAATTTCAACCAAACTCAAATTTAACTATTATATTTTCAGCATTTCCCAATTTCTATTTTTCCTCAATTTAGTCCCTACAACTTAAAACTTATAGCTTACTTTACAATTTAATCCTTTTATCAATTCCAACTTGAATTTCATTCCATTAAATCCCTAATTCATCTTTTTATTCAACATAAACTATACTTGAAAACCTATGAACTCTCAAAATATCAACTTAATTTTCATAAAAACTTGTTCTAAAGCTTTTAAAACATCAAATTTAAGAGAAAAGGACTTAATTTAACTTACCAATTAAACTTCAAGCTTCACTTCCTTAGTTTTCCCCTTTTCTTTTCTTTCTCTTTTTCTTTCCCCGACTTTCGTTAGCTTCTCTGTAACTTTCTTTCTTTTTCTTTTGTGTTTTGCTTGTTTCTTTTAGTTATTTTATAATACTTAGTTTAATATAATAATAATAATTATTATATTAAATATCTACTTAATAACAAATATAAATAATACAATTGTGTACATACATCTTGGTACATTTGTACAATATCATTATCATACATTTGGCAAATTTTTTAATCTATTATCATACAAAAATCTTATACTATAATTATTTAATTTAATAATTATCTTTTACTTAATTTTCAAGTAAATGAATAAATATAATACAAATGTATATATTCATATTATTATAAATGTCATTATCTAATTTGTTTTTCATACCAAAAATCTTATAATTTTAATTATTTATCTAATAAATATCTTTTACTTAATAATAATAAATAATAAATATCTATTTACTTAAATACAAAGTAATTAAATATTTATTTTGCAATTGTATATATATTATTATTACATTTATATATTTTTATCACCATCCACTTGTCAAGATCATAATTTATTTATCACATAAAAATCTTATAATATACTTATTTAATATAAAACTATAATAATAATTAATAATATTAATAATTTAATATACTAGTTTTAGGTATAAAAAACTTAGATTTTTATACATTATCGCCTCATCTATGCAAAATGGCTTAATTCCATTTTGGCCCTTTATAATTTCTTTTAATCTATAATTCAACTTTTACCCCTTATTCAATTCAGTCATTTTCACTAATTTCTCTTAATTAAGCTAAATTCACCTAATCAAAAACCTAATTAAACACTCAACTAGACTCACAATTACTCCTAATAATTATTTACGACCCGGTTTATTAAGACGGAGGCCCGATATTACACTTTTCCGATGCCCGTGAACTTTGGGTCATTACATGCTAGCCGTGTGTTTCACACGGCTGAGTCACACGCTCGTGTGTCTGGCCGTGTGGACTTAAAATGTGCCTTAAACTACAAGTTTACCATTTCCTACAAGCTTGGACATTAATCAACTCAAAAACCATTCATTTAACCAATTCAAAACACGGTCAAACACATTCAAAACATGTCAAAACAATCATCATCGGTGTTTAACCAATGTACCCTCATTGGTACCTCATTTATATTATCAAAACATATCATCAAAACAATTTACCAAATTCGACCCATTTTGCCTAGTTCATAAACACTTAAACACTAACTTAAATTCACATGCACATATCTAGATTTAGTTTAACTTATCATGCTCTAATATGGCTTCAAAAACAAATACATATTTATATATATACCAAACCAATATTAAACTTATAACATTATTTACAATCAATCCACAAAATAACTATTATTTAGACACCCTAAGTACACACCGATACAAATGATAAACATCACCACATTTGAGTTCGGGATCGTTGTTGGTTGCTGAATCTGTGATCAAAAGTTAAGTACTTAACCTGCGCACGGAAAACAAAACCGTACGCTAAGTAAAACTCAATGGAATTTCTATAATCTGAATATTTAAAGATAAGATAATATAATGTGCACATATTAATAATAAGCACAATTGAATATTTAAAACCACGTTTATTCATACAATGGCCTTAGCCATTCATTACTCAATTCCTAAATACATCATTTCAGACCATACTTACTTCTCATCACTTGCTATAAACTAGCTTTTCACCATTTGATCCATATATTATTTAAACAATGCCACTATCCATTCCATATTCAATTTCATGAGTATGTAACTCATGTATTCCATGTATTTACAACATATTTCACATTCTATTAACATGACTCGGACTCGAACGGATACACAGATCCAACCAACACACTAGTTTGGCACCCAGTGCCTCATCAAATAAATCCGAAGTATTAACCACGCCCAGCGCTATATAAATTGACACCTAGTGTCTCATCGGTTAAACCGAAGTAAATTGACACCCAGTGCCTCGTCGGTTAAACCGAAGTAAATTGACACCCAGTGCCTCATCGACTCGAAGTCGAAGAATTCCTAGAACTCTTCCTATCCTATGGCATGCTATCTATATCCGACTCAGCTCGATACAGTTAATAGAGTTTAATTTCACATTTCAGATATAACCAATATCCAATACTAATTTTTAATATAATTACATATATACACATGAATTAAATTCAATCTATAATAATAAATATCCAAATTTCACATTAACACATATATTCATGTCAATTCAGTAATCAATACATTCAACATGTATCTACCAATTCAATCAATTATCAAATTTCAATTACTCACTTCAATACTTACCATATGCATTAAATTGAATTATAACAATTAACAACTAGGTTCGGATTATAGAAATACAAACCAGAAATTTTGAGCTATTAGACATCGACTTTATCTTTCCCCTTTTTAGTCGAGGATTTCGATACGACATTAGCTACGGAAATAAAACAATTAAAGTTCATCAATATAACACAATTCGATTTCATATTGAATATTTCAATTTTTTTTACTCAGTATTTTCCTAAATTTCAATTTAGTCCCTAAACCGAGACTAATTTTTATTCTTCACATTTAATTCTATATTTTCATACAAATTCCACTTTAAACTATATTTAACTCCCTATTTTCACTTAAATCCATAAATTTTAAAATTTTCACAATTTAGTTCCTATTACTCAAAATTTACCATTTATTCTACAATTTAATCCTTTTTCATTTCTAGCTTAAAAATCTATCAATTTAATCCCTAACACTAAAATTATTCAACATTAACAACACTAACTTAATAATTGCTAAAATTTCAACATGGGTCGGGTAATACTTAACACCGGGATTTCAAAAATATAAAAATTATAAGAAAATAAACTAAATTGACTAACCAATTGAACTTTGAACAATTTGAAACCCTAGCCTTGCATCTTTCTCCTTTCCTATTTCTTTTCTTTTTGGTTCGTATGCCTTTTTTTTTTATTCATTCTTTTAATACTTTTTGTTTTATTATACATTAAATTATTATATAATATAATATATATACTTAACAATTAAGATTTCATATTATAATATTATATATAAATTAAATTTACATATAATATACTAACCGTCCCACTTAAAGAACAATGGTAAAATTATTTTTTAGTTCCTTTAATTATTCTTTAATATATGATTCAACTTTCACTTTATATGCAATTTAGTCCTTATACCTAATTACTTTTAATTCAAGTAAATTCACTAAACTGAAATCTAGTTAATTACACAACTAGCTTAGTAAATATTTATTAAAAATATTTACAAGTCCAATTTATGGGAATGGAGTCCCGAGAATGTACTTCTTTTTTTCTTCAATTTGGTCCTTTTTAATTAATTAACTATCGAAACGTTAAAATTTCTTAACAAAACTTTAATAACACCTTAATGACACTCCGTAAATATTTTAATAATATTTATGGCTCAGTTTATAAAAATAAGGTCTCGATGCCTCATTTTCTAAAACTACTTGAACTTAATAAATCACTTATATAACATAAATTATCAAATCAAAAACCTTTTTTAAAAAAATCACATTTGACTCGAAAATATTAAATAATAATATTTACGAACTTACTCGTCAAATTTGGTGACCTCGAAATCACTGTTTTTGACACCACTGAAAAACGGGCTGTTACATAAATACTCAAAAAGCTCACTAGATGGTGTATAACTCTTTATCTTGGAAATAAAATTGCCTTTTGTTTTTTATGCTTAGGGACCTTAAGCTTGTCGGTATTTATAGTGGTGATTCCTTTAGGTTTCTTAAATTGAGTGTTGGTTTCAATAATATGTGACTTAGATTTCCTTATGGCATAGTCAATATCCAAGCATTCTATTTGGAGAAGAATGTTTTCATTCCAAAACTTAAAATTCTCATTAGTTAATTCTTGGATATATATTTTATTACCAGACATATTCACAAGTTGTAAAATTGCAAAATGAATAAACATACATGCTTAACAAAAATTTTGAGGCAAACATAAATCATAACTTATCAATGCAAATTATGTAAATAATGTCATAAAAATTGCTTGGAGGCTAAATTTTTAATTCAATTAGATCCATTTTATAATAGAATTATTTAGTATCTTTTTGATAAAAAGTCATCTAATAATTGATCTTATTAAATTATGCAATGAGATTTAATACCTATGCTTTCCATATGTGATTTTTAACTTTAATAATTTTATTTAACTGAAGATGTTGTGGCTAGTATTTAACTAAATAAAATTATAAAAATCACTTAGATAGATATTAATCCTTAAAATTTATTCAAGATGGTTGCTAACTCATTATGCAAAACCTTACGAGATTCTTACTACAATAAATAATTTCATTTAATTAAAGTTGTTGTGGCTAAATCTCTAATTAAATAAAATTATTTGGATCCCTAGACATATATTCTAAAGTTTTATTGCTAAATACCTTATGCAATAAGTCTAAAATTTTCATGCACCTAAAAAGTATATGTAACTAATAACAACAAATTTCTAAAAATTTTCGCTAAATTATTTGTAACATAATTGATTTTATAAATTTCATTTTAATAAAATCTAATGATTTTGCACTAAAGTTTGCAATAAAGATTATAAGAAAATGTTTAAAAAATAATAATTCAAAAAAAAATATGGCATTGATATTTTGAGAAATTTACAAACTTTTAAAACTAGACAACGTAAAGATAAATCTGGCTCGGATACCAAATGTTAGCATAAATAATGGTTTACAATATAGTGCAGCGAAAAAGATCGAACATAAATACATCCAAGTATTGCATGAACCAAATGCCAAAATCCAAATGTTGTAACACCATTGTCGAGTACGTTAAACCATTGATAATGACGTCGAATTTAGTTGTACGAGAAACTAAAAACTGCCAAAGTCTTTTAAACACTAAAAAACCTCACTAGATGTTGTATAACTCCTTGTCTTTGAAATAGAATTGTCTTTTATTTTTTGTGCTTAGGGATCTTAAGCTAGTTGATTTTTATAATGATGATTCCCTATAAAAAAAACATCAACTACATATCCCACTATCACGCATACAAATTAATTCCCACTGACCACCATGCAACATGAAAGTGGTGGGGGGTAAGGGAAACGTGGAAATAACCCCACAAACCACAGCAGTTCCAACACTGAAGACCCAATGTCTTTCGGCTTTTCCTAACCAAATGAGCCAACATCGATTTTAAACAACCTTTATCGTAACACATGATTTTAGCTGGGGAATTTTATCTTTCTTCAGTTTTTGGAACCTGTAAATAAAGCTTACTTTATTGATTAGAATAAATTTTTATGCAAGAAAATATATATATAAAAAAAAAACATCAAGTCTCCTTCAAAAATGGTTTCTGACAGCAAGGGCTGAAAGAGGTCAAGATCCTTAAAACGAGACAATATTAATTTGATTTCTTTAAATTTTATAAAATTTTTTGTTAATAAATAGTAAAAGTATAATATAATCTCTCAAAATGATAAAATTTTAATTTAATCATACACAATTTATAAAAATATAAACTAATACAATAATAAAATTGTATTCTAACTCTCATATACATAATTTCAGCTCCCAAAAATACTGACTAGCTGAGCCTAAAATTTCAAATGCTTTACCAAAATGCATTTTAGGCATATTTGGACCAACTCAAATGATCTACATTATTATTAAAAATATATATATTAATATTTATGTGTTCTTTTTAATAATTATAAAAATGTAAATTTGTTATTAAAATTTCAAACTGTAAACATGGTAACTCCAACTTTATTATTAAAAAAAAGTTTAGTAATATTTATGTATTTGGTTTGGTTGGTGAGTGAACATCTCTAACTAGTAAAGAGGAGATTTGAAGCATTTTGCAAACGAATGTAGGCTTCCGTCACTATCACTACCAATTGCTGCCCTCTATCACACGAATTTGGGATGGCCTAAAGGATTAAAACAACCCAGAGATTAGGATGCTTTCACATATCTTATAATTGTTATCCACGAAGATAAATATATATATCAATTTTTGAATATTCATTATCAAATTCTATTATTTGAATTGAATTTACATTTGTAAGAATTCTTAGAAAAGTATGCTACTTCGAATTTATATCTTACGAAAATTGCAAATATCTAAGCATCACCCCCTTACGCAAGGCAACCCAAAAATCCCAATTGAATTCAAATCAAAAGTAAATAATATTTTACCAAAAATAACAAATGCATGCTGAAGCCAAGTTGATATATATATATATATTTAAGAATCTTATGATCATATCTGTTTTTTTTTTTTTAACACAATGTCTAAAACTACTCATAACCCCTCCCGAATCCTTAAATAGGAAGATATCCTCTTGCATTGACAATAATACCTATGCCGATCAAACTAAGACTCGATCGACCCAAGTTGATATTACTTGCAACAACTAACAGGGAACAAACAAATATTCCGACATTGTTCTGTTGTCATTATAGGAACTTCAATAAATCAAATTACATTAAAAAAAAAAAAAAAATACCCTACAATACAAAGTGTACCTCATTTGAAGTACTCACACACCGTAACCACACTTCTCGTCTGCACAACCCACATAGCATGAATGCAGCTCTAAAGTATTGAAAGAACAAAAACCTAAACTCAAATCATTCCTTGAAAATTAAATAACTAAATTACTGCACAAAATAGCATCGAGTATGATTCGATTTTTTTTTCATTCTAAAAAGATTAAAGCTTGAATAATTTAAAAGAAAAAAAAAAGAAAGAAAGAAATCCTAAAACAAAAATTACCAATGCTTTGATCTGGCACTGGCAAATGGTGCTTCTCGATCTTGTTGCTCTATCTACGAAAGAGACAAAATCCAAAAGTAGGTGTCCCGTTGTAAAGTATTTACTTGAAATAGTCTTGCCGGAGAATTGTGATAAAGCTAGGGGATGATTCATCTTCATCTTTCTGCTTCCACAGTTCCCCATTGCCTTGGATGTACCATGATACTTTCGGAGATAATGGGGTGTATAGATCTGCATATGTTTAAAAACAAGTAATTTCTATTATCATAACACTTTTAAATAGTTTATTTTAAATTTTATAACAAAATCATTTACTTCTAAAAATAACTAATAGTTAAACCATATCCAAGAATCAAATAAAAATTATATTATCATACTGCATATATTTCAAGATTTCAAATTACAAATCCCCACATTAAACTTTAAATTTTAAATTACCAACCTAGATATTGTTATACTAGCAAACAATTTCATTTCAATAATAATATCATTATTCATATAAAAGAAATCTCGATAGTAGTAATGTACTAAATAGATTGGCTTTAGAAAAATGCTTTCTTGAAAGTTTGAACCTGATCTCTTATATAATAACTGAATATTGAGATGATCTTGGGGGATTTGATTAAAAGGGAAGTAAGAAATCAGTAACTATATGTAATGAAACATCAAGCACAAGCATTTTGGTCTAGTAAAAAGGTTTAAGATTAGTCACTAATAAAGAGTATCTTAAGAATTTCTATGTACTTCTAATTCTACTTCATATTTTGCTTCTTTAAATTCATGCCATAATTAGACACAAAGCTCATGTGTCCTTCAATAGTGTTTTTCAACCTTTTATTGAGCTAAAAAAGGGTAGGGAATTGGGAGGCAATACCAATTAATTGATTGAGCTAAAGAAAAGGGCTGGGAATAGGAAATATGGTAGGAACCGGTCTTATCGATTATTCTTATACATGGGTCCAATACTGCAAATTTCACCATGACTATGTTTAATGTCATTTATGAAAGGCTATAATATTTTCAATAGAATGGCAAGAAAGCTTAACAAATATACTTAAAAGTTAGGGGTAAAGTTTCACCATGTCTAAAAAGTAACTATAGAGAGAGAGGTCTAGTTCAAATAATTGTTTCAGCAACAGCACATTGGTGGTTCTCACTACAGTTCCCCAAGTCTTTAGAGGTTTTGGTTCAAGATATATTTTGGGAAATTTGAGGGTGAGCTCCACTAAAAAAAGCTTAGGAAAAGCTTCTACCAAAATATCTAAGGATTTACCAATATTTAGATATTTTGGTAAAAGCTTTTTCTAAGCTGAAGCTCATGGTAGAAGTGTCGATATATTTTGTAAAATGTTAGGATTTTACTTAAAAATGGCTCTAAAATCAGTTAAACATACTTTTATACTCCTTTAGGCAATATATTTTCCAAGGTTCAACAAAAATTGTCCTCAAGTCCCATATAATGACACATTTAGAAAATATAATGGATTCAAATTTAAGAAGCAGGTGCTTTAATTCAAAACAAGTTCCTCATGAGTTCATATATGAGAGATACCTGTGATAAGAGGAGTCTCTGGATCTCTTGTACTATGCAATACAGCAGTCCCAGATAACACTGTTATGAAACCACAAAGTTCAGATGCTATGCTGCTAGCACTTTGACCAGAGTAGTCCTACAAAGCGAGGAAAAGAAACTATAATAAGGACATATAGAAATAGAGGTGTCAACCTATGCCTCACAGACATTCAAGTCCTTGTCCAATGATGCTCATAAGAAACAATCACATGAAAAATTCATATAATTTATCAATGCATTTATTCCCCACAACAGAGGAAAAGAAAATAGGGATCAGTTTTCATAATTTTAAGCATATATGTTTCATTTTGCAAGCATAAAAATTAGGGATAATACTTAAACAGACATGATTATTACACTAAAACTACAAAAACGCATGAACTTAGCCACATCTCAGTATATAGAATTTAGAGTTGTCAAAAGAAAATAATTGATTGTGGATCCCACAACCATGAGAAATTCAGTGGAATTCTGATCCCTGGATGTTTCTTTAGCATCCAAACTTAAGAAATATTCATGTCCATTAAATTCCTAGTCAGCCCCTCATCCACTGAAGCACCCATCATCTCAAGCGCATATTAAAATACAATAAGTATATATGCAATAGCAACTCAAAAGAAAGTAATCTAATTTGGGCCCCACAACCATGAGAAATTCAGCAATATCCAAATGAGTATTTATCCTCCCAAATTCTAGAATTACAGGTTTCCCCCTGAACTCTATCTCATGTACATGACCTCTAAGGCATTATGTTCTGTAGTGCATTTAATATGGATCAATTCGAATATTAATGCTCATGATAATCCATGCATTAGAAAACCCACTTGTGTGCAAACTTTGCGGATCCATGTACGTCTACATGGGAGAGAACAATACCTTAAACATTATTGCACTCGCTAAAATCGTGAAAGAAGTGAACAATGCATAATAAATAGGAGAAACAATTGCCGTGTTGAAAGTATCCAATGCCTGCAACCACATCAAAGCATTACATAAATTTGAAACAATTTGGAACTGCAATTCAAGAATTGATGGCCAAATTTATTGTCATTTACTGTTGTTCCCATCCCATTGTGGGAGTGCCTTCTCCATGTCTTGACCATGTTTTCTTCTTATTATCTTTTGCATGTCCCTCTATTTCACATGCTTATCCCAGAATGAAGCAGGCATATCTGTTTAAAGCACAGATGTGGGACTGATAGTTTGAGGATTCCAATGTGACCATTTGGGTTTTCCTTTCACATTGCATTATTTTTAACCTTCTTAGTTTTATTTTGGAGTCCAAGTATTTGTTAGAGTCCTAATTGAAATAGAGTTTTAGATCTGTTAGGACCAAGGGTGTTAGGAATCTACATAAATAATATAGAATATTAGTAGAGAATCTATGAAATACTACTTTTGTGACAGTAAGATGCAAGGTGTGCCTAAGGGTCCTAGGAGAAATCTTAGGATCTCTCTTTGTCTAATTGATAATTTGATGCAATCAACTTTAAATTTAACTCCTAAAGAACCCTAGTCTAAAGCTCAAGGATCTATTCTCCTCCATTTTCCTCATTCAAATTTTATTTTTTTGTTTTTCTCAATAATTCAGAGCATATAATTCTTAAGAATAGTTCCTTGCAGCCCTACATCACATACAAAGAGCAACCAACTGCTTTAATAGCAATCTCCAGTGCCTAAGGTTTGCAACATTTTTATGAATCTTTAAAGTAAGAAGTGGAATATTCCCTTTCTTCCCTTGAACAATTATATTGCAATACTTCTCGAGCCAAGACTAATCATTACCAAATTTAAAGAAAAATAACCGTACCAGTAATTTCTAGTTTGTTTACTCAAGCAGGTTGACAAAGTCAAATATCTCACATGAGCAACAATTTTTTAATTTCCAAACATATTTTGTAGAATTCTGTGACATGAGTATAAGATTTTTTTGTTTCAAAGAGGCTTGTTTTTGAAGGCATCTATTATCTATACCATCGGTAGCATGTTGCTTCAGCTTTATGATTTGTCATCATGAGACTTAAGAGTATGCTTAAATGCTTACCATATTTAGATAATTTAATTGAATAATGATACAGGTAATTGCAATCATTGCAAAGATCCAAGTCTGGAAGTATTTGGCCTGATTTGTGCCCTCCAATGTTAGCTTTATTGCAATACCAATTGCTTTTATGCTCATTACCTGCAAGAAAGTTACATTTATTGTCCATTACTTTTAAAACCGTGATGAATAAACTACATTCAAATTGATAAAAGTTTGACAGAAATTACTAGAAAGCAAAATGATAAAACTATTAGATCTCAAGATGCAGTTAGCTGCCAAGATGACATTTCTTACCGTCAATGATCCAATTACTGAGCATATTCCAATATACACGATTATGTTAGTTTGACCATAACGAGGTGCACAATACAAAATTAGTACCAACGCAGTAGCTATTGCTGAAGCTGTATACAAAAGAAAGGCTGGAAAAGAGAAAACAGATTCATGTGAACATATGGAAGCCAAGAATAAGATAATATAAGCATTTAATATCTGGTGAGAACTTTAGCAATCTACCTGGTTGAGTAGCAAATTCCCAAATTTCTTCAACTGAGCTAATAGAACGCTCCTCAGGAGCATGAAGCACAATGATTGTTGAACCTACTATGCACAAAAGGCATCCCAACATTCCCATTTTCTGCAGTTTCTCCTTTAACATGAAATGTGCTAAAACAGCACTGCCGAATTTAACAGGAAGTGAGAGAGGATCAGAAACAAACAATTAAGTAAAGTAGTTTCGATTGAAATAATAAATTAAAGTTCCAAAATCAACAAAGAAAAAAAATGTTACCTAACGATGATACTCAAAGCACCAAGAGGCGTTACCAAAACAGCAGGTGCATAGATATAAGCAACGAAATTGGAAATCTCCCCAATAATCACTGTCATATTAAAATGAATCATTTTACAAACGAAAGCATCAAATTGACTCGATTGGGCTAAACTTAAATTCTCGTCAATGAAATGCTGTTAAAAAAACTCACTAGTAAGCATGCCAACCCACCAGAGCGGCTCCAACAAGTAGCCATATCCACCAGAACCTTATAAAAAGCGCGCAGCAAATTAAAAATCAATCAGATTCTTATATATATACGCATAAATGTATCCACACAAAGTAAAAACTTTAAAATATTAAAAAGAAGGGAAAATGAAACTTACTAGCACGGGGGCCGTTGACACCGGCCTTTCGGAGACCCTTTTTCTTGATGATAAAGCTGGAGCCAATGAAGGCGCTAGAGACCATCGCCAGAATAAAGCCCTTGAGATTGCTGGAGTACATCTATAAATACATGTATACACATGCATTCATACATATATATACAAAGAGGGAGAAAGAGAGGGAGAGATTGATTTCCCAACTATGAATTCAGTAATAATATGCTGATTGGAATTCGATTCGTCTCGTTAGATTACAGCAATAATATGCTGATTGAAATTGGATTAGTCTCGTCAGAACCCTAGACCGCTTCAATTCTCCCCTTTTGTTTTTTGGTTAATTTTGAAATTAAATGGTGTTGGCTGCGGGTTGGGCAGAAAGGTCGTTTAGGAGAACGTACTTTCTCACCTGCCGGTCGTCATTACCTCTCCCTTGACTATTCCACCTGCCACCTGTCCTCTGCTCTTCCCGTCCATTATCTATATTATTATTGTAGAATAATAATTACGATGTACTGATATTCTAGTTTTTTTTAATTTCACGAGGCTAAAAAAATTTAATATTCTTTAACCGTATTTAAAAAGTAAAAATTAAATAACTTTTTAATCGACCGGTGAATTTACGAGTTTCACTATAATAGTCTATTATTATATATTATTTGTTATACCATATAAAAAGCCCAACTCCAAAACTCTATCTAAATTATAACGATATAATCCATATACCGCTTTGCCCTTAGAGCTTGAGCTTGGTAAGCCCCATTGTTGGAGAACGCTTCCCTCTTGGAGCATAAGCTTGGTAAACTTGGCCCTTCAATCCCTCGCCCAAGCATCACTTCTTTGGAGCCTACACGATTTAAGTGAAAATATATTATGATGATTTTCGAAAACAATCATCAATCTGTTTTCTTAATTAATCTTTTTAAGTTAAGTTTGACTATATTTAAAATTAACACTTATCATCCTGAACGATACTTAAACCTAACAATAGAACTTGTAATCAATCATTCTTTTCCCGTGAATGCTCCTTGATAGAGTGAGGGCCAATGACTCTTCACATACTTGACTTCACCATGTCTAAATTCCTTTGCTTCATCTCCTTAACTTTCTAAGAATAATGACTTTTCATATCTCTCGTGATGTAAATCGCTTCCATTATAACAGCTCTCTATATCTCTCATGGTGTGAACTGTTATCATAAGTTATTTCATACTCTTGTGTTATAACAATATTATTAAATCGAAATAGTCATATATTGATTAACTAACGATTCCATTATTATTACATATAATAAAAGTTATCAGTGTCTTTTTTTGAAAGGACAAAATTGAAATAATAATATTTTCCTTTAAAGTGAGAATATCTCATCATTAGCATGATTTGAGAAGTTGGTTTGGCCATTCACTCCTAAAAAACATAATCCATACATTTTGAAGAAATACGTTATTGGTATCATTTTGTTTTGCCTTTTAAAGCTAGTATGCATCGATTGTTATAGTTTCCATTGATACAATATCTATTTACATATTTAAGAGAGCCATAATATATTTATAAAAAGCTAAATTATAAAAAATTTAAACTTTGAGAGCACCATAGCCCTCTAACCTCTACTACGCACCTCGATTGCATGTGGGGGTATAAAAATCTAATACTACAGAATTTGATGTCCTTCGTCGATGGTTCGACCGGTAAATTAAGTAAAACGTAAAATTATTTTATAAATAAAATAAAACTTGTACCAAAAAGAAATAATAATAATAATAAATTAAAACCAAGTAGGCTCGCACTGTCGCACATTGACTTGCATTGAGAGAATCAAAAAATATAAAAAATTATCTTCATTATTTTTTTATAATTAAATTATGTACTTAAAAAGTTAGTTCGCCTGTTGATTTATGGCTCTAATTTTTTTTTAAATGAATTTAACTGTTATTTAAAACAGTCTCCACGTAGTCGTGTGTCAAATTACTATCTCTATTCAATTTGTTTTATTGTTTACAGCTTTATTTGACGTGACTGGACTCGTAGGCAACCGGGTTGGACTTGGAAGAGAAAGAGCATGCAAAACATACGGTCAATTTAATGCTTAAATCTCTTAGTATCGAGAGGGACAAGAGCTTAGAAGAGTAAATGAAAATAGTGGAGGTAAAAGTTTTTACTTTAAAAATAAATAATTCAGTCTTTAATATAGAGTAAATTGATTTTTTTTTTTAAATTCTATCTATTTTTCTATAAAAATTTATTTTTATATGTTAATATAAGATACATGTGGTATGTCATACGTAATTATTTGATTATTCGGTTAGTCACGTCAATTTTTAGTAATAGGAATAGATGAAATTTTTACCAAAAATAATCAATTTATTTTTTGATCTAATATACAAGGGCTAATTTGCTAAATTTTTAAATAAAAAATAAAGTAAATCTAACTCTTAATACAAACACCTCCATAATATTTTTACCCAATGGTGAATGGCAAAAAAATTCCCTTTGTTTATACCTCTCTTTTTTTTCAGTGAATTATAAGAGAATGACAAAACCCTAACAGCAACACGGTTAGCGTGACTCAAACATAGGCTACACCTAAGGTAATGAACTTCCTAACCATCAAGCCAACATCTAGAGTTTTTTATACCTCTCTTCTTATAGTTGTTTAGTCGCATTTTTATTCCTTATATTGCAATTGAGATGGTTATTTTGCATGAGATGTCTTTATTCTTTAAAGTTTTAAAACTTACATTTATTCGACAATATTTTATCTAAAACAGTTGTTGTTCTACTTTATGTTAGATTTAGCTACTCATCAGGTTACAATGTTTATCTTGCCTTATTTCTTGAGTTGATGTATCAATTTTAAATAATATATTTAAAATTTTATTTAATTTGTTGATTGAGTATTATCTCAATTTGTATTGGTATTGTTGTAATGGACGTGAATTTTGGTGCATTGAAGCGCAAAGCGCGTTATCTTTTTATTTAAAAGTTGAGAGAAATTATAAGTAGTTCTAAATATTGTATTAAAAAGAGTAAATATAAATTCAATTTAAAATTTATTTCAACTTGCTTAGAATTGAGAAAAAAGAAAAAAAAAGAAAAAAGAAAAGAGATAGTCGTAGTAAACTTTCGTGGAAATCGACCCTGAACAAATATGCTAAGCTTAATATTTGACCAAATTTTCATTTAAAGTCGTTTACCTCCTTAAATAAAAATTTACATTAAACTATAATATCTATATAATTCTTTTATAATATATTAATTACACAGAATTTTTAAAAAATATATAAACAACTTAATATATTAAAAATTCAAAGTAAAAGCTTAAAAAATATATAAAATACTTTTAATTTTTATGATTTTTTATATTATATAAAAGGAATAAACATTAAAATTATACATGAACTTCGATTTAATGTGCAATGTTATATATGAATTTTAATTTTATGTAATTTTATATATAAATTATTAATTTAATTCAATTTTCACAAATTATTAATAACATTATTGAATTAGTACCATTTTACATTGCTATATTTATATATACAAATAATTATATTAATCTGATATGAAAATAAATAAATATATTTATTTATTTAAATACATGCGATTGAATCAAAATTAAAGGTTTGTGCATATATAAATTATAATTTAAATTTTATGTGTATAACTACAATAGATCAAAATTTATGTATAAATTTAATATTTATCTCAATATATATAGATTATCCTTGTAGAAAATATAAATAGATAAAAATAAATTTAAAAATAAAAATATTCAAATTAAATGTTGATGGAGGTTGACCGGTTTAATACTAATCAACATCACTCAAACTCAACAAAAGGTCAATCCTTATATGACTTTTACGCCACATGTAGTTGAGTGATTGAACTACGTTACTATTGACTAACTATTGATTGACAAAAATACCGAAGTGAAAAAGTAGTTTAAGTATTAATTTTGACTAAAAAATTTTAAAAAACTAAATTATCAATAAATCTTTAATTTATTTAAATTTTAATTAAAAATGTGACTTTTCAGCAAGAGTGATGATTGAAGCAAATTATGTAATGAAATCCTAATTTATGTACTATTTTCGAAAAAGAAAATTAGGTGACCAAGTGTGGAAAACACTATAGTTGAAGCTTTTAAGTAATTTTACTGACTTAAAAAAAGTAAATTCAACTGATATTAAATTAATTTGTGATATTAATATTTTAAATTTTTATGGAAAAAGGTGTATATAGGTTAATTTTTACATGTTCAATTAATTGTCGAATTTATTTAATTTTAATTAGGAAAAAAAATCTTTTATTCATTTTCGTTTGTGTTCATAAATTCTTTTTATTCATTGAATGGTTGAGACTTAAAAAGAGAATTATTTGACACGCGTAAAAGAAAAATGAAAAGAAATAATAATGAAGACAGCTCACCTTCAAGTGACATTAGACTTACCCAGCAAGAGACGCTTTTTAAGGAAGCTTTGGACAGCCCCTCATGGGGGCATGGCGGTGCTGCTACAAGCTTCAATCAATCAGCCCAAGCTTTAAAAAAGAAACTTCATTTTATCCTTTTTGTAGTAATTATTTTACCTGCAAAATCCTATCTGCCAAATTCTTAAATTTATATTTTATGTATATGTTAAGCTAATAATAAGCTTTATCATTTAACATTGCTATAGAGGCAAGAAAAGAACGAGAAATCTCCTTCTTTTTTTTTTTCCCTTTTTTTCTGGTAAATTGATCCTTTGCTTCGCCTTTCAGTCTTTGCCTTCTAGGGTTTATCACTTATTGCTAAGCTTCCTTTAAGTCGTTTTCGTCTTTACAGGTATGTCTTGGTCTGGATTTCTGAAATTAGATCTCTGTTTTTCTTTTCTGTTCTTTTTTTTTTTTTTTGAGAATTTATACTTATACTTGGTTAGAAAGATATATAAGATTTGAAGCATTTGAGATCTGAACCTATTTAAGTGAAGGAATGGCTGAATTAAACTCCAGTGGTGAAGTATGACATAACAGAAGAGAACATTAGAGTAGATCCAAGATTTTTGCCTTCTATTATTCATATTACTTTGTTTCCTGTAATTTTGTTATTTTTCCTTTAGTGTTATAATTCTCACGAAAATAATCAGTTCAAGTCAAGTTACTTAGTTTGAGAATTAAGTGTGTAGGAGAATGTATAATTTTTTAGTATAAGCTGATTTTCCCAATTAACACTTCTCTTTGGAGGAATTATGTGTTTCTCTTATATATATATATATATATATATATACACACGATGATGCTGATGATGATTATTTCCATTGGCTTGTAATATCTCTACTTTAATGTATTCCTCAACTGAGATTTGTTGTTTGCAGAGTAACGAATGAAACTGTATGCAATTCAGACCAACTGCTAGCAAGGAAAAGAACTGGTCAGTCTATTTTCTCTCTTCTCTTATCGGACGTGTGTATGGTTACTCCAAGGAGTTGAGGAGTTCATTAACTAAGTGAACGAACCTCTACCATTGATTTGCTTATTCTTAAGGCCTTTCCTTCTATTTCTATCATGTGATTTAATTGCCCAGTTCACTTTTTCCAATACCATTCTTTGAGTTCTGCATTTGTGTTTGAGAATTTCTTTAAGTTTTATGTTCTGCTGTGTGAAATACCAGATTATTTATATGCTATTCGCACTCACAGCACATATTCATTTACTATGTATGGTTGTGAATACTTACGAAGTGGTTGCGGACTATTCTAAAAACCAGTTCTCATTATTTATGCAATGAGGTAGTTCAGAATAGGTTTACATAAGATGGGAATGCCGGTGTAAATGGCAAAAGAATTAATAAATACATAAAAAATGTAAAATCTGTTGTTATTTTCTATTAAGAGTTGCTTCTACCATATTACATTTCAATACCATTAAATGCTATTGAAAATTCTATCAACAGTTTTCAACCAACCAGCTTGGTTAAGTAAAAATGGAGAGCAAAAATAGCACAGGACTAATAAATACCTTAAAGTTGGGGACCATGCTGCTAGTGTTTTTTTATGAACCACTGTTTCTGTATAAATATGTGTGTGTGCATACCTTGGACATTTGTATTACCTGATAACGTGTAGATAATACTTCAAGTCTACTATTAAATTTTCGGAGTGATAAAAGTTGCTTCTTCAATTGTCATAAACATTAAAATGACTGAGATATTGTTACTAACCCAATGTCATACGTCTGGAGATTACTGTTTAGTGTTTCCCAACAAAATTGTACTTTCCAATAAGCACATGACAGATGTGAAGTGCTAAATGCCTACAAATTTGAATTATATATTATAGGCATAATCTGCAGCATGCCAAATACATGAACAGAAGGCTTTAGTTTGAGCTACTTATTCTCATCTGAGTTTTGTTTTAAAGATGGCTTTATAACTTAGGTTTGGAAATTTATCAGTCCTTCTGATTTTTTAATATGTATATGCTGTGATCTGCTTGTGTATTTTTTCCATCCTTACCTATTCATGTTGTATTTTGGGTTGCTGTCGGTGCTCTTAAATTTCTATTTGTTTTATTTATATTCAGAAATAAGCAGAGATGGCTGCTGAGCTGGTCAATTCTGCCACGAGTGAGAAATTGGCTGAGATGGACTGGGCAAAGAATATTGAAATTTGCGAGTTAGTTGCAAAAGATCGAAGGTAGATTTATTTTCCTTTAATTTTTTATTTATGTTGAAAATGGTCACTAAGTTATGTTGAAATTGGTGCTACAATTCAGTCTTTTGGGTTGCCTTCATTTCATTAGAGTTCTTATTTTCCTTGGCTTTGTGTTTTTCTTTTTCTAATACAGGCAAGCTAAAGATGTTGTTAAAGCAATTAAGAAACGATTGGGGAGCAAAAACCCAAATACTCAATTATATGCTGTATTGGTTAGTATGCCCTATTTTTGCTTAATGACAATATGACATTATGTTATTTTATATATGGTAAATACATTCTCTAACACCTATTTTTGCAGCTATTGGAGATGTTGATGAACAATATTGGTGAAAATGTTCATAAGGTGGTGATTGATACAGGCATTCTCCCAATTCTTGTGAAGATAGTGAAGAAAAAGGTGTGAACTTGTTCCATTTCTAAAAACTATTTGCTTTTCATGGGTTTTTTTTACACTTATATTGCTCTTCTTATTATTCTTTCTTTTGTTGCAGTCGGACTTACCAGTGCGAGAGAGAATATTTTTGCTTTTGGATGCTACACAAACATCTCTTGGTGGTGCTTCTGGAAAGTTCCCTCAGTACTATTCAGCATACTACGATCTGGTGGTAGGTACAGACATGAAACATGTGTAACCCTCATACGTTGTACATTTTGGTGGATTACAGAAAAAGTATCCTCTAGGGGCCCTGTGCTAAGTTTATGAGTTGTACACAATTTAAAACTCTTTTTCTTCATTTGACATAATATCGATGTTAGTCAAAGCATTTACGAGGTTTGGTTTGATCATATGATTGCTGCATTTTATACATTTGTTGTATATGTTTTTGAATAGGAAGTTTGTAACTTAAGTATACACTCTTGACTCTTCATGAGGGTATAGTAGTTTAATAGTACGGGTAGGTATGTTGTTGGGACTTGGGAGTGCTGCTGTTGAGATTTTTGTACTTACTTCTTGATTGTGGTGGAACAGTGAAGGCGAGTGCCTTCATTACGCTTTGTCTTTGAAGTCTTTTGGCCAAGTTTAACTAATTATTTCTCAGTAATTTAATTTTTCTCATTTTTCTCTAAGCAATTTGGTTTTTCTTGTTTCACCTTTCTTTCTTCTGTTTCGTTTGTTTCGTTTATTTTACGTGGATTCTTCTCCTAAGCCTTCTCCTCAACCTACATTATAGATAAACTTTCTCAATATAAATGCACTAAAAAAATGTCTGCAGCTAATTCACTATCTTTGACCCTCCTTTTTTTCTCTGCTAGCAACAGCTAAACTGTGTTATTTCCTTGATTCTTTGTACATTTTTACAACCCTTTGCTCATCAAAATCCTAAGAAGTTGATCACTATCTTTGACCCTCCTTTTTTTCTCTGCTAGCAACAGCTAAACTGTGTTATTTCCTTGATTCCTTGTACATTTTTACAACCCTTTGCTCATCAAAATCCTAAGAAGTTGATCCTATTCATGGGCTATATTGTGAAAGTTACAATTTCTAATTATAGTTACACCATAAATGATATATTAGGGCATGACTAGATGTTTAATTGTTTCTTCTTAGCTTTCGCAAAGCATGGTTATGAGATGAACAGCTTGGTGCATATGAATTTCCCCCAACTTCAGTATTTCATATAGCTTTCCATTATCAAAAAGTGTGCCTATGCTTCATAAGGTGTTTCATCAAATAGCAGTTTTACTCCAATACTAATGTTTTAACTTGTTTTCCTGACTGTTTAAACTCCTGCATAAGTAATTTTCTCTTCTTTGTTCTTTACAGCACACTTAATTAGCACAGATACATTGAAAGTGAATATATCAATAACTGCATGTTTCTATTTTTTAAATCCTTCCAGAGTGCTGGAGTAGAATTTCCTCAAAGGCCTCATGCAACACCATCAAATGCACCTACTTCGCAACCAATTAAAAGTAATACGCTTAATGGTGAACTTGCCTCCGCCAGACAAGAGGCAGTTGCAAAGGAAGCAGAGCCTCAGATTGTTACTGAGTCCAGGTAAACCCACCCCCCCAAAAAAAAAAAAAAGGTTTTTGTGTATTATCTTGTGGAAAAAAATTACTATTTATTCCATGTGAATTTGTTCTTAGCAATCCATTGTGCCAAAGGTTAAAACATGAACTAAATTCTACCTTACTAAAAAAATAACTCCTTGGAATATATACACCATATGACCACATTTGAGCTTCTTTCTTTGTTGTCTAAACTCTATGATGCTTTATTCATTTTTGGAGCAGTTGGGATTTGTTTGTTTTTGGGCTATAGCTGCACAAGTTTCTGTCAAAATTTAATTTTTTGCTTGCTATTTGCTAATAGATTGACAATGCATTTAATATGAGATCTTGTCTTGCCTGAAAAACAAATTTCCTCAAGTCTATTTTTATCTTGCCACAGTATTATTCAGAAGGCTAGCAATGCGTTAGAGGTTTTAAGGGAAGTCCTTGATGCAGTTGATGCTCAAAATCCTGAGGTATGGGTGATATTTCCTTGCTTTATTATTGATGTATTTTATTATCCTCAGATGGATGTATGAAAATATGAGCATGGATTTGCCATTTTTGACTACAAAGATATGTTTCTTTTAGGCTGCGAAGGATGAATTTACACTTGACCTTGTGGAACAGTGTTCATTCCAGAAGCAACGAGTGATGCATCTTGTGATGAGTTCTAGGTAAGGCTGTTATGAGCACAGTAGATTTGAGTTTTAATAAGTCATCATCTGTTGTGTTGTACATTTCCATGAATAGATGAACAGAGAGGGAGGGACTTTTACTTTCTTTTAAATTCCTCTATTTGAATGGCAAGGGACCAATGGGTACATGTGCTGGCTATATTAATTTTTACTCCCAAGTGCTAGGGTAGACTAGGTGGCATGCAGTACCATATAGAAGTGATTATTTGGATGAATGGAGATGGGGAGTCTAGGTATGTACAAAGTGGCTTGCAGTTTCATGGAAATCAAAATTTCAATGATTCTTTATGGTTCATTGTATATGTGATCATATGCTAGTTATCCCTGGCTTTAAGATTATTATTTTTGAAGTGGAATTACTTCCTACACCCAAGCAAATTCTAAGCTAATTGTCCAACTTGGAGATTATTTGTTTCTTGTCTTCAAAATGCTAGGATGCATGTGTCAAGTTCATTATGTTTTTTAATTCAAAATGCATATAGAAGTCCACTATTATGGTATTGTAACTCTGTTGGATTCTGTCTTTTTATATTCAGGGATGAGAAGGTGGTTTCTCGAGCAATTGAATTGAATGAGCAACTCCAGAATGTTCTTATCAGACATGATGCTCTTCTCTCTGGGAGGACTACTGTTTCTAGTAGGCCAGCATCAACTCTTAATCATTTCAACCATGAAGAAGAGGAAGAGGAGCCTGAGCAACTTTTTAGAAGGTTCGTCTATCTTTCCAAGATTCTATCTGCTCGCTCTTTGAGATGACGATGTTAGATTGGTCAATGAATTCTCTCAAAAGCTTAATAAAAGATGAATGGTTAATGTTTTGCAAGAGGACCCGTGTGTAAAATGAAGTGCATGCTAAAGAAGGATTAGAGAAGCAATAAAACACAATAGGCAACAAGACAGTAGGTTCCAGATTCGAACTTTGAGTGTTATACCTTGTTATTTTGGAATTTAGATCATCAATTTCCCAAAAAGCTGAACTATTCCATTCTAGTTCTAACAGATGGAATAGTGATGTATAAAGGGATAAAGTTTTGGTGCTCTATAGTTCTTGCAGATCATTGTTGGTTGTATACATTGATGAAATTGTTTTATTTCAACTGCAAAACTTTATAGGATGCGAAAAGGGAAAGCATGTGCAAGACCGGAAGATGAAGAGTGCTCTAGAGAGCAGCCACACTTGGGTTTGTATGGATCAAACATTCTGGGAGAAAAAGAACGGCTAAACCGTCCACTTATTCGACCATTGCCCTCAGAACCATCATATGAAAACAATGCACATCCTTCAGCTGTTGCAATTCCTCCCCCTCCTGCAAAACACATTGAGAGAGAAAGATACTTTCAGGAGAAAAAGGTTGACGGTTCTGCTGTGGCTGGTCATATGAGAGGCTTGTCATTACACAGTCGTAATGCTAGCAGTTCTCGTAGCTCTGATTTCAGTGACTAACTAGAGGTATGTCCCTTTCCGCAATTTCTGTTGGCAAATATCTTGGTTTTATCTTTGAATGAAGATGGGTTTACATTGCCGATGCTGTCAGGTGTCAGTTGAAAGAACCTCAAGATATTTTAATCATGTAAAGTGTCGTTGCAGTCGGAGCCTTTCTAATTCAGTGTCCTTTATTGCTCGTCTGGAAGGTGGCCGACTGTTCCATTGAGTCGTGGCGTCTGAGTTTTTGACAATCCTTCTGTTTGTAGGAGTGCTTGTAAAGAGGATTCCTTTCCAACATTTTTTAGTACAGACTCTTTGATGGCGTGGCTATTATCGTGGACTCTTTAGTAAATGCACAGTTATGATGGTACCCAGACACGGACCTTCATATTCTTTTTTTCTTAAATTTGACCATGGCTTTACATATTTGATCATGAGTATAGAGAATGAACTTTTTTAATTATACAAAAAGTCATTTGGTAAATTCAGTATACTTGTTATCTGTGCATCTGACATTTCCGAGTACTCTCCAATAATATAGATTATGCACGGTTAAAAGCTTTGCAAACAAGGAAGGAGAGAAGAATTTAGGGTTGTTCATTAATAATTGATAATTTTCTAATAACACTAAATTATTAATTACCACATGAATTTTCTGATATGGAGACCATACTTGAATTTAGGGTATTCTTCTTCTAAGTAGACTTGGTAAATTGTTTGTAAATATTTATAAATTTTTTATTTAATATTTTGAGACTTGTTTTGTATTATTGAGGCTTTTATGTAAATATTTACACTTAAAAAGCTCAATAAATAAGTTTCAAAGTCATTAATAGATATTTCAAAAATTTTGAAGTATCTGAAAATTTTTATTTAATATAAGTCGGGTTAAATTCTTTTTTTTTTTTAATTTCAACTAACCATCTTCAAGTTATAATTTAACAATTAATATTTTGACTGATATTTTTAACAATTGATAGTTGTTCTAACTCGTAGATTTATGATATTTAAAATTATTTAAAAATATATTTTAAAAAATAGACTTTAATTAGTGTAGGGGCATTAAACAAGAAAAAACTGTATACCAAGAAGTGATATGAACTTAAAAATTTTAAATAGTTTAATCACTTAAAATTGAGCAGCCAATTTAGTTGTATTTGCTGAGGAACTATGCACAGTATGGTAGTTAAAAGTTACAACCTCCTCCTACTCATCTTAATATTTAGCTGATATATCTAGATATATATATATGCCTATATATAATAAAAAAGTCAACTGTCATCTAAAACACAAGTGTTCAAAATTACATATAGCATTACATACCCAATCCGACAATAGTATACGATTATTTTCTAGGATCATGATACTGGATGTATATTCTTCAAAACATGTCACATTCCAATCAAACTTGTACCCAAGGAATTATCCAGGTAAAATGAAAACACCATTTTCTTCAGCACAACAAAAGATCATAAAATATAGTCCAAGTCTAGTTCAAGGCAAGCAACATATCGATCTGACAGAGTTCTCAATTCCATTTTCCAGAGAATATAACAATAGCTAAAAACAAGATGATAAACTAGTTTCGGGAAAACGATGAATGGAAAATAAAGAAAGCTAAATTCAAGAAGCCTCAGTGGCAGGTTGGGTCACTCCAAACTTCACCAACAACTTACTCAGAGAATCAGGTGAGCAAACCTGGTACTTCACATTCCCAGAAGGTGTAAGGAAAACCTCAGCCAGTTCAAGTTTCTCCGAAGTAAGGCTGGTGCTGTCCATGGTTTTACTCAGCACCTTCAGCGCCAGTTGAACGGCTTCTTCCCTCGTGATATCATCCTTGTAATCTTGTTTCAACATTGACTGAGCTGCTTGATTATTGGCACCGATAGCTGCAGCTTTCCATCCACTGTAGTTACCACTAGGATCACTCATGTAAAGTTGGAATCCATAGTTCTTGTCCCATCCTGCAAAAAGAAATGAAACACCGAATGGGCGGAGACCACCAAACTGGGTATAACCCTGCTTTGTATCACAGAGAGATTGAACCAACTGTTCAACAGGCATTGGCTCTTGGTAAGCATATGTGTATCGTTGAGCTTGTACCCTAGCAGTGTTAATTAGGATGTTCGCATCGGACATTATTCCCGCCACGGCACAAGCAACATGATCATCAATCTTGTACATCTTTTCCGTAGATGTGGAGGTTTGAAGAAGCTTGGAAGTAACTTTCTTTTCACCAACCAAGACAACACCATCCTTCGATAATATTCCAATTGCAGAGCCAGCATTCCCAATGGCTTCCATTGCATACTCTACTTGGTAGAGACGGCCTTCAGGGGAAAAGATTGTTGTGCGGCTATCATATCTCCGAGACATTTTTTTGTTAAGGCTGACCTACACTTAAAATTAACTAAAAACAAAAAAGGAAGGACAAAAAGACAAAGTTAAACCATGATTTTTTCAAGTAAAAAGTGAATAGTTTTGCCTTCTATCCAATCAAATACAATTTTATCACAGTAATTTCCTTCTTCACAAAGAGTTTTAACAGATTTCAACTTTAAGCAGCAAAACACCACTTATGCAACATCCACATCTCAGTTTCATGCATCAAGAAATCAAGGAACGTGTAATGTGTAAATCATGCATCCGACATGCCAAAACAACATCAAAGAAAACCCAATGATTTTCCAAAATCAATGTACACAAAAATGTACTAAAAGCAATGTTATATTTATTATATATATTTTCCTCCATTTTTGTTAATCTGAATCTGAGGCATTTAACCAGACCGCCAGTTCCACGTAGCACCTATCCATTACAAATCAAAGCAATTCTCAATAGACCTGAAATTTAACTCATCTTCATCAAGCACATTATTTCTACCTATGATCTAAAGTATGAAGGCCGAAAGAAATATCACTTACAAGCCCAGACTTCTAATTCTCAATTAAAACTGTAAATCTTTCCAGCTGTACGGAAATTAAAAGTGACCAACCCTAAATCTATGAACAATGGAATCATAAAAGAACATTACTTTCTTTCCTGAAAAATTAAAATCAGAGATCATGGGAAACTAAAATTAAGAAGAAAAAAGACCACAAAACATCTTAGCCGGACAGCGTAGAATTAAATATCTTAAATAGATACTGATCTTCTTTGTCTCTTTCAAATTCTTTTCTCTCATCCCTTAAACATATTCATCAATTATCCCAAAATTAAACGATAGAAAAACCCTAACGCAGGAACCCTTAAGTTCGCGATCATGTAATGGAGCAGAAATATAGATAAATCAACAGCCATTTTCAAGTCGGAAGCGACAGTGTGAAACCTTCTTTCAGTGGACGGTTGCTTAAATTTCAAAAGAGATTCGAGCATCATCACAGACCGAAACAAGAATATTGACGAAGCAAACAAATAAATTTAAAAGAAAGAAGAAAGACTAACCTCAAGCGCTTTCGGACGGTGGAGCAAGAGCAAGAGAGCAAGAGTTTTATTTTGGGGGAAAACTTGGGAGAAGGGCAAGCCACTGACTTTACGCCGCGGCAGAGGTGGGCTGGGCCATGTTTCGGGTTTTAATGGGTGTCCATATCATTTCAGCCATGATCATTCTCTCTGGTCTATCATTAAAGTTGATTAGGCCCGTTGCAGAGTTCGGTCAAAGATAATCTAATTATGGTAACATATTCAACCAATTATGGTAAGTTGTTGACGTGGCAATCTAAAAATTTGACATTTGGCATGCATTGTTTATATCCTAAAAGTTGTCATATAATTGCTCAAGCATAAAATGAAAATTACACAATACAACTATTATTAATTTCTCGATATTTTTTTCGTATTATTACCGATTTAACCAATTAATTTTGGAAAAAATAATTTTTAATGTGAATTAAAAATACAGATTAATTCCTAACTTGAATAAATTTTAGCAAGAGTTGATTTTTAACTTGAATTAAAATTAGTCGGATTGAATTAATTTTCACAAGAACTAATATGGAAACACAACAAATATGTTCTTAATTTTAATTATGTTATTCGTTTTATAGAAGGGAAAAAATCAAATTTGCAAGAATTAATTATTGAATAACCTATGTTATTAAATATTGCCAATTTTTTAATGTTAATTAATTTTTTATTTACATTAAGAATTAATTTTGACATGTTTTATACTGATAATATAATTTTTTTTTTTTGTGAATTCTAAGAAGGATAAAATACTAATAACAACGCGATTAGTGCAATTCAAACCCAAATCGTACCTAAGACAATGAATATACTGATTATCAAGCCAACACACGAGGTTCATATTGATAATATATTATTATTATATTTCGACAATAATATATTAAATTCAGTCATATCAAAACGTTAATTACTTCCTATGTTATAAACTGCAAACATTTAAAGCATGTTTATAAGGAATAATTTTTTTTTATTTCAAAATTTGATTTTTAACAAAATTA
The DNA here is from genome assembly GCA_020496765.1 of Gossypium stocksii. Taxonomy (NCBI): domain Eukaryota; kingdom Viridiplantae; phylum Streptophyta; class Magnoliopsida; order Malvales; family Malvaceae; genus Gossypium; species Gossypium stocksii. The sequence goes on along the minus strand of CM035626.1, from coordinate 6,420,619 downwards.
TTGAATCTAAATAGTATTTAATTTTTTATAAATAATAAATCATTAAATTAACTAATTTCAAACTAAATATAATATTTACAAAAATGGAAATTAATTTTTGAAATAATGTTAAGATTGTAAGAATTTTAATGCAATATAATAACTTTAAAATGAACTCAATCTATGTGTTCACGTTATTTGGAAATAATTTAGGTTTAAACACCAAGATATTAACTTTAAAATGTTTTTAAAAGCTAATCTAAGTTTTATAAGAAACCATATTTAAATATTTATAACTATTTTTCTTTAACAAATTATTTTTCGTGGATGATAAAGCATTTTCTTAACAATTTTTTAAAAAATAATTTTCTCAATCTTTTGCAATATTAAAATTTTCCCTATAATTTATATCCATCATAATACAAACTATCATGATTTTAAAAATTAAGCATTCAAATTATAATGTTTTTAATTTCTTAATCATATTTTTTTGAATAGTAATAAATTATTTATAAAATTTCAAACAAATAAATATATTACATTTTAATTAATACACGCAAATAATATATGTGCATTGCATGGTAAAAAAACCTAGTAAATAAATTAAATTAAACAATTTCCAACTTAAGCGAGTTCAAAGCGTGGAATTAGCAATGAAAGTACTATGGAAGCCTTATACTAAGAATCGGATTGTATTTTGTTCTTTCCATAAAAAAATGAGTAAATTAGTTTATATACATTAAATCAAAAAATAAATTAGTCTTCTTATTAAATTTTCATCCATTTTTACCATTAAAAATAGGTCTTTGTATGTCAACATGACATGCCACGTATCACTATCCGCCTATTTTATTAGCCGCACTAGTTTTTAATAGTATAAATGGATAAAATTTTTAATAGAAAGTGTCGAAACCATTTTTATATTTTGAAAAAACAGGAATCAACTTTTAAAACGAAAATGGAGTCGCCACCAATATTTTTTCGAGGTGTGATTGGGCCACCTTAAAATTGATCGCTTTAATAAAACATTTTGATTCATTAAAACAATGATTTTGGTCTACAAAAATTGAGAAAACGGGTTCGAGAGTCGGTTATGTACGAGAAAAGATTAGCACCCTCGTAACGCCCAAAATTGGTACCTAATTGATTAATTAATGTCTTGGTGTCGAGAAATTGAAAAGATTTTAAAAATACGATCCTTTTATTTAAAAGAAAATTTGAGTAAATTGAATTGAAAGTTAAGACCCTCTTATCTCGAAGAAATAAAATGTCACACCCAGTGAGTTAGGATGCAACACTTCAAACCTTCGAAATTAAGCCTGTCATTTGATTTTTAAAACTCATGCATTAAAGTTTAAAATGGATATTCAACTACTTGGGCTATCTGAAAAAATTGGAACCCAGTAAGTTAGGGCACAATTTCTCAAAATTCTCAAATACAGAATATTGCTATTATTTTTAAAAATCCTTACCTCGAGATAACGAAATGTCACATCCAGTGAGTTAGGATGCAACATCTCGAATTCCCGAGAATGAGCTTTTATTTGAAACTTGTATGTTTTGATTTCAAAGGGTACTCGGTTACCTAGGTTCAACGAAAAAATAGAAGCCCAATAAGTTAGGGCACGATTCTCTCGAAACTCCCAAATATCAAGCATTGCCTTGTTTTGAAGAATCATTTTATGAATTTGAGTGAAATGTAATGTTTTAAAGATATGCATAATAGAAATAAAATGGACGTGAAAATAGAAACAATGATAATAAGGACAAAAATAATCACAGAGAAATAAATAAATAAGTCAACAATACAATAAGTAAATAAGTGAGAATTAATAAAAAATTTAAATAATAAAATAGAGAGAGAAGTTGAAAACTAAGAAAAAAATAAGGGAAAAAATTAAATAAAATAAAAGAAATAATAATAAAAACAAAAACATAATAATAATAAATTTAAAAGGATAAGAATAATATACTAATAATAATAATAGTATCCTAGTAAAAATAGTAAGATTTAATAATAATAATAATAATAATAATAATAATAATAATAATAATAATAATAATAATAATAAAGAAAAAAAAGCACTAATAATAGTAGTATGTTAATACACTTAATAATAAGCTAAACATAAAAATAAAATGTTAATAATGAGAGTAATAAAAAATGGAATCATGATAATAATAGGAAATAATAAAAAAATGATAGTATTAGAAAGTCAAAAAAAAATAATATGAATGATAGCAATATAGTTACAAAAATAATAGAATTTAATGATAAAAATAATAATAATACGTTAAATAAGGAAATAGTAATAATAAATATGATAAATGGAAGAGTAATAATCATAATAATAGACATAAAACACAAATTAATTAATTTAAATAGTAAAATAGCAAAATTAACTAAAACAGGGTCTAAATTGAATTAAAATGGGAGTTTGGGTGAAATCGAAACAAATAAAAGATGAAAATGACTTGGTTAGGCGCGCAGGCAAAGTAGAGGGACCAAGAAAGTAAATTTCCCCTCTCTTCAATGCGCAGCGTTTAACACGGAACTAAAATGTGACAAAATCAAAATTTTAGGCTGAAATTATAAATAATAGAAACTTGATTGCGAAACCATAAAAAAGCGGAATGGCTAAAAGTGAAATTAGCCCTTTCGTCAAAAACACGCGGATCCTTCCTTTGGGGAGGGTTAGATCGGGTCGGTAAGGACAAAATGACGTCGTTTTGGCCATGGGAGTTAAGGCTCAAAACGGCGCCGTTTTGATCCTTTATAAAAACCAATTTTTTTTTAAAACTTCATTCCATCTATTTTCTTCCAAAAAAAATAATTTTAAAACCCTCTCTGCTCTCTCTGCGGTCCTTGAGACCGGAGGGATTTCGGCGCCGACCGTCGTCGTCTGCCGTTGTCGGCCGCCGTGTTAAAAAGTAAGTTTTTTTTTAAAACAGATATATATATGTGTTATAAATTCAAAAAAAAATAAATAAATAAAAATCAAAATAATATAAAAAATAAACTTTGCCTCTATTTTTGCCTATTGCTTTTGGTTGTTTGCAACGTTTTGACTTTGTTTTTAGTATTCAAATGAATTTTTTTTTGTATTCTATCTTCGGGAAAAAAAAAAAGAGATCCTTTTACATTGCTTTTGTGGCTTTTTATAGCCAAAATTTTACAACTATCTTGCCCCTTTTCGTAGGTCCATGAGCGAGCATGCCACTGACGTGGCATGGTGGAGTGGTGCACGTCGCGGAGGAGTAGCGTGCAGCACGCGAGGGAGGCTGCTGGTGTGAACAGCGGCCGAACCCCTAGGGTTTCTATTTTGGGTGTGTTTGGGGTTTGGATAGTTGGGCTAGGTTTTGGGCTTGGGTCTTAGATTTAGTTAATTTGGGTCTGGTTTTAAATTTGGGCCTGTGTTAATATTGGGCTATGTGTAGTTTTTGGACTTAGTGAATTCAGAAATTAATTTAATAGTTATAAAATGGGCCCAGGCTAATTGGGCTTGCTACAGAAAGAATCAATATTTTTCTTTAAATTAACATATAAAAATTAATTTATTCATTTTTTAAATAAAAAAGGTAAGATAAAATTTAACTTCTAACATAAAATCTCCACGATGCTTATAATTATAATTGCATTCCATGCTATTTGGTCTTGCTCTCTATAAACACCCACTAACCCTACGCTCAGGCACGATCTGATCCCCATTACCAATGTCTTAATTACCTTCATAAGATTAAGAATTTTTCGAGGATGACCCAACTTGACCTCCTTTCCTGGAATTTGCACCAATTCGCTTTAAACCCAACACAAGGATATATAGATTTGTACTCTCTCCCGCGTTCACAATTTGGCTCCATGAATATTTCATGTTAGAGATGTGTTAATCATAACTTCAAAAAACAAAAAAATTTCGAGGCATAGATCCACCATTTGCAAATAGAGTTTTAGCTCAATAAACATTGTTTCTATTGCAACATCTAGTAAGGCACAAAGGTGATGAGAGATTATGGGTAAAATTGACTCTATAAAATTCACCATTTGATCTTTATAAAAAATAACCTCAATATTGTTGTTGAAATAGCCATAGCCGTCTAATGTGGTTCCCCAAAGAGCAAATTTGGGGTTCATAGTATAGGCACATTTAGTTATGGTTGATACAAACAACCGGAGCAACAATAATCCATAACTATATATATTTTAAATATATGCCATTCTACAGAAATCTATACTCGGAAAAGATGTTTCTACTCTAAAGAGCATCATATTGACAACCTGCAACTCACAAATATTAAGTGTCATGTTTTTGTAGGTTAAAGGTCTGATACGGTGCCACAGATGTAGTGTATCAGAAAGTGCAGGGGGCTCAGCTTCAGTCTGTGAGTCCTATACAAAATCTAAATCCTACTTAATATAAATGTTAATTTAAGCTATCCGAAAATATGGGAGATGGAGGGTTGGTGGGGAAGGGGCGTTGCGGGATTCAAATGTATTTCTCCACTCAGTTCTATCCATGCAAAGTTGATGAGAATTTACTGCCTTGATTTCTGCAGAACGCTAACCGCACTTGAAATATCTGTCAGCTGTTGCTTAATTTTAGCTTTCCACTTCACCAGGTCCTTCAACATTTCCTGTCAAAGAGGAGATTCCAAATTGGCCCTTCATCGCATAGCAGAGTATACTCACATGACATGCAAATCCACATGCAAGACTAAACATTTACATGCATCTCTAAGGGTACCTCTGCATCCAATATGCACTGTTTTATGTGTCTTATTTTTTTTCTAAAAGAAAAGCTTTGTTTAACATCACCTGAACCAGAAGCAAATTATCAAGATCTGACTTTGAATTGGCAGTTACAGAAGAATCAGGTGTCACATTAGCTTGATCTTCCCCTTGCCTCCTTGGTGCTAGCTCCTCCACATTGCTGTTTACAAAACAAAAGAGTAGCTCCAGCGTTAAACACATTAATCTTATACCAAAATTGGTCAAATAGCTTTTGTTACCTCATTATTTTAGCCATTTCTTCATTAATCATGTCCAGATCTTGAGCACAAAAAGGGCCTTCAAAGGGGCTATGACCAGGTCTTGGCCATGCAAGTGGGGCCAGATCCGTCTCTTGAACAGCATCCTGCCCAAAATTAATCAGCTCTGGATTGTCTATCCAGGGTGACAAGTTACCCCCTTGAAAATTGTCCAGGTTGGTGCTTTCTAACCAATCTTCCCATCTTTCAGAAGCTGATGGACTAAAGATAGGGCATTGCTTTGATGCCTGCAGACTGCTCAATGAATTTGAAATTTCCAGCATCTGCTGCTCAACTCTAGTTTTCCATGTCATCAGTTCTTTGCACATATTCTGCTTGTAAAAAGGTGAAAACTAAGAGCTCTCGGCACTAGGTAGTTTCAGATATAGGCGTGCACAAAATTACTGTCTTGTAATAAAGACAAGTTTATAAATAACTTCAAAATATTACTTTCTACCTTATATTTAGCATATGTAGGATTGTCAGAAATTTATTTATTGGAAAAAGGATATTGTTACCTTACCTGCATACCATTCAATGAACTTGTAAACTCCATTAGGCGCTCATCTGTCTTTGCTTTCCATTTCAACATTTCTTTCTGCATCTCCTGTACAACAAAGAATTCGGGATCAGCAACTTATCATACTGTTGGAATTAATTTCATTTCAAACTATAATCACATTCACCTCAATTGAATATGCTTGATCTTGCTCTTGCTGCTTGGATACCAGCTCCTGCATATCTCTATTTACAAAGAATAGAGGGTACTTGAGATGCTAAAACATCAATAGCTCCATCTTTAAATAACAATTACTTTATTGCTCTCACCTCTTCAGTTTTACCATTTCCTCATTAAGCAGATTGAATTCTATAGCACCAGCCGAAACATAATTGGAAGCCGCAACAGGTTTCTGCCAAAATGGGGAGATCCCAGCCTCCTTTTGCTTGTTGGCCAGGTCAGCATTCTCCAGCCAATACTCCATCACTCCACTGGTATTGTAACAACGCCGAAACCTATCAGTACCTCCAGGTGCCACCTTTCCATCAATGTGCTTCAGCAGATGGTCCAATAGCCCAGTATCACCAATAAGTTTACGGGCTGCCATTCTCAAAGCAGGCCGAGATATTGGATTCTCAAACACAGCCCCTTCAGCCTTCATGATCTCTAACATGCTTTCTTCAGCTAGATTATACCTTCAATATTTGTACCATATATAAGAAAAAATTTAGCATAAACAGAAGAGGAGAAAATTACAAGTGAGTAACCAAAGTTTTCACCTTTCAGCAGACCATCTCTCTACAGTATTTTTGTGTTTGTTTTGCTTGCCCTTGTTAGGACCATTACTTAAGCTTTGTTTCCCACATCTTGCAGCTTTTTCTTTTCTCAGTTGGTTGGAGGAAAGGCATTTTCTCTTCCGTACTTCTGGGCATGAAATCAACATAGTTTTCACATGCTTTTTATCATCTTCATCATATTCTTCCTCAAATTTGCCAGGCAACGGTTTGGCAGTGCTATCTCCTTGAGAGTTCAGGAATTTAACTTGCCGGCAGACACCCCGCTCTGCCATCCCGGATCAGTCCAGTTTAAACCAAAAAAACCCTTTCTTAGATCTTTCAGCTACCTCAGCACAGTTCTGAAACACCACCACGTACAATTACAAACAACACTAAGAAATTTGTCTAATGCAGCCAAAACATTTTCTTAACACGAAAAGCCACAGAATAAGACCAACATTGAGTCCAAAAATCAACATCCTATTTGAAAAATGAACTGGGGAAAATTTTACAGCCTTTACCAGTTTTTATTTCCTAATCAATTACTCACACCTCATCAAGAGAAGTTGGTAACATTTTCAGTTCTAATCACATTGCAAAATGAGCTCATATATTTCAACCAAAATCAAGAGAATCCACAATTTAATATCAAATAAGTAGTAGATTCCCATCCAAGATAAATACAAGTAACACAAAGTGTCACTTTCAACTTTCTACTCATCCAATTCTAAGAGAAAGCTTAAAAATCAGGTTGTCTAAAAAAGTATTCATATTAGAAAATAAACCACCACAGTTCATAAAATTTAGAAGTACTGTATCTTTACTGATCCATGCTAATCCCATGTTTCAAACTAAAGATTTGATACTCCCACCACCACTGACAGGTTCAGTATAGATACCCCAACTCCAGTTATCCGCAATCTCAGCCTCGTATTTTATTTTCTTTCAGTAATTATATTCAAATATCTGCTAAGCCAACAAAGCTTTGTCCCTCACATCCAACCTGAGCCCATTGTCGACTGTAAGTTAATTGACTCACCTATGGTGCTTTTCAATTAATCAACAGGTTCTAGAATCAAAAGACAGCTTCTTCACTGAAAATACTCAACTTCCAGTGTAAAAGAAAACCAAAATCAAGGGCGTGGCTAAGTATATCAAGGAAAATGATCGAAGAGAACTATTTGGCAACAAATATCACGTCTTGGGCACCAGAAAAGTCGATGCTAAAAATAACACATTGTACGAATCCTTCAACACAGTTACCTTAGAATGGCTCATGGGGAAATGGATCAAACAATAACAATTATTTTTTAAGAAAAAACCTCAAACATCAAACATACGATCCTGAATCCTATTTTCCTTCATTTTTCCCCTCTTTTGTCATAGCAACCAAGCAGATAAAGCATTTAGCTTTGGGGGGAATAAAAGAAAAATAATAGCAGAGGAAGCATAAGAAACGAGAAATTACGGCGGCGGCCAAAGAAGGGGCTTACCTTGAGAAATTATGAGTTGTAGCACCGACATTCAATCCATTCTAAAACCCTAACTTCATTCACGGAGAAGAATGTTAAATAAAAAAAAAAAAAAGAGCCTTGAAAATTAAAGAAGAAAGAGAAAAAACCCTTATGATTTTGGGATCAGAGACAGAAAGCTTTCAAAAATGCCAAAAAGAAGGGGAAAAATAAAACTGAAAGCAAAGTTGAACAGGCTCAGGTTTTAACATTTTGGCCGAAGAATTCTATTACCGAATATATCAATCATACTAAAACCCTAACCGCCAAAATTCCTAAAAACCCTTTTCTATTTATTTTGGTAATTACCTTTTTCATTTTATATATATATATATATATATATCTTTGCCCTCCAACTTTGTAATCACCGAGAACTTACTTCAGATTCCGCGAGACGTAGCAATATCTGATTAGTTACACAGATTTTTCACTAATTCATTTAAATAGGAAAAAATAAAAAAATTTTAACAAAGAGTTGTGCGGTGCAGTGGGACCGGATTTTTTTATTATAAATATATATGCTCTGCATTTATTTTTAGCTTAATATTTTTTTATAACCCCTTCAAGTCAATTTTTTTTTTCTAAGTCTAATCTCTTCACTACTTATCCCTCGCAACAATATGATGTTTAGTATTTGAAATGTGTTTTCTCCCTTATCTGATTTAAATATAGGGTTAAATCATTTTATTTTTTTTTTAATTTTTTCTTATCACAAGTTAATTTTAGATATTTTTTAAAACTATAAAATTCAAATCATTATAAGAAAATTTGTCAAAAATTTGTCTAAGTTTAAATTTTAATATAAAAAATTGTCAAATTTAAAAACTAACTTAAAAAAGAAAATAGACTAATTTAGATAAAAAAAAAATTAAGCCTGAAGGTAAAAATTGTTGTCAAGTTCATATAAAATATTTTTTAAAACATTAATTCAAAAATCTGATTTCTTATTTTTAGTAGAAGTTTACATCATTTATCATTTCGATTACTATTTTTTTAACTAAATTTATTCATTAACCTTTAAAAAAAAGAATCAAATTATTTTTAAATACTAAAATATTAATTTTTAAGATAAATTATACAAATAATTATTCGACTATAAAATAATTTCATTTTAGATAAAAAAATTATAATTTAAACACCCTTGATTACTTCCGATAAAATCAGTACCGAAAATATTACATGGATTTTTCTTTTAAATATTGATTTTGCACGCGTACCTCACTAACCAGCCCCTCTAGCTCGAACCCTTCTCCAGGCTTCTCAAAGTCATACTTTTTACCAAACACAGTGGCCATCACATTGTTCAAAGACCCAAAATGAAGCACCCTTCTTGTAAGAACTTCACCTTTGGCTTCCATTAAACACTTCAGCTCTTCGACCATTTTGACACCAGTCTCACGCCTGAAACCTTCAAAGCCAGTGGTTTTCTTCGACTGAACAAATGGGTGGCTGAGATACGCCTCAAGTTCCTCCAATACTCACCGTATGGAGCGAACCCCATTGCCCTATGAAACAACAGCTCATAGGCTGACTCCTTCACCGGCCTATAAGCAAAAGCTGAGTTGTTGTTGTCGAGGATATCCCTCGCGGTCTCAAGGTCATTGGACACGATAAACCGAGCGAACCCCACGGAAAAAGCCATTAACTTCACTGCTTTAATAGTTTTATCAAGTTTAGCCAGGGCTCGGTGAGGGGTGGCACCGGTGAATACAGTGAGCAATCCAAGAAGTATGGAACCGAGTGGACCAGGGATGGCAACACTCGCCTTGGACCTATAACGAGCCCATGCAGGACCCCCTGGTGAAAGCCACAACGCAACTATTCCAACCAATAGAACAGCCCACACAAAGGCTTCAAAACTCAACAAAGGTGATTGAAACAACTGCGAACCATGCTCAAGTGACAGTTTTGGCACTTCCTCTAAGATGGATATTCAACAAAAACTTATTTTGATAAGTGCAGAAGCAATTTTTTGAGAGCTTTATAGTAGGGGAAATAAAGAGTTGCTTGGGCAGTGTAAGGGACAATGAGTTGAAGAGAAGGAATTTATTGTTGCATCTTCTATTTCCTTCTTGATTTCCTTCGTCTTCCCTGCCAAATTCCTTCTCTTTAACTGCTGCATTTCTCTTACACCAGAGACTCACAAATGTAAATGTTTGGGTTATACTCCATTCAAATTAAATTAAAAGTTGGGACTAAAATGATAAACTTTTTTAATATGAATAATAATGACATAAATTTTACTTCAATTACGTGGAAAATAAAAATTTAAAAGAAAACTAAATGTTAAGATTTCTGTTTGTGATTATAAAAATGAGGTGTTTAAATTGTAATTTTTTTCTTTTGGGTGTTTAAAATGAAAATTTTTAATAATTGAGTGATTATTTATGTAATTTATTTAATTTTTTAATAATATTAGTATGTAACTGGTGTGACAGTAAAAAGGTTCATAAAAATAAAATTAGAATAATGTCTACGTAGATTGGCATGTAGGATATTATATTTAAAAATTTAATATTTTAGTTAATATTTTTGTTAAAAACAATTAATTAAATAATTTTTGAAAGATTAATAGTCAAATTTGATTTTTTTTTAAATATTAAAGGTTAAATTTAGCTAAAAAAAGATCAAATTGATAAAAAAAAAAAGGGACAGTGAGAATAAATTTGACATTTTGCTTATTTTTCATTTCAATCAATTAAGTCCTCAAATATCTATACTATTATTTAAGTGTATTATGAAGTTAATGTCACAAATCAACTTGACACCAACTCGGTCAATGAAAATTTTAAATTAACCTGTAGATGAAAATTTTAAATTAACTTTACATATTTTTAATAAACTAGATGTTAATGTATATGTGTTGCATGTAATTTTATGCGTTTAATTTTTAATTAATTTTTAAATCATGTATTTGTAATTATTCTTACCTATCATTGATACTTATAATTTCTTTTAGTTTTTAAATAATATATGAATTCGAAACTATAAAAGAAAATAAATTATAATATTAATTTGAAAAAATAAATAAAAATTTTAATAAAGCAGTATGCAACAATTATAATAACAGTTGGTGAATAATCACATAAAAATAATTTTAAAAATATTTACTTTACACGATATAAAAAATAAAAAATATCCTCATTATAAATTAAAATACTATTGGATCACTGAGGGAGAAAGAAGAAAGTGGTTGGGCTTATCACAAATTTTTGTCTTCATATATAAATGTATTAATCCCCCTACTTACACGTTTTGAAATTTATTGGAGACTTGGATTCTGGTCCAAGTCAGCGTCGATTGGTCAATTTTTATTCTAGACTTTTGTTTCAGTTTCATTATTATTATCGGAGTTGGGTAATATTGCAATTCAACCTTCATTATTCTCTCTCTTGGATTCCTTCGGAGTCCCTGTCAACTATTTTATTTCTTCTCTGAAAAAGACCCATCGCACAACGAGAGATAAATGATCTTCTCAATTGAGAGATGGGCAAAAAATATGTTAGAGGAAGAAAAAAGAAAAAGCGATATGATGTTTTTGTGAAGAAAGAGATGAGAAACGGGTGTTACTAAGTTGGACATTTTTTTAAGTTTCAAATCGTCAATTTTTAGAGATAAAATTACTATAAAAAATTTTATATTAAGAGTTAGATTATTTTTTTTTATTAAAAATTGGTCATTGTATATTAGAATGTGGCATACGTGTCATGCCATATGTAACTGTTTGATTATTCTATCAGCAACACTAGTTTTTAACAGTAAAAATGAATGAAATTTTTAATAAAAAAGATTAATTTACTCTTTGATCTAACTTACAATAACTAATTTACTCATTTTTTAAGTAAATAAGATAAAATACAATATTACTTTTAATAAAAAGGCTTTCATGATACTTTTACCACTTTTAAATGCTTAATAAATTTTAATGTTACACAGTACTTTGGTGAACCAGTTTTTACGTTTTGGAAAGCGGTGGGGAAGAATTTCAAATTTGAGAAAATACACGATTTTAAAAAATAGATTATAGGGCCTCGAAGTCAAAACTGAAATATAAATAAATAGAGTCAGATATAATTTAGAAGAAAAAATAGTATAGATACCAAATTAGAAAAAGAGATATAATTTAGGGTGCAATCGGTGAATAAAGCCTTTTCTAAATTGAACTGCAATTTAAGGAAAATCTCAGTTATGAATATTTGGTGCTGATGCCACAAAATCTTTATCGACATTTTGCTGCATGCGAACAATATTTAATAAGAAATGACAGCAAATTGAATACCTGTAATATTTATAAAATTAAAATTTAAGTCTGCATAATTGTTTTAAAATTCAAATCCACATTAAGTTAATTGAATATGAACTGAAAAGCATTATCCACCGGTTATTCCTATCTGCTAAATACCCGAAGTTACACTATAAAGAGAAATTAAAAAGTAAACCGGATTATACATTCGTATATCCAAATCTATCTGAAGTTAAACATTCATTGTTGACACTCACCAGTGTAGATGAAGGTAAACGACCATGAGTGCACAACAGCAGACTGAAACTATAAATATACTATCAACCAGGGAAGATGTCAAAGTCCTTTGGAGCTGGATCAAGCTCCAGATATAATGCTAACACACAGTTTTACACAACCAAATACTTATACAAGTCACTGGAGAGGAAGAGCAGGCAAGAAATTTCAAATGAAATTTACTTATTAAAAACAACGTGGTGAGTGTGTAAATATTTATGCTAACATAAGGAATTGCTCATGAAGGCAGTTCAGATAGAAATATCATTTACATTTTACTCTGGACGGTGAGGTACTTAGTATGACGCCCCTGCGCAATGATTTTCCCAGTTTTTTTCTTCCGAAACTCAACCGTGACAACGGCAACAGTCTTCCCAACACGCAATGCCTTAGCCTCTATCTCGATTTCCTCCTGCATCAACGACAATATTGTACATTAAGAACATCACAGGAGCCTCATTTCTTTCTATAGCTGGAGAGTTCTATTTTCCTAAAGTAAAACATAATAAAAAAAATCCTTAACACAACTTTCTACATGAATTCCAGCATAGAATCATAAATAGAAGCAATACTTTTATTCGACCTAAAACCCTTTGTTCCATCCAACAAATTGGGATCACATCCCTTAAAAAATAGGTTTTGGCCTATGGATCCAAATTTGGCTTTGCAATCACCAGCGCTTGTGTGCATAAGGTAGCTCCTAAAAATTGCTTTATAAGAGCCTAAGTGCACTATCCTAAACCTCTTCAAACATCTTGAACAAAGCAATGTTGGATTGACTATTTAGATCATTCAAAGACCAAGGTCTTCGGATTATAGAATTTATTGTATTTCCAACGTAATGTATCTCATACAATTGAAAAGAAATATTATGTTGAAATGTTGGCAAATATATCAAGCAATCTAATTAATTAATGCGAAATTCCAAATCAAAGGATTTCTTATTCAAATGAACTTTGAAATAAAGTTCAGATCATGTTTCATTTGAGTTAACCACTTTCAATTAAAATTCAAAGCATGTTTACCACTATCAGAGCCTCTGATATTTGATATTTTTCAGCATTCCAAATCAGGCATTGAAGGTAAGACCCAGGAATCCGGAAGCAACAGGTTGAACCCAAAGAGGTATTTTCTATGTTCAAAAGAGTCAAAACTGAGACCGTAAGGATGCCGAAATCCTTACCACTTGACAACAGGCGTCGATCTGAGAGGAAGATTGCAGTTAACTAAACATCCTCCCGTGAACTACAATGGTTTTCAGGTATTAACAAGCTCTAAGATCTCCATACTAATATCCCAATTAATTTATTCTAAGATTCCTACCATGAAAACCCAGAGAAGGATTGCAGAGATCCCAAAAAATTATTGATGAATCAGTTTCCTCTTTTTCTTCCAAGTAAAAGCAAAATGAACAGAAAATAAACAGAAAACCCATTCGGATTATAAGATCAAGTCAAGCAAACCTGGAAAGGAATTGGATAAATAGGATAAAAAGTAGGAGAAAATCACTCACGCCAACATAAGCAGCATCTAAGTAAGTGATACTGATTTCGACAGAAACTCCACTGGTACTAACTCCGTAGGTGTAAATAACCGCTGATCCAACCAAATCCACCAGTGATGCAGTAGCTCCACCGTGCAAGAAATTACCAGCGTTCTTTTTTTTTGCACAATTCAAGCATCAAACAATAAAAAAAAGGCACCGATAATCAATTAAAGTACCGAATTAGAATTAACCAAAATCAAAATTTGTGATGAATTGTGAAATTGAGAGAAGATATACCAGCAAACGAGGAGGGACTTTCATGGAGCACAGGACTCGACCCTTTTCGATTTGGTCAACATGGAGACCTTGCATGATGAAGTTTTCGAAGAATCTAGAAGGCATGCCATTGATGGTTGAGGCGTTCTTGTCATCGCCGTCAGCCCCAACTCCTTTCTCCAAGTATTTCTTCACCGTTTCCAAATCCATTGGATTTTGACCGCCTCGTTTCTTCTCGCAATTGCAGAAGTAAAAAACTGTAACCACAGCACTATCCGCTCACGTTTGCGTGGGAATTGGGAAATGAATAAATAAATTTATCTATTTATATTCGCTTTACCAAGACCCAAAGCCATGGCAAACTTCTTCCATACGGTCAAAGTAGTCGGCCAACCTGTCTTCAACATTTTAAAAAAAAAAATTTGGTGTTTTTATTTTTATGTAATTTATTTTAAGTTTTTAAAAATGATTATATAAAATAATTGAAGTAAACAAATAAAAGTAACTGATTAAAAAATAATAATAAGATTTTGATTTTTGGGTAAAAGAGATAAATTTTTATTTTTGGAAGTAAAGTGAGAGGGAAAGTAAAAATTTTTGGAGGTACTGGGGATAAAATATTCGTGAGGATTTGATTTTTGGGTAAAAGGGGAGGGAAAGTAAAAAACAAATAGAAGAGAAAGGGAAAGTAAAAAATTTGAAGAGAAGAGTTGGGAGGGGGGTTAGATAATTTAATATTCGATTTATTTGAATTATTCAAGTTATTTAAATTTAAAAATTTAATTTGATTCGAACTTGAAACTAATTCAATTGTCTCAATTTCAAATAATTCAAAATTCAATTTTTTTATTTTTTTGAGTTAAAATAAATTTTGCTCACCCTTACTTCAAGATAAATTAATCTTCTATAATTAATTTATGGAAAATTATTTATCAAGTATTTTAAGGTAGAGATGTTGAAACGGTGGTAATCTAACCAAATTATTATTAATTGAATTATTCAAAATGCAAAATTTTTTAGTTGTTGATTGAATCAACAAATTTTTAAATACATTAATGGAATGACTCAAAATTCACGAGCATTGGAAAAGTACATATCAGGCCTCCGTCTTAGTGAAATGGGTTCGTAAATAATTATTAAAAATAAGTATAAGTCTAGTACTGTGTTTAATTAAGTTTTTATTAGGTGAATTTAGTTTAATTAAGAAATTAGGAAAAAATACTATATTGAATAAAGGGTAGACGTTGAATTATAGAACCATAGAAAATATAAAGGGCTAAAATGGAATTAGGCCATTTAGCATAGTTGAGGCGGCAATAATTAAAAAATCTAAAGATTTTTTTTAGATTATTATTGTTTATAAATATTAATTAATATTAATATTAAGATATAAAATATAAATTATTATATAATTGATATTATATTATTATAGTAATGAATGGTTTAATGAATTGACAAATGTAACGTGATGATTTAATACAAATGTATTAATAAAAATACATACATTTGTAATATATGAATTTGATATTAAATAGATATTTATATTTATTAAGTAAGAGATAATTATTAATTAAATAATTATATTATAAGATTTTTATTTGATAAAAGATTAAATTAAGATAAATGTATAGTAAAAATATTGTATAAATGTATAAGGATATATGTATACAAATGTATTATTTGTATTTGTTATTAATAGATATTTAACAAAATTATATTATATTGAATTAAGTAATTATAAAATAAATAAAAGAATAAGTTAAAGTAATAAAAAGAAACGAAGGCAAAACATAAATGAAAAGAAAGAAAGTTGCAGGCAGCATTCGAAACAGGGGAAAGGAAAGAAAGAAAGAAAGAAAAATAGAAGGAAAAACCAAGGTTTGGGAGCTTTAAGCTTTGATTGGTAAGTTAATTAGGTTCTTTTTACTTAATTTGGATGTTTTAGAAGTTTTAAAACAAAGTTTTGTTAAAATTAAGTTAATGTTTTGAAAGTTCTTAGGTTATTGAATATAGTTCATGTTGAATAAATTGTTGAATTAGGGATTAAATTGATAGAATTCTTAGTTAGAATTGATAAATGTATTAAATTGTAAAAGAAACTATAAGTTTTATGTTGTAGGGACTAAATTGAAGAAAATTCGAAATTAGTGAAATAAGCTGAAAATTTAATAGTTAAATTTGAGTTTAGATGAAATTTGAATAGAAATAGAGTGTGAATTAAATTAGAAAAGTAGATAAATTTAGTTAGGATTAAATTGAAATTAAAGTATAAATTAAATATAAAATTAATTATTTATTATAAATTAGTTCTGTAATTAATAGTGCAAATTATCTTAATTTTCGTAGCTAACAAATAACCCTAGACATCAACACAAAAAGGGAAGGAAAAGATAGTCGAGGAGTAGCTCGAGAAAATTTACGGTTTGTATTATTATAACTCAATCTACTATTTATTTAATGTTACATTTAAATTATATGGTTAATAAATAAATCATAAGGTAAGTGTGTTATTAAATTGTATGAAATTGAGTTATATGATTATTAAATATGTTGAAATTGAATTGTATATTGAATTGAAAGTGAATTTGGTATGAATGTGAAATTGAATTGAGAAATTAAATAACCTATTAATTAGTCGAGCTGAGTTGGATATAATTGGCATGCCATAGGATTTGAAAAGGGATTTGGAGATACTGAAGTTATTATATCATTCGAAATTATCCGAAGAGGGACTATGTGCTATTCTAGTGTGTTTGGGGGGATTATATTATACTGGTGTGTTTGGAAGATTATCTGATTCCGGTGTGTTTGGGAGGATTACATGATTATTCTGATGTGTTTTGGTTGGATATTATCGGTGTGTTTGGTTGGATATTATCAGTGTGTTTGGTTGGAATCCGTGTATCTGTCAAAGTATAATTTATGTTAATAGGGTGACAAATAAAATAAGTACATTGAATGAATCTGATTATTGGAATGATTGAAAGTATGAGAAGAAATTATAAGTTGAATCATGAACTATTGTAATATATGTGATTTGATGATATGAAACTAAAGTTTTTGAATTGATGAAGAATTAAATTGTTAATAAATGATATTAATTTATAAATTATTATAGATGTTATATGAATTTGAATATAAACAAATCCTTAAGTTTATAGTGTTATATGTTAAGTTTTATAAATGATTTAAATTATATAATTTGAGTTATAGTAATACCACTGAGTATAAAATACTCAGCATAAGATTGTTTCCGTGCGCAGGTCAATAAAAGTCCAGAGTCCCGGTTCAGCATCCAAACGGTCCCGACTTCAACCTAAATTTTGGGTGATGTTTTCTTCTTTAAATGAAAGTGGCATGCACATAGGTGTTTGTAATGGTTGTTTTGGTATGTTATATAATTATGTTCTAAAGAAACGTATTTGATGTTTTGATGTTTTAAACTAGTGAAATGGTAAAAATTGTTATGATGTTAGTATGAATTAAAATGGTTTAAATGGTTTTATGAGTTAATTAGAAATAGTAATTATCAAGTCAATATGTTAAGTATAATTTAGGTATATTTGAGTACGTAAATGCATTGGTTGAAATATTGGAATTGGTATCGGTTGCTGTTTGAAAATTTGCAGAAGAGGTTAGATAATTATAAAGGGGATATATTGAGTTAAAAAAATAAAAATAAAAAATATTTACAAAAAATTTCGGAATACTTGAACAAGTCCCATTCTATTTTTACTATGCAATTTGGGCCTCAAGGGTCCATTAAAGGAACTTTATGTTTTAATTTTAATATTGTCGAAACCATTTTTAATTTAAAAAACGTGGATCGACTTTAAAAACACAGATGGAGTCGCCACCAATTCTTTTTGAGGTGTAATTGGGCCACCTTATGAAGCATTTTGGTCTACAAATTTTAGAAAACGGGTTCGGGAGTCGGTTATGTATGATGAAGGATTAGCACCGTCGTAACGCCCAAAATTGGTACCAAATTGATTAACAAATGTCCTTATTGTCGAAAATTTAAAGGGATTTTAAAATATGATTCTTTTAGAAGATATTTGAATGCCTCGTTTTAGAATATTAAGGCTCATTTGTTCCAAAAGGACAAAACATTACACCCAGCATGTTAGAATGTAACATTTCAACCCTCAAAACCAAAATCGTCCCTTAATCTTCCAAAACCTGAAATTAAAAGGATATTTAGACAATTGGACGACTGAAAAAACCGCAACCCAGCACGTTAGGGCACAATTTTTCGAACTTCCAAACATGAAACATTGCCTTATTTAAAAAAAAATGAGTAAATCAAAAAAAATGGATTAAAGAAATAAATTTTGAAAAAACAATAATAATGATATACCACATAGAAATAATAATATATTAATAATGCTAACAATATACTAATAATGAAAATATAGTAATATAAGAAAAATTAATAATAGTAGTATAACAGTAGTAATATATATAATAATATATTAAATATAATAAAAAATGGTAGTGATAATAGAAGATAAATAGGGAAAAAAAAGGAAAATAACAATTCATTAATAATAATAAAAATAAGAAAAGAAAATAATATCATATTAATAAGAATAATAACAAGTCAATAATAATATTAAAAAGTAAAAAGTAAAAATATAGAATATATATATATATATAATGTGGCCATAGTACATAAAAGAATTTGTAATAAAAAAGAAAATTATTACATTTTGAAAGAATAAACTATATACTAAATAGATTTGAAAAAGATATATATATACTCAATAGATTTAAAAGAAATTATATAAATAAAATAACAGCGATTTAAATAACAAATATAAAGTATTAAAACAAAAAATTAAAACCCTACAAACTAGGGACTAAATCAGAAAAGAAATAAAATCAGAGGTAAACTCCCTCTCTTTTCTCTTATTTCATTTGTGTAAAGAGAAAAATGTGAACACCGAAGTAAACAAAATAAAATAATATGAAAAATCACCTTAAAATCTGATTTGTATTCTCTTTGATTTCGTATGTGTATTCTCTGATAAAAAAAATTTCTCCTTTACAATATTTTTCCCCATGGCTTTTATAGCTAATTTTTACAACTTAGGCAAATGGGGTGATGGAGTTAGTGGGGTGATGGAGTTAGTGGGGGTGGTGGAGTTAGTTGATGGTTTAGTAGGGTGATGAAGTTAGTGGTCGGTTTGGTGGGGTGATTGGTTTAGTGGTCGATTTAGTGGGGTGTTTAATTTGGGCTTGTTTGATTGGGCCCGGGCAGAAATTGGGTCTCACAGCTGCCCCTCTTTGCTCATTGTTGTGTAACGAGTGTAATATCCGGAAAATTTCTATCATTGATATAGTAAAATAAAGAAATAAAGAAATAAAAAGAGAAATTTTGAGCTATATCAACAAAATCTATGTAGGAAGTGATTATGATGTATTAATCCAAGAAAGGACTAAATCGTAAAAGTGAGAAAAGTTTTGTGGCCCAAGAGTAAATACTTAAAATTTAAGGGGTTAAAGTGTAAATATGGAAAAGTGGAAGGACCAATCGTGCAAATATTTTAAGGATGGAATAATCTAGAAACTAAGGAAAATGGATGAATTAGGACCAATTTGAATAGGAGAAAGAATTATGAGGGACTAAATCGTAATTTTACCAAATTAGGTGATGACTCAAGGATGGAATTTTAAAAGATCATGAAGGGCAAAATGGTCAATTAGAAGGAGAGAGAAATCTAGAAGGTAATGATGGTGTGATGATATTTTATAATTATTTAATAAGATAAATATTACTTTATTAATATTTTAATAAGATATTTTATTATTTTATTATTTTATTTAGTATATATATATGTGTGTGTGTGTGGAAAAAAAAAAGGGAGAAGAAACCTACCATTTCCATGCACCAACGTGAGAGGAAGAGAGAAAGAAAGAAAGTTTTACTTTCTTTACAATTTGGTCCTTCCACCAAAAATTCACCATTTTTACCTAGAAATCAAAAGAATTTCTATAGCTACCGAAGGAGAAAAATGTTAAGGAGACTATAAGGAGCTAGAATATCAAGTCGGATTCAAGAAATAGAAGCTGGAGGAGAGAGAAAATGAAGTTAAAGTTTGGAAACATTAAAACAAGGTAAGAACATCAAGATTTCCATGTATTTTTAAGTTTAATATTATTGAAAAAGCATGTAAATGATGTTAATGTAGAGCTTTCTTATATATGATTCTATGTTCTTGATATGGTAGTGAAGAGAAAATAAGATAAAGTGATGGGAAATGGTGTAGAGAAAGAAAATAAGGGTGATATAAACTTAGTAATTAATATCTTGCACTAAAACAGTTTTGGACAGCAGCAGTAAGCTAAATTTGAAAAATCACCAAAAATGGTAGAAACTGAATTAGGAGTTGGGTAAGATATGGAATTAAAGCTTGTTGAGTCTATTTTCATATAAAAGAAACAGAACAAGTAAATGAATTCTGTATTCTGAGATATTTATATTTTTGTGAGACTGGTTCAGAATGGTTTCGGGATCCTCTGTTCTGACTTGGAAAAATCATTAAAAATTGTATAAAAATAATTATGGGACATAAGTTATATGGTTAGAATCATTAATGAGTCTATTTTCAAGAGAAATAAGTTGGAACATCATCCGAGTCCCGTACGAGGAGATAATTAAATTTTAATGAAGAAAGGTCGGAACAGTATACAGCAGAATAGGGGTAACTTTAAAGAATAAACTGTACTTATTGGCTAAACTAAAAATTCTGAAAATTTTATGGTAAGAAGATATGTGAGTATAGTTTCAGGGAAAATTAACGGATCTTAATTTGGAGTTCTGTAACTCAAGATATAAATAATTTAGTGACTATGACGCAGGTGGACAGCTTGAATGTTCACATATAAGTAAATAGTGAAATTATTGATAATGTTACTTATAAGCATATTATATAAATTAAGGATGTGGAATGGAGAGGATGAGGAGGAAAATATGTATGAATAATCAGTTAGCATGACTAATTTGTATGTTTTAAGCCCAAGGACAAAATCGAATAAAAGTAAAACTTTATGGGTAATTTTGTAAAAATGTTAGAAATGATCAAATTACATGAAATGGATTATTTTATTATTTAAATTGAAAATTTTAAATGAAAATTGTTAATTTAGTTCAAGATCGGGGGAAAACATGTTTTAAGGACTAAATTGAAAAGTGTTGAAATTATGAAAAATTCTGATATTTTATAGAATTTATGGGCTGTTATTAATATGTATGCTGATAACGGTTGGAAATAAGGATTAAATTGCAAGAATTTAATTTTCTGAGCCTAAGGGTAAAATCGTTATTAATTAAAAGTTTAGGGGCAAAATGGTAATTTTGCCTAGAGCATTAATTAAATGTATTAGAATATGGAATGAGTGAAAACAATGGTCAAATTTATTTATAAAGATCCCAACGACTCAAATGCAAGACTTGAACGTGAAAAAGAAAAGATATCGGATTAATGAATTTATAAACACGGACAAGCAACGAGGTAAGTTCATATAACTTGAATTGTATTTTTAAATACTTGAAATATGTGGTTATGTGATGAAACTATGATTTGAATGATCAATGCATAATAACTAACGAAATATCGATAATACTCGATACAAAGGGAAAAATGAATCCCGGTTGAATGAAATGGAATTCGATGGATCTCTAAAAAGGAATTGACGGTAAAAAAAAAAAAAGAAAAAAAGATCTAGCCCGGACAGGTGATCCTATTCTGATGCAGCCCTCCCGAAGAATACAGGAAAAAGGATTAAGCCCGGAAGGGTAATCCTAATATCAGCCCTCCCGAAGAATATGTGGAAATGGATTTAGCCCGGACGGGTAATCCAAATTAGGGTCTGAATTTAGCCTGGACTGGTAATTCAGATCCAAACTCATTAGAGTAATTGTCGTTGCAGGGGATTTAGCCTGGACTGGTAATCCCGACAATACTCTATGAGTTTATATTACAGGGGATTTAGCCTGGACTGGTAATCCCACTGTAAGGATGAGGTTCGCGGGAGTGTGCTGATGGCTCTCCCGAAGAATATGTGTGTATAGGCCCTTCCGAAGAATACATGGGAGCTGAGGTTCGCGGAAGTGTGCCAAGAATTGAGGTTCGCGGGAGAGTGAGGTTCGCGGGAGTGTGCTTACTGAAATGAAATGTGTAAGACCATGGTTGAAAGATACCATGGCAACAAATTGAGAAAATGAACAAGACTATGGTTGTAAGATACCATGGCAATGAATAAGACCATGGTTGAAAGATACCATGGCAACACATGCATATGAATTGACGGACCCAGAATTGTACACTAAAAGTGTACTCCTGTATGAATTGACGGTTAATGAGATTGTACACCAGGAGTGTACTATTGGATATCCATCGAAATTCCGAGAAATTCAACGGGATAAATATAGAAGATGGTAAACACATAGCTAAAAAGGGTAAATGTGAATTGATGGATTACAGATTTGCATATTTTAAGTATACTATATGATTTTAACTATCGATATTCTGATAAATTCAGTAAGTAAGAATCCTGACCAGAAAAAGGAATATGTATATAAAAAGATTTGAACATATATTCCTGAAGTACATGAAAAAAAAAAAGTTCTATAAACTCTGGTAATACCTCGTGACCCTATTCCAATGATGGATACGGGTTGGGGTGTTACAACGAGAACGAAGCAAAGACTTTAGAAGGGCCAATTTTGCCCGGACCTACCGAGTTTTGACTTCTTGACGCTCATCTTCTTCAAGTAGCCTTATTCCAATTCACTGCGTCCTCCAGAGTAAAAAATATGTATTTGATATGTTACAGTGGCTTAAATCTGCTCCGCTCCTGCTCAGCGAAGATAAGATATGCCAAAATTTGATCTGCTCCACTCCTGCTCAGTGGGGTAAGATCTATTATAATTCGATCTACTCCGCTCCTGCTTAGCGAAGATAAGATCTGTTGTATTTCTAGTCTGTTGCCCTACTGCTTCGAGTGCTAAGGCTCATCGACTTTGATCTGTTCCACTACTACTTAAGGAGGTAAGATCTGCAATTTTTAGCCTGCTACCCTACTGCTTAGGGAGTTAAGGCTCACCGTCTTTGATCTGCTCCACTACTACTTAGGGAGACAATATCTGTAATTTTTAGCCTGTTACCCTATTGCGTAGGGAGTTAAGGCTCACCGTCTTCGATCTGTTCCGCTATTGCTCAGTGAGACAAGATCTGTAATTTTTAACCTGTTACCCTACTGCTTAGGGGGTTAAGGCTCACCGTCTTCGATCTGCTCCACTACTGCTCAGGGAGACAAGATTTGTAATTTTTAGCCTGTTACCCTACTGCTTAGGGAATTAAGGCTTATGGCTTGAATCTGCTCCATTGACGATACATGGAGATAAGATCCGCCAAAATTTGATCTGTTCCACTCCTGCCAGTGGGATAAGATCCGCTATATTTAGCCTGTTCCACTCCTAATCAGTGGGATAAGGCTTGTGGTTTGAATCTGCTCCATTGCCGATACATGGAGATAAGATTCGTCGAAATTTGATCTGTTTCACTCTTGCCAGTGGGATGAGATCTGCTATATTTAGCCTGTTCCACTCCTGCTCAGTGGGATAAGGCTGGTGGTTTGAATCTGCTCCATTGCCGATACATGGAGATAAGATTCATCGAAATTTGATATGGTCTACTCCTGCTAGTGGGATGAGATCTGCTATATTTAGCCTGTTCCACTCCTGCTCAGTAGGATAAGGCTGGTGGTTTGAATCTGCCCCATTGCCGATACATGGAGATAAGAGTCGTCGAAATTTGATCTGTTCCACTCCTGCCAGTGGGATGAGATCTGCTATATTTAGCCTGTTCCACTCCTACTCAGTGGGATAAGGCTGGTGGTTTGAATCTGCACCATTGCCGATACATGGAGATAAGATTCATCGAAATTTGATCTGTTCCACTCCTGCCAGTGGAATGAGATCTGCTATATTTAGCCTGCTTTACTCCTGCTCAGTGGGATAAGGCTTGCCGAAATCTATAATTTTAATCAATCTTGCTACACTGTCCACTAGGGAATCCATCTGTAGAAGTGATTTCCTAGGGTTTATGCTTATGCCAAATAATTAGAATGCCATGATCAACATAAATCAAATGCTCCTAACTAAATGTATTATGAATGACATTTGTATAAATGCAGAATGTCATGAAAATGATATCATTTTTTAATACTTGGGCAGCTATTATTTGCTGTTTGTTAAGGCTATCGCTTCACTGATTCGGGTCTTCTTTTTCAGCTGATATTTTTTGACAGAAAACTCGCAGAAATAATCCCATTTTGTTCGACTGGTTTGCCCTACTATAACTTTGAGGTCCAGTTCACTGTACTTTTTAAACTGTCTTTAAACCCTCCCACTGCAACTCAAGGGAATATAATCTGACTCTTCTTCAATCCATTCCCACCATAATTCAAGGGTATAGGGTTTGACTCTTCTTCCATCAAATTGGTCTGTTACACCATTCCTTGGTTGTCATGACCAGATGTGTATGCCTGATATTTGCATGGATGCAGAATATCATTTTTCTCTTGAGAATGATCCCCTTTTAAAGCTTGGGTTGACATTGCTCATTATTTGTCAAGATTGTGTTACCAACATAACTTTTGTCTTTAACAGAAAATCTTAAGGGGTAGTCTCTCAGACAATTCCAACCATTAGGCTTGGTAAGTTCTAAACAATAGTCTTGTTTCAGGTTCTCGTATTATTTAGAAACTTCTAGAGTAATAAGCAGAACTCCTTTTGTGAAAGTATTATTTGTCCATTAATCATTATTTCAATGCAAAATGCTTGAAAGAGATCACAAGGGACAAGAATGAAATTAATTAAGAGCATAGCTCGAAATAATTAGATTAATCAAAGATAACCAATGTAATAAAATAAAATTGATTGGGGCGTATCTTGAAAAGAATAAGGTAATCAAGGATAGCAAACATAGGTAAGATAGAAAACTAGGTGCCCCAGATATCGCAGCCTGAGCTTTTCTGTACAAACTTATTGATGATCATTTTGAGCTCAATATGTGTTTAGGGGATTCGAAGTACTTTGTCAATGCCCTGAGATGTAGCATATTTCCTCATTGTTAACTCAGGCATAGTAAGATTACCGCATGCCCCACTTTCGATCCAAATTTGAGCCGTCCTTTTCGGGTTTTCAACTCAAATCCTCTTTGGTCTCAAAGCGCCCTTTGCGGGTTTTCACATTAGCCTCTCCTTTTCTCTTTATTTTTTCTTTTTCTCTTTATTTTCTTTGTTTTTCTTTGTTTTCCTTTTCCAAAAGCGAAGTATTCTTCGATTGAATCCAAATTCGCAGGGTCAAGCACGTTCTTAACATCCACATTGGTCAATATCAATGCCCCTTCAAGAATAAGGTTATTCCCAAGTTGACATCAATTTTCTCTAAGATCCTTTTGTATGGGAATGATCATTTTCAAAACTAAGTTTCCCTGATGGAATTTTTTGGGACGATCTTTTCGTTATCACTTCGTATCATCTTAGTATATGTGACCGTGATGGATAGTTTTCGACCTCCTTTCCTCAATCAGGTTCCTTGGTCATCGAAATAGGATTTATTCTCTATTAATCGAATTCAAAACAAATGGAGTAGAAATCCCAAATTCAACGAGCAAAATCACCTCCATTTCATAAATCAATGAGCAGAGCACTGCCCCAGTATAAATGCCCATCATTTTCTGCGATCTTCTTCTTCTTCTTCCTTTTTTTTTTACACCATTCATTTTGGGTAATACAGACCGCAAACTTTTGATATCGTAGTGCCATTTAAGTTTAGTATATCGTCAAATATGATCTTTTTTGGCATTTCTTACTGTCATAGAATCTACTAATTATCGACCCCGCGTCATTGGCATATGAAGTAGCCTCCATCTACCTGGCAACGTAATCAACGACCACAAAAAGATGAATCGCTACTTGTCAGATGCTTTTAGCGAAATCGGCCTGACGACATACATGCCCCACATAGAATAATAGTATGGGTTCCACTATTTCTTTACAACACGAGATTTGCCTCTCATCTTGTTCACCTTTATTAACAGATCAGGAGATAAGCTACAATCTTGTCATCTTCAAAGCCCTGAGATCCCACCAAACACATATCTCGCTGAAAAGGAGATTCTAAGTTAGTAGCAGTGTCACCCATATCATTGATACCTGGAGACCTGTTATAAGGTCGAAAGAAAATTTGAAGAACAAGAGAAACCAATAATATTTACTCGTATGGTATGATCATGAATGAAATGAAAAGAACACTTGCTTGAAATGAGAAACAAAAGATGTATTTCATTGAAATAAAGACGCTAGACATAATCCTATTTCACAAAGGATTCTTATTGCCTCTAGGCTTAAAGCAACAAGTGTGTTTTGAATATGACTCTAGATTAGCCCTAAAAATACAGGGATCTCTTCCACTGTCCCATTGTTCAAAATATTCACAAGTATGCAAAGGTGAATGCCTGTTAAATTCTCTTTCCTGTATCCTCGATTATCGCATTTACCCCCTTATCAAAATGGCTAGGTAACAGATTTTCTACACCAGACGGGTTGTCAAACTTTACAATGCCCATGTCAACAAGCCTTTTGACTAACTTCTTAAAAAGGATGCAATTTTCTATCGAGTACCCCGTGATTCCCGTGTGGTATTCGCATTGGGCATTTTCATTGTACCATTTTAGGTATGGAGGTTGCATGGGTTTCGAGTAGAACGGAGCTACCACACGTGCATCAAACAGATTTTGGTATAACTCCCTATAAGTTATCGGGATGGGAGTGAACTGGAGTTTTTCTGAGTTCAGCCTCGAGCTAGATTCCTGCCTTGAGGGGTCTTGAAAGCTAGTAGTCACGGACCTCAGCTGGCCTACGGTAACCCATTTGGAATACCCTTTACTCTTATTATTCACTTCATTTTCATTTTTCTCTAGGTTTAACCTTTGGGTGCTTACTCCTGTATCTATCTTCCCGCATCTTATCGCGTTCTCTATCATCTTGCTGGGCATTATTATATCTGGGAAGCTCATGGTAGTGTTGCCCAACATATGGTTAATGAACGGAGCCTTTAGAGTGTTGATGAAAAGTATTGATATTTCTCTCTCTAAAAAAGGTGGTTGTACTTGATTGGCTACTTCCCTCCACCTCTGTGCATACTGCCTGAAGCTTTCGCTCGACTTCTTCTCCATGTTCTGTAACGTGATCTTGTCAGGAGTTATATCAGTTACATGGCCATACTGCTTCATGAAGGCCTGCGCTAAGTCATTCCATGATTTGACTTGAGTACGAATCAGCTGATTGTACTACTTGGCTGTAGCCCCAGTCAAACTATCTTGGAAACAGTGAATCAACAATTGGTCGTTGTTGACATATCCCGTCATTCTCCGATAGAATATTATGATATGAGCTTCAGGACAGCTAGTCCCGTTGTACCTTTCGAACTCTGGCATCTTGAACTTTGGAGGGAGTACCAGATCTGGGACCAGACTCAACTCATTAGCATCCACTTCGCATTGGTAATCAGTACTTTCTAATGCTTTGAACTCTCCTCTAACTATCTGCATCGGTTTTCGAACTGTTTAGGAAGCTCCGCCTTTACCTTTTCTACTTCTACCGCATCATCGACATCGGGGACATCAAGGATTACATGATGGTCTCCGGGGTAGGAACTTGAACCTATTGAGAAATTTACTGGTACCGAGGTACCGAATTAATACTAATGTATAATATTAACAGACACATTCGGTGCTTGTGCTTGAATGTTCATTGGGGCAAAGCTTGTAGGACAAGCAGAGTCTTCATTATCATTTCCAGTATCAACCATAGGGCATTTTCCTTTGTCAGACCCTCCATTAAACAGCTGTATGAGCTGACTTATCATGTTATTCTGGCATTCTAACATGCTTTTCTGGGATTTCAGCATCTGATCCCTCATCTCTTGTTGGATCCTGACCAACTGTTATTGTATCCGAGCTTGCAGTTGATCCTGCATCTCTTTTTGCATCTGTTCCAACTTTTCTAATCTCTGATCCATAGCCTTTGTTTTTTTTCGTATGTAGTATTGATGTTCCAGGGTAACTAAAACACGATCTTTGATTAATAAGGCTCTTTTGAAATTTAATGCACATGATGCGATGTAATGCAAATGCATGAGATGAATGTGAAAAGAAATAGAGGCGTTGATTTTGAATTCAATTTTATTAGAATAACTTTTCTAGAAAACAAACTTCTTTGCATAAAACGAATTACATATGCTGCCTTGACCTCATAGTCTATGTAAAGACAATGTTCTTTTCTTCATATCCAGACGTTACGGTCGAATATTGAGAATTATCCTAAAGACTTCTCTATTAGCTCCTTGTTGCTTGATCCGGGCCGCGGCCTATTGCTCACTTATCTCTGCGATACTCGTCAGCTCCTTTAAGAAAGACAATACATGACGGCTCTCGCACAGTGTTTATCAGTTTGAATCATCGGGTAGAATTTAGCATTCTTTCGCAGACTATCAACCTTCTTCTGTTGTGTTTACTTGGACTATATTCAGACGACAGTATTATAATCCACTTTATCAAGAAATCCGTTTCGTCATGACAAACTATTCTATTTAGTAATCAAATATAAATCAACACCTCCTTTCTAAAATAATGCAATGCAATGTGATGCGATGCAGTCATAAACAAAACGAAACACGTTAGTACAATAAAAATTAACAACCTAGAACTCTTATTTAGGTGACCACTAAAGTTTGGTGTAGTTCTACCTAGGGTGGGATCCTAAGGTTCACTATATGTGGTTCGGTTCTAAAGAAAGGGTACTTGAACCAGCAGATTCCTCGATCCTCACCCATTATAGGCTCATATGGACCGAGTTCAGTTCAAGGGGATACATTTCCCTATGGCCATGCGGAGGTGAAAACCTCACGAAAATATAGGTATGGATGTATCCCGGAAGTAATCCACTAGCCCATAGGAGGTGAAAACGTCACGAAAGCATAGTTTCTCACTCCCACTTAAAGGTGCGACCACAACGGTCATGCAGTATAATGCAAGAATAATATATGAAACTTAAACCACAATGACACAAACAAATGGGATGAAAGAATCATAGTTTCAAAATAGAATTTTCATTTTCGACAAAAGGACAGAAATTAATCAATTTTACGGCTTGACTCTCAGATAGATTCCTTAGTGGAGTCACCAAGCTGTCGAAACCATTTTTAATTTAAAAAATATGGATCGACTTTAAAAACACAGATGAAATCGCCACCAATTCTTTTTGAGGTGTAATTGGGCCACCTTATGAAGTATTTTGATCTACAAATTTTAAAAAACGGGTTCGGGAGTCGGTTACGTACGATGAAGGATTAGCACCCTCGTAACGCCCAAAATTGGTACCAAATTGATTAACAACTGTCCTTATTGTCGAAAATTTAAAGGGAGTTTAAAATATGATTCTTTTAGAAAATATTTGAATGCCTCGTTTTAGAATATTAAGGCCTATTTGTTCCAAAAGGACAAAACATTACACCCAGCACGTTAGGATGCAACATTTCAACCCTCAAAACCAAAATCGTCCCTTAATCTTCCAAAACCTGAAATTAAAAGGATATTTAGACATTTGGACGACTGAAAAAACCGCAACCCAGCACGTTAAGGCACAATTTTTCGAACTTCCAAACACGAAACATTGCCTTATTTAAAAAAAAAATGAGTAAATCAAAAAAATGGATTAAAGAAATAAATTTTGAAAAAACAATAATAATGATATACCACATAGAAATAATAATATATTAATAATGCTAACAATATACTAATAATGAAAATATAGTAATATAAGAAAAATTAATAATAGTAGTATAACAGTAGTAATATATATAATAATATATTAAATATAATAGTAAAAATATTAACGATAATAAAAAATGGTAGTGATAATAGAAGATAAATAGGAAAAAAAAGGAAAATAACAATTCATTAATAATAATAAAAATAAGAAAAGAAAATAATACCATATTAATAAGAATAATAACAAGTCAATAATAATATTAAAAAGTAAAAAGTAAATGTAATAGCCAATTTTGGCTCAATTAAATAAATGCAAAACCAAATATTAACAAAAGTCCCTTTACAGTTTAGTCCAGGTTACAGTCCAAATGGCCCAAATAAATCCTAAATTTCCTACCCGTTACAAACATGCAGGCCCAAAATCAACACTACCCTAACCGGCCCCAAAGGCCCAAAACCTAACCCTAGGTTTGGCCAAACAGGTTAGCCCTAGCGCCGCTGCTGCCATCTCGTGCCTCCACGCGCGCTACACGACGCTTCAGCAACCCCAGCGACCTTCAGCCCCCGTACGAGCCAGTGCCTCAGCAGCCACGTCCGCACACAGACCTTGTACATGCGAGAACAAGCAAACACGGACAACACAAAAACGACAGCGAACAAAAACAGAAAAGGAATTTGTAATTTTTAAATCGGTTATATAAACCGAGAAAACATTTTTGTAAAGGGAGCCTTTTTTCGAAATAGAGAAATCAAAAAGAACAGAAAGGTATTTTGCAAGCATTTTTGCGTCCATCCTTTCCTTTTAATCTATTGCATTCATACATAATAGAAGATATAAAAAAAAAGAACAAAGCCTTACCTTCGCATTGGTCGACTGGAGCCATCAGGGGCCTTGTTCGCACTGCTGGAATCGGTGTGGGACGAGGGTCTCGTGTTTAGATGGCGAGATCCCTCCGAATATGGCCCAAAGTAGAGCCAGACCGGCCTCCACCAGAACCCAGGGCCGATTAAGGCGAACCAGGGTCGGACGGCCACTTGTTTCGGCTATCATGTGGCGTTCGGAGAGGGACGAAACGAGCCCCGTTTCCCTCATTCTGCGCCGTTTCTGAAATGTCTCGGTACCCTAGCTTTTAGGGTTTATTTTGGTATTTAAAGGATGCGCAAAACGGCACCGTTTAGGGCCTGTCTCAGTGGCCCTAAAACGGTGTCGTATTGGTTCACTAACCCGACTACGACCCAATGACCCGACCCGAACCGGGCTCTGACCCGCGTGTTTCTGGTCTCGAGGGTTATCTGCGCACCCGGTCCCTTTTATTCGCGCCCCATCCAATTGGGCCCCTGGGGGTCATTTTACTTATTTTTAATTTAGCTCTGGAATTCGCGCAGTTTTGCAATTCCGTCCGCGCTAAAAACGCAGTGCTTTGGGCACTGGGATATTCCCAGTTTTAGTCACTGAACTTCGCGCGCGCATTGCACCTGGGTCCTTCGGCCCTGTTTATTTGTTTAATTCAGCCTCTGACTTTTATTTTACTTTCAATTTCATCCTTTTTCGTACTTTTTATTATCATTATCATTATTAGTAACACATTATACTTATCATACTTATTATTTTCATTATTAACATTATGTCATTATTATTTACCTATATAAATGTTTTATGTACTTATTATATTATATATTTTTCAATATTTATTTATTCATTTTTCTTTTAAAAATATATTATGTATGTACTGTATATATAGACATTTTTACATTATAGTTATATATTATTTTATATTATTTTGTATATATTTCAATACTTCTACATATATGCATCTTTTTGCGTATTACAAGCATTTATTTTCTACATCATATCTATTATGTATATATTATGTTTTATACATTTTAAATACTTTTACATGCATTACTATTATTATTATTTTATTTTGTTTTGTTTTTTTTTATATACATCTTCATTATTTGTTTATACATCCTATATATTTCGACGTTACATTATGAACATATATCTTTATATATTGCATATATTTATTTTCAATATTATATATACGTATTACGTTTTTATATGTACATTTTTATATTTTTAATATTACATTGCTCACATACTTTTATACTATTCCACGTATATCTTATTATAACTACACTATGTATATATCTCTTCGTAAATATAGTTATGTATGTGTATATAACTCACTTTAAAAACTTATTATATTTTTAGTTATTTTCGAGCCTTACGTGATCTCGATTTGCTTCTTTAAATGTAAATTATGTACTCAAGGTTATTTTTACATACTATTTTGAGTCATTTAAATATATTATCCATTTTAAGCGTTAAATGTTTATATTATTTGTTCACTAGGTCATCATTTTAGCAATTGTTTCTTTTTGTATTATGGTGGTCTTGTATTATTTAGCGTCTCATGTGCTAATTGCCTTTGTGTT
Organism: Gossypium stocksii; assembly: GCA_020496765.1. Classification (NCBI taxonomy): domain Eukaryota; kingdom Viridiplantae; phylum Streptophyta; class Magnoliopsida; order Malvales; family Malvaceae; genus Gossypium; species Gossypium stocksii. The sequence goes on along the minus strand of CM035626.1, from coordinate 6,388,264 downwards.
ATTCCATGTAAATTGCGCTTGTGTTTCTCGTCATGGTATTATGATTCAAACCCCTTCGTATTTGAGCCTTTAATCGATGCATCATTTTAGCTCGAATAAATTCATTTCTTACCAACGTTCAATCGTTTACTCGATAATTTCTCGAAAATAAGACAACATTTTATGCTTGGAAATTCGAAGAATCGTGCCCTAACGTGTTGGGCCGCGTTTCTTTCGTTTGGTCAAGCACTAAAATATCCTTTTCGATTTCACTCGTATTCTTTAACTTTTCAAAAGCAAGGCAATGTCCTCCGTTCGAAAATCCGAGAAAGCGTGCCCTAACGTGTTGGGTTTCGTTCTTTTGGTTAGATCGAATACGTTGACACCCTTTTATAATTTTCAAATGTACAAATTTTTTGGGATAAGATTCGACCATAGGTTCGAGGGTTTAAAGGACCGTGTCCTAATGTGTTGGACGCGATGCTATATTCCCTTGAAACGAGAGAATCTTTCCGACCAATTTAAGCCGTTCAAATGCTTTAAAAGAAACCACATTTCAAAACTTTTTGACATAAGGACATTTTTAATCAATTCGGTACCAATTTTGGGCGTGACGAGGGTGCTAACCCTTCCTCGCACGTAACCGACTCCCGAACCTGATTTCTCAAAATTTCGTAGACCAAAAATAAATCATTTTAATAAACCAAAAATGTTTTATTAAATTGATTTAAGGTGTCCCGACCACACCTCGAAAAAGGGCCGGTGGCGACTCCATTTTTAAATTTTAAAGTCGATTCCCCTATTTCCAAAAAAAAAAACGGTTTCGACAGTAAAAATATAGAATATATATATATAATGTGGCCATAGTACATAAAAGAATTTGTAATAAAAAAGAAAATTATTACATTTTGAAAGAATAAACTATATACTAAATAGATTTGAAAAAGATATATATATATTCAATAGATTTAAAAGAAATTATATAAATAAAATAACAGCGATTTAAATAACAAATATAAAGTATTAAAACAAAAAATTAAAACCCTACAAACTAGGGACTAAATCAGAAAAGAAATAAAATCAGAGGTAAACTCCCTCTCTTTTCTCTTCTTTCATTTGTGTAAAGAGAAAAATGTGAACACCGAAGTAAACAAAATAAAATAATATGAAAAGTCACCTTAAAATCTGATTTGTATTCTCTTTGATTTCGTATGTGTATTCTCTGATAAAAAAAATTTCTCCCTTACAATGTTTTTCCCCATGGCTTTTATAGCCAAATTTTACAACTTAGGCAAATAGGGTGATGGAGTTAGTGGGGGTGGTTGAGTTAGTGGATGGTTTAGTAGGGTGATGAAGTTAGTGGTCGGTTTGGTGGGGTGATTGGTTTAGTGGTCGGTTTAGTGGGGTGTTTAATTTGGGCTTGTTTGATTGGGCCCGGGCAAAAATTGGGTCTCACAAATATGTTTGTTATTTATTTATGAGTTGTTTATAAAATTGATCGATATGTTCAATAATGCCTTGTAACCCTGTTCTGGCGACAATTTGGGGTTAAAGGGTGTTACACTTAACCAAATCGAAGTATTTTAAATAGGGTTGAAAACAATAAATAAAATATTTCGATTAACTGTTTAATTTGGTTAATTATCTGATTTCGAACTGAATTAACCGATAACTAAAATTTCAAAAAATCATTAATCATCCTTTGATCGAACTAAATTCGACCACCGATCAATTAACCGAATTAGATCGATTCGAAGATTAATTCAATTTTAACCAAACTATGAACACCCCTATTTAAGGGTGTTTGTGTAATGTATACCAAATATTTACTTTAAATTAATGCGCATCATTTTATGTGTTTTTTTAAATTGAAATAAATTAAATTAGATTTTGAGGTGAAACATTGATTAATATTAAAGTTGTTCGTGAATGAATCAGGTTAAGCTAAGGTTTGATTTTAAAAAATTTTAAATTTAGACTCGTTTTTTACCCGACCTATTTAAAAAATCCATTTTACTATTTAAATTTTTATAAAATATTAAAAAAATAATTTTAATTGACATTTTTATAATTAAATTTGAAATATTTTTATTATTTAAATTGAATTCGAACTAAAACTAGCTTGAAGTGTAAAAATATTTGTCTAAGCTCGATCCTAGTACGATTGAACCTATCGAGCTAGGTGGGTTATCCTATTTATAGACATGTCTAGATAACATATAAAAATATTTTTAGGATAATATGTAGTTTTTTAAAAGATAGATCATTTTTGAAAAAAGGTGATCAGTTTTTTTTAAAGTGGATAATTATTTTATAAATATATATCATATAAAAAACATAAATAATATGAGTTTACTATTATTTATTTTATGAAATTACCAAATTTATAGCACTAAAATATATAAAATTGCTTGAAAACCTAATATAAAATTTATGGTACTATGTGCCTTTGGTTTTGTTTTTAATAGGTTGGAAATAAAGCTTTAATTTTAAATTACATCATCCAATAAGAATTCGACAAAAGGAAATAAGGGGTTTTCCTTCTTGTCACGAGGGATTTTTGGATAGGAAATGTTATTGCTATTATGTATTGTCTTTACTTGCTCCAAATTAATTGGAATTATGTTGTTTTAATTTTTTTTAGAGAGATTAATTTTTTCAAATTGAAAATTGAGAAAAACTGAAAAAGTTATTTTTATCAAATATTAAACACTTTTTTTTTCTAGAAACACGTCTAATTCAATTTTTTAAAAGGCATAGTTATTAAACATCAATAAAATGGTGACATTAAATTTTAAAAATAATAAATATTATTATACATTTATTTATATTCAATATTTTCTTTAGCTTAATTTAATTTTAATTAAATTACTTAAAATAATTATTTTTTAAATTATAAACGAACATCTTTTATTTTTATTTTTACAAATTTTAATCATTTTTTCCATAAGTTATTTTTTTTTATTTTTGTGCAATCAATTTTTTAAAAAATAGTAAATTTTGTGTAATTTTTTTCATGTCATCGACACGTAATTTTGGTAATTATTTTACTCCGAACTTTGAACTCAAACCCTGAACCCTGAATCTTAAATCCCGAACCTCAAACTTTAAAATTTAGGATTTGGAGTTTATATTCAAGGATTCAATATTACATGTTATGAGTTCAAGGGTTAGGCTTTAGGAGTTCGGGATTACGTATTTGAATTTAAGGGTTGGGATTCTAAGTTTTAGATTCAAGGTTCAAAATTCTAGATTTATGTTTTAGAGTAAAAAAATTACCAAAATTATGACTAACGACATGAAAAAAAATTATTGAAATGTTATTAAATAATTAGAAATAGACTATAAATAATATGATGGGAATAGTGCATAAAATAATTTCTCTATGAATGATTTTTAAAATTTGATAATGTGACAAAATTTTATTAGTATCTAAAATTTTAATTTTTTACATCGATCCTAAAAGTTAGCTAATATCATATCATTTTTGGGCAAGAACTGAACTAGAAAGCTCTTGCGACATCCTAGCTGTTAACATTTTAATCCCTCTCAACTAACGAGATGCTTTTGCGACATGTAATTAATGAAAACTGGAATATAAGCTGTATTTGATGAATAGAAATCCCCTGCCCCCAAATTGATTCTTAATTTTATTACATTCTTAACCCATTTGTTTGATATTAGGAGTCCAACGAGGGATTGAGCACTGCTCCAACAAAGAACACAACTCCAGATATCTCTTCCTTGATCATGAACATGAAAGGATGATCCGCTACAAAGCTTGGATTTGGATACACCGACTGCCGCTGCTGTTCGATTATAACTGCAGTGCTAGCAGCAGCTTCGGTTCCTTCCTCGTTCACTTTAATGAAACATTTGTGAAACATCTTCCTCACAAATAGAAGTTCAGTAACCGAGTCTACCATTTCAGTAATCTCTGCTTTACTTCTATTAAAAGGTAGGTCTAGTCCCATTTTGATCATTGCCTCCGATGCTTCAAACTCGAACTCGAACTTGAATCTCGGAACCCAGAAGTCGGAAATTTTCTCGTTGACGAGATCGAATCGCTTGTTGAAGTATTCAGGGTTGGACTTGAACATTTGTAGCAAGTTCTTCAAGCCATCTTTTGCATCTGGTAGAAAGAAATGCATGGCGAATTTTCTAGTGGGTTGACTAGCTAGTTTTGTAAGGTAGTTTGAGGATTTTGTACCCATTAAATGATTTGTAAAGAAAACGCTCAAATCTATGGCTAGTCATAAAAGGAACATGAAATTTTTCACCATTTAAGAGGTGAAAGACCCTTTGTTTAGTTTTTGATGTATCAAATAGTTGAGCCCATGTTCCTTTGAAGTAAAGTGCATTTGCAAGTATCAAAGCTGTATGTTCATTTATAACCTTCAAGGCCTCAGCTGTGAGAAGGTTCCTGATGAGCCCTCTTGTTGTAGTCTCAGCCCACGCATTTACTTCAGCTACGACCTGTTCAGCCTTCATTGTCAAAGTATCAAATTAATAAACGATAATTAATGTGAATATACATAAAATATAAGAAAAACAAAAGGATATTTTACTTTATTGGCAAAGTCAACTTCTTTGGCAATGGCATGGTAGACACCTTCTACAATCTCTTGGAAAGAAGGTTTCAGCTTTAAGCTTTGAGCAACCCAAGCCGCATTAACAAAGGACAAGTCTGGTTCACCAATGGAAACCCCATTGCTTTCATTGAATGGTGATGCCAGATCAATCATTTGGGAAGCTAGTGAATTGATATCTTCGAGGCTTTTGGATCCTAAACAGTGGAATAGCTGCTCTAAAGTGCGTCCCTTCGATCCAACTGCAATCAAGCTCAACAAAAGATGGAATGAAAATGGTGAGATCACTGTGTTTGATCCATTTTCAAGACCTTTTTCTTGAAGAATGTTATTAGCCAATAGCAGACAGAAATAGGTGTTGAAACTACCGGTTTCTGCCTGTATTGGAAACTCCATTGCAGTGGGCTTAAGCTCATGAAATTTGTCTTGTTTATATAGAAAGAATTGAAGGGTGGTTGCTTAGTTTGCAAGCAATATTTTGGGTTAGCTGGCTGTTGACTTGTTCATAATGTTTATGCATAGATAAATACCAGAGGTATTACTTAGACTTAAGAATAATTACAATCGTATATAGTTTTCTTCCACTTACTGAGAGAAGGGCATTTAGTAACAAATGATAATTTTAATTCTTTATATAATATTTGTATTGAGCTTATTTAAATTTATTTTAAATATATAATATTATATATTTAAATTTTTATTGATTATACTTTATTTTTAAAAATAGTTTGTATATTCGAATTAAATTTTATAAATAATTAATATTAATTATTTATAAAATATGTAAAATTTATATTTCATATATTAAAATATTAACAACAAATTATAATAAATTATTTTTTATATTCTTACTAAAATATTATAATATTAACTAATTTGAACATTATTTAAATGCATATTTGTTCTTTTATAACACCATATCTAAAATGTATATTTTATTTCTCAAACGGACTTTTTGACAGCAATACAAAACATTTACATTTTAAATTAAACTTTCAAAAGTACTTCTCAAAATTACTTTTCTATAATACTTTTTAAAAACACTTCTTAAAATCAATACTAAACTACTTTTTTATGATATTTTTTAAAAGCACTTCTTAAAGGCAATACTAAACTAACCTTAAGAAAGATTGGAATATCATGCACAATATTGTCAATATTTTAATGAATCCCACTAGGTGGGTGGGTTTGTATCAAATTATTTTTTTAATTTGGATTACATCGATTTAGATTTTTTTTAAGCTCAATTTGGACTTGAATTTTTCGAGCTTTCAGCTTATCAAATTTATATATATATATATATATATATATTGAGTTGGATTGATTTGAGTTAAGTAACCTCATACGAAATCAAATGATTAGGGGATTATAAGTTATAAATATATATTTTTAGATATTAGGGTAGGTGATGGGATCTCACGATTTAAACTCATGCTAAATGAGCGTTTGACAAAAAAATTAACTATCACTCTATACAAGTCAAGACAAATTATAAATATTTTAATTTTGAATGTAATAATTAATTTTACTTTTAAATTTACGATAACACAACTCATGAATAAATATAAATATTTTATTATAATAGAAATATCTTATGTAACATAACAAAAATCGCATATCTAATGTTTATGATAATATAATATGTATAAGAATTTTATAAATATAATTCAAATCATTATACCATACATATATCAATTTTATATATTTGAATTATTATCTATAATTTTATATAGAAAAGAACAAATTTTGAAAAAAATTAAACCTTCAAAAGTACCGTTAATTGTTTATTATATTACTACATTAAAATCATAATAATTTTTTATTTTATTCCTAAATTTAGAATATTGAAAAAAAAAAACATTTATTAAATTTATAGACGAAATATCCATATTGTATACTCAAACCTAAATTCATTATTCAATTATATTATCCCAAACCCAAATTTAAATATTATACTCATTATTATCTAAGCCCAAAATAAATTTATTTTATTTAGGGGTGTGCAAAACTTGATTCGACTAGAAAAAATTGAAAAAAAATTGAATTTTGAGTTAAACGAATTGAGTTATTTGAGTTATTCGAGTCAACTCGATTTTTTTCGAATTTCGAATTCGAATCAAGTTGAGTTTTTGAATTTGAATAACTCGACTAATTTGAATATCAAACTATAATATTTTACATTTTTACCCCAAATACTCAAACATTTTTACTTTTCCCTCAAAACTTTTACTCTCCTCCCATCCCAACCCCCATCTACCTAAAATCCATTTCTCACCAAAATTCTACTCTCCTATTTACTTTTCCTAAAAAATTTACTCCCAAAAACCCTCAAAACTTTTTATCTTTCCCCAACAACTTTTTCCTTAAAACTTTTATTCCCTTCCCATCCCACCCCCCATCTCCCAAGGCCCAAACCCGTCCCCCAATTTTTTTTTAATATTTTCCCTCCAAAATTTACTCCTCTATTTACTTTCCCTCAAACTTTTACTCTCCAAAACTTTTTATTTTTCCCCTAAACTTTTATTTCTCACAATTTATTTCCAAATAAAAAATCAAAATTATCCAAAAAACCCTAAACATAAATAGTAATAATTTTATTTATATCTATTATTTATATTATTAAATTAAATTTCACTTTTTATATTATTTATGTTATTGAATTATTTAGTCATATTGAATATTTATATTAAAATTAAATTATTAATGATATCATAAAATATTCATGTTAAAATTTTATATTGGTATCAGTTTCACATTTTATCTTTAAAATAACTTCTATTAAAAAATTACATTTTTACATTTAATATATTTTTTAATTCCAAAATACATATTGACAAGAATATGAAGATAATTGAAACTAAGCAAAACAGCTAATCCGTATATAAAAGATTAATAAATAAATTATGAGGTGATAAAAGTTAATAAAAATTTTGGTTACGGTGGACAAATTTTATTACGGTGGGTGACAATGATTATAAGGACCCAATATTATTTTTAAAAATTTAACTCGAATAAATATATTGATTCGATTTGAATTCCATTTTACTCGATTCGATTCAAGAAAATTTCAAATCAAATTAGGATGATAAAATATGATTCGTCAACTCAATTAACTCAGAATTTTTTCATTCGATTCAATCGAATGCTCACCCCTACTTAAAATCTCAAACCCGAATAAAAATTTTAAACCCAACCCTCATAATTTTTTTGTAATAATATTTTATGTATTATTAACTATATATAAAAATAATAAAAATGATAGAATTTAGGGTTAAATATAAAATTAGTATTTGAACTTATCGATTTCTCTTAAATTAGTATTTATGATTTTTTTCTGTCTTAGATTGGCACCTAAACTTTTTTTCGGTCTATTATATTGGTACCTGAGAATAGCAATGTTAAATTTTTACTGACGTGACAGTGTTGACCACTTGCGTGCTGTCACGTATCACTCTTTGACTTGAAAAGCTATTTCTCTTTAATTATTTTTCATTTCATTTTATATTTTCAAAAACCTTTTCATTTATTTTTTGCTTTATTTTTTTTCCTTTGAAATTTCCTTTTTCTTATCATCTTTTTCTACCTCTTTAGCAACTGCAAATTTTCAAGCTAAAGAGAATGGCACTTAATAGCGCGCAAGTGGCTAACACTGCCACGTCAGTAAAAATTTTACGCTGTTAGACTCATATATTAATATAATGGACGAAAAAAAAGTTTAGGTATCAATCGGAGTAAAAAAATTATAAGTACCAATCTGAAAAAAATAGACAAATTCGACTACCAATTTTATATTTAATCCTAGAATTTATTTTGTAATTTTCAAATTTGAAATCTAGAAGCTTATCCATAGAGTTAGGGGTTGGAAGCATAAAACTGGGCAAGTGGTTTTGGATTGGGCTGTCATGCGAGACTAAGGGCCAGTTCTGCATTGCTTTTCAAAAGTACTTCTGGCTTCAAAAGCACTTCTGGAAGAAAAGCTGTGCAGAACAAGCTGCTTTTGGCTGAAATTTTTAGCTTTTCAGAAGTGTTTTTCAAAAGCACTTCTGAAAAGGAGAAGCTAAAATTTTTAGCTTTTCCTCTCCCAAAAGCACTTTTAGTGCTTAATTACTTTTTTACCCCTCCAATAACATAATACTTTCTCTTTTTTTTTCTTGATACTTAATTACAAATGTATTAAAATTATTAATTAAAAATAAAAAATATTTTTTAAAATACTAATTACAAATATTTAATAGTTATATTTAAATATTTAAAATATAGTTTATATATTCTAATTAAATTTTATAAATAATTAATATTTATTGCTTAAAAATATTTAAAATTTATATTTTATATATTAAAATATTAATAAGAAGTTATAATAATTTTTTTATATTTTTACTAAAATATAATAAATTTACTAATTTAAATATTATTTAAATGCATATTTGTTACTTGATAATAACATGTCTAAAATGGACATTTTATTTCTCAAAAGCACTTTTTCACAGCAATGCTAAACACTCAAATTTTTCACAGCTCTTCTCAAAAGCACTTCTCAAAAGCACTTTTCCACAGCACTTTTCCACAGCACTTTTCAAAAGCATTGCCAAACTAGCCCTAAAGGTAGATCAATAAGTTTTGTGGCTTTTCGACTTGCCTGGAACTTCGCTGATGGAGTTTGTTTAGATTGATTTTTCATTAACTTCGTATATTGACTTTTTGTAAAGACTCAATTAGAAAATAATTAAAAATTTATTCCATAAAAAAAATAATTGCATTCAACATTTTAAACTCTTTTTTAATTCGTCCTCGAATTTTAACATATTCTAATTACATCCTTAAACTATCGATATTATATTAATTGTTTCATTCCATTACTAAAATTGTTAATTTAACTGTTAAATGAGACATTAGATCTTATGTGACATAATTTCAAAACAAGTTTAAAAAAAATGAATATTGTAAAAAAATGGATGTTGTAAATATATAGATTTTGAGATTTTCAAAGCTTTTACAAAAATTATTGTTCACACTTTTTTTTTTTTTTTACTTTATATTTAATTTTTAATTTTAAAAGTTATGTGACAACATTTTACTTTTCCTTAGACTTTTCATTTAAAATTATGTCACATAAAATTTTACTTATCGTTTGTTAGTTAAATTAATGGTTTCAATAATGAAAAGATCTGACTGATATAACATTAACAAGTTCGAGTAATTAAAATGTTACAAAAGTTTGAGACCAATTTAGAGTGAAAGTTATAATTTGAGGATGTTAAATGTAATCAACTCAAATAATAAATATCACACATAGCAAGATTTGAAATTAACACGCTATGGTCTCTAAAACCTCAACTTTATCATTTACGAAATGAAAGTTATGCTTATTTATTTTGAGTTTATTTAATGATGATTTGTATTTATGAAACTTAACATATAATAATTTTTACGATACACTTAAATAAACTGATATCTATACATAAAATTAAACTACCTTTATTACAATAACAATTAGATCAATTAAACTAAGACTATATCAGTATTTTTAATTATATGTTTAGAGAAAAAAAGTAAAATCATTACAAAAATCTAATACAAAATTTATACTAATAAAACTTTATTCCATATAAACGCTTTACAAATGCAAATCTATGATATTTAAAAATTAAATTTTATTAAGAGAAATATATATTATTTGCAATATCAATAACAATTATAATATTTTTAATCTTGTCAGTAAGGCCTTTGATTTTTTTAAATATTAATAATATTACATTGTATAATTAAAATTAAATAAATACATCTTACATGTATTTTTTAATATTATATATATTACCTGAGCTCCTTTATGAGAAATAAAATTTTACTTTTTAACTAACAAGTGGTTAGGTATAGTAATAACACATTATATTCTTAAAGAGAAGACTCAAGTTTAAACCTCGGAGATATCATTCATTTTTCTACTATTCCACCAACAATATATATTTTTTTCGTATTAACATCTCAAACGAAGTTACACAAGTAAAATCATCAAAGGTGAAAGTATTTGTATTAGATACCTATTTAAATCAATATTTTTACTATTAAATAGATTAATTTAATTTTTATATTAATTAAAAAATAAATTAAATTTACATTTTAATTAACATTTGTATTTTAAAAAATACATAAAAATATTATTTTTTATTTATAGTTTAATTTCAATAAAAAAATTTCATTTACTACATTATTAAAATTAATTAATTTAATCTCTTTTTAAAATTTAAAATTTTATTTTATGTTTTCAGGTTATCCTTAAATGAAATCAACTCAAATAATTCATATTTAATAATTGTTTACAAAACTTAAAATTGTTTTGATTACATAACCTCAAAATTTCCATGCTAAGCTAAAAGTAAAATAAAAGTTATTTGCAATTAATTAAACTAATTGTTTGTTCTACATTTTGGTGAAGAAGTTACGAGAAAATTATGAGTTTTGTTTGAAATAGAAGATAAAATTAATTAATTAATTAATTAATTGATAGAATTTTTATTTTCTTTTAGCTTAGTATGGAAGATTCAAGATCATATTTTCATTGATAGTGTTTGAAAATAATTTTAAAACATCAAAATAAATTAAATAGATTGTTGACATTTTATTATCTATTGATAATATCAACCAATTTGCTACTATAATTTTGAATCCTAATATTTAAAAATTTATATTTTAAAACCCAAACTTAGAATTTTCGGCAACAAGATAAACAAGTACAGTTTGATAATTTTTGTATATCGTTTAGTTTTACCGTTTTCTCACTTTAATCCTTTTTTTTTATTCCAATCAAGACTTAAAAAAGATATTCTTTGAGTGACCAGAATGAAAATGACCTAAAAATTGAGTGACTGAAATGAAAGTTCAACAACATAATGTGGTGTATACAATTAACACTTAGGTAACTAAAATGAAATCATATTAAAAATTTGGCGATAAAATTATAAAAAATTAATTTTAAACAATCAAAATGAAAACACTCTAAACTAACTAAATAGTTTATCCAATAATAAATTATATTTTTTAAATAATAAAAAATAACTTTCATTAAAATTTAACATTATTTGATTTCTCTAATAATAATAAAAATCAAATTAATTAAAAACAAATCCTTTATAAAATAAAAGCAACAGCTAAATACAAAATATAACATCAATCACTTCCATCAACGCGGGTTGGAATGTATTGAAATTAGTTAATTTTTTATTTATGAATTAAAAGAAAAATTATGAAACAAAATCAAGTGTTGTCGCATACCAATTATCATACTCATTTTTTGTGTTTGAGGCTGGACCCAAAGTGGCAAAAGGCTACGACAATACAGTCAAACACAGCTCCAAAGTCCAAAGCATCTAGGCGTGGACCCTCTAATTCACATCAACTTAAATACGATACATGCATAATTGTACAGATGTGCAAATTCTAAGCTACAAGCCATCAACTTGTCAAAAATCATGGTCCCCGCTCCCCATCCAAAACAAACAAAATGGGTAATTGGATCCAATCATATATCAACTTTCCCGAATTGATTCTGTATTCTACTTATAATTATGCTGAAGTTATATTTCCAAACTCTCAAAAATGACTTGATTCAGAGCTTACCAAAGCTATTGCATTGCTTATTATGTCCAATTTCTTTCATTTCAAGCTAATTTGAAAAATTTCAACTGGACAACACATTATGGCAAAAAAACGTTTCTCAAATGGCGATGATAGGTAGGTCTACCTGTTGAAGAAAATGTTGAACTAGCAACAAGAAGAAGATCAACAATGGGATAGAAATTTGGGTTAAAAAGTATGGCCGTCTTTGAAATTATATATATATATATATAAGGGGTCATTTGAAATCAGCAACGAGCAACTAGAATCCATTTTTGTTCACATCTCTAAATCATTGAGAATGTTGGAAAAAATATTACCCAACAAATTAATGGAGTAGGAAATTATAACATGTCAGTTCACTTTCTTTTAATTAGCTTTAGAATTTAATTTGTTGGAACTGTTTTGATTCGTGGCTTATTCTCATGTTTTGCTGCGTTTCACTTTTACACCTTTTTATTCGTGATAGTGAGATGTGTAATTGGTAGTTTTTTACGGAAAATTATTACTATAAATATCATTTAACGTAAGATTTTTAAGCATAAAAAAAAACAATTTTATTTCAAAGATAAATAATTTTATATATCATCTAGTGAAGTTTTTAAGTGCATAAAAAATTTAACGATTTTCAATTTTTAGTTTAAATAAATTTGATGTTCTCGTCGGTGGTTTGATGTACTAGATAGTGATGTTATAGCATTCAGATTTTGACATTTAGTTCAAACAATGACCATAGGTATTTATGTTCAATATTTTTTGTTACTTTATATTGTAAACCGTTATTTATTAAAAAAATTATAAAAATTTATGTAGTATATTAGATTGGAAGTTGTCCAGTTAATTATTTAAAAAAAACGAAAGAAAATAATTTAATTTTAAACTATTAAAAAAAATTATTCTGATAAAAATAAATTTATTAAAAAATAAATAAAAATATGCATTAGAGAAAATGAATATAAGATTAGCGTGGAGTGGGGTAAAAGTTAGGGGTAAGAAAGATGGGGCATTTAAGAGAGGCATGTGGGAATGGAATTGGATTATTAGAGAGAGTAGTCGGGGGTGGTTCTCTAATTAGTCCACCATTAGCGATGGACGATGACCCCCAACCCAGGGTGGACGGCGTCGCCAACAAGTCACCCACGTTTTTCCTGCTTATATCATCTATCTTCCATGTTTTGGCCCACACCCCAAGGCTTGGTTGGTTTGTAATTTATAATAACATAAAACCATATACATATTTTTCTAAATATAAACGCCAAATTTCAATTTTTATTTGTTGGCTTGGCAATATCTTCTTTAATGTAAACGCCCAAGGGTTGGTAGGTTCACGTCATTTTAATTTAAAATGAGATAACATAAATACTTATTTTTTTTAAAGAAATTGTGATCATCAATAGAAATAATAAATAATAAGAATATAAAACTACAATAAATAAATTATTATAAATTAATACATAATGTCATGTTTGTAGAATAATTTTAAAAAAGTTATAAAGACAAATGAGCACTAACTGCAACATTGGAAGAATCTAGAGGCGAATCTAGAGGGACTGGCAGAGGGCCTAGTCTCCTTAAAATAGAAAATTGTTATTTAAACTCTTTAGAAATTTTTAAAATTTTAAATTAATAAAGGTAAAATTACAATTTGCCCCTTTAAAATTATAAAAATTTGATTTAATACTTTAAAATTTATAAAGATATAAACTATTAAAAATTAAAATTTTATTTCAGCTCCCTAAAAAATTTTCTAGCTTCGCCCTTGAAAAAATCTAAAAAAAATAAAAAAAATGTGTCAACTTAATCAAATCACTTATGTTTGTATGATAGCCTCTTCATCACTAAATCAATCATGATTATAAAGTCCTTTAAAAATAATTTTTCATAAATCTCGTAATACCCTTACATTAATAAATCTCATATATATATATCAAAATATAAGTAAAAATGAAAAGACATCGACTTTTAAACAAAACATTGTAAAAAATGATAATATAAATTTTAATTTAAAACAAAATAAAAATGACGAAGAATAATGTTGAAAAAGTCATGAAAAATAATGAGCCGAAGGTCCACGGCCCGGCTGCCGAAACAAAATTTAATCTAAAAAAATTGACGGCTAGGGTTTTTCATCACGAATAAATATTTTTCAAAATACATACTTTGTTAGTTTGTTTATAGGCCTAGTTGGCAATATATTTGTATCGTCGCTCACATCAATTTCAGTGACGGGTGTGTTTCCATGAAATTGATCTCATCCGAACAATCCGGCGCTAGCTGGGAATGAAGGAGCCATCTTCACTTTGACTTTGTTTTATGGTTTCCCCTTCCACACGTATACCTATATATTTTTCTTACTAACGCTCGAGTCTCTTTGATCTTCTATCTCCTCCCTCCTCCCCCCACCCCCCAATAATTTCTTAACTTGTTTTTACTGGGGATCGGATCGTAATGGTCTCCGAAGATTTTAGCTTCCCGAAAATCACCAACCCTTTGCCTCAATTCACGTCTTTACCATCGTTATGGCGTGTAACTTCCTTGGTATATCCCGAATATGGAGATAATAATGAAGAAGAAGAAGAAGATGAAGAAGAAGAACCGATGAGAAGGAAGAACTTCTCCGTGTCCTGCTTATCATCGGAAAGTGAAGCGAACAAGAGAGACGGTGAAGACAGGGAGAAAATGGACATGCTGTGGGAGGAATTCAACGAAGAACTCAAACGTGCCTCTTCTTTGCGCGGCCGGAAAGAGGTGAAGGCGGCCATGAACAGTGGGACGGGGATGATGATTTACCCCAAGAAACAGAGTAAGATCAGCTTGTTGGCGGTGATGAAGACCTTGAAGATCAAGATCTTTTACCTTGGCAACTTGGTTTTAAAGAACTAATTAAACCCCTCATCATTATAAACAGGGCTTTAGTTAATGTTTCGCTTGTCGAGTAAAGGGAGAGAGGACTTGCTCTATCTTCAAAAACTTAACGTGGGCTGGGTTTCATTCGTATCAGGTGATTCTTCTTTGGTGATTAAGCTCCTCATCATTATGCTTGTAATTCGCCTTGAAAGCGAGCTGTATATGTATATTAGAAATTTTACATATATTTGCATGTATAATTATACTAAGTGTTGGTTTGGATATAGAACTAACCTCTTCATTATTATTGTTCCCGATTGAAAGAATATTTGTTTTAATCAATTGAGTTTCATGCTCCGGGCTTAAGACTGTTGGTGTATGCATGCTAATTAAGATTTAATCAGATTAGTTAGAATATATATGTTATATTAAATAGTGTTATTATGAACCGACTTAATTTTTCTCTATCTAATATATTTGATTTTACTTATGTTTTTCTTCTAACTAGTCATATTTAGACCGAATATTTTAAAGTCTAAATAAGAGAAAATGTACATATGAATTATTTATTTTTACTCACATTCTCAAAATCGAGACTTGTTTAATGAATATTGAAGTTCTTATTATTCAATTTGATAAACATCGATATATGTAAAAGTATTGAATGAATCAATTAAAATTTATAAGAGCCAACAATATAAAATATATGTAAGGTATTTGTGTATATATGATTTTTAATATATGTATTAATTACAATATCAAAAATATAAAATTGATATTATATAATATTATAAGGAGTGCTATAATTATTTTAAAAATTGTGCAGCAAGCATTTACTAAAATTTCCATATTCCACTATCCTTATTCACCCAAAAAAAGAAAAAAAAGAAGTTCTTGGTTTGAAGCAGCTGGGATATTACAATTCCTAGAGTTGAGCCATTTGCTTAACATTGATGGGATAGCATGCAGATTGAGGGCCTGAATATGCCTTTTGAGCTATAATCTTATTGAAAGCTTGGGTTGGATGGTAAGCATCCCAAAACACGTATTCATCCCTATTCGTGCATGGGATTGAAAATGGAAGACACGTTATTTGCCCTTTGTTTCTTCCAACCCCACAACACCCCTTATCCACCACTTTAAATCCTGCAATAATTAAAATAATATCTGATTTAGACTAAAATTTTTATATAAGATTAAACAAATTTGTGTAGGAAGAAAGAAACAATTAATGTTTACCGTAAGTAGCCGGATTACCCAATATGTCATTGAAGGCTCCATATGTATTGCCATAAACAAAAATAGCCTCGGTGTAGTTACCATGATTCAACTGATCAACAAGATTCTTAAGCCGCCGGTTGAAAATTTCCACCATATCGTTCACAGCCGACACACACTTCCCCAGCGGCGCAAAGCCTTTGGCCAGCTGGTTTGGAATGCAACCGAGTGGTCCAATGGCCGCCAACAAAAATTTTCTGAGCCCCAAGTTGTATAGTGCCATTATTTGAGCATCATAGTCATTTATTAGATGTTCAGCGAAAGCTTCGGGAGTGTAAGTGGAGCTTGAGGAATAAATAGAGGGCATGAGATAATTATTGATGTAGTCATTGCTGCCGATGTTGATGACAACTAAAGACTTGGCCAAATATTGGTTCAGTGTGTCCTGCTCCATTTGGTTTCTAATCTGGTTCAATGTGCTTTTGAAATTCTCTACCTGTTGCCTTAAGCTGAACCTGTCCCCCTGCATGGTCATTATTTCCCTTCGTTTAAAGGGGAAAAAAGAGAATCAACCTTCGAACTTATTAGATTAGAAATTACTAGATTTAGGCCACTTTCATCAAGGATCCCGGCTGCTGCTGAAGCATAGTTTACTCCGACCCTAATGTCTTGTTGGCCGGTGAAAGTTACGGTGAAGGCTGGAAGAAGTGGAAGGCCTAGCAAATCCCCTGCAAAATGGTTTTAGTAGAGATATGGATGACAATGGGGCAGCTATTTGAATGCATACATCTTAATTAAGAGCATTTGGATTGGTTCATTACATCGAAATAAATATAAGATTTTCGTGATCAAACTCGTAAATTAGATCATTTCTTTTACTATAATTATCAAATTACATTTAAAATTTATGAATTGTGTAAGATTTACCACCCATAAACGCGAGTAAAACATAATATATTCTCCATTTACACATAAGTGTCTATAAATTACTTTTCGGAAGTACCAAAATAGTAAATACCCCAAAGTTGAGAAACATTAGAGGTCTATTTTTATGCACCAATTTGTAATTTTTTAAAAAGTTCAAATACCAAATAAATTAACTCTTAACAGGAGACAAACCACTTCCTATATTTCATATTATTTTATGTAGTCTTTTATTAACAAAGGGAAGAGACACTATAATTATCATGATAGCGTAACAATAATGAGTTTGAATATCACTAAAAAACCATACAGAAGAGAGATTATGTAGAGAAGAATGAGTACCAAGGAGATCAATGATGCTTTTACCGTTGGTAAACCTCCCCGTTGGGCCCCCTTGAAAATCAATACCATAGGGAGGATAATTAGATTTTGCCAATGAACTTAAGCCGTTATTGTTCCCGTTATCCACCAAGGAATCCCCCATCACAAACATCGCCGGAAACTGGCCATCACACACTGAGATTGCCACCACCAAATTGAAGGCCAAGCTCAGCCACACCAAGGCCCACCTCATCCTTTCCATCTCTGGGTTTTATATATTTCTCCAGTGCAGCAATTGTGTCAATATAAAGATAATTCAGCGGTGAATGAGATGGAGACGATGATGCTGATTGTGTTTTAAAAGTTAAAACGGCTTTTGAATCAGCAATGATCCATTGAAAAAAGAAAAAAGAGAGAGAGATGATGCTCATTTATCGACTCCTTTGCAGTTTTCCAGCAGTTTCTTGTCCTTTTGTCGAATCCTTTATGGCTTGCTCAGTCGGTTAGTTGAGGCTGTTTTTCGGAGAGCGTTTCTTTTCATCCTTTCCAGCTTCTCCATTTTTTTTATATCCAACTTTATTATCATCAGATCATATTTTATATCCATATATATATATATGCTTACAGAATAAGTAGACTAAGTTTTAGCACGGTTTATATTGTAGCCAATACAGAAATATATTAGTTTGAATACGCTTATTTTTCTATTCAAGTGTTGAATAAAAATTATTACGTATGAGTAATTTTAAAAATTGTATTTAAAAAAAAAAAACAAATTTACTTGATGCTTAAATCAAATTGGATTGATTGAATAGCGAACTAGTATGGATCAAATAAATCGACTAAAAAATCTATTGAACCTACGATTGAATTGAGGTTGTTTAAAATGATTTTTAATTGGAAAGGTCAAATTGACAAATTAACCACTTGACCAGTTCAACCATTGGTCCGACTCAAAAAAAAATTGCATAGATCAAATTGCAGATATATTGTATGTTGTAATGTGCGTCCACAATATTTTGCGGAGTGATATGTGAGTTGTGAAAAAAAAAAAAGAAACAAATTTGCTTGCATCAAAATTGATGAGAATATTTTATTTATTTGACTGATAAATAATGAGTTTTTATATAATATTAGAAATACAGGATAGCAATAACACAGTTCGAATCAATATCAAACGAGTGCTTGATAAAAGTTTTAATCACCGCTTTATTCAAGTCAAGACACAAATAAATAAGGAATTAATCCTTCTTTTTTAAATTCTAGATATAACTAATATACAATTACAACTATAAATAATACACATTTGAATACCAATATCTATAAAATTTGGAATGAAAATTCACATGATAAAACTAAAATTTGGGATTTCAAAATTCTCACAATTTCAAGACCTAACTAACATTACTAGATAATGGTACATTCTAAATAAAGTTTTAGTTCAAATCTTGTGAGATTTTATTAATTTATGTAAAGATATTTTTAAAAGATAATAAAAAAATTCTCTTAATAATATAATTTTTAAAAATAATATTGTCGAAACTATATTTGTCTTTGAAAAAAACGGGGAATCGACTTTAAAAATTTGGATGGAGTCGCCACCAATCTTTTTCGAGGTGAGATTGGGCCACCTTAAAATCGATCGTTTTAATAAAACATTTGGGCCTATTAAAACAATAATTCTTTTTGGTCTGCCAAGTTTGAGAAAATGGGCTCGGGAGTCGATTACGTACGAGGAAGGATTAGCACCCTCGTAACGCCCAAAAATTGGTACCTATTTGATTAGTTGATGTCTTGATGTCGAAATTTGAAAAGATTTTAGAGTACGATCCTTTTATTTGAAAGAAAATCGGAATTAATTGAATAAAATGTAAAGACCTACTCATTTCGAAGGAGAGAATGCCATACCCAGTAAGTTAGGGTCTAACATTTTAGACATTCGGAATTAAGTTGGTCTTCGATTTTAAAATCCATGTATGGAGGTTCAAGAGAAGGGTATTCGGTCATCCGAGCCTTATGAAAAATTGATGCTCAGTAAGTTAGAGCGCAATCTCTTAGAACTCCCAAATGCCGAAAATTGCCTTAATTTTGGAAATCAATATCCTCAATATAACGCAACGCCACACCCAGTAAGTTAGGGTGTAACGTCCCGAATTTTCAAGAATAGATTTTTTATTCGAACCTCATACAATTAGATTTGAGAAGGGTACTCGGTTATTTAGATTTAACGAGGAAAATTGGAACCCAGTAAGTTAGGGCACAATCCTCCCGAGGATCCTAAATATCGAACATTGCCTTTATTTTGAAAAAAATCATTTTTATGAATTGGAGTAAAAATAACATGTTAAAAGATATGCGTAATAAAATTGAACGTGAAAATGGAAACAATGATAACAATGACAAAATAATCACAGAGAAGTAAATAAATAAGGTCCACAACGCAATAAGTAAATAAGTGAGAATTAATAAAAAATTTTAAATAATAAAATAAAGGGAAAAGTTGAAAAAAATAAGAAATAAAATAAGAAAAATAAAATAAAATAAAATAAATAAAAAAATAATATTAGTAGAAATATAAATAAATAAATAAAAATTAGGTAAATAATAATAATATTAGAGTAACAAAATAAATATAAAAAGAAACATAATAATAATGGCAACAATATATTAAATTAGTTAATTTGATAATAAAATTGCGAAAATAAAAAAAAGATTAAATCGAACCTTAAAGCAAAATTTTGGGGCAAATAAAAAATTAATAAAAGGAAACAGACCAATTTGAACGTGCGAATAACAAGGAGGGACCAAAAGGAAAATAATCTCCACCTCCAAAATGCACAGCTTCAAGAAGGATCAAATGCAGTCAAAACAAATTTTAGGGTTATCAAAACAATGAAAACTGAATTGTAAAAAAATAAAAAACGGAACGGCTAAAAGTAATTGGACGAATTTAGGAAAAACAAAGAAATCAAAATGAAATGGACGAAATTCCCACGTAATTGAAAGATGAAAAAAATAATTCAATTTCAATAGAAATAGGAAAAGAGAGAATAATCCAATTCCAAATGAAAGTAAGAACACCCAAAAGTAACTCCCCTCTCAAAGAACCAGATACCCCTATTTATATACACGGGGTTTACTAAAAATAGCCTAACTAATTTAATAATAAAATAAAATAAAATAAAATATTTCTATTTTTAGCCTTTTACCAAGTCAACAAAATTTGATACCCCTTGATTTTCTCTATCCTTCTGATTTGGCCACAATTTAATGATTGTCTTTCAATTTGGCCCTTTTTTGCTTCAATTATTATTTTTTCCGAGCCCAGGCCAAAATTGGCCTATTACAAATATTTTTAAAAATTTTTCCCAACTATGTTTGTGTTAAGTATATTCAAATATATTTTATATATTTTTGGTACATAGTGTATTTTATATTAAGTCATTAATACCTCTTTAGAATTTAATATTAATAATGATCCAATGCATTTTCTTGCAAAAAAGAAAAAGAAAAGCACAACAAATACACCACCTAACAGATCAATTCTGAAGCCCAACTCCAATGTTGCATAAAGTTCGTTTGTTTGAAATTTCTAAAAGTTTAGATTAATATAACATCGATTATACATTAAAAATTATCCTCTTCACTGATACTAAAACTTGTTAAACTCCATGGATAAATGTTTGTAGAACGATATATATACCTCTTTCGAACATATTCCAAAATAAATAAATCTTATCAAAAGAGACAAAAAAAAAATAGCCTATTTATTCCATCCCCTCCTTCGTTTTGTACATTCTGTATCAACAAATTTCAAGGCAATTTAGTTTAATTGCTGCCACAAAACTCTGTAGTATGTATAAAGTATAAACCACACATGCTCAAACAGGAGAGAAGAAATGAAAATATAAATAAACACTTTTTTAAGAGGGGGGACGTGTTCAGGCTTAAAGCCTGTCTCTCTGAAAAATATCCACAGAATGTCTCTTCAAAAAGTTCCATAATGGCCATGGATGCCATCTTACATAGGAACCAAACATACACCAACCATAGCTCATTAATCCTCATTTCCGAAGCCTGATGTGAGGGTACAGTCCCAATATATGCTCCGGCAGGAAGTCATGCCGGGTCAGAATTCCAACAATTGGAGGCCTCTGCATTTATCAGATAAATAGCGGAAACTTAAGATGAAATTGCCTGCATGTATATATATAAGAGGTAAAATTGGCTAACTAACTAGTTCTAGTTGTTGATACTCCAAATTCCACGAAGGAAGCTTTTCGTTCTTACCAAAATGTATTATTTGAAGCAAAAAGGCTGACATGCACCGAAAACATATAGAGAGCAAGAGAGACTTACCCCCTGACTCTTAGGTACCACACACATGTGCCGGAGACCTAGCTGACGGAAGAGAACTGCAGCTTTAGCAAGTGACATGGTCTCAACCACTGTGTATGGTGATGTATTGGTGATTGGATGGAGATCAACATACATGTCCATTTCCTCGTCTTCGATATCAAGATCCTCTAGTTTGACTCCCTTTCCTGACCCTGCCTTGGCAAAGTCAAATTTGGAGATTCTACGTACTACCTCATCTCCTGAAAGTACCCTATCCCTTGAAAATATCTTTCCTTTAAGTAAAACAAGTAAATGAGACCTTAGAACAAGCCCACACAACTCGGGAGCATCTGCGAAAGGTGGTTCATCAATAACAGGGAACCCATTATGCCCTGTAGTTTTCAAAGCATGTAATATGTTTCCGACCTTCTCAACACCAGAAAAGGTGATTAAAGGACCAGAAACAACATCTCGAGCAACCAAATGTTTCATGTACGGTTCTGCATGAGCCTCCATGTATGGCAATCCTTTTAGTTTTACTATTTGGTCATAGACCCCATGGTTGAACATATCACCCACAGTTTTCGAGATAAGGAGAACCAGCATGACAAGGGGAAGCAGCAACAGATCATTAGTGAGCTCAAGCAGTATAACACACAAGGAAACTGTCATTCTCATAGTGCCACCAAGAAAAGAAGCTGCCCCAAGGAGGGCAAACAGACCAACATCAAGTTTAGTGATCGGATCAAATAGTCTACCAATAAGGCGGCCATAGCCAGCTCCAGCCAATATGACAGGAATGAAGAGCCCAGAGGGGATAGCTATCCCATAAGTGATAACACCAAGGCAGTAAATAGCAATGAAGAAAATGAAAAGGGAGGAGATATGAAATTCTTTCGTAGTACTGGTACTCAATAGGTTACGGATAGCATCATCATTAGTATTTAGAAAGAGGGAGGCCAGATCATTGTAATGATTTGGTGGACATTGAAAGCTTTTATAGTTTCCAGATAGATCAGTGTTGGGGCAGCTTTCAGTCGTGTCAATGGGGCAAGGGATGCATGTAGCAAACCATGGCAATCCATAGGAACAGACTGATGTTAACAGGGAGATGGTAACAACAAGTAGGATCTTAACAGCAGGTCCTTTTCTGCAGAAACAGGTGAACAACTTAGGCTATAGGATTCATCAAATGTAGCACAGAGGTAAATTTTTATTCACTAGAAACTGCTACTGTAGAACCTTTACCAGTGTGTTAATCAAATTAAATAGTATAGGGCTGTCACATGAGGGACAACAGAAATTTGCTTTTTTTTTTTAAAAAAAAATAGAAGAGAAGCAAACTAGTTATTACTAGTAAGCATATATTATTAATGTGGTCATGTTACTGATAATAATAGTATTACCAAACTACTTATGCTTGAGTATACCAGGAACTATGATAGATTGATTGCAGTACATACTCATTAATGATGCTGTAAGTGCGAAGGACCTTATCCACAAGATAGTTATATAAGCTTCCAAAAATGCCTCCAATAACTCCTAGAAGTATCACAGCAAGAATATCTGGCACGCTATATGCCACTTTGGCCGCACTGACATCATACATAATTAGTCCTCCTTCCCCAAACAAACCACAAGTTCCAGTAGAGCATAATTGTATGAAAGCTCTCAAAACTATAGCAACTACTGCTGTTGTGAAAAAGGTTCTCCAAAGAAGTGCACTCCTCCACCTATGGATAAGAAAAGAAAGGAAAAACACACATCATGATAGGACATGTATGTAATGTACACAACATGAAATGCAAAATGTTCAACTAAGCATCAAGAAATAAGAATGAAATCACTAAATATTCAAGTAACATTTCAGTCAATCATTGTGATTCACACACTTCTGAGTTTCTATGTCAATATGCAATCTAATACCAGGTTTCCAAACAACCATGCAGAATGACTGCTTCATTTAGTAGAGATATCAAGTATTTCAAGTCTTGCAAGTTGAATAAATAAAACTAGAAAAAGTTACACAGCATGAATAGCATGGAAAACAATCTTCTCAGTAATGTTATGAATTATCTTTCATGCCATATGTAAAAATCTACCAGCATAATGAGAGTCTGCAAGAGAAAACATGGGAAAAGAGAGGAGGAGCTGTAACAAAAAATACTCATTTGTCAGAGAAATATGGGGTACCATGATGCTGCCTCTTCAAGGGCAAAGAGTACACCGCCAACTGGAGCACGAAAGGCGGAAGCCACACCAGCAGCAGCTCCACAAGTTATCAGGTCCCGCCTATCACGATCATTTTTGAAATATCTAAGCCATCTCCAAGTCAAATGGTATTTTCGCGAACCTCCCTGTCCAATTAAAGAAGCTATGCAAGCACCGGTATGAACCATAGGCCCTTCTTTGCCAACAACAAATCCAGCAGATACACAAAGAATCGAACCAAAAATCTGCCAGATATGCAAGAAGAAATGAAATTATATTAAAAAACATACAGAAAACGGGTTCAACTTCAATCAATAAACCTAAATATTAAAGATGTGTGTCCCTGCAATCCAAGACTATGTTCACATGAGTAGTAAACAATTCAGTAGTCATTGATATATACATAAGTTGCAAACCAGTATCAAAAGCACAGGAGGCAATGGTAAAGATAAAAGGCAAAAGAAGCTTGCTAAACATTGTTTAAACTACCAATGCCATTCACCTTTACAAAGAGAGTACTTGGAGCCAGTATCGAATGAGCATCCACGCCATTGAGATAGGCTTTCACTTCAGGAATACCAGAACCTGCTGCTGCTGGAGCAATATAAGCACAAAGAGCTGCAGCTGCTGCTGCCAAAGCTAAATTGCAACCAGCTAAAGCTGCAAAAGCCTTGTAGTATCTGCACTGGATCATTATATGTCTTAGTTATCATGTGGGACTGTCAAGTAAATCCCACCTAAAAGTCTAAAACTAACAACATTAGACCCGTACTAAAATGATCGAACTGTAAGTTTTCAATAAGTTGATTACACTTGAAAATATAAAAATGCAGATCAATCTGAAATAATTGCTAGAAATTAAAGATTATTCTGCAATTTATGAATTTGAACTCAAGAAGAAAATTAGAAAATAGTGGACGTGAAGCAACCATGCTATTCTATGTTTGGCTAAATCCATTTTCAACTACTACATCCCAACTAGTTTTCCAGCATTGAAACTACTTACAGCCAGTTCTTCAAGCACATGCATCAGCACTAGTGCTGTAATGGCTGTTAAACCCGTTCTTACTTCAGCTGATAACCACTTTAACATGAACCATCAATGAAATTATGAAACCAATTTGTAATTACCTTTAACCACCAATCTCTGCTAATGACCAACCATTCCTGATGCCAATTATCTCAAAACCAAATAACTTTCATAGTGCCACAATATTAGCTAGATTCCCTCGTATCTTTTATATATTAAAAATGTACATGAAATGCCTGCCTTGAAAGAAAAAGCATTCATGAAGTCCATTAATTCTTCTTAGTCTTGTTATATGGAGGAAACATTTTCCTCCTTTTTCCTCTTCTTTTTCAATCTTAAAGATGAAGTTCAATTATCCTCTTCCAATGATAGAGCCACAAATATTTTCGAAATTCGACTTACATGAAAAACCGAAATATGTTGAACTTTAGAACACTGACAAATAACTAAACTAATCCGCTGGTTTAACTATAAACTGGAAAAAGTAATAACTACTAACACCTAATTAGAGATTTCAAGACCATATGAGGATTTCATCATACATATTCAAGGCAGTTCCAGTGGTCAAATAATAACAAGTTTTCACATTAGTGTAGCATTTTCTGATATTTAAGAACATATGAGGATGTCATCATACATATGCAAGGTAGTGATGTGCAAGAAAAACCAAAATATGCAGAACTAGAAGTTAAGGAGTAGTTTTGGATCACTTTGGTCATTTGCAGATCTGAATTTGACTGACAGAAAAATGTAAAGACTCTAATGTCCAAGTAGAAAGCATTACGGGCTGTGAATGGATCAATGATCAGAATTCCCCAGAAAGCAAAAAAGCAGAACAAAATTACAAGATAGCATAAGCAATTCACAAAATGGCTAAGGAATCAAGGCTTATAACTTAGAAAAATTTAGAAGTTATAGCAATAGTAAAGCTGGCTTACTTGTGCTCGAGCATGAGTTTCGTGGTCATTAGAAGTTTGAACCCAGAAATATTCTCAACTGCTATATTGTTAAAGATCCCAACAAGTCCAGTGCCGAGGCCTATAATAAGTGCAAATGCCCATTTAAGCAGAACATACTGAAATATTTGGATCGTCCTCCTTGATCTCCAATCCTGCTTGAATAATTCATTTTCTATAATCCTGTTCAAACAAATATATATATATATATAAAAAACAAAGGTTGGTGGCTAAGACCAATTATTCAACAACAATTTAAACATAACTAATCCATAAAAAAGTAGTAAAATTACACATTTTTTAAGAATATTAATGTCTGGAGTAGTAGCAATCAATACCAACACATAAACACACACACACACAATTGAACAAGTAGCAAAGACAACAAGATCATAGTTGATCTTTTCATCACGGTACTTGAGGCTGCTATAAATCAAAGCATGTCACTCTCTTACAACAAATTGCATCACTATTAGCATAGCTGACCGTTGATTACAGAAAAAAAAAAAAAAGCAACAAAGAAACACAATCCGAGCGTGTATAGCAAGAGAGATAGGTACAGCGCTTAGATCATAAAGCTGAGGACTTAGAGCTTACTCATAATCAAGGCTCTCAACGGGACAAGCATTGGCACCCACAATAGCGATCTGGGACGTGGTGTTGTGTCTCTTAGTCAACAGGGGTTGACTGTAGATCCTATCCTCCATGTCCTTCCCGTAGTAGCATTCAATATCACCTTCCTCGTTCGCTACTTTATTTTCTTGGTCCATCACTATTATTTAACAAACACTTCTCTTTCCTTATTTTACCTGCACTCCAAGCATGAAAATGGTAATATATATATATATATATATATATATATTCATTCAAGAACCCAATTTTCAAAACCAAATCCCCAAAAGAAACACCCAATTCATTTCTCATATCTGGACTTTCAAAAAAAGCTCATCATACATGAGATACTAACACAGAAAACATAAAGAAAAGAGAGGGGGAAAAAACATACCCTTTCTTTTCCTAGTCCTTGGGGGTGGAAAAGGAACAGAGATTTGTTCAGTGAATCCTGAGAGCAGAGTTTAATTGTTGTACTTTGCAGAGAAAAGGAGAGGCCAAAATCCAGAAATGAAGCAATACAACCAAAAAAAAAAAAAGAAAAACGAGTTGAACTGACAAAATCCTATATGATTGGATTGGGATTAAGATAAAAAAGTACTTCAAACAATATTCACATAAATAAATATTGACGCACCCGATTCTTTACTTGTAAATTAACACCACATGTACCATCCATGGTTAATGGTTTTCTTTCTTTATATTTTTTAATAATTTCCGCCCTATCAATTATAGCCCATAATAATCAATTTTATATCAGTAATTAAAAAAATATAATTATAATTTACAAATCAATTCAAAATCATTTCTATTAGAAATATTACTTTAAAATAATTTTTAATTAAACTAATAAATACAAATATTAAGATATTTTGTCTTTTTATTATTTCTGTCTAAGAAGAGATTATTCATAAATAGTTTATTTCTTTCTTTTTTTTAAGCATAAATACTTTATTTTTTTCATTTATAATTTAATTGTTAAATATTTTTTGTAATTATGATTTTAATAGTAATTTCATTCGCTCAGTGTGATAACATTTAATTGATTATTAATTAAGTTGTGATGGTATTTTTTTAAGAGATGGTAAAATTAATAAGGTAATAAAGCTAAATATGGTATATATGAAATTTAATATTGAACATATCATATATGGTTGTTTATAGAAAAAAATATGAGTTGTTAATTTTTTTGACTTGTTATGCATTATTATTGTATTCACATGCGAGGTGGGAATAGATAGGTGTCATCAATCAAATGATAGAAGGTGGAAATTGATAAATAAATAAATAAAGAGAAAAATAAACTTACGAAGCTTTAAAGGAGGGGGGAAGGCGGAATTACAAAATGGAACGATAGGATAAATATTATTTGAGTCTGACTGGATGTTTTTTTTTTTAAGGTTTAATGATAAATTTGACTATTAACGTTTACATGTTTTATCAAAATGATCTTAATTATATTTTTTAGTCTTTTTTGGCCAGTAACTTATGATTTTTTTTTCAAACTGTTTTTTAACATATTTAATGAATAAAATTAAGGTTTTAATCTTTCTTTCTTTTTCAAAAGATTTTAATTTTTTGTACTCAGAGGTTTTTCTACTGAGCTAAATCTTTTTTAAATAATTATGTTTATTTTCTTTAAATTAAGAGTTATTTTTTAATTTCATGTATTATTTATTCATTTTATTATTTTTCACATGTAATTATCTTATAAGGTTATTTAAGTAATAAATTACATCTCATTAAAAATATCCCACATATGAAATTTCATATCATCCCTGTTAACTTTTTTAATTCTACTTTTATTAAATCTATTAGAAAAAACAGTTTGAAAAAAAAGAACAAAAGTTGATGGCCAAAAAAGGCTCAAAAATACCTCTAACTAAAACCGATTTGGATCTAGAAATGAAAGTTCTTTCATGCTACAATGATGACTGAAGACAGTGGAGGTGATTTTTCTAGTGAGGATCGAAACACTAAAAAAGTATGATTTAAGCCCTTGGATCTAAATGCGAACAACGCTATGGTTGTAGATTCAACCTCTACATCAGGTATGTCTTGGAGAGACAAAGTATGGGTCGAGGGGTTTCTGGATCTGGTTGCGATGAGGAATTTGAGTCTCCTGAATGAGATGTCATGAGATGTAATGTTAATGGAATACCTGAAATTAGTTTTTCTAAAAAAGTGCAACAAATTCTCGTCAAATATATGGCGACCACAGTAGTGGTGAAACTTCTTGGCTAGAATCTATCATATACCCTTCTACAAAATAAAATCTATAACCTTTGGAAACCCTTGCAACAGTTCCATCTCATGGATGTAGAGAATGGATATTTTTTAGTAAAATTTCAATGTCGATAGGACTACAAGAAAACACTTACCTAGGGGCCGTGGATCGTTCTTGGACAGTATCTCACGGAGCAACTATGGACTCCAAAATTTAACCCCCTTCAAGCCTTTCCCAGTAACACTATGGTTTGGGTTCAGTTACTTGGTCTACTGGTTTATCTTTATAAATGGGGTATCTTAGAGGAAACCGGAAGTTTGATAAGTAAAACTACTAAACTGGATTTTTAAACGGATAAGGGTGATCAGAGGGAAATTTGCCTGGATGGTTGTGTATATTGACTTGGAAAAGCCCTTGGTTTCTCAGATCCTAGTCAACGACGTGGTTCAAAGGGTCGTGTTTGAATCACTTCCATCAGTATGTTTCTCCTATGGCAAGTTCGACCATTTGCAGAACTTATGTCCTGGTTCTGGTGTAGGAAATAACACTGAGATGGGTAAGGATGTGACAGCGATAGCCTCATTGGAGAAGAACAATGTGGCAAAGTTGAAGGAGGCCTTTGGGCCATAGATGCTCGTTGAACGGAAGTCTCGGCGTAACCTAATGCCATGTCAAAACCTTGATAAAGAAACGACCGAAAATGATGTTGTTATTCCAAATGAAATCAAGATAACTAAGAAAAGGGCACTAGTGGCAGATTTATAGAAAGTAGATTAAAAAAAAGTTTTTTTGAAAGAGAGAAATCAAGGGTTTAGGTCTAGAACAAAGAAAAATAATGAAATTGTGATGCAATATGCTAATGCTTTTAGAGTTTTGGAAACTAAAATTTTTTAGGGCTGAGATTTTCAAATAAGGATGATATTTTGATGAAAATTAGGCCTCGGTTGATTAATAAAGACAAAAATATTGGGCCTTCGCTAGAGTGTCCAGTTTTGGGTGTTAGATACAGTGGGATTAATGATGTTGTGGCGCAAGATGTTAACGTATGTAGCATTTTGGGAAAAAAGCTTCGATTGAGTCGATGCCTTTAATTAAGGTCAATGTTTTGATCAATAATGGGCTTGGGTCTATCATTAAAGACAAGCATAGTGTGTCTTCGTGGGAGTGTCAAGCTTCGGAGGTTGGAGATAGTGCGAAAAATGCAAATTTTGGTTTACTTGGAATTGAACAATCAATTCTAGGAGGCGTGGATTTAAAAAATATTGTTAGTTTGGAAAAATCTTTGATGTTGTAGGGGGTGTGTAACACCCTAACCCGTATTTGTTGACGGAACAAGGTTTAGGAGCATTACCAGAGTTTACAAATCATATGTAAATATTTTATGATTTTTTACAATCGTATTGGAAATTAATTATAATTTAACCATATCGTCCCATCTATGGGCCATCAAGGCCCAAATCATACAATGTACACGAGTCGAGACTAAATCAGGAACTTAAAGAATTTTTCACAAAATTTCAAAAATTTTCCTAGGTTCAACGGTCACACGCCCGTATGGATAGGTCGCGTGGCTCAAACGGCCAAGTGACATGCCAATGTCTTAAGCCGTGTGGCATATGAAATAGGGCACACGCCCGTGTCCGTAACCCGTGTAACTCTCTGACTTGCAGTTTAATTAAATGCAGAGGTTACACGGCCAAGAAACACGCCCGTGTGCCAACCTGTGTATCAATTCCAAGTACTCTGTTTTGAAATTTTAAGATGCAGGGAACACATGACCAAAACACACGCCCATGTACTAGGCCGTGTGTCACGCACTGCTAAGACACATGTTCATGTCTTTGCCCGCGTGGACAAAATAAGACCATTTCCTAGCCTTATTTATTACTTATTCTCGTCTTTTACCTACATCAATTCTTTAACATGTTCACAAGCCAATTTAAAACAATTAATTAAATGTAAAAACAAAGTCTCGTACATGACATATCATCACATACA
The DNA here is from genome assembly GCA_020496765.1 of Gossypium stocksii. Taxonomy (NCBI): domain Eukaryota; kingdom Viridiplantae; phylum Streptophyta; class Magnoliopsida; order Malvales; family Malvaceae; genus Gossypium; species Gossypium stocksii. The sequence goes on along the minus strand of CM035626.1, from coordinate 6,357,400 downwards.
ACTAATGTGTTTTTAAGCACCTCAAATGACACTTTGCCATCTTATAAACAAATATATAAATTTTACTTAACTTATCAAATTCACTTATGTGCATATCTTACCAAATATGCTAAAATTATCAATATACCAACATGACCTCTATTAATCAACTATTTAAGCACACAACAAACATGTTATAGTCTCATTTATACATATCAAAACATATTCATCACAAGCTATTCCAATGGCTAGTTGTAACCAAAACATTTACATGCCAACATTGGCAAATCATCCTATACATGCCATTATAACTGTAATTGATTTACCATATATACCGAAATAGGATGATGGATAGTATGAGTGATATTGAGCTCCCAATCTAACGAGCTTCTGAAATACTATAGAACAAGGGAAAATAAAATAGAGTAAACATATAATGCTTAGTAAGTTCGTATAACATAATAATTAACTTACCATTCATTTTATATCCAATATAATATACAAGGCACATTCAATCAATTGATCACAAGCCTTAACACATATCCTCATCACCCTTTTTAGTCATATAATTCATACAAATATCAAGAAACATATATGGGCTCAATAATATTTAGATTTCTATGTGCATATGCATTCCACATCACGTATGTCATAGCCCAATTTTGCCCCACTTACAACCCAAATTAAATCCTTAAACCCAACAATATCCTAAACACTTAATATACAACAGCCCAATCAGCCTACATCCATTAAAATTAAACCCCTTACAAATAAACCTTAAAACCCAAACCCATTTACAATTTAAACCCAGCAAATCCAAATCAAATACCCACCAGCCCAAACCTACCCAAGCCCAAGACCCCTTAGTCAAACTAGGGTTTCAGAAAAGCTGAAACCCTAGCCACCTAGTGTCGCCGTTGTTGACATTTCAGCCTCCCCACTTGCGTAGCCACTGCAGCACCGCCCGCAACACCGCACATCACCGATCACCAAGCTCCACTTGCACCTGCAAAGCAATTAAAAGAGACAAGACAGAAATAATAGAAAATGCTTGTAAAATGGCTATTAAAGCCGATTGAAAAAATGATTGTAAAGGTCGGCATTTTTATCAAATGAAACCCATATTCAAGCAAAAAACAGTTATTGTAGCAATACTAAATCGAAAAGAAAACACCAAAGTAGAGAATAACAATGAATCGGAGAACTCAAAATACCAGGAATCAAACCAGAAAACCCTAAGGTGATTCATTTTTTTTAGACCGAATCTCTTGTGTTCTTTTCTTTTTCTTCTTTTTTTTTTGTATCTACAAATCTATACATAAATATGTATATATATTATTAAGCAAAAACAAAAAACAAAAAAAAACATACCTTTTCGAAAATCCGGCCAGGCGGCGACGGCGACTAGACTCCAGCCAGAAATTGCCCCGACCAGAGACAAAGGAGAGCATTCTCTCTTCTTTTTTTAGAAACAACCAACAAATGATTTTTTTTTAAATTTTAGTCCTTTTATAGCCCTCAAAAACGACGTCGTTTTAGGGTTGGCCATTAAGCCCAAAAACGACATCGTTTTGAGCATGACCCGGTCCGACCTGACCGGACCCGCCTCAGGATCAACGTGTTTTTGGAAAAAGGGTAATTTATGTTCGTGGTCATTCCGCATTTTCGGCGTTTTAAATCAAGTTCATATTTATTTATAAATCGGCCGCAAAATTTATTGTGCTGTGTGATTTGGTCCTCGGCCATGCGCTGCGTTTTAGGATGGGGGAAATATTGTGCTTTCGATCCTTCTAGGTTGCGCGCGTGTTGCAATTTGGTCCCTCTTTCTTTATTTCTTTTTAAAATTCCCCCAAATATTTGTTTTTGTTTCGATTTTAGTCCTTTTTTCAGACATAATTTGAATTTTATATTATTTTTACTTTTTTTAATATTATTTATTATTATATATTATTATTATACTTATTATTATTTTCTACTTTATAAATATATATTTTTATCACTTGTTTATATTTTTTTATTTATCCCTATTATTATTATTATTACTAAATCTATTATTTATTAGTATTTTACTATTATTAGTATTAATATTATTTTTTACTTAATACTTATATATATTATTTTTTATATTATAATTTTAATACTTTATATATTATGTATATACTTTTTTAATACTATTATTATTTCTAATATATATATTTCACGTATATACTTTTAATATTATTATTGTGTATATATTTTTAATATATATATATATGTATTTATTTATGTAGTTTTATTAATAGTTTGTTTTTAACATTATTATTATTTCTTATATGTAAATATTATGTATATTTTTAATACTATATTAAGTATATCTTTTTATATATTATGTATATATTTAATATTATATTATTTATATATATTTTTTATATATTATCTTATGTATATATTTTTTAATACTATATTATGTATGTATTTTTAACATCATATTATGTATATATTTTACATACTATTATGTGTATACTTTTAAATACTATTATTATATTGTTTAATATCATATGTATTGTTAGTGTTTTATAATTATTATGTTTATTATCTACCATGTATATTCGCAACTTTTTCTTATTGTTCGCACATTTTGAATTTAATATCTGTTTAGATTGCATTTCATTACAATATTGTTACAAGTTTTTTTTATCATTTTAGAAATATTTTTTTTCATTTTTTAAAAATAAGGCAATGTACCGATTCTAACATTAAGTCTGTGATTTCATCGCTATGTTGGGTGAATCACGTTGGCTCGTGTTAAAAACGGGACACCCTTTAAAAAAAAACCAAAAACATAAGATTTCTCATTTCTTTCAATCGGATCACAATTAAATGTCAAATTAAACTTGTATTTTTGAAATTTAAGACAACACGTGTTTAATAAGATACCAATTTTGGGCGTCACGAGGGTGCTAATACCTTCCCCGTGCGTAACTGACTTTCGGACCCTATTTTTCTCTGAATTTTCACGTAGACCTAAACCTGGTCTTCTTTTTACCCAAAAAATAAATTTTTTTCTGTTAAAAAGAGGTTTTATTAGGTGTCTGATCACATCTAAGAAAAAAGATCAGTGGTGACTCTCATTTTCTTTAAAACTAAAATTCGGTTCTCAAATTTTCAATTTTCAAATAATCACCTCAATTAGCGACCAAGCAAAATTTTTTTTCGTTGCTACAACGTATTCATATAACATATACAAGTCTTATCCCTGTATTTTAAGTACATTTTCATAATGATTTATCTTGAGTTCAGATTATTTCATCTCAAAACTTTGTTCATTTAATCTATCGAAACATCAATGTCACACAGGTAGTGCACTCAATGTCATCAATCAAATTTTATGTTTATGAAACATCATATCATATTTCCATATATCATGTGTCATCATTCTCATGTACTTTCGGCAGATATTTGTAATAATTCATTTCATGTTTATATATTCTTCTGTCACAAATTTACCCGTTGAATCATTGAAAACATCGATGGATACACCAGTACTACAATTGAAGTGTATAAATCAGAATCCTTCAATTAATTTTTAGGAGTACTCTTACGAGCACATTAACAGAAAGCTCTCTCTCTCAAGCCATATAACAGGATGCTCATATGAGCCGTGTAACAAAAACCTAATCCGACAATATAACAGAAAGCTCACAAAGAGCTTATAAGGGGTAGCTCCGAATATCACTTAACAGGTAGCTCCAAAGAGTAATTATCAGAATGCATCGAATAGCTTATAACGGGAAGTTCAAGCTAGCCATATCAAAACACTCATAAAGAGCTACATTTGTGTCCGCAACATATGCAGGGTCACAACCCATCGCAAAACAGGACGCTAATAAAGAGTTGCGTTTGTGTTCACAACATATGCAGGATCACAACCGATTAAGATGCTCCGAATAGCTATAAATGAAAAGCTCGCAAGAACACTATAACGGGAAGCTTGAGAGGGTTTGTAACGGGACGTTCTTTTGAGCTATGGTACATTCGTAACAAATGCAGAACCACATCCGTTTCGGGAAACAAAACCTTGTATCTAATTGAGTCTTCCTATCCATACGGGACTTATTTATTTATCAGGGAATATTAGATATAATATAAATTACATACACATACAAGGCATTTATATAATTTACATATTCAATCATTCAATTTTGAGCATATTGATGCAGTCGTTGAGAGCACCAAAAATATCCTATTCCCTGCAAAATAATGAAAAAGAACAGTAAAGGGGAAGTAGGGTCGAATCCTCAGGGATTGGATTGCACGAATGCTTGTTTCCCGAAATCCTAGATAGAATCGTGCCCAAGAAAACCTGCATTTTTGAAAAAAATAAAAAAACAGAATTAAAAGTTTTGAATTTGAAAAATAAAAACAGAATTTAAAGTTGACTGAAATTGTGATTACGAAAATAAAAATAAAAAATATAAAAAAATAGAATTAAGAAGTCGAATTGAAATTGCAAAAATTAAAAATAGGAAATAGAGTTTGAGATAATAGAGAGTTTCTTATGTAATGAGATTCCAGCCTCCAGTTGTCTCGATCCGCCTTGGGTTCAATCATTGGCTTTTAGATGAACCTTCTCAACCCGAATAAGCTAGTTATAGTGGAAGAGGACGCCTACGACCACTAGCTCCAAGGATTTAGACTTACAATTTAGTGGAACCTGACTCTAACCAACAATCACTTCTGTGGGATCGTCTTATGCTAGATCAACACTTCTAAATGGCGAATCCCATGCCATTTTGTCTCTTGGGCTCGCCAACCTTTGACACAGTAAGCTAACGAACCGACTGTGCAACCTTCCCAAAACATACAAAGTGGCCGCCTTTGCATACATTGAAAAGTTTACTTCTTAAGGGACATGGACGGAAGCATCAGTCTCGTAGTGCGGAGAAACGATGAATACTCAGCGAGGAGGCTAAGTACGGATTCTAAGCCTCAAGAACCATTTTTGGGGATTTTCGACAACATTCGGCTAGATTAGATTTAGTGGCTCATGAGTTTTGGGAAAAAACAAATAAAAATAATAGAAAATGAATTTTTTATATAAATATGGAAAGAACAAAAAGACTGAATTTATGGGGAAGAGAGTGTTTACAAAAAAAGATGGATTAATTTTGAGTCACCTCACCCCCTATTTATAGTGCTAGGAGAGATAGTCTAATCCTACTTAAACTCCCAAAAGATAAATACATTTAATTGAAAATAAATAAAGATAAAATCCTAAAATTAAATAATCCCTAATAATTATCTTAATATTAATTATCCTAATATAATAAAAATAGAGTCTGATAGAATAAAATCTCTTCTTTTTGCATTTCCACCCTTGTGTCCTCCATGCTTGCACTTTTGGCACCAACTTTTCCCTGTATCACACATTAACACATTTTATCTCTAATTTCACGCTTTTGGCCCTTAGTTTCGCTTTTGCCTCAAATTTAGTCCTTATAAGATAAAATATCATAAATAGCTCAAATTAGCAAGATCATACTCAGAATAAATACACAATTAATACATAAAAATATGTTATTCTATAGTATTATTACATATAAGTATATACAATTTAGTTACACGAACTTACCTGGATAATTGTTCGTGTTTGTAAAATCTACTTATCCAACATTTCCCATTTTCCTCGTTTTAACTCCGAGTTTGGTCTATCCGGATCTAATTAAACCAAGAAAGCTTACTTGAGCTTATTTTCTCTTAGCTAGGGTTTCCATTGAATGAATTTGGGAAAGATGATGAAAAAGATTATATTTTCATCTTTTAATTAATTATCATCTTTTAATATATTTTATTTCCAATTTAATTATTTTCTTTTTCTAATTTTTCATGGATGAATCATCATCTTTAACCACTCAGCATTTTTAGATAGTCTATTTACCATATAAGGACATCTACTTTAAAGTTCTATAGCTATTTAATCCCTTTAGCTATTAGAACTCAATTTTTGTACTTTTTGCAATTTCATCCTTTATCAAATTAGACATGTAACCGGTAAAATTTCTTTACGAAATTTTCATATGACATTTCCCTCATGCTATAGACCATAAAATAACATTGAAATAAATTTCCCCTCCGAAATCGGATTTGTGGTCCCGAAATCATTGTTCTAATTTTTTTTACCGAAAAATAGTTATTATAGGGTGGTACAAAGCAAAATTTTGAATTGGATTTGTTGACAAATAAATAGGGTTTGAATTTTTTTAAGGGTTAATTCCCATTTTAACCCAACATTTAATGACTCGATAGAGTCAATGGTGGAAATTAATAGTGAGGTATTCGATCCCAATAAACATTTAGCTGTCATTTTCAAGGAAATTGAGATATCTAAAATTGTTAAGCCCCATGGATGAGTTGATTCAACTAGCAGAGGTAAAGGGATCCCGATCTTGAAAGGGAAGGGATCAAGGGTTAAGAGTGGTACTGGGTGTAGTGGTGGTGTATCAGTAAAATCATTTAAGACCGTGGTGGACGTTTTAAGAATTTTGGTAATACGAGGATCCCATTGTCAGATACCATGAATTCCATGGCCAAACTTACGAGTTCGCAGATTGACTTTGAGCCTGAGAATGTGAGGTTGAATAATGATGGAACAAGCTATGAAGGCGGCTGCTAATAAATACTTATGGTATGCTTTTTATCCCTATCTTGTTTTTTTTATTATATGGATTTATTTATTTTATAGTAGCAAGTTTCCACGGATTTTTCTTGAGTATAATCGAGAATACAAACCAAATATTGTTGGACTTTTAAAAACTAGAGTTAGTGGTGGCAAAACCGATTCGATTATCATCAACCTTGGCTTTTAGTACTCCTATCGAGTAAAAGCAATTGATTTTTTCTGGAGGTATTTAGGTTGGATGGAATGAGTCGATTCGGGTTGAAATTCTTTGAAGTCATCCTCAGTTTGTCTTAACTCAGTTTTTGATAATTCTTCGCAACATTCTATCTTTGTCGTCTTTGTTTGCGGTAGCCTTGATAGTCGCAAACGAAGGAGGTTGTGGGATGATCTAAATGTGACTATTCCGAATAATAGTTCTCACTGGGTGGCAGTTGGTGATTTTAATGCGCTTCTAGCTTTCAACGAGAAGAAGGTGGGTGAGTTAGAGGTAATAGATATCCTTTTGGGGGGAATTTATAGATTCAACTGAAATTCAAGATTTGGGTTTTAGAGGTGCTCCTTTCACTTGGGGGGTCGGGCTAGTTTATTTAGTTTGTAATTTTTTTATTTTCTTCTTTTTCACAAAAAAAAAAACTCAAAAATACAATTAAAGCCATTTTGACAAAACATGCATAGTTAAATAATTTTACTTACAGTGTAGTGAATAATTATATATATGGATATTTAAACCAGTTATAATTGAATTTCTAATAGCTAATAAGACGGATTCTATTACTACCGTAACACATAATGATTTACAACATATTCGCTTAATTATTGATAATGATATGATAATTTAGGGGAGAAATTTTTAACTGGTTTGAATTTTTTTCATATATTTTCAAATTATATTTTAAAATTTAAAAAATAAATAAACGAGTGACAAGTCAGATGACATATGGTAAGATTTCAATTGAAGAGTTAAAAATTTTCAATTTATGTACAAATTAACTACCCTAAAACTATTTAGTAATTTCATTACAAACAATTAGTAATTTAAATGTTGTTTCAAATCTGCAAAATCGTGTCGCTAATTAAAATCTTGACAAAATTATTTTTCTAATTAATGATTAAGATTTGATTTGATATGTGGATAAAAATAAGTTTGATCTGATATCCCTTAATTAAACTGATTAATGGTGGGTTTGGATGGACAGTGGTGTGCAGTGTGATACGATATGATGCATTTAGCTTATTTTTTTTCTTACGCTATAGTATCTAATCTCACTGTCACCTCTATTTTTACATTAACTACAGATAAACACACTGCCCATTTAAACTAACCATAAATTATTCATTTATTAAAACTAATGTCTATTATTTGTTTAGAATGCCTTTTTCTAAATATTTTCATTCATTTATAACATAAAAACATATTAATTTACTTGCCTAGTTGAGATTGCATTACTATGCTTTTATAGTTTCTCCTAAGTGCATCTATTGCAATTGAAATCAATCCATCCATTCACTAAATTGTTTACAAACTCAAGGATTTAAATATAATTATTTATAATTACATAAAAATAATATATTTGGGTAGCAATTGTAATTATATTACAACAAGTTGGGTGTAATTGGAACACCTTAATTATATTTTCTGAATTTTGAGAGAGAATGTGAAAATCAAAATAATTACACAGGTAATTATACTCAAATCTAATTTTGAAAAAGGAAATCATTTAGTACAATACCAATGGAGTTTTTAGATTCCACAAGTAAGTTCAAGGAGTTGACAAGTGTCTTACAATAATATAGTAAAAAAAGAGACACGTCCTTTTTTTTTGAAGTACACATGTCAAATTTTTAAAATTATTTGTAGAATTAAAAATAAAAAAGTAAACACTCACCCTTTTAAAAAAATATTTTCATATAAGTTATAAAAATTATATTATAAGCAAATACATATAAGTGCTTTGGATGGTTATGAAAAAAATTATTATATTATAAATTCTAAAAACATATATTACAAAAATAATTTGTGTGTTTGATAAGGTTATAACAAAAAAAATTATATTATTTAAATTCTAATTTTTTCTAAAATTGATACTATTTTTTTTTATAAAAGTGTTATAATATATTTATTTATAAAAAAATTATGGCTAAATATAGACATAACTTATTTATGTATCGTTGCTATGTGTTATAAATACAATATATCTATTCATAAAAAATGTTTATAACTTATTTATAAAAAAATAATTTTCTAAGATTATGGACAAAATTATATTATTTACTATAAGTGTTATGAACATTTTAGACAATCTATAAAATATTTTTTATAAAAATATTATATTATTTTTTACTTAATTTACATATTATAAAAGGGGATTTAACCTGATATAAATCTTTCTGCAAATTAAGTTTATATGTATTTTTATAATTAAAACTATAAATTATTTGGACTGTGAACTAAAATATTATAATGTCGATACTAATGATGCAAATAAAAAAAAGTTTTCTTACACAATATCATAGGGTATGATATCATTTGAATAGCACTACAAACAACTCGTGAACTCTTTAATTTGAGATTTTTGGGGTTCGAAATGTGATTGAGAAAACATTTATTGTTTACAAAAAAAAATTCTCATATTAACAACATCGCCTTAGTATAACATAAAATTCAAGGGTGGATCATACTAGTATATTGCATATTTCAAAACTTCAATTAAAGGGGAATTGAGATAATCCATACTTCGTAGAGTACATAGAAGAAAAAATATTGATAATTTTACAAATGCGAGTGTAAATTCAGATGATGATGATAATGATGATGAACTCGATCAATGACCAACATATGATGATAAATAGCATATGTTAAGCATTAAAGAGGGAATAACCCAACAAGCACTAGAACAATTAGATAAAATTGCATATGATATTTATTTTTATTACTATTTTTATTAGTAATCATATTATCAAATACATTTTTAGATAAACATAATATATATGATAATTTTATTTTAATTTTTATTACTTGTTTAGAAATTATTTTTATCATACTAATATTTTTTATAGTACTTAATATTTTTAAAAGTATAAATTATGCAATAATGTAATTACAACTTATATTACCAAACATGACAGAGAAAATTATCATGTAATTACACTTTATTAGCCAAATACATCTAATAAAATACAATTCTTTATAATTGCAATAAAGTATAATTACTTTCATTTAATTGCTCTGTGTTGTTTAAACAAATTATTAGTCTTTAAAGGAAAATAAATTATCTTTTATGTTGCTTGGTGAAAGCAACTTTTATTAAGAAATGCAAATGACACAATTATGCACTGAAATTTATCATATTAGCAATGGGATGAAAATAAATTTATAAAAAAAAATTAGTATAAAAATTAAATATAACTTTGACTGAAATAATAAAGATTTTAATGTTTTAGATTCAAATCCCATAATTTTTATCATGTGTGTTTAATTTTTTAGATTTATTAAAATATAAAAATATTTTTAAAATAATGTTTATTACATCATAAAAATAAACTTTTAAAAATTTACAATAGAATTTAGATCTAGTTAATAAAATTAATTGCGGTGGTTTTGATAATTTTTTTTGGTTTTATATTTTATATTTTCTACATAATTTTTCAATTACATTTATGCTTATTTGACATTTCAATCAAGTTTGTGTGTTCATTTGATTTTTCTTCCAATTCTTTTTATTTTTATTAGGTCAATTATTGTTCCCCTTTGACTCAAAATTATGATAATTTAGCTTCTGAAATTTCACAATTCAGTTATTAACTTGCTATAACTTCTAAGGTAAGATTTTATTATAATAGCATCTTATGGGATCTATTTTAAATCAATAGTTGTTATTAAAGATAGAAATGAAGAGATTGTAACTGTTTAATCAAAGTCGTGTCAAAAATTAAAAAATTGTACTGGTGACCTGGAAAATGTTAGATCAATTATCGAATTTCCCTGGGATTGTAGTTCAATTGGTCAGAGCACCGCCCTGTCAAGGCGGAAGCTGCGGGTTCGAGCCCCGTCAGTCCCGACGGATAAAATTTTTAAAATACATCAATTGATCCCTCCGTTTTCTGCCAAAGGGGATACAAATGACAGAATTTCATTCCCAACGATATCTTTATCTTTTTTTTTTATTTTTTCCTTTCTCTTTTTTGTTGGGGTTTATTTGGAAACTATTTGTAAACGGTGAAAGTGGAAAAGCAGTCAGATGATACATCATCAGATGATTGTACAAGGAAGGCGGTAGATTATCGAAAAGAAAGGGTGGAAAAGAATATATATAAATAAAGGAAAGGAATTCTTTTGATTGGACCAGGCATCACTTTTTGTATTCGGTGTGGATAAAAGATCTTCCTATGTTATACTATTCAATTCTCGACGGTGAATCGATTTGATAGCCTAGATATTGTTATTCATGATATTGATCCGATTCAATGTCATTAAAATGTAGATTCATATTTCTTAATACAAATCCTACGTGACATAATCAATGATGAATTAATAATAAATTTCTCCCTTTTTATTTTAATCAGTAATTTTAAAATTTCCATAAAATTTCATTATAGTAAAAAATTTAAATACATGTCGAAAAGATTTTGGGGTTACATCAAACTTTTGTTGATTTCAAAGTTTTTGTTGATATTAAATTTAGGGTTGAAATGTGATTTAATTGCATCAAAAATTGCGTTGATTTCTTCAACGCAATCAATTCAAAGCGTAGCGAAATTTTCATACAAAATTTGAGAGTACGTGCGTTCACGAATTTGATATATTTATTATTTTCTCTAAGTATTATTCTTTATATCAATTTTTGGTTTAAACTAATTTATTGTTATTATTTGTTATGAAAAAGAGGCCATTTTACTTATAAAGACTCATTTTTAATTTTATTTATGAAAGTAGACTAATTTTTCATTATTTACCGAAAATGGTCGAAAATGACAAAACACATTCATGTGGGAGCATTTTTGGGTGAAATTTCAGCAAAACACGCATTTAATATAGCAATTTTGCCATGTTAGCACAAAACGCGCTGATATGGGCACATTTTTATCTATTCTCAGATTAAATTTTCAAAAAATGTCATTTTTAAAAAAAATTATAAAAATAGATATTTTTTTTAAAAAATTGACGAGAATAAGCCTTTATAAAGATCCAAAGTGGCAACACCATTTTTTTTTATTTTAAGGTGTCACCAATTAATATGAAAATAAAACTTACAAAACAGATCTTTATATAGACTCAAAGTCTCATTTTTCTTGTTTTCTTAAGCAATGTGGGATATGAGACATGTGTATATATAGACTCATGAATAGGTTTGTAGCTTGTTCCTTAACAATGTGTGATTCCTTCATCTTTTAACTAACAATAAAAGATTAAAGGCTACACTATATTTTATATTTTTTACTTATAGAGTTTAAATTTTGTTACAAAAAGTTAACATTTGTTACATTGTAAATAAAACTTTTAAACTCTATAAGTAAAAAAATTATAAAATATAAAATGAGTATGGTAAAATATTAAAAAATAAATATTTAAAAAATTACTAATAGTTGAGTGATCATGTTGTAAGTTTTTACAATTCGATAGCAAAAAATCATAGTTAAGTGACTACTAATGTAATTTAATTTAGATATAAAAATATGAAAAATATTTATTATATTTTATGTATATTATATATTTTTTTAAAAAAACTTATTTAACATGATTATATACTATGTTTAAATAGATTATCTATCTAGTCAAAACACATCCTATCTAGTCAAAATACATCTGAAATAAATTAATCAGCATTCATTAGGTGATAAAAATTAAATCAAAATTAGGATTAAAAATTAATGAGCATAGTAAAATATTAAAAATAAATAAATATTTAAAAAAGATATATCAATTTTTTTTAAATTACAAAAAATGCTATTTGAGTACCAAATAGTCACCATTTATTTATTAATCAAACATTCATAATATAAAATAATAATAATAATAAACTAAAAGTATAACTTATAAATTTAAATAATGGGAAATTATTTTAATAATTAGAATTGCATGGATATTAACTTCAAACATTCAAAATTGAATAGAAGATTATTGCACGTACAAGTTTCATATATGCAATTATTCTTTTTTAATAGTCATTTTGTATATGCTAATAATTTTAAAATGCAACAAGATTAAAGATCTCAAAAGATAATTTTATAATATGAGAAAATATTAACAAAATATAAAAAAATAGAAATTGTTTTGTAAAAAAATTATAAAATATAAAATTATAAAAAAACAATTTTAATCTTATGTTGTTAGTTAAAAGAGGAAGGAATCCCACATTGTTTAGAAACAAGCTGCAAACCTATTCATGAGTCTATATATACACATGTCTCATATTTCATATTGCTTAAGAAAATAAGAGAAATGAGACTTTAAGTCTACATAAATATCTGCTTTGTAAGTTTTATTTCCATATTAATTGGTGTCACATTAAAATAAAAAGAAAATGGTATTGCCACTATGGGCCTTTATAAAGGTTTATTCTTGTAAATTTTCAAAAAAATTGGTCTATTTTTATAATTTTTTTTAAATGACTTTTTTTGAAAATTTAATCTAAGAACGGGCAAAAGTGCGCTCATATCAGCGCGTTTTTACTGACACGGGGTAAAACGCTTTCACGTTAGCTCATTTTATGTTGACATGGCAAAATCGTTCCCCTAAGGGCGTGTGTTGTTGAAATTTCACTAAAAAATCTCCTACGTGGACACATTTTATCATTTTCGGCCATTTTTTATAAATAATAAAAAAAGTCTATTTCCGTAAATAAAATAAAAAAAAAGAGCCTTCATAAATAAAATCGCCTAAAAAAGTGTGGACAAATATACAGATACTTGAAGCAAGAAATTAAAAAAATATTTCTCAATAATTTTTCTTATAGACAAATCGCTGTATTATTCAAAACTAGACAAAAGAAAATGCCTCTATTAATAGAATAAATTTTCATTTTTAAAATAACTGTTTTCTTATTTTTCTTATATGTTTGTTGTACCATTTATGATTATGGTTTAGGGTTGTTTTTTTTTAATAATATTATATTTAAAGTTTGAATTTATATTCTCTTTTGAAAATGTAATTCATCTTACTATTGTATCTAATATTTGTTAAGTATTAAGTATATATTCAGAAATTTATTTAAACTTTTAAATAGGATAAAAGTGATTTAGTAGCTTACCTTTGATAAATAATAAGTTAATTTTTTTGTGTAATAAATAGCAGCATAAAAACGGTTACAAAGTTGGAAAAACACTATTAAAGGACATTAGGCGTATGAGCACGATTAGCATGCAGCAATCCCTGAATTGAAATCGAAGGGTCTTCAAACAATCATAAGCTGGAGTAATTAAAACTAGTGATCTTGGTAATGTAATTGGCAACTTCATTTGGGACTTAAAGAATATGGTGAATTTGAACTTTTCAATTTCAATAGAGTAGTTGATGGATAAGACGTAACTCTACCGTTTTACTATTAGCAGTATCTTTAGTTAAGAGAGTCTCAAACAATAACGCATTAAATTAAACTCTCTAAATCCATTCTCCCATACTATGATTAGCTCTTCTAGAATATACATATGAATATATATAGCTCATTTCTTAAAAAAAAAAAAATTGATAATATACAATTAAAAGGTTAATACTCATAATTCACACATTACATTTAAAGGAACAATCAAGAGAGTTAAAACAATATATTAATCTTAATCACTTTGAATATTATACAAATAAATTGATGAAATAAATATAAAATATTATATATAAATAATTTAATTAAAACGATATAATCAGGTTTTATATCTAGTAAATAAAATAAAATCCTAAACCCGCCATAATATATAGTTTAGAGAAAAGAAAAAGCTGTAGAAAAAACTTAAAAATATATTTTAGCAATTAAAAATTGGTGCATATTTGATATGGCCATAAATGAGTGTATTGTCATTGTTGTACTGGCATGGGAGAAGGAATAAATAGTTGTCATCCATTAAAAGATGAAAGGGAAAAGAAATTAACTTTGGGATTGGAATAAAAGTAACTCGCGTTTTATAGGATAACTCTGTTTATATAGCTACAACCGCAAAACCTCTTTTAAGGTTTCAGCCTAATTTTATTTTGGTTGGCGATAATATTTAAGTAAAAAGATTTAACTAACACTTCTTTTGGTTATTTGTTCATCATCTGCTAGTTGAACTTTAAGATTTAATTAATTCCACTCAAGGAAATTTGATAATTAATCAAAATCAAAATTGTTTTAGCTCCATTTTGTCCATCACTAAATTGAAATTATTTTTGTATGTAATTATTAATTTTATAGTTTTAAAATTTCAAATTAAAGAATAATATGTGTTTAAACGTGCTCGAATTTATATTTTCTTTATTGTTAGAATAATAATAGTGTTAATTGAAATTTTTATTTTAGTTTATATTAAAACATATTTACACAAATTAAAATTAATAAATTAATTTAATTTTTTTATGTAATTTGGCTTAAGATGGTAAGATGGAAAAATAGATGAAAGTGTAGGAAAAAATGAAAAAAAAAATATTTATGTCCATTAGCATGGTTTGTAGGTAGGATGAAATCATTTTTTTTAAAGAAGATATCTTCTCATTTATTGTTTGGTATGGCTAAAAAATTGTAAGGAAAGAATAAAAAATTAGAAAAAAAAAAAAGCACATAAATTTGAAGACTCAAAGCAGCTTTTGTTTAAAATATATTATTAATTTTAAAAATTATTTTCAAATACATACATATTTATACATTGTTATAAAATTTGTTTGACTTTATAATAAGATTTGTCATTCAATCCGTAATGTTTTTTTAATCGATAATTTAACTGATTAAATTGGTGATTTAATGGCTCAACCACCAATCCATTTTTCAACATTAACTAATTTAATTCCACAATGAGAATCAACAAAATTTCACGTGCATTTTGTAACAACAAATTGGATGTACAAGTGCAATAATTAAATGGTTAAAATGTGCTTTAAGTCCCTATACTATTCATTACAACATATATTTTTTTCTACACAAATCACAATTATCAAGTAATTCTTTTCTTTTAAAATATCACATTAACAAATTTAATAGAAAATTGGACCTAAAAATTGAAATATGAAAAGTAAATAGGCTAAATTCTTAGACATAAAAATAGAGTGACTAATTTTCAAATACATGAAGAGTATAAGGATTAGAAACATATTTTAACCCAATAAAATTTACAATCTTCTAAATAAAAAAACTAAATTTCAAACTTATAAAAGATCAAGGACTGACTACAGAATTAAACCCTTTTTTATTTTGCTTATGCATTGTTCCTTGAAGGTTAGCGAATCGCAATCGAGCTTTACACTAATCATTTTGTGGGCTGATTTGAAATTCGATTTTAAATTAAGGAGTGGTCCCGCATAAACAATTAATTATATTAAGGGCAAGTAGAGCTTAATAATTTGTCACGAATCGCCTTATTTGAAATTTCCCATCTAACGGTCAGCCACGTACTCGAGGAGTCACGGTAAGTTGCGTGTCTTTTTTTATTTTTTATTTATCAGATGCAACTTGCGTGTCTCACTCAACTTTAGCTATCTATGTTTAAGGGTCACGTTTTTGTTGCGTGTCCCAACTAACTTTTGAAATTTTTTAATTAATGAATATTAGCTTTATATTTATAAAATAAATATTAATTATATTAAATATAGAAATTTTAAAATAATATTTGATGTTTATAGGTACCTATTAATCGGATCAATAGTTTAAATATACAGTAAAATGCCTACGTTGTTAGTACTAATTAAAATATATTATATTTATGTTTTAAAATTTTATTACAAAAGTTGTAATATTTTAGAAATTTTATTATTGACAACGTAAAAATAAAATAATATAAGTATTTAACTTTTAGAAGATTTATAGATTGTGTTATAATTCATATAAGTTAATAATAATATAATATTTAAAATATGAAACTTTTTTATCTAATTAGAACGAATTGTTAACAAAAAGATATTGTTAAAAAGGTACGTCTTCACACCTTTACGTTAGCTATAGCGACATACCCTCTTCTTGTTTCGCTTACGAAGTTTAAGTCTTGTTTTCGCTCAAGCATCATATCTTCAAGTTCATATAATTTACAAGAGATGTATTGAGAAGATCCCCTAAAGGCTCCTATTAATCTGTCATATCTAGTAGTTCATTCATGTAAATCAGTTAAATTAAATCTAATAATACTTTAAAATGATATTCGTCATCCTACAATTACACTTAAACTCAATGAATGAATCCCATGTTGGAGATTACTTTTTTTTTATAAATACCTTCCTGACCTCAAATAAAAAGGAAAAATTAACTTCACGCTATCAAAAATTTCTATTTCGATTTTATTTACTAATGCTGTATAGAAATGTTTAAGCTTAAATGTGTCGCAGGTTATGCATTTATTCTTGTAGACCCCAACCTTTTTTCTAGAAAAGGAAAAAGACAGTATTGTTAGTGGCGTGAGGGGCCCTAAAATGTAAAATATTATATTTTATTCTATTCAAAAACTATAAAATTTTAATTTAATCTTTTTAAAATCATAAAAATTTTATTAATATAATAATAAAATTATATCTTTAATTTTTAAAAAATATATAATTTAATCTCGACTCAAAACAATTCACCAATCATTAATTCAGGAAAAATATTAAAATTATATATGCAATCGTATGAAATTTAATTTGAAACAAAATGTTATCTGCCGCATGTTAAATTCATTATTAGGTTAACATAAAATATGGACAAATTTTATTTATTAATGTTTAGATGAGTTTGAAAAAAATTCAGGTATTGTTTATGGAGATTATTTTTAATAATTGGAGTAATCGAGTTGTATCATTAGGATGACTTTTTTTATTTTTTTAAATTTAAAACATAATTTAACCAATTACATAAAAGTATTGCGAAAAAGAAAAACACTTTTTGCCTTGTCCGTTTCTAGGAAAACTAAAATTGCCATAGGAGGAAGATAAAAAATTGAAGTCTTCTTTTTTTAACCGAAGTTAATTTAATTAAATAATGCTAAATGTGTAATGTAAAAGTTATTGTTTTTTCTTATGTAAAAAATATTGGATGTCTAATCAAAGATTAAGGGCCAGTTCTGTATTGATTTTCAAAAGCACTTCTGGCTCCAAAAGTACTTCTGGAAGAAAAGCTGTGCAGAACAAGCTGCTTTTGGCTGAAATTTATAGCTTTTCAAAAGTGCTTTTTAAAAGCACTTCTGAAAATGAGAAGTTAAAACTTTTAGCTTTTCCTCTCCCAAAAGTACTTTTAGTGCTTAATTACTTTTTTACTCCTCCAATAACATAGTACTTTCTCTTTTTTTTCTTGGTACTTAATTACAAATGTATTAAAATCATTAATTAAAAATAAAAATATTTTTCAAAATACTAATTACAAATATTTAATAGTTATATTTAAATATTTAAAATATAATTTATATATTCTAATTAAATTTTATAAATAATTAATATTTATTGCTTAAAAATATTTGAAATTTATATTTTATATATTAAAATATTAACAAGAAGTTATAATAATTTTTTTAAATTCTTACTAAAATATAATAATATTAACTAGTTTAAATATTATTTAAATACATATTTGTTACTTGATAATAAAATGTTTAAAATGGACATTTTATTTTTCAAAAGTACTTTTTGACAGTAATGCTAAACACTCAAATTTTAAATTAAATTTTTTAAAAGTACTTTTTCACAACACTTTTTAAAAGTATTACCAAACTAGCGTTAAATAAATAGAGTTGTTTCACTCCGATGACTTTTTAAGTGTTTGTAAAGGCATTGTGCCTTCACGCGCAATAAATGTAGTTGGATTTCCCGCTACTACCTTTCAAGAAAAAAATTGTGATTGTTTGCAACCATGGGTTGAAACAAGGGAAAGCAGTGGTGGTCACAACATTTATGGCCATAAATGGATTGATATGTGCCAACTAAAAAGGCTTATGAAGATATGGAAAATAATAAATACAAATAAGTAATAACCTTAATATCAATTATACTTTTCAAATTGAATTAAAAAAATTAAAACATTTAACACTATCCATCAAACCCAAATTAAGACATTACTATTATACATTTAGGAATTCTAGTTTCTTTTTAAGGGTATAAAAAGTTTTCAAATTAAAAAAAATTAAATTATTATTTTTCTTTTTTACATTTAATTAGGTACTTAAACTTTTAAAATGTATTAAAAAGGGCTTCAAATTTTTTCAAAAAGAAAAAATAATCAAGCCTCTGATTTTTTTTGTACTCAATTAGGTACTTAAGTTGTAAAATACATAAAAAAAGGCTATTTGATCATTAACTTTAATAGTTGACCATTAAAGTTAGCTGCCCCTAATTTTTTCAGTTAAAGCTACCCGTGTCACAACCACGGCGTGACATGTGAAAAAAAATATAAAAAGTAAAAATAAATAAAATTTATAAAAATTATTAAAATTTAATAAAAATATAAATATTTAAAAATTATTTAAAATTTTAAAAAATAAAAATCGTAAAAAAGTAGAAAATATTGTAAATTTTCATAAAAATCATAAAAAATACAAAATGTATCAAAAAGATCTTTTAACCATTAACTTTAAACGTTGTTGACCGTTAAAGTTAATGATCTCTAATTTTTTTTTCCTATTAAAGCCATTATGTGTCGCAACATAATGAGATTTGTGGTGAAAAATGATAAAAATAAAAATCAATAAAAGTTGTAGAAAAATTATAAAATATTTTTTTTAGTATGATAATTTTTTTTACGAATTTTATATTTCTTTACCTTTTTTATAATTTTCTTACGACTTTATAAAATTTTATATATTTCTATATATATTATAAAACTTTTTTACGATTTTTAACAAATTTTATAATTTTTCTTCTAATTTTTAATAAAATTTAAATATTTTTTAATAAAATTTAATCATTTTTATAACATTTAGTGATTTTTATTTTTTTATCATTTTTTACCATATGTCATGTTGTGGTTGCGACATGTGGTGACTTTAACTGAAAAATGTTAGGTGTGGTTCAAGTATCTAATTGAATGCAAAAAAAAAAGAAGCTCAATTGTTTTACTGAAAAAGTTTGAAGGTTTTTTTATATATTTTGAAAGTTTAAGTACTCAATTTGGTGTAAAAATAAAAGTAGGGGCTTAATTACTTTTTTTTGAAAAAATAAAATTTTTTTAATAATTGTGAAAGTTCAAGCACTCAAATGAGTGAAAGAAAACACAGGCTTAATTGTTTTTTATTTAAGTTTTTACACCCTTAAAATTTTTTTTTCTTCATGTTTTAGGGTAGGTTTTGAGTTTTCCACTGGGCCATTCTCTTGGAGCCTTATATAATGGCTTTGGGCCAAAGTATTAATTTATGGGCTAATAATCAAACAGACTGACTTTCCTGGCTCTCAATTCCCTGTTTAACCCTAGTTTCAAGTGATTTATTCAAAAATCCGTTCATTCTCTTTATTTGAATCAGAACACTAATCGATTTTTAATCTAAACAATAAATTTAAGGCGAAAATAATGGATACAATTACAGTGGTAGGGGTTCATAAAAAAATCAATGTTGAATTCCTATGTAACCACCCATGCTCTCTCTCAAATTGTGATGACTCAAAGGCTAATTATTTAATTAATGAATTTTTCATTATACTTTTAATATATCTAAATAACGGATTGGTTTTGTAGTTAAAAGAAAACAGGCCCAACAAAGCTGTATTGTTGATTGACGTGGTTGGGCCAGTGTGAGGGATTTAATTGTTTGATTTTATCCCGAGTTTTTCAATATTTTTCCTCCATTACTGTTAACGTGAAATCATATTGTCCCACTAACGCGTGTTGTTGATGCTTTGAATTGAAGCCTCCTAGCTTAGCTCTAATGATAATATCCATCATTTCTGCCCAACCCCCAATTACACACTTTCTTTATCAATTTAATTAATATCAAACTTAATTCACTATTTAATAAATAAAAAATAGAAATGAGCAGAATTCGATTCAATTCGAAAAATTTTAAATTTTGAGGTAATCGAATTAAGTTTTTCGATTTTTTTGAGTAAATTCAAATAAATAATTCAAGTTTTGAGTTCGAGTTGAATTAAATTTTGCTATTTGAATAATTCAAATAACATATTTGTGTAAATACATATTTATTTATGATTCAAGTTTATCATACTAAAGTATTTTTTCTCTTATTTTGCTTTAAAAGAGTTTTTAAAAATATATGCTTTCAAATTTATGTGCTCTAACATACAATTAGTTATATTGTAACAATATTTGACATGTTAAATATTTTTTAATTTAACTCAAAATTATTTCAGTCGAGTTGATTCGGTCAAACACTCATCTCTAATAGAAAGTATGAAGATTGATTTATAACTTTATTTGACAAGTTAAGTTAGGTTGGACAGATTAACTTAAAGAATGCATTTTATTTAATCAAAAGTGAAAAGGAAGAAGAAATTGAAAGAAAACTTCGAAACCTAAAATATTGATTTTGAATTGTAATGTTTGATTGAATTTTTTTTTATAAATTTTAATCGAATTTGATTTGGATATTACTTAATGTGTTCACTTTAATTTAATTTTAAATTAAAATTATATTATATTTTTATTTAATTTATAATTTTGATAGCATGAAATAAATAATATATATTTAAAATAGTGAAAATAATGAATGTATCAAATTAATTGAAATTTGAATGGGGTTGAATTATTTTAATATCTAATTTGATTTGTATTTATAAAAAATCTGAGCGTGATGAATTTAGATTTGAGTTTTAACCATCATATTGTTACTCTAAGAGAAATAATTTAAATAAAATCGTAAAATGAATATAAAATAACACTTATTTATTATCCTTTGATGTTTAAAAATGGATTTAAGCAAATACGTTATCGCCACCTTTTAAGAGCAAGAACCGATGAGTGGAAGAAAGAGTCAGCCCTTATTGCGCTGCATTTCTATTTCTTTGATTTATCATATAAATATAATAATTAAATATTACCTAATTATTATAATATAATTATAAATTGCTTGTGAAAACTTAGGAAATTGAATATAATAATAATTATAGATATTAATTATTATTGGCATGGGTGAATCTTTGCCGGGTGCTGTAATGAATTACATTGTCTTAGTTAACACGCAGGCACACTCTCGCCTTCCTCTTCCCTTTCCTCCGTCACTCCACTTATTTCATTGCTTTTCCCCATTTCATGCACAATTTTCTTTGAAATTTGAAATTTGTTAGGTTAGGGTTTTTGGGACAAAAAGGGTCAGCATCATCGAGATTGGATTTGAGATTTTGATTATTGAGAATCAATCGGTGGGAGTAGGGGCATGGAGAACGGTCACGATGGGAAATTGGCGGGCAAATTATCGGGATTGGCCCTCAACGACAAGGAGCCCTTCAACGACGATAGCTTGTTTCAGGTCATGAAAGCCGTTGAGGCCGCTGAAGCCACCATTAAACAACAGGTTTTCTTCTTCTTCTTCTTCTTCTTCTTTGAATAGTAGTAATGATATAATGATAATTTCTTCTTTGTTTTGCAGGCGGAAGAGAACAATCGATTAAGGTCTGAACTCCAGAAAAAAATTGAGCAACTTGAAAAATATGTAGGAAAATTAACCTTTTTTTTCTTCATTTTAATCAAATTAAGCTCTATATGGTTGTTATGCTTTATTTCTGCGCGAATTTATTTACATTTAATGGTAACCAGAAAGTGGATGGTGGTAGTAATCTGAATGCTTCAGCTGACAAAGCTGCCAATACCGATTTTAATGGAACTTTCACTGCACCTGCTTCTTCTTCTTCTGACAATAACAAGGGCCTTCCTATTTCTTTTCCCTCTTCACCCTTATCAGCTGTCTCTTTTCCCCCTACCAGGTACTTCTTTTTTACGTTGCGCCATGTAGCTATAATAACTGGAAGTGTTTTAACATGAAATGTACCATTTTTCTGGTTCACTTGTTTTAATATGGCAGGCGTCAATTAGATGGAGAATATGATTCTACATTGCCTCAAGGTCTCATGCCGATTCCCAAAGTAAATAGTTCTTTCATGCCCTTTTACCGTGCAATTCCCCCCCCCCTATAGACCGAGTAACTACTATTTCTCTCCAGGATGTTACCCTAAAGGTACGGGAACAAGAAGAAGAGATTTTGCAGTTGCGCAAACAGCTTGCTGAATTTTCTGTCAAGGTTGTCTCTTGCTTCTTTTCCCCTTTCTATCTTCATTGAAAATGTTTTAGTTTTGGATTCTTTAATAATTC
The DNA here is from genome assembly GCA_020496765.1 of Gossypium stocksii. Lineage (NCBI taxonomy): Eukaryota > Viridiplantae > Streptophyta > Magnoliopsida > Malvales > Malvaceae > Gossypium > Gossypium stocksii. The sequence goes on along the minus strand of CM035626.1, from coordinate 6,334,375 downwards.
ATGGTTAATCACAGGAAGCACAAATACGCAATGAAAAATATGTTCTTGAAAAGCGCATTTCCTATATGCGATTGGTAGGTTCTAGCTTTTCCTTCCATTCACACAATCACTCATTCTCTTCACCTTATTTGTTTTCTTGTTCTGGAAAGGAGAACTAATCTAGAAAATAATTTTTGAAAAATTATAACATCAGGCCTTTGATCAGCAACAACAGGATCTCGTTGATGCCGCATCAAAAGCTCTCTCTTATAGGCAAGACATCATAGAGGAAAATATTCGTCTTGCATATCAGTTACAGGTGTTTTCATTGTTAATATATATGTTTATATGTATATTCGTTTTGACATTATTGGATATGTGCCTGTATCCTATTTGAGCATTGAACCATGTTTTCTGTGTCACTATTTCTCATCATTAATTCTCTAACTATTTCACATGTAAAATTACCTTTTTTCTTCACACTTCTTTTCATGTTAGAAGATTTTCTATCATCATCTTGTGTGGTCTTGGTGCCTTATATTTTGATATTGCATATTGATACAATGCTGATGATTTTATCTATTTTAGAATCGATTTTCATTTCAATGTTCTACTTCTGGTTCTTTCAGGCCGCCCAGCAAGAAAGAACAACTTTTATTTCATCTTTGCTTCCCCTTCTGACAGAATATTCCCTGCAGCCACCAGTACCTGATGCTCAGTCCATTGTAAGCAATGTCAAGGTCAGTCTCTTAATGCATTCCAATTGCATCAATGGATTTTCACTCATACAATCTGTTTTGTTGCAAAATCTATATCAACTCGCTGTAAAACTGGGATGTAGTCTGTATTTTGTATCTATATTGATATTATTTATTTCATCAATTCAAATGGAAGTGTTCTATTTAATCCTATCAACAATATCAAAATGCAAGTGGCAAGCTTAATGCTATTCATGGGGGCAGATATTCCCTCCTCAGATACTGAAATGGTCGTTGTTGGTATGAGCATCTTATCTTTTGAAAGAAGAAGTCTCTGCTTTGATATCCTTGTTCTATCAAATCATTGTATCTGCTGATGATTTGCATTTGATTGAGTCATTTTGACTGTAGTTAGGCTAATTTCTGATGAATATGATAAAATAGCATTCTTAGAATTTTATTTAAAAAAGTGTGTTCCATTGTGTATCTTTGGAGTTTTATTGGCATTAAAGTCTTTTAGACAACTGGGAGATGATTTTGTTTCCAGTCCTGAAATTTTTTTATTCTCTATTTCAAAATTGCCTTTTATTTGTATGCTTGTGGGTGTGTTTTCATTCTTATAATTTGAGGGATGTTTTAGCGGTCATAATAATGTTTTGATCCTACAGTTTATTAACTGTATCTGTTGCAAAGTATATAATATACCTAGCTTCTATTTGCTTTTTTACCTTGATATCTCTGAGGAGACTTGAGTAGAAACGAATGAGGCATATATTAGATAAAGCAAAGGCACAAGACAGAAGAGTGAACAATTATTTTTAATAAGTCAAAACATTTATGTTTCTTTTCTTTAAATCAGAAGCATGAGGTTAGTACTTGACTTTTGCAGGTTCTATTTAAACATCTGCAAGAGAAGCTTATTGTTATTGAGGTATGTTTGTGGAAATGAAGTTCTTTATAATAGCTGGAGACATCCCTTTTTTCTCCATTTCTGGTGGAGTTAAACTGGGTTAATTTGTAATCTGTATATATTTTTCTAAACACTTAATCATGTTTGTCTTTTCTTTTGTGGCCTTAGTCAAAGCTTAAGGAGTCACAATATCAATTGGCACCTTGGCGGTCGGATGTCAATCATTCCAATTTTGCCCCTCAATCTCCATTACATTCCCTTGGTGCCACACTGCCTACATCAGTATGCTCATATTTCTTCTTTTGATTGTACTTTTATATCATAACGATTTTCTTGAAGTCCTATTCTTTGTTTTAGAGCAAAAATGGCCTTGAATTGGTGCCACAGCCAACATATTCCCTAGGAAAGATGCAGTTAATTTCTGATGCTCAAAAAGACTTTAAATGGGATGTACCCAGTCAGCAGCAAGGTGGCTTGGGTGGTGGTGTTGCATCTAAAAATTTGGAACCTGATGATTTGGGGAGGTATTCACCTATAGCAAGCAGGTGAGCCTGGTCAAATGGAGACTGCTACTATGAACTGAATGTACAAATTACAACCATCTGCATTTGTTGGTGGGTTCTGTTTTCATTGAATTCTTTTTGTTGTCATGTATACATAAATAATTCTAAAGCTAAATATCCATGATGCACCAATGTGAACTTTCCATTGTGACATTATACTGCCTCCACATTTAATTATCTGTCTACTGGTTAACCATATTGGTATGCTTTCTGTTCTGCAGTTGCTGTTCTATGATCAGCACTCTGATCTCATAAATGTCAATCAAGCTTGCTTGCTTCCTTGATCATAATTGAAGATGCCAAAACATATCATGCCTAGGTTTCCTATACTAAAAAATTTTCACATCATTCTTATTTTAGTACTAACATATATTTTTTATCCATATCACTAATAGATCTATCAGAATTGTGCTTCACATGTTTTGAATTGTTTAATCTAAAACCGATGTCTTTATTATACTTTTACCTAGTTGCCATTGGGAATAAGCTTCTTGGTTGTTTCATCCTCAGCTGGCCTGTCCTTTGTGATATTTTCTTGAACATGCTTATTTAGTTTACTAATAGTTCAAGCAAAATGTTACTCTTAAATGGATCTTGATATGCATTAAACTTAATTGGAAACTTAAATCGCTGGAGTTGTCCCTTCTCTGATGTCCCCTGTCATATTAATGTAACTAAGAGATATTTCTTTTTTATGGAAGTTTGCCTGCTTTTTGGATTGCTAAAAGCCATATGAAGTTCTTTCTGCTGTATTTGTCCTTTGTATGACTTGAAGGTGAAACAATAGCTTCAGCAGCTTACCTTTGTATGCAAGGAAATCTAGATTCTTTCTATAATTAATTTGTCTCAATTTGGTTAATTATGTATTATAGTATTACCGAGTATTTTCTTCCTTAGTATTGTTTCATTTTCTGTTTATGAATATTAATATTTTTGTTAGTATTATTCAAAATAATCATTTCCATGAATGGAATTAATAACTCTAATTAGTTTATCTTTTGCATTCGAGATAAAGTTGAGAGAAGCTATTTGCATATTTTAAAGCTAAATAAATTTAAATATGAAGAGAAAGAGAATTCAGTTCACTTCATGATTAGTGAATCCCAGTAGAGAAATCTGGCCCTTTTGTCAAGATTTGTGAGCCAAGTAATTCCTTATAACTGATATGCATATAAGCATTTTTGAGAAATAGTCAAATTAGGACACTGAAGTTGTTAGTCAAGATGAAAAAGATTATTGAGGTACATTTTCTTGTAGTTTTTGTTTGATTGAGGACGTGTAGAATTTTCTGTGAGGACATGGTGAGCATTTTTTTTATGACAAGGGTATGACATCATTCAAATATGTCAAAGGGTTGATGTTAATGGTTTCCAGGGCTTCCATTCCCAATGAGATACCAACACAGCCGGCAGTTATTCCCAGTGACACCCATATTATGCGATATGGTGAAGATACAATTAATAAACAAGTTACATTTCATGACCCTGTTAGCAGTAGTGAGATGGATTATCCTGATGCTGAGGGACACCAGAATGAAAGAGAACCTCCCTCCAACTGGGGTTCAGGAAACTCTCCTTATGCCGCTGCAAATGATGATCCCGGTCCATCGTACCCTCCTTATCTACCACCGGTTCTTGAGGAGCCTTCGTCTTCTTTTTCTGAGGGTACAGTGTTACAGTGCTTTCGTGGTTGCAAGCATTTTTCGGACTATCTTAAATTGTTTATTGCATTCTGCAGCTGCAGAGGATGACCCACTTCCAGCTATAGAAGGTCTCCAAATTTCTGGTGAAGCTTATCCAGGAAGGGAACTCCAGGCATGCGGATATTCTATTAATGGAACTACCAGCTGTAATTTTGAGGTGCCTTTTCAGGATTTATTTTATCCACTGTTTTAAGCATTTAGGATATTGGGAACAAGTTCTTCTTCGATGTATTTGGAGATGCCTTGCATTAGATAATATTTCTCTAGATTCGGAAGTATGAATATATAATGCGGTAATGTGCTTGCAATGGCAGTGGGTGCGTCATATGGAAGATGGATCTGTTAATTATATTAATGGTAGTTTCTTATCCTTAATCTTTGTGAGGTTCTCTAATTTATCTTCCCATGTAATCCCTGTTATTCATTGAATATGTTTCTAAAGGAGTTTTGGAAAACAGGAGCAAAGCAACCAAACTATCTTGTTACTGCTGATGATGTTGAGACATACCTTGCTATTGAAGTCCAGCCTCTGGATAACAGGAATCGCAAGGTATTGGCTTTAATGTCATTTTCCATAACTGGGACCTTGTGCATTCATATGTAGCATGTTATCCTTCCCATTTTTTGTTTTTACCTATGAATATGGTAAAGGGTGACTTATGAGCATCATAGGACAAATTGCAAGGTGAGTTTAGAACATCGAAAGAAAGAACTTTTTGAGGATGCAGCCACTTTTTTTATATTCACCTTTGAAGACCTATTTAACTAAATCCATGTATTTGATAGTTTGCATTGCAGAGTTCTCATATTTTCTATATCTATGTTTAGCACATGACAGTCATAACTTCATATTCAAAAATTGGTCATTATTCTCTTCTTTTTCTTAATAGTGGGCTTGTTTTCATGTAAATGCAAAATGATACTTGTTGTGATGGAATTCCATCTCTAACTAATGTGGAAGCAAACAACAATAAAAACCTTGTAAAGTCCTTGTGTGCAGTTGTGCTATTTGCACCAGATTGGAATCCGTTCCTATTCATCTATTGGTTGAAGTGAGCCTTTAAGTGTTAATCTTTTTTCTTACTAAGCTCTATTGGACAAAATTTGCATGGTTCACATAACTTCGCCTCATAAGATCTTCAGGGGTTATATGCTGGAAAAAATTAGCAAAGCTAATGCTGATTTAGTTCTTATATTTTTGCTACATAAGTGATTTCTCTTTGCTTTCAGAATAATCTCTTTTATTATGTGGCTTAGCCTTGTGATGGCGTTGTGGAGTTGGCAAAGAGAATAATGGGCAACAAGGAGTTCCAACATTGAGTACTACATTGTTTACTCACACATAGGGGCTTAATCATGACTAACATCTGAACATGAGATTTGTTGAGGTTGATCCTTCATTGGTTGCAACTAAGATTTGAAAGAGACATGCACATGAAGGTCCCCTACTACCTATCAGCCTGGCTTTTCAGTTTAAGTGGTTTCTAATATTGACTTCTCATAATGCTACTCATCAACTCAAGGATTAACTTCTTTCCAACGATACCTACCATTCTTAATTCCTAGATCACAACATATTTTCCCAACATTTCCTTCTTAATTGCCTCAATATGTTAGTTCTATCCCAAAATTAGATTAATTTATGCTGAAATTATTTATATCCTTTATTCTTTTAAAAAACGGCTCAAGTCAAAATGCTTTGATTGATATCAATCGAGCCTGTTAGATTACAGTTTCCGAATTAAGAAATATTGAGTGTATCAGATAGGATTCTGTAAATATTTTATCTATTTCTATCCCTAACTTTAAGGCTGTTTTTTAGGGACAACATTCCTAGAATTAGTCTGTTTCCTAGTATAGAGTTTCCTAAGTTAGGTTCACTATGTGTATAAATATTTATGTAATTTCTTGTGAATAAACAAAATAGAAATAGCCTGGTTTTAACATGGTATCAGAGCTTTTTTAGTCTGATTTCTGGGACTTTTTTTTCTCTGGCAATTTTTTTTACTCCCGATCAACTCTTAAGCCTGTAGAATTTGTTCAAAAGAAACATGGCTGGAACTGTCAAAACCAGTAACACTGGGGATTTTGTATGGTGCACCTACTGTAAAAAATCCCGTCACACTAACGAAAGATGCTGGAAACTCCATGGGAAGCCATAGACAACAAAAAAAAAATTTCAGAAAAAGGTGGACAACCAAAGGGACAAGGGCGAGCAAATATAGCAAGACAGCTGGATGGAGAAAAGAATTCTCAAGAATCACCTGTTGAATTCAATAAAGAAGAAATTGAGAAGTTAAAGAATTTGCTAGGATCATTGGAAAAATCTTCTTCAACAGGTACTTGTGGTTTGGCTTTTTCAGGTATATCCTCTTCTTAAGATTCTAAAGTCTCGGATATACTCACCAAAAGTTCTTGGGTCATTGACTCAGGAGCTACAGACCACATGACCTACTCCTCACAAAAATTTGTTTCATATACACCGTGCCCTAGTAATAGAAATATAACAGTAGCCGATGGTTCTATGATCACAGTGGCTGGTCAGGGTGATATTGTTATAAATAAAACTCTTACTCTTAAAAATGTCCTTCATGTTCCAAAACTGTTTACCAATTTTCTATCCATCCAAAGAATTACCAAAGACTTTAACTATAGTGTGGTTTTCTATCACAATGGATGTCTTTTTCAGGAACAGAATACGAGGAGAATGATTGGACATGCTAAGGAAGTAAATGGCCCATACTATCTTGAATAATCCAGTGAGAAGTTAGTGCTCTGAATTCCTCACGATTATCGTTCATATCCGAATCTGTTAAAACCAATAAAGACCAAATTTGGCTCCATCACCTCCGCCTTGGTCATCCATCGTTTAGAGTCCTTAAAATTATGTTTCCTTCATTGTTCAAAGGGTTAACTGTTGAAAAATTCCATTGTGATGTCTGTGAACTTGCAAAACATAAACTTACCTTTTTTTCGGTAAGCAATAAAAGAACATCCGCTCCTTTTACTCTTATTCATAGTGATGTTTGGGGACCATCCACTATTTCAAATATTTCTGGGGCCCGGTGGTTTGGATCCTTTATTGATGATGTATCCGTGTGTCTTGGATATTTCTCTTAAAATAGAAATCTGATGTACGGTCTGTCTTTCCAGCCTTTTACAACATGATCAAAACACAATTTGGAGCTGAAATAAAAAGGTTTAGGTCAGACAATGCCAAGGACTATTTCAATCAATTTCTTTCACCACATTTCCAAGAAAGAGGTATTATCCATGAGTCATTTTGTATTAGCACATCCCAACAAAATGGTGTTGTCGAAAGAAAGAATGGTCACATTTTAGCTATTACAAGAGCCCTCTTGTTCCAAAAAAATGTCCTTAAACAATAATGGGGCGATGCTGTTTTAACTGCTACTCATATGATAAATAGATTGGCTACGAAAGTCCTTGAATCTTAAAGTCCTATGCAAGTTCTAGCAAAATTCTTTCCTGATTTCAATACTTCAAGTAACCTTACTTCCAAAATATTTGGTTGTTTTGCCTCTGTACATGTACATTCTCAAAATAGAGGAAAATTTGATCCACAAGCTGTCAAATGTGTCTTTCTCGGTTATTCTTCCACTCAAAAGGGGTACAAATGCTATCATCCAGCCACAAAAAATTTTATGTATCAGCGGATGTTACTTTTGCAGAACAAGAGAATTCCTTTACTTGTCTTTATCTTCAGGGGGATATCTTATTCACAGAAAATAAGGACAGAGAATTCTTTCTTCTTGATTTTCCAGCCTCTGCCGAGCGACCAAACACTCACATTCCAGCTCCTGTCCAGCAACCAAACACTCACATTCCAGCTTTTGTCCAACAACCAAACACTCCCACTTAGTCCTTGCCTGCTAACCAGTCTGCCCGACTCGAAACTATGGCCCCTATGCAACCCGAAACAGAGCCTAATACACCCAAATCACAAACAGGGATTGAGGACGCTACTCGTCCTTTACTAGTTTACTCAAGGAAGAAGGCACCAGTGCAAGTTCAATCATCTTCTTCTCCTATTCAACCTGCTACTATGCAACTAAGGTAATTGCTGAACCTACTTTGAATACTAATACTGAAACTACTGGAAATTTAGATGATTTTCCCATTGCTATTAGTCAAATATAAGTCAGATGGTTTTTTGGAGAGGTACAAAGCAAGATTGGTTGCTAAAGGGTACACTCAAATGTATGGAATAGGCTACCTTGAGACATTTGCCCCTGTTGCAAAGATGAACACTGTAGAGTGTTGTTGTCACTAGCTGCCAACCGAGGCTGGAAATTACAGCAATTTGACATAAAAATGACCTTTTACATGGTGATCTTGAAGAGGAAGTCTATATGGATGTTCCACTAGGATTCGGTCCAAATACAGGACAGGTAGTTTGCAGACTAAAAAAGGCTTTGAAAGATTTACCAAAGTAATGCTCAAGTTGGGGTATAAACAGAGTCAAGGAGATCACACTCTGTTTGTAAAGCATTCATCTTTAGGGGGAGTGACTGCTTTATTAGTCTCTGTAGATGACATTATAATGATTGGTGATGATTTGAAAGGAATGGAGAATTTAAAGAAATGCCTAGTAAAAGAATTTGATGTCAAAGAGCTCGGTAAGTTAAAATATTTCCTCGGTATTGAAGTGGCACACTCTCGGGAAGGAATCTTCATATCTCAGCAAAAATACATGATTGATTTGTTGATAGAAACGGGCAAGTTGGGATGTAAACCAGCAGAGACACCCACAGAAGTGAACCACAGACTTGGAGATGCACTAGAAGATGCAGCAGTTGATAAAAGTTCATATCAAAGACTTGTAGGGAAGCTCATTTACTTGTCTCATACTAGACCGGATATTGCCTATGCAGTCGGTGTTGTAAGTCAGTTTATGCACAACCCTAAAGAATCACATCTTAAAGTTGTGTATCAGATTCTACAGTACTTAAAGGGCACGCCAGGCAGTGGAATCCTATTTAAAAAGGGGGAGAATTTAACCCTTGAAGCCTATACTGATGCAGATTATGTAGGGTCTATAGTTGATAGAAGATCAACCTTGGGCTATTGCACTTTCCTAGGAGGCAACCTTGTGACTTGGAGTAGTAAAAAACAAAATATTGTGGCTAGATCTAGTGCAGAAGCTAAATTTAGGGCCATGGCTCTTGGAATTTGTGAGTTATTATGGTTAAAAATTATTTTGGAAGATTGGAAGATCAAGTGGGAAGGTCCAATGAAGTTTTATTGTGATAACAAGTCTGCTATCAATATTGCCCATAATCCAGTTCAACATGATCGTACGAAGCACGTTGAGGTTAACAGACATTTTATAAAGAAAAACTGGACAGTGGCTTAATTTGCACTCGATTTGTGTCCACTGATGGTCAACTAGTACACATATTTACCAAAGGATTGTCTAGGAAGTTGTTTCAGAAACTAGTAAGCAAGCTGAGAATGGATGATATCCACTTCCCAGCTTGAGGGGGAGTGTCAGATTACAGTTTCCGAATTAAGAAATATTGAGTGTATCAGATAGGATTTTGTAAATCTTTTATTGATTGTTATCCCTAACTTTAAAGCTGTTTTTTAGGGACAACATCCCTAGAATTTGTCTGTTTTCTAGTATAGAGTTTTCTAAGTTAGGCTCACTATGTGTATAAATATTTATGTAATTTCTTGTGAATAAGTAGAATAGAAATAGCCTGGTTTTAACAGAGCCCGTGGTCTTTAAGGGCATAGGATTTCCATTGAAATGAAGTCCTGGTTGACATTAGGTCCCGGGTTTAATCCTTGGACATCCCTTACACTCTTCCCTTATTAAAAAAAAGCTTTGATTGATGGGAGAATTGATTGTGCAATCATTGAAGTCCATAATTCTATCCCTAAGGGACATGCTACCAGCTAAGAACCTAAGCCTTTAACTTGTGGCTCTTGAGTTTGATTCTTGGGATGAGAGAAGTAGAGTAGGGGGACAGGAGGCTTCTCTTTCCATTATGTAGCCTGAGATCATATTTTATTATGAAAAAGAAAATCAAAACCCGTTTGTGCGTTTCAGACATGAACCATGAAATAGGGACCTTAATGCATTGGCAATTGAATGCCCTGCATTTGTGACCTGGTTATATCATCAATTCATTTTTATATTGCAAGAAGTTTTTCCATTTTTGTATCTGCGTTTGTTATTCCTTGCATGATATGATTTCACCTATCTTGCTGATATAACATCAAGAGGTGCCAATTAGACTAGAGGGTTGCCATCTATAAAGATGAATAGACTGGTTTTTTGTTGTAAAAATTTGCAATTATTCTGTTTTGGGTATATTGCACTCAGTAATATGAAATATGCAGGAAGAACTATTTTTGCATAGGGACACTATTTCTTATTGTTGCTTTCCATATTGTATAACTTGTTTTCTTTGTTAATTTAGGGAGAGCTGGTGAAGGTCTTTGCCAATGAGCACAAGAAGATCACTTGTGGTGAGTGATATTGATATTACTTCATGTTTCCCTAGCACAGCTTTTCTTTCTAATGTTTGCAAATATGATTTTCTGAAATCAGAGAGAACTTAGCAATTTCCAGTTGATTTCAATAGTGCAATTGTTGCTGTGTTTAATACTGACTAATAAAGGGTGCCGGACAAACATAGACACAACAGTCAACCCTTTTGTCAGATTGACAATTGGTCAACAGCAATATCCATGTTGGTTTGGCTCTACAATGCCCCCTGCCAATTACTTTTTTATCCAATACTTTCCTGTACTGTATCATCGTCATCATCATTTGCATATGGGGGATCAATTACTAATAACTGAATCCTAGAGATATAATTGGTGCTCTGGAAATTAATGACAACTTAAGAGGGGGGGGTTCTACTTGTATCAGCATGATCTTGGTTTTTATTTTGTTTTTTCATAGCATCTGCTTTGGCTATGTTCTCTTCTACACTAGATTAAGTTTATATTTCTCTGTGCTTGAACAATTTCTGTGCATTTTATCATTTGAAAATTGCTAGAATCTCTGTGTAGTCTCTTGTTAACTTTTTGACTCATTTTCTTGCACTTGATATAGAAAATTCATTACCTGCTTTTTCTCTTCTCCCTTTTTTTTCATTCTACTTTTAACAGATCCGGAGATGCTAGGCTATATAGAGAAGACTCTTTATAGTGGTCATGCTTCATATAAAGTGTCATATTCGGTATGACTTCTACATTTGCACAGTTGTTTTTTCTGCCTTGTTGTGCGATAATGGTTCCATTTGATTTTTCTAGTGCTTATCAGCACAATATGTTTGAGCTATTAATTTTATTTAATGTGACAATGTGACAGAGTACTTTTAACTATTTTATATTACAGACAGGATATCTAGATATATGGGAGCCGGCTACATTGGCTATTAAGAGGGATGGTTATACTATTAAGTGTAGTGGATCCCATGGTCTTGTAGTCACCGACAAGTTTCATCCAAACACTGAGGTATGACTCATAATTTACTTGTTCTTTTGAGATCCTATTGGAATGATGCCGGAGTAGGAGGTTAAGATTTACAGCAAATTGAGATCTAAGTTGATGGAAATCATGAGAAAAACAGGGGAATTGGTTGATTCAAAGAGAATAAAAAAATCCCTGAAGTATGAGACCTTGTTTTCCTTCACTGGATCCCTAAGCTTCTCAGTATTAAACTTCACATCTGGTTGTTCTATAGTCCAGTATTCATATAATAACTCCAATTGATTTGGATGCATAGAGTTCATGATGCAGTGTACTTCAGAGGCTTCTCTCTGTTGGAGAGGAGTTGCTTTGAGCACCGTGGACTTCAACATTTCACTAGGATCATGCGCATTAGTATAAACCTCAGTACAGCCAATGCCTTGTTTTACACAGTTTCATAACATTGCTTTTCTTTTTTTTTTTTCTCCTACTTTATGGACAAACATGTTAATTGACTTCCCCTGCTGCCTCTTCTTAATTAATCATGTTGAATTAAAGCTAACCTCATTTAAAGTAGTTTTTGAGTTTATTTGCCATAAATGAATCTAGCAGAATAAAGTTGAGTTGTTGCAGGAAATCAATTATCACAAGAGATCTTGTTGTTTATTATAATGATAGGGATCCAGGATTAGACTAGTCTAAAAATAGACTTAGAGGTGGCCTTTTAGATTCTAATGATAGTTAATATTCACTTTATGATGTTCCACATCATATTCTACATTTCTTGTCTGTTCATAACAGCTATCCTTTGTGCAGTTAACAAATTGCCCTAATACACTTGTGCCCATTTATAGCTTTCTGATGGAAATAATGGAATTGGGTTCACTGATCTTGTCTGCTTTTGATATATCTTTTCTTTTTCCTGAAACATTAGGGATAGCGAGTACTTTCAAATTTACATTCTCATGTATTTATATTTGTTTTTATTTTGTTGTTGTTGTTTTCTTTAGATTAAGATAACATTTGGAGAGCCTACAGAGTTTATGATTATTGGATCAAATGGTGCTCAGCGTCTGTTACGAGCTGATAGCAGCTCTCCAGATATTAGCTGGTAAGTTTGAAGTTTCTCCTGTAAGAAATAAATAATTGCGGATTAAGAAATTAACAAGCTCCAGATCCATAAGCAAAGTAAATTTGAGGAACACCTCTTATAGTTCGCAAAATATTATTCTAAGAACAAGCAAGGTACTTCCATTTTATCCAAATGGAGACTTCCATAATCTTCTTTGATGTTTCATCCTGGAAGTTTTATGCTCAGGAATTTTGGGGTGGGGGCAATGGGGGTGAGGTGGGTGCCTCTATTGTTGCAATCAAAGCCCAATGGACATTCCAAGCATTTACCTAATATCAACCTAGGTTACTTATGATATATACTATCATTAGGAAGCTCAGATGGCAGTGGTAGGCTCAATGTTATGTAGCATTAAAACCTTATTTAACTCCACTTCTGCATCAAAATATAGAAGGGTTGAAAATGGTTGTTATTCGCCAATTCTAACAGGCTGTGTTTCTTCCTCCCACCTCCTTTGTTTGTGTGAGCATACAAAATCGAAGCCGTTTATATGGATTCCTATTCTAGCTAGACACAAGTTTAACATTTCGGTTTCACTGGCATTATGCATTCTGAGTTCAGTGAGTATAATCCTCAACTCTTTCCTCCGAATATGGGTAATACCAAATAATCACTTTTGATTACTTATTCCATCTACCTCTATGTACAATGTTGCATGTGATGAGAGAATTAAAAGGGGTGGGGGTGGGGGGGAGATAATACTGGAAGAAAGTGAAATTGAAAGGGACACGATCAGTGGGAAATTTGAAATTAATAGCTAGGTAGGTTTATGGAGTATGCAAAAGCTTGTTGCTGATCTGAATTAGAGTAAGAGAGCAAATAAGAAGGCCAGAATTCCATGTAGATTTCATAGATATTATGCCCAAGGTTATGTCCATTATGTACTTGTAGTGGCAGTTAGCTGAAAAGTTATTGAAGTTGGAGCGCTGATTAAATATGAGGAAATATTGATATGAATTGATTCTTGGCTCTGAGGACACAAAACACTATCTTATAAGTGTCTAGCACTAAACTCGCCATGAATGGAGGCCTAAATATATAGAATGGTTATGATTCAGCTTCTATTCAAATATATAATACCAGATCTTGAAATCGGTGCATGCCAACTTGGTGTCTTTTCAGTTAAACATTACACTTATTCCCCTTTTTCTGTCTTCTCTAAACACCCATACGCTAATACATCCATAGCTTTGTCTCTTTAATCTCTCTAGACAGAACGTTGCGAAAAGGTACAACTATATTATATTGTTTTATTTTACTTTTCACCCACAGTGAGTACCAGATCTTGAAATCGGTGCATGCCAACTTGGTGTCTTTTCAGTTAAACATTACACTTATTCCCCTTTTTCTGTCTTCTCTAAACACCCATACGCTAATACATCCATAGCTTTGTCTCTTTAATCTCTCTAGACAGAGCGTTGCGAAAAGGTACAACTATATTATATTGTTTTATTTTACTTTTCACCCACAGTGAGTCTGCAGAGGGTATTGTATTTATGTTTACATTTCATTTGTGCAGTTCAAGAGATGCAATTGTGCTCACTTTGAGATTATTTATCATACGGGTATTACTCTTCCCTTCTATCCATTTTTCTCTTTGAAAGAGTACCAACTTGCATGCTCACTGCCACAGTAAAAATTCCAAAATAATTTAAGAGCTTCAAACTAATTGTGTTTTTGCATCTTGGATCTGTAAATCTACTTCAGATATTTCTTTCAAGTTTACAGACAGGATAGCAATAATAATACTATGGGGTCCAATAATAATTTTCCTAGTCCTTAAAGAAATTGTACTAGTACAATTTCTAATGTTCTGCTTCAGTTGCGTGCATCTGCTCTTGAACATGACCTGCTATGTATTTGCCAAAATTTCTTGGTTATTGCAGTAGTTATACCTTATGTCATTCTGGTCTGGTTGACTGTCATTCTACTCTAAAATGGAAGACTTAGAGCACCTCAAGTCCTATGCCTTCAAAATTAATTTGATTTAGGCCTGTATTATCTTTTTCTGGATCCAAGGATGACACTTTCCCTCTCTGTCTTCTTGGTTTTGGCACTCAAATTCGGCCAGTAAACTGTATAAGGCTCCAACCAAACAATTAAAATTTTGTTTACCATTTTAGCACACAAAATTGCCATACAAGAATTCAAACTTATCTTTGATGACAAAAAAAAACTTTTCCACTACCATTTATTTTTGGTTTCGTTGTTTCAACTATTTTTGAAGGTTGAGAATCTATTTTGATATCTTGGTATGGTTTTGGAATGCATCTAAGCCAGGTTTTCTATGTGAATAACCTGAGATTTTGGCATCATATTAAAAAAAAAAACCCGATTAGCCGAGTTTCTAGCATTTATAATAGATATTGTAGGCTTGTTTTGATAGGTTCTGTAATCCTTTCAGCATGATGTGCTTACAAGATGTTTTTCATGTGATATAGCTTGCACAGGCTGGTGGGAGGAAGAAAGGGAAAAAGAGAGGTTTATTCTTTAACAAGGTACATGGTTAACTCAGTATTAACCATTGATATTGTGTAGTGATATTATTTATTATTATTTGAAGACTGGCTATCTTGGCAAAGCCGTAACTTGTCGAGCTAGCTAGCTAGCTCGCTTTTGTGTTCAAATATTTTGTTTAAAAGCAGGCAGCTGTGTTGAGTTTGTAATTACAAACTGTATCGATATTTTTGTCCCCCAATGCTGTAATATATCTCAGCCCTTATTAGTATATCGTCTTCATCATCATCGTCAATTTTCCATGTCTGCCTGTCTGATTCTCTTTTGGTTTTCACAACGGGAAAGAACGCATTTGGGTCTGTATATTCACGAAAAACCAAATGAAACACAGTGATGAGATTAAACAAAAAAAAATTATATAAAATTTGTCACGGTCCGATCCGATCCAGCTTGCTGGGTAGTGGTTTGAGATGCAAACTGGAATAATGTTTTTGGGATTTTGTTGTTCTTTTCGAATGGATATAATTTGTTAAAAGTAAAATAAAGGGTTTTTTTTTTTGCCTCAAATCTGATTTGATTAACTAAAAATCTCGCAGGAATTCTATGTGGTTGGGGTCGATTATTTGAGTTAAAAAATTGAATCTGTTATATATATATATATATATATATATTATTAATGCCAACTCCAGCAACTAATTTTGCATTGTTTCCTTGCTGCTGAAAGGCAAAAAGTAGGAAAAAAATGGAACACAGTAGCTATTTTCGTGTAGTAATGTAATATATAACTTTTGATTTTGTACAATTCAATATATAAAAAATAATTTTGACTCTGTGCAATTCAATATATAAAAAAATGATTTTGACTCGGACATTTTTTAAAAAAAGTAATCATTCATGTTGGATAAATATTATTGTTTATTTTTACTATTATTTAAAATTTTTGATTGGTTTAGTGTTGTAAGTTTTAGAAATTAATGGAATGTTCATTCGTAAGAAAAAAAAAGTAATATTATTTGAGGGTTTTTTTATTTTCATTTGAAAAACAATAAAAATATACCTGTGAGATTTGAATTCTCTCCAATTGTACTAGTAAATTTTTTAATGTATCATTTAATAGCATTTATTGTATGTTAATTTTTAATAAATAATTATCTTTTAAATTTGTGGCTTCTATACCGATATACGTGTGATAAGATTTATAGTATATATTATAAGTTAAAGTAATGGTGTAGTAGACGATATGTCAACCCAAAGCTTGTGATGGTTTTGGATTGCGTCAATTGAGGGATCAAAAATAATTCTTTCATGTTGAAGTTGGGGTTCAATCTTGTGACTGACACTAGTTCTCTGTGGGTTTACGTTCTTAGATCTAATTATGGGGTTAAAGAAGGCATTCTCTATTCCTTAGCTAGTGGTAGGAATTTTTTTTTGTGGAAATCTCTTTCTAAGATCTGAACCATATTTCGGGATAATAATTTCTGGTCAGTAGGCAATGAAGATAGAGTTAAATGCTGGAAGGATAACTGGATTTCAGAAATTGGACCCTTAGTTAATCTAATTCCTGCACATGCAAACCTTGATTTGGATTGTCTGCTTAAGGAGATGGTTATAGAGGAAGGTATATGGAATTTGGATCTTTTCAGGATTTAGTTGTCAGAAGATATCATAAAACGCATCGCGAGTATTCCCTCGCCTTATTCTTCAGTTGGTTATGATATAATTGCTTGGGCTAGGAATTGTTCAGGGTCCTTTTCTATACAGAGTGCCTACAAAATGCTTTCGGAGGACTCTTGGGATTAAAGAGGGAAAGTTTGGAACCTAGTATGGATATTTCCGGGAGGGTTAGAATGTTTATTTGGCTAGCCTTCAAACAAAGACTACTAACACAGGTGGAACGAGTGAGACGCGGCATCGGGGTTGAGGAGCGTTGTACGGTTTGTGGGCTTTGCGCAGGGGATGTTTTACATGCTATCAAGGACTGTTCTGTGGCTAAAGGTGTTTGGTCACAAGTTATCCCTACAGACAAGCAAGAACAATTCTTTTCAGGAGATTTACATGATTGGCTTGAGTCTAATTTGAGAAATCGTCAAAGTATTTTAATGAGGGGTATCGACTGGCCATGTTTCTTTGGGTTAGTAGCTTGGCGAATTTAGAAAAATAGAAATATATTCATTTTTTAGGGATATTGTGGAGTGTTGATGATATTATTAAATGCTTATACAGTTGGATTTTATAGTGCAAATCCATGCACAAGAAAGATCAAACCAAAAGGTCGAAGCCACACACAAATCCAAGCAGGATTGATAATTAGATCCGTTTATACTTAGGTGGAGTTGTTAAGATTGATTTTTAGTTTTAATAGACGGTTGGGACAATGTTCGGTCTTTAATGTTGAGCTTTGAGGTATTTTAGATGGCATGTCTCTTCTTCAGAGCAGAAGGTACGATAAAGTATTAATTCAGACAAACAACTTAGAGGTTATTCAAGATATTCATGAAGCATCTTCAAAGACTTCTCATTCAGCTCTAATCGGACGTATTTATCAACTTCTGTTGGAAATAGATCTTTGGGAATTTGAACATATTCCTAGATAAGAGAACATAGAAACAGATGGTATCGCTAAATTGGCTTTAGACAAGACTTGGTTCGCAATATGTCCCTGAATATTTCCAGATAATTTTGTTAATTTCTTCTATTTGTTTTACATAAAACAAAAGTAATGGTGCAGTAACGAACATAAGTGGTTTGTGAAAACTGAAATGCAGTCAAAATATCATCTATACAATCAGATAAATTTAGAACTCGCATATCATACTTGATATCGTATTGAAGTACATAGGTAATTTTTTTTGAAAATTTGACTTACAAATATAGTACAAGCGCATATATATCTATCAACTATATTATAAAATCAAACAATATGAAGCATAATAATGAACAATTAGATGAAAATTAGAAAAAAATCAAACAACATTTTCTTCAAGCCATATACATATATTGTGATTGAAAACTTAAAGGTGACAATTACGAATGATAACATTTATATCTATTTAATATCTTATATTAAAATTTTTTTACATAGAATACGAAAGACCAATTTCTATGGTCTATCCAAGTTTAAATGTACTACGCTAAGAGACAAAATGAATTTTAATTTGTAGAATTTAAATTTAAACTTCTGATTTTTAATATTTATATTTTTACTATTTAATAAACTTTATTAATTATATCAAATTTTCTTATAAATATATTTATTATATAACTACGTTTTTCATTGAGTATGATATAATGAAATATATATTTGACAATAAAATTAATAAAAATAGATGGAGAAAAGTCTAGTATACATATTGATAAGAAATTAATTAGCAACAATAATGAATATTTTTCAAATTGATAAAATCGTCCAAGGATTATTTTTTGCTTTTTTGAGAAGGATTCATTTTTTTTTTTATAATACAACAGCCAATAACATATTGTTAGCCAAATTCCTCGATATGAGTCGAAGCAAATCCTTTGTGCTTTACAATCCCACCTTGATTCATTCATTTGTAGCGCTATATACATGCTTCTTCTGGATTCCAAATAACGTTAAAAAAATGAAAATGATCTATTTAAGTCCATTCAATTTAACTTGTAACAGAATATCTCATTTTGTTACTATTCCATAATAATAAAATATTTAAATTTACATTAATTTCCATATAATTTTATGATTATTATTATAAAACAATTAGTTTTATTATTAAAATTTTAATTCCAACCAAATCCGATTAAATTTCGTAACTAAACTCTTGGACTGCCCTAATCACTATGATATCTCAATCTCCGTGCATGTTGGCGAGTGTCGCTTTGTCAAATTGCCTACATTGTCTCTCTTCAACGCTCTCTCCTAGTCTTTTTCTATTTCCCTACATCTACTCCTATGTTTTAACTGTGTTATGCAAAGACCATTTCCACTCTTCATTTCTATATAACCTTAATCTCACTGATTACCTTTTGAAATTCACCCCATCACCCATTTCTCCTTTTACAATTTTTCTTCTACCATGACTTCATTATATTCTTTGTGTTGTGTTTTATTTTTAGCACTAGCAATAGTTGCCTTGTATGTTTCGCCAGCTGTTTCAACGTCGAGACGAGGGTTCGAGTGCAGGAATGAGGTGGAAGACGGGTTCAGGGTCATGCTCAAGCACGTTGACTCGGGCAAGAATTTAACCAAATGGGAACGAATCCAACGTGGGATAAAGCGTGGGCAACGCAGGCTCCAGAGGTTGAATGTTATGTTTTCGACAGCCATCAGTTCATCATCGGTAGTTAAAGCGCCTGTTGCTGCGGGGAACGGCGAGTTTCTAATGTACTTATCTATTGGGACACCACCGAAGAGTTACTCCGCGGTCATGGACACCGGTAGTGATTTGATATGGACTCAATGCAAGCCTTGTTCTCAATGTTTTAAACAATCTACGCCGATCTTTGATCCGAAATTGTCTTCTACCTTCTCTAAATTGTCATGCTCTAGCCACCTTTGTGCGGCACTACCCGAACCAACATGCGGTGATGGATGTGAGTATGTGTATTCGTATGGTGATTATTCCTCGACACAAGGGGTGATGGCTACTGAAACATTCACATTTGGCAAGGTTTCGGTTTCGAATATTGGATTTGGGTGCGGAGAAGAAAATGATGGGGAGGGATTTTCACAAGGGGCTGGCCTGGTGGGGCTCGGGCGTGGACCACTGTCCCTAGTTTCGCAACTGAAGGAACCCAAGTTTTCTTATTGCCTAACACCCTTCGATGAGACCCAAAAAAGTACACTTTTGATGGGATCTATTGCAAGTGTGAATCGCACATTGGGTGCAAGCAAGACCACACCATTGATACATAATCCATTGCAGCCATCTTTTTACTACCTTTCACTCCAAGGCATTACAGTTGGAGGAACTCGCTTGCCTTTCAACGAATCAACTTTTGCATTCCAAGATGATGGTAGTGGCGGCTTAATTATTGATTCCGGCACCACCATTACATATCTTGAAGAAAGCGTTTTCAATGTGCTCAGCAAAAGATTCATCAAGCAAATGAAGCTTCCTGTTGACAAATCAGGTTCAACGGGGCTCGAGCTTTGCTTCATCTTGCCGTCAGATGCTTCGGAAGTAAAGGTTCCGAAATTAATATTTCATTTCGATGGAGCAGATTTGGATTTACCGGGAGAGAATTATGTAATTGCTGACTCGAATATGGGATTGATTTGCTTGGCAATGGGGCGTTCAAATGGTATATCGATCTTGGGCAACATTCAACAACAGAATATGTTGGTTCTCCATGATCTTAAGAAGAAAACTCTATCCTTCGTCCAAACACAATGCCACAAGTTATGAACAAATTTGTGGCCTTCATTTTTGTTTATTTGCTATTTTTTCATTTGTAGACGATAAATCAATCTTTTTAAATAAAATCGACGTTTGAATTTATTAGTAGTGCTAGCATCTCATTTCGTTTTAACACAAAAAATTCCTAATAGTTAATTTTAAAGATCATTTGAAGTAAGGGCTACCAAAGTTTCACTGTTAAAACTCGTCCCTTTTTTATCTATTTATGGAGGATGAAAATTTAGTAAATATCTTTACCGGAGGCATTACCTCAAGTGATAAGATCCACTTCATCGTTTAGATAGACATTCCTAATAAATACATTATAACCACTAAAACTGTGACATGTTTCTAAATAAAATAATGTCCCTTTTACTTATGCATTTATTCATAAAATGCCAACTATTTACATGTATGCATCAAAGACATGGAGGTTTATTTGAATAAACTGTACCAGTCAAAGGACTTTTTAAAATATTAACCTGGCATGATTCTATTGGGTTAGAGATGGTACGGGAGTATGAACCACATTTGACCTAACAATTCACTCTACTTTTATCACAACACATCCTAACTTAGCTTTTCCAGCTCATAAAAATGCTAAGATGAAAACTTAAAAAAAAGTAACGGGCAGTCCTCCATTGAGCTTTAGTCATTAAAAGAACCATGCATGTCAAAATAGTATACAAAATGCTTATATTTTCATACAGACTGTTTACTATTGTGAGTTACATGTGAAACAAAAATGAATTCTACATCATAATGGATTGAAATTAGTTTAAGTATCAAACCTGCTACCGTACACCAACAGCAGCGCCAATCGACCGGCCATTTCTTGGGTCGATCTTATTCTTCTTCAAAGAAAAACACCCTTCAACTTAATCAATGATTCGAACATGATTAGTCTGAAAACTTCAATGTTTCCTACCCTAGTTATATAATCAATGCTGTGATGTATGACAGATTATTAAATAAAATCAGCACAACCTCATAGTTTTGAACGCTTTAAGTACACAAGCACGCCAATGCTGGTTAAGACAACGGCACCCGCCAATAGGCCTGTGTGAAAAGAGGCCCACCGAGTTTTCGCGGCTGTTACACTTGATTGTGATGTTATCTGCTGAGGGGAATCAGGAAAATCCAGATACAATCTTAAAACCTGTAAGACAGGAACAGAGAGTCATAAATTTAGAACAATATAGTAATAAATTTAGAACAATATATTAGAAGCAACTACAATCTTTACCGATTTAGGCTCTTTATTTCTCATATCAACAATTTTTTCCACCTTTTTTATCCTTCATTACTTCGTTAAGATTTAAGAGTTTGATCTCAAAGCCCAAGTTGAGAACTAGCTTGAGCCTTGTTATAGAAAATCACACTAGCCAATGACCAACCAAGTACAATAAAGATCCAATACGAATGAAATGAACTACAGCTCACAGATTCAAGTTCAATTATGAAAACCTTAAATCCTAAAGCTGGACTTCATAAACTTGTCCTCTTAAAGTGAAAAATCAATGAAGAATAATGCAATTTATCTGTGCAAATATTCATTAAAAAGTACCAAGGAAACCAGCAGCAGAAACAAAATAGGATGGTCCAGCAGGAGAGAACCAATAGTCAAATACAGAGACTGAGTTACCTTTAGTCCTCGGGATCTAGTATGGTTAACAGCAGCAATAAGATCACTGTCCGTGATGAGTAAAACCTTATCACCTTCATCATCTTCATACTATATAAAAATGAGAGAAAAAAAAGGGAATGAGTACAAACAATAAAATTTGATAAAACCACAGAAAGTGAAGTACAAAATAAACAATTAATCAACTCACCAGAAGCTCAGGATGACTATGATCATTACTAGAACCAATTCTTTGCATAACAGCCGACGAAAGCTCGTCCAAATTCTCAATACCTGGAGAAAAAAATATAAATATGGTATTTTTGCATGCATGAAACATCATGGGAAAAAAGGATAATAGCAAAGCCCTCAAACATGCTTACTATCATATTCAGCTGCAGATTATATCTTTCTTTTCAATAATAAAGCCCAGGTGTGGATTAGGAAATCAGTGTATTGGTGCTTATAGGTATGAAATGACATGTATTTATAATATTCAGGTCAAATTTTTTAGCAAGTATATTGACCTACATTGCTGCGTACCAAAATTGAATCGATGTACACGACCCTTACGATCCTCAAATTTGAAACAAAATGAGTTTCCAAGGCCAAGGGAAGGATAGGATGATAACCTTCCAGCATCTGCCCCCTCTGATGTCAAGATTGCAGACATTTCACTGAAATGTACATTCAGCAAGGTTGGTTCCAGTGCAACATGTTGGGACCATAATGAGACTGAATGAGTTACCTCTGTGTGTCATAATCATCTGGCGGCTGTAAAGAAAGGGCAGAATCCCAGAATTTTTGCATCATTGTGCTTGCTATGTCATTAACAGCTCCAGAGCTACTTTCAACCTTCAAAAGATCAAACTTTCAGAAATAAAAATTTAATTTTGAGGGGGGGGGGGGGGCTGTTTGACATCCTTGTGTGATAATATAAAGAAAGCTAAACAAATTATGGAATAATAGCGGCCAGATTCAAATAAGAAAATACTACACAGTATATTTGTAACCAAATTATAGGGAACTTTATCTTTTAACTTTTTGCTTGTTACTGGTGAATTATGTTCAGTCGGACAAAACTGTAGACATGCCAAGTGCAATGGAATGAGTCAAGACCTTATCCAACAACTTGAGAAGGACTAACCTATATGTTTCTGTATGTACAAGTATCCCGACAACTCAAGAAGTATTGATCTATATATAGCCATCGATATACGTAAGAAGTTCGGAAAGGGCTGAGAAAGTTCAGGGAAAAAGTTTTGAAGGTTAGTACTAGGACTTACACAAAAGAAAAAGTTAGAATAAAAGTAGTTTTCATAATTACCTTCAAAACTTGCAAATTTTAAATATTAAGGATTTCAACAAAATATAATGTACATGGAAATACTGCTTTCCAACTCTTTTTTTTTAATTGTTATAATGAAATTTAATTCATCTTGTCAACTATATAGTCCACCATGGAACATATAATGACCCAAGGATTATAACTATTGACAAAAATATTTCCAACTCTGCACACTTCGGGTGAAAAGAATTGAGCTGAGCAAAGTTCTACATCTTCCCATTATGCCTAATAGCCATTGCCTAAACATCCAATTCATATACATGAAATACCTAAGGATTTTGATAGATATAAACATGCATAAAATACATACCATAGAAATTGCTGCATGAGTAATCTGCAGAACATCTACACAAGCAGCAACAGTTCCATCTGCGCAACAGCCATTTCCACACACATCAACATGAAAAAATTGTAATCATAAAAATGTATTAAAGAACAAAAACTCACCTTTGTCTAGGACAGGAAGATGTAAAAACTTCCCGTCATGCATTATATGCAGTGCGTCAAGGATTGATGTTTCCACTTTTGCACATTCAGGGTTTGGTGTCATAACCTGAGTGATAAAGTAAAGAATGTCATGACAAAGTATCAAAAGTCTTCTTCATACAAAATGAAAGTACAAAAACTGAAAAAAGCTTATAACCAGAAACCATTTATGCTAAAAAATTGCAAGTTGTGTCTTGGGGCCATCTAATGTCAAGAATACATGATACAGAATTGCACATTCTATTCCAAGATCAGATAATGCAATTGAGAAATAGGTAAAACTTAAAAAGAAATCAAACATGTTCATGTTCCAAACTTCCAATTTAGTTTAATTTAAGTATCACTGCAGAGTTTATAATAAACTATGCAATATAAACACTGTAACTGTCCAAAGTAAAGGTATATGAGTAAACAGAATCAGTGACCAAGTCTCAAAACATCAATTGAAAATGGTATTTAGAAAGCCTGAAAATGAACTTTCAACGGCCACAAATACAATTTATATGCAAATTAACAATTTATAGTATACATCCAAAGACGATATCAAGATGTACTTCTTAGATAAAAATCTATTCATGAAAATTGTCAAGCATACTAATTACAGACATATAATTGCTCACTATATTGCTGATGTATTTATGCATAAAACAGAGTTGAAACTTGAAACTCAGTTGTAAACTTTATTCAAATACACAATTTTTTAAACAAATGCACATCAAATCAAATGTATATAAGTGAACCTTTTCCACCATAGTCAGCTCGGGGGAGAGATTTTGTGCCACAACTCGCATAAGGATATCCTTTGAACTGCAGTGGGTAGTAAAGTTAGTAATTGCAAAAATATTGAAAGAGACCTTTAAATCCACATCAAGTACATGTTACGGTACAAAAGATCTCAAAAGCTAATATTAATCAGTTCATAAGAAAGGTTACGTTAGTATCCCCTGAATTTTGTTCCCCGTCATCATAACAACTGAATTAACCCGCAACTCCCGCATCTTTTTTGCAGCAACACGGACAGGATCTGATGATGAAACAATTGCAACCCTGGAATAGGAATAAGATACCAGGACAGGTAAAACCAATAACAAAACGAGCAAGGGTATTTAGGAATTTGTATTTGTATATAACAAGCCATTAGACAACTGAGATGGAAGAAAATACTTCAAATTTTCAGAAATTATAGTTGACAAGGATGGCTTGAATATCCGCTCCCTCAAAGTTTCTATGAAGGCATATGGTGCTGAAATAAAACATGACAAACAAAACAAATAATCACTGGCTTCAATCTGTATGGTACAAGCATTAATCTATACCCTTGATCACTCATCAAGTAAAAGATATGTAATAGACATAAAAATTTGTGCAGACGCACTTTGATATTATATATGAACCTTCTTAATATATACATGTAATGGCAAGGAAAGCTTGAAAGTTGAATCATTTCTATTCAAAAGTGCATTCAGCAACCACAAAAGCACCTGTAGTATTTGGCTCAAGAAGCGTGGTGCAGAAGCACTTTTGAGCAAAACCTAAGAGTGTTTTGCGGTTGTGATGGGCAAAAATCAGCTTTTGGCACTGCAAACACAATGCCAATGCAACCTAAATCAACTACAAATCTCAACCACACAACTGGGGTTTAAGGCTAGACAATAAATTGGAATCTTGCCACCAAGTAGAACATTTATTAGTGATTAAGCAACCATTAGTAACTAACTTCTATTTAAAAAACAGCACACACAAAAAGTTTAAATATTGAAAAATGTAATGTGCTAAAAAATATAAAACCATGCTTTGGCCAAAAAATTGAAACTACTAGCAGGTATGACAACCTATGCACCAAGTAATAAAGCACAAAAGTTAGTCCATAAAACGACAAAATTAGTCCATAAAACAACAAAATAAGCACATTAAAACAGGAAATCATATTGAGAAGAGCCAAACTTTTTTTTTAAAAAAATGTACCCGTTCACATCTAATGCAGAGAAAAAAAAGCAACAAACTAAAGGATCAAAATCTATAATAGTATCAGGTGAAAAGGTTGGTTATCTGAATCAAACTAACTGGATCAGATACCAAATTTGCAAGCAGAACATGAAATAGTGTAATCCTTGTCATTTCATGTGCCAACTTTAGGTTGATATATGTAAACACACACAAGGATATTAAATAATGCTAGTGATCTATTTTTATTGACACATACATCAGTAAAAAAAATTGATGATGATGATAATAAAGAATAAATGATCATGTTTGCATGCATTTACAGCAACAAAGATGAGAGAGCAAGTGTCTATTTTGGTAAATATCGTTGAAACGAAAGAGGTAACAACGAGAGCTTATCAAATATATGCTTGCAATGGCCTTGAATCATTAGAATGTTATATACGCCATTAAAAAAAAAAATGATGATAATAATAATGAATGAATGATCATGTTTGCATGCATTTACAGCTGTGAAGAAGAGTCAGTAAGTGTATATATTGGTGAATATTGTTGGAACAACAGAGGCAACAACGAGAGCTTATCACATATATGCATGTGGTGGCCTTGAATCATTAGAATGTTATGATCATTAGTATGGAAGAAAAACTAACCATTGCTTCCCCACTGGCGTTCAACCCCTTCCACCGCAGCAGCAATTGCACTTCCTTGCTCGGCAGCCTTCTCCATTCTAGAGATAGCATCATAAAGGCATTTTGTAATATCCAGCATGGCAATGACTTCACCATTTTCCACAACAGGAAGATGCCTGAATTTACCTGTCAAAAGAACCAGTTATTTAGGTTTAGTACATGCATGTACAATAGAATTTAAAGTTTTAAACAAGTACTGCTATTGTGATCAACCTTAGTTCAGCTCTGGCATATATCAAGTCAACGCTTTGCAATTTCGCCATTGCTTAGAGAAATGGTATAATAGCTTTTGACAAAGGAAAATCCAGAAATGACATTGGCCTATTTAAAACCACACTGATAATTGAGGACTATATCAAACCATAAAACATACTTTTAATTAAGCTAAAATTTTACTAAATTCCAATGGTCACCTTAGGTTCAGCCCACTACGTAAACTCATACATTTTGTCCAAGGGTTAAACCCAAAACCTAATGTGTGATGATTATAGAACATACTTTTAATTAAGCTAAACTTTTAGTAAATTCCAATAGTCACCTTAGTTCAGCCCACTATGTAAACTCATACACTTGGTCCAAGGGTTAAACCCAAAGCCTAATGTTTGATGATTATAGATAATTTCAGATCTAATCTGTCAAACCATTTATAAAAGACCCTGCATGAGAATCTAAATTCAACACCACATCTTAGCTTTGTCACGCATCTTTCTCACAGATAATTAGCTAACATGAGTTTCATGAACTAAAAGAAAGCAATAATATTCTTCCAACACTCCGTCAACCCCCTAAGTCTTTTGCAAGTCCCTTTCTCTCTATTCAAATTTCTTCTAAGAAAATCAATTACCATTGAGATTGAACCTTTACAAACGTGCCAAAGTTCCTTTCAAATGCTGTCAAAACCAACGCTGGAATAGGTTTTCTTTGTCCAAGATATATCCAATTATTTCTAAACAAAAATAGAAGTCAGTTTTAGTAGGGTTATAGTGCAAAAAGTAACATAATCAAGCACCTCGAACCATCTTCTGAAGTGCCTCGATGGCCAAAGAGTCCGACGTTACAAAAATTGGACTACATGTCATGATCTTAGATACCACAGTCTGCTCCGGCCTCAACCCTTCTGCTATTACTCTAGTGGCAATGTCCTGGAAATTATACATACATAAATTTGCAATTTTACACACTACACAATAAAAACATGGAAGGAATAAAACAGTCGAGAGATGCTAAATAAAAAACCTTGTCAGTAATGATCCCAGAAAGCAAGCCATTGGCATCGGTGAGCAATACTGCATCCATACGACGAGCTGCCATCCGCCTACAAGCCTCCGACACAGTGGTTCCTTCCGGGATGGTGAGAGCTTTGGACAACCTCAGCTTCTTCACCGTCCTCTCACCACCAACAGAACTGACAAAGAACGAGCTTGAACCTTAACTAAGACAACATTTGTTAAAATGAACATTGAAAAGCAATACTAAGTAAAGGAAACTAACGAAGGAGAAGTCGGCTTGGCATTGTCGGATGTGTAAGACTTCTCAGGGGCAGAAGGACCTCTTCTATAAGAATTCCGGCGGGATGCCGGCGGGAGAGACACCGATTGGCTGGTCATTTTGTCGATTAATTTGGGCCAATCGATCAATAAAGCTTTTTAGGTTATTAGGGTTTAGGAATTTGAGTGGCCCTCCCTCTTTGACCACTCCCTTCCCTTTCCACGGTGGCTGGTTTCAAGGCTTCAGCCTCATTGTTGTCTGAACTCTGAATTTATAGTTGATTCGTCCACTTATAATTAAACTGTCAATCACAAGCTACAATTTCATTAATTAATTGGGTTAATTCTATTAGTAGTCCCTAAATTATTATTTAGATTTTAAATCAATCCCAGAATTCAAAATGTTCTACTTAAGTCCTTAAAGTATTAATAGTGTATCCATCTAATTTCTTTCATCATTCTAGGCATCAAATTAGGAGTTAAATGTTAGCTCAGATATAATATAGAGCATATTTAAATCAAATGTATCAAAATTTTAAATATGTATATATCTATCACATAAATTGTTTGAATTTGACACGCTATAAAAAATTAGTCTTACTAAATCTTAATGGTGCTATTATTTAGTAAGTTAGATCCAAATGACCTGTAAAATAGGTGTATATATGTTTAAAATTTGATCTATGTATTTTAAAATGGTTTATGTCAAATTCGAACAAACATTTAACGCTTAAACTAATATTAGGATGATGAAAGAATTTAATTGATGTAATATCAATGCTTTAAAGACTCAACAGAGGATACTGAATGTTAAATACTACAAATTTAAATAGATTGATAATTTCAAGGACCATTTATGACATTATTAATTATTTAGACAAAAAAGAAAGAATATCAAAATACAACCATAAATAGCATTGTTTTCCATGTTTCCAAATGCCTTTGAAATTTTAGATTTTATTCTACATTTTTCTACCCTTAGTTACTTCTTGAATGTGTTGTTTATAAGACTCAAAATTTACCCAAAAAAAAATTTTTCCTCTACGTGGAAGCAGCCGCGTAGCTAGGGATAGGCTAGGGCTCGACCCCTAAAATAAAAAAAAAATTATTTAGATTTTTTTAAATTTTTAAAATTTTAAATTAATAAAAATAAAATTACACTTTGACCTTCCTTAAAAATAATAAAAATTTGATTTAAAATTTTAAAAGTTATAAAGATAGACTGTTAAAATGGTGAAATTAAATTTTTATTATCATAAAAATTACAATTTAATTTCAGCCCCTAACGAAATTTGCTGGCTTCACCCCTGTATTGGAAGGAAATGGGTCACAGTACATCCTTAAAAGAAAAAAAAATTAAATTTTTGTGCCACAAGTTCAATGTTTCTTTAGCAAATATGGTTGTTATAATTCATAACCCAGAAGAACTGCATACAGACTTAGAGGCATGAAACAAGAAAAATCTAATTTAATTTAAACCTATTACCAGTTTTGACAAATGCAGATATCTATAAGTCTGTTTATTGATATAAATGAGATGGTACAAGAAGCAGCCTATATGATATGATATCATAGCAACAATGGCAACTTGTAAATAATCAAGCAATGCTGTATATTTTTGTATACCATGGTAAGTTGGTTTTACAGTGTTATTCCATCAAGAGAAATAGAAGGTATATGTTGAAGGCCAAAAATATTGGTGTCTCGTGAATTCTGCTCTGCTCTCTTCACTTTTTACCTAGTATGTCGTAGAAAACCTTTGGTTTTCTGTAATCTGTGATGCACAATGCCTACAACCACAAATGTTTTGTTTTAGTCAGCCATACTATATATATAAACTCATATTAGTCCCGACATAGAACTTAGGGTTGAATATATAAATTGACTCCAAAGGATTAACCTGCAAATTGGCTTACGAACTATATACATTTTAACAATATGGTATTTGAGAAAATTTAATAATTGTCCCAGAACTTGTATTGCTAGCAAATTGCCGATATGGCATGGAGTTGATCAATACTAATTTGCCATGGATCAAGACAGATATTTTTCTAAATGCAGACATGGTATTAACTTCACACATGGCAACTTATTATAGGTTAACTAAATCAGGGTAGCAATTTATACAATCGCATTAGTCCATTGGGTTAAATTCGCTCGATGGAATTAAACCATAGGTACCTGATTTTGAAAAAAAAAATTGTTTAGAGACCATATCGTTAAAAGGTGTATAGTTAGGGATCAATTTATACATTAACATAAAAAAAAATATAAGTGGCCTACCTGCATTGCAAATGCAAGGTGCATTAAAGTGGGTTCTGACCATGGCTTCCCTATAAATTGAAGGCCAATTGGCAAACCAGCTTTGTCATAACCAACCTATCAAAGTATACATGGAGAATCTGATATTAGTAGAACCATACCATTTCAGTGAAGCTAATAGACATTAATTACAGCATAAATTTTCAAATAAGCGACAAGTGGTAATAAGTTATTACAGGGACAGTAATAGCAGGTAGTCCCAAAAAGTTTCCTGCTATCTGATATCGAATAATGGCACCTGAAATAACAAGATGGGTTAATTTCACTTCATTAACTGATTGTGCTAATAAAGCATGAAGATTGAAACACAAAATACATAGGGGAAAATACGTAAAAAATTCTTACCTCCATTTACGTAGTCAAGCTCACCAGTCTTTAGAGCGTTTTTAGATATTGAGTATGCAGTCATACTGTTTTGAAAGAAAAGAAAACTGGTTAAACTTGGGCATTGCAAGAGAAGGTCTTGCAGTGGGAAGTTTAAGTAAAATAGAAGAATAGATGCAAGTTGTTGCAGTGAAAAAGAGTTTACCCTGTTGTTGGAGTAACTATGACATCTGCCTTGGCGAAAATTTTGTTATGAATTTGCATATGGCGGTACCTGCATAGTTGTAGTCAAGCATCTTACTTAAAATCTACTGACAATGAAGGGATTGGCCTAATTTTAATATAAGACCGTATGACGCCCAATACTTAATATCCCTCTCCATCATGTGCAAGCAAAGGGGAAGACCAAAGAACCTACCGCATGACAAACTTGAAAGGGACAATAATAGATAAAACCTGAATTCTAATATCATGTTACGCATCCAACATAAAATCATTTGGCTAGTTTTAATTTTAATATATACTAAAAAAAAAACATGATGTTCCAATATCAAAATAAAACAACAATAGGCAACCACAATTAATCAATAGTAAAAGAATTTTCAAAATTTATAAGTTCAAGTTCTTGTAAATTTGTTGTTTAAGATCATACACCATCTTAAAAGTATCAATCCAAAAAAAAAAAAATCAGACCATGAATAACTTATTAAATCACTAAACGACTCTACAATTGATCCTAATCCATTGGTGAACCTAGACGGTTGCTCACCCCTACGAAGTTTATATTATAAATGATATCTTTTCTTTTTCTTTTTTTTTTGGGGGGGGGGGGGGACAGCTTACCTCAGTTTCTGGGCCTTTATATACTCATTGCTGTTGAAAGCACCATATATATCAACTACTACTCTTGCATCCCATCCAAATTCTGAACGGCCCCTACTTGAAAAAGTTTATATTGTCAGAATCTATAGTTTAAAATACTGGAGATCATGAATATAAAGAGTGTATAACATGGTGGTTAAAGTCTAGAATATAACATACAAATTTTCCAGATGAGAACTCAGTGCAGTGCTGCATTCGGAACCAATTGTCACATAATGTGCCAGGCGCATTACTTCTAGCTCTGGTATGGTAACTTCTACAGTCTTAACAACAGGGAAATTTATTGCTACAATAGTCTAACTTGGATATATAAAATATATATAACTAACAAAACTAGGTTTTTGATATCATATTATGCATCCGATCTAAAACCAATTGACAGCAAATAGAGATTCCTAACAATAGAACAAAACTCGGGCTTTGATGAAACCGATCTTTAACAGATGTGGGATAATACCAGTTAACAACTTTAATACAAAAATGGGTAGTGCTAGTTAAAGAAAGAATCCGTTGCTAATTACCTTCCAATTGTAACGCTCACAAAGCAATTGCACAGCATTAGAGCAGCATAATCTGATCTCTTCGTTGCAATCGTTGAACCACTAATAGAGCCGATTGGTTAAAAAACAGATAGAAGGAATTAGAATTTAACCCTTTTTAAGCTATAATTGATGAAAAAAATGGACTCCAATTAAGTGATCATATAATTTCATCACTTACCTCTCCATATATTGCAAGCTTGATGTTTGATATTGGATTTGTGGAGTTCAGCAGCGGAAAATGTATTTTGGGCTGGCAGGTTATCCAAACGCCAAAGAAGATAAGTAAAAGTTATCCAAACTTAGGGTGGGTTTGGATGGGCGATTGAGTGCGGTGCCGTATGTTTAGTCTACTTTTTTTCTCACGCTCCAGTATTGTTACAGTATCTAATCTCACCGCTACCGCTATTTTTACACTAACCGCAGGTAAACACATCGCCCATCCAAACTCACCCTTAGATTCTCTTGTAAAATTACTATAGTATGAAGAGATACATTACTCATACGACTTACCTAGTGAGTGTTATATATGGCATGTGTTTAAAATGAATATGTTTAAACTTCTTTTAAAAAACCGATATATTTTGAGTATTATATCTTATATAGAGGTCTAACTCGAACACAAATATTAAATACGAATATTTTAGGAAAAAAAAAGATGAAGAGTGCTGGAAATATAGGTGAAAAGAAGACATCACAAAGTCATTATTAGGATCCAACCAACGAAGATTATCGCTTTGTTCCTAGAGCTTCAAGTCAAAAAATCAAAATAATTAAAGAAAAGGCAAATTCATATCAAAGAATTTTATACTTACAGTTTTAAGTTTCAAAATGTTTATTTACACTAAAGAAAAAAGAAAAAAAAATATGATTGTATGAGAAATCGGTTGGGCACAGAAACTGATATCAAAATCAGCTTTCTCCTGAAAGAAAGATGATCTGTGCATTGTAAACAACAATTAATACCCAGAATTTTTAGTGAATCTCTACAACTGGTACTCACCGGCAAAGTGGTTGGCTCAGGTGATGGAAGATGACCACTAATAGCAGCATAACTGAAAACAGAAAACAGAAAACAAATCTAAGTCATATCTACAACTAACAATGTAGCCTATGAAAGTCAATGGAATTCAGTGCTATATATAAACTAGAAGCTTAGTCCCATTGATTCATGCAATCACTTTTAAGAGGTGGCATCTAACAGTTTAGGGGTTTCAGGTTTGAATCCCATCTGCAAGCACTTCCTTATTCCCTGTTTGCGGCCTTCTCAATTCCAACAAAAAAAAAAACAGGGAGAGAAAACTTACACAATAAATGCATCCTCTAAGGTACCTGCTAGTACTCCAACCATTCCTACTGTCCAGTTCAGAGGAAGAACACTGGAAACATGATAAACATTTTTAGATATTGGTTAGATTTCGCACCTAATTGAGCACATAGAATTGTTTTATCTAAACAAGTTCTCACCCTGAATGAGGAATGCGTCCAAAAGTCGGTTTGAACCCGACAACACCAGAAAGGGATGCAGGCATTCTTACAGATCCTACACAGAAACCAAATATGAAGTGCGTATGTCCTTTGAACTTATTCACGTGGCAAAATTTTCAGTCGCCTTTTTTGCAATTTTGATGAATGAACGGTACATAGAGGATGATAAAATAAAGATGATAGTGCATAGCTGCTCGTCACGGCAATGAAAGAATTGTTACTCCTAATTGGTTGTTATAATATTGCTAAACTATTCAGTTCTCAGGCTCAATAGAATATCACTCAAAAAACATGACTAAGAATTCCACACTTCTCCCATTTTGGAGGTAATAATAAAGGATTTAACCATAGTTGCAGTCTTGAAGGTTTAATTTGGATATTATCACTGAGTTTTCAGCAGTGGCAGATCTTGGCATTAAGTTCTGGGGCCTAACTAAAATTTTTAAAAACTTTGAGGGTTTTAGTGAGAATTTTCAAAAATTTTGGTAGGTCTATTAAAAACTTTCAAAATTTTAGAGGTTTTATGAAAATTTACAAAAAAAAAAAAATTGAATAGTCTGATTGAAATTCAAAGGTTTAATAATAATTTTCAAAAATTTGAGGGGCCTAATTAAAATTTCAGAAAAGTTTAAGGGTACAACTAAAATTTTCAAAAACTTGGGGTGGGGAGCGAAGGCGCTAATGAGGTCCGCCTCTGGTTTTCAGTCCAAGAGAATCAAAAGAATCTATTCAGGGATGAAACTTGAAAGCATTCAACCATGGCCACCTTGGACAAGTTTAAAAGGTGGAATTTATTGCACATCTATTCCTATACTTCTTGTCTATACTTTTACAAGTATATCTACGTAGACTTAGTGTTTATGTTGATTATCTAATCATAAGAGTTAGCTATTGATCATAAGTTTAAAAGTTCGGTTGTTTTTCGATGAAGGATGACAAACTTTACCTCCTCCGTCCACACCAAGGGCTGCAGGGCATAAGCCTGCACACACTACTGCTGCAGATCCACTAGAAGAACCACCAGAGATTCTGCTGGGATCATAAGGATTTCTCGGAGGCCTGCAACATTCACAAACGGAACATGTTACGGTATTTAGTTGTAAGTTTGGCTTATGAAAGAGGAAATCAACAAGAAATTCCCACCCATAGTGGGGATTTATCCCACTTGGTGTAGCTCCAAGCTCATGCATATTAGTCTTTCCAACAAGTATAGCACCACAGGATCTGAGTCGTGCAACACAGCATGCATCGCCTGTACATGGTCTAACCTTGTGCAGCCACTTTGTACCTCCTATAAGAATAAGAACTGAGATAGGGACAAAGAATAACCATTAAATAAAGGGAATTGATGTGCAACTGAAGAACTTAGGTGACCTGTAGTTGGATATGGAGAACAATCTATTTCATCCTTGACAGCAATTGGAACTCCATCTAGAGCAGATATTGGAGCTCCTGAATAAGAGAACAATTAGATCTGTATGAATATTAGACTGTATTGACAAAGGGATATTGCAAATAGAAAAAGATTCTATATGAAAATGGAAGTCCACTTCTACTAAGTTTAGAAATCAGCTAACTTGTTTTTCACTTTGATCTTCGCATGGAATATAAGAAAGATGAAGTATGCTTGAATATGCTTATTTCCTTATGATAATGTAAACAACAATGTCTCAATAAGAAAGCAAATTAAGATATGTAATGTGACTTAATTACTGTAAAAGGTTACCTCTTTCATACCGAAGAGTTGATTCTGTAGCTTGCCTTAGGATATCTTCAGCATCATAGTTAATGAAGAAGGCTATTGACAAAGGACGACTGGAAGATTCATGAACAGCATCTATAAACCGCTCTGCAACCTGCAGAATTAAAAATTGGTTTCCGTGATGATAGAAATGTAATCACAAATAATCATTCTTTAGGTGAAAACCTAATCACAAATATTAGTGGGACGTTGACAACATGCAATAAACTAAGTAACCAAGAGTGGTACCTTCAATGGAGTTATTTCCCCATTTCTATAGGCTCTTGAATAATCCGCTATTGTCCAAAGCCGGAAACAGCTGAATTTGAAAGCATCTAGTGAATTCTCTGAGGTTAAAGGAAGGCAATTCATAGCCTGTTGAACTCTTTCTGCTGGAGATGCATCAGAATCAATCTCTATGACTTCTTGCTCATCAAGGTCTGTGTTGATGCAACCAAATTAGACACAACATTAGAAGTTAATAAATTGAAAGGATATAAACAGAAGCTCATAGAACTATAATTCAAAAAAAGAAAAAGCAGCAGCATAAATACATACATATGCCATTCTGAAGACATCATCCCTATAGCTAGATATTTCCCCCAGTTATTGTGATCTATCTCTACCTCAAATTATGCATCCCATGAACTTGACTATATAATGAACATTCTTATAGTTCCCTTAACAGTCCACTAGATGAAGCTTTAACAATTCATCAAACACCTTTGGAGCATAAGAAACTTCCAACATTTGGTAATTGCAAACAGAAGTTGTAGAAAATTCATAGATCACTTAACGGCAGCCGATATTTTGATTCATTGGTTAAGTAGTTTTACAATGCTTCCAATCATCTAACTTCTAATGTGATAAAGATCAAGGACTATGAGTTGTATCCAAAATATATTTGATCCAAGGCATGCGTACCAACATAAGGATGCAATGGAACAAACAGGGGTGGTTCCTCCACCGTTGCATTCGAGATAAACTGCACAAGAGTAAAATATGTGTAAGAGATTAACCATAAACACCAAACAAACAACCATGTCCATCACAAAAACACTATTTTCTTTTTTCAGGGATCAAAGATACCATATTCTTTTTATGGCTGAATGGTTCTCTTCATATCAGTGCATTGCACGTACATACAAGTGCAACAAATTCAGTGTATTAAACATGTTATAAATTATAATCTGCATGGATTTTGAAAAAATAAAAAATAAAAAAACCGTGATTTAGTTAGAGAAAACAAGACTTACATTCAATGACGTGGCTAATTAAACAGTAATTTAATTTTAATGCAAATTTTTTTATTCATCATAAGATTACATTGTTTTATTTATAATAGTTTAGTATATAAAAAAGTTTAATGACAAATTTGGCCACTAAATTTTGTATTTTTTGTTAAAATGGACTTAATTGTATTTTTGAGCTTTTTTGAGCCATCAACCTTTGTTCTTTATTTTAATATGTTTTTTTTTAACTGAATAAAAGTACCATTAAAAAAAGTTAATAGGATGATATGGAATTTCATATGTAGAATATTTTTAATTAGATGTAATTTATTACTTAAATAACTCAATAAGATAATTACATGTGGAAAATAATAAAATAAATAATACATTAAATTAAAAAATAAATCTTAATTTAAAGAAAATAAACATACTTATCTAAGAAAAATTAACTCTTAATTTCATATGTGGAATATTTTTAATGAGATTTAATGAATAAATTTAAGGTTTCGATCTTTCATAGGTTTATTTTCTTTAAATTAAGAGTTTTTTTTAACTTCACAAATTATTTATATATTTTATTATTTTCACATGTAATTATTTTATTGGGTTATCTAAGTAATAAATTACATTTTATTAAAAATATTCCACGTATGAAATTCCACATCATCCCATTAACTTTTTTAACAGTATTTTCATCAAGTTTATTAAAAAAAGTAATTTGAAAAAAAAGAATAAAGGTTGATGGCAAAAAAAGGCTCAAAAATACAATTAGAGTTATTTTGACAAAATATATAAACGTTAGTAGCCAAATTTATCATTAAGCTTAAAAATTATCATAGTCACTAGACTTGTCCATGGGTCAAACCACCCAATTGGGTCCGAAAGCCCATTTGAAAAGTAGAAGGATTTTGGCAAACATATGAGCCTAGAAAATGAGTTCGGGAAAAAAATAAGACTCGTTAAGAAAACGGGTCAGGTTTCGAGTAAGGGTTTTTTTTACTTGAGCCCGGGTTGACCCAAATTTGCAAAAGAAAAAATTATTATTTTGTTACTATTTTTTCATTGTTTCGTTATCATTCCATTATTATGGTGCTACTATTTTATTGTTATTATTTGAATATTGTATACCTCTTTGTTTTATTGTTGATTTTACTATTATTTTAGAAATATTTTATTGTTAAGTTGTCGATATTTGTATTATTTAAGTATAAAAATTTTCAATGTTTTTTGATATATTATATTTTAAATTACAAAAAATAATACGAGTGATCGTACCCAAATTTTATTTTATTTTTTTATTTCAATCAAATTTAAACAAAATTTTAAACTCTTCCAATTAAATTTAAACAAAATTTTAAAGTCAGTTTTGAGGTGTACCACCAGACTAATATTTTGTTAGGAGCCGATAACAGAGAACTCTAGATACAACAAGAGCGTTGGTCATAAAGTCAATGATAGTGATGAGTGAACCAGAAGCATTAATGGCGTTGCTTCTTCGAGATTATAATAATTAAAGAACAAAAAAAGAACAAGTGAAGGAGAATGAAGGCAATAAGTGTGTGTACCTTGTGAACTCGATTCAGCCTCTTCAATATGTAGAACGCCAATGCTCCAAATATCCTTGACTCCAGAATCCACGCAAATATTTTTGCCAGCAATCCTCCCATGCGAGGAGCTACGGACATACATATTCAGAAAATTATATATATATGCAAAAGGAGGCAAACTTTGAAGGAGAAAGTCAACGACAGCTATCTTAAGTAGAAACAGAACATCTGAGATTCCAGATTCAGCAACTGTTGAGTCAGTAAAAAGAGATTCTTAAACAATTCGATGAATTCTCAGATTCAGACAAAGCTTCTCAAAGCCTGTCATTTTATCTATTTAAATAAACCCCTCTCTCTCTCTCTATATATATATATATGAATTTGATGTAAAAGAAAAAAAGTGATGATGATGATGATGAAGAATGGAGAAAAATGGATGGAAATGAGGAAATAGAAACCTTTAATATCGGCTTTGACATAAATCTCGTTACTGTCAGGACCAAGATCAAGTTGCTCTACTGGCTTGTAAACCACGCCAGCAGCTCTCAATAATCCCATTTTGCTGGAAAAAAAAATGCTTAGTAGATCGCTGCTGCTGGTTTTGGGCAAATGCAGTACCAGAGCTTCAATAAAAGCAGGTTAAACAATACATATATATGTTTATAATTTGTACCGCGAGTAAATAAAGTACAGCTAGGATATGATATATAGGATATTTGTGAGAGATAAGTACTGTGAGGGGATGGCTACATGTTGGTCGTTACTATCAATGCTGATATTATTAATACCGATCATTTTGTCATTATTGATTTAATTGCATTATTAATTGGGATATTTTGTTTATCTCATATTATATTTTAGTCAGTTATGTTTGAAATTTTACGTTTTAGTCACTTATGTTTAAAATGTTACGTTTTAGTCACTTACGTTATCGTTTTGTTACGAAATGATCACTCTATTGCTAAGATCTATTACCTCCCAAACGATAGTCCAACGTGATAGTTAAAATGGGCTTTAAATGTCAATGTGGATATCCGGCCAAGTAAATTAATTATTTTTTAATTAATTAAATTTAATTAATTAAATTTTTTGAATTAATTAAAGAAAATTGTTATTCTGGTTTTCTAAAATAATTAAAACCAATGCATCAAATTAATCCTTGAATTGGAAAAAAAAATTAGTCTCCTTTTTCTTTTATTTTTCATTTTCAATTTGATTGAAAAAATCATTCATTTTCATGGTCATCTTTGTTGAACCGAAACAATAGAAATCAAAATGAGTTCTCCATCAATCTATTGAATTTTTTTATTCAAAATAAAAGAACAAATGATCGATTCAATTGAGGGTCTAGGCATGGATTACATTAAGTAATGATTTTTTTTATTCTTTACCTAGATTTTGGGTTCTTTTTTTGTAATAAGATAGTTCTTATCTTTTCATATTTTTCTGTATGTGTGACAAACAAACGACATACTCAAACAGTTAATAAAAGTAATTAAAACGATAATGTTTTAACAGCAGATATTATGATTTAACTATCACATTTGACTGTCATTCGGGAGCTAACAGATATTAACGGCAATATGACCATTTCGTAATAAAACGATATTATAAGTGACTAAAACATAACATTTCAAATATAAATAATTAAAATGTAACCTGATGCAAATAAAAATAACTATTTTAATAATTTATCCTTATTAATATCAACCTCTGCATTCGTTTCTTTTCATCTCTATTATAAGAGTATCTTACCGAATTTGATAGCACGAATAACTAACATGGATTCAATAAAAGAATAAAAAAATCAAGGAAACCACCTCTATTGGAATTTCTATTTAAAAATTGAATTAAAAGTAGGTTCATTATATTTATATAAAAATAAAGAACGGGCCAAATTTTAATATTATTTATTGAGTGTAAAAAGTGAAAAATGAATGTTTAAGGGTATTTTGAATTGGGTAAAACCGTAAAAGTCAAAAGTGGAATGAGATATAATAATAAGGGACCCTTTACAGGCTGCCAAGGAGGAGTACGTTTTATTATTTTCTCCATTGTCCAATTTAAAGCAGACAGCTGTCTTGCTCACGTTATTAATTATTCACTATTATTATGTTTTTGTATTTTTAAGTAAATTTATTAATTCATTCTATAAATAGAGTCATATAATTCAATAAAAAAATAACAAATGTTTATTGCAGATAGTGAATGATAAATTTTATTAATACAAGAAAGATTTTAATCTTAACATTAATAAAATATCATGACATGTTGAAAATTAATTTTGTCACAACTCAAGCACGATATATCTATAGTGATTGCAAGCATTTAATATAATAAGAAAATCAACATTGGATAGTCCAAAGTGGTAAGCAAAAATCGACAAAACAATTGAGCATTCATCAAATTAGAGAAGACGATAACAAAACTATTCCTAAAATCACTTGTAAAACTAAAGTATTTTATTTTTCTTTAAATTTAAAAAATACATACATATAATTAAATTTAAATCCAAAAGATCATAATTTTTTTTTACTATTCCAACCAAAATCACATTTAATTTATATATATATATATATATATATTATAATTTTATTGTATACAAGTTTTTACCATATACACACACCAAACTTTCATACATAGAATGAGATGAGGTAACCTTCACATCCTATAGAAATATCAATCCCTCCGCTCCTTTCCCATGATGTAATCATCTCAACTCACTAACTAATTGATCAAAGTATGATTTTATAAGGAAACCTTTTTTATTCCACATCGTTAGAATTTAAATTTTGATATATTATATAATTATTGTCACAAATATATAATTTATACTTATGTTTATGTGGAGTGATGATATAAAATATAATCTTTTGGTTGGTTGAATTTTAATTCAATTGATATCATTATTATAATAATAAAAACAAGGTTCATTTGGGAGTGTTTAAATATAATTTTTATTTCATGCATAAATGATTATATTTTAAATTTTTTGCGTTAAGATTAATTATAATATATTATATGCTTTAAAAATGAAATTCTCCTCATACAATATATATAAAAAAAAAACAAATTGCATCAATATGAAAACAACAATCCTTATTTATATAACCATAATCTCTAATCATTCATTATTTGATATGGGATCATTATTTAGAGTTGAAAATTATCCCCACATTTTTCTTAATTAATGCCTATGAGAAAGGTTATCCTTTTATAGAACCTCATCTGCATCTTTAATAAGTTGAAAGATTGTTTTTACCTTAATAATTTTAGTTTTGATGTATAATGAAATTTGTGATTTGATTTATTTTTTAAAAAATAAAATATGATACATATCATATGCATAATTAACACATTATTTAACGTGATGGGATTATTATAAAAAAAAAACTGTTTACCTTTCTAAATAATAAAACTTTTAGTTTTTTCTATATCAACTATTTAATTTGTTAATGCTTTTGATATTTCCATAAGTATTTAGAGGCTTAAGTTACATTTGAATGGATGGTAGGATTGTTAAAATAAATTAACTACACGAAAATATTAAATATAATTAATTTAAAATATATTTAAAAAACCATAAATAAATATAACTAAAATAATTACAAGTTAAATAGTAAAAAGACATGAAAGGAAGATTAAAAGAATACTTTTGACCTCTACTAAAGGTACAATTGTTGGCCAAATCTAACATTTCTAGTTGAAAATAAGAGCATCATTGGAGGAAAAAAAATCGCACTAAGAGGGGTAAAAATATTAAGGGAGCTAGGTTGTATTTTAGTTTATCTATTAAAAAAAATGAGTAAATTAGTTCTTATATCTTTTGAAACACGCAAATTTGATCATCCGATAAATTTCATCTTTGAATGATGACGTAGCACATGAATTTTTCGCTATAGTTCAAGAATTGATTTAGTAATTAATTATTTCAGTTAATGTTCCACATCATTATTTAACAAATAAAATTTAATGGAGGGGCTAATTTGCATGTTTCAAATGTATAATAACTAATTTACCCAATTTTTCAGCAGAGTGCTGAAATGCACTCCGTCCCTAAATACAAGGGCTTCTTGGTAATTTTACTGGTTGTTGCTTAAATATTTCATACATGTCAAATTCCACTATTAGACCTTGTATTTTGTGTAAATTATGAAATTAGTATCTATATTTTAATTTAATCAATTTTAGCCCCTATACTTTTGAAATTTTAATCATGATCCAACAGTAATAGTTAATTCTACTTGATTAAATTATGTTATTAGTCTTGTATTATGCGTAAAGTTATAGAATTGGTCCACGTTCACGAATTGCATCAGTTTTAGTGGCTATATTTTTTTGATTAGAAAATTTTAGTCATAATGCAAACAATAGTCTTTGAATCTATTAACTAATTTTGTGTGAGTAATATGTGAAAATAATAAACAAATATAACTTACACATGTGATAATAAACTTGACATATCAAATTTTAAAAATAACAAAACTTAACTCAATGACTTTAATAGCTATCATTTGACTAGGACTAAGTTTTTTAATTTCTCTAAGTGCAAATGTTAAAAATGATCAAATTAAAATACAAATATTAAATCTACAACTTACACAAAATAAAAAGTTTAATAGAAAATTTTAACCTTTCCTTTATCATTATATTAAATTATTTAAATATTATTTATAATTTTTAAAATTTTAAAATATTAAAAAAAAAAAAAAACACTTTCTTCTTCGATACCTAGAAGTCCTTTGTTCCATTTCTTTGAAGGATAAACTCGAGGTTTTCGTGACCTTTAGGTAATATAAAAATCATATATATATTGCAACAATTTTAATATTAAAAAAAACTTTCTTCAGATAATATGACAAACATATATATGTAGATATATATATATATATTCTAAGCGGTGGATGAATAATTCAAAATTTTTGGTTTGTATTTTTATAATTTAAATTGTTTAAATTGTTGCATAATTTCATTATATAACATGATAAGATATTGAGGTAAGTTGGGATGGATTAGATGAATTGTATTGGCATGAAAATAATGATTTTTGATATAAGGGACTAAATTGGAAATAGTATAAACTGATGAAAACGTGAAATTAAACTTGAATTGGATTGATTCATGCTATCGTATGAATGAAATGATTATTTGTATCATGAATTGAATATGATAAATTGTGAATTGCTCATAATTGCCTATAATTGGAAATTGAATGGTTATTATCTTATAAACTGTCCAGGTAGAGTCAGATATAATTGGCATGCCATAGGATATATCGAGTACAGGTTATTTTGACTACAAGTCGATGAGTGCTAGGAACATTTCTACTTTTGTTATACTGATAAGTGTTGGGTGCCAATCTCCAGCTTTACCTCCCAACATTAAAAATTTATTCAGATAATGACACTATTACAATTTGCTGTTAAGTTATTGATAATTTAGACAAAATATATCATACTCAATTAATTTACTCATGATTCAACCTTACCTATAAAAATCCAACCATCTTTAAAAAAAATTCATGTATTTTTGAACTATCATATGGCTGAAAAAATACAGACTTAACGGATTTTTTCAGCCACATGATAGCTAAAAAATACATAAATTTTTTTCAAGGGAATGATCGAAGTTTTAATAGATCGGATTAAGTCACGAGTAAATAAATTATATATAAAATATATTTTATCAAAATTATTAATTATTTGATGAAAAATTATAATTGTGTTATGATTTGAATAAAAATTTAATCTTCAAAACAATTTTTAATACAGAAAAAACAAATAAACTTAACATAATAATAATATAGGGACTCTTATAAATTTTTACCTTTATTAAATACAAACCTTCTAAAACATAATTAAGGCATTAAAAAGCAATGCTATTAATGAATGTGATGTGATTGTACAACTACTTTTTTAATCTAAAGTCAAATTTCATTCCAAGAGGAAATGGTTTATTGTAGATTTATTGTGGATGGTAGTATAACAACTTTTGCGGCATTTAATGAATGTGATGCTGATTGGTTATAATATTTTAAAGTTAGTTAAATTAATGTCTTAGTCCCTGTATTTTGATAAAATTTGAGATTTTATCCATATATTTTGAATGTTAAAAATTAAGTCTTCCTACTTTTTTTTATTTAAAAATCTCATGACAGTGATTACAATCATAAGTTTTTTTTATAAAATTTGTCAACTTTAAATTTTGATTAAATTATTCACATATGATATGACATATGATTAACAAAAAATAAATATGATAAGTTAATAAATTTTGATAGAAACTACCAATAACAATTTAAGTAAACTTTTTAAATTAAAAAATAGAAAAAAATAATTTTTTAAATTTTAAAATATACAAACTAAATCTCGAAATTTATACAAGTAACAACATACTTTAACCTTTAAAAATTATTTTGGTTTATATGCATTTTGTTTTAGTGGAAATCAGAAGTATTTCAAATGAAGTGCTTCTAATTGAACTTTTTGGAGACTAATTATTATTATTTTTTTTTACCAAGGCTTATTATTTGTACTTTAGTAATGTTCCGATTTTATAAAATTAGATTTTTTTGGGCTTTTTATTTTGATGAAGTTAAAAATAATGGTAGTAATGAGATTAGTTAGTATAGTGATCAGATTGGATAATAACAAGATTAAAATTAATGATATGATTTGTGTTTAGATTCAATCATAATAGTGATAATGAAATAAAATTATAAATGACTATGGAAAACGTTAGTAGAATGTATTGATAATATAATAAATAATTAGAAATATAGATATATTAAATTTTTAAAATTTCATATA
This sequence comes from Gossypium stocksii, assembly GCA_020496765.1. Taxonomy (NCBI): domain Eukaryota; kingdom Viridiplantae; phylum Streptophyta; class Magnoliopsida; order Malvales; family Malvaceae; genus Gossypium; species Gossypium stocksii. Next base: position 6,289,647 of record CM035626.1, on the reverse strand, counting down.
CTTATTTACATTTAGATAAATTATATATAATAATTAAATTGATTTATTTAGTATTTTCATATTTTAAAGTTTTTCTTTTCTTAAAGTGTTTTTTTTTTAAGTTTTAAAATGAAAAGAAAGGAGAAAGATATTTTAAGTAAGATAAATTAAATAGAAAGAATTTGTATAAACATATATAAAAGGAAGCTTTTTTTTTTGTTAAATTTTAATTTTGATTTTTTACTATGCTTAAATATAAGATTTAGTCTTCGTATTTTAATTTTTAATATAATTTAATGTTTATATTTTTATAATATTATTAATTAATTCTTATTAATTTTTTATTAAAATTTTATATAGTTATATATAATTTAGAAGTAAATTTTTAAATTCAAAAAATAAAAAATTAATTATTTTGAGAACAAAAATAAAATTTTGAAAATAAGAATAGAGATTAAATTTTAAATATATATAATGTTTGAATTAGATCGAGAAATGATTGAGATATTGATCTGAATTACATGAATCAACCAAGCTGATAGATTGAATAACAGATTGGGATTTACAATTTTTACTGGATGTAAAAGCATCGGTCAGTAACCAGGTTTGGAAAGACCAGGCAGGCTGGTGTTATCCATACACTTCAAAAATAAAGCTGCGTTTCAGTTAAAATTCTTTTGCTTCCAATTTTTAGTTTTTCACCGCACTGTAGCAAAAAGTGCTTGGTTTCGAATGGAGGTGTTTAAGGCAGACTAGCGATGGAGTCCGTTGAGATATTGAGCATTGCCTTAGTCATCAGAACAGGGTTGGTAGCAGAGAATCAACCGAAAATCAGAATGGGTTTACTATCATCATCGATCCAGGCGGATGAAGTGACACAGAGAGAGAGAGAGAGAGAGGTTTCAGTTAAAATTCTTTTGCTTCCAATTTTTAGTTTTTCACCGCACTGTAGCAAAAAGTGCTTGGTTTCGAATGGAGGTGTTTAAGGCAGACTAGCGATGGAGTCCGTTGAGATATTGAGCATTGCCTTAGTCATCAGAACAGGGTTGGTAGCAGAGAATCAACCGAAAATCAGAATGGGTTTACTATCATCATCGATCCAGGCGGATGAAGTGACACAGAGAGAGAGAGAGAGAGAGGTTTCAGTTAAAATTCTTTTGCTTCCAATTTTTAGTTTTTCACCGCACTGTAGCAAAAAGTGCTTGGTTTCGAATGGAGGTGTTTAAGGCAGACTAGCGATGGAGTCCGTTGAGATATTGAGCATTGCCTTAGTCATCAGAACAGGGTTGGTAGCAGAGAATCAACCGAAAATCAGAATGGGTTTACTATCATCATCGATCCAGGCGGATGAAGTGACACAGAGAGAGAGAGAGAGAGAGGTTTCAGTTAAAATTCTTTTGCTTCCAATTTTTAGTTTTTCACCGCACTGTAGCAAAAAGTGCTTGGTTTCGAATGGAGGTGTTTAAGGCAGACTAGCGATGGAGTCCGTTGAGATATTGAGCATTGCCTTAGTCATCAGAACAGGGTTGGTAGCAGAGAATCAACCGAAAATCAGAATGGGTTTACTATCATCATCGATCCAGGCGGATGAAGTGACACAGAGAGAGAGAGAGAGAGAGAGCAAGAGGCCTCGTCCTCCTTCCTCTAGCTCGATGGAAGGCTCCTTGGCACTGGAGAGATCGGATTCAACGGAAAAACCAGGCTTTAAAGGATGAGTGACGCCAGGCAAGAGGCTGGACGGCCGCTCACGTACCCAAACAACTCGTAACTTCATCGTCAAAAATCTCTATCACTACCAATTATTACCTATACAGTTGAAACAAATCAAAACTGTTTCCCATACCAATTTTTGACGTATATTAAAAAATATGGATCAAAACATTAATCTTAAACAAATCTTGGCTATACATAATCCAATAATTCTCGGCTCCTTACGGTTCACATAACTAATACTCATTTTATGGCTATACATATGTCAAAATAGTGGACCCAAAAAAGTAGGTATGAAGTTGGAACAAATAAAATCATAATAATCAAATTAAAAGAAAATATCAAATTGAGGGCCAAATGAATATTTAAGTCAATTTAAAAAATTTAAAGATATATATTTAATAGAACTAAGGTATTCTCCATTTCTATTTTACAATTCATAAAATTTAATTTTTTTTCAAAGTTTATAATTATTTCTTTTATTAATATTATCTCCAAACATATTCAAAATATGAAACGAAAAAAAAATATTAAGAATAAATGAAAAGTTTATGATAAAGGCACAAAATAAGAATAGACAGTACGGATTGAATATTAGACAAGAGATTTTTAATTATGTTACCATTATGTGTCCTGTGACTCAATCCAATTGGCGACCCCACTACCTGAACATGGCAACCCAACTTGGAAACCCGAATAGCTCGCCAATTCACATAGGTAGCTAATCCACAGTTCGTCGTTTCCCTGTTCATCGGTTGGTCAGTTCGCCACTCTCTAGTTTTACCTCTCAGCTCATTGTTCCCTACCTCACCTACTCGCGAGGAGGCCCCTTCAAAGGTACCTCTGAGATTACATGTCAAACTTTGAGGGATAACGTATTGTTATGCATGACACTTAATTATCCCCTAGCACGTCCCATTGAAGAACTGTGCTTTATAAATATGAAAATAATTTCTATGATAAAAATGAACAGAGAAAAAAGGCTTCAACAAATTCTAAATCAGTTGAAATTAAATTTAAATAGTAAAATTTACTTTGTTTAAAATTAATTATTAATACGCAAAAAAAATATTAATATAAAAATGTGTTAATACTTTATTTTTTGAAACAATGGTAGACCAATCTAGGCCCAACTTAAGTTGAGACTCAAAACATTTTAAAGGATTGGGCTGTTGCATAATCCATTCAGACCTGTAATCCACAAATAAAAAATGTAAAGAGACTTACGCATATTCTCAGTTGAAAATTTGTGAGATGTAATTAGTGTTATTATTTTTGAGATTTCCTTTTCTATGAACAATGTTTTTAACAAAATCGGACTTTTATTAAAATATTACATTTTTAATTAATTTTGAAAATAAAACACTTTTCAGATTATTTTTTCAATTATACATTACTTTTAGAGTTTTTTTTTAACATTGATCTTATTATATCTGCTTTTTATTGATACAACATATATAATTATTTATAGTCCATTTCTAACATTTAAATAGAAAGATAATATGTTGCAGCACACTCAAATTTATATCTTTCTATATTGACAACAATGTCTATACCAATCAAATTAATACTCAATCAGCACAAATAAAAATCATATATTTAAATGCTTTGATATCAATACATTGTAAGCCTACAATCCTTTTATGTGTGGTGTCTAATTTATGTACTATATAGTAATGGACATTTATAATCAGGACATGATAATAATAAATATTCACTTAATCTAATATTATCAAATATATATTTAAATATTTGTTAATAAAAATTTATATATTTATAAAAACAGATTATAAGAATAAAATATTGTATAAAAATTTACAAAGTTTTGTTTACTTTTACATAAATTATTAATTAAAATTATAAAAAAATATAAAATAATTTAGGGATAAATCTTAAAATTATACATGAACTTTGATTTAATGTGCAATTGTATACATGAATTTTAAATTGGTACAATTATACACATGGAACTCTAATTGCGGTTCAAATGTATACTTGAAACTTTAATTTTAATTTAATCATACACATTTAAAGAAATAAATACATCAATTATTTTTATATTGGATAAATACAATTATTTATGTATGTAATAAATAACCATAAAATGATGTTATATCAATATTTTACAAGAATTGGATCAAATCAAAATTTTATATATAAAATTGCACAAAATCAAAGTTCGTGTATACAATTGCACATTAAATTATAATTTATGTATAATTTTAAGATTTATCCTAATAATTTAATTTACATTTTAATTGATACATATAATTAATTTATGCATCACGATAACTATTTGATTATATAATGTATTAATTTAAATAATTATGCTTAATAAAATAAAATTAAAATCTTTTTGAACAACAACCTCTTTAAAACAGATTTAAAATTAAATTATCATTTTTCAAAATTAATTACATAAATAAATAACGTATTTATAAATTTATAAATTCAACAATTACACAAAATCTTTTTTTAAAGAAACAATAACACAGTCTTAAGTAATGTGAAGTAAAAAATATATATAAATTAAGAAACATTATAGCTTTCTCTATATATAACCTTAAAAATTTTTTAATAAAAAAATATTATAAATAATATAAAATTATTACTAATGGATTAATATTTGAAAACAAAATCTAAAAATTAAATATTTTAAGTATTTTATTTTTATTTTTTAATCATATTATTTTTAAAATGTCACAAATTTTTGTAATATTTATTAAGAAATAAGTATAAAATATTTTAATATACATATAAAAAAACTAGTTAATGTTTAAAATTTCAAATTACTAGATAGTAAACAATCGCTGTGAAAAACTATTTTTTTTAATGTTTTAAGATATTTATTAAAATGAATCTAGTAATTAATCTTGTTCATATTTTATAACTGTATTAAAAAAATAGATATTATCGTAAATTTTAAAATTACTTTATACTAAAAAACGAAGATCGAATGATCTACCACTGTTTTATTTTTTATACTGCATTTTTATAATTAATTTTCAATAAATATTTGTGCTGACTGAATTAATAAAAAAAAGTTAGACTGATGAAAATCGAAAATGTTGTAGCTCAATATACTAAAATGAAAAAGTTTAATCCTAAATGAAAGCATTCAATTTAACCTAATATTTGAAGTGTTATCTCCGACGTTATACGTAAGTGTCACTCACACAGGCGTCATTTCCATCCATCCCATGACATTTTTCCCATGAAAATGAAGCAGGTTGCCTTCCTTTTCCTCATTTTTCTCGCTTCCCAAACAGTCCATTCCTGGAAAAAAGACGAGTTCCGAGCCTGCGACCAGACCCCCTTCTGCAAGCGAGCTCGATTTCGCAAACCCGGCTCCTGCACTCTAATCGCCCACGATGTCTCCATCTCCGATGGTGATCTCACTGCCCAGCTCATTCCTAAAGCTCCACACGACCAAGACCAAGATCAGATCAAGCCGTTGACTCTCTCTGTTTCAGTCTACCAGGATGGGATCATGCGGCTCAAGATCGACGAAGATCCCTCATTGGACCCACCCAAGAAACGGTTCCAGGTCGCCGATGTGGTTACTTCTGAATTCGAGACCAAAAAACTCTGGTTGCAGAGTGCTTCCACGGAGAAAATCAACGGCGATGATGGGGGTTTATCTTCCGTGGTGTACTTATCTGACGGATACGAGGCGGTTCTTAGGCACGATCCTTTTGAGGTTTACGTCAGGGAGAAAGCAGGTAACCGACGTGTAGTTTCATTGAATTCACATGGGTTATTTGATTTTGAACAATTGAGAGTGAAGAAAGAGGATGAGGATTGGGAGGAAAGGTTTAGAGGGCACATTGATACTAGGCCTTATGGTCCACAGTCCATTAGTTTCGATGTTTCCTTTTATGGGTCTGATTTTGTGTATGGAATACCGGAACATGCCACTAGTTTTGCACTTAAACCCACTAGGGGACCTGGAGTTGAGGAATCTGAGCCATATAGATTGTTTAACTTGGATGTTTTTGAGTATCTTCACGAGTCGCCTTTTGGGATATATGGTTCTATCCCTTTCATGGTATCGCATGGGAAATCTGGACAAAGTTCTGGATTTTTCTGGTTGAATGCTGCGGAGATGCAGATTGATGTATTGGCAAAGGGTTGGGATGCAGAAGGTGGAATTCTGATGCCCACAGAGCAGAGTCGGATAGATACGTTTTGGATGAGTGAGGCAGGGATTGTAGATACGTTCTTTTTTGTTGGACCAGGACCAAAGGATGTTGTCAAGCAGTACGTGAGTGTGACAGGTCTGCCAGCAATGCCACAGCTGTTCTCCACGGGGTATCATCAGTGTCGCTGGAATTACCGGGATGAAGAGGATGTAGAGAATGTGGACTCCAAGTTTGATGAGCATGATATTCCGTATGATGTTTTGTGGCTTGATATTGAGCATACTGATGGAAAGAGGTATTTCACATGGGATAAGATGCTATTCCCACATCCAGAAGAGATGCAAAGGAAATTGGCTGCCAAAGGTAGGCATATGGTGACAATTGTGGATCCGCATATTAAGAGGGATGAGTCATTTCACTTGCACAAGGATGCTTCCCAGAGGGGGTATTATGTAAAGGATGCAACTGGCAAAGATTATGATGGGTGGTGCTGGCCAGGCTCCTCCTCCTACCCAGATATGTTAAATCCCGAGATTAGGTCATGGTGGGCTGAGAAGTTCTCCTATGATAATTATGGCGGGTCAACTCCTTCATTGTACATTTGGAATGACATGAACGAGCCTTCTGTGTTTAATGGACCTGAGGTATGCCACTTTTGTTAATCCTATTAGCTATTCATGATGTTGTCCTTGTGTTATCTTCTTATCCCATTTTGCATTATTCTAATGCTTATTCTTCTAAGCTATTATACAATTATACGCTCTAGCTTATTGCTGTCCCACCTATATCAATCAAGAAAAGATAAGAGGGAGAAGAGGAGAATTGATGTAATTATGATTCAAGGGAAAAATATAGAGATTGCATAAGAAGTAATGGAGAGAAGAGCAAGAGATGAGATGAACAATTAATTAGAAGGTTCTCTTTTATTCAAGTAATAAATAAAATTACACCTTTCTAAGTTGGTATTTTATTGGATTTTCTTATATGATGATCTACAATTGGATTGTACATAGTTGTGACAAAATTCAGCTCACACTGTTCACTTAATTAATTATGAAGGAACTTAACTGCACAATTTGTCAGCAAATGTTTCTGTATTCAGGATAGTTCATACAATAAATAGCCAAAAGTGGGCAATCATTGGTCTGCTAATAAACTCTATGCTACTTAAGTTGGATTAAACTTAATTAACCATTATATATGCCCTTAGACTGAATACAAGTGGACTAGCCACTCAGGTTCGTGCTTTTTATAGGTGGTTGTGGTTAAAATAGTAATGAACTGGTTGTACTTATTTCTTTACCTAAGATGCCTTCTTGCTTTTATTTAGTGCTATGTTACTTGGACTCTTTGTTTTTCTTGAAGTACCTGCATCTGACGCTTGTATCTTATGCATGGATATGAGGATATGACTTTAAAGGCTTCTCCTAACACATAGAAAAACTTGGAAAAATCTAATCATACCCATGCCTGATGCATATCCGTATCCTTTGCACTCAAGTCTGACATAGATTTAGTGCATTAGACAGAAAAGGAAAAGAGACCTTCCCCTATGGAAAGCAGAGAAGAACATAGTTACAACCTTTTATCGGAGGAAACTTGTTAATCATAAAGAATGCAGATTCTCAGATCTTTGGTTCTTGTTGTGGTTATTGGGAGTATTTTGTTGTATATCCATAATATGCTCTTTTCATGCAGCATGGCCATTGGCCTTTTTATCAGGCTATTTTGTTTTAACCTGTTGTTTGGCATGATATATTTATTTACTTGTTTGCATACATAAACTAGATTAAAGTAGTAATAAGTGGGCATACTCTCTGTAGATAAATGTACATAACATGGTACCCTGGTTTTCTAACAAATATTATCTGATTTAGCCATGATAGTGCTTTAAGCTGGGTGTTTAAGTTTATGGATGTCAGCATGCATGGATGTTATGTAGACACAATTAGTTTGTCCTTATGTTTTGCGCTTCTGTATAATCTTGTTTATAATGTTTTCAATGAAATGGATAAGAATGTAAAGCTTTTATTTGTTTATCTATTTTTTTGTGCTACAATTTTTGTTGTTTAGATAAGTAATGGTTGGCTAGTGATGATAGAAGTTCTTTATTTTCTAAATTAAGCATGAAAAATGTTTTCCTCTATTTCTCCTATGTTTGGAATGTAAAAGCATGTTTATAATCATGCTAGATTTGTTATTAATTAGCTTCAAAACCGCATTTCCATGAAGATGGAGGTGAAGTTATTTCTGAGTATTGTTTATCTACGGTGGCTGCACTTTGAAAACCATGGAAATTCTGTAGAATTTTTTTTGCAAAAAAGCAGTCATACCTTGTTCTTATATATGGATATGTGTGTGAACTCATAAAAATTGCATATTAGCAGGCAAAATAGCACAAATGACTAAACTTTTGCTGTGGTTAGGTGACAATGCCCAGAGATGCTTTACATCTTGGTGGAGTGGAACATCGGGAGTTACATAATGCCTATGGATATTACTTCCACATGGCAACAGCTGAAGGCCTTCTAAAGCGTGGAGATGGTAAGGACAGACCTTTTGTCTTGTCCAGAGCATTCTTTGCTGGAAGTCAAAGGTATGGAGCAGTCTGGACTGGTGATAATTCGGCGGATTGGGATCATCTCAGGGTTTCAGTCCCAATGGTCTTGACGCTTGGTCTCACTGGAATGACATTCTCTGGTATGCATGCCATTTAAATGAAAAAAGTTAAAAACTTTTGCACCTTCTCCCTTTTGATGTTAGATAAACTTTCACAGGGGCTGATGTTGGTGGATTTTTTGGCAATCCTGAGCCTGAGTTATTAGTGCGTTGGTATCAACTTGGTGCTTATTATCCTTTCTTTAGAGGTCATGCTCATCATGACACAAAAAGACGAGAGCCTTGGTTGTTTGGGTATGATATTTTTAACATCCATGTTAATTCTACTCTCTTCATCTTGATGTATTAACATTCACTTTTCATATTTATATAAAATGTCACTAACATGCAAAACTTCAACTGCATATTGAGCTCATTTCTTCACCAAAGTTGCAGTAATCTCACTTAGGAACATTCCACTGTTCTCATTTTCTTCCGTATCTCATTCTGTACATCTTAATGAGTTCCTGAATTGGTTTTATTCAACTTTACTTTTTCACTGTTGGTTTGCCTGTCGTTTGAGTCTCCAGTGAGAGCATGTGAATTGAATTCTGATCAGCAGCACTAAATTGTATTTTGGGGGCTATGATCATTCTGAGCCTCTGTGAATTATGCAACTGCTTTCATTTGTGTTTATAGATTTTCTTGGAATAAGTGATCTGGTTGATCCCTGAAAAAACCCTTTTAGTAGAAACGGTTTGACTGAAAGTAGTTTTCTGATCTGTTTTGCTTAATGTTATTGAAGTTCAAAATTCTAGTTCTCACACTGATTTATGATGGCTCATTTCCTCAATAAGTAGCTTCATTTTACTCATATGAATTTCAAGTTTATTTTCTTTCAAGTTTCAATTCTATGTTTTGGCTAGAAACTACAAAATAGTTTGGACTGTTGAGACATGCATAATTTGAGTCAAAGGTTCTTTGAGGGTGGCTACTTTATCTATATTAAGAGGACATGAACAAAGTGAATTATGGTCAAGGATTTGACATAGCTTGATGTTTGTTTTTTTTTTTTTTTTTTTGCAATAAAAGATATGGCCATGGATTTGAATAGAAAAATGTGATTTATGAAGGAAAGGTTTCCATGCCGAGCCTCAACTGCTCAATGACTGATTGCAAATCCAGTATTTGTAGCTACTAGTAACTCGAGTTGCTTTTATGGCATTGCTTCAATGAGTTTACTTGATTTATTCTGAGTTTATGCAATGATTTGCACTATAAAAGCCCATATGGAGCCATTGTCAAAATATTATGAGGTTCCCATCCTAAAACCGCTTGGTATAGGTGGAAAAGCCCCTTTATTTAAGGACTTGTGATAACCCACTTTTAGTTGATATGGTATTTGTTCTCTCCTCACTACTCACAGTCCCCCCACACATCTAGGGGCAATAAATTATCACGTGGCATGTACTTTTAACATATAGGTGGGTTTATTTTAGCACCACATCAATAAGCCTAGCTATCATTCCCTTAGTGCATCATGAAGGTTTAAGATGTGTTAGTATTTAGATTTAATTGCTGCGACTGCAACTGAATTTTTGGTTTTCTGTTGCTAATCAGGACTATTTTTTCTTCCTCCTGTGAAGTTGTGGTTGTACTAATTAAAATGTATTTTGGTGTGATGTAATCATGGAAATGTTTATGAAATAAAAAGTTTGATATTGTTATCATACAATATCTCTACATTTATTTTGTATTTGCTTTTCCTATCTGCTATGTAACGAGGTTTATGTTATTTCAGCGAACGAAATACTGCACTTATGAGAGATGCCATACGAATTCGTTACACCTTGCTTCCATACTTCTACACATTATTCAGAGAAGCAAATGTTAGTGGTGTTCCTGTTGTACGGCCATTATGGATGGAGTTCCCATCTGATGAAGCAGCTTTCAGCAATGATGAAGCCTTCATGGTTGGGAACAGTCTTTTAGTACAAGGGATCTATACTGCGGTACTACTCGTAACTGGACCTTTACTGTTTCTTATTTTCTCTGTTGCTTTTCTTATCTTCTTAGCCCTTAAATAATTGGAATCTCGTATATTTTCTTTTATATAGAGGGCTAAACATGCATCAGTATATTTGCCTGGGAAGGAATCGTGGTACGACCTTAGAACAGGAACTGCATATAAGGGAGAAAAGGTCCATAAACTTGAAGTTTCAGAAGAGAGCATTCCTGCTTTCCAAAGAGCTGGCACAATAGTGCCAAGAAAAGACCGGTTCCGTAGAAGCTCCACACAAATGGTGCATGATCCTTATACACTGGTATGTGATGATCTTACTATACTTGGTGTAAAATAGTACCAGATAATTCTTGCAATATGTATTTTCTAGTACAGTTAGGCTGTTTGATGGTTCAATATTGACATGGTTTATGTCTAGCCCCTAAGGCACAGAACAAATGAACAAAAGCACACGAGCACAACTTCTGTTTAGGTGCCTTTGATTAGGCACTTTGATTGTGCTTTTGGTAGGCAAAAGGTTATAGAAAGCATGCTTGACTTGAAGTCTCCTGGCGTGTTTAGGTAATAGCTCTGAACAGTTCCCAAGCAGCTGAAGGCGAACTCTATGTTGATGATGGAAAAAGCTACGACTTCAAACATGGGGCATACATCCATCGCCGCTTTGTGTTCTTGAATGGGCATCTAACATCCTCTCCTGTTGGCAACTCTAGGTTTTCATCTGACTGCATTATTGAGCGGGTTATTCTTCTTGGATATACCCCTGGGGCTAAAACCGCTCTTGTCGAACCAGGAAATCAGAAGGCTGAAATCGAACTTGGTCCACTTCGGTTCGGGGGACAACATGCTGCTGTTGCTGTAACCATCCGGAAGCCTGGTGTGAGGGTGGGTGAAGATTGGAAGATAAAAATTTTGTAGGATGTCTATTTAGTTCGGTGAAAATGTAATGACAAGTAAAGCTCTCCTGCTACTTCGTTATTCTCGACTTTTTAGAGTTTATGATGGAGAAAACCGGAAAGCCGTTGACATTTTCTTCGTTCAATTTACTTTCTACGTTTAAGAATTTATCTCTGTCATTTAAACGCAAATTTCAAGATTTTATCTCCAGAAACCCTAATTCCAAAATTTTACTCCCAAGTTTCCTGATGGTCTTTCAAGCTAATTTTCGAGATCCAGATCCTTGTAACAAATTTTATTGAAGAAATGAATTTGGGAAATTTTTAGGTAGATTGGGAATTAAAATTTTAAAAATTAAATTCACGATTTACAAATTAAAATATTTAAAATTTCAATATTTTGAATTTCAATCAATTTTAAATTTTAAAAACATTGTTTTAGAAATATTATACTATTTAATTTCGTCCATATTGTATATAGCATCACATATAACATCACACACGCATAATCAATTCAATTTTTTTTTAAACCATGTTTTTAGATTTGAATTTAAATCACTTTGAAAATTTAAAACGAGATATTGAAATTATACTAATATATGTGAGAGTGGGTCAATATTTTTTACGGAAAGTTTTTAAAGTGTTATATGTCTGGTATCCCGTCAGTCCCTCAATAAGTGGTATTGTTTTTGGGTTGTGTTAGAGTTTTGTCTCTTGCCTTTGCCGAGAGTTATGTACGATTCATTATAGAGAACTCCTTAAAGGAACACGCTGTACGTGGATACACAGCCACCCATCAACGAAGCGTTCAATTTGCTATTGTGATAATAAAAAAAATGTACAATTGATGAAAAATATTAACGCCGTAACTAATCTTTAATTACTCTATTTTGAAATTGTAGGGATTAAATTACATTAATTTTTTTTTATGAAAAATCAATTTGCTCAATATCTAGATTGAGAGAACCAAATAATTCTTTTTACCATTAAATTTATCTCTTATAAAATTGAAATTGAAATTCCTCAAATCCAAATCTATTTTTGTATTGGATATCCAAACAAATAATTTGAATTCTTTCACAACAGGCAATTAAGAATTTCTGGAGAGAGTAATCCCCATTTCTGATAAATAAATATGATTTGATTTCAAATTTTCTATCATATTTTGGACTAAGATATTTGTGTGTACACTAAGATGTTACACTTCATATAACTGCCTTATTTTAGTTTTTATGATTATTTGCTCTCAATAATAGACATTTTCTTTATTGAAATCAGAATACTACACATTCTTATTTTTTATGATTATTTGCTCTCAATAATAGACATTTTTTTTATTGAAATCAGAATACTACACATTCTTTCTTTTGGTTATTATATATATTAAGAAAACAAATTAGACGTATAACCATACAAATAATATACAAAGTAAACACATTCATGGTTTGTGGGTAATCTTCTGCATAATACTACCTAAGATTGAAGGTATCATATGTTGTTCATATATAATAAGCAGATTTGAACCTAGGAAGATGATCACAATTTGCAGGGCTCCATCCTATCACTTGTTTCTCATTGTCATAAACCACCATTCTGTCTTGCATTGATATGTCTGTTCAAATGACCAAACAGAAAAGGAGAAGGTTATATCACTAAGAATTAAAAACCGCAGACCCGACGATTGATCGATTCGATTAAAACAGTAAAATGGAACATTAAGTCTTTACCTCCAATGACATTCAAATTTTGCAGCCCCACTTGTGTTCCATTTAGAATTCCCAAGCAAACATTTCCCTTGTTCTGTCAAAACATTAAGTGTCTCAGTGTGAACAACAAAAAGACACAAATAAAACATATACACATATATATATGTGTGTGTGTTTGTGTGTATGTTTAGTGCTCACCGATATTATAAGGTAAGCTTCAGGGTGTAATTCAAACTGGGTTTTTCTTCTGCCACTATTTGCAAAGGCCAAAGCCAGTGAGGTCTTGAAGTATTTCTTGGCATCGTGCACACTTCTGAAAGGCTTTCGACCTTTCCAACATAGTGGGAGTGTCTGGTCCTCCGGGGCTTCCTTTAGTGACCGTCCGCTTAGTTCTTTTTTCAACTATACATGTAAGAGTGAACTTGCATGAAAAACATCATACTTGGATTCTAAGTAACAAAATTAAGACTTGGAAGATATTCTGAAATTGGCCTGGAACTTACCAACAATGTTAATCCTTGATAAGCCTGAGAATTAAGGTAAGTGTAAGAGCTCCCACTGTCAAAAATTACGATGAGATTTTTAATACCGGTAGCTTTCCCACCGAAGTGTAGTTCTGCACTTCCCGGGGAATAGTATTTTCTGCCATGAAAGCCAAGCAGAAGATTTGTTATCAGGTCGTAAAAGCAATCAGTTATAATCAAGTTTTAACCATTGGGAACGAAGATGAACGCTTAATTACGTAAACTCCTGTGACATTGATGTCCAAGTCACATGTGAAGAATCATAGAGACCGTCCCCAAAGAAAAGAAATCCACCACCTCTTCCGCTTAAACAGTGGCCTACGACATTCCGCACCAAACCCTGGCTCTGAAGTTGTGACACAATGCTAGATTTTCCTCTTCCAAGGCCAAGTATTCCATCCAAGGGGTGGTAAGATGTGCCCGGAATTTGATCATACCCGCATCTGCAGACAAGGAAACCGAAAGGCATAATGTTTAAGGATGTATTGAGAGACAACTTATCAGAGGATGAGATCTGCTAGTAGACTTCTTCTGCTAAATGCACTGAGAAACAATTAAATGCACCTTTTGGAGTCAAAAAGCTTTTTATTTTTATTTTACTTTTTATACAATGCTTAGAACTACCCATAACTCATCCTGACCCTTAAATAGGAGGATAAACACACTTCAGCATGTTCGGACCCACGTCCTCCTACACTGGCAACAATACCTATGCCAATCAAGCTAAGACTCGATCGGCGGAATCAAAAAGCTTCCTTATATGGTAGATGTTACGTAAAAACTAAAGAAGTTGAGAAATAAGGTCTAATGCAGATTCAAACAGATTCATTTTTAATTTCCTGACATGTATCATTGGGATTTCTTCATGACAACACCCTCTCCCTCTCTGCTCCAAATTCCTTTCCCAAATAAGCGCTTGGTAATAATAAATGACCTTTGCTTATAAAACATGGGATGGTGCCAGGGGCAGCTTGCAAGATCAATGAACTTGAAAGGAATATTACTACTGATATCGAATATAATTTTGGACAAAAGTACAAACCCGAGGGCCAAACGAGGACTGAGTCGAACTCCATTTGTATAGTTTAAAGAAAACACGTCTCGCACAAGGACTCCAAGGGATGAACCACCATCTGCATACTCAACCTCATAGTCACATTGGTCTGGACTTTCACATTTGTAGTCACCAGGCGGATGCAACGCTGCACATAGCGGATGTCTACAGGCAACTAGGTCATTGCTGGGTTGGTAAAGCGGGTGAGGTGCCTGCAAAGACAGTGATAACAATATTTAATAAGGAAATTCGGAGCTTCTACAACTATCCTGGAAACCAGCAGATTTAACAAGGAAAAAATATAAAACTGATAAGAGTGTGGATGACACAGCATTGAAGCAAGAACCCTATAAGATTAGAATAAGGAATTAGGCTAGAATTTTGTAGTATGTGACATCTGCCGCAAATAATTGAACTAATTAGTCAGTTTGCTGGTTATCTCATCATGAATCCATCAGGACTCGAGGTGATTGAAAATCAGCAAGTTCATATCAATTAAAAGAAAAGCTCCATACATACTACAAACAACAAAGAATTTGGCAGTACTGTCATTAACGATAAGGAAAGTATATGTATGCGTATATATATATATTCAAGATATTATGTACTAATAATTTCACCTCAATACAATGGACGCATGGAGCGTTGCATTGGAGCCATGTGAGGTCGCTTCCAGTATCAAGATCAAGAAAGTAAGGCTTGGGAGGGTGACCTATATTGATGGTAACATTATAGTACCTACAAACAGAGAACAACAGTGAACTCCATGATTTCATTCACATTTACAGAAATTTGTGAGCGTACAAATTTAGAAACTTCGTTCAAGAAATTTAAAAAAGAAAAAAAAGAAACCAAAAAAATAAAGTCAGAGACGGACATAAAATCCCCTATATTCATAGACCCTGTTCCAGATGAACAACATTCAAAGGAAAAGTACACACTTTAATGTATCTATAGATTCCAAATTAGATTCCCAATACACATGATTTATAAAAAGAACTTTGCAGAAGAGCCTATTTTGACCCAGAAAATAATTTGCTGAACTTACCCTGCTGGATACACATTTCCATGAATTGGGAACAGGATGGAGGACCCAACTCTATTCATCATCATGGAAGAAGAAGAAGAAGAAGAACCGTTGTACGCCGACATCATTGCTTTCCTCCATTTCTGATCAGAAGCTGAAGAGAGACTCAAAAACAGTAACAAAAAGAACACATTCACTTGCCCTTTTCTCATTGATCACTGTTTTGAGCTTCCCCTCTTTGAATGACAAATGATTGTGAGGAACTTTCACTTGGGCTATTCGTTATAAAAAAAAATGGCTGAAAGAAACAAGACTAAGACTATTAGTTTTATTCTGGTTTCGGCGCTTTTTTTTGTATGTTTACATATAGGGCCTTGAATTGATTAACGAAAAATATCTGATATTTAATGTCGAGAATCTACCAAAGGGTGCTTTTCTTGTAGGTAATATAAACAATGCAGGAGAATTGCTTGGTTCTTGAAATTCCCCAGTCAGTGGTATTTCCGATTATTAATAAAGAGGGTTTGTTCTTCTGGTGTAGTGTTGCCAATGCCAATAGGTTCTTTGCTTCCTTTCCTCTTAGATGGGGAGGATTGTTTGCACAGTGGTATTTTCCTTGGAATCATTCTAAACCATGAACACGTTATCTGACCAATATATATCAATAAATAATTCCTTTAAAAAAAGAAAAGAAAAATGGAAGAAACAAGTCAAACAATGAAACAGTTTTGAGGAACAAAATAAAAGGGAAGAATTTAAAAGGAGTTAAGGTATAAAAGGGTTTATAAAGTAAAGAAAGCATATTTATTCAATTAAAATAATAAATAAAGTATGGTAATTTCTTGGAAACTTCCTTGTAAAGTCTTTTAGAATGAGAAAAAGGGCTCTATTTCTGATTGCCAAAATCCTCAGTTTCCTTTCATGTCAGCACTCATTTTATGATATTTAATAATATAAATAATATTTTTTGATAATTGGGTAGGAATGGATTGAACTTAAATTACTAATATAAATGCTGTTATTAGTAGATTAAGAGATTATTGGGAATGATAATATAAATAATTAAGATAATTTAATTCAACCCTAAATTCAATTTCTGAGTTTTTACTTGCTAGTTGCAACAAAACTCTGGTTTCATTTTTGTTATTTTGTTAACATTTTATATTATTTATATTTTACTTATTATAAAAGACAATAATGTAAATTATATTAATATCAGACCATGTTTAATGAATAAAATTGATCAAACGGTTAAAAGGTTTTGTTTATCAAATATTCCAAATTTTTAAAGACATTTGGCCAAAATAAATAACCATTTAAAGACAACTAACTAGGTCTTTTATTTGTAAAAGAGAACTTTTTGGGGGGGACATAAGTGAAAAGGAGACCTTAAAACTTTTAGATTTTGACATTCCCTATAATATGGGTGGGTTTTTCTTTTCACTTAATATCTGAATTTGGTACTTTAAAATTTTTTTAATGTGATACTTACATTTAATATTTGAATATAATGGTATTAATTTTTAATATTTAATTTAAATTTAAATATTTTTAATAAAAAATGTAATTATAATTACTTTTTATTAAATTAACCATAAAACATGAAAAATTACAATCATAAAAAATAAATCTAAAACTTAAATTAAATATTAAAAAAAGCACTACCATCTTTGAATATCATAATATATACCTTTTGTCCAATACAGATACTGTATTAGAAAAAAAAATATTAAACTTGAATAGCAATTGACATATTAAGTTTTTTTATTAAAAAAAATTAAGAAATTAAGTTCAGTGGTGGATCTTAAGATTAAGTGTTGAGAGAGCTAGTAAAATTTTCAAAAATTTAAGTAGCCTAATTAAAATTTTCTGGAAAAAAATGAAAATTTTTCAAAATTTTGGGGACCAAACGCACTTAAGGCCACGGTTACAGTCCGCTTCTGCTTTCTTTTATTTGAATCTCAAAGATAGGGAATGATATAAGAATCAAAGTAATATATAAAAGGAATTTAGAAAAATAAAAAATGGTAGAAAAATAGATCTCTGGATTATACTTGTTCAAGAGTAAGGTGGTTTGGACAAGTGTTAAAAATACAATTTCACTTAAGCATGTAACAACACTTTCTTGTCAAAACATTTTGTAACCCCTACCCCTCTTAATATACATATATGGTTTATATCACATTCATGTGAACTTAACTAACCTCTACCTACCTATATATTCCCCCCCGCACATGCTCTCTTCAATCTTCCTCCACTATTTTTCTACAAACACTCCGTTTTACTAATTTCCAAGGTTTACATTCCCAATCAAAGTAACCCTTTACAGAATACTGTTTCAAATTTACGAGAATTAAGCTTGTAAGTTGAGACATTACACAAAAATGCAAGTTTCAGCAAGAGGATTTCTTGTAAAATATGCTGTAAACGCATATCTAGGACCAAATAATGTGTAGCTAAACTAGCCACTAATTCCATCAGAAATAGTAGAATTCCATAGCCACTTATCTGATAACATCAACATTCCGCAGAAATTGATCCTGTTTTCGACAGTAAAGATATTTTGTTTAACAAAGAGAATGTCTACTTTCACAAATGATGAACTTAAACTTTTCGCCCATCGTACTTGGAAAACATTTGGTGTCAATGAAAAAAAACCCTTATAAAATATAAATATATTGCAAAACTTATCTTGTCGAAAACTCCACTGCATTTGAGTATACCCATGATATATTGCAAAACTTATAAATTTATATGAATATTCGTAGATATCTATTGACATTATATCAATATGTTCAGATGTTACAATTTTACAATCTAAACTAAGATAGAAGCAGGTTTGGTTAGAGATAAAAAAGTTGAGATCGGTTCTGGTCTGCATATGTGAATCTTACAGATAACATAGGATGTTGCTTTTGGAGTTACGATTCGCCGTCTCCATTTCTTTAACTTCCATCAGAGCCAAACCATTTAACTTCCTATTTGACAAAATAAAGAAGGTATCAAAGCACATTTTTTATCAAGTTTTGGTACCAAAAAAATGAGGGAGCATGTCACTTATAATTCCCTTTTACCACATTTCTTACAAAATCATCTAATCACCAATCAGTTGTATGAAGAAGCTCCACAATTTATGGGTAAGGAGTGCATTGTGAGCTCATAGAATGAAGAAAAGTAACCAAACAGAGAAACAAGGTATGAATGAGAAATACCGTTTGGAAGGGCATTACATGCCACGATTAGGGCAGACATTAGCAAAGTGTGATGGATCACCACAAACATAACACCTGTTGGATACAGGATCCCCGGTTGCTGACACAAAAGTCGTGTCAGCAGTGTGTGATCTATTGCGACCAGATTGACCACGGCCACCTCTCCTCCTAGAATTGGATGCTGAGCGATTGGAGGAAGGAATGCTTCCTCCACCATTACCATTACTGATGCCATCTTCCCATCTGCGTGAACATGGTTTGATGATTGAGTAAACCAGCCATTCGATGAAGCATGTAACATAACGACATTTTTTTTAAGGCATGAACATTACACAAGAATTAGATCAGATACATCTTTCGTGTATCTTATTTCCAAATGAAACTATTAATCACTGCCTGTCTTATTTGCCCTATTGGCACTATAAATGCATTTGAGAGCAACCTTATTTAAGTTATAACGTGTTAATAAAAGTTACTTTTCGATTCAAAATCAGTGAAAATTGTTGTCATCACTTATCAGATGTATTTGAAAAGCACTAACGCAACTATAATTCTTTGAATCCTGAGGAGTGCTGCTGAATTGAACTACAAAAAACTACAACGGGAACCAGTAGTCAGAGGAGAACATTCTCTTGAGCTTATTTTTACTTACATAAAGAAGTTGCATTCTTGTGATGGACATGAGTAGAACTTTCTTCCCCTGTTATTTGCTGTATTAGCAGTTCGTAAAACACATGGCATTCCACATGTGCTACAGGACACAGAAGGGTCCCCTACAAAAATGCAAGCATCATAAAAACAGACCAGTTTACTTTCAAAAAGAGATACAAAAAAAGACCATTTCAGTTCCATGAAGAGGATTCAGAATCGGAAATGAAAACTTAAGCAGCCAATGAATGTCCAAGTGGAGATGATATTAAATTATGCTATTCTCGACACAGAGCATGCCTGCCTATGTCCTACATGCCAGCACCTGCATCACAAACAACAATGAAAGGAAAACTATGCTATGCCTATAGAATATAACTGAAGTTTGTGATTGGGTGTTACAGATGTCTATTTCAAGTTTCAGCTTCTTTCAAGTTTGTTTTTAGGTTCAAAATGTGATGCCTATGTCCTAGATGCCAGGTTTCTATCTAGTCAAGTAAGGTTGTTCAGCTTGAGTCAACTGTTAGAACATCCAAAATTGATGCTTAACCACAATATGCAATTTGTGCAAAGTATTATACTCAAGCCTACTGCAAGTGTAAATTTTAACTATACTTTGATCAAGCAACAACACTTGTTCATCTCATGAATGTTAAATTCATAAAAAGAAATAAATCTTTCTTGCATACCATTTTGTGAGTTAGTTTAAATTCATAAAAAGAAATACATCTTTCTTGCATACCATTTTGTGAGTTAGTATGAGACTGAGAATTTCGAGAACGTGAAAACTGTGAAGGGCAATCATTTGAAGAATGGCCCGTTTGCTGACAGTGTATGCAAGCATTGTGTCTGTTGCTACTTCTCTGGCCATTGCTGGATGTTGTAGTGGGTCCTCTACCTCGTGCTGAATTACACATTAAACAAAATTACAAAAATCCTAATCTTTATCTTCGACTAGAGCAAGAGATGCTAATACCAACTTATATTCATATTCCTACCTTAGTTTTTGAGTATATACATATAGACACTTAAAATTCTAAGCACAAAAAGTGGATAGGACATTATCAATTGCAAGGACAAGATTCAATATAATGCAAGGAAAAGATTCAGCACAAATCTGAAAACACCTTAACAGAATATTAATTAAATGTCAATTAAAAAAATTCTTAAGCTGGCTAAGAATAAACTGTGATTGGTTCCTGGGAATTACATAAACAGATGATGCCAATAATAAGTGTTATGATTTCATTATTTTGGTAAATACCAGAAGATCCATAAATCAAGTGTTACTCTTCCTTTTTGAACAGCTACATGATTACTACAGATAAACAAGTATACAGACCTGACATGCGAGAACCTGTTCCACATATCTCAATCAGTTGTCTAAGAGTATCGTCACAACCGCCAATGCAACCTGAGCAGATAGACAAGAAACTCTTCAGTCACTCACTACAAAGCAGAAGCTTTAGATATGAAATCGGTCAGATCCTTGTAAGTATACATGTTTATGCACAAGTTGTAGATTAAATGGAGACATGCTGGGTGTTGATTATGTATACAAGGTAAAGAACAAGAAATAAATCTATATTGAGAACCTTAAAGTGTCCTATAGCAGAAGACAGTGAAGTTCAAAGTATAAACAATTTCATTTATGCTTGTTAACTTTTAGAGGCGTATCCAACCTAAAACAAATTGATCATTTCAAGTGGAGATAAAGCAAATCCAACATTTGTTAAATTGGGGGTAACCTAGCCTAATATTGCCAAAGCACGTGCCTAGGCGCTAAGGCACCATGCAGAGTAAGTTACCTCCTCAAAAGCGTACAAGCAAGGCCACTTGATGAGGCACCCCAAGGGCTTTTCGCATCTAGGATGCTTTTCTCTTAAGTTTAAGGTGTAAAAGAAGCAAATCCAAGTAAAATGGGTTCCTACTGTTTTTTAAAATGTTATAACTTCTTTATTTTAGAAATTTTAAAAACTCACATTTAATCTTAATAGATAAATAAAAAAGGATTATACGGTCTATCCAAAGAAACAAACAGTGGCAACTATATCTATTGCTAAGGCTGAGTTTAGTAGAATGACTCAAGGGATTGTGAGCATATTTGGTTAATAACATTGCTAGAAGAGTTACGAGTTAAAACTAATACAATGAAGCTTTCATGAGATAATGAAGCTGCTATGAACATAGCTCATAATCCTATTAAGCATGATATGACAAAACATGATGAAGTTAATAGACCCTTCATCAAGGAAAAAATAGAGTGGCCAAATTTAAACTCCTTTTATTCATAACGGAGAGGAGTTAGCAAATATTTTGATCAAAGAGATGTAAACATGAGGCAAAATATTGAAAAATCATTTATTAGCATTGTCATCTGCCTGCAAACTAGTGTCTCAATGAAACCAAGAAATTGAAAACCGATTCAAATCGTGAGTTTAAACAATTTTTTCAATACAAGTTAAAAAACTGTGATTACTCAAACCAAACCGATTTCTATTTTTTATTTCATTTATAATTAATTTTGATTTTTTTATGATGTGAAATAAATATTTATATTTAAAATAATGAAAATGACGTAAAAATTAAATATAACAATTATTTTTCAAAAAAATACTATGCCAAAGTTATTGATTTTTTTATTTACTTGAAAAATTAATTTTTTAAAAAATATTTATGAAAGACTTTGAAACTTTATCAAATAATATCCAAAAATCATAAAATAAACTTATTTTGTCAAAAAAAATTCAAAAACCCGAAGTTATTTTGGAAAAGCTAAGAAAAATCCAAAAAACTCACCAAACCGAACCAAACTTGACCCTGACACCATGTGATGTGACTAGCCATTCTTAGGCTAGCTATAGGTGATTATTTCCTTTTAGGTCGTTTGTATCCTCTGTATAACCGGTGCATGTTTTTTGAATAAAATATATGAAAAAAGAATTGCTCATTTTTCAACATTTACCATTGATTTAAAACTGGAGATAAAAAATCATTGAGAACTTTAAGACAAAAGGTTTTCACATATTAGAAAATTTGTCAAGAAAAGTGTGATATTTCTATGTGCAAATGTGGAATTTTTGAAAGAATATTTTAGTTATTTAAGGCGCATGCACATGCATATATGATTAACAAACGAAAGGAGGTTTCTCAAAAAGCAATAAATTTATATAAACATTTCTAGAAAGGGGATAAGAAAGAGGAAAATTATTCCATAAGCTGTCGATGAAATTTTTGGATTTCACAAGTAAGATTGAAAATGAGGCATATGGTTGTAGGTTATAGTAAAAAAACAAAAAAAGAAAATTTAAACATATGAAAAACTGAAATATGTCATCTTTTCAATCCTCCTTGTGGAATCTAAAAACTTTACTGATGGTATATAAAATAATTACCCTAAGAAGAAAATTTTATTAGAATAGGACAACGGGAAAATAATGGGAGAATAGCACTGCATAAAGAAGATATACGAGAAAATAAGTCATAAGAAGGATAAGTTCAATTCATGAAATATTAAAAAAGAGGACCAATTTAACTTGGTCATTCTCATCTTCTATAGATACCCTAAAAATGACAAAAAGAAACTCATGCAAATTTGATGTAAAGACCCTACGTGTCATGGGACCTATATCCTTACCGAGATGATTAGCATTGAAGCCGGGTGGTATTTCAATTTGGCGAAACTTAAATTGAATCAAATAAACGGGACCTATCAAAAAAGGCAAAAAGTGCAGTCTGTTAAGAAGCATGAAGAATACAATGCACGTGAATGAGCACTTCAAATAAGGTGGCACATGTGATATAGAACAAGTACAATCTGTTTAAGAATTGCTCTGAATTATACTATGCTTTTTAAACTACAAAGTATGGCAGTGAAGCTGAACTTTGCCATAGAACCATTAATAGAACTTCGGAGTGTCGCATCTAGCTTATCACCCTCAGCCCCTCACCCTATAATTATGCATTGCACTCAATATTTTTCCTAAATATTCAGTGATCCTGAACAATCTAATCCAGGTCTGCATATACAATCACTGCTAGCTAAACTTGAAGATAAGATCCCAAGTACATACCTGGATTGCAGGAGCTGCAAATATTACTGGTTACTGCAGCTTCAAGTATAGATCCAGGGAGCCAAATAGCATTCCTACACTGATGAGAGTTCACATAAGGTGTTACAACGTTAACATACAAACCAGAAAAAGAGCAAGAGTTCACATTAGCCTTTCAAATCCACACCTATCAGGATCAAGTTTCAATTAACTTTTCTTTTTTTTTTTTTTTTTTGAAATGCACCAGCCAGTTATTTTAGCTTTTTGTTGAATCATATTTTCAACAAACAAATAAATCCAGGCACTGACCTGTGGAAAACCTGAGCATCCAACCATGAAATTGCCATCCTGTTGAAAAGTACAATGGTTAATAACAAAATGAATACCTCAACTATTCGCCAAAAATACTATAAAATAATATTAAACATTGCACACAGTAAGGCAAAATCATGAAAAAAATTGATAGGCAGGGTAATCATAATGCAACATAAAAATTAATGGGCGGGATAATCATTAAGAACCATAAAAATTAATGATAAAATAAGAAAAGGTTTACGTTTTAGGATGCCTAGGCCAGATTTTGGCTATAGAACATGAATCTTTTCTCTCCAGTGAAATTCATGAAACATCTGTCATGTTACAAATTATCAATTATTCTCAATTTTGTTGATCAGCACCCTTCATAATAACCACACAGCCCAACAACGTATAGGGGCCAACTGCTACTCCAAAGATTTAATATTTCCTTCATTTCAATACCATAGAATTCAGCCTGAGGCTATCCTAAATCTAGCCTTTAGGACATCTATGTTACTTGTTGCACAATCACTACATTTTTAGACAACAACATTAGTGACATAGAAACAATTCAAGCTTTGCCTGACAACAGACATACTGCTGCCTGCTAACTAGAGGAAATAAATAATCAAAACATAGAAATCCATTTGCATGACAAAAGATGATGACCCTTGAGAACCTCATCCACCATGAAGTTATATTGATGCCCTCGCTTACAGAAAAGCTCAAGCAGAGATGTAATCAACCACCAAATCTTCATATTATGCATAAGAGAAGTTACATCAAGAATACTGAAAAGGGAAAGAATGGATGACTTCATTTGAGATAATTACAAGCAAGAAAGAAGAATAGTGCACAGGAGATCAGAAATGCGATAAAAAAGCAAGCACCAAGATAAAATAAAACAGAATTTCTGGAGTTAAAAAGAGAAATTGAATCAGTGTCATCCATACACGGTTTTTCTTCAGCACCATAGAAGATTCTTGGCAAAGATCACACTGCCTAACCACCTCTCCAGCTGCATAGTTGTCACCCCCAACGGCTCGATTTGATCTGCAGAAGCAGTTAACATCACATCATAAGAATCCAATATTTTCTGTTACAATATAGGGAATCAAATAGTACCTCTCGAAGAAAACTGCCATAGCTTCTAATAGTTTCACTTTGTTCAACCTAGCCTGCATACCATACTCAGCTTGTCAAAAACATAACATCAATCAAAGTGTATATGAACAGATCAACCAAACACAGCATTAATTAAGCAAATCTGTTGAAAATTTGATAGGTAGCACTAACTCCACAGGCACTTTATCTTCTCCCTGGCAAATCAGGCACATTTATTGCATAAGTCCCACCAGAGTCCAGACTACTCACAGGATAACTAATATTTGCATTAAAGAACCCAAAACAGGCATCAAAATTGCCTCATCCAAATTTGCGTTTAATAAATGCCAGTTTTTCTTTTAATTCCAAATAATGCATCAATTTAGGCATCATGGATCAAGTAATGTTTTGTTCCATGTATCATCAAGTAATGTTTTCTTCCATGTATCAATTTCATTCATCTGTCATTCAGGTATTAGAAACTTGATAGCAATATATCATCAACAGTATATGTCAGGTGGGATAGTATCTGAAAAGATAATCCCACAAATTGCAAGTAACTTACATCAAAGAAGCAAGCTTTCATCTGCTGCAAGCAAGTTGCCAAAACTTCATCTTTACTCTTATTGCCTACACTAACTTCTTTCATGTCAAACTCCATCATTGACCTGAGATTTGGTTTCCAGAGTTCATACCTAAATATCCATAATGAATGACAAACAAAAATAGGTAAGAGGACAGAAGACGATATTGTTTACGACACAACCACTTCCATGAGCCCAACAAAAACTACCGCAAAAGCAAATACTTAGTGACTTCAGGTAATACAGCTACCAACCAAAACAATCACATAATACAGGCTTTTGGAAGGTCATCTTTCAAAAACATAAACAGCGGTGCATCTTAGCATGACCATCCTCATCCATTCAACTTTGCAAGGTTAAACGATTCAGTTTTCAGATGATAGGGGGAAAAATATACAGGAATTCATGTGAGTGATTTACAGAAAAAAAACACGTAGTATCTAATTCTTGAAACAATTTCTACACATGTTTGCAACAGGTTAGCACGAGGAATTGTTTTCTAGTTAATTAAGGCTTCGAACAGGCAGATCCTGAATGAATTTGACTCTGTCCATGATAATTCCTTCGTTTTTACTGTTAGAGACTAACTCATGTTCACAAATAATTCAAGTATGGTGTTTGAGCTCATATTCATGTCTGTTTAAATTAAATGAGCATGTTTGTGAACATACTGCACATGTTAGGAACAATTAGAAATTGAAAGCATAAATAAACATAGTAATAAAGAACAAAAATCAATAAAATATAATGTTTTTTATTGTCAAACAATAAACAAGTTATAAACGAGTTTCTCATCAATTATGAACGAGTTTGTTCATAAACATAGAGAATTGAACACATTTTGTTCAAGACCAGATTGTTTATTAAATGAGCTCTTAAATTTTGTTCAAAACTATTTGTTTAGATTATCACATGAAGAGAAACCAAACCCATTCACAGGAGTTGCTAACCAATTGTTCTGTTTGATTTATTGTCGTAGTCTTACAGGACCAATTACTCCATTGAAGTAGTGTTCAGAAAGACAGCAAAAGGAAGGTAAATATGCACCACTTTTCAATATGTTTTAACCCCCTAAATCCTAATTGCCTCTCATAATCACCATATTTTGAAGTTGGAAAAACTTGTGTTGAGAAATGTGTCTCTTTTAGTAGACTTCTTATAAATTCAAATGCCTCAACTAAATAGTAGACTTCTCCAAATGAAATATATTCTAGAATAGCCCTGAAGTTTACTATAGCCAAATCACTATTTTGACAAATGAAACTGTAAAAAAGGACAACAGAAATAAATATAAACAATGCACCTTCATTACTATTTCAGATATGTCATGCCACTTATAAACTTGACATTAAACCAATTACCCTTTCAACAAGTGAAATAAGAATTAAGATTGTGTATATTGTCCTTAACACTTTAATTTAAGTAAACTGGCTTCCAAAAAAAATAAAATAAATCCTACTTACCCCATGTCATCATATCCCATAACCAGTGCTTCACCCTGAGATTACACAAGTCTCATAATCAGTACCAATCAACTTCTGTCATAAAACTACTATTACAACTTAGTAAGAGACACATTTTATCTTTTATTGGAAAAAAAATAAGGAAATAAGAGAATGTTAGGTAAGTAGGGTAGTTCCTTAGACTCTTACAGGAGTCCCTTTTATAGCCTACTTATTTTTCCTATATATTTTAGTTAATATACAAGAGTGATTTTCCCATATTTTGCATGGAATCAGAACTGAATGTTCTATGGGAATCTGCGTAAATTTGTAGCCTGCAATGCTGAATAGAAAATTATGTAGAAAAAAAGGTTTCATTTTTTAGGCCTGCTTTGTCATTTTCTCCAGGACTCTGAATCATGTCTTCTTGAGCACAGATTTATCTTCTAATCAGGTCTTAGGTCTCTGAATCTACAATAAGCAGCTCTTAAATCTGACAACAACAAATGAAGTCATCAACATTGCAATAGGAGAGAAGCAGCATAGTTAACCTGGTTTACGTCTCAAATCTTAATGGGAACAACTATTTAAAGCGGTAAAAATTTTCTCGAACCTTGATGAAAAGGACGAACAAACTGAGTCATCTTTTTGGAACAAGATCACAAAAGATGATCTAAAGTTTGCTGCATGTTGAGGAAGACTCAATGGTGATGCCCACATTATGGAACCCATTGATGAACTCGGGTTACCTGCACACTTTTGGCAACAGCAAAGGAGGTTTTGGGTTCCTAATGGCAGACCTATTCTAAGTTACTGTTTTGAGGCTTCCTTTGGATCTCCGTTTAGCATTAGTACAGTGCATTTTCTATTGATTTTTGTGTAATCGCAGCACAAAACTCCCTTTGGATGACCAAATTCCAGTGCGGTGGAAGGGAATAGATCGCGCCACACCCTAAAATTTCCACTGCTCCATTTATATCCAGTTGAAAATTCAAAGCTGCAAACGCTTGCATGCCTTTTTTGTTCTTTTTCATTTATTAATAAATTGAATAAAGAAAAGTAAAAAAACATTTTGATGGTTAAAGAAAAAATAATAAACATTTTCCCCATTATTTTATAACAAACTATTATATGTTATTATGAAAAGAAATTTTAATTTACCATTCCTTGAATTAACTACTTTTAGATTATTTATTTTAATTTTTAATTATTTTGATTTAAAAATGTTAAAAATTCCCATTTTATATAATAAAATATCGAAAGATCCATTTAAATATTTTATTAAATGAATTTATAAATTCACATATTTTAATAATTTTATAAAAGTAAAATAGTTTAAAAAACTTTTGATATATATCAATTCTAATCTGATGTCCTTAAAAGTCATTTTCTATTCTCACCTCACTGCTGCAGCTGCATTTGAATCCAAACACACACTTCACCGCTGTTTCTAATCTCACCGCTACAGTATCCAATCACATTACTACAGTAACTAATCTCACCGCCACCGCTGTTTTTAACCTCACTGGAGCTAAACACAACACCCATCCAAACTAAGCCTGAGTCTTCCTCAACACCTTATCTATTTACTATTGTTATTTACTTCAAAACTATTCCAAAATAAAAAATAGATACTGTTTTCTTTATGAACAAAATATTGAAATTCTATAATAGAACACAATTAGATACTATTTTCTCTTCCTTTTAGTGCATGGCATTTACACATGCATTGCTGTGCACATAGATGTATTCATAGGCATACAAACATAAGTACCTACTTACAGATATTAATAAAGTTTTGTAATTCTCTAACATTAATAGATGCACAAAAAGATTATTTAAAAATTACTATGTTTTCTGTTCTAGATAGCCTTGTGTCGACTGGATTTTAGAGGAAAAAGCTATTTTAAAACTCCTATTCTCTCAAATCTAAAATCTTGATTGTACTCTCACATTAATCCAACTTGTCCCCTAGCTCATTAGCAAAGCAAAAGCAGTAACACAGAATATTCAAAAGTAAATAGTATATGATAAAAAGCTAAAGTGAGAAAAGAAAAGAAAAATAGATTACAAGATTGGTGGGCGAGAAACGAGTATTTGAGTCCTTTGTTGCATAAAATCGATCTAGCAGCTTTTTAATGTGATCATGCATTGTTGCATCAGTACCAATTCCCGCCTTGCAATGCAGAAGAGTGGAAAAAGTTTCAAAATTCAAAATAATTACTCTCTGAAAAACCATTGAAACCATAATTAACTTGGTCAGACAAAAGCACTTCGGACTTCTCACCTTGTCCATACAACTGAGTAAATCAGCTTCACTCAAAAGGGGTGGCGGTCTAGTGACTCCTGTGTCTAAAGTCAGTGATGTCGGGGGAAACTGAAACATCACAAGAAATTGAAGAATAAAAACAATCCTGGCCTCAAAATTCAAGAGAGCAATGTGGATGCTTAAGTCTATTTTAAAATCAAACTTGTATGATAAATCATGGAAGTCATAAAATCTAAGAGTTGAATGTCTCTCAGCCATCAATAAGAGAGAAATGAAAATCAATAAATAAAGTACTAGATGAATGTTGAAACATTAAAAATCAACATGACCATCTTGTTTGAAAATACAAACATTTACCTACATGCACTCAGCCTCTTCCACAAAAAGTTATTCCATCTACACAATTGAACTAAAAACATCTTTTATTTCATTTCTTTCCCTTTTGCTAACCCCAAATTAAGAAATTATAGTCTTTTAAGGTTGTTATTTTGAGTCATTGGTTAATCGCCAAAAAGAGGGAAAAAAAAAAATCTATATGTGCCAAGGGCAGGATCAAGTACTTTTATAAATAAAATCTGCATCACAAACTTCTAAGCCAACAATTTGATCCTTTTACTAGTAATAGTCCCCAATTAGGCTGACAAGCTATCAAATAGTTGGCAAAAATGGCAGTCAGAGAGGCAATCCAACATGGAAGAAGAGCATATCAATTTACAGGAGCACAATAAACTACAATCAACTTGCAACTTTTTATCAAACAATTTAACTTCCAATTGAAAAGCTTGAAATGACTTGTATAGAAACAATGAAAGACCTGCTGTCCAACAGTGTAGGTTGGAATCATTGAACCTCCCCATGATTCATACCGGTAAACATCTAAGTAGTTTCTCTGGTCAAAATAGAAAAGTAACCTAGTCAAAACTCAAGATGGTTAACAAATATAAAGACGTCATGAAGCGTTAGAAAAGCTACAACACAACCTATAGACAAAAGATACCTAGCCAACCAGCAACCACAAATCATTCATGAAGTTAAATGAAGCAGTTTCAATATTGTATTACATCTCCAAAAAAACTAATGCGGACAAGAAAAGCTAAGGATGTTTTAATGTCTTTGTCATAGAGTACATTGCTGATTGGCTCATCAGAGCTTAATAAAAGGTTTTAATCTTTTATCTTATTCCAAGAGAAGCTATATTCTATTTGCCACTGACATGGCTTCTGAAATTTATGTTAATGAATTCAGAGGACCTAAGGTTTTACCATGAACTTGTCCAACCTAAACAAAATGGCAACTTGACATCATACAGAAAATGAGAAACTACTTTCCAGTCTCAAATTTCCATCAGCCATTTCCAGTTCAAAACAGGATTAACATTGTAAGCTGCTTGGTTTCAGAAATTCTATTTAATTGAATGAAAGCTAGAGTTGACTGCAATCTTGTCCAACCTTAATGTCCAAAATGGCAACTTGTTGTCAACAGAAATCAAAAACAACTTTCAGTTACAAGTTTCCTTATGCAACTTGCAGCTTAAACAGGAATGGCATCTCTTGGACCATTGAGATATACTGAATGCTCATACAAGGAACAACAGAAGTCAGACTTTTTTTTTTAATTCCTATATTTGTAACCATTCCAAATATCACAAGTCTTGTCACAGGTTAAAATAAATAAACAAACAAATGCTGAACACTCCAATGCTTCTTAATTAATGAGATAAGCTCAAGTTAAAATAAAAAGAAAATATGGGAGTGCTATGAAAATACTTGCCTCTAATATTACTCTTCCTGAGGCAGAAAATAATTCACCCGCAATATCAATTTCAACTGTGGTTTCAGCCCCTACAGCTGGTTGTGAAACACAAGCCAAGAAATGGCGGACAACCAGTTCATATAATGTCTGTGATGCAATGGGGAAAAGGAGGAATTAAATTTTCAAAAAAGAAACTGACAAGACAGTAATTATTATTAGCCATAAGACACTTGCTTACACGGTGGTCTTGACTCCAACCATGTTCCCCAGTAGAAAATTTTGTTGGGTGAATGGGTGGATGAGCCTTGTCATCATGCCCACCACTGCCAGGGTTTCTCCAGAGTCCTGTCTCAGGGTCTAATAATCTCTGTGCATAAGAACCCCAATCAGGATGCTCCTGTTGTTCTTGCACAATTGCCTGCATAAAATAGAACCTTGAGTGAGTAATAATTTCATTGAATTCAAACAACTTTTGCAGGTAATAAATGACAAGGAATCATAAATATATGTTACCTGAAGAAACATTATTCTAAGAAAGCAAAAAGGCAATATGAAATGGTAATATAAAAAGAAACTTCTTTTTAGATTTTTATGGAGGAGCAAGCATCCTCAGACATTTTTATTTATTAAGGTGATGATCCCAATCATAAATCCACTGCCTTTTTCACAAAAGTTGAATGTTAACTAGACATCAAAATGATAATGGGAATGAAAAGTTAAGAACCGTCTTGGTTTGGCTTTAGAAGTTTGGTAACTAGTTAAGAAGGAACTCTAAATGTAACATGGAATTGTATATATATATATATATTAGAAAGAGAAAACCGAAACACCTCCAAAATCCTGCAGGGCACCACTATGAGATTTAAGTTCCAGAAAATGAGTAAGAAAGTGACCTAAATGTGCTAGGAACGGAATCTTCAATCAGAATAACTAAACAAGTCCATAAAAGAAAATAACAGAGCCATAAAACTTATTGCCCAAATATTTGATAAAAATATTTTGAATCTCCAACTCTAGGGTTTTTTTTTCTTCTTATTATCAGTTAGTTGAAAAGACAAATATTGTTGAGAAATTCTTGTGAATAACAGAAATACAATCACCTGGAAAATAGCATACAAGTTCTGTTCTAATTGAAGCTTCCGATGCTTCAAATCTTATAACTGTCCAGCCATCACTCACCAAACCTAGTGAAGACAAGCTTAAATTTCACAACCATTACCCTCAATCTGAGATTCTGCTCTTGAAACATGAAAGAGAAGCAGCACAAGCTTTCTAAATTTTCCTCCTATTACATAAACATTTCTATTCCTGTATATCCATCTCACTCAACAGATTTTCTCTTCGGGTAGCTTTTCTCATAGTTCTCAATTAATTATTACAAGTCTTTAACTTAATTATTCTTATTTACACATATAAGATTGATAATTCGTATCTGTATTCTTACTAATATCTCTTCTTTATAGTACTCGAGACTCAAATTATAGTAGCAATTTAGGTACATATGCACAAGTGTGTGAGAGATGAACTTCAGAAAGATCATAACGCTATTTTAGAAATTGAAGTCAAGAGAAGAATACTTGTGTCCTAATCATCTCAGAAGTGAAGAATTTATACATGTTGCGGAGGATAGAAAAAGGAAAGAAATCAGAAAACAAATCCCTACAAATCAGTTCTATGATCCCTACAAATCAGCTCTATGAATCAGCATAAGATTATGTACAACCAGTTACATAGAAGAAAGGGAACAGCTTCTAAATTTTAATGTGTAAAATCCATTTGAAAAAGGAGAAAAAATATAAATAATCCAAGTTGAAAAAGAGACCCAACTATATTGAAAGTTTTAACTGTTAAAGTTCACCAAGAGACCTACCAAAAGATTTTATTTCAACTGTAAATTACTAACACAACTTGAGACAAAAGAATCTTGTGAAGAGGAAACAGTTACCAACATGCAAATCAGTCCTGCTTGAAAAGCAATCGGTCTCTGTACGAGGATAACTGATAAAACCAGCTTGGTATAGTTCCTCTGCCACCTATAAACAATAAAAATGAAAGTAACAAAGTGAATTAAGCCTTGTTAATTAACCAACATATGATTATTTCCACCATTAATTATAGTAATTCAAGGACAGTTTTCACAGGTAGTATTTTTTATGATTGGTATGGCAAAATTTTAATAGTTAATGCTAGAT
Source organism: Gossypium stocksii (assembly GCA_020496765.1). NCBI lineage: Eukaryota > Viridiplantae > Streptophyta > Magnoliopsida > Malvales > Malvaceae > Gossypium > Gossypium stocksii. The sequence continues at coordinate 6,256,439 of CM035626.1, read as the reverse complement.
ATAAGAAAAGCATAAGATAGGCATAGATCAATTAAAACAACTAAAAAAGAAAAAAAAATTGCTTGCAACCTAATATATAAAAATATATACAAACATGAAGATTTGAAAGAATTGTTTTAGCAAGCCTATCAAATTAACCTCTCATTTCTAGTTGGTGCAAAAAAGGCACAGTAAAACCAAATTAAAACATGTATATTTCCAGCGGCTCACCTTCATAGTGTGTTCAGAACTCATACGGAAATACCGTGAAGCACGCTTTTCAAGCTCAATGGTATTCAAAGGATATGGAGGATACTTAAGCTTTTCCTTGTGTTGAACTTTTGTGACCTATAAGACAAGTGATAACGGAAACTACTATCATCCAGTAAGAGTTTTTTCTAAGATAAAGAGTTGGAATTGTTCTCAAATACTTGGTTTAGTAAAACTCACAGTAGCAGTTGGCCCTTGAACACACATTTCATAAACTATAACTGCACAAGTGTAATCAAAAAGATGACCACGCCTGCAAATTCAGAATGCTATTAACTGTATCCTTACAACTACCTGGAATGAACGGAACTGGAATGAACGGAAAGAAACTTAGAATTTTATATATACAGAAACCTTTCCAGCTTACATCCAATTGAAGGTGGCAACACCTTCGTCTGATCTGTGAGAACAGTTGATTGTCCAAAATTCTTCAGGCTCATGTGACTGTACTTCCCAATACCGTTCCACAACAAAGCCGAGCGTCGGGAACTAAATTGTTAAAAGATATAAGACAACTATAAAAAAATTATATATTATGAGGTTGCCATTCACAAGAAAATTTCTCACTGTACCTGACAAGGACCATAACTTAGAACAAGATTTCTGTCATCTGTAGCAGAATTGATAACAAATTTATCTCTCAACAGCATAGTCTGAAATCTGGTGAAGGAAGCACCAATTCGCAGGTCTATTTCCTGATAAATTTATAAACATTAACTTTTTCCTTTGCAGATATTAGCTGGATAAATACTAACAAAGACAGAAGTAATATGAAGATAGAATGTTCTTAAACATTCATTGTAAAACCAATTGGGAAAATATGGAGATCTAACTTTAGTTCTGCCCAAACTTAACTGACGGAAAACAACACTACTCAGCATCTATGGTGCTCAGACTCGGTTGTGAGTGTTCAATTTTTTAGAAGACTTACAAGTGTTAGGAGAATCATATCCCCCATACACATATCCGAATAGCTGTCGGATACACATGTCGAACACAGGACCTTCAAGAAAAATGAAGTGCCAGAGCAACATAGCTCAGCACTCCCCCTCACATTAGTCCCAATGTAAAAACAGCAACAAAGAGGCCTACCATTTAAGCAACTAATACGAGGCAATGTAAAACACATAAAATAACCACTTAGGAAACAAATAACTAGATTTCATGTTAAACATCCAACATAAACTTATTGATAAGTGGCTTAACTTAAACAGAAGATGACAACAAACCCAAATATGAGATAATATAGTTAAACAAATTTTCTAGACAAAATTTAGTAAACACATGAATAGGTCATAAAACGACCTTCCTTCCTAATAATCAAAATTGTGCGGAAACTTGTAAATCAATTGTGTATCAATCAATTAAGAAATTTACATTTCAACCACAATAAGGGGGGTTACTTGCCTGCCTAGCATCTACAGCATCAGAAAACCATGGATTTGGATCAATAAGATTCTGCATAGCATGATGGATTTCCCTGGCATTTCCAACATCAGGCCACCTTAAATCTAAGCCAAAGAAAACAACAAAAGAAAAAGAACAAAAGCATTAGGCTTTAAGAACCTGTCAATCAATGCGGAGAATCGAGCCCTTCGTATTGTAAGATGACGATTCACAGCTCTGCAAACATCGATAACCTCAAATGCAATGTTTTCACCTTCTCTGTCACAATCAAGCCAGAGAACCAACCATTGACACCTCCTAGCTTCCTCCTCCAACGTCCTCTTAATATCCAGCTTATCCTAAATAACCAAAAGTCCAATAAAAGTGAAATCCAGCATATAAACATCTAGCACACTATACAAAACAAATTACGGAAATTCTCAAATGCAAAGAGTAGGCGGGAGTCAGATTTTCATTGTTGACCACTTTCATTGCCCCTTTTTAAAGAATAAATCAGATTAGCACTTCAACATTTCCCTGACCTGCTAGTTAAAACTAAAACATTAACTTTTCTTAATAGCACAACGCATGATTCTACTTATCACTTATATCAGTCATTTTGAAATAAGGCTTGTGCAGTCTATAAATCTATACAGTGACAGAAAACCACAAGTTGACATCGTGTTAAAAACTCATAAAAGAAAATACAGATAATTAAGATTCTAACTTAAAAGACGGCATAACATAATTCACTGTTAGTGTATATATTTATACACCGACAATGCATCAAATATAGATCCTACATTTTAAATAATGCATCATTTTTGTTGTAATGTGATTTCGCTATTTACAATTTACTTGTTTTTCTTTTATCATCATTTGAGAAAGGAAAACAGTACATCACTGAGGAAAAAGGTAAATATGTAAGAAAAGAGGAAAACCTCAGGAACAAGTTTGCGAACCGGGGCGTGGTAGAGATCGAGCGGGTCACAGGAGTGCCACTTGCGGAAGCGATCCTCGAATTCGAGCTCCATTAAGTGGCCAGTGACAGAGGTGAAGAGCATATGACAGGGTTGGCCACGAATCGAGTAATTAAACTCAAATATCTTGTTATACCGGGAGCGGCCATCGCGCACACGTAGGCCTTGGTTCCTTGAGAGGATGCCCGACACTGACTTCGCCACCGACGGCTTCTCCGCCACGTTCAGAACCTTGATTGTGCCCGACATTCGGATGTGGGAGGGTTTTAGATTTTGTTTTTTTTTTTTTGTTTTTTTTTTAATTTTTTTTAGTCTTGGCAATGGGAGTTTTAAAGGAGGCCTTTCCCGCGTATTAGAAAATAGGAGGTAAATTTCTGGAAGAAGCGTGCCGAGCCCGAATGGCAATGGTGTCAAACGTAAAGCCATAATAATTTAATGGGTAAATTGCACAAACAGTCACCCAACTTTGGGGTAACTGACAAAACAGTCACCTGAATTTCATTTTAGTCACCCAACTTTTAAAAAGTTACAAAACGGTCACTAACGTTATAAAAAAATTACAAAACAGTCACTAGTTAACGTTTACCGTTAGGGTGTTAACTGAATAGTTGACGTGGCAAGTTAACCAGTTGATGTGGCAAGTTAACTTGCCACGTTGGTGAAGTAGCTTCTGCTGCTGCTGCTGAGTTGGTTGAATAATTCCTTCTTCTTCTTCTTCTTCTTCTTCTTCTTCTTCTTCTTCTTCTTCTTCTTCTTCTTCCGCTCATACTTGGCTGATCTCTAAAAAATGTGAACAAAAAACAGTTGGTTCATCGTCATTCTTAACTGCTTTTTGAAACCTCTTCTCAATTCCAGATAAAACTAAAGCATTCATTCGAGCCTCCTTCTAATGGTGGGCACAAAATTGTTCCCTACCCAATCCACTCACTCCCTTTCATTTCGCCACTTTTTCACACTCGCTCCGCCGTGTGCGGTGTCGTATCCCACCCGTGTCCGCTCGACTATGCTAAACTCAGTAGGCTTTGCGTCTTAGCTATGGCGGCTAAAAGGAGTCCGAAGCGTCTCAAGTACTCTGCTCCTCGCGTTTCCAAGGTCTAATTTCTTCTCAAATTATTCATGTTTGTGATCTTTAAAAATCTTAAGTGAGAAGAAATTGAAATTGACAGATAGATGATTTGGTTTACGTGGAAGTCGATCATTTGGGAACTGAAAACTAGAAACTTGAACCTGTAATTAAACTTTTAAACCAAGGAGCTGTTGGTTTCTAGAAGCGAAAACCATGTTTCGATGTAAAAATATAATGAAAACATCAAAATTTAGTGTTCTGTTGAAAGGAAAACTTTGCATCAGTTACTTTTGACGGAAATGATTAGTACATTTGAACCTGTTGCAGTTTAGTACTTTTAGGCTTGATTGTTTTTTTTAATTGAAGCAATTAACACAATGTGAAAAACGAAGGGTCAAAACAGGGCCTTACAACGTGAAGTGGATATGCAGAAGAGGCAGTGGAAAGAGACCGGCGAGGAGTGGTGTTGCCAGAATGAGATTCCTTTGCTTCGATGTAATAATCTGAAGGAGGGGAGTTTGGAGAAGAAAGGAAGCTGGAGGGTTTTTTCACGTTTTTGGAAAAGGAAGAAGAAAGAGAATGAGGGAGGGAGAAACGGGTTTAGGGAATAAGAAAATGTTAGACACGTCACTTGCCATGTCACATTTCCGTGACGTCTGTGATGAAAAACGGCAATAGTGACCGTTTTGTAACTTTTTAAAAGTTGGGTGACGGAAATGAAACCCAGATGACTGTTTTGTCAGTTACCCCAAAGTTAGGTGACTGTTGGTGTAATTTACCCTAATTTAATTTCACCGTTTCAATTAATGCGAGGTTTTATTTTTATATTCATTTTTATAAATTTATTATATTTTCTTTATTCATATTATGTACGTGCTATAATTTAGTTAATATCAATGTATTTCGATTTAATTGATATTTTTAAATATTATTTTTTTAAATTAAAAAATTGATTTTAGCAAAATAAAACTATGCATACATGTAAATATGATTCAATTATTTATGTATAGAATATATTAAGGTGAAAATATAAAATTTAAATTTATAAAATTAAATATCCCGACATCTTCTTTATGGACCATTTTTAGAATAAAACGTGAAAAAATAAAAATTATTAATAAAAAACTTTAAAATTTGGTTTGAGAAAACAAAATCTCTTAGAAACAGTATAAATCAACACGTGCAAGTACTAATCAATAGAGATTGACACAAGCCGCTATGTCCAATATGATTCGATACGATTGATAAAATGTGTTATTAGTATCATTTTGTTTTACATTAAAACTTCTATACATTAATAAGTATAATTATGAGTGTTATTTATCTGGTTTGATGGAGTTTTTTAGATTTTTGAATTGACTGTTGTAAATCGTTTTAGTTGGGTATAATTTTCTAATTTTTATATTAATTTTTGGTTTTAGAATTTTAAATTTATTTTAACAATATGAACTTTGTTTTATAATTTTTGAATATTATCTAACAAAATTTTAAATTTTTTTTATAAATATTTCTAAAAAAAATAAAAATTTAATAACTTTTAAATTATATTTACCGTTTTAAATATAAAATATTTATTCTTATATAATAAATTTTTAAAATTAATTGTATATTGAATAAAATTCTTAAATTTGAATTTAATTATAAATTCAAGTAATTATAAATTTAAAACTTATATTTTATAAATTATCCAAACACTTTAATTCGAATTATTCCTTTTTATTTTCCTTGCAAAACCTTTGCATCATTGATAAATAATACAATGCCAATAACTCTATTCAAATATCAATAACCCATTGCAACGCCAAAGTTAACTAAAACACATTTCATAACAAGACAAATTTTACTAATCTAAAATAAATTAAATTTTGATTTGAGAAATAAAATATTACACCGACCCAGTAGATAGGGATAAAAATTTTCTTATTATTGTTTTTCCACATTAACAAAGTAATTTATAGTGATTCAATTTTCTCTATCTTTATATTTATAAATGAGGCTTTAATTCATTGTATTTTTTATTTGAAATAAAAGTAACAATTACAATAAGCGATATAAACAATGCCCATTGAAAATATGAGAAAGAAAGTATAAGATTATTCACTCAATCTCTAAAGAATACTAAAAATAAAGCCACAACTTTTGATTGGGAATCAATGAAAATAAATATATGACGTTGTTTGGAGAATGAGATAATACAATGATCTCAACCTGGTAAGAGACGAAAACACACTTATTTCAAAAAAGTTTTTCATTTACTAACTTAAGAGGTGACCTATCCAAAGAAAAAAAAAAGCATTGCATGCTAGGAAACCAAATTGTCAAAATCAAACAATCTCTTATGGAATCAACCATAATAGAAGACCTAATGCAATGTATCGATTGAGATCCTTGAAGATCAACAAAGGTAGAGCATGTAGGAATAAAGGTATTGCAACGAGGGCAAAAGGATGGACAGTGACTTGAAAGGTTGTCACATGTTGCATAAAGCCAGACAACTTTGATAGATAATTACTGTGGAGTTAGAACGGGGCAGTGACCCTTTTAAGTGGATGTTAGTGCAAGACGGTTCATGTATAAAGTAAGTATAATTTGAATTTAATCGTTCAAGAAGTTATATCTTTCAGTATCAAAATATGATTAAAATCCAATTGAAAAAAGATTTGAGTTGCTCCACTTTTCATATTTATTTTTTATTTTAACGATAGCATTGTTTTTAATATTGAGTAAGCTAATTAGGTAGGATTTGCATGAATGGGTGATTAGGTGTGGTGCATAACATTTAGTTTACTTTTTGTTTCACGCTACAATATCGCTATAGTATCTAATTTTACTGTCACAACTATTTTTACACTAACTGTAAATAAATACACTGTCTATCCAAACTAAGCCCTAATTCACTTGGTTTGCTTTCAAATTTTGTTCCCATTTAGCAACAACTTAAAGATTGTTGCCGACAATGACACAACTTTCATTTTCATTATATTAATGGTGGATCTATTCTCAAAGAATGGTTTTGTTATTATTGCTCCTTACGATCAAGTATGGACTTTTTTAAAGAAGTTGAATTTGAGCTAGTCTCGATGGCCCTTCAAGTCTATTGTTCATGTTGTTGTTGGTAAGTTTGAACAGGTGTAATGCAAGTTGGCCTTTATTTTGGATGAAAGTTCTGGGTTGGAGGACTTTTCATAACTTCATACATTATTTTATCTTTTCGAAAGAAACTCAATTGTAGGAAGGTTCTCCTGTCATAGTAGAGAACAACAACAATCTCTCTAAAAAAATTGTCTTATAATTTGATCAATCTTTACTGCCTACTGCTCCTCAAATCAATCATTTGAAAATTTCTTACTAGAATTACATTTCAAAGAATGAATGAAATTAGCCGAGCCATGCTCCACAAATCTTGATTACTTTGTGCATAGTTGTAATTTCAAAACTTGTTTGGTTAAAGGGAATTAGCAATGCATTACAGCCCAATTAAGCGGGCTCAGCACCAAACAATTGTTTGATTTGATTGTTTGTAATAAGTTATTACGATCCATATTGATTACAAACTTAATTATGAAAGAGGTAACATACCATTCAATGCTTTCCCTACTGAATAAGTGATCTAAAACACGAGTGAAATAACAAATTAATCTAATTTTATTTTTACAAAGTTATATAATCTAATTCATAAACAATAACGTACTCATATATTATCAAAACATTTAAATATAAAATCGTTTTCTAATTTACGCATCTCAACACTTTTTTTTTTAGAAACATGAAAAAAAATTAGGGAAAGTTTTCCACTTTACAATTTCATGAATAAAATAACTTCAAATATCCTAAAAAAAAACTAAAAAAGATCACATATGAAATCAGGAAATAAAAACCACAAACCCCCATTAAACATCATTGAGTAACTTTCAGTTTTTTTTTTTTTTTTTTTGTCAAAACTCTCTCTCTCCTCATGTTTCAGTGGTTTGAGACACTTATAGAGGGCTTTTAAACTGGAATTTTATGGAGGAAAAGTAGAACGAAGAGAGAAACACAGCTTGAAGCTAACTCCAAAAGAATGGCGATTAGAAGGATTTTTTTTGTGAACTTCTAGATCTATGGTCATATAGGACGATTTAGAAAAATATTTTGAAATAAAAATGAGATCAAGATAATATCATTTGATGGTAGGGGTGGCGACTGACAACGACTCCCACGATGGAGAATGACCGAGTTTTGGAAATTTTGAACATTTGGGTTGGGGGGGGGGGGGAGAGAATTTGAGAGAGAAAAAAAGCTAATAACTATTAAAATAAATGAAAAAAAGGTTTATAGGTTATTAAAATAATCATTAAATATATTTAAAAATAATATTACTAATATTTATAATTCTTATTTTTTATGTATTTTTATAAAAATATAGTTGTTTATAATTTTTTTTCTGAAATTTATTTTTTTAATTCAAAATTGAGACTTAATCCAGAAGATAAATGTTGAGAAATAAATTTGTTAATATATTTTATGTTTAAAGTTAAATTGATAGAATATATAGATATTAGAGACTTTTTTTTTGGTACAAAATCAAGAAAGGTTATCTCATGAATAAATTAAAAGTTTTTGAGGTACATGTTGACCATTGTTTTGCTTCATTGTATAGTGAATTATCGCTCAACATTTGATGTTGAATGGTAACATGTTAGAAAGTTGCCTTATATCTTCAAGTTGGTTGAAGTTTTCATCATATCTTTGTTCGTTTGAAGATAATATTTTATCCTATTTTTTTATCATTTCTAAAGAGATTATAGAAAGTAATTTTGTGAGTTTTAAAGATTAAAAGAATAGGGTGAAGGACAATGAGCCCGACTTAGAGCTTGCTTATAAATCTAAAGTTTCGAATGAACAAAAATTGAGAGCCTCTATGATCCCAGGCAATTGCAGTTTCACCTATTATATCCATTTAGTTTTCATGAATAATGCAAAATGAAAGAGTCTAGGTAGTTAATAGCCCTTAAATTACACTCAAATATCAAATTCCTAAAAGAGATACTTGAATAGAGCTAAGGAGAGTAAGCGTTGAGAATAGAAATGTGTAAATCATCAATCCTTTCGACTACAATACATGGGGCGAGATTGGCATTCTAACAGATAAATTCATTTTTTGATTTAAAAATGATAAAAAGAGTGCAAGCAACGACACTATATAATCTCTTTATGTCATAGGTACTAGTATTGTTTGAATGGATCCAATTAAAAAACCGGTTAGATAACAAAAAAAATACAGAAATAATTTGATCCGATAACAAATGAAGAATCAAACCGAACAGCACTAACAAAATTACAATCAAAGAAAATGTGTTCAACAGATCCTCTATTAGTTTTGCATAAAAAAATAAATATTTCGTTGAGAGGTAATTATTGCATATTTTTTTTAAAGAAAAATGATGATTTTATAAGGAAGTTTGAGAGGCACAAGTTGTGTGCCAAACTTCATGAGAAATAGAACGAGAGCCATTAGATACCGACCGATGAATAAGGGCATACACGTTCTCCAAAGAGAAAGTCCATTATAATTAAATTTCTAGACAATCTTATCTTCTCCACCATGAATGGAGAAAGTCCTACTGAAAAGGACAAATCTTCGATCAGAGTTGAGGACTTTTTTAGTCTCAGTTTCTAACTAGAGAAATGACTGAACTTCAATATCCAAGATAGATGGTTTGACTGTGTCCGCTAAAGGACTTCGATTAATGATTTATCACAGTTAAAAAAAATTAAGGATTAAATTGGAAACTTTTATAGTGAGGACCAAAATGGAAACACAAGGGCGAGTAATTGTCCGTGTAGTTTACTTTTCTTAATCCCTTCTACCGATCCATGAACAACTCCTGTTCTCGACGAACCCAAAATTAGGTGGCGTTGTGCCCGGTTACTGTCGCTGCCCCTACCGGTCTTCCAATTTTTTCCTCAGGTTTTCTTTTCAACCTCATAAACTTTAAAATTCAAAAACCAATGTAGATATTTTTTCCTCTTCCCAACTAGCGAAATGCTTATTGAAATAAAATTCAACAGATTTCTTTAATCACGTGACTTCAACACCTTAAAACACTCTCCTACACGCGACAGATCACTTTTTATCCTTTTGATTATCGATGGCGTTAAATTCTTCAACTCTAAATCTATAGAAAACGACTACTGTCAAGAGCCGGTCCCCCATGGAAGAAAGTGATAAAAGGATCGGTAATGGTGGGGAAACCTCTTCGAGGGTTTCAGCTGATTCATCCTCTTGGTTGTTTGCTAGCAGGCAAAGGTTCGCCATTGAGCTCAGGCCCGGTGAGACCACGATTGTTTCTTGGAAGAGGCTAGTCAAAGATGCTCAAAACACGTCTCCTCCTTTCACTGCGCCGAAGACCGAAGATTCTATGGTGAGAATTTTTGCTTTTTTTTTCTTTGATTGAAATTAACTTTGCAGGAATGGAATGTGATTAGTAATTCTGGTAACATTGTTTTTCGTTAATTGGGTCTTTCTTATATTGTAATTTATCCGGCACCGCATCAATAATTTTGGGTTTGCTTATGGATAGGCTTGGAACAACATATTTTAGGTAAACTTATTGTTCTTTGAGATGCAAGTGCTTCTATTTCTGTTAATTAACAGCTCATCCAGCAAACTGTAGGTCCAATACGTTGTTATGTTTCAATTTGGCTTCTCTTGTTTGTTGTTTTGCTAGTATTAGTCAATCATATCTTGCAGTGGTAATTTTTCATCTATTCTTAAGATATCTGAAATCTTTAATTGATCACTATGTTCATTTGTCTATTGTCATGTAGGATGAATGTTTTCAAGACAGCAAGTCTACAGTTAAACAGAATGGACTACTTGTAAGCTCTGAGAAATTGGAATGCATGTGAGTTTTTCCCTCTATTATTCTGCCTTGTATCTTTTCACGTCTTGCCTCCCGGTAATCCAGGAAAACAATAAATTTTCTCTCTTTTTTCCCTAATCTAAATTATATTCGATAAATAACATACCAATAGTGAACAGAATGGATTACTTGTAAACTCTGAGAAATTGGAATTCATTTTATTTTTTTCCCTCTTGTAAGTCTTCTTCTTTGTATGCTTTTTATGTCTTGGCTGTCGGGAAGATCCTGGCAAACTAACTTTATGGATTTTCTAATCTAATGTATATTTGATAAATGATATACCAATTGTGAAAGCTTCCTTTTATCAATCAATCCTAAAGCTATAAAAAATAATAATTAGTTATTATTGGTTTTCTTAGCCATAATTACGAAGTCATGTCTTTTGGTTCAAATTTTAAGTCATGTAATGTCAAAGACGAAATAACTGTTAATTTTAGTAGCATGCTTAGTGATTGAAAGATACATTTAGTGTCTGTAGTAGTTGCTTTCTTCATTTTCTTTATTTAGCATTTAACGACGTTAACAAGAATATACTCCCATAAAAGTCTAAACTAGGCATAAGTTTGTATATCAGAATCTTGTGTAGATTGATTTAAAGAATGAGTTTTTTGTCAAACCTGTCACTCCTAGGAAACTCCATTTCATGAACGGTTTGATGATCTAGACTCATCAAGCTTTCCAAGTATGTATGACGTGGAATTTTTGGACTTGCATATTGATTCTGTTTTGAGATTGAATTTAAGTCAAATTTTGCATTCTGGTGGCTTGATTTTGAACATGAAATTCCAAACTATCAGTGCTGTTTTTTGCAATATAGGTGCTCTTATGTCATAATTTAGTTGTCCAGAATTACAAAATATGAGCAAAGACCATGGACTGAAAGGAGCCTTGGCATTTCATGGAGCTAGGTAAAAAACCGACAATATAGATCCCGAAGGAAGATTAAATTTACATGCATGCCCATTTGGGACCTAATATGGGGGAGACGTCATATATAACATGTAATGGTTCTAACTATCTTTGTTAGCAATTACTTCAAAAACTTGAAATGTTAGTCTTGAAAATGGAACTTTCCTTGAACCTCCTTTTGCCAACACCCTGTTCACTATTAGTTACTACAAAAAAGAATTTAATGCTTAAGATGTAACCAAAAAATTTCATGTATTTGTTATTGTTGTTGTTTCGGTGCCTGCAGCACATGCTTTTCTCTTCTGCACTTAAAACCCTTTTTCCTTTTAGGAGTAACATTATATCTGTATTTGTTCCACTTAAACCAGGAAATCTTAGAAGCATAAATTTAGTTTTTTTAAATATGAGCTATTATATTGAGCATATAATCACTGATTTATGGAGCATACTTTTTTTTGGTTGCGGATTATGTCTTACTTTTTGTTGAGAAAAATAATTTAAGTTGAGCCTCAATTTTACTCCTTTTTAATGATCTATTGTTTTGGCCCAGAAATGAACCTGTATTATCAGTGGCTCAACAATCAAGAAAACGGACTAAAAATATGGCCAAATCTCAAGGAGAGAAAGTTGATGGTCATCTACCAAGTAAACATGTGAAAGTGGAACAGGGGAGGCTAAATTTTGCTGCTACCAACTCTTTGCTTCAAGAAGAATCTTCTGTTATCTTGCAGAGCTTAGCTGATATTAGTCAACATGATCAGAAATTGCATAAAATGTTGAATTCTTCTGTAAGATCTTCGATTAAGAAACCTGCTAACATTGGAACTAAGTCTGAGCACTCGTCACAAACTGGAATCTCAAATGATGATGATGCTTCTATATCTCCACAAAATTCAAAGGATGCTGATAACTATAACAATGTAACCATCCACCCTAGCAATATAGGAAATTATACAAACTCTGTAGCAACACACCAGAATTATCTGGAAAAAAATTATAGTAAACAACTTGAGTCTCCATTGAGCGAGCTGATGATTGATGAGAATGAGGAAGGAATTTCTGCCAAAGTAGAACAGAGGGAGAGGAGGGCAGCATTTGGCGAACTGCCAGATCTTAATCTTCCTGTTTATCCAGTTCAACCTGAGGTAAGCAGTTGTATCTCCAAATTTCAACAACATACGAGGACTTGATCTCTTTTTTTGTCAGTTGTCACAATAAGTAGTTAAAGTAATTAAATTTTATATATTGAGGTGGTTAGCATGTGTGTTTTGCCACTCTTCTTATATAACCAATTCCTATTCACAGTGAAATTAAATTATTATAATTATCTATATTTGTAGGTCTTAATCTCATTCCATGATTAACTGAGCTACTTCTGATGATGAGGCATACGTATATATACATGTCCTACCATAGTCTGTATTACTGGATGGCTTTGGCATTGTCTGTAGTGCTGATGCAGCTGCTGGAGGTAGTTGTGCATCTTTCTTGATTGACTATACATAGTGAGGTGATGGATTGACTTACATTTTCTGTAGTTGAACTTGGCTGTAGAAGATACTTTATCTGCGCTTGACTAAAAGTTTCAAGTATTGGATTAAATCTCTCGAGTGTGTAAACTTCTTGTAATTTTGAAGTGGGAGAAAGGTAACAAATGATCTATATCAAGTTCTTGGCTGATTTGTGGTTCACCATTATGCAAGTGTTATCACTTCAGTTAAGTGGCCAAATGTAGGCAACTAGGCATGTTTGAGCTCTTGCAGTTAAGAGCGTCCCAACGCAGAAGAATATAATGTTTTTAATTAAAATTGTCAAAAATATTAGAATAACTTGGGAATGAGAACAAGTAGAAGATTTGTAATTTTCGTTATGCCCGCATAAATAATTTAAAGAACAAATGTCATGAAATGATTTGAATTTAAATGATAATTCAAAATGGTACAAATTTAAAATGATTTGATAAAATATATATTGATAAATTCTAATAATTTAAATTTAAAATAAATAAAATTTAAAGTGACTTGTAATTTTTAAAATTTTATTTGATTCGATCCAAATTGATTTGATTTAAAATTAGTGTTTATTTTAAATAAGTTTATTTTCCATATTAGATTTCAATATTATTTTTGGATCCATTTTAAATAATATTGCCTATTGAATATCAGAATTTAATAATTAAAAGTGTTTCAAGATAAAAATTGCCAGAAGGAACAATTGCTAGACAAGGAACCATTTTTTAAAAAACCTCCCCTTTTTCTTCTTTTTTTTTTCCCTACATCTGCTTAATTTCTTTTCCTTTCATGGGAGATTTTCACTTATACTAACGTAAAATTAATATAATTTTACAGTTCATAACTTTTTTTACAATTAATATTTAAACAATTCTATCATTGAATTTAAGGTTCTATTCAATTAGATTATGCATGTTAAGTTTGAAGCATTTTTTTAATTATTTATTTTATGTAAAAAACTTTCAACCGTGAAATATATGTTAATATAGATAATAATTTAGATCGATATAATAGAAATATTGAATTGATTCAAAATTTTGCATGCATGACAAGTGTACTTTTATAGATAAATTGAATGGTTGAATTACTAAATTATCAATTGTATACAAAATTAAAACTATGATAGTTTTACACTGAATTATTAAATTATATTTATTTATGACAACTCTAATTAAAAAAATATATTAAATTAATACTAAGTTCACATTAACTTCAAACTCAGTTCCTCAATATAATTTACCCTACCTATTATGTATTTTTAATTAAATTTATTTCATTTTTTTAAAATGTAAATCTATGTCATTTAAATAAAAGAGAAATTTTTTTTATTAGAAAAATAGGTTTTTAGCAAGTTTAAAAGCAGATTAAAAGCCCGGGGGAAAGGGGAGTTTACTAGAAAAAAAAAGCTCACAAATTGCGAAGGCAGAAAGAGTTGGAGGGAATGTCGTTTAGAGGGAAGAGAAAGGATGGAGAGGGTCTTGCTTCCGACGAGAACGAGGATCACGCGCCTCCTAATAAAGTCTCCAAGATTTCTTCTGCAGTCGACTCTGACGATTCCGACGACGTCGTCGTCTGCGAGGTCACTCTCCACTTTCGCCCGCTGTTTCCCCATATTCTATTTCACGCCTCAATTTTTTTCCCAAAAAATGCCATTCTAGGGCTTTGCGCCTTAGGGTTTCTCTCTCTCTCTCTCTCTGTCTCTCTATTATATATTGAACAAAGTTTATGAAATGTGGAATTCTTTTTGTTGTGGGCTGCAGATATCCAAGAATAGGAGAGTTTCAGTGAGGAACTGGAATGGCAAGATTTGGGTTGATATTCGTGAATTTTATGTCAAGGATGGCAAACAATTGCCTGGAAAGAAAGGTACTTTTTCTCTTTGTTTTATTTCCAAAGTTTATGATGTCAAACCTGTGCTATTTTTTTTCTCTTTAAGTTTAAACATGAAGTTTGACTTAATTTCTAATATGCACAACAAAGTTTAACTGAGAAAGAAGGTTTCATATTGCTTTATTCATTTCATGCCCGCTTTCCTGCAAACTTGTTTGTTTTTTTCAGTATAGGCCTAGTGAAGGGGAGTGTTAAATGTTGTTGTTAAGTTTGATTTGTTATAACTTTCATTAAGGTTTGGATCTTTTTACCTATTACCAGTGGGTTGAGGTTGGATTAAGAACGCAGTATTCTGGTTTTTATCCGTTGCTTATTGTCTTGTGTTCATTACTTGCATAACTTTTTTTTTTAAAGTTTTAAACATTAAGCATACTAAAGTTCATACTTTGAAATTTAATGTTTCATACACTTCCATCTTCAACAAATTTTTGAGCATGAATATTTTGATTCATTTATTCAGCAGTGTTATGTTGTCATTTTCTCACTATTAGAAGAAAAGCTATAATAAAATTAAGCAAGGGGCCTCTTAAGTTAGAGGGGACTTTTTAACCCTTTTTACCTTAAACTGAGCTTGCCTGAAAAGGATCAAAGGTGCGTTACTCAAAGTGGTAAGAGGGAGTATAGTTGATTCGCTCTACTACTTAGCAAAAAGGCATGCCAATGCTGCTTACCCCAAATCACACATGATATTTTAGGTTGAGATTAAACCGTTGTTTTTACTTTTTAGTATTAATTTGATTATTGGGTTTGTTTCCTTACTGTTTTTGAATGTCAACAAACACAAATGGACTTGTCAAAATTGTGAATCTGTTATTTGTGAAAACCTATAGTTGAAAATGTTATAGATTGCCCCGAGAATATTTGGATTGGAAATTACTTGGAAAAGTTTGACCTCTCTCTCTCTCTCTCTCTCTCTCTTCATTCTTATTTGGTGCTCCGCTGGTACTCACGTTGTTGATGCATAACAGGATTTGGGGATTTTAGCTTCTGAAACTTAGAGTTTCCATCTTTCTTTTTTCCATTGTCATTGTCAATATTCATGAGCTAACATTTTCTTATTCTCCTAGGTATTTCTCTAAGTCTGGACCAGGTATGAATTACAAAGTTACTCTACCTAATGTTATGATAATGATGGGTACATTAGACTTCTGATTTTGTTCTGGTGCAGTGGAATGTTCTCCGCGATCACGCAGAGGCAATCGATAAGGCACTTGCTGAGAACTCGTAGGAAGTAGACATATGGTTTACCAAGGGAATCTAAGGACCTTTTCATATATGTTGGAAAGTTAACTTGCTGGAGGCCTAGGTTTTGTTGTTTATGACAGATCTTAACTTGTTTTTGAAGTTGCTATACTTAGAAGATATTTTATGCGGACCTCCATTTTGTGTAATTAGTTGTGTAGCTTTCAGCTATTAGACTGAAATTCTGCTGTATCTTTCATGTTGGATGATATTAACATGATCTGTGAAATTGAGACGTAAAAAAGGAACTAGATGGTGAATTTAGCTATTAAGGAGATGGGAAAAGAAGTAAATTTCGGTATTTTTGCTACTGAACTTTTTCATTTGGTGGAAATATGTATCATTGAGAAGGGATTTCTAGTGGAAAGGGTCCTCGATAACGTTTATAAGAACATGAATCAATCTGCCTCAAAATTAAACCGGATAATCTGTACATGTATGTTTTATTACGTGTTAGTTATGTAAAGATAAATACAATAAAAATTACTAAGCATGTTATGATGTAAAAGATACTTGTATCGGATTCAAAATGATCGAATCTAATGTAAACTTCTCTTCGAACAAGGTAGACTAGGGAAGTTGCCAATCGAAATTGAATTCATTTGCCATTGTAAGCCTGAAAATCCAAATACGACCTCGAAGTCAACCGAGTTTAGTCATCCCTCAAGTGGGTTAAAGAAACCATAGCGTAAATTGGTGGTGTTGGTCTGCAAAATAGTTTACGAACAATGCCAAATGGCAGTGCTTCAAAGGGGGTCACTAAGAACAAAGTAAAAAAAAACAAAAAGACAGAAAGGGAGCAGAGCAACATCTTAAATAGGAAAAAAGACAACAGTCAACAGGAGGTTACCATATCGAACATATACTTTTACAGCAATTTGCAAAAGTTGATGACAAAGGAGAAAGAGCAGGAGCTTAGGACGATAACATTACAACGTGCATGCATAAGCACACATAGCATACATACCAACTTCAAATTAATACTATAACACGTTACAACTTGAATCTCATAAATCTGAATCGCTGTCTGCAACATCACACTGTCTTTTGGCTTCGATCACCTGGGCAAACTCACCCTTCCAGAAGTTCACTAATAAAAAATCAGCACGTTGTTCAGAAGAAAGTAAATTCTATTGTAAGCCAATCAATCTGACGTAGCAAGGGCTGATTGCAACACATCTTCCAGGTATTTTTCAGCAGCAGCATACTGCCTTTTCTTGTCCTCAATTGCTAAGGCAGCTAAAGCTTTATCCTGCATGAACAAAAATAAAATAACGGTAATACTGCACACTTCTTTAGAGCACGTTCCCTCATTTCAAGGACAAGGATATGGAAACTAGGGCCCCAAGTCCAAAACATTCTAGACAAAGGTGAAGACCAAAATTGAACTTTGAACATAGACCATCTGAATTAACAATGTTACCTATATTATGAATTGTCAATAAGGATGCAAGTTTTACATAACATGCAGTGCCAAGCAGGGTACCACCAAAATGTCAAGACACATGGAAAAAGTGCTTCTACTTATGTGTTTGATGAGATTAAATGCACATCAAATATAAATTCTGTTCATTTGTTTATATCAAAACCATAAACAATCTTGAGAAAGAAATATACAAAAATACCATGTGAAGCTTCACTACAAAGATGCACAGTAACCTCATATATTTACAAATACTATTTTACTCTTGTAGCTTTACATGAAGACATGATGGGCGATGAGCAGACAAGAGGATCCAGTACCAAAGAGTCTGATATAGGAAATAAAGACCAAGTATAATGGAGAAGAAATTTTGATATGTATATAGAAAACATTAACACCAAAGCACAATAGTGCTCCAATGCCAACCATGATAACATATTACCGGAGGTAGGTCCTGGTAGCTCCTCAAAGTATCTAAGATGGGTTTGGTCTTCTTCTCTAAGTCCTTCCTGTGTTCGGCCATTTCAACCAACACCCCATGATTAATTTCAGGTGTGTAGCCCACACGATTCAGTAATGCCTGTCAAACAAGATTAAGCATAAATGAAACGCAGAAAGAATTCATGCAAGCAACATATAGGTGATAATTAGATCGCCGAAATCTTGATAAATTAACAATGAGGGAGAAAACAAGACTAGCTACATCCTTGTAGCTTTATATGCAGTACTTTATTATTTAAATTCCAATATATGCAAAAGTGCAATATTCACCAAGGAAAATGATTCTTCTACTAAAATGATCTAATGATAAATTGTCCAAGACTATCAACTAGTACCTCAGCTAATGATTTTTTCAGCTTTAAAACAGAAGCCGTACAATAATTCTATTCCAACTCTACCTATATATGAAGTTCTAAGTCTCCAGTTCAATCCATTTTATTTATAATTTTGAATAGTAATAAAAAGTCATTTTATACATTGAATGTCCTGTCTATATGATTGATAAACTTTAACCCTACCACTCAAATCAAACCATGCATATCCAGTTAAATTTCATCCACTTACGGCAAAGGCAGCTTCTCTTTCCACCCATTTTTGTCCTTTTAACTGATAAATAGTATGTTCATCTCAGAAGAATCAACAGCTTAAATTTCTGTAACTAGTTTTGCATCTTAATGCATCCCTGAAAATAAAAATACAAAGGATACCTTATAGTTGTTATACTGTTGCATGTACTGTCGCTCCTTTGATGCCATAACACCCAAGTTCGTCTTCCAATTTTCCATTTGAGCATCACATGGAGCCACGTCATCTTCTAGTTGTGCTAATGTCCTATATGAAAATATCAATTTCTTCTCAATAACCATCAAATAGATTCAAACGAAGGGCTAAATTTAGGGTGGTAAACATACAAATTCTTTACCTTTTCAAATAGGTTAACCTAGCTATTGCTTTTCGAGTATACTCAAGAAGAGTTTTGGACTCTTTGTGCACTTTAGCCCTCTTCTCATCTACCCCAGTCTTTCTCAAAGAAATATCACCCATTGCTACAAGAAAACTAGATTCGTTTTGTTTTTCTTCCTCGTTAGGTTCCAAATATAATACATGGAAATCAACATGAATTACGGAAGTTTTCAAAATTGTAAATCGACAGCAACCCACCTACTAAGTTCGGTGTCTCGAATATTCAACAAATTAGCAACGTTTGCCAGAACTTGCGCCGATGCAACCACATTTGACGGCAAACTCTCCTGCGCTAATCCTACGTTCTCCAATATCTCTCTAATTCGTGCAGCTAGAGATTTCAATTTTAGGAAGAACAAGATGAAATTGTTTGAATTTGAGAATTTCAATTCAATTTAGAAAAAAAACAAAATTAGGACCTTGAGAACGGTATTCGGCGGCTTTCTGGCGAAAATCGTTGGCAACAATGTTGGCAGCTTGAGTCTTTGCCTGCGAGACGGTAGCCAGATTGTACAAATGAGCAATGCTTCGTGGAGTGTATTCGAAATCAGGGACTTCTTTCCCGGCGGCATCGAACTGAGCCGCCAGCCACGCCTTCACTTCCGCAATTCGAGTGGCATTGGATCCGCCGCCCTTTGTTGCATCCGTTATCACCGGTTCACCCACTCCGGAGATCATTTCATTCATTTTTTAAGTAGTGAGTCGACTCAGTGAGTTGGAAGCGAGTACCACAGATTCTGATTCTGAAGGAGAAGAGGGTAACGCAAACCGTAGCAGGACCAAACGAAAAAATGTTGATCTCGCCGTCGCCGGGATAACTTTTCAATTTTCAATAGAACTGATCAAATTGTTTGATCGAAAATGACATTTTACCCCCCCCTTTAAATTGGAAAATAAACTTACACTGTTTATTTATGGCATTATTTCTAAACTAATTTGAAATGAAAAGATAAGGCTAAACTATCAAAATAGTCACTTTTGTTTGACTCAGTTTACATTTTAGTCATTTATGTTTAAAATGTTACATTTTAGTCACTTACGTTATCTTGTTGTAACATTTTCATCACTGAGCCGTTAATTGCTCTTAATGGTATAATGGTAAGCTGACTTCTCACGTTAAATCATCATTTCAAATAAAAATTTTAGGTTAAATTATATAATTGGTCCCTATATTTTTTCGTTTTAAATAATTTTTTTTCTTTTATGTTGTTTTAGCTTTTCTTTTTCTTTTTTTTTTTTCCATTCTCTTGTCAAGAAGTTTAAACAGAAAGATTAACTTGTCAATAAGAAGAGGATTATTGAGTTAAATACGAGGGTGAATAGTTTTTTTTCTTAAAAAAAGAGAAAGTAAAGATAATGACGGGTATAGTGTCAAAGCAAAATCTTGAGAAGCAAATAGAGAAACAAATGGGATGCATGGCTGGCTTCTTTCAAATCTTTGATTGTCATTGACTTCTTCATGGCAAATTCCTTTGCTCCCCTAAGCGCCTCCCTCCTATGGAAACGCCGATTGATTTTTATTTTTTAATCTCCGTATTTTTTCTTCTTCTTTTTTTACGTTGGTTTGAATTATTTTATTAACTTTTTTTTTAATTTGTTTCTGGCGAGTGAAAAGAAAACGGAGTAAGTGAAGACCGTTGAGACACTAACAATATCGAGAGAATTAGAGAAGCAACCACAAGGCCGAGCTGCAGCATCACTGGACCGTTTGAAGCAATCTCCGGTTACATCCGAGCTCTGATATTTGGCATCAAAGCTTTCCACGTATACTGGTAATCAAAGCAATTTACCTTTCCCCTTCCTATTTTTTAGTACAAAGAAGGTAGCGCATTTAACACCCTTAACCCACATCTGTTGCCAGAATAAGGTTTCAGAGCATTACCAATCAAACAGACATAATTTCAAACATTTCATGTTATATAATATTTAAGTCAAAACCAATCAAATTCACACATCCTAAGTGCATAACCAATGTACCCTCATTGGTACCACAATTATATCATCAAATCATATCATCAAAGTATCATTCAAGTCCAATTTGTAAACAAGCCAAATTCAATCTATTTTGTCTATTTCATGTTCATTTAAACATTAACTTAAACATGCCATAATATGACATTAATATAAACACATATTTATATGTATATAACCAACCAATATTAACTTATAATCTTATTTACAATCATTCCACAAAACGATTAATAGTTAGACACACTAGGTATATGCTGACACAAAAGAATAAACATCACCATATTTGAGATCGGGATCGTTGTTGGATGTTGAATAAATGATCAAAATTAAGTACTTAATCTGCGCACGGAAAACAAAACCATACATTGAGTAAAACTCAATGGTATTTCTATAATCCAAATATCAAAAGATATGAAATCACAAATATACAATCTAAATATTACAACAACCATATCACATTTCATTTGTTTCACAACATCTCAATTCTCATACTTGCTATATGAATAGCTTTTTACAATTTATTTCACATTTCTTTATACAATTGCTTTATCCTTTCCATATTAATTTCATAAGTGTATAACTCATATATTCCATATATTTGCAACATATTTCACATTCTATTTTCAATTCACTATTTTACTTCCATTTCTCATACCATACTATTTCAATATCAATTATAAAATTTTATTATTCATTTACCCCTATTAACACGACTCGGACTCGAACGGATACACGGATCTAACCAAAACACACCAGTTTGGCACTTAATGCCTCATCGGATAATTCGATGTAATAAATTGACACCCAGTGTCTCATTGGCTAAACCGAAGTAAATTGGTATCCTGTGCATCGAATTAATCTGAATTTACTAATTAACACCCAGTGTCTCATCAACTCGAAGTCGAAGAAATCCCTAAACTCTTTCAATCCTATAGCATGCCATCTATATCCGACTCAGTCTGATATAATCATTGCAATATATCCAAATACAACAAATATTCATTGCAATTCAAATAATCAATATATCCAATATATATACCATGTAACATCCTCTGACCCTAAACTGTCTCCGGAACAGGGTTACAGAGCATTACTGGACATTTTCGATCAATTACCAATATTATACGAATAGTTAGTGTATGCATTATAATTTAATCATATTGTCCCTTTAATGGGCTACCAAAGCCCAAAATATACGTTAGAAGCTAATCGGGACTTGTTCGAACAATCTGAGAATTTTTCGTGAATTTCCAAAATTTTTCCTAAGAGCATGACTCACATGCCCATGTACCAGGCCGTGTGGACTCTCTATGAGCCTTTTATAATAAGTTAACCAACCCTGCAAATTCAAATCACAATCAACATGAAACCAATATCTCAACGGATCCAATTTATATACAAATATATCTGAATCAAATAAAAAACATCAACCTATTAATTTACTCGATATATAAACATAAGTATTTCATAATATCATTCAAACTATTCACCCATTCTAAACTTTATAACTAATTGTGCCATTATATAAACTTATCATTCAAGATGTCTATTCCAAACATATTATAACATCCTTACATCTATACTCAAAATGACTTATATACAACCTAAGTACATGCCACTTTTATCAAAAAGAAATTCACATCACCAAATTCTGAGGTCGGGATCGGCTTTGGATGTTGGACCGAAATATTTGACTTCTACTAATCTGCATACAGAAAACAACCGTACGCTGAATATATTTATACTCAGTGGTATTACTATAATTCAAATTATTAAAGTAAAATAACAAATTTACATATTAAATTATATAACATTTTAATTCATAATTAAAACTAATTCTTACTTAGCTTTCACTTCTCGACAATAGCAACTCAATTTGGCTATTTATCAATTTGATATCATATATCATCTCATTAAATCATTAATCACTTCATGAAATTTTAGTTCATGCATTTGATTCTCATTTCACAAATTCAATTTCTCATTTCATTTCAATAACACGATTAATCAAATTCATTTGATTTACCATTTCATTTATTTACTGCTATTAATAAGACTCAGATTTTGGCGGATACATGGATCTAACCAAACACACCAGTATGGCACCCAGTGCCTCATCGGATAGTTCGAAACAATAGTTGACACCCAATGTCTCATCGGCCTAGCCGAAGTAAGTTGGTACTCAGTACCTCATCGAATCTATCCAAAGCAATATAATGACACCCAGTGTCTCATCGACTTGAGGTCGAAGTATCCCTGATATTTCCAATCCTATAGCATGCCAATTATATCCGACTTAGTCCAACTAGTTAATAGGGTATTCAATTCACATTTCAATTTCATTCAATATCATATCAATTTTATTTCAATCACAATTTCTCATTCTTCAATTCGATTCACTTTCCATTTTCCAATCAATATACATTTCAAATACTCACATATATTCGTAATTCAATGCAATTTCAATACTCACCTTAATTTCACTTACCAAGCATTTTAATTAAAATTCAACAATTAATAATAAATTCGAATTATAGTAATACAAACCGTAATTCTCGATTTACTCCTCGTCCACCTTCTCCTTTCCCTTTTTGGCTAATGTTTCCGATACAATAATAGCTACGAAAATTTACAAATAATTTACAACATCAATACAATTACTAATTCACATCAATTACTTTAAATTTTCTATTCAATTTTTGCCTCAATATCAATTTAATCCCTAACTAAAATTATTTCTATTTCTATCACAATTTATACCTTATTTTCACTTAATTACTACTTATAACTTAACTCTCAAATTTCCACTAATAAACCCTAATTTCGAATTTCTTACAATTTTGTCCTTATTACATCAAACTTATAACTTATTTCATAATTTAATCATTTTCTCAATTCTAATTTGAATTTCCATCAATTTAATCTCTAATTCATCAATCTACTTAACATAAACTATGTCTAAAAATCTAATAACTTTCAAATTTTCAACATAAATCTAATAGTTTTTTACCCTAAATTACAAGAAAAAACTTAAATTAACTTACCAATTAAACTTGAAATTATTGAAAACCCTAAATTTCTTTTTCTTTCCTTTTTCCCTTCCTTTCTCTCTTTTTCGTTTTCAATTTGCTATTCTGTTTTTTTCTATTTCATTTGTTTTATATATATATCATAATATAATATTAATAATATAATATAGTATAATATAATTAATATATCATATACTTATTTATTAAGTAATATATATAATATATATTTTTACTAAAAATATATTTGATATTTCAATAGTAAAGCGCCTCAATTTATGAAATAGATATAATTGCCTATTTAGTCCTTTTAATTTTCTTTAAATTTATAATTAAACTTTCACCCTTATTGCAATTTAGTTCTTTTTCCTAATTACTCTTATTTTAAGCTAATTTACCTAACCAAAACTTAATTAAACTCACAACTAACTCCGTAAATATTTTTAATAATATTTACGAATCCGTTTTACTAGAACGGAGACTCAATAACACACTTTTTTGATGCTTGTGAATTTTGGGTCATTACATACCAATTCAATCAATATAAATTTAGTAAATTCATCACATACTAAATCAATCAATTTCAATTGCAAAACACAATAATTCTCACCTTAACACTTACCATATACACTAAATTGAATTATAACAATTAATAACTAAATTCAGATTACAAAAATTCAAACTAGAAATTCCAAGCTATTCCTTGTTGACTTTTTCTTTCCCCTTTTTAGTCGAGGGTTCTGGTATGACATTAGTTACTGAATTAAAACAATTAAAAATTATTAATACAACACAATTCAATTTTATATTAAATATTTTAAATTTTTACTCAATATTTGCCTAAATTTCAATTTAGTCCCTAAACCGAGACTAACTTCATTTCTTCACAATTAATCTTATATTTTCGTACAAAGTCTACTTTAAACTAAATTTAACTCCCTAATTTCACTTAAATCTCTAAATTTCAAAATTTTCACAATTTAGTCCCTATTACTCAAAATTTACAATTTATTCTATAATTTAATCCATTTTCGTTTCTTACTTAAAAATCTATCAATTTAATCCCTAATACTAAAATTATTCAAAATTAACAACATTTAAAAACTCAATAATTTCTAAAATTTTGGCATAGGTCGGGTAGCATTTAATACTAAGATTTCAAAAATATAAAAATTACAAGAAAATGGACTAAATTAACTAACCGATTGAACTTTGAACAATTGAAACCCCTAAGGCCTTCGTCTTCTTCTTTCTCTTTTTTTTCTTTCCCTTTCTGTTTCGTTTTTGCTTTGTTTCTTTCTATTTCTTTATTTGTTTTATTATTATAATATAATATATATACTTAAACATTAAGTAAATATATTATAATATTATAATATATATTGTCTTTAAATTTTATAAATAATATACACTTATGCTGCCTCATTTATAAGCAATGACATAATTGCTTCTTTGGCCCCTTAAATTTTTCTTTAATCTATAATTCAACTTTTCCTTATATGCAATTTAGTCCTTATACCTAATTACTCTTAATTCATACAAATTCACTTAACCAAAACCTAATTATCTACACAACTAACTTCATAAATATTTCTAATAAATATTTACGAATCCAATTTAAGAAAATAGAGTCTTAGAAATACATTTTCCGACATCCGTGACTATCGGGTTGTTACAGCGCAAGGTTGCCATGGAAATTCTTCAAGGAAGCTCTAAGACTCTCTCTAGATAGCAAAGCTGTCATTGATGCCAAAAGAAGCCTTAAGCCCCGAGAAATCCATGCGAATGCCTTCATATTATTTGCAAACCAATGCGAAGATGAGGTGGATGACAACAATAAACAATAGTAGCCACCAAGCGTAATTGCAAGGCTTATAGGACTGGAACCATTACCAGATTCAAATCCTGAACCAAATGGAAAAGCTCAAAATGAAAAAAATACAGGGGATAATTGTATAATTTAACCTAAAATTTTCATTTGAGATGATGATTTAATGTGCCACATCAGCTTACCGTTACATCGTTAACGATAATTAACAACTTAGTGACTAAAATGTTACAACATGATAAAACATGATAACGCAAGTGACTAAAACGTAACATTTCAAACATAAGTGACTAGAATGTTACTTGAGGCAATCAAAAATGATTATTTTGATAGTTGACCCAAAAGATAAATATCTCAATTGTTACAAAAGATTAAGGTTAAACTACAACTAAGGTTATTAAACTTTACATTTTGGTCACTCAATTTTAAAAAGTTACAAAATAGTCACAGAATTATTCAAAAGTTTTCATTTAAGTCAATTAGTTGTTAAAATCATTGTTGTACGACCTTCTTTGTTTATACTGCTTGCAGAAATTGAAAGCTCTCATTCCTTTCTATTATACAACTCAATTTTTTGTTTATGAAACAACTTTAAACGTCATAAACCCTGCGAACCAAAATCCAAGTAGTTTTTTCTTTGATTTTTGACACTGACAGTCGAGTCTACTTGGATCTAAGATATGCTATTCTACTCATCAATGGGTAGGGGTTTCAAACAGTTGGCTCAATTAATACTTGAACCGAATTATCATTAATTGAAACCATAAAAGTCTTAATCATTAATTGAACCGAATTTTTTTTTCAAAATCTTTATCGAAATAGTTTCGGTTAATTCGGGCGATTAATCGAATTAATTGAAATTTTTACATTTTTATTTTTACTTTGTTTAAATAAGTTTGAAACATGCAAAAATACCATTGCAATATTTTTTTTTAATTAAAAACAAAGAAAAAAACATTTACATGTTTATTTTTACATTGTTCAAATAAGTTTGAAACATGCAAAAATACCATTGCAATGTTATTTTTCTTTGTTTTTAATTAAAAAAAAAACAACAATTTACACAAAAACACTAATTTAAAATCATCCTAACAAACACTGAATTAAAAACAATAAAGTTTGAGATTTGTGTGATGAAATGAAAAAAAAAAGAGCTTGAAAATGAAGAAAAAATTCAAAAAAAGTCAAGAAGAATAGAAAATGTTCTATATATTGTCAAGCGGTGTACACCTAAACTTTGTTTTGAGTTTGGTGATGGAAAGAAGAAGAAATAGGACTTCTTTCTTTTAATATTTTTACTTTTCATTTATTTTTAGTTTAAAAATATATAAATCTATTTTGATTTTAAACGTATTCTTTAATTTTATATTTTAAGTTACATGATATATTGGACCCTATTTGATTATTGAGCCTATAATATTTTATTATTAATAATATTGGTTAATCAATTAATTATCTGGTTTCAAATTAAATTAATCATTAATCGATATTAATTAAATTAGATTTAATGACTGACCGATTAATTGAAATATATATGTTTTAATTTGTATGCATTTTAAAAATAAAAATAAAAATAAAAATAAAACAATAATATATTTAAATTGACTAACCACTAAATTAATTAAAAGATTTGATTAAGGTAATAGTTTAATTCAAAAATTGAATAAAAAAATTAAAAAATTATTAAATTATATATTTTTCAATATTAATGTTATTATAGGTTCTTATCATATTTTTTTTATACAATGTCTACAATTATTCTTAGCCCATCTCCAACTCTTAAATAAGAGGATAATGCGTTTCAATGCACTCAAACTCATTTATTCTTGCACTAGCAACAATACCGATGCCAATCAAATTAAAACTCAATCAACAATTCTACCTATAATTAAGATTTAAGCCTAAATCATCATTTCACAGTTGATGTCTAATTAAAGTTTAGCTAATTATCGTTTTATGAAAAAAAATTTTCACCTAATGAAATAATTTTCCTTAATTCAAAACCTTTTTTTCATAAATATTATTGTTTTATTTATTTAATTCTTACTAATATATCATAAACTATCTATTTTAAGACATAAGTAAACTATTTATCAGTAAACAGCTTAAGCTACAATCTTAATTCCCAAAGAAAATCATAGTTTGACTTTCCCTGCAAGCATAAAAGCCTTGTAAGCAATTGATCTAACCAAATTAGACCTACCCCATGCACTCTCCAATTCTGTCACGACATTTTCAGACAACAAATCAACGCCCTGATTTTTCGCTGAAACAACCGCCGACCAAGATCTCAACATTCTCAAAAATCCCTCGAACGACAGTTTCTTAGGTATGTCCAACGCCAATGGCTGCCCTTCAGATCCCAAACCAACACTTTCAAATGGAAAAGGCAGTGTTTTATACCCATCAAAAACGTACTGAATGTTGGGGTTCCAATAAAGAAGCGTGGTGTCGTGGAACCGCTTCATTACGGGATCAAATGTTGGGCTAACGGTGATGTCGTTGTAGCACCAGACGGCGACGATACCGCCGGGCTTCCGTAGAAGTCTGGTTACCACAGAGTAGAACTTTGGTAGATCGAACCAGTGAACTGCTTGAGCCACCGTGATTAAATCGACTGAGTTTTCACCTCCGATTGAAGATAGCAATTCCTCGTCGGAGATTGACAACGGAGTGTGGAGATATTTTACCTTTGGGTGCGGTATTGCGTGTTGTAATTGGGCTTCACTCACATCAGTGCCGATCACCTGCTCGTAATGCTCAGCAACCTGGAAAATAAACATAAAAAAACATAACCTAGTGGGTTTATTTTACCCAGTAAAGTAATTTGGATATAGTGGATGACGGATTATATAGCAAACGATATGTTGATAATTTATTTGGTTAAACAGTGTCAAACTTAGGAAATAGTACTGACACCAATAGCAGCTTGACCATTGCCTGTGCCCACATCCCAAGCCAGAGAGCGGTGGAGAGTGCGAGCGGCGAGCATAGAATACCACTGGAAGGGATACGTTGGCCTTGCGTCTAAGTAAAGATCTGCTTGCTGGTCGAACAATCCTGCCATTTTCTACCGATCTGCTAATTTGGGATTTGCTATCTTGGCCTTGATGGCGTTAGACAAGAAATGATAACTTTGTTTATTGGAATTCAACTTTATTTATGATGGACTTATTTGAATTCAACTATCTATAAAAATTATTTTAATCTTTTATTTAATATTTTTTTCTTGAATTTATTTTTTTATTAAATCATTCTAAAATAAATAAAAAAATTTAATTTTCCAGACATAAAATATACATGAATTGCCTAATAAATTCCAAAAATATAATTATTTTAAAAAATTTAAAATCATTAAAATTATTTAAAAAGTATAAAATTATATAAAAATATTTTTTAATATTTTAAAATTTTAAAAAATAATTAAATGTTAACACATAATACACATGTATGCCTCGTCGTAACTTTTTCATCCAATTTAAAGTAATTTGAAAAAGATATAAATTTAAAGATTAAAAAATACGAAAACTTAAATAAATAATTTTTTTATAAACAACTCTAATTTTGCTTGTCAAACAGAAAAATTCAAACAGCAGTTGAGTCTGGGGCAAGTAATAAATAGATTATTAAAGGGATATTGTATAATACTTAATACATAGATTATTAAAGGGATATTGTATAATACGTGTAATTTGTTGGAGTTACATAGGCCTTTTTTAATTTTATAACACTTGTCATTCCATTGAATAGATACTTTTTCACTTATACGAAAACGAGCAATTATTTTCACCTAATCTAAAAAAAGGAAAAACAGTCTTTTTAGGAAAATAAAATACCTTTTTTTCAAGCATATTTATTTTTTAACTTAAGTGAAAATAAATTAATTTAATTTTTTTTATTTTTGTAATCTAATAAAATGTTATTGACATTTCACAGAAAACTATGCCATATAAATAACAGGATGAGTAAAATATGAAAATTGAATCAAAATTAAATTTTAATATTTATATAAATACACTAAATTAAGGTTAATGTATAATATTATAAATTATATAAAAATTTATATATAAATTTAATATTTATCTCGAATATTTTATGATACTCTAAAATATAATTACAAAATGTTATTATTATTAATTTTTAAAAAAAAATATAGATAGTATCTTTCATCAACTCATGTTGGACTTGATTTGGATTTGGGTTGACGGTCAAGCTTGGGAAGCGTCATGTTGAATTTAATAATTTTAAATATGTATGGTCGTAAAAAGGTGAGCATCAACCATGTAACA
Source organism: Gossypium stocksii (assembly GCA_020496765.1). Lineage (NCBI taxonomy): Eukaryota > Viridiplantae > Streptophyta > Magnoliopsida > Malvales > Malvaceae > Gossypium > Gossypium stocksii. The sequence goes on along the minus strand of CM035626.1, from coordinate 6,226,300 downwards.
AAATATAAACCGAACACGTTGTCATTCTCTCTCTTAATCCTCATTCGGCCACCTTGTAAATTTGAGAAAAATAAACCATGTTTTACGTAAACAAACTTTTGAACATGCCTAACTTCGGAGAATCGCACCATAGTTCATCCAGCCTGCAACAACAACATAACAACCTAGGCAAAATCCCATCTCTAATGGGTCCTTTCGATCCCATTAGTCTAAAGCATGGTTCATCATCACGACGGGGAGATACTCATTTTTGTTTGTAATAATCATAATAATAATAGTAATACCTTTCTTTGTACATTTCCCAAATGTCTGAACCAGATCAAGTTGCCAGCTGCACTTACATATGGGCCATCGCTTGCATCTTGTTCATATGCGTCCTCGCCGGAGGCGGTTGCCTTTTGTGTTATGTTTTCGTCCCCGAATTTCAATCCTCAAAATTGCTCCCTGTCCTTGGTTTTATCTTCATTAGCACGCCTTGGGTATTTTGGATCCTAACCGCAGTGTACAGGTTGATGTCGAGGGCATTCGGATTCAGGATGGTATTTGGTTGCTTGTATGGTAATAACACCGCGAAAGTTGCTAGCATCGGCGACGGCGATGCAGCTAAAGACATTAACGATAACGGAGATGCAAAGATTGTGGATGTGAATGTGAAATCTCTCGAGAATGAAGATGATGGTGTTGGCCAAGAAATAGAAAACAATGATAAGAATGAAAAGGCATTGGCCTCATCCATCGCAGCATGATGTAAAAATATTTGGTGAACCATTTGCTAAATTTAATTCCAAAAAGGTTGAGTCTCTCAAGTCATTGATGATAACTTTTCACCTGGAAAGAGTATTTTTTTCTTTGTTTCATGATTGTAGATAAATTATACCGAGGCTTTTAAGATCCAAATTGTTGCTTCAATTCAATTCAATATAGAGCTAATTAGCCTTCTTTTGTTTATACAATCATAACTTGATGTTGGAATGAAAATGCACATTAGACCTAAGAAGAAGAAGTTTAATCTTGTCATTTTATTAGCTAATACCATCTTTGATAATCGGTGTTTTAGAGGGTTGTCCCTTGCTAGGTCAAACTTTCTCTTTGTTGTTTCTTGAAGGAGAGAGACCTAATTTTTTTGTTGTTTCTATATGGCTTTTAACTTGTTGGCCTTTCTCCGTCTCCTAGAGCAGTTCTAGAATACGGTTTAACTTGGTTTCTCTTGCTTGTTTTGGTCCTGTGCATATGTTCTTGGGGTTCCTCTTATACCATTCTACTTCTAGCCCCATGGCTCGATCCAATGCACGAGCCTGGATTTTCAGGTTTGTGGCTGACATTCTTTTATGGTTTTGGTCCGTTGCCTAATGTTTTTTTTTGTGATAGGAAGACGTCTAATGATTTTGGATGCTCTCTGACTTCATTTGACAGTTCTACTTTCTTTTCTGCTTCACAGTGTTTGAGACAAGTTTTATTTATTCATTTATTTTTATATTAATTTTAAGTATTTAACCAACAAATCATCAATTCAATTATAAAATTATAAAAATAACTTCATATATATAGATTACGTTATATTTTTATGATTATGAGCCTAATTTTTTTATATAATAAATAAAAGTTTTATCATAATAAAACATATAATATAACTAAAACTTCAAATGATTTTTATGTGAATTTTTAATAAATATATTTATTATATAATTTATTTTTAAAATTTCTATAAAAGCAATCTTATACAAGATTATATGATGAAAATATAACTCATGTGGTAGAAAGATCTACCTATAAGCTAATAACTTTTTAGTTGAAAAAAATCTCTCTCCAAAGTTAATTCATTTTTGTTATAAATTTGTGCTCTATAAATCTTTTTCTATCAATTTTTTTAACATTAATTTCATTATAGTTATTTATTATATTTGTTTTTTTCATATAATGTTTAGAACTACCTATAACCTTTCAATGCACTTCAGTGTACTTGAACCCATGTCCTCCTGCACAGGATAACAATGCCAATGCCAATCGAGCTACAACTCCATCGACTTTCTTATCAAATTTTTAAAAATACAAGTTTTTGATATGCATAGCTTGTTTTGGAATATTTACAACATTCCTTTTGTATAAATATTTTTATTCATTTTTACAAAATTTCAACTTACTAAATTCATTTGCAAAAAGGGATCCTTAAATAAAATAATATATTTGATATATGATTAGTCATATAATCGTGATTACATAGATACATTTTGTTCAATATCCTTGATAAAAGGTATAAGAGAATTGATAAAACTAACTCATTTTTTTATGGGCGAGTAATTGATCATATTACAATTTTTTTTCTTTTTTGGAAGAAAGTATAAAATATTTAGGGGAAAGACGCATCTTTTTGAAAATATTTTTAAAATTTTAAATTGAAAAATATTTTTGATAAATTTTGAACATGAAAACATGTTAGGTACTTATTTAAGAAATATTTTTTTTGTATTTATATAAATTCAAAACAGGGTATTATAGATTTTATATAAGAAAAATTATTAACAAAATATGCATTTCCGTGAATTTGAACAAGGGCTGATTTCATTTAAAATTTAAAATTTTTGTTTTTATCAGTTCTACAAAACATTTTTAGTGAAAACAATAATTTTTTTTTATTGTTTTTCCATTTTTATATATTTTTGTTTTTTAAAAATTCCAACTAAATATATTTTCTTCTATGTTTTTTATTTTTCGAAAAAATAAAAAGAAGACCTCATGAAACCAATGGAAGATTAAAATTTCCACAAAAATGTCCGTTATTTTTTTTTCAAAATAATTTTTATTAGTTCACTTAATATGTTTTTTTAATAAACTTAGTTGATTATGTATAAAAAATAGATAAAAGTTATTAGAAATTCACGTGTATACATATAAAAATCATTATCTAGAACATAAAAATGTATTTAAAAATAATATGTAATAAATAATTAAATTAATTAATAACACATGGAATATATACAATAGAGGTAATAAAGTGTGCACACTGGCGAAGCTAGGGGTTGGTAGGGCCCCAATCCCCCTAAAATATAAAATATTTCATTTAAGCCCCTTTATAATTTATAAAATTTTAAATTAGTAATTGAAAAATTTTTGGCCCTAAAAAATGATAAAAATTTGATTTGATCCTTTAAAAATTATAAAGATATAGGCCATTAAAATGGTGAAATTGTATTTTAACTATTGTAAAGATATACAATTTAATTTTGGCCCCCCCAAAAAATTTTCGGCTTTGCCCCTAAGTGTGCATAATAAAATTAAAATAAAGCTTTAGTTTAGTGATAGGTTAAAGATTTAATTGATGCAATTGATACAGGTTCAAATTCTACCGCATGTTTTTATTGATTTTTTTTTTTTAAAAATAAAAAGACTAAAGCGTCGTCAAATAGCATAACTTGTTTTAATTACGAAATGATATTTTCGTAATTTTTCTAACTAAATTGAGACCTAATTGATGAGTGACACTAACTTAGTAAAAGGCTTAACAAAATAATATAGAATATTACAATAATAAAATTCATTTATATTTTACGAAATATAAAAGACTTAGAGTAGATGGTATGACATACGTATTTTTATTTATAAAATTCATTCTATTGTTTCAATTGGGTGCTATTTGAAATTCATCCCCTATTTTATAAAAATTAAAAAGTCAGTGCAATTGGTGATAAACACAGAAACTTCATCAGCTATTTTTTTTATTAATTTATTACATATAAATTGATAAATTATTACTTTTTATTTATTTTGCACATTAAATTTCTGAACTGATGATTTATAGACCAATAAATTATTGAAAAAGTTTAATATGATAGTCTTTATCATATTAGACTAAATTCTCAGTTTTCATAATATATTTCAATTTTTGACCAATTAAAATTGAGGGATTAATTTCTTTTTATTTCTGTAAAATTAAAAGATGAAATTCATATTGTTAAGGTCTTAGGAGATGAAAACTTAAATCCTAGTTTATTAAGATAAACACATGGGAACAAAAATATTTAGGTATTTATATATAACATTTCATAATAATTACTTTTTAGACACCCACGGGTGAATATAATATTTATATACAAATTTTAGTTTTTATAAATAATTATAGTTTAAAAAAGAGTGAGTTATTGATGAGAAGCTATATAATTATATTTTTATTTATATATATTCTCTTCTTTAATTTATAAATTTAGTATTATTATATTTTCAATAGTATTATTTTATCAGACTCATTCTTGATATTTTTGGAGTCCTAGGCGAAATGATAAATTGGGCCCCTTTTAAAAAAATTATAAAATGTAATACAATAAAAGTCGAAAAAATTTTGGGTCTAAAGAGATGAAGCATTTGTGGTAAAAAATTGAAAGCTCTAAGCATTTAATTAATTTATTTTAGTATGAATTTTTTTCCAGGATAAAAGCTGAAAAAATATTTTTTTTAGGTCACTTCCAAACCTGAACCCTAGGAGGCTATGCTCTCAAATAACTCCTAGTGTCAGACCTGTACTTGATTCGTAACATCAAATTAAATTATAAATTTATAGTAATAAAAAAAATTATATGTATTTTATTTGGATGAATTACAATAACAGGACAAAACCCAAACAACCAACGCGACTAACGCGATTCAAACTTAGGCCACATCTGAAGCGGTGAACACTCTTAATCATAAGACCATCACATAAGTTCAAAATCTATATATATATATATTTATGAATTAAGATCTACCGCATTTGGATTACACAAAAAAATTAATTACCTTAGTATCACATTTCATATCATTTGATTTTGGTACATGTACATGTTACTCAAATTCATTTCAAGAGAAAAAAAAAACTTTTTTTTGTTAAATAAAGAGATGAGTTGATTAAATTACTCAAAAACATATAAAGTTGGTAATATATTACATAACAAATAGTAAACAAATTAATGTATATATGAAATTAATTTAACATCGCAGTGAATTAAAAAAGAAGAAAAAAAATCAACTGTTCTTACCAATGTCCCACTGAATCAAATCTGGCTACTGTAATTGCTTTTGAAAGGAATTGGAGGAGAAAGGCAAGGAAAATGGTTGATCCGGAGGAACAAAAGAAGGGTAAACATTTATTGAAGAATATACATTGTTATTACTATTAGTATTAATATTAATATTGTTATTGTTGTTGAAAACTATATTTTGTTCATTTTCCGAATGTTGTCGCCTTTGGTCCGATCTTTGTTGCTTTGGGAAAATAAGCTTCTCCCCTTCCATCTCTCTATATTTGCTTAAGTACAATTTCAAGGGTCCTACGTATTCCTCAAACCCTAATGTGGTGATTGCCCATATGATATCATCTCCATTGATGGTCTTCCTTTTCTCTCTTTGGCATTTGTCCGATGCCTCCCCTGTCACGAAGCTGATGAATTCCGACACGCATTCTTGAATCGTTTCTTTCGCGTCTTTAGAGATCTTACCATTGCTTGGGATAACTTTTTTCAGAATCCGACTGACGTTTGCTATGGGAAGGAAACGGTCTTGTTCTTTATTATTGTTGTTGTTATTGTTGTTGCTATCACTACATGTTACATGTGGGCTTTCGGGGCTTCCTTTGTTAGGCACATGCGTCACGTTCCCATGCTTAATTTCATCTTCCATTTCTTTCTCTCCTTTTTAATTTTTTAAGTGACTAATATCTCTCGCAATGGTTAAAAAATTATTATTTGATAGAAGCATGAGATGTTTTGGGATTTTTATTTTGGATGAAAATAGATGGAAACATTTGCATAAAAGTAGGCTGTTGAAGCTGAAACTGAAAAAAAAAAAAAAAAGGCCTTATTTTAAATCGAATGAGTCCCCGAGACTCGCTCTGGCGAAGTTGTTATGAGGTATGACCGTATCTCATTAACTAACATTACTTTTTGTTTAGAAAGTGTAACTGGAAATTTTACATTTTCTTGTCAATCAATTATTGTTAACATGTTTTTATTTATTTTTTTAATTTTTAAATACAATTTAAAGATATATGGTAAAATTTTAATTCACTTTTGAAATTAAAAATTTTCACGACTAATATATCAAGATTTATTTCGGGTTGAAGTCCTGCTATATGTAAGTATTGTCTACATTTGTTTCATTCTCAGGATATCTATTACTTGTGATTGTAATTGTAAAAAAATTCAAATTACAAAAAAGTTGATAGCTGAGGTGGTAGCTACCAACGTTGCCTCTATAGAGGTAACAAAAGTTTGAACCTTAGAAAATGCAGTTACCGAGGGGATTGTACCTTTAAAAGTTCCGGATCCCACAACAGTTAATTTTAAGTTCAATGTAACTTGGGATACCCTTTTATTTTAGAGAACTATAAGTTAAAAAATGAAAATAAATTATTTTTCCTTTATTATTATTTTAATATTATTCTTTAATTTTTTATTAGAATGTGTTTGGATGAGTGTCATTTCTTTTAAAAATTTTAAATTTCTGGAAAGTAATTTACTTATTTAAATAAAAATAATAGAGGATTTTAAAATTATCATCGGAAAAAACAGCTAGAAACTACGTTGGTGGCAGGTAGGGTTATGAGACACAAAAGAGAGGAAAAAGGAAAAGGGAGAAAAAGAAAAGAAGAAAATTAAAGAAAATAAAAGAGAAATGTTAAAATTTTTCTAGCTATACAAAATTCAATTTGATTTAAAATTGATAAAGTGATAAAATTTAGTGTTACGTCGTATTATTATTACATCTTTAATTGGAGTTACCGATTTAAGTAATCATAACATAATAAATTAATAACGTTAATGGTTTTATAATAAAATTTTAAAGTTTGATGGTCAAAACATAAATTTATTATAAATATATGTGACCAATTTTATGTTAATCTTAAATTTTATAAAAGAATTATTTATTGAAACAATAGAACTACAATTGTTAATATTTTGATTTAATGAAGTGTGAAATATCAGGATTTTAAAAATGGTCAAAATGTTAAAATTTTTCATTCAAATGTACTCCTAAAAAATTAGAAAATAAAAAAAAATTATAGCGAAAATAACCTCGACCTCTCAACTAAGAAAATCCAATATTTAAATCAACCACAACCAATCATCAACGATTGCAAAATCAATCTGGGCGTGAATTTTTGTGTTATTTTTTTTTTGTCATTATGATTTTTAAATTGTTCTTTTTAGTGAATTTTTTGGGTTTTTTTAAAGGTTTGTGCAGTTAATACAATGGAAGAAGGAAATAATAATATAGTCAATCTTTTATATAATAATTCTATTTATCTGTTAAAATTCTGGATATTATAAATAGGTAGTAGTTGTATCCCCTATATCAATATTCAAGATTTAGATTATATTTCATATTTAAAATATTCACATTAAAAGAATATAAAATATATTAATAATTAGTTTGCATATTCGTGTAATGCATAGATTAATAATGATTGTCCATGTAATTATATTTTAAAGAATAAAAACAAATGTAAATTTAATCTTAAGCTAAAAAATTGATAATACATGTTAGAGGTATATATAATCGATAATTCATATAAGTAATATATAAAATATATGTTTTATTCTTAAATTTGAAAAGTGTTCATTAAAATAATTATAGTAAATAAATATGGTAATATTTTTATTATAAAAATTTGTATTAACAAACAAATTTATGAAAAACAATTAAAATTAACGATAACAATAAAAAAAATTATTATAAAAACAATAACAATAAAAGTAATTTAAAATAATCTTATAAATTGTAATATGAAACACAAATTAATTTATAAAAAAGATAATTATAATTAACAACAATAATATTACAAACTTGTCAATATTTTTTGAACTTTTTTTTTTTGCATGTGTATACCTCTTATTGAACATTTTTTTTTTTTTGCATGTATACCTCTTATTGATACTAGTATTTAAGGAGAAGATAGGGAGGAAATAATGATGGTGATTAGAAAGTCGGTTGACTTATTACAGGTTAAAAATCGAAGTAGGAAGGAAAGAGTAAGTAGATAAGGAGAAGAGGCTATAGAGTGTTAGGGTTTAAGGGAGTAATAAATGTGAACCTCACTAATTGTGGGTTGAGGTACATATAAGGGGAATGTCCCCTTGCTTGATACCACGTCAATGACAATACAAATGGTGGCCAATCAGTGTGTTCGGTTAGGTGACAAATTTATTATACGTTATTTGTCATCAAATGTGGTATTGCTTTTACATTTAATTTGTTGAAGTAGTACAAAATTGTTAAGTCTTAGTGGTTCCCTCCTAAAGATAAAAGTATATTGTTAAAAGCGAGTGACATAATAGAGGGTTCGCTAAAAGTGGGTGTCCTAATAGAGGGGCTAGCTAGTGCCAAAGACAAGTGGCCTTCCTATAAGTGGTATAAAGCATGCAGGTGGTTTATCATTGAGTGATCAGTCGAATGGTACCAAATGAAGAATAGTTCGTGGGTGTCTTTAAGACTGTTACCCTAAACCTACTCTAGCTGAGACATATGACAATACAAGAAACGGAATTATAAAGTATTATAAAATAATTTAAAAAATTAAATATAAAGAAAGGAAAGCGCGACTAAAGAAAATCATGAAAAGAAAGTAATAATAATTTCTTATATAATCTCTTTTTTTTTAACGTTGTTTATAATATATGGTGGTTAAACATTGTAACAATGAATCATATTTCCATTTTCGTTCTTGTTTCTTATAAGCTATTGAATTTAAGCTTAAAATTTTCCAGTATTAAAATTTCAAAGATTTTGTATTTGTATTGCTTTTTATCATTTAATTGATCGTCTATTGTAAAATTGATATTTATCCAGATTACTGGAATAGTTAGTTCAATAGCTTTAATTAGTCGTGGTTTTTGTAACATTATTCCCAGCTTTAGTTTCTATAAATGTTCCAGCCATGAATGCCTGAACATTATTTTCCATTGAAGAACTCACAGCATGATATTACAGGAAAACTTGGAAACACCAAGCTCAGAGTTTAAAGGAATAAAATTAAAATAATAATAATAATAAACTAAAGGCCTACTTAACATGATACAAGCCTACAAAGGCTATAACATAGAGAACTAATCACCAAAAATTGCAAAATGTGGCAAAAACGAGAATGTGATGATGGGAGATAGCATGCCTAAGCAATGGCATATGTGAGCGTCTCCACCTCTGTAGGTCGCCACATGGATTTCTGGACACACAGCAAGCCTTCCTTGTCCTTAGAGTAACTCAACCGGACTTCCCAATGCATGGACCGTACCGTATTCTCCAGCTCGGTAATGGTTTCGACATCATCCCGAGCAATAAGCTTTCCTCCCGGTCTTAAAATACGATCCACCTCGGCAACCACAGCCTCGAAATTGCACCTACGTGCTCGTAAACAATGGCAAAGTTAAAGGGTGAAGCAGATGATTAATAGCATATTATGGCTTACACTGGAAGCAGGGATTCTGGTTCTAAACCATACATGATGAAAAGGTAAATGGAATTTTTATTTATTAAAAGAACAGGTTATGGAACCATGACTCAAGGAAATATGAAAAATACAAACCTCTTTTTAACCCTGGAGAAGATATGGTCGGCATGGAGAAGATCGTAAGATCTTGGATAGGTGCTAAATGATTCGCACCAATCATGATATATGCCAAACAGACCTCTTTCATAAATTATGGGAAGTGTATCTGGAGAGTCAACTGGGATTACATTCATGACCCATAAATTCATATCTTTGAGTGCCGCAGCAAATCTGTGCGCATACCACAGTCAGAATAACTAAAAGGGAAGCCTGTCAAACGTTATTTCCTTCCTACTTCATAGAGAAAAAGGAAATTGTTGCTTACCCTCCATAAACAGCTTTCATGTCCATGACATTTCTGACTGATGACCAATTTATTCCCATTCCTTTCATGTATGACTTGGTTACCACCTGTTTCCAATGCTCATTGTCTGCAGCAAGATCTTCTGGTGCTGCTTTGCCATAAACTCCAACTTGGGAACCCAACAACCAATAAGGTGATTTTTCCAACCTTGCTGGCCATTCCTCAGGCCACTTAGACCCACGTTCTGATGGATCTAGAGGCACTTTGTGCATGCATGTTTGAAGTGGCACATTCCTGTTGATAAGAAACAAAACGAATGGCTCTTTGGATAGCTATATTGCAAGAGATCCATATTTATTCTAAAGTACCAGTGGAAAGAGCAACGAGATTCTTTGGATAAGTGATATGCGTTTTGTTCCTACAGGTCAATCAGATAGTTGTGCTGAATTTATATAAAGAGTATTTCCGTAGCTTACTCAAAGAATGCATGTTATCTTGTTTACTGTTCACTGGATATTTCTGGTGTCATCTTATAAAGCAGTGCTAGAATAGTTTTAGCCGGAATATAGTTTTTACATCCAAGTTAGAGGGAAAAAAAGTATTACCAAGCCGCGTTTGGATCATCGGACTCGGGACATAGTGGAGGTTCTTGTTGTGACCTTTGCTCATAGCACTCATTAGATGTAGGCTTTCTAAATGTTGCTATGGCCACCTTATTTATTGGTTCTTTAGAAGTTTTGTTTACAAGCTCCCAGCACATAGCTTTTGTTTGTTCAAGCATAGCTGCACAAAATCCACACATAAATTAAGCATCAGTAAGACACAAAATAGTTCTCATACAAGGCCAAAGACGGTACAATGGAATTATATACCCTTCCAGATTTCAACATCTTCAGCTTTTAACTGATAAACAGGAGTAGCAGACCACAAAAAGAAACCACCGGGTCGCAGCAAACGATTGAGCTCCAAGAGGAGTTTACCACCTGCATATTGCTAAGACCAACAAATATTCAAGCACAGCCAATCCCATAAAATGCATCGCATGATAATTGGTTAATGACTTGAAGACAGCTCATAATTAAAATTTTGTGCAGTAGGTTGTAATATACCTTCTATGTGCCATGGCACTCTACATCGTGCACAATGAATAATATCAAATACAGTGCCAGGGTAGGGAAGTCTTTTAGTACCCATGACAGCAGACACAGCAGGAATCCCCCTTTCAAGTGCAAATTGTACTTGAGCTTCGTGTTCATCTTTTGGTGCTAGGGACATCGCCAGCACACTTCTTTCAAAAAGATAACCTCCAAAGCTGGCAACCCCACATCCGACGTCCAATATTACACGAGAGCGTTTTCCCCATGCTATATCAGGCACAGCCTGCATGAATAATCAAACATCAAGCGCAAGTTGATATAACATGCAGGAGAGGAAAATATTGACCATGAATAAAAGTAATTTTTTGCTTATTGTCATCATTATCGGAATGCAACAGGTAACTCCACACGTGGTAAACAAACATTCTTTTAAAGCATCAAATATTTGTAGAAAGATTCACGCAATCAAAGTTGCGGATGAACGCCTCGAGCGAAAAGAAACAGATATATCATATGCACACATAAGCATACATTAAAATATATATCAACATGTGTCCAGAATTGAGATACTATGAACTTCTTGACGCTCCTTACAGGCATGCCTGTTAACTACAAAACTTATTCATGAATACTCCAATCCCTACTCCCATTAATGAGCAATTAGAAATGAAGATTTGATGAATCAATTTCAACTTATTGGAAGAAATGCTCCAATAAAAACAAAAATTTCACATCTAGGAAAGGCTTCAAGTATAAGCTCACGACCTCTTTCATGGACCGTAAAATTGTAGGTTTAACATACCTATTAAAATAAAATCTGCTTGGAAGTACTCATTATGTTTGCCTCTGCTAGCTGCCTATAGGGTTTCTAAGTTAAAATCCACTAAATTGCTTCTTTTACGGTAGATAGGCTTTTTCTACAACTTGTAATTACAGGAAGTATTAACTTATTAGGAAATATGCACTCGTTAAAATCTCAATAGACCTCAATGAACAGTTTGGTTGTAACACAAATTTTAAGCCAATGCATTATAGGTAAGCATAATATTGACATGGATGATATGTTGTATTCGTAGAATTCAGATTACTATCAAAACAATCACGGTTGGCTCATAATGGAAATCAAAGGAACTGATAAACAATAGCTATTGTGTTTCACTGTAAGGTACTGAAATGTCAATTTAAGCTATAGCTTCAGAACAAATGACATTCATATCAAAGCTTTTATCGTGTGTTATAGAAGTTTACCACTGTAATAATACTTAACAATAGAAAGACAAGAATGAATATTTAACAAGTAGTGACCACACCAGGAGTGAGACACAGTAATAAATTATATGATATAATAAAGAAATTCGAAGATATAAGTTCACTTCGAGCACTCACCTTTTGTATAAAGTCGATATAGTGAAGTGCACCTCTCCTAAACTGGGTTCCACCACCAGGAAATGTTAAGTAATCCCCATTAATTTTCAACCAATTCTGACCCCCCTTAAATTTTACTAGCTTGGAGTGGGGAACATTTTTGTACCAAATCTGAAGGAGGAAAGCTTTTGTTAATTCATCTTATCAGGCACAAAACCAAAGTGAAAATCTTAAACCAGCACATGTTAAGTTCAAGTACCTTGTCCCTACTTTTCGGCCACTCTATTGGGAATTTGTATCCTTCAGGAAGAGGAACAAGGCAGGTTGGTGGCACTTCTGGACAGTGCCTTTCTCGATGCTCATAATGCATGGTGGTAGGAAGATTCCTGATGGCTTCACAATTGTCAAGGCATGGGATAAAATCAGGCCCGGCAGTGGAATTGCAAAGCTTCCAACTGTAATCCTTTAATGATGAGTTTGATGATGACTGAGCATTTTTTTCTTTATTTGATTCTGCCGCTTGAGTAGTGAATGATCCATTCTGAATCATGGTTTCATTCAAAAGCTCAGATTGAGCAACAGATGGGAAAACTTCATTTGAGCTCTTTTTCACTTGACTATTAGAGCTTTTATCGAACACATTGTCATTATTTTTGTCAACCTTATCCCCTTTAGGGAAAACTTCATTTGAGCTCTTTTTCACCTGATCATCAAAGCTTTTATCAAACACCTTAGCTCCTTTTGGAGCATCTTCATTTGAACTCTTTTTCACTTGACTATCAGAGCTTTTATTGAACACATTTTCATTATTTTTGTCAACCTTATCCCCTTTAGGGAAAACTTCATTGGAGCTCTTTTTCACCTGATCATCAAAGCTTTTATCAAACACCTTATCTCCTTTTGGGGCATCTTCATTTGAACTCTTTTTCACTTGACTATCGGAGCTTTTATCGAAACCATTGTCATTATTTTTGTCAACCTTATCCCCTTTAGGGAAAACTTCATTTGAGCTCTTTTTCACCTGATCATCAGAGCTTTTATCAAACACCTTATCTCCTTTTGGGGAATCTTCATTTGAACTCTTCTTTTTCACCTGATCAGCTGAGCGTTTATCCGACACCTTGTCATCATTTTTATCAACCTTATCCCCATAAGTCCTAGAAGTGCTTTCATCTCCTTTCTTTTCAGCATTATTAGAACCAGATTTCTTGTCATCCTTATTAGAATGAGGTTTCTCATTGTTGTTTTCAGACCCTTGTCCACCCAGATTCTCACTGTTGTAAACGTTTTTCTCTCCACCTACAGAATTGAATTGCTGATTATCCTTCTTAGACTTGTCCCACTTAGTCTCTTCAGTTTTCTCCTGATTTTCTTCTGCAGCTGAGTCGGCTTTGCCTTTATCTTTATCCAGACTCGCGTCTAAATCCTTTTCCGGGCCATCTTTACGTAGATCATTAGGCTTATCTTCAAACTGCGGCTTATTGTCTCTGTCATTGCTATCCACGATTACCGTCTCAACCTGATCCTTGAGCTGATTTTTCTTTTCTTCGGCCGGATCATCCCCGTTTTGGACCGGGACAACCCAGGACGAAGTTATCATCCAAATTCCAACTAAACATAATCCCATGAAAATCACAATGGTGACGGTGGAACAATAACTCGAAGCCTTATTGTTATTATTATCTACCCTATTGTATCTTCCTAAAGCCATGGTAACTATTTCCTTCCTTTTCCAATCAAATCTTCAAAAATACGAACCTGAAATGTTTATGAAAACAAACATCATAACTAGGCTAATACATCATTGAAAAATTCAACATATCTAAGAAATTCAAATAAATCCACTTATAGTAAAACTAAATTAAGTTTTACTCGCATACACTAAAAAATATTAAATCTAAATTTATACAAGTGCAGGTATACCACTCTTCATACATATATATATATGTGTGTGAATAAAGCAACGGATCATATAATTGAAATTGCCAGAATTATATAGTTCGAACATCAAGATCTAGGAAAACAATCTATGCCTTGGAAAACAAGAAAGAAACCGTTATCACATTTTAAAATAATTTTTTTCTAAATAAATTTAATAATTGTGAACCAATAAAAACAATTGATATCATATAAAAAAATTGTTCAAAATTTAGCTCAACACAGATGGAAGAGATAAGCCGATACAAGTTCAAGACTCGTATTAAACTAGATCAACAACAAAACAAAGAAATCTAACTCGGAAACAGAAGAAATATACCTGAAAACAAAAATGGAAAGATCTGAAGCAAAGAAGAGAGCTTTAAAAGTCTTTATTGATTATTTCTGCATTAAGCAACGGCAGAATGATGCTGATTTATTTCTTTTGTATATATATACATAAAACAGAGAATTCCAGCTTTTAGCTAACGCTGGAATTAAGAGTTTTTTCTTCCTTCCTTTCTAGTTGGTTTAATAGTGTAAAATTTAGAGATTATATAATCAAAGCAAAAACAAATGAGAGATAAAAAGGGGAAGAGGGGAGTGGTGAACCAAGCAACACCAAGAGAAAGAGTCGGCCACGGAAAAGGAAATGGGAAGCGGGATGCCCGCGAAAATAGTGGGTTAATTAGGCTCCCTTTGTTTCCTCTCAACGATTTTCAAAAAATTAATAAATAATACATGCTCTTTTAGTATATAGTGACCCAATTATTAGTCTATTTCTGTTTTCGTCATTTTGATATTAACATTTTTATTTTTGTCACCAGTGTTATCATAAATTAATATTTTGGTGATTTATCCATTAGATCATTAGTGGAATGTTGGGTGTGACCTTTTTTTAAATAATATCAAATTTAGTCCTCTAATTTTTATTAATTCTATCAATTCAGTCCTAATTCTAAAAATTCAACAATTTTAACTTTTAACTTTACACATTCTATTAACTTAGTATTGATTCTTAAAAATTCAAAAAAATTAAAAATAAAAAAATATTTAAAAGTATATTTTTCGATAAAAATACATATAAAATTATAAATAAATGAATAACTTATTTTTTTCTAACATGAAAATTTTATTTATTAAAATAATAATTTTATAAATTAAATATTAAAAAAAGACTTAAACCATATTCAAAATTTTCATTTTTTAGTATTATTTTATAAATAATAATTTATTTATCAAGCGTTTGGCTTTATTTTTTAATCCTCGTCAAATTTGTCAAACGTTAGGCATCACCTTCGCCCACAACCAATTGCATCAATAACCCTTATTTTGAATTTCTCGATTTTCATATCATACATCTTCATGTCATCGTACTAGGAATCGGTTGTGGAGCTACCGACATAGCCTTTCACCTATTAGGTCTCCAATACATTCTCACTTGTATATTTTCAATTTTGTTTGCAATCACAACTTCAAATGCAACAAACTTATTATGAACAACAACCTAAATATATTAATTCTTACTCTTTTCGACCTCATGCTGTAGTTCTTGACCTAATATGAATTTGGTAGTTATTAATGTTAACCCAACCTCTACCTAAGTCTTTTTCAAGTTTTTTTACTTAATTATTTTATTTATAAAATTATTGTTTTAATAAATAGATATCATGTTAGAACATGATAAGATAGGTATTCAATTATTTATACATATTTGTACAATTTTGTATTTATTTTTATAAAACGTTGTAATAACCCAAATTTCAGTAATATCGAGAATTGTGGTTCGAGACCACCGAATTTGATAAATGAACCTGTATATAATATTATTTAATATTTACGAGCCAAATGTAGTTTTTAAAAGATTTTTGAAATAGTAAATTGTGTTTTATAAAAATTATTTGGTCAAAATATCGAGAAAAAGAGGTATCGAGATCTCGGTGTTATAGACCAAGCTATAAATATTTTTGTGAATATTTACGGACTGTCAATAAGATAACATTAAAATTTCGTTATAAAATTTTGACGTTTGGGCGGTTAATTAAATAAAAAGGACTAAATTGGAAAATGTGTAAAAGTTGCTAGAAAGATTAAATAGCTCGATTGTCAAAAGAGGAAGGACCTAAAGTGAAAATAAGCCCAAAGGAGATATTTTGGGCGGCAATAGCTGAGAAAAATCAGGAAATGGGTGAAATAAGGGCAAAATTGGAAAATTACCAAAAGTAGTTAAATAAAAATGGGACCAATTTGGAATATCTAGAATTCTCTTCATTTTTTTCATTCTCATCAGCTGAGAAACAGCCATGGAAGAGGGTTCAAGCTGGTTTTTCATACTCTAGCTTCATGTAAGTTTAATTCTTGCTCTCTCCTTGAAATTTCTATGTTTTTGGACTTTTACAATTGGGTCCAACTTATTAATTCATTAGTTTTTGATTCCATGGCTAATTTTTAAAGTTGATGTGGATTAGTGTTGGAAGCATATGATGAATAAATATTGAATTGAAGCTTTAATTTTGTTATATGATGATTTTATCAAGGAAAAACTAATGGAAATTGGTTTTAGGACCTAATTGTGAAATAGGTGAAATTAAGGCTTAGTGTTAAAATTTCTGATTTTCAAAGGTTATGAAGTAGTTTAAAATGATATAAAAAGGTA
This sequence comes from Gossypium stocksii, assembly GCA_020496765.1. Lineage (NCBI taxonomy): Eukaryota > Viridiplantae > Streptophyta > Magnoliopsida > Malvales > Malvaceae > Gossypium > Gossypium stocksii. The sequence continues at coordinate 6,209,450 of CM035626.1, read as the reverse complement.
TTAAATGAGAAAATTAGCTCAATTGAGGGGTTAATTAAGAAAGGACTGAATTGTATGAATTGTGGAATTTGGGACAAAATAGAAATCAACATGTTACACTAAAGGAATTTTGGACAGCAACAGTTGTCTAACTTTGAAAAATCACCAAAAATAGTATAAATTGAATTAGAAGTTGAGTGAGGTATAAAATTAAAGCTTGTTGAGTGTATTTTCATTTGAAAGAAATAGAGAAAGCAAAGAAATTTTGTATCTTGAGATATTTACATTTTTGTGAGACTGGTTTAGATTGATTTCGTGATCCCCTGTTCTGATTTGTAAAAATCATTAAAAATTGTACAAAAATATTTATGGAACATAATTTGTATGGTTGGAATCCTTATTGAGTCTATTTTTATAAGAAATAAACATGAACATCTTTTGAATTCTGTATAAAGAGAAATTGAAATTTTAGTGAAGAGTAGTCAGGGTTGTCAAGTAGCGAAATAGGGGAAGGTTTAACTAATAAACTGTACTAATTGGCCACACCAAAAATTCTGGAAAAATTATGGTAAGAAGATACGTGAGTCTAGTTTCAAGGAAAATTTATGGATCTTAATTTGGAGTTCTTTAGCTCAAGATAAAAATAATTTAGTGACTATGACACGGATGGACAGCTTGAATATGTACATAAGTAAATAGTAAAAATTATAGATAATGTTACTTACAAGTGTATTATTTATACTAAGGATGTGGAATGGAGTGGAGGAGGAGGAAAATATGTCTGAATATTCAACTAGCATGGCTAATTTGCATGTTTTAGGTTCAGGGACTAAATTGAATAAAAGTAGAACTTATTGGGCGATTTTGTAAAAATGTCAAAAATGATCAAATTGCATGTAATGGATTATTTTATTATTTAAATTACAAAATTGAATGAAAATATTAATTTAGATCAAGATCAGACGAAAACATGTTTTAGGGATTAAATTGAAAAGTGTTGAAATTATGGAAGATTCTGATATTTCATAAAATTCATGGGCTCTTATCAATATTTATAAGAATAATAGTTGTAAACAAGGATTAAATGACAATAATTTTATTTTTCTGAATCAAGGATGAAATTGTAATTAATTAAAAGTTTTAAGGGTAAAATGGAAATTTTGCATAGAGCAATAATTAAATGTATTAGAATATGAAATGAATGAAAATGATAATTAAATTTATTTATAAAGATCCGTGCAATTAAAATACGAGACTTAAACGTGGAAAAAAAAGATATCGGATTAGTGAAATTATAAACATAAACAAGCAACGAGGTAAATTAGTTTAGCTTGAATTGTATTTTTAAATACATGAAATCTTGATATAATGAATTACTTGATTTAAGTTTATGAAAAAAATGGCAAGAAAATGATATTCATCTTGACATGTAAATATGTGATTATTTTTGATACGACGATACAAGAAAAAAAAAATTAAGCATACTGAGATGAGTAATAAAATTCAAGTAAAACATGTCGAGAAAAATAAGTACGTTTAGGGGACAATATGTTTGATTTTAATTGGTTCTAAATTAGTAACTCCGGTAATGCTCCATAACTCTATTCCGGTGACGGATTCGGGTTGGGGGCGTTACAAACGTTATGTATTTTATCAAAAATTAAACTTTTAAATATTTTTTAAAGTTTTTTAATTTTTAGTTTTAAATTTTTAATAATCAAGACTAAATTAGTAGAATATGTAAAGTTGAGAGTTGAATTTGTTGACTTTTTATTTTAGAAATGGGACAAAATATGTAGAATCTGAAAAATATTGGAGGACTAAATTTGTTATTATGCTAATAAAAAAGGTCATGCAATATTTCATTAGTGATTTAATGGAAAAGTGACCAGAATATTATTTTTTGATAATGTTAGTGACTAAAATAGAAAATTTTAAACATGGGTGATCAAAATAAAAACACGTTTATAGTTGAATTATTATTTCTATTGTTTACCCTTTATATTATTAGGGGTAAAAATATACTGAAGGCCCTTATGCTAAGACTCATATTGCATTTTGTCTCATTTATTAAAAAAATAGACAAATTAGCCCCTATATGTTAGATCAAACAAAAAATTAATCATTTTGTTAAAAATTACATCCAATTCTACAGTTAAGTGATGACGTGGCTGGTCGAGCAAGTAGGCAACTATATGTACCTCAAATTGACATGGCAAAGTGATAAACATATTAAAATGCATATTTTCTGTTTTTAATTTGGCTTATTATTGAATTGAACCCTACTAATTAAGTGTTTTTATGATTTAATATTTGTCAGGGAAGTAATTGAACGAAATCAAGCAAAAAGGGGTTGAATTGAAAGACAAATTATTTAATTGGGGTCAAAGCAGAAAGATGAAGCAAGCAAGGACTCAACATGAACTTTGACTTTGTAAAAGACTATAAATAGGAAGATATTTTAGTTTAATTTTGATTTTAATTTTAATTTATTTTGATTTTATTTTGATTTTATTTTATTTTTAGCTAGGCTATTTTTAGTAAATTTGTGTATATAAATAGGGGACTTTTCATCCTTGAAAATCATCCATTAATCAAGTTTCCTATTTCATTTTGGAATTCCTTTATCCACTTTGTCTTCTTCTTTCTAATTCAATTGAGAATTGGATAATTTTGTCTTCCTTTTACAAAATTTGTCTAATTCTCTCTTCAAATATTTCTCTCATCCATTTCCATCACCTTTCATACAATTTCCATCATTTCCCATAACCTTCAAGCATGAATAAATTCATGCTTAACTAAATTCTGTCTTTGCCTTAGGCCTACGTTCTTTTCGGTCGAGAAATTGTGAGATATGTAACCGAGCTAAAAATCTTTCCAAGCGGTATTCATCTTTTTCCTAAGTATCGGGATTGACAACTCATCCCTTAAGGTTAACTCGATTCCAAGTCAAAAAGAGCTCGTTGAGTTGGGGGCGTGTTTACCGACAGTTGGAGGAAAGAATCGGCCGTGCTGTATTCGATTCTCCGAGAACAAATCAAGGAAGAGGTGATCGGGTTTAAACGACCCACGCGGTTGAGGCCGTTAACTTGAGTTGGGTTCTTCAGAACGCAAGGCTGCCGAGGTCTTCAACCGGGAACACGTGTATCTCGGTTAGATAATTGGTAAGGGTTGGTTTGCAGGACGTTCCGGGACCAGCTACTAGAGGAAGAACTGGTGATTAGGACGTTCTTAATCACTATAACCAGCTTATCGTTGGAGGAGAAAATCAACTTTCAAGGATCGATTCTTGACACGAGAATTACCGAGTCTAAGGCTAAGGCTATTTAATTCTGTTTATTCTAAATTTAATTCTGAATTGTATTTAAAATAGTTAATTGTTTATTCTAGATTATTTACCTAAATATTTTTAAATCCCCACTTTACGTATTTATTTATTATTTTTTTTCCTCGCAGGCGCGTTTGGAGTCGTGGGCACGACTCTTGACACGACTCTTGACACGACATTAGACACGAAGGAGATTCTGTCCATAAGGAAAATACGGAAGTTGACTAATCCAGTCCATGTGGATTCGACCCTATTACCACTCTTACTACTATTAGAGTTTTAGTAGGAATTAATTTTGGTGGATTCGACGCCCATCACAAAGCAATCCTTAAAAAATAATAAATGTTTAGTAATTATTTGAATTTAAATGTGGTTTTTCAAATAATTATAATAGTTATAAAATTATTAAAATTATATTAAAATTAATAAAAATATTTAAATTTATAATAAATATATTGCAAATTAATTATCATCATCAAGTTACAATTTATTTAATATTTAATAATGAAATGAAAGGACAAATAACTAGAAAATTAATGTAAAATTTAATAGAAGTGACAACATTTGTTTTAAGCAATTATTTGCCTCACATCTTGTCCTCTACTAAATATACCAAATAGAGAAAATATGTTACAAATTTAGGCCAAAAAACAACAAATATTTAAGGGAATATAATTAAAGTAAATGACACGAAATATAAGTATTAGTCACTGAAAAATAAAAAGTTGTAGATTTTATTATTTTGAATTTGTGATTTAGTGAGAGATTACTTGTTTTAAATTAAGATTATTTTTTTAAAAATTTTATAGTTTATTTTATAAAAGTTAATAAAATATGTAATATTTCAAGTTGGATCCGATCCAAGTATTAAAAATCCGTCTTGTTGAGATTCTAAAAAAATTAACTAGACAATCACTATACGAATTTTGGAGTTCGGTCAAATTTTTAAATGAAAAAAATTAAAGGAGAAGAGAAACGGGGGGAAAGAAAGTAATGAAAGCATAAAATTAATTAAACGAGGAAAAATAAAGAAAATTTATTTAAATAAAAAAAATCATTTTGAACTTCAATTATATAACTCTTCAAATAAATTAAATTAATTTCTAAATTATTTTTTATTTTTATTTTTATTTTTTTGCGAAAAAATGCATTCATTTCATATAGTGATACGTGCAATATATTTCTTTATTCGTCGTTTTCATTTATTCAACGTATCGGTTTGTATAGGATTGTGTTGAGCTAATAAAAGGATCGATTGAACATATATATTACTAGGGCTTAAATAATTTGTAATTAAGTTCTAACTTTTCTTTTATTAATTACAATATTATTTAGTTATGAAGTCAATCCATCAAAAGTATCATAATCGAACTCTCCTTTATTATATACTACTACAAAAACAACTTATAATTATGCTGATCCAATGACCTCGTTATTAGTGTGTTACCTTCATAAGATATATTTTATCTCTTTAAATTAAGTTCGTTCACTTAATATAATTTTATTTTATTTCGTGATAACTATTGCATATTCTTTCATAAAAAAGTATATTACTAACACGTAACTCAAACTATGTAAATATCGAGGGCTAAATTTATCATTATACTTAAATAAAATAACTTAAACTAATATTTAAAAAATTATCTCATTTAAAAAAATTACCATTTGTTTTGTTATACATCAGTAATAGCCAACCCGAGCCCTAGATAAGACCCGTGTTTGTCTCCCGTGACCTAAATAGGTTCCACCAAACAATCAAGTGCGAGGCGAACCACGAGAGGACAACAGGGGATTCGCTGATCTAGCTTGCGGGTTCAGCTCACACAAACCTAGCAAGGATCACGGCCTAAGTCCTCATATACCCACGGTGCTCGCTAAAAGCCCAAGGTGCTCACAGAAAGGAGATTACGTGTTTTGCAAGCGACCCAGAATGAAAAACGTGTCCAGCAGGCTTGTAGCTCGCACGAAATGTCAATCCTAGGAACGATGGAGTTAAGACAAAACAGTAAGGTCAAATTATGAGCTACAACAACATAAATACATGAAGGTTCTTGTTGATAAGATACAAGAAAAAAAAGTACTCATAAGTTTTAAAAATTATCCTAAATATCTTGTAAATATCAATATATATATATATTGACTGTGATAAAAGTTGGTGTATATAAATATTTTGATTTGTATTCATTTGATAAATTGAAATCAAAATCTTTTCAAGCGGATTTAACTATGTCGACTGAAGGAATCACAAAGTGAGAGGCATTAATTGATTTTACTTGGCGAGGGTACATTGTGGTATAAAATTGTTCTAAAAATAGAGGGCCTTGTAGACCATAGAAGGTAAAGATATTTCACCAAATGGGGCGGGCAACCGTCTAATTTCTCTCCTATTCTCCCAGCTTCCTTTCTTCTCTGCAACAAGGAAATTCAAAAAAGGAAAAACCCAAAGTCATTGCTTTGTACAGCTAAAAGAATTAGGAAATGGTTTTTTTGAAATGAAAAACCATAACCAATACTGGAAATAATAAACACATAGTATGCATGTATAATAGTCGGATATATGAACTGAAAAAAGTGTAGGGTTTTCAGGGTGCAAGAACAGCAAATTAAAGGCAAGAAAAAAAAAAAGAATGGCAATGGCGACGACTAGAGCAGAAGATTTGATAGTTTGCTATTCACCGAAAATGGTAACTGCAAAGGGTATATGGAAAGGTGACAACCCTTTGGATTATTCCATTCCTCTCGTCATCTTGCAGATGACAATCGTCGTTGCCACCACTCGCATCATGGTGTTCGTCCTCAAACCCCTGCGTCAACCACGAGTCGTTTCCGAGATTCTCGTAGGTTACTTCAAGTTCCACTGCTCAAATTCATCCTAGATATTGCATTGGTTATGTTTAACTTTAACTTGATTTGAACAGGGCGGAGTAATATTAGGTCCATCGGTGCTAGGACAGGTTCAAGGATTTGCCAGCACAATTTTTCCCTCAAGGAGCGTGATGGTGCTTGAAACAATGGCAAACGTTGGTCTGGTTTACTTCCTCTTCCTCGTTGGCGTGGGTGCTTCGTAAGACAGGAAAAAGGGCATTGGCGATTGCTATTGGCGGCATGATATTGCCCTTTGTAGTTGGCATCTGTTTCACTATTGTTCTCCATGACAGAAAACCAAAATCTCTGAACACAGCCACCTACATCCTCTTGCTTGGAGTCACACTCTCGGTCACCGCGTTTCCAGTGCTAGCTCGAATCCTCTTCGAACTGAAACTGATTAACTCAGAAATCGGCAAATTGGCAATGTCTTCGGCTCTTCTTAACGTCATGTGCGCTTGGATTCTTTTAGCATTTTCCATTGCAACTGCGGATAATGATGCAAAGTCCTTTGCTTCGCTTTGGGTGCTTCTTGCCAGTGTAGGTTTCGTTGTGGTTTGCATTGTTTTTGTTAGGCCAGCAATTACATGGATGGTTGGAACAACCTCAGAAGGGGAACCCTTGAGCGAATTTACTATATGCGTCATTCTAACGGGGGCGATGATCTCAGGTTTCATTACGGATGCCATTGGGACACATTCTGTTTTTGGAGCTTTTGTGTTTGGTCTCGTAATTCCCAATGGCGCCCTTGGAGTTGTTATATTAGAAAAGCTTGAGGACTTTGTTTCCGGACTTTTACTCCCTCTCTTCTTTGCTATCAGCGGGCTGAAGACCAATTTTGCTTCTATCGATAGCGCTCGAACATGGGGCGTCTTAGCATTCATTACCTTCCTCTCTTGCGCCGGCAAGATAGCCGGAACTATGCTTGTAACAATGTTTCTCCGGATGCCATATAATGATGGATTTGTACTTGGAGTACTCATGAATGCCAAAGGCCTCGTTGAATTGATTGTTCTTAACATTGGCAAAGATCGGAAGGTAGTGTACTTGTATGTTTTCCCTTTCATTGATCATCAATGTCACACCGGCAAGCCACTCTCATAATTCCTTCAGCCACTTCATGCTCACAGTTCCATATTCTCCTTTTTAGGAGTCCATTTGACAAATTATGAACATGACTATTTAAGGAAATGAGAGCTCCTTATCGGTTGATCCATCATAACAATTGAAAAAGAAACACTGATTTGCAGGTCTTAGACGATGAATCATTTTCAGTCATGGTGATTGTAGCGGTGGTTATGACTGCCATCATATCACCCATTGTGGCAACCATGTACAAGCCAACGAGGAGTTCCGTGTCATACGAACGTCGAACACTTCAACGAGCACTGCATGATGGAGAGCTGCGACTGCTTGTATGCATCCACACCCATCGCAATGTCCCCGCAATAATCAACCTACTTGAAGCCTCAAACCCCACCACCAAATCTCCATTATGTATCTACGTGCTTCATCTCGTTGAACTCACTGGTCATGCATCAGGGATGCTTATCGTCCATAACGCCCGCAAGTCCAAACACGTTTCCACAGCGAAGAACCGAACTCAAGCTCAATCGGGCAACATAATCAATGCTTTCGAAAGCTTTGAGCAACATTCGAGCTTTGTCTCCATTCACCCACTCACCGCCATTTCCCCTTACAACTCCATTCACGAAGATATATGTAGCGTGGCCGAGGAGAAACGTGTAGCCCTCGTAATCATCCCTTTCCATAAACAACAAACGGTGGATGGAGGGATGGAAGGGACGAACCCAGCGTTCGGATCAGTTAACCAGAATTTACTAGCCAAGGCGCCTTGCTCGGTGGGCATTTTAGTCGACCGAGGCCTAAGTGGGTCAGCTCGGGTTGCTGCAAACGAAGTGTCTCGCCAAGTTTGTGTGCTGTTTTTCGGTGGTCCAGACGATAGAGAAGCTCTTGCTTATGGGTGGAGAATGTGTGAAAATCCAGGGATTTCTCTCACTGTGCTACGATTCGTTCCAGGTGCCAATGCAACACTCTCAACGATGCTGCCTACTGATGACTCAGACAACCCGAATGTGTTAACAGTGGAAGCAACCAACAGCTGGGAAAATGGGCTTGATGATGAATACATAAACGATTTCAGAAGCAAGAATGGTGATGATGAATCTATCGTATACACTGAGAATGTGGAAACAGTAGCGAGGAAACTGTTGCAGCGATTAGGAAATTAGACAACTACCATGATTTGCTCATTGTTGGGAGAGGACATGGCGTGATGTCGCCATTAACAACCGACCTTACCGATTGGAGTGAGTGTCCGGAGCTCGGTGCGATCGGAGATATTCTAGCGGAGTCGGATTTTTCGTCCACCGTTTCTGTGCTAGTGATTCAACAGTATATTGGGTCATCCCAACATGAATTGACTGGATCACCGCATAGCACATCTCAATCCGACGACAAGCTTATCCATCGCCGGACATGGTCACCAAAGAAAACTGATTATTTTTAACTTTTAAATCTAGAATTCCACTCCATCCAAATTCCAATTAGCCTTTTGTATGTCTAAGTAGAATCAGTGTTGGATTATAGCATTACTGATTTTATTTTATTTCTTTAAAGGTGAACTTTTTATTCTTAATTGATTTGGAAGTAGAATTTCATTGGCAGCTTTATTTTGTGCCATTCCCTTTTTTTTTTAAAGCATTAAAATAATTTTGCAATAATAAATCTTTTGGTCCAAAGCATCACATACTTTGCTAATAAAAAAAATTAAAAAAAAGAGCATCACATAATTTAGGCAGCTTTTCTAAATTATTCTGTTCCATTATGGAAGCAGTTCACAATAATTAAATCGAACTAGAAAATATCTTACGACAAATGGACCCCTGATACTTTAATCCTAACTTTTCTTTATTTACTTTCTATTATTTGATAGATTGATCCTAATACCTAAGTTTGTAGCACCATTGAATCTGCCATTTTCCTTGCAATATTTAGCATCAAACAATATTTCTATTTTTCTAATATTTGGTTCATTCTTCGGGATTCCACTTTGGGCACTTCAATGTATTATATTTTTTCCATGCGATAAATTTGGTAGTTTAATTAGTATATTTTTTCCGTGTTTTTGAATACCCTATTATAATATTTTATTTGAATGCTTATTATTGTAAATTTATTAATATAAAAATAGGGAAATTAGATGGTATACGTACATGCCGATTATAAGCAAGTGATGATAGTTCGAGCCTTTGAGGGTATTATATGTATAATTTAATTAAAATAATATTTAATTATTTTGTAATTTTTATTGTTGGTTTAAATTTTTAAAAAAGAATTCAAAATGATTATTTATTAGACTACTTAAATTTTATTTTTAACAAAATTCTTTGTATAATATTTTTAATACATTTTATATAGGATTTTAAATTTAAATTAGTTTAAAAAACTATTTTATTGAAAACTTTTATAAATATAAATAGTTTTAAATAATTTGAAAACATCATGTTAATAGTTTTAAATTTCTATAAATTTTTAACAAAAATGTTTTTCAAAAAATATTAACTAAAAATACTCAAAATATTGACAATGTTAAATTAACTTTTTTTTAAACAGTTTTACCTTTTGAATTTATTAAATTGTTTATGGAAATATGTAAAAGCTATCTACAAAATTATATATTTTTAAATAACATGATAATTATATAAAATAATTTTTTAATTGGCGATACCAAATCATCTTATATGAATAGTGGTACTTTGATTAATCATGCGACATCGGGATGGCGTCAACAAAAACAAGTAAGGTACTTGGTCCTCTTTAAAATGATAAATTTCGTTTAATCCATAAAAAAATTAAATATTTTAAATTAGTATGGTGGTAAGATTACTTTTCGACCCTTCAATATCGATACATTAATAGTTTAACTCCTCTAAAAATTGTAAAATTTTATTTACAGCCTAATACAATAATCTTAAAAAGTGATATGTTTGAAGTATATTATGAATTATATTGAAGGTGAATGAATGATCTAGAGATGATCCACCACTTCAAATGAATGCATTTGGATGTGAAATTACCGAAATACATATATTCAACCCTTTATTTTATCTAAACATGGCATGTGCCATGTTATATTGTTATATTCTGAATTTGAGTTAAGCATGTCCTAAATGGGAAAGGGGAAATTCTGATTTTGAAAACTTCAAATATGAATTTCACTAAAGACAAGCTTAGAATTTTTTTAATTAAAATGTTTAACGATGAGCTCATGGTAGAAGTCTTGGGTTTTTTCTTTTCGAAAAATCTCCGATTTTCCCTCAAAAGGATAAAAGAGTTGTCATTTGAATGAAACTTTTTGCTCCTATTTATAACCATATATCCTAGGTGTAATAGGGCATTTTTGCCCGGCCCAGATTTAACCTAATACCCAATACCCAATATCCAAACCAAACCCAACTAAACCTACCCAAAATGCTAAACCCGGAGCCCAATAACAGTTAAAACAAGCCCAAGACCCAATTTACAAACAGCCCAAACTCTGACCCGCTATCCTAAAACATTTTTCAACCAAACCCTAGCCTCCAAGCGTGTGCAGCCGCTGCACCTAGGCTCTGCCCATCAGCCTCTGCCTCCTCGAGCGCACCGCCAATGCCTCGTCCCGAGGCTTGGCTCTTCTACCGTCCCGTTGTCCCATTATCTCCATCAACCTGCAAAAAAAGCAACAGCAAAAGAACAGAGACAAGACAAAATGACAGAGAACAGTAGCATAACACGGAAGCAACAGTAGCAAAATTTAAAGAAATATTTTATATATCTCAGCTATAAAGCCAAGCACAACGGATGTAAATGGGGGGCGTTCGGCTAGAAACAGAAGAAAATATATGTAAAAAAAAAGGAAGCCCCATTCTTTGTACAAAAAAAAAAATCAGAAATCAAACAGAGAATAGAGGTTTTAAAGGTTGATTTTAACCTTCTCATTGATTCGATTTTCTCATTTATTTTTATTTTATTTATTTTCTTTATCCTTTTATCATCTTTTAATCCTTTTTTCAAAAAGAAAATAATAAAAAGAAGAGGAATGAGACTCACCTGAGGTCGTTATCGTCGCACGATCGGAGAACTACCCTCCATCATCGTGGTCGTACGAAAGAGGACCCAGAGCCATCGTCATTTGCTCTATTCGGGTGTTGAAGGCCTAGCTTTCAAAAGGGCTTTGTGCAGTGTTGGAAGGCCCTTTATCTCGCACTTCACCGGCCACCAAATATAATGATGGTGCGGTGGTGCAATGGTCTGGTGTGGAGGCCATGAGGTGAACGGCGCAAGGATGGGTCTTTGAAACCCTAGCGGATGAAAGAAAAGAAGAGGGGGGTTATTTTTACTATGTTTTGTTTCAAAATGCAGGGAATAACAAAAAGGAACAAATATTTGGTTTTATGAGTGTGAAACGACACCGTTTGGTGCTCAGCCCGTGCGTCCGACACGATCCATGTTTGGATCTGCGTTTTCTACCATGGATGGGCTAATTGCGCATCGAGTCCCTCCCCTTTGCGCGGTTCAAGGATTGAGCCTTGTTTTGACTTTATTTTCCTTTTTTGATTTGTCTCTGAATTTTTGACATTGTTTTAATTTAGTCCGCATTAATTGATGTGTTTTGACATGTAGTCCATTTACATTTTCAGTCCATTTGTGTTTGTGCGCATTACGTTTTGGTCCTTAATCCAGTTTTAGTAATTTTGTGCGTTTATAATTTGTCCCTTTAATGCTGTTTGTTCTTCAATGGGGTCCTTCTTGTTGCTGTGCGTCTTGAAAAAAGGGCTTGTTGCGCTTTTGCTCCCTACAATGCTATAGCGTGTTCAAATAAGCCCCTTTTCATTTGTTTTTAATTTTGAATTTGCCCTAAAATTTTGATTTTAATTCGTTTTAGTCTTTCTTTTTTATTTTTAACTTGATTCTTATTTTTGTTTTTTCGTCGTTTTACTCAAATTTTAAATATTATTATTATTATATTTATTATGTTATTAGTTTTTACTATTACTTAATATTAACTTTAGTTTCAATTAAAATGTACATATGTATGTATATATTTATGTAGTTTCTTTTAACATTATTTCTAATATATGTATTATGTATACATTTTTATATATTGTACATATATATGTTCTTTATATATATATATATATATTATATACATATGTTAACATTATTAGTTATATTTTTATACCATTTTATGCATATATTTTTAAATACCATGTTTTATATTTTCAATACCATTATTATTTGTCCATGTATTATGTACATATTTTAATACTACCTTGTGTATATATATTTTTATATGCTACGTATATATATTTTAACATTATATTCTATATATATATATATATATATATATATTATGTATATATTTTAATATCATATGATTCATACATTTTTATATTGTCTCATGTATATACTTTAATACTATTATGTATAAATATTTTCGCATATTACGTGTATATATATATATTTAAATATTTTTTTATATCTATTATGTATATTATATTATGTATATTATATTTTTCATATTATGTATTTGCCATCTTTTACATACTTTTTATATTTTACTATGTAAATATTTTGAATACTATATTGTGTATGAATATACATATTTTATAAGTATCTGATTCATTTACTTTAAAAACATTATCTTTTGTTATAAAACATATTACTTGTTTAAAATTTTATTGGAATTCTTATAGTTCAAAACTTTTCCCATAATCATACCTTCTTATTTGTTAAGAACTTGTTAGACTTCATTTATCTTGCTTATACTTTCTTTAAATTTATTTTTAGTCTTCGAATGTTAATGTTATTATTTGCATTTGATGACATGTTACATAATTATTGTGATTATATGTATCATTTGGTATTCGTTGGTTATTATGATTCATCGATAAAACATATATTGCTTCTTTGCTTTGCATGTTATTATTTCATGCTTGTATTCTCATAAAAAGTTGTATTTAATATTGCTTTAATAAAAATTTCCATTCAAAAGTTTTCGATAACATAACTCATGTTTGGGAAGTACGAGAAAATCGAGCCTTAATTTATTAGGTTCTGATTTCTCTTGTATAGGGGTGAGCAAAATCCGATTCGATTCGAAAAACTCGATAAAAAATTTAAATTTTGAATTAAATAGTTTGAGTTATTTGAGTTAATCAAATTATTCGAATCAACTCGAATAAAAAATTAAGTTTTTCGGTTTAACTCGAATATGAATTACACAATTCGAGTTATCTGAAAATCCGAATAAGAAAAGACAAAACTACGTCGTTTTGATAAATGTTTACTTTTTAAAAGTTAAAATTTAAAATAATTAAGTTAAAAGGCAAAACTAAGTCGTTTTGATAAATGTTTACCTATTAAGTTAAAAGGCAAAATCATTATATTGTTCATGTAGTTAAATAATCTTGTAATCTTGTACTTTGTCTACTAGTTAAATAATCGGTCCATCTAAACGCAAGATTAAGTATAAATAATAGGATTCATTAACTCGACTCGATTTGATTCGAAATTTTTTGACTCGATTCGATTCGATTCGAAAAAAGTTCAAATTGAATTCGGTTGCTAAAATAGGATTTGTCAACTCGACTAACTCGAAAATTTTTTACTCGATTCGACTCGACTCGATCGAATACTCACCCCTACTCTTGTATAACCCGAGCCGTCGAGTATCATTTTTAAAACAAAAATGTGAATTTGTAAATAAAACCTATTCTCGATATTTTGAAATGCAACATCCTAACTTACTGAATGTAGCATTCATTGTTTCGAAATAGGAATTTCAAAATTAAAAGTAATATTTCATATTTTGGAACCTCGATAAATCGGGCCCTAACTTATTAGGTTTTGTTTTCTTCGTACGATTCAAAATAATTAAATATTCCTTTTCGATTTAAATATACAAGTCTTTTAAGCAAACAAAAAAAGAGGCGAGCTTAACTTCGAGAAATTAATATGTTGTACCTTAACTTACTAGGTACGGCAACCTTATTTCTTCGAAATAAGCGAACCTCAATTCTCACTTCAATACTCAAAAACTCTTTGAAACGGAAGGATCGTGTTAAAAATCATTTCAATTGTTTGATGATAGGACATTAATTAATCAACTAGGTACCAATTTTGGGCGTATCGAGGGTGCTAATCCTTCCTCGTACGTAACCGACTCCCGAACCTATATTTCTAATTTTTCGCAGACCAAAACCGTTGTTTTGATAAATTAAATATTTTATTAAAAACAATCACTGTTTGAGGTGACCCGATCACACCTCAATAAAAAGGAGATCGGTGGCGACTCCCATTTTTCATTTCCATTTTCAAATTTTAAAGTCGATCCCCTATTTTTCAAAACCCCTGAAAAAAATGGTTTCGACACTGAGAGTTAAGCAATACCATTCTTTAAGTCTCTTGTTTTTGGATTTAGTCCAAAAGTCAGTCTGATTTTCCTTGTTTTAGTCCATTTCTCTGTTCATTTTGTTTGTTCTGCATGGCTCTCTGTGATGACAATAACAAAGCTATGAATTTTGTGATTACGGGTGATTTAGGCTTTTTCGGATAGGTGGTGAGATTTTATTTGATGAGGCTAAAAATAGTAATTGTTTGGATTGGACCATCATTGCATAGAACTCTTCATGTAACTGTTAATTGAATATGGTATATTTAACTCATTTTTTAATATTTTGATTTTTTTTTGAGTTTTTTTGTTCTTTTGGTTTTGTGGGTCTTGTTTGGGTTTTGTTGAAACATGAAACTTGCTTCCCTCATTTATTTGTTTCCGGTATATTTGTTTACAGTGATATTTGATTATTGATTCGAGATAAGGGTACGTGAATAATTTGATTATTGATTTTTTTCGATTTTGATTGAAGGGGAAACTTACTTAGTTGATTTAGTTTGAGGATGGGGTTGATAATGGCTTTGCTAAAATTTGGAGCTTGAGTTGTTAGTATCGATTGGATTATCAAGTAGGAGTAATGGTGCAAAGATTGAGTGAATAAAGTTTAAACTTGTAAATTTATTAATAGTTCAACAATTAATTTACAACTTTTTAAAATTGAGTGACAAAAATATAAAGTTATTAATAACTAAGTGACCTTGGTATAATTTACCCGATTATAAAAATAGAAAAAATCCTAAAAAGCAAAAATTAAATCCAATTCGAAGGGATTTTGACGTCCGTAAGAACACACATATAACCTCAATGCTCTTCTTTCTAAATAAACGAAACAAAACAGTGAAACGAAAAGGCATAGACAGAGCAGAGACTCAATAAAATTCCCAACAAAGGAAATCATAAAATACTATTGAAAATGAAATAAAAGATTGTACTGAAATATGATGACGATAATAGTTTTAATATCGCATTTTACTTCCGAATACAATGGGAAAGAACTTTTAAGATCAAAATATTTTTTTCCCCCAGATATTATATTCGGCTTTGTTTGAAGTTGTGTTTGGTTTCTTTTTGGGTTTTTTCTTTTTTTGTGGATAGGCAATGATAAAAAATTTCTTTTACCTCTCAGCAACAGTGCCACTTCACATTGTAAGTCCTCTCTCCCTTTTCTTTTTGCCAGTGGATTTTCTTTGTTTGAGTGAAGAACAAAGAGTACTTCACTTTTCTTCTATCTTTCTCTTCTCAGTCTTTGGGTTTTAAATTTGTTTGTGAATTTCGTGTGTGTGTGTGTCCGCGTGTTTTTCTTAATACGTGGGTTTTCATTGTTATCCAGCTTCATTTTATATACTTCTACTTTTTTTTTTTTGGTGGGTGTTGGTGTTGCTATCTTCTTTTTTATTATTGTTTCAGAATGAGAAAGAAGGGTTCAAATTTAAGAGACATTTATATTGTAATTTTAGCCTTAAATCCATATATTTTCTTTCTTTTTCCTTTATTTTGTTTGCAACCATATTTAGATTACAAAAGGCTTCATATATTTTGGTTTTGAATTTGGGTTTTCTTTTATTTCATATTTTCACTTAGTATATGTTACTTTCATTCTCTTTTTATAGAATTACGTTAGCTTAAACCATAAATTTGTGCGAAACTGAGTCGACTCATTTGATGGTGGGTTTTGGCTTTGGTTTTGTGATTTTGTGTTCTATGTTTTAATTGTTCTAATCTAATTAGAATTTTCACTAAATGGTTTCAGCTTCTCAGTGAAGTTCTTATTTGTGAACTGGTTCTAAATTTTTTTTAATAGAGGTCTATCTTCTTGCCGGCAATTAATGCTTTATTTTCTATGTTTCAGGTTTTAGTAGTCACAAATGGAAGCTGTTGTGACTTCTTTTCTGAGATGTTGACAAGCTGGAGTATCTAGTTCTAAGTATGGCCCGATTTTGCTTCTTGGTTGAATATAATTATGGCCTTTCTTTGTCAAGGTGTCCAGGGAGGCTCAACGGGATATCTGTGTATGGTGAATTCGAGGTGTAGTAGTTCTTTTTGGTGAATTTTTTGAGCAGTTGCAGTAATTCTTGGGAAATGGTACCTTCTAGGCCTGGAAATTCAATTGGTGGCGCTCAATCTGGTTCTCCGGCACTTATGCGATCGAATTCTGCTATTTTGGGATCTCAAGGTGGTTCAATGCCTCAACAAGCTACATTTTCATCACTTGTCTCACCAAGAGTGCAGTATAACATGAATTTGCTAGGTAGCACAGCAAACGTTTCATCACTTCACAATCAGACTTTCGGAAATGGGGGTTCTAACTCTGATCTCTCTGGTGCTAGTGGTTTGCAACAGAGAGGTTTTGATGCCACTGCTGAGTCTGATCCTCTTACTGCTGTAGCAAATGAGATTGGTTTTAATGCACCTCCTTCATCGTTCACACCATCAAATATTGCAAACTTTGGGTCATCAGGCCAAATTCCAAATCAGCAAATTGCAAACTATGCTGGAAACCCTGAAATGTTAGATCAACAGCAATCTCAAGTTAGACAATTTGAGCCGCAAAAGTTTCATCAGGGTCAACAGTCAATGCAGCAGTTCCCTCTTTCACAGAGTCAATCACTTCAGCAATTTCAATCAACCCGAGCAGAGTTAGGGGGCAAAAGTTCAGTCAAGTTGGAACCTCAGACTATAAATGATCAGGTTGGTCCCCAGCAACAGTTGCAGTCATTCCGGAATCTTGGACCAGTGAAGCTAGAGCCTCAACAGAACCAAGGTGGAAGAGGCATAGGACCTGTAAAGTTGGAACGTCAACAGTCTGATCAGGCAATGCTTTTGCAGCAGCAGCAGCAGCAGCAACAACAACAGCAACAGCAGCAGCAGCAGTTCCTTCAATTGTCCAGGCAGTCTTCTCAAGCTGCTCTTGCACAGATGAATCTTTTGCAACAACAGCGAATGTTGCAGATGCAATATCACCATCAATTGTTGAAATCACTTCCTCAACAAAGGCCTCAGCTACAGCCACAGTTTCTGCAGCAGAATTTGCCTATAAGATCTGCTGTTAGACCAGCTTATGAACCTGGCACTTGTGCTCGGCGTTTGACTCAATACATATATCAGCAACAGTGTAGGCCTAATGTAAGATAATTTCACTTGTGGGATTAATTGTTCTTCTGGTCGTTTTGCTGTTTTCCTTGGTAGTAACACATGTTGTTGATGTAGGATAACAATATTGAATTCTGGCGAAAATTTGTTGCCGAATATTTTGCTCCTAATTCAAAGAAAAGGTGGTGTGTTTCGTTATATGGAAATAGTCGGCAGACTAATGGTGTTTTTCCTCAGGTATGTTGTTTAAAAAAATTGACTTGCACTTTAGTGTCCCTAGTGAGAGGAAAGAGAGAGGGGCTGTGGTTGGCATGGAACACCCTTGGCACACTCCCTTCTGGGAATTCTAGCTTTGCTAAATGATGTCTTCGAGGAACACTGCTTGTATGTTTGAGGTGCAAAATGTCAATAGCTTATGCTATTCTAGAGAGCAGTGAGACTCAGAAAAAAGAAGTAGAAAACTATCAGATAAGGTGCTGCACCTTCTATTATAGCCCTGACCTTATTCAAGGATAAGTACAAAGAATTTGGTTCTCCTTGTGAGATACGTAGGTCTAGTGCTAAAATTTATATGATTTTTGGATGACTTTATATGATCTCAAGCTGACAGTTTTAGAAGGTTTGGTTGGGATGTGATGATAATTTTCTTGTAGATGTTAAGTAAGATTTGAATTGATATGCTTGGAGAAAGCTGAATTTTATTGTTAGAAAATTTAGTAGTATCTTGCAGACTGACAGAGGAGTTTGCTAGGATCTTGTTTGCCAATATTTTTCTTTATCTCATTGGATTTTTGGCCAAATAAAATGATACTTTCTAGTTCCTACATTCTAGAATGCTCTGCAAAGTCTAAGATTTGATGTGTTGCCACTGTGAGGAAATATTAGAAATTTAATTGCAGATTTTGCAGGATATATGGCACTGTGAAATATGCAACCGCAAACCAGGTCGTGGTTTTGGTATGTTATGTCTTTTACCTCTTCAACTTGATATTTTATGGTAATTTAATCATTCCTTCTTTAGTAGCTGATTGTATTTTGTCATGGTAAGTATGGAGCTATGTACATCTTGCCATTAAGTGAAGAAAGTATTCTATATTTTATGTAAATGGTCCTTGCTTCCTAATTAATGTTTTATCTAGTTCTGCATCTATGGATAGTAGGAAAATCTTGGAAATTATTAAGATTCAATGTCTGTTTGTTTTCTGTCCTTTGGCAAACAATTAGTGGCAAAGCTCACATCTCCTGCTTATACATAAAGAATTTGCATCTGAATGCAATCCTTTGACATATACTTCTGATACCTGTTTTATTCAATATCTGGGCCCGCTTTGCATGAAAGAAGACACTTTACCAAATGAAATGGTGCATGCTACCTTCCTAGTTATTGTCTCTTTGGATATGCATCATATTTAGGTGCATAGGCTTCATTTAGAGCACGAATTCAGGATAAGTTGCATCTTCAATCTCTGCTCTTTGTCTGAGTCTTAATGCATCAGAGACACTAGGCTTCCCTATCAAATCACTCTCAGGTGGATTAATAGATTTCTTTTACTTCGATTGCACTTGAACTGCCATGAAGCGTTCTTATACTATAAATCAGTTGTAGGTAATGCAATATTGCTTTGCTTCTTTAACTTTTCTATCCCCCTTATGTAAAAGTTTTAAGAATATAAAAGGAAGGAGTAGATCAGTAGTACTATTCAAAGTAAAATGATCGGTGATTGTAAGGTAGTAAGTCTATTTTCTTTGACTCCTTGAAGTTGCTTCCAATAGGAAACTGAATGTTATAAAGCTTGTAGAATATGTTATTTTCATCCATGGTGCAAAAGTTTATCTCTTTTTAATGAGTAGTTTGGCTTTCAATGAAATAAGTGGTTCATACTGAAGGAATCAAATATCTATCTTTAATTTCTAAGCAGCTGAAATCTAAGTAGAATTTCATTTGTCTTCTTTGATGAAGAATACAATTTGTGACTACGTGGGGAAAAGGTTTTAATATAACATGTCCCAGGTTGCACAAATTGACACATGAAGAGAGAGTAAATGTCAAATTCTTGCTTTTCTAACACTCTGTTTGCACTTTCAGAGACAACTGTTGAGGTTCTGCCCAGATTATTTAAAATCAAATATGACAGTGGCACTTTGGAGGAGCTTCTTTATGTTGATATGCCGCGTGAATATCTTAATGGAAATGGTCAAATTGTCCTTGATTATGCAAAAGCAATACAGGAGAGTGTTTTCGAGCATCTTCGTGTAGTTCGGGATGGTCAACTTCGTATCGTTTTCTCTCCAGATCTAAAGGTTTGGAGATGTTAAATTCCATGTGCTAAAGTAAGTATAACTGCAGGAACATCTGTTTGGTTGACATTTTGTTTTTTCTTATCTTGTTTATACATTCTAGATTTGCTCTTGGGAGTTTTGTGCACGGTGTCATGAGGAGCTTATCCCTCGGAGATTGATAATACCTCAGGTATACAAAGGGATGCTTTATATGTCAGATGTAGATTTATGTGCTTAAGTAGTAGTCTTGCAGCATCCTTTCATGGAGTATTTATGAATGTAAGTTAACTTGACTTTATTTCTCCTTACTATCGTGCTGGCACATTAAAAACCATAATTTATTGCTGAACAAGTTCCTCTCGTCTTCACTCTAAAAGAACATAGATTTTAGAAACAGGGATACAAGTAGTAGAAGGTGATGGAAGATGTTTAAGAATCCCCCTTCCTCTCTCCTTTCTCCACTCCGGCTCCTGAAAAGGAAAGTTCTCTGTTTCCTTCTTTAGGGCGGAGTATATGTTTGGAGAGAACTTGAGCATGTCATTTAATTTTTCCCCTCTGGTCTTTCTGTGATTTCTTTGCCTTATCCTCTGAAGAGCATTCTTTTATAGATTCAATGAAGCCTTTACCTGATATGTGTTGGAGTAAAGCTGCATTTTCCTAGACTAGGATAACTAATTAAAATAAATTCCAGGTAAGTCAACTTGGAGCTGCTGCACAGAAGTACCAAGCATCTGCACAGAATTCATCATCCAACTTGTCTGCACCGGACTTACAGACTAACTGTAACATGTGAGTTTTATACTCTTATAAGAGCAGTCTCTGTAATATGTTAATTATTTATTTGCAACTGTTATGAGGCATGCCTGAGGAATGGGGGCTGTGCCTATTCATGCTTCCTAGACTGGTTTTGAATTGAAAATCAGGAATTCTTCATTGCAAATCTTTTTGGTAGTACCAAGTATTGAGGGTATAAGGTGTCATCTGTGAAATGGAGAAATACTATACGGATGCCTGCCAGTTTGAAGTTAAGTATGATGCATTGATAAGGCCATATAATGCTCTATGTTACTGGTTTCTGCAAGGTAGTTAGAGGATAAAACATCCATAAGATCGGTTTAGCTGGAATGGAGAAATAGAAATTTCATTTAAGAAAAGCTAAATATCCACAAGAATGGGTGGGTAGCGTGAAATAAAGTGAATTAAAAGAAGAGAACATAAATGCTTTACTCGTGCAACAAAGACCTGGATGTTCCCATGCTCCCATAGGCGATTTGGTTCAATTAGGACGGATTGAAGGTATGTAAAGGATGATGTTGGGGAATTGATGAGAAAGGACTGGAGTCACATCTTTGGATCTTTCAAGGGTACAACCTTAGATCAAGTAGGCTAAAGAAAATAAGTAAACTTTTTGGAACTTTTTAAAAGACTTGGTAGGGTTGAATGTAGGTGATGGCTCGAACATGTTTGGAATTATTCCTCTGATGTGTTACTGAATGGCATGTAAAGTGGTGTACTGAAGCATCCAACTGATGTTGATGCAGAAGTGGTGTTCTTGCTAAAAGACCATTTCATCTTTACCTTGTTCACATATTTCATGCATGACCTTTTGTACATATGCATACTATTTGGTTTCACCTTAGTTTGTTTGCCAGTAACATGTGATTCTTGCAGGTTTGTAGCATCTGCTCGTCAATTGGCAAAAGCCTTGGATGTCCCTTTAGTTAATGATTTAGGGTACACAAAGAGATATGTACGGTGCCTTCAGGTACTAGAGACTTAAATATTATTTCCGATCATTATGAATTAAATAAAATTTAGTTCAAACTACATGCTACTCTAATGATTTTAGTTCAAATTTAGAACAAGTTCTGCCATATAATTTATTTACTTTTTTTTTGTGGCAAAGCCTGTCACATGGTATTGTATGACATTAACATGTGAAAGATCAAAATGCACAAAGTATTGTATTATTGTTCTTTCTTTTCTCTATTTTTTTAAATAAAATTCTTTTATGTTTGTTGTTGTATTATTGCTATCTTTATCTTATCTATGTTTTCTTTTTGTTATTTAATCCAAAGCCGGTAGTTAAACAAGATTTAATAATTGAATGAGTAAATGTGACAACTGAATCAAGCTTTGATACCTCTTTCTGTCCTGTTTTAGAGACAGGTAACTAGTTTTTAAAAGATAGAGAGACTTAGTGGTTTGGGATTCATGGGGTTTGTGATTTTACTTGATTGTACGAAATTCTATAACATGGAACTAGAGGGGACTGAACATTTAACGTAGTAGAATGGCCTTTTGTGGTCACTTGGCTTGAATTCTAAGATTCCCTTTTGGAAAATAATTGGCATAAAAAGAGTTCATAAGTTCTAAAGACGCCTGTGGTAGTACTGGTAATCAGTACCCTTAGTTGTACATAGAAGCAGAGTGATCTGTATGAGTAATTTTGCTGGAATCCACAAGTTTGAGAGTACAACAATGTGTTTTTCATTTATTTATGTGCAGGGAATGATCTGAACAAAGTGTGGAGTATAGGGATGGAATCAATAATGGGACTAAGTGCATGCTTAAACCTTAATCATTACATATATATGTGTATATTGTTGGTGATGTTTATTAGTCATTTCTTGTCATTTATAGGGACATAATTGAAAAACAAATTACTAAAAAAATGAGTCTTACCATAATGGGGTTTAAATTGGATGGGGTTTATAGGCCTTTCAATCAATGGAAATGATTAGCTGCAAAATTCTTTATATATATACATGCTATGTTGCAATGATCATTTATCAGTATATACTAATTTATCATCTTTAAAACCCCCTCCAAAAAACAAATTCTTTCATGGGTGGTCGTCCATAAGGCCATTACTGTTCTATGAAATTTTAGACAAGATTATTATTCTTTCTTGTTATCCTACTTCAATCTTAGTCCACAAATTTACCTTCTGTGGCTGGTGTTTTCTTGGTTCTCATGTCATCTTACATGAAGCACAAATAGTTGATGGCTGGATAGCTGATTTGCAGCTCAGCTTAAGAGGAACTTTATGTTATACATACGTTATCTGACTGGTATTCTCTAATTGCAGATATCAGAGGTCGTTAATAGCATGAAGGATTTGATTGATTATAGCCGTGAGACAAGGATGGGGCCAATAGGTATAGTTCATAAATTTTGATCTTTCAACATTTATGATCATTATTAATGTTCACTGCTTATTAAGAAAAGCATTCTCTTTGATCAATCGGTGGTGTGCTGATGCTATCCATCTTCCTGGCCTATCTGAGCCCTAATAATTAGGTAGTGCAGCAAGAGACCTGGGAAGACATTATCTCTGGTTGTAATCCCCCTGCAAAAATCCAAAAGACCCTCAATAAATGGAGGCACGAAACGATCCCCACCTGGGTCCAACACTTATCTTTGACACATGGATATGAAGATATGACCTCTAAGGATCCTCCAAATTCATGGAGAAACTTAGAAATATCTAACCATACTGTTCAAGTAACATAGCTTTATAGTGTTCAAGAAGGTTGCCTTTAACTTATAATATGTTAAGGAATCAAATTTATCCTGGAAAGCTTGAAATGTCGCAAAGTAGCATTATCATTGATCTTGTCTCTTTTCTCTTTTTGCCTCGAGAAATTGGTAATTTTTCTTTATTCATTTTCAGAAAGTCTGGCCAAGTTCCCGACAAGGAGTTCCCCATCATCTGCACAGCATAGTTCAGCTCCGCAAACTGAGGAGCAACAGCATGTTACTAGAGAAAATGCAAATAATGATCCTCATTCAATACAATCAACTGTTCTGCAGCCTTATACAAGCAATGCTGTTGCCAGTGTGAACAACTCCCAGGGTGCAAAATCCACTTCATCTGCTTCCACCATTGTGGGGCTTCTTCGACAGAATTCCATGAATTCGAGGATTGAAAGCCAGATGAACAATCCGAACAGTCCCTATGCCGGAACCCCGAATCCAATCCCATCAGCGGGGTCCTCTACTTCTTTGCCACTAACTCAGCCCAATCCTTCTTCACCATTCTCTTCTCCAATGCCATCCTCGTCTAGTCTCCCTCCCCAAAGTTCTCATAATGCCTTGGGTACTTCAACTACTGCAAAGAGTGTCAATTCAGCGAATCCATCTGCACAGATTCCACCACAGCAGTCATCTCAGAGAAGTGAGGTTGACCCAAATGAATCTCAGAGCTCTGTCGAGAAAATCATTCAAGAAATGATGATTTCATCACAGTTCAGTGAGACTGGTAGCATGGTCAGTGTTGGTTCTATGGAGAATAACTTGAATAACAACAATGGGCTTCAACAGGTGAGCGGCAGCTGCTTGATGGGGAATGGGTTTGTTAACAACAATTCAGGCATCGGAAGTGGAGGAGGATTTGGGAATATGAATGGTGGGATGGGTCTTTCTCCCAATCCAACTGCTATGAGATCTACCATGGGGAACAACTCTATGAATTACACTGGAAGGGTGAGCATGCCATTGATGCCTCAAGATGCTATGAACCATCAGCAACAAGAATTAGCTAACAGATTACTGAATGGGCTTGGAGCCGTAAATGGGTTTAGTAACCTTCAATTTGATTGGAAATCCCCCTAAATTAGCCTTGCTGACTATTGTTTTTTGCATTTGCGGAGGTGTGTGGTGTTAATACAGAGTGCTTGTGCCATGCATCCTGGTTTGCCTTTTGAGTTTGGAGTGGTGATGTATAGTTAAGCGGATTTCTTTAACCTGATACCTGTTATAGAGAGAAGGGCAACATGTAACTCAGCCTTGGCGGTTGAATAGTTAATTGTTTACATTGCTTTTCTTCCCCCGCTCCCCTATCTACAGTGTGCTTGTGTCATGGCCAGCGTGTGAGACCAATAGTGGCAGCGGTTCACATGAGAGTATTGGTGGCCATGTATGCGCGGAAGGTCTGCACGAGTGTCCTAATATGATTTGGAGGTGTTCCCAGTGCATTCGAATGGAACTCGGCTTGAGGCTTTCCGAGTATAGCTTCCAATCATTGTTCTCGTTCTGATAGAAATTTTGTAGTATATGAATGAATGAATATAAATATTTTATTTTGTTAGTAATGAACTTGCTTGAGGAGAATGGCATATGTCAAATTTCAATCCTTCTGACATGAGGCATGTTCACAAGCTTAGCTTGAGGTTTCAAAATTAAGATATTTCAAGACCTTTTAGGCAGTCTTTAGCTAGCTTTAAAGTTGGATTTTAGTTTTTCGAGCATGCTTTAAGAAGTCCGTATATCACTCGAATTATTGCACTAAACATCTTCCTGCCCATGGAAATGAAACTACATACGAGACTGCTTAAACTTCCTTAAAAATAATAATATAAGTATAGCTCTTGGGCTTTGCTGACTTTTTATAAATTTTATTTAAAAAGAATAATAATTTAATTAATTTTTTGAATTATTAATCCACCCTTTTATAATTATAATAAAATGTAATTTCTAGATGTATTGGTTGATAAAGTGTAATTATACCGTAATTCATCATATTGAATATATTGCATGATTTAAATTTCCTTCAAAATGTTAATTACCATAAAAAATTATCAATAATACTTCAAAAAAAAAATCTGATGAAGTAAAAAAAATTAATATCAAATTACTGTATGTAATATGTTAGTGAGATGCTCATGGCCGGGCGGGGTTCGGGTCGTGCTCAACTAAAAATCTAGGCCCATTCATTGGGCTCGGGCCGGGCCGGGCCTAAAAATGGGCCTAAAATTTTGCCCAATCCCGATCCATATAAAAGTGCTAAAACTCCAGCCCGACCCGGCCCGCTTGTATTAATTTTTTATATTATTTTATATAAATTTTAAATATATATAATACATAAAAAAATACTAAAAAAATTAAAATAAATATTTCCCAACAAATTGAAAATTAATTTTAAAAAATATGTAGACTTAAATAACACTAAGATAAATGCAAATTAACAAGCAAATACCTCTAAAATAATAACAAAATTAACAAATGCCTTTAAAATAATAACAAAATTAACAATAAAATAAGTTTTATACAATATCCAAACAATAACAACAAAATAGTAGCAACATAATAGTAATGTGATATCAAAATAGGGAGAAAACATCAAGAAAATAACATTCAAAAAAAAAAAGCAGATTTTTTTTTAATTTAGTAAATTCGGGCCGGGCCGGGCCTGGGCCAAAAATACCTTACTTGAGGCCCGGCCCATTTTTTAAACGGGCCTTATTTTTTTGCCCAAGCCCATTTTTCGAACCTATATTTTTGCCCAAACCCTCTCACATTTTGGGTGGGCCTTCGGGCCGAGCCGGGCCGTCCGACTTATGAGCAGGTCTATGTTAGTCCAGGAAAGTAATTAATGATACAATTACTGATAAAAATAACAAGAAACATCATATGTATTTTATCTAATTGCTTTCATATCTATAACATTTAACATATATACTCTTTATTATTGGCCCTTGATCAATTTCTTCATCATCTATGAAATTTATATTCTTAAAATTATTATGATCTTCTTATTCTATGTACTTTTCAAAATATTGATTTTCTCAGTTCAATTTAGGGATAAAATAATGAAGCATAAAACATGTAAACATGATTTAACTTTAAAACTTATATATTACAAATAATTGCATCTATAGAATATTTGAATTTGTGGATAAAGATGAAATGAATAAATCAAGGAAATGGCGCGTTGGAACTTGTTGCATGCAAAGCATATAAATGGCGGTGCTTCTTAGGTTTTAGCTTGGTTTCTCTGGCATTTGGCAATGGGAAATTGCCATTCATGCGTTACACCAAAGCTTTCAAACAATGGTAACGTTTCTCTCCTCCTTTTTGGCACTTATGGTGCACCTGGATTTAGACATTAGCATAAGTTACAAATTAAATAAACAAATCTATTTCAGATTCTCAAAATTTTAATAAGACCAAAAAAGGGAAAAATATTACACACTCTGATAAGTAAAATTGACCCAATTTAGTAAGTATGGTCTAACTTGAATTTTTTATTTTTGAAAGTTTTACCATTACAAATATAAAACAAAATATAAAGGACGAAAAAGTGGGCAAAATTTAAACATAACAGATGTACGTAATGGAATTGGAAACTCTCAAATCATAATTGTACATAATAAGATTTGAAACTAGATACTCAAAAATCTAATATTTTTGCTTTAACCAAGAACGTCAAAACTTCATTAGCAACCCAACTCGATTTTATCTGATTTTGAAATTGAATTAACCGATTAACACATATGCTTTAAATTTATGGTAAAAATAATTTTATTAACTTAAAAAAAAACTATAGAATAAGTTTGAATTTAAATTTTAATTAAAAAAATACTTCTTGAACTTAATAAAATGATATTTTGTGGTTTATTTTTTTTTATAGTGGACAGTGTTATTAAAATTTTAATTGGTGGGCATTATTTGAACTAAAATCACTTTATCAAAGGTAATTTTGGTCAAGTCAGGTGGATAATTCTGCTTGAGTCTGGTATAAATCTAACCCTAAACCATGGTTTAAGCTACCTTGTCAGTTGCTGGTTTGGTCAAAGGAAGTCAAAGAAAAGTTTGCCTACCTACTCCCAATTAGAATGTGATTTGGTAATTATTTATAATTTGGTAATAAAAGGCCAAATATGGAACATTCATTAAAACAAAAAGTTAATTGCATTGCCAATTTTGGTATTTACGTACAATTAATTATATTTAATTTTATATTTTGCATTAGCCCCACACCATTATAAAAGAAAAAATTAATCTTTTTCTCTCTTTTATTTACTTTTTTCTTTTATGCACTAGATCCATCTTTAGAGTGTTAATCTAATTAGGGTTTATATTCAATACTATATAAATTCATATGTATTATATGATATTAATTTATTAAATTTAATGAAGTTACATTATATAATTCACTAATATAAAGCATAAACTTTACACAATCTTAATTACTCAAATATAATTATACTAAAAATTTTGAGGTATTCATTGAACAGAAATGAAAAAAATGTAAATCATGAGATAAAGTATTTATTTTAATTACGCCAGTGTAATTTCATTTATAAGATATTAATTATTTCTATGACATGTACAAATTACAAAACAAATTAAATAAGCACATTTTTTAAGTTTATATTAATTTCGACTTCGAAATTTTATCATTTAATACTTATACAAAAACTTGGTAATACGAAAAAGAATATACAAATGTATTAATACTAATGAAGAAATTTAGAAAAAAAGAAAAAGAAAAAATTGATTCATATACATTATATGGTAATATGAATCGGCATATTCGAAATATTCTTCACTTATTAAACCAAGTTGATCTTGTCCGATTTAATGTTTAATGAAATTTTTTTGTGTTTCACATAATTAAATTCAAATAATTTAGAGAATTAATAGAGGGAAGAAAATTTTTTTATTGATATGTTATTTATATATGTTTCCATGTTTTTTCTAGTTTTATTTTTTCAAGTTGAAAAACGAAAACTTAATTCAACAACATCAATACCTATATAAGGTTACAAATTTATAAATAAATTTATTCATACTTGCCCATTCAACTAAGGGGGTTTATTCATATTACTCCATATTTATATTACCTTGTTAGTTAATTTGGTTATAATGTAATTTTTTTTATTAATTTGATTGATAAAATATAAATTATCTAAAAACGTATTTTACTAAATTATTTTTTAAAAATTTTATTTATTTTAATTTTTTACTAAAAAAAGGCTTATAGTATTTTATTTTATTAAATAAATGCATAATCTAATAAACTCAATTTTAATTTTTTTTGAAATGTTACTAAAAGAATATATGAAAGAATTAGAGAATTTTTAATTCATTAGCTTTTTTATTATTACATCATTTTGGTTTTAGTGTAATGAATTAAATCATTAAAATAATGGGTAATATAGTAAAAGAATGTCACATTAGTGAAATATAATATAGGTGGTATTGCAATTATCTCTTTTATCACTAAATTTTGACAATAGTTAGGGGTAAAATCAGAAAATCTTTTTAGGGTTCGAAATTGAATTATAATTTTTATGATAAAAAAATATAATTTTACTATTTTAATAGACTTTATCTTTATAAATTTTAAAGGATTAAATTAAATTTTTACATTTTTAGAGAATTAAAATATAATTTTACTTTTACTAATTTAAAATTTTAAAAATTTTAAAGTAACATATGAAAATTTTAAAAATTTTAGGGGTGGCAGTGCCACTAATTTCGCCACTGAACTCAGGTAAACATGAGAATGTAATTCCAGAATATAAAATGGTAAAAAATGTTAAAAGTTGATGAGACAAAACGCCTGTTATCCCAATAAAAAGAAAAGAAAACAAAAACAAATGCAGAAAATAACAATGCCAAAATCACGTTGAAATCCTTTCTACAAGATTTTCACAAAATCAGCTATAATGGAAAATCAATTAAAAGTAAAAAATTGAAACGAAACGCAGATTTCTGTTGTCATCCTCATTAAATACTGTAAGAACCCTACATTGTCACTATTCAGTGTTCCTCTTCAGTGATTACCTTATTTAACAAAGTGAAGAGGTTTTAGACTCTTTATTTGAACTCGAAAGAGAGTTTTTTTTTTCCTTACAAACACCAAAGAAATCGACCCAGAGAGAAGAAAAAAAGAATGGAAGAAATTGTGGTACTGATTGTTGGTGCTGGACCTTCTGGTCTTGCAACTTCTGCATGCTTATCAGATCATTCCATCCCTCATATCATCCTTGAAAAAGAAGATATTTATGCTTCCCTTTGGAAGAAAAGATCTTATGATCGGTTGAAACTCCATTTGGCCAAAGAATTTTGTTCCTTGCCGTTCAAACCCCATTCATCCGATAGCCCTACTTACATACCCAAAGACATGTTCGTCGACTATCTCGACGACTACGTCAAGACGTTTAACATCCAGCCTAAATATCAACGACATGTTGAATCGGCTTCTTACGATGAAGCTGATGGGAAATGGCGGATCGAGGCCAAGAATGTACTGACAGGGGGTGTTGAAGTTTATGTTGCTGAGTTCTTGGTGGTGGCTTCAGGCGAAAACAGTGGCAAATACATCCCGGAGCTGCCGGGGTTGGATAGCTTTAGCGGTGAAACCCTCCATTCCAGCGAGTACAAATCGGGTGCTAAATATGAAAACAAGGAGGTCTTGGTCGTTGGTTGTGGTAATTCTGGTATGGAGATAGCTTATGATCTATCAAATTACGGAGCTCAAACAGCCATTGTTATTAGAAACCCTGTAAGGATTGAGATATTCAATACTTCAGTTTCTTATATTTTTGTCTTGAATAAGAGAAAAAAAAAACTGAAATCTAGCTTTTTTTTGGTTGCAGGTTCATGTGGTGACCAAAGAAATTGTGAGGGTAGGGATGATATTCTCCAAGTATCTCCCGATTTTTATAGTGGATATCATGGCCGTACTGATGTCGAAAATATTATATGGCGATCTATCCAAGTATGGGATCCGTAGGCCAACCAAAGGACCTTTTTATCTGAAAGCGACAGCGGGAAGAGCTCCTGTTATTGATGTCGGAACAGTCGCCAAAATCAAGTCTAAAGAGATTAAGGTCAATTAAATCAAAATTCCCAACAATACAATGAACAAATTTTGGCTTAAATTTGTGCTGAATGCTCTCCTTTTTTTGATACTTATTTTGTTCTTACCATTTATTTGTGTTGCGGTGGGTGAATCCATATTGAATTCTTGTTTCATTTCATTTTGCACTAATTAATTCAAATCACTAAACACTTTTTAATGAAAGACAACATCAATTTTCTATATAAACATGTTATATAAGAGATTTATTCTATTTGTGAATTAATGAAAGGAAAGCATTTAGAATTTTGTAGTGTTGTTAAATATGTTTGAAAGTGTATATATATATATATATATATATATATATCTCTTTATTATAACAAACTTAATTGAAATTAAATATAACCCTTCAAATTATTTCTATATGTTAAATCATGTTTTTTTTTTTTTTTTTTTTGGTGATGCTTTGTAGGTTGTTCCAGCGATATCAAGTATTGATGGGAAGAAGGTGTTGTTTGAAGATGGTGCTGAAAGAGAATTCGATGTAATTGTTTTTGCAACTGGCTATCGAAGTGTAGCTAATAACTGGCTTAAGGTAAAAAAAAAAAAAAAAAATCCCAAACTCCATTTATTTTATTAAGGAGGGTAAAAATTATTACATAACAATCAGTCTAAAAAAAAATAAACCAGTAATATCTTCATGCAGCAAATCCAAAACAAAATCAAGAGGTTGAGATCAAGAGTAAAAATTAATAACTATACTTTCTGCTGCATTTGCTAAACAATCAGTAGTCATATTACTTTCTTGAATGACATTAATGATATACGAATCTTGCTGCAATATAGAACAAATAAATAGTTACAATCTAAAGACCAAACATTTAGAATCATAACTAGAGAATTCACTATAGATTAGATGGTGGAGTTTTGTCTATCTCAACCATTAAAACAATTTTAAACCCTAAACATTCAGACCCATTACTAAAGAATTATCATCTAACCATTTTTATTTTTGAGGGTAATGCTATTAAATTTGTTCAACTTTATCCATTGTGCTATCCTTTTCGATTGACTTAGCCTGAGTATAATGAAACTGTTAAAATTCTTAGTCAATCTATGTTTTGTCGATTTCTATGTAATATGAAATCGTTGAAATTTTAGTTAATTCATAGTTAATTTTTTTTGTCTATTTTTATTTATTATAAGTCACGTGTTCATATATTATCGATTTTCTATGCTCGCGTGACCAATTTAATATTTATTCATTTGTGATTAGTTTCTAGTAAAATTAATCTAAACTCAGGCTAAATAATTAGTTATTCATATGATGAAATCTTCTTCGATAATGCAAATTATTTATAAGTTGTTATTGATAACCACATTTTCATATGCAGGATTTTAAACATGTTCTGAATGAAACCGGGATGCCTAAAAATGACTTCCCACACCATTGGAAAGGAGAAAAGAACTTGTATTGCTGTGGATTATCAAGGAGGGGACTGTTTGGTGTGTCCATGGATGCATCCGCCATTGCTGATGACATTAAAAAGGTTGTCACTGAGAAAATGAACAAATGAACAACAAAATAAAGGGTGTTTGTTGGAGCGTCTGGTTTTTAATTTACTGTTTGTTGCTTTATGTTTATATGTCATCTGTCTGAGTTTCATGTTGTCTGTCTTAAGCAATTTATTTTACAAGTTGACTGTGGAAAGAACAATCGGAATTTCATGATTTCCAATCTGTTGTGTTACGTGATGAACTTCAAATGTTTGGTTGTTTGCTTTGTTTAATGTTTTCATTACGGTTTTCTTGGTCTTATATATATATATATATATATATATATATCTTTTATGGTTATTAGATTTTGCTAAAAATGTTATTATATTTGCTCTTTTTGATACAGTATCTAAAATTATTTATAGTGTCGTTCAAACTCTTAAATAGGAGAATAATGCGTTTTAGCACACTTGAATCCACGCTTTCCTACACTGATAACAATATCGATACTAATCGATAGTTAAGACTCAATCTGCTGTAGATGCTAGATTTTTAGAAATATATATATATATATATATATATTTATGCAGTTCAAATTTAATCTTTAAAGGGAGATGGAATAAAAAATAAAATTTTATATTATCCTAAAAGTATAGAGAAATGATGGCATGAAAGTAATCTTTTATTATTAGGAATGATCTTAAATTAATATTTTTATAATTTAAAATTTTATTAAATCTAAAATAATAAACGTTTTATTACTACCAAAATTATTATAATGTTGTAAGTTAGTTGTTTGTTGAGTTTTAAAAAAAAAAAATTAATTTAGTAGTTGTAATTATTTTATTGAAACTATTAATAATAATTTTCTTAAAATGTTATAACGTTGAAAATAGGAAATTTAATAAATTTCTTTCCATCAATTTGGAAAGAAATCTTATTCTTTTTTCACTTTTAGAGTATTCAAGAAATAAAAAAGGAAAATCACCTTCCAGAAGCCATTGTTTAGGATTTTTCCTTTTTATATTATTATTGTGAATTTTGCCAAGAATTGATATGAAACTTTGTAAGGTTAATTAAGATATTAATTTTAATTTTAATATTAAATAATTAATTACTCCATTTTTGATGAATTTCAATGCATTTATATAGTTTACACTGTTAACAAATGTTTTATTTAAAGTAAATTTTGGAATCCATGTCTGTATTAATATATATTAAATTGTTGAATTTTTTTATGTATAATAAATAATTATAAAATTTTAATTTACAGTAAATTTGATATACAGATGAATGAAGCATAAAATATATAATTGATTATAATTAAATTGTTAAAATATTAATTATATAAAAATTATAAAAATGTGTAAAGTTAATTTAATTTAATACTGACGTAAGTGTATGGTGGATAGAATATTAGTGAAATTATTCAAGAATAAATAAATTTTATTGTATATAGAAAATTAGTAAAATTATTCACCTTAGAGTAAAAAGTAAAAGATAAACAAGAAGCAAAATAAGTACCAGTATGTTTGGGCCTCGCTCCAAATATTACCCAACTGAATCATGGGTTTCTTAATTATTTTTATTTTAAAAGAAGCCTATATAGAAAACGCGGCGTTTTGATCTTCTCCCAAAACCCAAAAAATCAACTCCAGTTCCCAGCATGCTTTGACGAGGCAAAGATAAAGTCCCAACATTTTCTCCCGCATTTTCCCGCACTAGAAAGCGAGAGAAAGTGAAACATAATTTTCCTTTTTTTAGAAAAGGAAATGAATTCTTATCTTTCTAAACCAATTACTTTCGTCGAAGCTCCAACAGTCTTCTGCAACTCATCTAAACCTCTTCTCGATAAATTCCCCTATTATTCCTTTTCTCGCAATAAACCACTCCGTAAAAACACTCTCAAACCTAAATTAAGCTTTATTAAACGCGAAAACATCACTATTGATGTTTCCAACCTTTCCACTTCCTGTTCGAGTTCCGACTCAGCTGTCGCTTCCAACATTGTCAAGGAAGAAGATGCCGAGTCCACTCAGTTATTCGAGGTTTCTTTTTCTCTTTTTAAAATTTCCTTGTTTCCAGTTTTCTTTTTTTACTAACGATATAGTCCGTTTTCTCAATGAGAAAATAATGCTGGGTGCGGAAAGTGGAAATCAAAACGTAATTTTGAAAGATTAGAAGTAAAAAGTTTAGATTTTGTGAATGATGATAGGCTTCATTTTGCTTTCATATGGGGCACTTAGGTCTGGAGGTGTATTTTGAGAGAGCAATTAAGAGCAAGTAGGAAATGCAACAACATATGTTACTTTCATATGGAACACTCTTACGGCTCTATGTTTTCACACTAACGAACAAAATATTATTTCCTAATCATATAGTAATGGTTTTCTTTGAATGGGAAAAGAATTTAAGTTCTTTATCCTATATTTTAGCCACATAAGTCTAATGATATTTGATGCAAATTAAAGAATCTGAATAGGTTGTGTAGTTTGTTCAGGATTATGAAATGCTTTTTGATTTCGTATATGTGGGATACTTCATCTATTTGTATGGTTTTTAATTATTACAGTGGATATATATGAAGTTTCATCCTATGTTAAATGTTAACATGGATACTTCTGTAATTATTAATCTAAGAATAGCTAGTATTACATCTTATCAGCTCTATGTTTTTGCACTGATGGACAAAATTTCCTAATTATATGGGAACCTTTTTCTTCAAATGGAATAAGAATTAAGTTCTTTAATGATTCGCTGGAACAGTAAAATGGTGTGTCCGAGTTGATATGGGTGCTTCCCTTTTGTTATGTATAAATATGATGCTACAATGTGGTATCTGAACATTGCAAGTAAAACCACACTTTATCTCATAGAATTTTGTTCTTGCAAAAGTATAGTTCAAACTTGCTTGAATCAAATACTTAATGTGTTGGCATTTTTCCCTCCAGAATTTGCACTTTAAGGAGCTAGGGCCATGGACTGTAGAATTACATTGCCCTTATCTATTATTAACTTTTGTTGATTTCAACAATACTCCAGAAATTAAAAGATGCAGAGAGGCAAAGAATAAATAAACTGGAAGAGCTTGAAAGGAAGGCTGACTTGCAGTTAGAAAGACAGCTTGTCATGGCTTCCTGTTGGAGCAGAGCCTTGTTGACCTTGCGTGGAAAGTTGAAGGGGACAGAGTGGGATCCTGAGAATTCACACAGAATTGACTTCAGTGACTTTATGGGACTTCTTAACTCAAACAATGTCCAGTTTATGGAGTATTCGAATTATGGTCAGACAGTTTCAGGTAATGAAGTATTGTTGTTTACATTAAACCTTTAGATCTCTGCTCGTCACTTAATCTATTGTTGTTCATTTCTTCAATTTTAAGATTGTAGCACATCAGTAAATCAGATTGAAGACGCGCATTGTCCTAAATCCAAAATGAACTTGAGTAACACCCATCCGATCTAAAGCCTTTCAAAGAACTTGGATATCATTTTTTATTGTGGACCAAATGATGGAAGCAAACTGTAGACTTAGGTATACTGCTTTTTATCTCAGTTATCAAAGCTAACAAAGTTTTTCTATTTTACTGACCCTGGGATTGCTATTGGTACCTGAAGTCTAGGATGCTTATTGAATAACTGGAATGAAGTGATCCAAATATTGAATACTCAATTTGTACCCTAAGATTTTAGATTGGTACCCTTAGGTATCATCATGAGTTCTGGGTATAGTGTTTTGGACTGAGACATTGATCTTTCTGTTGGGTATTTGTTAAGCTTTTTCATATTTTTACATCCTAAAGGTTTTCTTTTGCTTACTTCATTCAATAACATTGTAGCCTAAGTGATCCATATCTCCATTTTTCTTGAAGTAATCATGTCAAACACATATTTGATAGACATGGGTATGGAGGTCTGACCCTCCCAAAGTATAATAAAAATTAAAACTGAATGTCCCTGTGCCGAATGCATAGTTTTATCTTACATTTATCCCCCGAGTCTGAGTGACATAGATCATCTTTTCATGTTCTATTGCATATCTCAGGCATGTTTGGTTATATGATATTTGATTTGAACCACTTGCTTTCTTACTCTCAATGGCTTGAACTAAATGTTATTTGTTAATTTGGTCGATCCACATGATGGTTGTGTATATGTATGTTAGTTAAGTCATTCATAAACTAATCACTGGAGCTTTCACTGGATTGACTTGGGTTGGCCTGATTGAACCATTGTTGCATCATCCTGCAGATTGCCAAAGTCTATAGTTACTTGTTCATTTTCTTTTTCATGAACTCTGTTGAGCTTCCTGCAGTGATTTTGCCATACTACAAAGATAATAAAGTGGACGGAACAGGGGGGAATTCAAAGAATGAAATAGTTTTTCGGCGCCATGTGGTGGACCGCATGCCTATTGATTGTTGGAATGATGTTTGGCAGAAGCTTCACCAACAAATTGTGAATGTTGATGTCTTGAATGTTGATACTGTACCTGCAGAGGTCTACTCGTCTGTTGCAACTGCAGTAATATGGTCTATGCGACTTGCCTTGTCAATTGCACTATATCTCTGGATTGATAATATGATGAGGCCCATTTATGCAAAGCTAATACCTTGTGATTTGGGAGCTCCTAACAAGAAAATTAGACAACCACTCAAGCGCCGTGCCCTTGGATCATTAGGCCAGAGTCGGTAAGCAAACAATGATTTCCCATTGGGTTAGTTGTTGATAAGCTATTTTTTATTCTGCTGTATGGTAGCCTATGATATCACCTAGCTTGTTTACTGTTTCTATTAATTCATGACAGATGAACATTAGGTGCTCTCTTTCTATAGTGCCTCCTAATAGAGGTTTGGTTTTATTTAGTTAATTAGCTGCTTCGTGTTTTTCAAGTCATCAGTAGATTGAGTGAAACCTGGCTACATTTTTGAGGCCAGTGACCTTTTTTACCAATGTTCAGCTCAATGGTTTTAGTCATGCCGCTTGCTCAATCTTTAGAATATGTTCTTCATTCTTTTACCTAGATTAAAATGTTGAGGTAGTGTTGCATGAAGAAAGATATTTAGTGGGGTAAGGAACGGTTGTCAGCCTTACGATTTACTTGATTCTGTCTCAAGATACCTTTCTACCTGTGTCCATATTCTTGTGCTTGTTAAATGTTAACTTTGACTTGGGGTCTAGTATCAAACAGTATGATACCGGTAATATTCAAAGTGTCCCTTAAGTGCTGGATAGAATCTTGTTTTTGCAGTTCTCCATTCCTTTTATAGATTCTGTTCTCTTTATTTTATTTCCCTCTGTTTTATAATATTAAATGCATGTGTCTTTTCTTCATTGCTCTCTAGTTGTTATAATTGTTGTTTCATCGTGGGAATTTTATCAAAGTTTCGAATTTCTATAGTTATTGCATTGTTTTTGTTTGTCTATACATTATAGCAAGAAACCTGCTTTTTTGCATATTAATACTATTGAACCATCTTTTCTGAAGTTGCTTTGTCTGCATCTTTAATGTTCCAGGTAAGGAGGCATTGTTTAATCTAGATAAATAGTGTAATCACTCTAAACTATAATTTAAATGATGGTTGAAAACTGCTGAATTTTAAGATTTTAATTTGTTTAGTCCTTCAAAAGGTAGATTTTCCACTTCACATTCAATTGTTTCACGAATATTTTGTAATGCCTACATTCTTTCCATAAGGTTTTTTATTGTTGGGTTAGAATGAATTTTAGGTGATTATGTGGTGAATGTAGTTTTGGGTGGTTGATAACAAAATCATTCTACCAGGCTCTAACTTTACTGCCTTTAACCAGTGCAAAATTTATATCAGCAGAGGAAAGAACTGGTGTTACTTTTGAGGATTTCGCTGGCCAAGAATATATCAAGAGAGAATTACAAGAGATTGTACGAATTTTAAAAAATGATGAGGAGTTCCAAAACAAAGGTATTTACTGCCCTAAAGGTGTTTTGCTCCATGGGCCTCCTGGGACTGGTAAAACACTGCTGGCCAAAGCTATTGCTGGTGAAGCAGGACTACCATTCTTTGCAGCAAACGGCACTGATTTCGTAGAGGTGAAGACTGGTTTCTTCACAAAAAATTCATTTCTTTCAATTTATCTGAGTTATCTTTTGGAATTTTCAGATGCTTTATATTTAGGCTTTATCCTAAACATCTTTGGAACATTATGGCCTTAAATCAAGTGAAATTGGAAGAGAAATTTTAATTGCCTTTCCCCCCTGAAACTGTTTACTCTTTCTTTTTCTGCTCGTTTACTTCTTCATTCTTGGTTGCTTTTAAATCCGGTTGCTATATTTATTTTAAAGGGTCATAGATAGGGAAATCTTGAATGGGTTTGATCATTCATCTTGCCTATAGCTGTTCTCTTTACTTTAATTCATGCCTTAATTTTGTCATCCCGCTACTTTTTGCACCGGCTCTGGGTAATTCTCTTTTTTATTCTTTTATTTTAACCTTTACACATATATAAATGTGCATCTGTTGAAGCCTTGTTTAAACGCACAATTCCTCTAGTCTGTTTAAGGCAATGTGCCTCGAGTTCTTTAAAATCTCAATGTTCATGCATCATTTAGTAACTTTTTTCATGTTTCCTCCCTAATGGCCCTGAATTTTTTAAAGTCTCTTTTATTTTCATGTTGTAATTTATTTCTTTTTTCTTGTCGCCTATCTGAAATTGTTGGAACTGGAAATCTGGCTGATATAGTGATATAACTTGCCAGATGTTTGTTGGAGTCGCTGCATCACGTGTGAAGGACCTGTTTGCTAATGCAAGATCATTTGCACCTTCCATAATTTTTATTGATGAGATTGATGCTATCGGTAGTAAGCGTGGGGGGCCTGATATCGGTGGTGTAAGACAATTTACCTTTTCTTTGTTGTTGTTGTCAATGAATAACTCACTTTTATTATCTTCTTTCTCTTATCTATTGGGGAAAAGCTTAAAGGTCAGCCAGAGGTGTTCTATTTCCAATATGAGCAACTGGCACCCTTAAGTGCTAATAACATTAAAAGGCTGATCCTTTTACTTTTAGCTGTAGTGTGATAAAGATGTAATGTTAAGATGAAAAAACTAAGATCACTTTTTCCTTATTAATCATCATAATCACAATAGTTTCGGAAAGTATATTGAATCTGTACTTTTCTTGAGGGTGAAGATCCAAGAAAGAAAAAGGTAGTGAAGTAAAGCATTATTTCCTAAAGTATGCTATATAACATAAAGCAAAGAAAATTCTCTCATCATAGCTGATAATCTTAAAGTGTTTGCTTCATTGCATTGTCTAATTTGGTCCGGATATCAAGTATTATCATAATTAATCTTTCACTTGCTAGTGTTTCCTTTACTTCCATTTTCAATGAAAAGTTTTAGCTTGAGTATAGCATACACACAAAAAAACTTTGCATGTATCCTTGGAAATTAGCTTCTTGATTTTGATATCAGACAAGGCATGTAACATTATCATAGAACTTTGCAATGGGATCTTTTCTATCCACATATTCTCGACAGCCAACTCAAGAGCTCATGCTAGGCTTCTTAATTCAAATGGATTGCCACACAAATTGCTTTTTGAACCTTGGATCTTTTTGTTGCCATATTAGTATAAAATATTGTCAGGATAGATGTGGCTATAAAGCTCTTTTGTCATAACAATGTCCTAACTTAGCCTTGTATTTTCACCTATTGGTTCTCGTATTAATGTCTGACTTTGCTCTATGGTTTTGTGAATGTAATTTTTCTATATAGGGTGGTGCAGAAAGGGAACAGGGTCTGCTTCAGATACTGACTGAGATGGATGGATTTAAAGTTTCTACATCACAGGTATTAAATTTTGTAATTACTTGGATTTTAAGTGGACTTTTCTGATGCAATCCTAAATTTGGGCTTGTCAGGTGTTGGTTATAGGTGCAACAAATAGACTGGATATTCTTGATCCTGCTCTCCTGAGAAAGGGTCGGTTTGACAAGATAATAAGAGTTGGGTTGCCATCTAAAGATGGCAGATTGGCCATATTGAAGGTATTTGTTCAATGTGATTGTAATAAAAGCCTTTATGTTCTCATGTATGCTTTTGTGTCTTATTATATTATTTCATTTTTGTATCCCACAGGTCCATGCTAGAAATAAATTTTTTCGGTCTGAAGAGGATAAAGAGGCTCTCCTGGAGGAAATTGCAATGCTTACAGAAGATTTCACTGGGGCTGAGCTTCAAAATATATTGTACTTAACTATATATCTCATTACTTTTTAATTATACCACTTAACATTTGGGAGGACTAATGTTTTCCAAACTGGGATGATAGGAATGAGGCTGGAATTTTGACTGCCAGAAAAGATCTTGATTACATTGGACGTGAAGAACTTCTAGAGGCTTTGAAGAGGGTTAGTCTACATTCCTTACATATGGCTATTGATTCAACATATTGATTGTCACTTTCTCACTTTGTTCATAATTTTACTTTCCAGCAAAAAGGCACATTTGAAACAGGCCAAGAAGATAGTACAGAAATTCCAGAGGAGTTGAAGTTGAGATTAGCATATCGAGAAGCAGCTGTTGCTGTTCTTGCATGCTACTTTCCAGATCCCTACTGCCCATTCACAGAGGTCACTGCATGAAGATAACATCACCTGTTCATATATTTGTAGTACCATTTGCTTCTGTGATATTTTCTGTTTTCACAGTTTTTATTCTTTTGCTCAGCCTGTTTTCACAGTTATTGATCAAATCTTCATGTTTATATCCTACAGACGGATATAAAGTCCATCCGTAGCCAGCCAAATATGCGCTATGCTGAATTTTCGGGCAAGGTTTTCTTGAGAAAATCAGATTACATAAGCTCTATAGTGCGTGCATGTGCTCGTAAGTAATGAAAACTTTTATCCATTATCATCATAATTGAGTTTTTATTAGTTTACTAGCTGAATTTTGTGTATTATTCTTGTCTTTGATTTCCATGAAGTTCAGTGCATTTGAAGTTGAAATGTCCACTTTCCACCTTGTTGTGTAAAAATAAGGGGAAAGTAAATCTGCCCTAGAAAGTGAATATTGTAATTGAACTCTGTGTCATGTAGTTTCCAATTCCATGGTTGTAAGCTTGACTCTAAGAATAGTGCTCTTTATAGTTTATATTTGAAAACAAGATGGTTAAGTCTCCCACCCTCCTCGACCTGCTTAAGTAAGGTTCCTTGCTACTGTATGTTGGCCCCTAATCCTGTCTGGTCTTACATGTTATCAAATGCTAATCTCGATAACTTCCCTTACAGTACTTTGTTATTTCTCCCCTCTGACAATAAGTATAGTCTGGCTGACTGGTAGCTGAAATTTGCAGCAAGAGTAATTGAGGAGGAGATGTTTGGGATTGATAACATGTGTTGGATCTCAGCAAAAGCTACATTAGAAGCTTCTAGGCTTGCAGAGTTTTTAATTTTGCAGACAGGGATGACAGCTTTTGGAAAAGCTTACTACAGAAAACAAAATGATCTTGTGCCTAATGTATGTTTGCAGTATGTAGCTGTTAAATCTTTATAGCACTTCATGAAGATGTTTTATGAATTGACATAGATTGCATTATTAACTTCATGTTTAGCTTGCGGCAAAACTTGAAGCACTTCGTGACGAATACATGCGTTTTTCTGTGGAAAAATGTGCATCTGTGCTGAGGGAGTTCTATTCAGCTGTAGAGACAATCACAGGTTAATTGTTTTCATATAGTGAATTCATTATTCTTTAAACTAATTCCTATATTGCATAAAATTTTTGGGCTAACACAATTATTTCAGTTATCTTAATTGTACTGAGAAATTTTGAATTTTTGCAACAAATGGACCATGTACAACAAAATACTTAAATGCTTGGCTCTATGTTTTACATTTTGCAGATATTTTACTTGAAAAGGGAGAGATTAAAGCAGAGGAAATCTGGGATATATACAATAGAGCACCTCGAATACCTCAGGTAGTTTTTGATTCAAGGAATGGCAGGCTTAGTGAAAATCTAAATGCAAAAAGGCTCTATAGCTTAGGATTCGATAATTATTATTCTATTATGGTTGTCCTAGCTTCGGTATGTACATTCTTCTTTGGGAAAAGCTGCTATGTTTTCTTAGATGAATCTAATGTGGAAATTTATGAACATTTGCAATTATTTATTGACAGATATTCTATACAGATTATCTTTGATCTGGTTGTTTTCAATTAAAATATAACTTTTTTCCCCACTGATATACTGCTTGTTTGATATAAGAGCAAGTATGGGGAAATGATATAACTACAAAGAGAAAAGCAGTATTAGACAGGAGCAATTAGGAAGGAATAGAGGAAACTAGGGGAGAAACATAGAAACTAGAGGGAGAAAACCACAGAAGCAATGTGGAGAAAATCTCAATAATCAATATGTCAGTATCCCAAACTATCTAAATTCATGATTCAAAACCTTAATACTAAAATA
Source organism: Gossypium stocksii (assembly GCA_020496765.1). Classification (NCBI taxonomy): domain Eukaryota; kingdom Viridiplantae; phylum Streptophyta; class Magnoliopsida; order Malvales; family Malvaceae; genus Gossypium; species Gossypium stocksii. The sequence continues at coordinate 6,166,902 of CM035626.1, read as the reverse complement.
GCAAAAATGTTTATAACTAAACCTGAAACCTAATAAAATGCAAATACCAAATTATAACTGTAAAAACCGTAATACTTGGAAAAGAAGTAAAATAATAATTAGTATAAAGCACCAAAATATCCTAAATATTTATAAAAGTTACAATTAAGAAAATATAAAAATAAAGTCCTATGTTTTGTATTCTCTCAATTAGGATATTCCATCTTGAACCATTCTTTTTAACCGGTCTGGGCATAATTACTTTGCATGAGACTAGTTTTAGAACTATTATCACAATTGACTGTATATCTTGTGGGAGTCTGAAAAGTTAACATATGATAGTCTCTTGATAATATCCCATGGCAGTCGTTTTAGGGAAAATCAAGTTACATTAAGAAAATACATAAGAGAGTCCATAATAATTTTCTTGAATATGAACCGACCTTTGAAATAACTGTACCTTGGTAGTGATATGACTGAAATTCTGGCTTTATATGATTGTTTTGATTTGCTATTTGAGCATTACATGTCAGAGTTGTATGTTTAAGCTATAGAGGTGTAGTTTTAAATGGTGGAATGCTTATTGATTAATGACTACTAGTTCGTTATTTTTGATGAAATGCATGATTGATGCTTTTGCCCATTGTACAGCCTACTATCAATCCAGTTGACGAATATGGAGCCCTAATTTATGCTGGGCGATGGGGAATCCATGGGATCACACTTCCAGGGAGGGTAACGTTTGCACCTGGAAATTCTGGGTTTTCAACTTTTGGCGCACCACGTCCCAAGGAGGCAAGTTGAACGAGACTTAGTTTTATCATATATCTCATTTCTGAGTTCTGACAAAAATGCTTTTTGATTTTATTTGTACAGATTCAAACGGTTAGTGATGAAACGTGGAAGCTTATAGATAATATTTGGGATAAGAGGGTTGAAGAAATAAAAGCTGAAGCTTCAATGGAGGTTGAAGAAGAGAAGGAGAAGCCACAACTTTTGATGGCCAGTCATTTCCTTTGAAATCATGGTAATGTTTTTCCTTCTTAGTCATGAGTAATATTTCAATTTGAGTTGTTCCTTTTCTTTTTTCTCTCTCTCTCGAATTTCTTTTGCAACATAAATGGTATTAGTCTATGTTGTAAAGCATTCTTATATGTTGGATTTTAACTGTAGATCCTTTTCTTTTGGGGAAAAACCAAACAGTTTTGCTGAAAAGTTACAATGGGCTTTATCCTGGTCTTACAATATCTGCTAGAGAGTTAACGTTTCTGCATGATCTATGCTCAATGAAGGCAATTTTTGCTTCTCTGCAAACTCCCTTGATTGCATACTGTTAATCAATTGAGCCATCCTCATTTTCTACATCTGCTAGATACCTGGTCAATGGGCAGATTTTTTCCCGAGCTCAGTCGTTTGTATACTTTTATTACAAGAGAGATATACGACACACCATTGCATGTAGAGCTGGCCTGACCTTTCAAAGCATTCAAAATAGAATAATTGCTGCTAGCTGTAAAATTCTAAATGAATTTTGTGAGTGATCCAAATGGAAATTCTTTTATTTTGTATCCTTTTAGTTATAAAAGTATCTGAAAGTTTACTGGTATTGTTTTTGCCATTCATATCCTGTCGCTCACCTTTATTTTCATAAAGTGAGGCCATTATTAGACTGGTTTAAACAAATTGAGTTTCTGGATTTTGCGTATTTGGAATGTCTGCTAACATGGCATTTCATGAATACATGTCATGTTCTACCATAATTGCTTTTAAAGTATTAGCATGTGACAACCTATACAAATTTTAATATATTCGTATATACCTGAATGATCTTGTTGTATTTGTGTGTGTGTTTTAATACTTTTCATAGGGTATTCAAGTTGCATCTCACCAGGTATAGCTTCTGCCATCTTCCTTGTGTACCTAACATACCATGTTTGAGCATTAATTTAATTTTATTTTCTGCATATGCGTTGTGAGAACATTCCATTACATCGTGAGATAAAAAATTAAATAATAGTATATGATTATGAAGTGGAATGAATTCTTTAATTAGTATGGTTCAGGGTTTACATACTAAACCCTGAAATAGAGTTCAACGTCAAAGTCTTCTTGAAACCTCCGTTGAGATGGAAACTTGGGAAGTAAAGCAGCAATCCTTTTAGCACTTTCCAAATACGATGCATACTTGAGAACGATAGAAGAATTGTCCTTTTTTCTGGCATCGATTTTGTCTCTCTCACGATACGTGTTTATTGCCTGAAAAGCAGTAGCCAAATCCAGGACAGGGATGCCATCATCACAGGTGTCCTTGACGAGTGCCTTGTTCTTGAATGTCCAGTTGCCTGTTCTTGGGTCAAAATGGTAAAGAGGAAGAAATCGTTGCCCATACAAGGCGACAAACTCCAATGCAGCTACAATATATTCAAACTCCTCATTTGGCATGTAGTAAGGAAACCCAACTCTTGTATACCCAGGTTTTGCTCCCACATAGCCCTGCAAAATCAAATATCGTAGTCTCTTAGAAAAAGTCAACGCATTTTCAATTGCATCGTATTTATAGTGATTATGAACGTAATCAATGTTATAGTACTTAAGCCCCAATGGGGGGTGTTGAGTGCAGGGTAGAAATACCTTTTTAATAGCTTCTCTAATGGCAAGGGACTGAGTCTGATCGATACCAAGCAAGCAGTGACCATAAGGTCCAGCACAAGCACACCCACCTCGAGCTTGGATGCCAAAAAGGTCATTTAGGAGAGTGGCAACAAATGGTCCATGTAGAGGCTTGTCCCTCTTATTCCCAGTGTCACCCCACATGAATAGCTCATCTTCTTGGTTGCTAATGGGGGCAGAGTTGGTTGTGGAGTAAATGAGGAAAGACAAAATGGCCTGTCTCTTTGTGTGGCTGCTTGTATTCCCTAAAACCTTTATGTTTTGATTGGGGAGAAGCCTGTTTAAAGCTTGTTGTATGTATGACTTCTCTTGCTTTGCAATCACTTGATAACCAATATATTCTTTCACCCAAAATGCCAAGGCTGCTCTTATCATCTGTATTATTTGAGGAGTCCCTCCATTTTCCCTTTCTTCTATGTCATTTAAATATAATGTGTCCTGCATTTGTCACATATTTAATAACTTAATCATATTTAGTAAAAAAGAGATCTATTTATTATACGCATTATATATAATAACTAAATGATGAATATTTATTTCAACAATTTATTAATAATTCTTATAATAGCCAAAATTATTTGAAGAAATTATTAGAATTCTCATATGGTACCTAGATAATACAAATTCAAACCTTGTCATCCCCTTTTTATCTTATAATAATAAAACAAACCCCAAACCTAACTGTTTTAAAAAGCTTTTGTCGAGTACAAAGTCATCAAAATTCATTTGATGGCAATGTTTCTAAATACATTCCAAATATTAAATGCAAGATTTTTACTTTTTTTATATAAATATTAAATTTTGATTTTATAATCATTTTAAACAACCTTCCATCATCTTTGAGTCCTGAGAATCAATTTATGAAAATATTATTATACATGACAGTTTAACATTCACATTCTAAACATTAAATTTCATCATGTCATCAAAACTGCACTTAATAATGAAAAACTTTATATTAAATTACCTTTTCTTTTTTTTCTTTTTTCTTTTTTAAATCAAGACTATGTAAATGTCTACAACGGTATATAAATTAAAGATTATTTTTAAAGGAATAAAAATGGTCTGCTCTCAGTTGGTTCACATCGGTATCTCATAAATAAAATTTTGCCATATAACATGTGACATAAATAAATAAAAATCTGTCCATTTTAAAGACACTTTCCCATTTGCTCGATAGTCAGTATCAAAGATGTAAACCAACAGAGTACCTCTAAATTATGAGTAAAGAAAAATGCCTAATGAGTTAGGCTGCCAAACCCTCCTCATCTCCTTCATTGGATATATATAATTAAACATGAATTTAAAAGGCAACAAAAGAGTAATCAATTAAGTACCTTTTCATCAAAACCATTGACATAATCAACAGTTCCACCTCCACATGTTGATGGAGGAGAATTTCCCAGCTGGTACAGAGCTTTGCTCATTAAAAGGATGCCGGGTGATCCAGGTCCACCTATAAACTTATGTGGGCCTAGGAACATACCATCATATCCATCAATCTCCCCCGACTTCATATCTATTGCCACGTACGGACCACTATTCATAAATAACCAAATATTCAAAATTTAATTCAATTGATTAATTTATAAAAATTAATGACAAGTTGTAGTCACCTTGCGGCAAAATCAAAGCAAACAAAACCTCCATATTGGTGCATAAGTTTAGCAATCTCTCGTGTATTTGATTGAATCCCAGTGACATTACTGCAAGCTGAAAAGGTACCAAGCAAAGGCCTATTCCTGTATTTAAACAACTCGAGCTGTTGTTTTAGTGTTTCAATATCGATCAACCCATCCTCGTTTAAGCCAATCTCCACAACTTCAGCAAGGCTTTGACGCCATGAGAGCAAGTTGGAGTGGTGTTCATATGGCCCAACGAAAACCACCCATCTCTGCTCATTGCTTAAGCACTTTATTACTTTGTCCCTCATAATTGATGGCACTGTAATGCCCATAACTTCTTGTAGCTTCTTAATGGCCGCCGTAGTTCCTGATCCACAAAACAGGATTGCATCATCTTCGCCGCCTCCCATGCATCTTTTAATGTAGTTCGATGCTTCATGCACCATTTTAGTCGTCCTTTGCCCCACATAGCTGTCACACGTATGGATATTGCCTAAAAACACACGACAAAAGCTTCCATCACTTATCATCAAATCACTAAAAAAAAAAAAAAACAAAACAAAAAACAAAAAACTGGAGAGATCTCTTTATTACCGTAAAAGGGAAGAACATTGTTAATGATGAAATTTTCGATATAGTGAAGACAACGACCCGATGCAGTGTTATCAGCGTAAGTGAGTTTCCTGGTTCCAAAAGGAGATTCAAACTCGGCATCGCCACCAATGATTTGGGATCGTAACCATGACAGCTTTTTGTCATATGAGTTAGCTTTAGGCACCCCCATCTCTAGGTTCCTGAATGATTCCGAGCCATGGCACAGTCTGCTTGAAACATGGGACCATGTTGATGCTGATGGTGACGACGACGACATATTCTTACTATGATCATTTGCAGGCTTCACTTTAGTGGCTGCTTCACTTGTTTCTATAACCATGGGTTGCTCTAACTCCATTTTCCCACCCATAAAAACAATAAAACAATCGCTGTTTTCTAATGGCGTGTAAGCTTACTATAAAGGAGAAAATAAAGGAAAGGGGACATGGTTATTTATAAACTAAAGGTCGTATCTTTTTGCTGTGGGAAGCTTACGAAAATCAACTGCGAAAACCCACATTATTTTATTACTATATTGAAAAGAAAGAAAGTATCCGCTATCCAAATAAATTATAATTCCGGTTCCAGACATGAAGCTAGCTTTTGACTTGTGATTTGATTCATCTGGTGGCTGCAATTGGCATTGACATTGTGATCTTGTCTGAAATCAGATAAAACCCACATCATTCCATCCATTGTATATATTTGGTGAAAATAGGATTAAATAAAATAATAATATACAGTAACTTTTGAGTTTACACATGATTTAATTATCAAGATACGTAGTTGATTCATCGATTTCCTCATCCTTAATTTAATTCCATATAAGATTGTAATTTGGTATAATCTTTTAGTTGAATTATTATTATTATTATTTTAAAAATAAAGATAAAACATTTTTTAAAGATAAAATGTTTCTATACTCATATATTTTTTTAAATTTTAAGAATTTAATCTTTCTACTTTTCAGATTTTAAAATTCAAATTTAATTGTTAACACTGTTAATTTTTTTAAAAATTTTGTTGCAATAATATTTTAAAATTAAAAACCTACTTATTTGATAGCCGTGTAATTAAAAAATATTATGTAGTTAACCTGAAATTAACAAAAAAAATAACAATATTAATAGTTGGATCTAAATTTTAAAATTTAAAAATACAAGTATAAAGACTAAATTCTAAAATTTTGAAAAAGATAAGGACTATTGGCATATTTTAACCTATTTTTAATAATAAAAGAGACGCGTTTGATTAATGAGAGGAAGCAAAAGGGAATTATGTAGGAATCCAACGCGGCGAAGCCCATGGACATGAGAAAGTGAGGGCACGATCTCCGCAAAAAACCAATAAACGCATATAAACCCTAAGATAGGCGGCTCACAAACCATGGGATCTCTAAAACGATTGAACCGTTATTTTTATATTTATGTATACAATATGTTAGAAATATTGTGCCCTACTCTCTAAGGGTTTACAAATATTTTTCTAAGTTCAACACGCTAAGAGCAGATCAGATCTGGCATCGAATTTTTGTTCAGGGATCTACATTTAAATAATTTGATTTTTTAATAATTTTATTTAAATTTAATTATAATATATAAACATTTATATGAATTATATTTTAATAATGTGAGTTAACAAAATAAATTTTATTTAAAAAAGATATGATGATTTATTTAGGCTTTCAATTTTTATAAAAAAAATATTTTAGTTTTTTATTTAATTTTTTTTAACCTTTAAACTTGTGTTGTATGTCAAATCATTTCAAAATGATTGAAAATTTTAATGTTTATTAATATTGACTTGGATTGCCATGTGAATGTTACATCAATAATTATTTTTAATTTTTTAAAAAATATATTTTTTATTTTTAAAATATTAATTATTTGCTAACGTAACAGACATGTGAATTACTCTATAAATGTCACGTTAATAAAATTAATAAATATTAATTTTTTATCCATTTGAAGTGATTTGATAAATAATACAATTTCGAAAATTAAAAGAAACTAAAAATTAAGTAAAAAATTAAAATAATAATTTCATAAAATTAGAGGGTGAGATAGAATTTCCAAATATCTCTTTTCTACCTCTAAAGCTTGAAATTGCAAGAGCACACTGGAAATTTATTTTTGTTGGCTGTTCTATTCTTTATTCGACACTTTATACTCTTTTTTCTCTTTCGATTACTGTAATATTGTCTGTCTTAGCATTAGGTCTGGATCCAGTCTATAGTGGGCCACCGGCTGTTATCGGCCTTTGTAAGCTCTTTTGATAGAGATTATTATTATAACTATTATTATACATCCCTGCGCTGCACAAGCGTCATTCTATGCATATGCATCTTCATCATTTGCCAAATGGCATTCCTATGCATCATTGCACTGCATTATTCCAACTTCTTCATCTTCTTCTTCTTTTTAAATTTGCATCATTCAAATCAAAAGCGGTACATCATTTCAATTATTTCAATCATTTTCACTTAGTTATATCTCCTCTGCCCAATAAAACCCAAATCTAAAATCAAAGTGATTCACTACATTATATTTTAGGGTTTTTTTTGATAGAAATTTAATTTTAGACAATTTTACGTTATAATATTATTATAATATCTAATATTATCGTTATTATTATTTTTACATTAATTAAGAATAAATACAGTCTATTTAAAAAGACCCTTCCGTACAATCTTAAAATCAAAGCAACTATATGTCCACTAAAGATATTTTGTCCTTTTAAATCATTAGGCCAAGTTTACATTACATACAACAAATACTGTCTCACCAACACAAATGCGATTTGTGGATACTGTAACCAATCTCACACCTAAACCACATTGTCAATTTTGTTCATTTCGATTATGTCGTCTTCTTTTTTCAAGATTACCATAAAATTCTGCTAGTCGCCATCTATTTCCATCTAGAACATCAACGTGGATGTGGCTAGCTGAAAAGCTTCACAAATCAACAACACAATTTTGTCTCTAGATCATTGATCACCCACCACAAGTATCACTAACACTAAGCTCAGTACCATGCAAAAACTCGCACTTCCATCAAGCCAATTTCATCTTACTAACGTGCAAAAACTTTAGAAGTAGAGAAAAAACTGTTACAGGCCTCTTCTTACAGTCTACAATCTCAATCGACCACTCCTCATTTTCTTTGCCCTCTCCTGAGTCCATCAACCCACTACTTTAGCCTATGTTGCCAACCTTCTTTATTTGAATTTCCTTCCAAATTAACGCAAAGAATAGCCCTAATTTGGTTAACAAAACGCAAATTCAACAGTATCCTTTGAACATCCTCACACTTCCATCCTTATCCCCTTCAATTGTGAACAAACTCACTTCCTTCCCTGAGCCAATGGCTAGTCGTGGAAGTTGAACGCTGATCAACAACCTTCGGTTTAATAATTTAATTCCCTAATTCATCGGCAATTCCTTTTTCCCATTAATTGTAGGAATTGCTCGAATCGGACAAGTGTTTTCCAAGTAGATAAGATGTTCACATAAAAAAACAAAATAGTGTAAGACGTTCATACTTAAAGCAAGCATAAACATGATTATTTTGTGACAACAATATTCTTTTCCTGCTTTAACGAATTTCCCACATCCAACCATACTATGACCCTCATATAACCTTTGAAGTCATTAGACACTGATTTTGCATCATATCCTACAGAAGCACCTACGAATTGTCGAATTGCGTTCCCATAGCCTCAAACATGGGGCCGCTTAGTGGTTCATGTATTTGCAACCAAAAATAGGCAAAATAAAGAGAGATTACCATTGCATCTTGCCCCACTTCTAACCTATGTATCAATAATAAGTGGTTGCTAAAGGTTCATGATCTACCGTCAACAATACTCTCCCCATTGATGTTATGGTAATATTGAAAAATAAAGCGTTTTCTATAAATTCATTATTATCATATCATCGATATAATATTAAACACTCGCTAGTAAATTATAATATTAACTGTCAAAAAACAGCTAACTAAATAATTTTTATATGTAAATGTCAAAACAATTTCACCTAAGTTGATTTGTCAAGCTTCATCCTCATCATCATTGATGATTAAAGATTATTTCATGAAAATTAAACTATAAATAAAAGAAATAAAAGACTTGATATAAAAATAGACATAAGAAAAAAAAGAATTATAAGAGTTGACATTAATTAAAATTATATATTAAATTTTCAATGATAACAATATTAAAATTAAAAATTGAAATAGGATAAGTGGATATATATAGTTTAATTATCAGTTGAGTAAATGTTTTATATTTGTTAATTCTAGTATGTCTTTATATTTCCACGTGATACCCCAAGAGTGAACCTAAAGTTAAAGAAAAAAAGGTACCTATGTAGTTGATGTTGTCAAGTTTACAAGTCAAGAAAGTTTAAAAGCTAAGATTTAAATAGATGGTCCGTTACAAAAGTTTGTGCTGAATTTTTTATAAAATATATATGTAATTGATACGCGAATTTTTTTAATCTTATAAGTCGTGTTAATAATCTTATAGGTTTTTTTAACCCATTAAGAAAAATACTTAAATTTATGTTCTTTTATATTAATAATCATATTTATATTAACCGAACTAAATGTAAAAATATATAATGTTTTAATGATGTAATTAATAAAAATTTAAAATTATGTCACCTTTCAAACTTAAAAAGGAAAAAGCCCAAATGGCCAAAACCCAACTTTTAAAATTTATTAGAGGTGGACAATAATGAATATAAAACGACAAATTGACAACTTCCCGATTCATGACTCTTATCTTAATGTTTCTTGGATTAGAATATTAAAATAAAAAACTAAAAATAAAAAGAGACTTTCCCCATAGGATAATAATAATGTAATAAATAATAATAACAATAATAATAATAATAAAACCCTCCCATTTTAAGTTCCCAAATCTGTGCCCAATTGCTTCCCCTTGCTTTCATGCTCTACCATTCATACATGGGCAAATCCCTCAACCCCAGCAAACGTAAAAAGCTGATAGCCCACTACGACCACCGCCACCTCCAAGAACAGCCTCTAATACCAGGCCTGCCGGACCACGTGGCAGAGCTCTGCCTCTCTCGTGTTCACCCTTCTTTGCTTTACTCCGTTTGCCGTTCATGGCGTCGCTTAATCTACTGTCCCTTTTTCCCTCCTTTCCCCTCTCTCTACGCTCTATTCTTTTCATCGTCAGATAATGAAATCCAGTTGTTGAGCTTCGATCCGATGTCGTCCAGGTGGGAAACGGTTCCTCCGCCCCCTAACCCTCTTCGTCTCCTTGTTCATCACCCCTCTTTCTTATGCCGGAACCTCCCTGTTCAATCCATTTCCGTATCGGGTAATCTTGTTCTTTTAGCAGCAACTGCACCCAATTTCAATCCAGCCCTTTCTCGCCCCCTCATATTCTCGCCACTATCTCGTTCATGGAGTTTGGGTCCTCCAATGGCGACTCCGCGCCGCTGGTGTGCAGCGGGGGCATCGGGTCCAACCGTTTACGTTGCCAGTGGGATTGGGTCTAACTTCTCCGCCGACGTGGCGAGATCTTTGGAGAAGTGGGACTTGGTGGAGGAGGATGAAATGGATGATTTCAGATGGAAGAAGATGAGACAACTGAAAGATGGGAGATTCAGCACAGACGCCATCGACGCCGTTGGTTGGCGACGGAAGCTTTGTATGGTGAACGTGGCTAAACAAGGGACTCTTTACGACGTCGCTAATGACATATGGGAACAGATGCCGGAGGGGATGGTGGGTGGTTGGAGAGGACCCGTTGCCGCCATGGATGAGGAAGTTCTATATGCTGTGGACGAAGATAAGGGATTACTCACAAGGTATAACCAAGACAGCGATAATTGGGAGGTGATAATGGAGGTAGAGAGTCTTAGAGGGGCATGCCAAATGGCCGCCGCTGAAGGAAGATTATGCGTTATTTGTGGCGATGGGGAGATTCTAGTCATCGATGTGGTGGCGGCGCCACCCAAATTCTGGGCAGTCCAAAGGCCGGCGGAGTTGGAACCCTTGGCAGTTCATATCTTGCCCAGGCTGAGCCGCCTAGATTTTTAATTGCCGACAGTAAGCTGACCTCCTCAACCTCGGAATAGTCTTTAATCAAGGAGATATTATTTAATCATCGAAAGTGAAAATTTGTCGATTAATGATTTAAAAAAGCGGTGGATGTATTTATTTTCATTTATATATTATTGATTCTCAGAAGGCATACGGAAGCTTTGAGAGCCATGAAATCTTGTGCAACTATTACAACATTTGAAAGGCCATATTTTTTTGAGGCGGGGAAAGTGAAAGTTTGTCCACATTTTGGGGGAGGAAAAGTGGTTGAACCCTTTAACAATGTGTTGACATTTGATTAGTTGTGGACATTAATGTGTTGCCTTTCTATCTCCATAACCCAACCCCCAACCCCTATCTCCAAATTAGGGTAGGGTACCCAAAATTCGGCAAATTTTAGCTTGTGTATTAAGCAACATTACCAAATTCATCCTAGAATTAGTGACCCAATTATTAGTATATTTATATTCTAGTCATTAAACTATAAAAGTTTTTATTTTCATCACTAATATGTTATTACTTGTTTTTATTTTAGTTGCCCTCTATTAAAAATTAATGAAAATGATGACGTGATTTTTTTTTTGTTAGTATAATTACACATTTAATTCTTTAACTCTTAACACATTTTATTAATTTAATCTTAATACTAAATAATTCAATCAATTTAATCTTTTATATTTACAATTTTTACTAATTTGGTTTTATTCTCCTCCTCCCTATTTGTTGCTTCACTAGCCACCATGACAGCTAACTTCTCATTGACCCCTTATGCTCATCGTTTCTTATTCTCGTTCTCATTGTTGCCGTTGTTATCCTTTTTCAGTGCCATTGGTGCTATAAGCGCCTTCCCATCTTACAAATCGATGAAATTTGTAAATATGAAAGGTTAAATTTGTCTAATTATTTAGAATTAGAATTAAAAGTATTAAGGATTAAATATGTAATTATATCAATTAAAAAGCTATGTCATCATTTTCGCTAATGATTTAACGAAGGGTGATCAAAATATAAACAAATGATAATGTTAACAACAACAATGAAAATTTTTGTAGTTCTGTGCCCGAAACAAAAACATGTTAATAGTCGAGTGATTGATTGTATAGTTTATTTTAAAATATTTTATTTGTATCTTATATAGTTTTAGAGTATAATACTAAATATATATTAACATATGTCTGTGTGAGGGGGCATATTATATATACTTTATACTTATTTTAAGTGTTCTATTGAGTTGGTATTACAAATCAATTGGGACCAACTTAATTATGAAATTACTAAAAAACAATATTTGGTACAAATTAAGTTATATTTTTATAGGGTGTTTTTGTCTTTATATATAATAAATGAATAAACAATTTAATCATGATAAGATTTGATTTGCAAACACTATGCATGATAAACAATTAATTTTACCATTATAATTAGACCTGATCATGGGTTGAGTCAGGTTTAGGTTAGGTCAATACAAAATTTTAGTCGAAAAAATTGGCCTAAAATTTTTCCCAAACCCGAGCTAGATAAAAACGGATATTATTTTTTGTCCAAACTTATATTTTTATCCAAATCCTTCCACAATTTAAATAGACCACTAAACCTACGGGTGATTTGACCCATAATAAGTCTAATTATAATTAAAGTATAATTAAGTTATATGTAAAATTTTAATAAAAATAATAGTTAAATAAATTTCTCACATAGATCATAAATGAAAGCAATGCTTCCAACATTTAATAAAAATGGGTAACAAAATTCAAACATTGCCTAACTCCATAGTTATCCCTGTCCAAAAGGACTTCGACATTACCCACTATGCTTAATATATTTTATAGTAAAGAAATTAATAGTAAAAGGTAAGCATTAATTGTATGTCACACTCTTGTGTATTAATAGCAGTGCGGGGGAGAAAGAGATGCATTGTTCTTTCACACAGTACTAATTTCTCGCATTAAATTCTCAAATATGCATGTGACTACTTTTTGGGCAAACACAACTCACATTATCTACTTAACCATCACAAATTCTCTGCCAATAAGCTCTTCTTTTTTTTTTGAAGAGTGAGATAACACTATTTTGATTTGATTATTTCTTAAAAAATACAATCATTTAGATTTTAAAAAATTAAACTAAAATCAAATAATAAAATACAATTAATTCAGAAAAATATTGAGAAAAACAAGAGAAGTCTAAGAAGAAGTAGGAGTTGCCCAAAACACATTATTTATTGCATAATTTGTAATTTTATAAGGACTTTTAATTACAACACTATATGAGGTGTTTGAATTTTAGTCGTAAGTGTTTAGGATTTATTTTGTGCCGTCATGTGTTGTCATGTGCTATTTTAATGTCATTTAGTCAATATCAGTTTGAATTATTTTAATTTTTAATTAATTTTATATTGTAATCTTTCACATATGTATTTATATTTGTACTTTAATTAAGTTGTCAATAATACGATATCAAATTCTAGTCTAAGTTTTTTTCTTTCTTTTTTTATATACTATTAAAATTTTATGCATATAAAAACTACGTATTTAAAACATAAATACACGTTTAAAAATAACATGCAATAAATAATGAAACATGTGAATTGAAATTAGTTAGTAATAACACGTGAAATATGTACGATTTTAAAATGAAAAAAAATTAAATTGTGAGTAAAATCAAATTTAAATATGTAAATATATCATAATGCACTATAATTATTTATCATGGTTACTATCGAGTTAACTTGTGATACCAACTGAATCAACAATATTATCAATATATATAATTAATGGAGGTAATAAAGTATATATAATAAAAATAAAATTGATATATTATATTAAAAATAAAGTTTTAGTTCAATGGTTAAGGTTTTTTTAATGTAAATGGCATGGGTTTTAAACCTCACTATAAAAAGATTAAAGTACCATTGAATAATATAACTTATTTTAAATATAAAACTACATCTTTCATCATTACTCAAACCGAATTAGTGCACGGTTCACTTATAACACCAACTCAACAGAGGTTTAAGTAATAGTATTGTATAGATATAAAATTCATGATGGCAATAAAATATGTAAAATAAAATTAATATATATCCTATTTGAAACAAAGTTCTGCTTACATGTGTTGAAATCCCACTTTGTGTAATTTTTTTATTTTTTATAAAAAATATTAAATTATTATTTGGGGCTTGAATTTTTTTGTCCAAACTAGGCCCTAATCTTGGCAATTCCAACATTTAGGCTTGAACATTAGGGTTTTCAAAAGTTAACTTGGACAAAAAAAAGTTCAAGCCCTAATGTAGGAAAAGTTATCAAGTTCAGGCCCCCAAAAGTGATTTAACCCTAAAAAATTACAAAATTAAAGTACTCTCGAATAATATACTTATTTTAATAGGAAAGGACATTTTCATAATTTTTCAAACCAAATTGGGGCTCAATTGATTCGTGACACCAATTCAATTAGAGGTTTAAATAATAGTAAGTATAAATATGCAATTGATAGGTAATAAAATATACATAATAAATTAAAATGTAAATATCATATTAAAATAAAATAGAGGTAATAAAATAACTTTATGATTTTTTTAAAATTTAACATATGAATCATTTGTCTACAACAAATTGTAATAGCCCGATTTTCAGTGATGTCTGAAACAGTGGTTCAAGGACACTAAATCTAGAAAATAAGCTCGTAAATTTTATTATTTAATATTTACGAGTCAAATATGGTTTTTAAAAGATTTTTGAATTAGTAATTTGTGTTTTATAAAGATTTATTAGGTCAAGTAATTGAGAAAAAGAAGTATCGAGACCTCAGTGCTATAAACCGAGCCGTAAATATTTTTATAAATATTTACGGAGTGTTATTAAGGTATTATTAAAGTTTCGTTAAAAAATTTTAATGTTTTGATAGTCAATTAATTAAAAAGGACTACATTGAAAAAAGTGTAAAATTGTTAAATTAAGAGAAATAGTAATTAAATAACTCAACCAATAAATAAGGAAGGACTTAAGGCATAAATAAGCCTGAAGTAATTAGTTGAGGCAGCATAACAAAAGAAATTAATAAAATAAAACAAGATTAATGGCAAAATGGTAAATTTTGCCAAATTGAAATGAGATAAAATTGAAATTAAAGATTTTCTAGACATTTCTTTATGAAATTCGGCCAAGAACAGCCATAGGAGAGAGTTTCAAGCTGGTTTTTCATTATTTACCTTCATTTAAGTTTCATTTTTTCATTTTCCCCGAAATTTTTATGTTTTAGAACTTTTATAATTAGGTCTAACTTACTATTTCATTAGTTTTTTTGTCTTGTTGAAAGTTTTGGAAGATACCATTGATAAGTTTATATGATTTTAGTTATTTGATGATAAAATTGAGATGTTAATGGATGTTTAAAGGTATTTTATTAAGGATTTTTAGATGAAATCATGTTTTAGGGATTAAATTAAAAAGTTGTTGAATTCATGAAAAATTATGAAATTTCATGAAATTTATGCGCTGCTATTGGTATATATGAAAGTATTTAGGCTTGTAACGAGAAATAAATTACATGAATTTTATTTTCCGAGCCTAGGGATGAAATCGTAAATAATTAAAAGTATAGGGCAAAATGATAATTTTGCCTAAATTGTGAATTGAGATTAAATGAATATGATTTATATTAAATTGAGTTAAATTTTACTCGTATAAATCTGAATAGATCAAAAACGAAGTTAGATCGTGGTAAAGAAAAAGTATCGGATTAGTAGATTTCAAGTCACAAACAATTAGTCAAGGTAAGTTCGTGTAACCTAACTGTATAATTATTTGATTGAATTGATTTGAATGAATTGTATGTGAATTCTATATTGGCCATGTATATGAAATCTGATCACATAACTGAAAAATGCCCGATAAACGTTAAATCCTGTTTAAACGAATGAAATTCGATGGGATACAAGGTTCTGTTTCCCGAAGTGGTATTTGTTTCCCGAAATGGTAATGTTCCTGCATATGTTGCGGACATGCCATAGCTTGAAAGAGCGTCCTGTTACAAGCCCTCTCAAACTTCCCATTTTAGTGTTCTTGCGAGCTTCCCGTTAAATGATTTTCATAGCATCCTGAATGATCGTGATCTGCATATGTTGTAGACACATCCATGCTCAAACAAGCGTTCTGTTTATAGGTTCTTTGTGAACCTCCTGTTATAGGCTCTCCGGAGTTTCCCGTTAGTGCTTGCTTGAACTTCTTGTTATAAGCTATCTGGTGTTACCAGATAAGTGCTCTCTGGAGCTACCCATTATAAGCTCTATGTGAGCTTTCTGTTATATTTCTCGGATATGCTTTTTGTTATATTTCCCGGATATGGTTTCTATTACATAGATTAATGAGCTTTCCGTTATAGTGCTTGAGAGAGAGCTTTCTGATTTAGTGCTCTAATGAGTACTCCCAAATATGAATTGATGGATTTTTTATTTGTACACTTATGTATACTACCCACGTATCCATCAAGATTTCAAATGATTTAATAGGTGAAATTCTGATATGAAGACAAGTGAAAATCTAAAATTGGAATCAATATCTGAAAAATACATGATATGCATGGAACTTGGAATTTGATGAACTCATCTTTGTTATTGATATTTATATGAAATGAATGACTAACATATTTGATGAGATTATGGCCAAATTGTTTGGAATGCATGTGTATGTTTGCTTAGTGTACAAATGTATTGTAAAATAATTTCTTGTTATACGGACTTACTAAGTACTAAGTGCTTACTCTGTTTTATTTCATTTGTTTTATAGTGATATGAAAGCTAGTTGGATTGGACTCTTGGTGGAGATCACTCACACTATTTATTGGCACTTTTCGGTAAAAATATGATATTAATTATAGATATAATGGCATGTCTAGGTTTTGGTTAGCCAATGTTGGCATACAAATATTTTGGTTGTAAATAGCCATTGAAATGGCTTATGATGGATGTGTTTTGATATATGTGCTTAATTTGTTATATATGAGACTAGGGTTTTGCATGATTTAAATGTCTTGAAATGGTTGGTAATTATGTTTAAATGGTTATGTACGTGAAAGACAAATTTGGGTGAGGAATAAGGCTTAGAAATAGCCTTATTTTGTCTACACAGGTTAGGGACATGATAAACGATAAATTATACATATTTTTACCTCATGTTTAGCCTATATTTTGGATGAATTATTATCAATCTTGTGAGAATTGGTGCTCTTAATCTTTCTTTTTCCTATCTTATACTCAGGAGAGCATAGGGAAGAGAAAAGAATGAAAAACGAGCCAAAAATAAGGAAAATGGGCCAAAGTGTGAAAACAACACGGCCCAAGGAGTCGCCATACGGCCGTGCCATACAGCCGTGCCACATGAAGTTCACACGGCCTAGCCTCGACAAGCACGGCCAGGCCACACGGCCGTGCCACCATCAACAGGCCTGCACACGGCCCTTATCGAAACCACACGGACGTGGCACACGGGCGTGTCCCTGTCGTGAGGAAGTGCAATTTCACTCGGATTTGGATACTTAGGGGCTAAGAAAGCCATTCCAAACTCTATATAAAGACCCCAGGAGACAACTCTAAAGATATACTCTTTTTCTCTCAAAAAGGAGCGCCGTATTTCTGCCAACACAAGGAGTGAAAGCAATGGATTACTCCAAGGGAAGCCGATTGATTCATCCCAGAAGCTAGAATTCTACATCAAGACAGAGGATCTCCCTAAATTCCTTCAGGGGTTTTTGGGTTCTTTATGTTTTGTTATCTTATTTCTTCTGAGATGTTTTCTTTATTAATTATGAACTAAACCCCTCAAATACTTGAGGGGGATGAAACCTAAGACAGATCTTGTTATTATTTATTCTTGAATTATTTGATAAATACTTGAATTGTTCTTAATTTTGTGTTCTTCATTCTTGATTTAATAATCCTAGGTATTACTTCAAGAAACTGATGTACTTAGGCAGAGGAGCAAAAGTCCCTGTTTTAAGAGTAGATCTACCATAATTAAGCGGAGTTGCATGCAACCCTAGACATAGGGCGACATAAATCTGCCAGATTAGGGTCAAACCTAATAGAGGTATCCATAGATCGAATTAATGCAACCTAGGGGTGTTAATTAATAAAGAAACTTTAATTAACCACCTAGGATTAGTTGTTCTTATCCTCGATGGAGGTATTAACATAGGTTAGGGACCTCTACGGATCAAGTCAAGTGAAGAAATCATCTAGTTCAAGAAGTTAATAACAAGTGAAGTCTAGGTGGATTCTCCCTTAAGTATTGCTCATATCAATCAGTTTTTCCTTAAAGTTTTCCCCAATTTACTTTTTGTGCACTTTTAGTTAGTTTTAGAATTAGTTTCAACCAATCCTCTTTTATTTTTAGGCTAGATAATAGAAAGGAAGTAAGTATTAGTACTTTTGGTTCCCTTGGGTACGATAACTCGGTCTTGCCACTAAACTATACTATTGTTCAATAGGTGCACTTGCCTTTAAAATCGTGATATTAGTTAGTTTTTGGTGTGATCAGTTTTTATAAATTTTATTACTTAATATCGCGAGTATCAGGACACAGGCGTGTGCCTTACCTCATATGCCACACGGCCTGAGACATAGGCATGTCACTTGGTCATGTGAGCCACACGACCTGACCATACAGGTGTGTGACCCCTGAACCTAGTAAAAATTTTGAAATTTTCACGAAAATTTTCCTGAGTTCCAAAATTAGTCCTGACTTGTTTCTAATGTATGTTTTGGGCCTCGAGGGCCATAAAAGGGACGATAAGGTTAAATTATAATAGATTTCTGATACGATTATGAAATAACATAAAATATCTAAATATGATCTGTAAACTCCAATAATGCTCCTAAACTCTGTTCCGGCGACGGATATGGGTTAGGGGTGTTACACAAATGGCTTAATCATTATCGATATAAATAAAGATAATTTTCATCATATAATAAGTACAATGGTACCATGAGATAAAAGTGAAAACATTAGTCGAACGAGTTTAACATTAAGTGATCACGAAATGCTTATAAGAGTAACACATATGATAATATTATTGGATTGAAATTTAAAAATATAAACAGCGTTTGTAATAACATATGAAGGAGAGTTCAGTAATGATACTTTTAATGGTTTGACTCTATCATTTAGTAATTTTATATTTAATAAATAAAGAGTTGAAACTCGATTATAAGTTAATTCTATGTCTAATCAATTTTTTCAATAACTCGTTATAACTTTCAACTATTTGCAAGTAAAAACTTAAAACTAATAGAAAAATGGGGAAAAAATTGTACGAATTACGTAATTGCATATTCTGGATAAGATAATTAAAATTAATTAATTGAGTTGAAAGTAAAAATTTTAAATAGTCATCAAAGTAAAGGAGTTTGCACAAAAATTCAAATATAGTGTGTTGATCATAATTTCAACAAAATTGGGATTAAGTTGTGCAAAACCTTTAATCATACTAATTAATTGGGCTTGATTTTGTATGCAAATCAAGCGAATTGATTTTGTTCAGTTGAGCC
Organism: Gossypium stocksii; assembly: GCA_020496765.1. Classification (NCBI taxonomy): domain Eukaryota; kingdom Viridiplantae; phylum Streptophyta; class Magnoliopsida; order Malvales; family Malvaceae; genus Gossypium; species Gossypium stocksii. The sequence continues at coordinate 6,147,415 of CM035626.1, read as the reverse complement.
TAAATTTGATAGAAACGCAAATTTTGTATTTGAAGTTAACTTGCTATCAGTTTCAAGTAAAACTAACGTATTTACAGCAGATTTATGGAATGAAACAACATAAAATCACATGACTCTGGTTTATGTTTTTCATCATTGTTAGGTGAAACTAATAACATGAGGACCCTGTTTTTCTCTTTTGTGCCTTTCCTTTCGCAATAGTAATAGAAAACTATTGAACACACCAAGGGAGAAAGAAAATATAAATTTAAAAAAAAAAAAATTCATTTTATATATACTCCCAAGACTGCCTACTTATGATTCCTGTCCAAATAGCCATGGGAATTGGGAAATATTACTACAAAAAAATTTATATCAATTTAAATCACCACACACTGCAGGTTAAAACTGACACTCCATTGAAGAAAAAGTATTTAAACTGATATGAATGCTGCTGCTCTTCTATCTCAAACCAAACATTTGCTGATAATAACACTGGTAAACCCAACAGCAGCAGCAGCATTCATTCCTTTGAGATACCTTCCCTTTCATATGTGCTTTTATACTTTTTCTTCAATGGATTGTAGTTTGTACCTGCAACCTTATGATTCCTAAAGCAACAGTCAGAAAATTCATAATACTGGAACATTTAACTTCACAAATAATATGCCAGACATTCCATTAAAGAAAATGTATTGAGAGCACAACATGATAATCAAACAGAAACAAGTCAATGACACTGGTAAACCAAACAACAGCATTTATTCCTAAGAATAAAACAAGTAATCTAAAAACATTGCTACCAGTTCCAATAGTTGAAACAATTACTTTATTAAAAAGGATAAGACCAGTTATTTGAATTGTCGACATCAGTAAAAGAGGCCAACAAACTTGAAATATCGTCCTCATCAGAAACAGGAGTATCCTTGAAGGAAGAATCAGTTGCATTGCCCCTCCTCTGACCTTCATGTGTACCAAATGCATCCTCTTCAAAGAAGTACTCCAACATAGATAACATGTTATCATTCGATTCTTGATCTTGAGGAACCAGAGCAGGTTGAGGCACCTCCAACAATGTAGGAACATCCTCAGCAACAGAGAACACTGGAACTTGAGGGGCATCCATACACGTAGGGGCAGCATAAGCATTAGTATCAATGGCAGTGGTGACATTAACATCACCATTAGTATGACCCATCGATGGTTGTGTACACCACCCACTTGACTCCACAGAAGGCCCAACACATACACTCTCGGGGACACAGGAGCTATTATCACCACCAACAGCTACTGTAGACAGGCCGCAAAGGGAACCAGCACCAGGCAAATCTGCCTGCTCGTCGTCACTCCACTCCTCTTCCTTGAATGGGGCTCCATATTGGGAACCATTTCTTGGGCCCAGACCATCCTTCTTGAAAACAACATAAAGCATATACATATCTTGAACAGGCCCTCTGTCAGCCAATATTTTTTCTTCAAGCCTATACTCGTGCATAACCCAGTCTGTTCGATCACCACGTGGAGCTTTACCTTTGTGAAATACCAAGGTTTTGATCATTCCAACAACTTCGCCATTGTACTTTACAGGCCGATCCTTTCCTGTGGCTTTCCAGTAGCCGAATATAGTAGCTCGATTCACCCTATCCCCTCTAGCATATTTTTTTTCGATAGGACAAAAGAAGTACCATTTAAGATCCCCGGTCTTCATACAGGACATATCAGGCAAGTCCCAGGGAGCAAACTTATAAACATCAACTTTAGAAATCACATTCAACAAAAGCTTCTGGCCTAATACTTTTCTTTTCAAATAATACATGACAAGTTCTACATCGGTGGGGTGAAATCGAAACCCCGGGGGCAATGTGTTTTTCCCCATCAGAAAAATCCAAAACTTGGAGTCTCAGTATCCAATAACAAACAAATGGCTCACGAGAAAATGAACAACAAAATTTGTGATTCCGCTTCTTCAAGTAAAGCAGCAGAATCAAATCGTATAATCAAAACAAAAAACCTGACGCGTAAAAAACGGGCCAAGTCCAATGCCAAAAGAAAATCTTTTGTGAAAAATACCTCAATCTCCCACGGTTCGTAAACCCTAGATCAGAACAAAAAACAGAAGGCGGCTGTTCCCAACTGAGCTCAAAATTCATTTGGTGTGCAATGTAAAGCCTGTTTTCAATATCAAGGCTCCCATATCATTAAAAGATCATTGACCATAACAATAAGTACATTCAATTTTTTGTTTAAAAAAGAAAACCTAGATCCAATTAAAAAGAAAACCCTAAATTGAAAAATCAAGGAAGACCGAAACTAACAGATCAATGCAAAGACCTTCAATTAATGATTATTCGTAGAAACAAGAATTATAATGAAATAGAAGAAGTGAAAACCCTAGAATTTTACCGGTGGAGAAGAGAGCCGCGAGCGAGAGAAAGCACCGAGGGAGATCGAGTCAACAGCCAAGAACTGAAAGCAGCGAAAAGTAGAGTGAATAAGACGCACGGCGCCTGTCTTTAATAATCCCAACTTTTTGCTACGATTTTTTATTTTTTTTTTTGTAAATTCCGAAATAAATTCTCTTTTTATTCGTATCTTTATCTGATTTGTAATTAATTGAAGTTTGATACGATTTTACTTTAATTATCTGCTTCATTTAATGCCTTCTACATAATTAACTCAATTTTTAAATCAATTATTTAACTAACAAATAAATCTTAAAAAATCCAATTAAAGATGGCAACACATAACTCCACCTCCCACTAACTTAATATTAAATATTTATTTATCTTCAACTTCACTCGAAAAATTAAACATATACCCTTTCGCCCAACTTGATATGCTGATAAATTTTTTTATCAAAATAGGACAGTAATTTTAATTTATTATTATTTTAATGATGCTATTAATTGTTAAGAGTAAACATTAATTATATTGTCATATATTTTAAATTATAGGTTTTGATCGATTGGGTCGGGTCGAACTTAATCAAAATCTTAAACCCGTTTGTTAGGCCTAGTCCAACTCAGATAAAAATACTAAAATTTGATCCAGGTCTAGCCATCCCGTATATATATATTTAAATATAATACATAAAAATACTAAAAATATTAAAATAAATATTTCCCAACAACTTAAAAATATAAAAAAAATGTATACTTAAATAACACTAAAGATAGGATAGGTGTAAAAGCAAATATCTCTAAAATAGAAACAAAATTATTAATAAAACAAGATTTATACAATATTCAAACATTAACAACAAAACAGTAGCATCATAATAATGAGATAGTAGCAAAATAATGAGAAAATAATAAAAAAACAGAAAAAAAATTATAGACTTTTTCTTTTTGCAAATTTTGGCTCGGGTCAAAAAAGCCTTTGTTTTTCAAACGGGTCTTATTTTTTTTCCTAAACTTATTTTTCAAACATATATTTTTACCAAACCTTCTCACTTTTTAAACGGGTATTTGGGCTAAATCCGGTAGCCTAGTCCATGAATAAATCTATTTTAAACTAATATCATATATAAGTGAATTGTTTAGTAATTATCTCAAAGTAAAACAGGCTCTCTTTTTTTTTTTTAACTTGACCTCGATCTAATCCAACTAATTAAAAAATTAAATTTATCTTAACCCGTTCTAAAATCCGATTTAAAAAAGAAATCTATTAAATCAAATCGGATCCGGAATTCTTTTGATATCCCCAAATTTGAAAATCTCAAACATACATAACTACATAACTTGATCCGCGTAGGCTTACGTACAACCAATGATGTTAGGTTTAAGTTTAGTAGGACCGATGATATTGTTCTTAACGATGTTTTATCCCATTGATTAAATGAAATTGCCGTTGGATTATTGATTCCAAAAAAACTTGCCGAGTCTTGTTAAAAAATTTTCAAGTCTCAACTTTAACATTGACTCAATGCTTCTTTGACACATGCAATTATTTAAAATATATATTTATTTTTATTTTAATATATAGTATATTTTTAGGTATAGATCACTTCTGTATTAAAAAAATTTAATCAAGAGTTTGTATAATACTTATTTTAATGACAGAGAAATTTTTAAATAAAAATTGGGATTTAATTAAATTTTTTTGCGAAATTAATAAAAAAAAAGTTAAAAATTTTAAAAGAACTTTAATAGATTTTTTAAAATTTAAATAAGAAAATTTTTTTAAAAGCTTAAAAAGAGAAATGAAAATTTTTAAAAGACTAATTAAAACTTTCTTTAAAAAAAAAAATCATATTCTTCTAAAATTTTGAGTAACCAAGGCCTCCTAAGCTACCAGTCTGCCTCTGTTCAGTGATCAAACCAGTAGCTTGTATATAATATATAATTAAGTTCATATATCTTACACTAACAATGAGTGATTTGACAACACCTCACTAATTAACCCGAAAGTTATTTTTTAGTAAAAGTCAAAAATAAAAAATGCTTTTGGGACTCCCCCAAACAGCAACAGGGAACAAAGAAAGGTACAATCCTTGGCCCAGCACACACAAATGAAATTCTTTTATTAATTAATTTCTAAACAAGGAAAGCAAAATAACATAACAAACAGGGATACAAACTTTATTCATATAATTATCACTGGATGATTTTAAGCATTAATTTTCCTGCAATCCTGTCTGATCTCACCCCTATACCCTGTCAACAGTGAAATATTCCCCATCTTAATCATGGACTTAGCGAATTGCTGAAAGAAGAGTTCCTGGTTATAAGCATATGTCTTCACTAACTCCCTTGATTCACCATTCTTTGTGAACAAAACTTGGTCAGAGTTCAACAGTCCCTTGTTAGCCATTAAGTTCTTGAAGTAGCTGTTGTCGAACTTTATGGGGCTAACAAAATCTAAGAAAAACAGGTTCTGGTCGCCGCCTGATCTTGGACAGTTCCTGAGCAGTTGAGAAGCATAGGATTGGTCAAGTGTGTAGTCTGCTTGTCCATTGCCTGATTGGTTGTAAAGTCTCTGCCTGAACCTGGTGCATCGGGCATTTCCTATTGTGTGGCTCCCTGCATGATATATATTTTCAGAGTTTTGCCTTCTTGATTATTTACAGAATGTGAAAGAACTATATAGCTTACCAGAAAGTGCAACAAGATCAACAATGTCTAGACCTTGTAGCTTAAACTTAGTGAGAATTGTTTGGAATGTGTTGTTTGGAGCAGGGACGTTGTTGTTTGAGCCACTCAAACTTGCACCTCTGCCATCCCTTCTTCCAAGAGGGACTTCCCAGCTAGGGCCACCTGTCTGCAATTCCAAAAAAACATGTTACCATGGGGTCAATTTCAATGACAAGACAAAACTCTGATAAAAAACAACATACGAGAACAGTTGAGTCTCTAGCAGCTAGAGCCAAGATATCAGCACATGACACTGTATGAGGGCACTCTCTCTATTGCAGCTTTGATTTCATCTATCACTTCGAATCCTCTAGCTGAGTTCCTGTTTGGATTCGACCTCTTTTCGCTGATAATGCTCCCGCTGCTGTCTAACAAAATCGATGCATCACAACCCTGAAAACAATGAATTGAATATTACACAAACTAGTCTTGTATTCGACACTTTGCTAATGGTTTGGTGAGGTTAAATAAGTTACCTTAACAAAGCAATCGTGGAAGTGTAGCCTAAGCAACGAAGCAGCCATGCGAGGTTCCTTTGCAACAGCTTTGGCAACAACGTTTCTCACAATCTCTTGAGCTTTGGGACATGAATGATCGTAAAACTGAGGGTACAGGTATCCTCCAATTATATTGGAAGCAAGGCCAAGGGCTAGAAGAGTAACAACTATTATAGAACAAACCATAATGGTTTTTGTTTTTTAGTCCATTTTTTTACTTTCGTATAATTGAACTGGTAACAGCTGAAATAGGAAGAGAAAACGCTGTTATGATGAGAGCTTTCAAAGAGGGTAATGGGTATATATAAGGGAGATTTGGTTCAAAGAGATAACATGACATTAGGTAACTATGCATCAAAAGCAGGAAAAAGATGCAGAAAGGTTGGAGTCGGTACTGAAGTGCCCACATTTGCTTGCCCAGTATAATTATCTAACAGGAACCAAGTTGTAATTTCTGTTTCACACCCATCTAATTTAGTTTCAAGTCAAAAGTTTAAATATTTTTAATGTGTAAATATCTAAAATATGCCTTTAATTTGCTACAATCCAACTTTAATTATTTGGGTAAACTATCAAAGTAGTCGTTTTTGTTTATTTCATATTACATTTTAATCACTTATGTTTAAAACATTATGTTTTTGTATTGTAACATTTTAGTTATTGAGCTATTAATTGCCCTTAACGGTGTAATGGTAAGCTAACGTGGCAAGTTAAATCATCATTTCAAACAAAATTTTAGGTTAAATTATACAATTGATTCTCATATTTTTTATTTTGAGCAATTTATTTTTTTATGTTCTTTTAACTTTCCTTTATTTTTTTTTCTTTATTTTTCATTCTCTTCTACTTCTCCCTTTGTTTTCTTCCTTTCTTCATCTCTTTTAACGTGTTTTTTTCTATGTTTTCCATTTGTCAAAACTAAAGGGGAAGAAGAAAATAAAAATAAAGAAATAAAAAGAAAAAAATTAAACTATATAATTTAACTTAACATTTTTGTTTGAAATGATGATTTAACGTGCCACGTCAACTTACCGTTACACCGCTAATGGTAATTAATAGCTCAGTGATTAAAATGTTACAACATGTTAACGTAAGTAACTAAAACGTAACATTCCAAACATAAGTGACTAAAATGTAATCTAAAGTAAACAAAAGTGACTATTTTGACAGTTTACCCTAATTATTTTTATTTGATATTTCTTATTTAAATATTTAGATAAGAGTTTTAATTTTAAATAAGTATTGGATATGATAATAAGACAATACTTAAATTATATTCTTAATATGAAAACTTAAATTTTAATTTTAATTCTAAAAAAATAAATTATCTTTCCCTACTCTTACTGGGATTTTTTTTCCCATATTCTCTATATCTTATTCGATCTTAGAAAATTTTTGGGTGGAATCAAATTGTATAATTTTACGATAGTAAAAAATATAATTTTATTATTTTAATAGTCTATATTTTTATATTTTTAAAAATTAAATTAAATTTTTTATTATTTTTAGAGGATTAAAGTGTAATTTTATTATTATTAAGTTAAACTTTTATAAATTATAAAGGGCTTAAATGAAACTTTTTCCAAGAGGGAAGGTCTTACCCGCCCTCCGCCACTGTTGTAATTAATTAAAGTGTGATTCGATTTTTGCTTTAATTGTATGCTTCATTTAGTGCCTTTTCTTATTACAAGCACTTTAATAACACTCGAAAAGTCAAAGCTATATCTTACTTCAACCCGATTCAATATGTCACAAATTTTTTAATATTTTTAGTGATCAAAATAGAAATACAGTAACTAATTATTAAAAATAAGATATTAAAATTATCTTTTTTAATATTTTTCAAAAATTATCCAAAATAATATGAAATATTATTATATTAAAAAGGTTAAAACTAAAAAATAAATAACATTTTTGAAAGTCAACTTTTACGTTTATCCGAAAAATATAATTATATTTCATACTTAATTTTTATCAATTTATTAAACATTTTTTGAATATAAATTTGTAATATTTAATATTTATTTTTTCGTGGTTTAAATATAAATGATTTCATATTATTGTAGAACAAAAGCTTAATATAAATTAAACATAAAAAGGAATTTGGTTGGATTCAATTAATTTCAGTGTAAATCCAAAATTGAACTGAACAAAATACACTCAGGCATTATAGTCTTGACAGCATATAGATAATTGTTAGAGGTTGATTATTTAAATCTATTTTATTTCATGGGTTAAAAATCTATTTTAAGATATTTAATTTTAATAGTATTAAAAATTATTGGTTTTGAAGAATCGGAAGAAAGATTGGGAGATGTAATGTTGAGTAAGCTAAATTATGGGCTATCTATGATAGTTTCTAATTTATATGGGAAGCAAAATAGATAAATGTTATCGTAAAGACAAACTATGTTCTCCCTATTAAATTCATTTAAAGTAGATTTTAAAGTTAACTGAATAGAGATTTAGCTGTAAGAATTAATGAAATGTGCTGAAGATAATGGAAGGTAGTTATCCAATATATCTCAAGGAGGTTAATACAATTGCACATGCTCTTGCCATATTCATGAAGCAATTCCTTGTCAGTCCACATACTTTTTAAGAGATACCTTTAATGATGGCGAATCCAATATGTAGGTTAATTATATAAACAAAATATTATTCATAATATTTACATAAATTAAACTTTGATCAAGACCGTACAAAAGCCTATACATGCCATATAAACCATATTTAATGTTTCAAAAACTACCGAGATAAGCTGGATAGTGTGACTTGAGTGCTAATCCGATCGTCTAACTTTCTGAAAATCTACAATGATATTAAATAATACAAATAAGCTTAATGAAGCTTAGTAAGTTTGACGAGTTAAACACAAATCTTACCGAACTAACTATAATAAATCAAGTAATAAAAATTAGCCATGATAATTCTCTATCATTCACAATTTCAATCGATAAATACATCTGTATTTAAAATCAGTATATAAATAAATAACATGTCTTTTAAATTCATTAAATAAATCACTTTACCGAGATTTTTCCTTCGAAGAACGACTTACGGATAAGATTACATCGTCAACAGAAGCTCATAAGAGCTGGTCCTCCCAAATACACCAACAAAAGCTTGAAAGCTGAACAGAAGCTCGTAAGAGCTGATCCACCCAATTACGCCAAACATAAAGTAAAACACGAGAGCTCGCAACAAATGCTGAATCCCGATTTATTTGAGAATAATGTCGATATCTCCCTCCAATACCATCACACACCAAATTACGAATGTACTCAAATCCCGTGTTCAATTCAAACCAAATAACCAATTCAATATTATAATTCAAACAATATGTGACAGCCCAATTTAGACCCTAATCGGAACGGTGGTTTCGGGACCATGAATCCGAGTCAGAAAAATATATAAATATTATTTTTCGTGTTTATTATATGTGAATTTGCATGTGTGAAAATTTCGTACAAAAATTTGATTGTTTGTGTGCTTAATTTGAAAAAAAAGGGCTTAATTGTGTAAGTTGAAAACTTGATAGTCTAATTTATAAAGGTGGAATTGATAGTGGCTTTTTGATATGGAGTAGTTATGTTGCAAATAGTCCACTATTTAAGTGATGGCCGAATGTACCCTTATTGTATATGGTTATGTTATTATTATTATAATGTTAAACAGGTAAAATATGTTAAAAGTTAGTTTATAATATATTAAAACATTAAAAAAAAAAAAAAAAAAAGAAGCCATGCATTCATACCTTGTTCTTGCCGAATATTTGAGAAAGAAAAGAAGAAACATGCTTTGAGAATTTCGGCACTTTAGCAGGCTAAAATTCAAGGTAATTTTCATGTAGCTTTTGTTAATTTTAATAGATTTGAGATCCTTGTTTAATTATTTTTAAAGCCCACTTTGAAATTTTTGAAATGGTGGAAAAATATATGTTCGCCATGAATGAAAAGTGTTGAAATTGTGTTTGAAGTTAGAATTGGAGTATAGGTATTAGATGAACATTTTATGTATTGGAGTTTTGTATGATTTTGAGTTTATAGGATTAAATTATAAATTTGTAAATTTGAATGACTAAATTTTATATTTTTTTAAAATATATGAATTAGGAGGACCTATATGGAGTAGGAGCATATTCGGCCTAGGTGTACCAAGGGAAAAATATATTTGCTTGATGATTTACGAATTTTGGACTAATTTGTTAATAAGTATATTGTAAAGGGGCGAATGTGTAATTTACCCAGTTATGTGATTTTTGAGTTAAATATGTTGGTAGTTTAATTAAATAAATTCAACTTATTTTTAATTAGCTCAAGATCAAAAGAGGCCGGACGTGGATCGGGGAAAATCGAAGCTAGCTAAGTAGTCGATATAATCGTACGACAATATCCAAGGTAAGTCCTTAAGCTATTATATGCACTAAATTTTAATAAAGACTAGATATAAGTGCTAAATTGAATTTTTAGAATTTGTTATACCATTGCCGAATGTGACTATAATGGTGAATGATATTTGCCATGATTTAAATGTGATTGCCGAATGTGAGTTGGATAATTGAATTGCTTTAACTATGGTGTGGTGGAACTTACCGAATGTGATTTGGATTAGTGAATTAAATTAGCTAAACTATGTTTGTATTTGCCGATTATGAATTTGATTGGAGAGTTGATCCAGCAATGATTTTTATTAGTCTTTCAGCATGTGAAAATTTGCATGATTAGCATAGAAAAGTATGAATGTTAATGAATTAAAATGTGAGTTTATGGATTATGTAATTGGAATAAAATCAGGCTCCGTGCCTAGTAGGCTTCGTGCCAGTGAATAAAATCAGGCTACATGCCTAGCAGGCCTCGTGCCGGTGAATTAAATCAGGCTAATAGCCTAGCAGGTTTTGTATCGGTGTTTAAATTAGATTTATATTTAGCAGGCTATGTGCCAGTGAATTAGATTGGGTTTTGAACCTAGCATGCTATAAGCCGATGAATCATTCTCAAGTCTATGTTTTTATGACTTCACCAGGTTGTGGGATGGATCAAGTAAGCTATACTAAGTGATTTGTATTCTTGGCCATGTAGGTGAGTACATGTAAAGATGCAATGAACTTGTGAATTAGGCTAAATGAGAAAAATACAATGAAATTGTGCATTTAATAACATGTGAGCTTATTTTGATTTGTATATTCGGTTGAATGTGAGCCTAAATTGATAGGTATGTTTGGGTGAGTGTGAAATTATGCAGAATTTGCATATTCGGCTAATTTAACTTATTTGAATTAAAGTATAATTTAAGTGGTACAATTCAGCTATATGAAATAAATTGATGGTTTAGTTGAAATGTTTAATTGCTTAAGTCTTACTAAGCTTATGAAAGCTTACTTTGGATGTTATGTTTCTTTGTTTCATAGATTTTTTGAATCCAGCTACGAGCTCAGGGATCGTCAGCATCTCATCACACTATCTACGATTTGGTATTTAAAATTTAAACTTGACTTATGGCATGTATAGGTTGAACAAGTTTGTAAATATTGCATTTTGAAAGACGTGTATATAATATGCCATGCGAATATGGCTTATTAAGTTGATGTGTGAATTAAAATGTTTTAAGTTATGCTAGTTGGTAATAGTAGTTATGTATGAGTTGTCCAATGTGACTCACATGAAACAAAAAAAATGAAGAACCAGCTTAAAGCTCTCTCTCCTATGGCGGTTTAGGCCGAAATTGAAGATGAATTGCACAGAAAGCTTTAAAATTCAATTTGTTATTTTAATTTCATTAAAATTACTATATTCCATCACTTTATTTTATTATTTTATCTTCATATGCCACCTCATCACTTTAATTTAGGTATATTTATTACTTAAGTCCTTCCTTATTTATTAATTAAGCCATTTAATCAGTTAATTATTATAATTAGTAAATTTTGCACCTTTTTTAATTTAGTCCTTTTTAACTAATTAACTATCGAAACGTTAAAATTTTTAAACGAAACTTTAATACCACCTTAATGACACTTCGTAAATATTTATAAAAATATTTACAGCTCGGTTTATGGAAACAAGGTCCTTACACCTCACTTTCTAAAACCACTTGACTTAATGTCTTATCACTCGAACCTAATAAATCATTATAAAATATAAACTACCAATTCAAAAATCTTTTCAAAACAATATTTAACTCGTAAATAATAAATAATAATATTTACGAACTTACTCGCCGGATTTAGTGGCCTCGAAACCACTGTTTCTGACACCACTGAAAAATTTAGGCTGTTACACAATTAAATTTTAGATGTTTATATTTTAATTAATTTATTTTCTACTAAAAATTTTTCTATTATTTTTAGATAAAATTTGGAACCAAGGAAAATATTATTTTTTGGTGATTACATTATTAAATTCACATTTGAATAATATGTTATTTTTATAATTAAATTTTTAATATAAAAAATATTTTATTAAAGCAATAACTACCCATTAAATTACTTTTTCGTTATGATTTAAATTATTAAAATTTTGTTTGACAAAAAAAAAATTTACACTTTAAATGGCATTTCAATTTAAAGCTAAAACTTAACACTACAAAATATATGCATTAATATTAAATATTTAGGCATTTTCATTTAACTAGTAGTTAAAAATCACTAAAAAGAAGTTTGAATTTCATTATTATTTCATTCAGACTTTAATGAAATTACTTTTTTTAAAGGATTAAAATTTTTTATTTCTGTAATATTTTTAATTATGTTAGACGATGTAAATAGTATACACTACACTAATTTTTTAAAATAAAAATAAATTATTAAAAAAATAAAAATAACATATAAAATCATATGCAATATCTGCGATATTCTAATTTATTACTTAAGTGAAATGTAATGTTATATTACTTGGAAATAATTTTTAAAGTGTTTATTAACTTAAAAGGGAGTATTTATTGATTTCTTAAAATAATTATATTTTACACAAACCTGTAAAATAATATTAATAAATTTAAAATTAACAAAAAAATAAAAATATAAATTAAAATTTATAAAAAAAAAGTAGAAGAATTTATTTCATATTTAAACCAATTTGATATTTTAAAAGTTTAAAATATACATGGAACATAATATTTTAAATGAAGGCTTTGTTCAGGCATGACAGGATCGGTATGGAAAATGAAAAATCAAACTGCGTCGGAGTTTGGACCACCAGGTGTTGTCCTATAAAGGAAGAAGACAAGACACCCAGCCAGGCGTCACCTCCTCTCACATTCACGTTCCACTCACCTTAAAGTTGCCTACTTGCCATGCTACTAATTAATTATTTTTTACTAAATTATAGATAAAAATTTAAAATTATAATATTCGGAATTTTTTTAATTTAAAATTTTGGTTGGTTTATTAACATTGGTATAATTCTTTTGTTAAAATTGTTGCGTGAGATTTTAAAATTAAAAAAATATTTACTTAATAACCGGACCTGAATTTGGCGGTTAACTTGGCCGTTTCTTCCCATTCATGAACTTTATAGATCTCTCTGTATCATGTAAATACCCCAATGAAAGCAGGCTTCTTTCAAGTGTAAAACTCCAGTCCCATCGATTTTCTTTTATAAGAGAAAGCTAAAAAACAACTTTACTAGTAATTTTTTTTTCATAGCAAATATGTCAGCCCGAAGCACTGCTGGTCAGGTCATTCGTTGCAAAGGTACAGTTGTTTCTGTTTTCTCCATTTATGTTCTCTTTGATTCTGGAATCTTACTTGAGAGTTTATGTGCAATTGTATATGTTTATTTATTTAAAAAAAATTGGAATACTTCGCAACTGTAACTAGCTGCGGTGGCATGGGAGGCCGGGAGGCCACTGGTGATTGAAGAAGTGGAGGTGGCACCACCGCAAGCAATGGAGGTTCGTCTGAAGATCCTCTTCACCTCTCTCTGCCACACTGATGTTTACTTTTGGGAAGCCAAGGTAATTTAGTTAATTTATTGCATCTCATGATTCGTTCACGTTGTGAAGCAATTAATATGATCAATCATTTGTCATCTTACAGGGCCAAACTCCGGTCTTTCCTCGTATTTTTGGTCATGAAGCTGGGGGGTATGCCCTAAACTCATATCCCATCCATTTCCCTATAAATTGAGCAACTCAATTAGATATTTTTATCCCTCTATTGACAGGGTTGTTGAGAGTGTGGGTGAGGGTGTGACAGACCTTAAGCCCGGGGACCATGTGCTTCCGGTCTTCACCGGGGAATGCGGCGACTGTCGTCACTGCAAGTCCGAGGAAAGCAACATGTGTGACCTGCTAAGGATCAACACTGATCGAGGGGTGATGCTTAGTGATGGCAAGACTAGGTTCTCCGTTAATGGGAAACCCATCTACCATTTTGTTGGCACATCCACCTTCAGTGAATACACTGTTGTGCATGTTGGTTGTGTTGCTAAAGTGAATCCCGCCGCTCCTCTTGACAAAATTTGTGTTCTCAGCTGTGGAATCTCTACAGGTCTTAAATAAAACCAATTTGTTACTTGATTTAGAATTTTCATTTTCCATTCAATCTGTTAGTTTAATGGAGTTTTAAATAATTTTCGAGGTCTTGGTGCCACCTTGAATGTTGCAAAGCCCACCAAGGGTTCAACTGTGGCCATTTTTGGACTGGGAGCAGTAGGCCTTGCTGTGAGTATCCCTTCTTTCCTACTATGTTTAATCAAATTTGGACGTGAGTGTCCGACATGGTTGTATCACTTTCTTCAGAGTCTTTTCATATATATATATATATATATATATATTGATATCAGTAAAGAGTTAAACCGACATAGTTTCGTATAATTTATTTCCCCTTGGCCCTGCTTCTGGTTGATGTGGTGTTTATAATTAGGCTGCTGAAGGGGCTAGAATTGCAGGCGCTTCTAGGATTATTGGGGTCGATCTGAATCCTAACAGATTTGAGGAAGGTAAGCTACGAATCCCAGAAGGGAGTTGTTGATTTACTGTCTTGAAAATTGAAATGATTCCTCTAATTGTTCTGTTTCCTTGGTGTATCTTAAACAGCCAAGAAATTTGGATGCAATGAATTCGTGAACCCTAAAGACTATGACAAGCCAGTTCAAGAGGTTTGTGACTGAAAACCATAACTTTTGGCTGTAATGTACATTTAAATAAAGACAACACTTCATTCCCAAAATTTACTCCCTTATCATTCCCAAAATTTACTCCCTTAGTTTCAGGTGCTGGCCGAAATGACAAATGGAGGAGTTGATCGAAGCGTCGAGTGCACGGGAAACATCAATGCCATGATCTCTGCATTTGAATGTGTCCACGATGTAATTCCCTTTCTTCATGCATTTTGCCTAAAACCTGACAGAAACTAGGAAGCAGAATGAAGCTAAGAACAGAGACAATAATGCTTGACACATTGGGCTATGTTTTCTGTTTTTATGCAGGGATGGGGTGTGGCCGTACTCGTCGGTGTTCCGAACAAAGATGATGCTTTTAAAACACATCCCGTGAATTTTCTGAACGAGAGGACTCTGAAAGGTACCTTCTTTGGCAACTACAAGCCCCGGTCCGACCTTCCTTCAGTTGTGGAGAAGTACATGAACAAAGTAAGCTACATCATTCCTTCCTAAAAACTCTGGACATTGGATGGCTAATTAGAACATTCATTTCTGTAATTTGTTATGAACTCAGAAAGAGTAATGTGATACATGCAGGAGCTTGGGCTGGAGAAATTTATAACGCATGAAGTGGCATTCTCAGATATAAACAAGGCTTTCGATTACATGCTTGCTGGGGAGGGCATCCGCTGTCTTATTCGCATGGATACTTGAAACCTATCAAACTTCATTTGTAATCATCATCGATCATACATATCTTGATGTTGTTTCCCTTTTTCATGCTCTTTATACTATATATGAGACAGTACCACCACGCTTCTGTTCCTTTGCTTGATGAATCATCGAACTACAATTCCATTCTGTTCAATTAATCAATTGATAAAGATTTAAAATATATTTTTCAAGTTTAATAAGTCAACTCCTAACGACGGGATATTATATAACTACTTTTTATGTGTAAGTTAATGTGTAATGTTACGTTATATATGAGTTTTGATTTTTTATATTTTTATATATAAATTTAATTTGGTTTAATTTTCATAAATTTTGAATAATGATATCGAATTAAAATTATTTTACATTGATATATTATATACAAATAAGAATATTAATCAAATATAAAAATATATATATAATTTGATAAAATAATTGATATGCTTAAAATTTTATAGAGCGCATGGTTGAAAAAGTCCATATAGTTGACGGGGACTCGGTCGACAGGGGTACGTAGGATCACCACGTGTCCGGCCGAAAACGGTAGAAGGTAGATATTTCGAAACAAGCGTCTGATCACTTTTAGCTGAAGGAAAAGTTGCCCACTTGCTTCAACCCTTCGAATCAATCAACTAAAATACTAACATATTCACGACCCCATGTTCGTGAAAACAAATAAATTTTAGGCGTCATTTGCTTTGCGCATCAAAAGAAAAACAGCGTTTTCCTTGGGTGAATTCTTGCTTCCAGTTCATGAACTCAATGTACATGTCTCTTACAAATGCCCCGTCAAAGCAGGCTTCTTTGAGGTGTAAAAATATCAGTCCCCTCGATTTTTACTTTAAGAGATGCCAAGCTCCTAAACCCCAATTTACTAGAATATTTTTCCAGGTTTCCAAAAGGGAAAAACGGATAGTTTGCCAACTAAATATGTCTGCCCAAAGCACTGCTAGTCAGGTCATTCGTTGCAAAGGTACATTTTCATTCTGGATTTTTACTTGAGTGTTTAGGGTTTTATCATCATACTTTGATGCTTCGTTTTTGAGGAAAACCTTTAGTCATTGTATATGCTTATTCTTTGAAATACATTGCAACTGCATGTAGCTGCGGTGGCATGGGAAGCCGGGAAGCCACTAGTGATTGAAGAAGTGGAGGTGGGACCACCACAAGCAATGGAGGTTCGTCTGAAGATCCTCTTCACCTCTCTCTGCCACACTGATGTTTACTTTTGGGAAGCCAAGGTATTTTAGTTTAAGTGCCTCCTCATGATGCATTCTCGTTGCAAAGCAATACTCATTACTCGCATACTTGGAAACTAATATTGTTCATCACTGTCATCTTACAGGGCCAAACTCCATTATTCCCTCGTATATTTGGTCATGAAGCTGGGGGGTATGCTCAATACTAATTTTTTTTTTCCTTTTTTCATTTTAAGTATCTCTATCATCAATGAGTCCAACAGTCAAACTCTTATCCGATCCATTTCCGTATAAATTCAGCAAGGCATATTTTTTATATTGAACAGCATCTGCATGGGATCTATGTCAGATTGGTCGGATCTGATGAACCTAGATATAAATGGCCGTATATGTATCCGTTTAGTGTGGTAACTAGATATTTTTATCACTCTATTGACTATTTTGTTTACAGGATTGTTGAGAGTGTGGGTGAGGGTGTGACACACCTTAAACCCGGTGACCATGTGCTTCCGGTCTTCACCGGGGAATGCGGCAACTGTCGTCATTGCAAGTCAAAGGAAAGCAACATGTGTGACCTGCTAAGGATCAACACTGACCGAGGGGTGATGCTTAGTGATGGCAAGACCAGGTTCTCCATTAATGGAAAACCCATCTACCATTTCGTTGGCACATCCACCTTCAGTGAATACACTGTTGCTCATGTTGGCAGTGTTGCCAAAATCAATCCCGCCGCTCCTCTTGACAAAGTGTGTATTCTCAGCTGTGGCATCTCTACAGGTCTTAAAGAGAATCAACTTGTTACTTGATTTAAAATTTTCATTTTGCATTTAATCTGTTAGTTTAATGGAGTTTTAAATAATTTTCGAGGTCTTGGTGCCACCTTGAATGTTGCAAAGCCCACCAAAGGTTCAACTGTGGCCATTTTTGGACTGGGAGCAGTAGGCCTCGCTGTGAGTTTCCCTTCTTCCATACAATTGAGCAGAGACTCGTATATGGGATGTGTTCCACATGGTTATGATCAGTTTTCTCGAAGTTCCTTTTTTAAAAATGTATATGGAGGAATTTTTGGAGGCTATATTCTTAGCTTCATGTGTCCAATGCCATTCTTGGACATACATATTTCAAGAAAAATAATAAAGCGTGGATAACATAATAAGTTTCGTACTTTTTTTCCTCTCCCCTGCTGCTGCTAGCTTGGATAACATTGTTGATGTGGTGTTTATAATTAGGCTGCTGAAGGGGCTAGAATTGCAGGCGCTTCTAGGATTATTGGGGTTGATCTGAATCCTAACAGATTTGAGGAAGGTAAGTTAAAAACCCCAGAAGGGAATTTGTTGATTTATTGTCTTTAAAATGCTTCGTCTAATGTTCAGTTTCCTTGGTATATCTTAAACAGCTAAGAAATTTGGTTGCACTGAATTCGTCAACCCGAAAGACCATAACAAGCCGGTTCAAGAGGTTTGTGAAAACCATAACTATTGGTTTCAAGGTAAAACTAAATGAAGACAACCCTTCATTCTCAAAATTTTACTCCCTTATTTTCAGGTGCTCGCTGAAATGACAAATGGGGGAGTTGATCGAAGCCTCGAGTGTACAGGAAACATTAATGCCATGATCTCTGCATTTGAATGTGTTCACGATGTAATTCTCTTTCTTCATGCATTTGCCTAAACTTGATAGAAACTAGGAAGTAGAACGAAGCAAATAACAGAAATTGTGTTGTTTGACACATTTGGCTATGTTTTTGGTTTTTGTGCAGGGATGGGGTGTTGCAGTACTAGTCGGTGTTCCAAACAGAGATGATGCATTTAAAACACATCCCGTGAATTTTTTGAATGAGAGGACTCTGAAAGGTACCTTCTTTGGCAACTACAAGCCCCGGTCCGACCTTCCTTCGGTGGTGGAAAAGTATATGAACAAAGTAAGCTACATCATTCCTTCCTAAAACTTCTGGACAAATATGGCGCTAGCTAAACTTTGAATCTTAATTACTAGAATATAATACCAAATCTGAGTTAAAGCATGTTGTCAACCAATTCTAACATGTTGGATGGCTACTTAGTACATTAATGTTTGTAATTTCTTTGTGATGCATGTAGGAGCTTGAGCTGGAGAAATTTATAACGCATCAAGTGGCATTCCGGGATATAAACAAGGCCTTCGATTACATGCTTGCTGGGGAGGGCATCCGCTGTATCATTCGCATGGATGCTTGAAAATTTGTAAACCCTTAATAAAGAAATGTGAATAAATTTAGCAATCAATGCGTTTCCCTTTTCATGCATTGTATATTTATGTGACAGTACCCACCACGCTTTGTGTTGATATGCTTTGATGTCTCATGAAACTACAATTTCATTTCTGTTTTATTTGTCCTCTCTCAAATCATTTCTTATATATTTTAATTAGCTGAGTTATCACATAAGCATGAAAGCTTATCTAAAATTTGAGAAGACTCGGATAAAAAAATTAGGCCTGAAAAATGAGTTTGGTCAAAAAAATTTGGCCTGTTTAAAATATGAGAAGGCTCGGGCTTGAATATTCCAGGCCTGAGTTTGATTCAAATCAACCCGTTTTTAAGTTTATAATATTTTATATTATGTGATTTATAACAAATTAAAAAAATAAACCTATACTAAATATATAATACTACTTTTATGTAAACATTAAAATAATATTAAGATGATTATATAAAAAATTTTAATAAATAAAAAATTAAAATTATTAATATTAAAATAAGATTATATAAATATTTTTTAAAAAATATTTAAAATATAATATGAGCAGCCAAAATTGGGCTTAGATTAGTCTTTTATAAATAAGGGCGAATTTGGATAAAATTTTAAGTACATATTTTAAGTCAAATTAAACTTGACCAAGTATAAAAAATGTTAATATTATACATAGACCCGACCCAAATATAACCAAACCCATAAGCACCTCTAATAGCCACAATATAAACTTCAAAATCTCTTAAAATTATTTAAGTTTTTCACCTTTTCAATTAGAATTTAATAAGATATACTTTTTTTCAAAAAACTTAATAACTGTTTAATTATAAATATTTCAAACCACTAAAATAATTCTTTATCTATAATTTCTCATTAAAAATTTAAAAATAATTTATTTAAAAAACTATTAATGTTTTTTCATATTAATTTTTTAATCATCAAAATAACTTTAGAAAATATTTAAAAATGTATGAATGGTTAAAATATGTTTCATATTTGATTTATTAATAAATTTTTGATTATGTAAATTTAATTAACTAGTTATCTATGTGCTGCACATGATGATTAAATGAACAATAAATGTTGGAAAGACACACAAAAGAAAGAAATTATTATTAATTTCAAAGGCAAGTAAAATGAAAATCGACAAGAAGACATAAGAAATGAAAGCCCATCCCTATGGCAACTGGTGTGATGAAAGCGATATGTAAAGCAGGCAGAGTCGGGTAGGCAGTAGTATTTGACTTCAGTAAGACCCGAACCCGATTACCCAGTTTAATATAAGAATCTCCCATTTGCTTTTTCTCATTTCATTCCCCTTGTTCCTTCCCTACCCTTCCCCACGCCCACAGTTTTCCTCGTTTCCTAATCTTCATTCCATTTAGTTTCACCGCATCAAAAACAAAAGCTTTCCCTCTTTTCTTTGGGATTACTTTTTCTACCCAATCAATCTCGTGACTGACAGTAAATGGCCACGCCTTCCAGTTCCACTTCCACTGCTTCCATTGGCAAACTTCCAAAATCTAACATGCCCTGCCCATTCCCAAGCGCCCCGTGACTCACTTTCACTCTTTTCTTCTCGTGAATTCATTCGCTTTCGTTCCAAACCAACACATATCTCCAAATTTTACCCAACTCCCAAATTCCTACTCTCCTTATCATATTTATACCCCCCCAACCATGCATTCATCTTCACCACCTCCCTCTCACCAGTCCCACAAAAAACATCCCAGAAGAAATCCCTGGAATTCCACTTCTCTCCTTGTCTTACTATCCATGTCTGCTTTCCTTCTCTTTTCCCTTCTTTCCCTCTCCCATTTCTTCATCTTCTCTT
This sequence comes from Gossypium stocksii, assembly GCA_020496765.1. Lineage (NCBI taxonomy): Eukaryota > Viridiplantae > Streptophyta > Magnoliopsida > Malvales > Malvaceae > Gossypium > Gossypium stocksii. The sequence goes on along the minus strand of CM035626.1, from coordinate 6,126,725 downwards.
CTTCCAGTCATCACTCACCTCATAACTCCCCTGTTTACGCCTCTGACTCCTCTCAAATCCGCCTTGCTTGCAAATCCACTCGCTTCCCACAACCCTGCGAATCCTCCCTTTCGCGATCCTCTCTTCTCCCTCCTAATCCGACCTCCCTCCAATTCATCCAATCTGCCATTTCCGTCTCTTCCGATAACCTCAAAACCGGACAATCCATGGTGAAATCCATACTCGACTCCTCCAAAGGCAACCTCAACCGCTCCAACGCAGCCGCCATCTGTCTCAACATCCTTTCTAATTCTGATTACCGCATAAGATCTACCAATGACGCTCTGGCACGTGGCAAGATCAAGGACGCTCGTGCATGGATGAGCGCGGCCCTTTGCTACCAATACGATTGTTGGAGCGCGCTCAAGTACGTAAATGACACCAAATTGGTCGGTGAAACGATGGCGTTTTTGGACTCTTTAACGCAACACAGCAGCAACGCGTTGAGCATGATGGTCGCCTACGATAATTACGGGGAGGACATAGCCGCGTGGGTCCCTCCCAAGACGGAACGGGACGGGTTCTACGAGAACGGGTCGGGTGGGACGGAGCTGGGATTTAACGGGGGTTTACCGTCAAACTTGAAGATGGACGTAACGGTGTGTAAAGACGGGAGCGGAGGGTGTTACAAGACGGTGCAAGAGGCCGTCAACGCAGCACCGGCAAATGCAGAGAGTACACGCCGTTTCGTGATATATATAAAGGAAGGTGTGTACGAAGAAACGGTGAGGGTGCCACTGGAGAAGAAAAATGTGGTCTTTTTGGGGGATGGAATGGGTAAAACCATCATTACGGGTGCTTTAAATGCAGGGATGCCTGGACTTACCACTTATGAGACTGCTACTGTCGGTGAGTACTACTACCCTCCTCCACTACTTACGTTAAACATTTAACTTTGTTTAAGAATTCTCAGTTTTACATATATGAATGAGCTTGATAAGATACTGCGTCTAGACTTTCATGGTTTCCCAGAGCTTATATATAGTAGTGGTACCCATAAGCCTATTTGGAGTAAAAGTCTCTAATTTAACTCATCAAATAAGTCTTGTTCGCTTAGCTAATCCAGAGGTGTATCCCCTTTTCTTTAGGCTGTATATATATGATTATTGCAAATGTAGATTGAGCTTTGGCTGTTGCAGGGGTTCTTGGAGATGGATTCATGGCGAGTGGGCTCACAATCCGGAACACAGCAGGCCCTGATGCCCACCAAGCAGTAGCCTTTAGATCAGATAGTGATCTTTCTGTCATTGAGAACTGTGAATTCCTAGGCAACCAAGATACTCTCTACGCTCACTCCCTCCGCCAGTTCTACAGGAAGTGCCGTATTCAGGGGAACGTGGACTTCATCTTCGGGAATTCTGCCTCGGTGTTCCAAGATTGTGAAATTTTGGTTGCTCCCCGGCAGCTAAAACCCGAAAAAGGTGAGAACAATGCTGTGACAGCTCATGGTAGAACTGATCCTGCTCAATCGACTGGTCTGGTTTTCCAAAACTGCTTGATCAACGGAACTGATGGATACATGAGATACTATTATAGCAAGCCTAAAGTGCACAAGAACTTTTTGGGAAGGCCATGGAAGGAATATTCAAGGACCGTTTTTATAAATTGTGTTATGGAAGCACTTATTAATCCGAATGGATGGATGCCATGGAAGGGTGACTTTGCATTGAAAACACTCTTCTATGGAGAATTTGGGAATTCTGGTCTTGGATCCATTCCATCGAACAGAGTTCCATGGAGTACTCAAATTCCACCCCAGCATGTACATACATTTTCAGTCCAAAATTTCATTCAAGGAGATCAATGGATTCCAACATCATCTTGACTCCCCCCAGGAATCATGTTGATTGCAAAGTTAAGATGATAAGAATTCCAAGAATGTAAACCCAAGGAAAGTTTAGCCAATCATGATCATATTCATCTGTAACAAAATCTTCATTGGAGAATGAAGGGTTAGTGCCTTAGCCTACGCTATTTTGTCCTTTTCATTTTTCCTAAATTATCTGTATATACATATTTGAAGTTTGGGTCTGTAATGGAATATGTTTCTCAAATATATAGAAAAACATCAAAAATTGTTTAGTATTCATCTTCATCGCTCAAGGTTACAACTAAAAGGTACACAAAAATTTATTTAATATTTACTTTGTTCTACTTCAATGAATACTTGTTTTTGCATCTTTTGATGGTGTGTAATCACTGTTGTAAAATTAAGATATTTTATTTTCGTATCTCTTAGCTATTACAAACTTTTTCATTTGAAGAATTTATTGTTTAATACCTAAGAAAATAATTTATGAGTTTTGAATTTTTAATATAAATTTATGATTCCAAACAAGGACTTCATAAATTTTGAAATTTTAGAATATAATGTTTTAAATTTATAGGGAGAAATAAAATATAAAAAGTAAAATTTTAATTCAAAATAAAATCCCAAAATCATCAATGCATCCTTGGAAGTGGAGAAGCTGCAAATAGAGCTCCTTGCCTTCATATACTTCTTTGTCGCCAAAGAGATGCAAAATTGAAAGATTTTGTTTATTATAAATGTATTGTTTCTTTAGTTTGAATATATTTTAACAGTAAGAAAGTCAATATTTTTTTTAAATTGGTGCTTTTAGAATTGTACTGGAAAGTATTTTCAATAGGTAAAGTTAATGTCTTATTATATTAGATAGTTCTCATGAAATAGAGAATTTTATTAAAAATGAAAATGTTTCCTTGAAATAGAGCTAAATATTTAAAAAAAAAAAAACCCACCACGATTAAAAAAAACTTATTTGAATGTAGATTTTGGCTTTAATAAAATTTGATTTTATTTTATTTTAATGGAAATCTGGCAGATTTGATTTCTTAAGGAAAAAAAGTTAAGAAAAGAGAAAAAGAAAAAATCGATAGCGGATTATTTTAAAAAAAATATTGTTAATACTTTTTAAAATTATTTTTATTGTAAATTTAAGAATTTTTTATAATTATGTTTAAACTTTTTAAAGTATGAAAATAAAAATTTAATTATAGTTGAAGGGATAAATTAGTAGTTAACTATTAAAATAACATGCCATATAATCCTCTTAATGGTATTTAATGGAGAATTGATCAAAATGTAACAATTCGATAATAACTATTATATAACTTTTGAAAGTTAGGTCATCGAAATATAATTTTAAACAAAGTTTAGGGACACTTGATGTAGTTTAACGTAATTTTTTTGTGATTTATCCCAACTTTTTAGAATTCTTTTGCAAGTGACTTAAAAGAGTGTATTTTTTTTTAATTTTAATCATTCTCCTACATGGGTTAGCTGAAGAGTTATAAACAATTAAAAATATTCTTTTTTAAATATTTTTTAATTTTTAGAGTTTAGATTAAATTAATATATTTTTGTAAATATTGAGGGTCAAATTTATTGATTCTTTTAGAATTAGAATTAAAATGATCGATTTTGTAAACATTGAGAGCTAAATTTATTGATTTTTAAATATGATTTTTAATATATTTTTATTCTTTTTAATAATTTATATTTATTTTATATTATTTTTAAATTTTTAGAATTATTGTTAAGAAACTTAAAAAAATCAAAATGATATTTTAGTTATAACATAAGAATCAAATTAGTAATTAATTATTTTAATTAATGTTCCATATTATCATATAACAGAGAGTAATTTTACTTTTTAAAATATATAAAAATTTATTTATTTATTTTTCAATAAAAAATGGAAATGCAAAATAGAAAAACTTCCTTCATAAATTTACTCATATTGCACACATATTCATATATGGCACTAACATTGAACCTCGAGTAACATAGGTTTTAGTTGCCAGTACAAGATATGATGTCAAGGTCCATGAATGGGAGTGTGACTGTGACTCACTTACATATTGGGAATAGCCCGTGCCCAACTGGTTTTCTTGACTTATAGGCAAAGGTATTACGCCGACACGGTACATTTGCTGTTTGAATATGGCATAATTGTGTATTGGATAGCATTGGTCATTGCTTCACGCCTTTATCTCACTTCTCGCCTGGCCTTTCAACTACTCGAGTGCTTCCTCATTTAGCATGTAGTGGAAGGCAGCGATCACTTACGACCTCTATGTGAAGCAAAGGTTATTTCATCTGCTTCTGTAGATAGACAGGAATGCTAATTGGATGGATATTAAATATGCATATGGTTATGAGTCTCAAGTTCACATGGAACTATGGACAAAGTCCAAACAAAAGGTGGCATTGCTTCACGTGATGGAGAAAGCGCAGTGTCCATCCCTGCTCATGCCTTAATAACTTTCATAATTAGGGTCTTCATGTGTCCAACAGCCCTATGCTCCTGGGCTTTAGCTATACATTACTATGAAATAGATTATTTTTGTTGATGGATATAAATAATAGAAGTGCAGAATCCAAAAGTGGGGGTCATAAGATAAGGTTAGGCAGACTATTGTTTAATTAATGGCACAGAGAACCATCATGCTTCTCCACTAGCCACTCTAACATAGCTTCCTATGCCTGCAATTAATTAGCCATGGTTGGGTGCGTTTTGGACTTTTTCTTGGCTTCAATTCAATCGCATGCATATATAATATATATGATGCTTTGTCATGGTTTCAAGGTGGATCTAATACATAAATCACACTCCAATACAAAAAGGCATAACATTTATAATTTCCGCATTCTCCCAACTAACTACGACTGGATCTAATGGAATGGCCATTAACGAGCTCTCGAAACTACTTCTTCTTATTATTATATTTCGAATAGTTTTTTTCCTAAATAAAGTGACATTTTATCAAGTACAATTCTAAAACTCATTATTATACTTTGCAAAATTTAAAAAACTATTCAAAACACTTTACAGAAATTGAAAAGATAATCCAATTGTCAACTTTGTTATTAAATTGTTGATTGAAAATCAGTAGTTCAACGATTTATATAAAAAAAAAAAAGCAAAAAAGAAAAAAATTAATAATTTTATATGCAACAAAATAACAAAAATAAAAAATTCAATCTCATATGCTTATTCAACTAATTTATCAATTTTTGTAAAATAAGAACAAATTTTGACAAATTTAAGTAAAGAGACTACTTTTTAAAAAAATTAAACTTAAGGGATAAAATTTAGAATTAAACTCATTTTTTAATGGATAAACTACTTAGTTAATCACTCAACCTTTTGGATGCTTTTATTTAGTCACTACCGTCACAATAATTTATCATTTTAGTTACCTGTCTGTTATATCAGGCTAACGTGGCTTGAGAGGTAATTCTTTTAATTAAGCATTTTCACAAGTTTCATTCTTTGTCTTTAGAGAAAGAGAACAGGGAAAGAAATTGAAGCTTCAACGCCCAAGTATGGAGTTACCCTATGCAATCCTAGCCTGCTATTGTGGCTTGTCAGCCTTTTTTCGGACTTCGTGGTCAAATGAAAACCCGCGGAGAAGGGTTTTCGACTGTGAAAACTATGGGCATCGATTTAAGAGTTCTTGTAGATTTTTTAAGTGGTTTGTTCTTCTATTGTGTCCACGTTCAAGAGCCCTTCTTGTTGGTTTATTAAGATAAGAACTATGGAGAGGGGAAGAAGGAATGAGCGGTGTATGTGGATATTTGTTTGGTGGTACTGTTTTGTGCTTTTGAGTGATGAAATGATGAAGATAATGTGGATATTTTTATAGAATTTTAGTTAGGTCTCCATCTTTGTTTTTTTTTTTTTTTTTGTAGGAAAAATATGTTCGAAGTGTGAATTTTGTAATTTGTGAACTTATTTTAATTTAGTTTAGCAAATATTCAAGTTGTTAAATTTTGGATTTAGAATGAATGGGAAAATAACATGGAAAAATATTCAAATGACAAATTTTGAGTAATTGATATCTGTGTATTCATTTATAATTTCTATTCTAAATCTTTATATAGACTCAAAGTCTCTTTTCCCTTGTTTTCTTAAGTAATGTGAGATATGAGATATGTGTATATATAGACCCATGAGTAAGTTTACAGCTTGTTCCTAAATAATGTGGGATTCCTTCCTCATTTAATTAACAATATGATATTAAAGGCTACACTATATTTTATTTTTTTACTTAGAGTTTAAATTTTTTTTACAAAAAAATTAACATTTGTTACATTATAAATAAAACTTTTAAACTCTGTAAGTAAAAAAATTTATAAAATATAAAATTAGTATGGTAAAATATTGAAAAATAAATATTTAAAAAATTACTAATAGTTGAGTGATCATTTTGTAAAGTTTTATAATTCGATAGCTAAAAAATCATAGTTAAGAGACTACTAATGTAATTTAATCTAGATATAAAAATATGAAAAATAATTATTATATTTTATTAAAAAATAAAAATTGTTTTGTAAAAAAATTATAAAATATAGTGTAGCATTTAATTTCATGTCGTTAGTTAAAATAGGAAGGAATCCCACATTGTTTAATAACAAGCTGTAAACTTATTCATTAGCCTATATATACACATATCTCATATCCCACGTTGCTTAAGAAAATAGGGAAATGAGACTTTGAGTTTATATAATAATTGCACATATAAAACTTATACATGCAATAATCTTCTATTCAATTTTAAATGTTTGAAGTTAATATCTGTGGGTACCAATTTTTGCCCGGGCCCATTTACCGTTAAAGCCCAAATTTTTAAACCAAAAATAAACCCCAAAGACCAAAAATAGACCCAATACAACAAAAAAAAAAAGAGAAGAAACCCTAGCAGAAACTGCTTGGCCGCCGCAACCACCACCCCCATGACGCACGTCCCACGCCTGAGAGCCACGTGCCCACGTTTCCCTGACGCCCACGACTCTTATGTCTTCGTTTTTGGACCTGTAAAATTAAAGGCTATAAAAGCCAAAGATTGTAACAAAGTTTCGGTTCGAATTATTGAATACAAGTATAGAAATTAATACAAGAAAATCAAAATTTCAAAAGCAATAGTCTTTTCCAAAACAGCAAGCACATCCGAGCACTGATAACAAAAGAAAATCAGAGCCGAAGGTTTGCTAAAGGTTGTGGTTTCTTTTTTATATTTCCTTTCTATTTTTCGAAATTATTTTTCTTTTTATGCATTTACAAATCTAGTTTCATACATAGATATATACATATTTAAAAAAAAAAAAAAACTATAACAAAAGGGAGAGGTTACCGTTTGATTCGCTAGCAGGGGAGTCTTCGGCTTCCGTTGGCCGTCAACGACGGTATGTGTGGCGTTGGTTGAGGGACCTGGTATTAGCCCTTCGGCAGAAGCAAAGGAAAATGAGGGAGTTTTAAAATTCTGGGTTTTGGACCAAGGGTTGAAAATGTTTTCTTTAAAATAGATTTGGGGGATAAGCAAGCAAAGCAAAACAGCACCGTTTGGTGTTGAGCCCACACATTTTGACTTAAAGTAGGGAATTTGCGCGTTGAATCCTCCCCTTTTGTGCTGACTTGTAATTAAAACCTGTTTATATTTTCTTTGTTTTTAATTATCTCGGGAATTTTTTTCTGTTTTATTTTAGTCCCTAGTGATGTTTCATGTTTGGAAAGGGGGAATATTCTCTGTTTTAGTCCCTCAAAGTTGTGCGCGTACTACAATTTGGTCCTTTTGCTTTCATTTATTTCTAATTTTACCACAAAATTCATGTTTTCAAATCAATTTGGTCCCCATTTCGTTTTTTAAAAAAAATTATTGCTTTCAATAACCCTACTATTTTATTAATTGTTATTATTATTATATTTATTTTTCCCCCTTTTATTATTATTATTTTTAAATTAATTAGTATGAGTTTTTTACTATGATTAATTATTATTATTCTCTTTACTAACATGTTTTTACTGTTTCGTCACCAAATTCAATTGTTTTATTATATTATTATTATTTCTATTATTTTTACTATTTATTTTTACTACTTTTTATTAGTCATTTAATATTTCTTGTTCTATGCATATTATTATTACATTTTTATTTTTCTATTAAACTAATTAATTTGAGTTTTGTTTCATATTATTATATTAATTATTAAATATTATATATTCATTATATTTTTATTAAAAGTTAATTATTTTAAATATGATAATTCTTTTACTCATTATTATATTTATTATATTATATTTTTTTCCTCTCCAAATTATCACCGTTATTTATATACTATATCATTATTATATTTATTAATTTAATGTAGTTATTATTTTTTTTCCCTTTTATCATTATTTTTAATACCATTGTTAATATATATTATTTTATTATCATTAGGTTTGTCATTTTATCATTGATATCATTATTGCTATATTTATTATATTATTATGTTCATTAATATTATTATTGCTATTGTTATTAATTTTCTTTATATTTGCTATTTTAGTATTAACATATATTGTTGATTCATTCATTATTATTGTTATGTTGCATATCATTATTTCGTTTTTTTAATTTTTTCAATCGTTTTAATCAATTTATTTAACAATTTATTCTCAAATTGTTTTTTTAAATAAAGGCAATTTTCTATACTTAATCGTTAAAAAAACGTGCCCTACCGTATTGGGTTTTGTCTTTTTATTCGATTTAAGTATTCGGATATCCTTCTTATTAATTTATTCTCCGAATTTCTCCTAAACATAGGCAACGTTCGATATTTGGAAGCTCGGAAAATTGTGCCCTACCGTATTGGGTTTTGGTTTTTGTTCGATCCAAATATTTAAATATCCTTCTTATCAGGTTTCTCCAAGTTTTGGAAAGTGGAGGCAATGTTCTGTATTTAAAAAATTCGAAAAATCATGCCCTACCGTATTGGGTTGTGGTTTTACGTTTGATTTAAATATCTGAATACCCTTTTTAAAAATAAATGCACGTGTTAAATAAAAAGGGAGGATCGTGTTTTGAATTCTTTTCAAATATTCAATTTTCGACATTAAGACATAAATTAGTCAATAAAGTACCGATTTTTGGGCGTATTGAGGGTGCTAATCCTTCCTCATACATAACCGACTCCCGAACCTATTTTCTTAAAATTCGTGGACCAAAATGTTTTATAAGATGGCCCAATTACACCTCAAAAAGAATTGGTGGCGACTCCCAACTTTCGTTTTCAAAAGTTGATTCCCTTTTTCAAAAAAATGGTTTCGACTATATCAATGCAATTCTAATTTTTAAAATAATTTTCCATTATTTAAATTTAGAAGTTATACTTTTAATTTTTATTTTATATTTTATTTTATATTATGAATGTTTGATTAATAAATAAATAGTGAGTATTTGGTACTCAAATAGTATACTTTTTTTGTAATTTTAAAAAATTGATATATCTTTTTTAAATATTTATTTATTTTTAATATTTTACTATACTCATTAATTTTTTTAATTCTAATTTTAATTTAATTTTCATCACCTAATAAATGCTGATAAATTTAAACATAGTATATAATTATGTTAAATAATTTTTTATAGAAATAAATAATATACATAAAATATAATAATTATTTTTCATATTTTTATATTTAGATTAAATTATATTAGTAGTCACTTAACTATGATTTTTTAGCTATCGAATTATAAAAACTTACAAAATGATCACTCAACTATTAGAAATTTTTTAAATATTTATTTTTTAATATTTTACCATACTCATTTTATATTTTATAATTTTTTTACTTCTAGAGTTTAAAAGTTTTATTTATAATGTAACAAATGTTAACTTTTTGTAAAAAAATTTAAACTCTTCACGTCAATCCCACGAGCCTCTTATCCATTCTTATTCGATCACGGCGGGGGGTAAGGCAAAATAGAAAAACTCACATTGGGTTTAGGGATAATCAGGCTCGAACCGATGACTTCCACCACATCAAAGTGACACTCTACTGCTAAGTTATATCCCTTCCCTACCCCCATCAAGAAATAGAACTAACTAATCTTAAGTCAAAGGATCGAGAAACTCAACAACGCCACTATTCTTGAACAACTTGGAGCCAGGCTCTCCTTTCGCAATATATTGTAGCCTTTAATATCATATTGTTAGTTAAAAGAGGAATGAATCTCACATTGTTTAGGAATAAGCTGCAAACCTATTCATGAGTCTATATATACACATATCTTATATCTCACATTACTTAAGAAAATAAGGAAAATGAGACTTTGAGTCTATATAAAGATCTATTTTGTAAGTTTTATTTTCATATTAATTGGTGACCCCTTAAAATAAAATAAAAAAATGGTGTTGCCACTTTGTATCTTTATAAAGGCTTATTTTCGTCAATTTTTAAAGAAATTGGTCTATTTTTATAATTTTTTTTAAAATGACCTTTTTTTGAAAATTTAATCTGAGAATGGATAAAAGTGCACTCATGTCAGCGCGTTTTGTGCTGACATGGCAAAATCGCTACCCTAAGGGCGCGTTTTGCTGAAATTTCACCCAAAAATGCTCCCACGTGGATGTGTTTTGTCATTTTCGACCCTTTTCGGTAAATAATAAATAAATTAGTCCATTTCCGTAAATAAAGTTGGAAATGGGCCTTTATTGGTAAATTGATACTTTGGGTCTACATAAAGATTTGTTTTATAAGTATTATTTCCATATTAATTGGCAACACCTTAAAAAAAAATGGGGACGCGTTTTGTTGAAATTTTCCCTGAAATCACGCTGACATGAAAGTGTTTTCTAAAAATTGACCATTTCCAGTAAATAATGAAAAAATTAGCCCATTTCTATAAATAAAGTTGAAAATGGACCTTAGTTGATAAAATGACCGGTAAAAATTATATAATAGATAAAAATTTTCTACCTTCTGCTTTTTTACATTATATGTGTCTTAAGTAATTAAACCACAAAAAATTAAGTCACCAAAAACTAAAATTTAATTAGGTGACCATAATCAAGTGTCTGAACCTATACCAAAAAAAGGCAATATTCATCACTTTCCAAATTTTGTCCTATAAAGAAAAAAAAAAGAAGCACAACCCAATTTTTTCAAATACTGCCTTTACTTGAATCCATTTTAGGTCTGTTGGAAGAGACCGATTGTTGTGTAGACAGGCCTTCCGATGTGCTTTGTTGACTCGAAGGAGTTGGAATCATCCATTTGACTGTATTAACTTGAGAGTGAATGTTCTTTTCTTGCTTCGTGTTTAACCTTCATTCCTACCAATGATTATTGCATATCATAATGTTGATATGAAGGCTGCCCTTGATAGAAGTTCATTTGCACTTGGTGCAACCCTTTTAATAAGAGAAAAGAGAACAAATAAAATGATTATAACAACCAACCACAATGATAGTAGCATATTAGATCCAAATAATAAATGAATGGTGCTATTTAAGTAAATATACATGTAGCGACGAAAAATTTTAGCTCGATCGCTAATTGTGGCGATTTAAAATCTTGAAAACGAATTTTAATTTTATGAAAGCAAAGGAGTCGCCACCGATCCTTTTTCTTAGGTGTGATCGGGCACCTAATAAAACTTCTTTTTGGCTAAAAAAATTCGTTTTTTAAGTAAAAAGGCTAAATTTAGGTCCACGTTGAAGTTCAGAGAAAAAGAGGGTTCGGGAGTCGGTTACGCGCAGGGAAGGTATTAGCACCCCCGCGACGCCCAAAATTGGTATCTTTCAAATATACGTTGTCTTAATTTTTCAAAAATACAAGTTCAACTTAAAATTTAGTTGTGATCCGATCAAAATACGAGCATTTTAAGGTTTTTTATTTCTGAGAAGGATATCCCGCTTTTAACACGAGCCATCCGTGATTCACCCAACATAGCGATGAAATCACCGGCTTAATGTTAAAATCGATATATTGCCTTGTTTATTAAATCATGAAAGGATTATAACTGAGTAATATCGATGAAGAAATCAAAATATGAATTAATATGCTATATTAAAAACACATAACGAATAAGGTGAAAATAAACGAGATGAATAATATAATATATATAACAATGCATACATGATAGTAACAGTAATAATACAAATAAAAAGAAGCAGTAAACATGTATAAAACATATACGAAATATATATAATAGTATTTAGACACATGCACGTAATATATATTAGGAATAACGAAATTATAAAAATATGAGGTAACGACAATATACGAATAATGTGATGTTATGAGTATACACGCAATGTATAAGTATAATATATGAAATGCATGTTTTGGATAAAAAAAATATAAATATATATATATATATAAATATATGGGTAAATAATAATAAAACAATAATAATAAATACTAATAGTGAAAACCACAAATGCGACATATTATTAGGATTTATATATAATATATGAATATGGCATTAAAATATGAATACATAATACGTATTAAAATATTGAACACAACTGTTTATACGCTAATATTTACATATAATATATTAATATTTAAAGATATACATAAACTTAAACATGATAGTATTAAAGAAAACATGATATATATATACAAATATTAAGCAAAATAGGTAATACAAATACTAATAATAGTAAAGCATTAATAAACAATAAATTTAATAATAATGAAAAATAATAAAACATAATAGTAATAACATAAAATAACAAAAATAATAGTAAGTATAACAAATAATACTAAATATAATATAATAATAATAAATACAAAGTAAATTGAACTTTAAAACAAATGCAAATAATATTATATAAAATACTATACTATATGTATGCGTATAAATATAATAATACTAATAATACTAAGAATAAAAAATATAAATAATATATATACATAATAATATATAATAGTGACAATAAAATAAAATAATAACAATATTAACAAAAGAAAAAAATAAATAACAATTATATAATAATAATAACATAACACTAACTAAAATACTATACACATACACATAAATATAATAATAATAATAATAATAATAATAATAATAATAATAATAATAATAGTAAGGATAATGTTAAAATGAGAAAAATAAGGTACAAAGGACGAATTTGAATTAAAAAAGAACTTTCGGGGCAAATCCATAATAAAAACGAAAGGGAAGGATGCATTTGAACACGGGTTAAACTTAAGGGGACCAATACTGCAATTAGCCCACCTCTGTAAAACGACATCGTGGCAGAGAGGACTAAATTGGAACCTGGGACGAATTCCTGGCCGAATTGCAATACAAATAGGTCTTGATTGTAAATTTAAAAAATGCGGAAGGACCGATCGCGCAATAAGCCCTTCTGACGTCAGAGTACGCGGATCCTAGGCGGTTTGGGTCGGGTCGACCCGACCCAAGTCGGTTAGTATAAAAGGTGAGTTTTTAGGGTTTTGGCTCATTTGTGCCGTGGGAAAGAAAAAAAAGGAAAAAAAGAAGGGAGAGAGAGGAGAGGGAAGGAAGAGAGGGAGGGGGCTCCGGGCTCCGGTCGCCGGACCGGTCAACGTCCGGTCACCGGCCGATGATCGGACCACCGCGCGCCGCCGTTCGTCGCCGTTTCGGCCACCGTTCCGGTGGCCGAAAAAAGGTAAATTTTTTAGATTTTTTCCCTTTTTTTTTTTATACTTTTATATTTTGTTATTATTTTTGTTATTTTTAAACATATATGCACAAAAACAGAAAAAAGAAATCACCTTGCGCGTAGTTTTTCGATTTGGATTTAGCTTCTGATCGGGGGTTTCCCTTCGCTGCTATATTGATGTTGTTGCTCTTATTTTGCTTTAAAGCTCTCTGATTTTATTAGAAATTTTCGAACCTTTACAAACTGTTTCGAATCGGCTTTTATAGCCTTACATTTTATTATTTTTTATTTTCTTTTCGCTTTCTGTCCTTGTCTCGTTTAATGTTTGTGCAGGTGCCACTGGATGATAGTGGGGCGGTGCTGAGAGGAGCCAAGGCAGTGGATTTGACCGGTGGGCAGAGCTGTCAGAGTGGCTAGTGCAAATGGGTAGGGGCGGCGTGAGTGAGGCGGCTAGGGCTTGTGGGATTAGGGTTTCTGTTGGTTTTTGTCTGAAATGGGTATGGGTTGTATTAATGGGTCACTTGTAAATGGGTTTGGGAATGGGCTTAGCTGATTAGGCATTTGGGTCATGTAATTGGGTCATCCGGGTTTTGTAAATGGGGTTTAAGTTGTTTTGTAAAAAGCCAAAATTGGCCTGTAACAATACATATCAAGTTTAGGGGGTCTAGTAGCACTTGGAGGATTAGGTTTCCATTTAGCTGGAGCAAGTTCCGGATTTGGAGGTGCTATTGGAACAACTACTGCAGATAGCTATTGTTTGGGTGAAGGATCAGTCCATTTCAAACTATTTTTATCAGAAAAGACGAATAAAAATGATCATCCTATCATGAAAGAACAACAAACAGTCTCAGTACATGAAAATTGTCAATAAAATGCCAGTCCAATATGTTAGTAAATAACCTAAATATTATCTCACCTAACAAACATTTATAAGTACATATAATTTTTGGTTTCCTAATCTTTCAAAAAAAAATTATAAATAGAAGAGAATAAACCCACAAACAGTCGAAAGTAATTTAAAAAAGAATCACAAATAAAACATCACTATAAGTCGAATAGGGATTTGGGAAAAAATGTTAATCCATCAAATTCATTACTAATATAAACAAAAAAATATTTAAGAAAGTAAATGAATAATTCAAATTACCAATTTTTGCACTTGATTTTGAATTTGATTGGCTCTTCCTCCCATTCATTGCGATCCAACAACAAAACTAACGAACTAACCCCCTAACCCCTAAATTTGATTATCCATTCAAAAATCCTAATTGGTACACCTCTTGTTTTTGGGTTTTTTTTTTTAACCTAAATTTACTTGTTTTGGGGTTTTTTTCCGATTAAAATTTCAGATGCAATTGCTTATTTGGTTTTAGGTTAAAAAATTCCAAAACAATGTTGTTTTGTCTAAAACCCTCAACCAATTTTGTTTAGGCATCAATCATTTGAAGGTTTATGTGGAATAAATTTAATTAAAAAATTGGTTAAAAAATTACTTTGTCTTTTCATATCAATCTCCGTTAATGAGATAATAGATATTTAACCAAAATGATAAATTATTGTAATGATAATGATTAAAATGAAAGTTCTGTTTTTTGAATAATCAAAATGAAAATGTTTAAAAGAATTGAATAATTAACTAAAATAGTTTATATTTTTAAAATAAGAAAGTAAAGTTTCAATTGATGAAATTAACCATCATAAGTGCAAAATATTAAAAGGGATGCATGCAATAAACTAACCATCTATTGGCGAATGAAGAGAGATATAAATGTTAATGGCAAAAACAACTAACATAAATTGCTACCTTAATCAACATTTGATAATTGCATATTGTTCTCACTATTATAAGATTGTGCGGATAATAATTTTTAATTAACGGTAAAATGCTGTAGACACTGATTCACAAAATTAATTGATAAATTTATAATCCATTACATCTATTAGACTCGAAATTAATGCCATTCAAGTCTGCAATAACGAGAAAGGATTGTATGAAACTGTGTTCACTCTATTTCTATTCCTGTCCGATAAAAGAATAACAAATCAAAAGAATAACAACTCAAATTTTTCCTCCTAAAAATTTGTCATTTTCTTATTGGAGAGGATAGGGATAAGATGGAATCATAATTTCATTCAATCCTTCTCCTGCAATAATATATAGTTATAATATATAGTTTTTGGTAATTCATAAGTTTTAATACTGGAGATGAAGAATACAAATATATACTACACTCATACCTACAATTCTGGGAAAAAAATTGAAGCTTATGTTATCTTCCACAAGAAAAAACTTCGAAGCTTTGAATGAAAAAATGGAAAAACCGAAACAAAGAAAGAAACTCAGAATCCTGAGAGAAATTTGGTATTGATTGCAGGAGGTGTTGGAACAAAAGCTTCATCATTAGTCGAATTACCTTTACCCCATTGTTTCAACATACCCTTCCATTTACATCTGTTGTCGATACACTTCTCTAACCGCTTATCTTCAATTTTGATTCTCCAATGCCCATCCCTGAATTTTGCTTTCTCTGCTTGCCTTCTATCGAACTCCAGTTGCGCCTTTTGCCTAGACCTTAACATGCAGAATTCTTGCAGTTCTTCTGGCATTGCGTCATGCACTTTCCACCACCTTTCATGCGCCACATCGCTGGCGAACTCCACCATTATATCCACATTCCAGTTGCAGTCATAGTCCTTGAAGCATAACCATGGCTTTATACCTAGGTAGTGAAGTACGTAAAGTATAGGCGGTTCCGATCCGAATAGCCGAGTCTTCTTTTGCTTCACTTCTTCCTCATCACCTATCCAGAAATGCTTCAGGAAGTTCATGTGCCGTGGAATCCGGTGCCACCATGTGAAAATCTCGTTTAAGTATCCCTGATCCCCACCGTTGTATGATTCGAACACATCGATATGTTCCATCATAAGCTGGAAGGTGCAATTTGAAGGCTCGATGACCATGACACCCGAGTTAAACAGTGTGCCGTTATTTCCCGTGGCTGATATCTCTGGCATTGTGAATAAGAAATCAATGTTGCGAAGTATAAGTAGATCTGCATCGATGAATATGATCTTGTCATAATCGGTCAGTTGCCATAACCGGAACTTGCTGTAGTTCCATTCGTTGTATGCATCTTTTTCGGCTTTCGGATTCCTGATTCTCTGAATTGTCCTAACTTTCCATCCTGCTGCCTCCAGTCCACTCCTGTGGTAAGAAGTGATCATCTCATCCACAAGTATCACAAGGTCTCGGGTCGAGCCAGACAAGCGAATGCTTCGAGCAACAGCTATAGCTCCACATACGTATACATGAGCCGAATGAAGAATCGTTGCATAAGCTTGTCGAGATGCATTCCCTGAATATATAGGCTCTGTAATTTAACATAACAGTTCATTAGCTTCTAAGAATCTCTCTATATTCTTGCAGGAGGATGAGGCATTTGTTTTAAGAATATGAACTGACCTTTGACCTCAAAAGGAAGGGCAAGTTCACAAGATCCTGGAGGGAACTGGAGCTTTTCTCTCAACACATTCAAGTCTGGTTTGTATAACCAGACATTGTTTTCGCGTGCTATGAGTTCTTTGCAAGTGAACATGTTCGGAATCGGAAAGCACCTTGAAATGAAAAGCACATGCATCGGATAAAAGCCCTTGGCCGAGGTTGCAAGACTAGCAGCTGCAAGCTGCAAATGCAACCTAGCAACATCCCTTGACCAATTCCCCTCATTTCTACAAGGCAGCTTGACAGCAACCAGATCAAGACGTATTCCGGGGACTTCGATATTCGGTAGAGAGGGGCAAACAGGGACCTTTTCTTCTTGCTCCTCATCAATCCATTCCGGATATAACGAATCCCAAGTTACGTTCATGTCAGCATAGTCCAAATGCAGGACAATGTGGTTTGCATCTGGTATCAGGTGCTTCCAATGAGTAACTTCAGTAGTATTGAAATTCAAAAGTCCGATTCCCTGGTAGTCATGCTGTTCACCCATCGTCTCGACAACCTTCATAACATCGTCCCAGTCGATATCGATATCCGATACATATCGAGAATCTGCCCCTCCCCATATCCACCTCTTCATAAAATCTCGGCTGCATGGAGCATATACCTTTCATTAATCATCATATCATGCTTTTGAATCAAACAATTGGGAAGTTTGTTTCAGAGATTGATGATGGCACGTACCGGGATTTCACAGCCGATAAATGGTCACTTGTATAGGCCTCTGGAGAGTACAAAAGCGATACAAAAGTGCCACAAACAATGGCAATCAACACAAGTTTGAGAAGAGGGTATTTGCAGTAGGAGTTTCGATCTTGGACTGAGATGTGGAAAGGCTTCCCAGTACCTTTCACTTTATTCCTATTTAACCGCCTTTTGTATATGGCCTCACTGCATTTATTGTAATTGAAAAGAGTAAAATGAATACGAGCAATTTTGATAACCAAAGCGACCACGCCCTGCCAGAGGTCAGGTGCCTTCAAAATGGTAAAATTTTAGTTTTAGTCCTTCTAAAACTCCAGGCCTGGCCTATTTTAATTACTTGATTTAAAGTTCCAGTGCCTTAAAAAGCATTCTACTTGAGAAGAATCAAATGAATTATACATATCTATGAAAGGTAGGTCTTCAACAACCACAACATATATTAAAAAAAAAAATAGCAGGTAAACTGGACAAATTTGCATTTAAAACTTGACTTTCAACTAAAGCAAAGATCTAACTTCACATTGCAGAATCTTAACAAAAAGTGATTTAGACATTTGTTCATCAAACAGTTTTAATAAGAAGCAGAAAATATTTGTAGATCAAAAGGAAAATATGAGGAGAAGCTAAATAGGATTAATTGCTGGTATTAAATCAAACTCAAGGCTCTTTGCTTAATCAGTTCACTCAAATCATATCATCTACCATTGTAACAGAAGGGGTTTTCCAGGACAAATTCAGTACCCCAAAAAAGAAAAAGAGAAATCAATGCTGAAACTGGGAATTCTAAGCACAGATTGTGATTCAAGCAAGGAAAAAAAGGAACTCACATTGATGCAGATAACCGATGTCTAGTGTCGACAGAACCCGGCGAGTTTCCTCTCATTTTTCTAAGCTGTTAGCAGCAAACTCATGCGTGCAACATCTGATAATCCAGAAAGAAAATCATCATATACATCACTAAAATCCAATCCAATCAAATCCAACTTTTTCTTTGATCAACTTTCACGATTCAAAAGAATTACGTAGAAAACCTCCGATCAAAAGCAAGTAATTAAAACAGTAAAAAAACAAGGCTGAGAGAAAGAGAGAGCAATAACTAAACCTATGATATTAGGCAATGGAGGGGGAGCTGAGATAGCCTTGGAAACCAGCAAACAAAGCAATGGAGGCAATATAATACTACGAGTAACGTCGATTTAAAATGCTCTATTGTTTACTCCAATGTTAACCACTCGGTTCATTTTTGATTTCTTACCAACTTTTCTTTTGAATTTTCATATGTGTATCATATAATTCTCTTGTTTATTTATTTATAAAGATTTTAATTATGTAGTTTTCAGTTTTACCAATTTGGTCTGGAGGCTCCACCATAAACCACCTACTTGCACCCATCATGCACTAAACTTGAGGATCTAAATGCAAAGCCTCAATTCCTTAGACCATATTAACACAATTATGTTTTTTAATAAACGAGATTTCATACAAAAATACAACACTTCTTCAAGAAAAACATTTATAAGAGTAGTTGACGGATTAGGTTAATGAAAATAACTAGTTTGGTTGAAAGGGGATTTGGATTAAGACTCAAGAAAGATTAACTAAGAAGAAATATGTGTATATATATATTGAAGCTTCTAAATAAACTGTTAAAATTCACCCCCCACACATGCATCTTAATCCAATGTGTAATAAATACTTAAGTTTACTTTTAATTGTTTACATCATAAACCAATTGTTTTTTTTTTTTTTTACATTTTGTTGACATTTTCATTCTGTTTTATTTTCTTTAATATTTTTGGAAAAATCAAGGTCCGTGTCTTGTTTAATGAAAAGGGTGGCTCTATCACCTAATTCATGGTTCTTGAATGATAACATTAACTAATTCTATTATTGTTCTACTGTACCTTTTCATGTGCCGTATTAGGTTGAGGTGGAGCATTCATAAAATCCTAGACTCGTTTGATAGATTTGGGCTCGACCCAAATAATAAATTTAAAATTTTGTCTAAAATTAATCCGGATAAAAATGTTAAAATTTTAATTCGTCCTACGCGTATTAATTTTTATATATAATTTTTTAAAAATATATATAATACATCAAAAGCATTAAAAATCTTAAAATAAATGTTTCTAAACTAATTGAAAATAAATTCTTAAATAACAGTAAGATAGATGCAACTTAACAAGTAAATACTTTTAAAATAGTAGCAAAATTAACAATAAAATAAGAGCTATACAATATCCAAACAATAACAACAAAATAATAGCAACATAATAGTGAAATGACAACTAAACAATGAGAAAATAACAGCAAAATAACATATATTTTTGTAAATTCAAGTCAAACCTTATTTTTTTACTGAAGCTATTTTTTGGATAGACCTTCGAGCTAAGCTAAGTGACCTCCCTTGCAAAGTCTGTGTTAATCCATCATTTTCTTACTGCAAAATAATTCCTAATTAACAAGGGGGCAAAACATGTGGGTTTAAGGTCCTTTCAGTTACTATTTCACCAAATACACCCCAATTTAAAAAAATATATATGAATAATTATGGTTAATTTGGAATTTGAATTTTCAATGTCTAAATCACTTTTTTTTTCTGTCTTTAAAAGGGAAAGAGATTTTTCTAGAAGGGAAAAGTAATGGGTTAAGGAAAATGCCAAATTATTAAAGAAATGTTACAAGGTTGTAGAATGTGGTAATAGCCAATAGGATATTATTGTTGAAGATAGTGATGTCAATTAGAGATTTAATTACTTTAATAACTTTTAGTTTAAGCTCGAATTAAGAAGAAAGGCAAAAGGTGGGGCTAAGTTTGTAATTAGTAAAGAAGATGGGAGTTGATTGTATGATGGAAGCCTTACACTGTGTTTATTGTCATCCCATGTAGGACAGGAGGAGCATAAACAGGTCAACAACGTTAGGATTGAATTGATAAATTAATAGTAAATGATTAGTGTTATAATGCAGAAGTATGTGTGTCTTAATCATCAAAATCATACGTAATTCTTACGGCTTCAAAGCCTTAACCTAAGTAAAGAGAGTATGGATTCATTTAATCATATTAGAAGCATTAAATATTTTTATTAAATTTAATAGTTAGATTCATTTTCAGTAGAATAAAGGTTGCAATCAACTCCTATTATTTAATCCAGGTGCCACAACGTATAAGTATTTTGTATTTTAAGCTAAGCAAGCCCAATGGCAGGCTAGAACCGATGTGTACTTTCAAGTTGGGTTAACCGTCTCATTTTGATTACTGGACCGATTGATACCCCACTCCCACTGACAATTTCAACTTTCTACCAAAACCCCAAAAATAAATCTCAACTCCTCCAAACCTATAATTGCTGCTGCTCCTTTTTGGGTTTTTTTTTTTTTTGGTTAGGATTTCCTGTTTTAGGTGGTATCCTTTTCTATATTCCAGTCTGAATTTCTTCACTCGTAACTTAAGTCACCGCCCGCATGAGGCGGTGCCACTGCCAGTCTTCCTTTGCTTGCTTGCTTTCCAATTTCCAATTGATTTTAGATAGATTTCCTCCGGGCTACTTGTTTGGGTCTCAATAGTCAACACCCCCATCCACTATGTTATAATATAATATGCTGCTCCTTCATTTCTCACTTCATCAGTCCCCTAAACCCAATCATGCCATCTACTTGTGCCATACTTACAAGTATCATCCATTAACTGTCGATAACTTATAAAGAAATTTATTATTATTATTATTATTAGTGTGCTGAGTTTTTCTGTGTGATACGTTTATATAGTGTAAACTGTTTCTAATGTTTTACAATCAATTATATTTATGTTTATACCGCTCAAGATGATTAAAATTTACTTTGTGAGAATGGAATTGTGTTTTAACTGTAGAAGTCTTGTTTAACTTTAAAAGAATTAATTGTTGAGGCAATTATATGAACAATGCGATAAGTAATGCTTGCTGCTTTTGGCACTACACAAATTACATAACTTATTTAGAAATGAAAATCATTTGTACTAATACAATTAGGTCATGGCTTGGATTATATTACGGATGTGTGATGACCCATATTCGAATATTGATCTTGTGGAGCAACAAATCTTGAAGATTGATATTGATCCGGATCAACCAAATCAGATCCCTTGTTTCATAAGATTGACTTAATTATTTGAAGACTTATATTGAAGACCTTTGATTTTATTTTTTTAACTTTTTGACGATATTTGGCCTTTTATGATCCTATTTCAATAGGTCTTGGTTGTAATTGATTTTTATCCTAGGAAGCTTCAAACTCTTATATATGAAAAGCTTGCACAAGTTAGAACAAAGGAGAGTTAAGCACTTAATTTGTTCATTAGAAATTCATTATTTTGAGTACATTTTGTAAGTAAATGTAAACAAATGAGTCACTTAGTTTATGAATTAAGTTTTCAGGAAAAAATTAGTGGAGAAAGATTTAAATCTTAAGTACAAAAATGATGTTGCTATACCAATGTAGAAAAATTATAACAATTAATAACTAAATTCAGATTATAAAAATACAAACTATAATTTCTGAGCTACTCCTCGTTAACTTTATCTTTTCCTTTCTTAGCCGAGGTCTCCGGCACCACGTTGGCTACGGAAATTAAATAATTAAAAACCATCAATACAACACAATTTCACATTGAATATTTCAATTTTTATTCAACTTTTGCATAATTTCCAATTTAGTCCCTAAATCGAGACTAACTTTATTTCTTCACAATTTATCTTATATTCTCATACAAATTCTACTTTAAACTAAATTTAACTCCCTAATTTCACTTAAATCCATAAATTTTGAAATTTTCACAATTACTCCAGTTTTTACAATTTTTACAATTTAGTGTCTTAACTAGTTAATCAAATCAACTAAATTTTCTCAATTAATACTTTATCCAAATATTCTAGGCTATCATACAGCCCTTAATAAAACATAAATTTAATGTCAAACCCTAATATTTTAACTATTTTCACAATTTGATACTAACACTAATATTATTTTATAATATCATCATACAACAAAATTAAAGCTCTAAACCCATTTGATATTAATAATTTCTTTCAATATATTAATTTAGACAACAAAATGATTCATTTCATGCAATTGGTCATTTTTGACATTTTTACAAAATTTTTGTTACAGTTTTACTTTTATTCAATTTAGTCCCTGAGCCTAAAACTTGCAACTTAGCCATTTTTAATGTAACCCATGCTAGCTAAATATTTATATATATTTTCCTCCTCCTCGTCCCATTCCACATCCTTAATATATATATAATTCCACTATTTACTTATATGTTTATTCAAAGCTATCCATTTTGAGTCATTGTCACTAAATTATTTATATCTTGAGCTACAGAATTCCAAATTAAGATCCATTTGATGTTTTTGAAACTAAACTCAAATATCTTTCTACTATAAAATTTTTAGAATTTATAGTTTAGCCAATAAGTACAGTAAAATCTTCAAATTTATCTCTATTCTGTTGTTTGACAGCTTCGACCTTTCCTTACTAAAAATTATTTATCTCTTAGTAAGGAATTTGGATGATGTATCTGTTTGTTTCTATTGAAAATGGACTCATTAAGGATTTAAACATATAAATTTAAACCCCTAATTATTTTTTTACATTTTTTTATTATTTTCCAAAGTCAAAACAGAAGAACCCGAAATCTTATAATAAATAAGAATTTTATAATATTATTATATAATATGTAAATGAATTTGTATGTAATATTTTTTTGTTTATTTGTATATAACATTTATGGTTCTATGATACGTGTATATATATGTTTTATTTATTTGTATTAAAAATATATAGAAGACACAAGTTTGGAAAATTTGTTAATCTAATGAAAATAATCTTTATTTTTATTAAATTACTAAATTGACATTTGAATAAATTTTATTTTATTATTAAATTTTGAAAATTGAAAAATATTTATTATATTTAAGTTTAAAGGTAAAAAAAGTATTAAACACTCAATAATAATAATAATAATAAATTCAAATATGTCATTTTGATAATTAAAATCATCATTAATCGATTTGACTGTCAACAGACACTTCATTGACAAAATCAATAAGAAACTAATATATAGCATGCCATGTGCATATATTAAAAATTATAAAAATATACTAAAAATACATGTCTAGAATAAACCTGAACTAATGAACATTCAAATTTATTTGACTTTAGACACCTTTTTATCAAGTTCATTTTAGATGTAGTTCAAAATATTATAAAAATTTTAAAAAGTTGTAAAATATTATATAAATATAATAATTATTGATAATTAATAAAAAAAATTCTAACAAACTACAAAAAATAAAATAAAATGTTAAAATATAATAAAAAGTTGATTCAAATTTTGTCCATGTCATTTGCTACTATGTACTCCATTTTGTCGAATTTTTGGACCCTGCTAAAAGAAACACCATAGTGATGCTATTTGATGAGTTTTGTAATTCAAGATGGTATTCATCAAAATGTTTTAAATTAAGAAGAAAAATTATTTTAAGAGGTTTTTGAATTCATTTTTGGACACAAATTTGATTTTTAATTAATCAAAAGTTGAATAAATTTGATAGATAAGTTCTTTAGGTTTAATTTTATTTTTCATATCACTAAATTAATATATTACATCATTATATATTTTTATATAATCATTAAATTTAAATTTTATAATTTTGAATAATTACTATCTTTAAATATTTATTATACATATATAACAATTACATTAAAAAAATATATATTTATAATTAATATTTTTGGGTTTTACATCATATCTATCTTGAGTTTAAGTTTAGATTAATCTCGGGCCTGACTCGTTCTTGAACTCAAATTTTCCCATATTTGAATAGACACCAACTGAATTTCTAGGTCGGCTTGTTTTGCTAGTTTGAAAACAGTGTTGCTAATTGGGGGGGAGCCTACGCCCCAGCTTCAAAACACCATAAAATCAGGACCACAACTCTAATCTTTGCAACTTCTTGCCTTCAAGATTTTGTATCAAGATATGTAATTCAATTATTACAGTGCTTTAGAGTAGCCGCCATTCTTTTGATTGTTCTTCCCAGGCGCACCCACGTTGATTCAATCGCTAGCCCCCCGGATACTGCATCGATCTCGCAAAGGCCCCGCCATTGCTCTTTGCGCTCGCAGTGCAGAATACAACACTTCAAGAGTCTTCACGCACTCATTTTTAGTTTCCTTCAACAAAGATTCTTTGCTGACCTTACGGGATGTTGTATTCTGCATTCCGAGCTCGAAGGGCCATTGGCGAAAAACAAAGATGATTCATAAACAAAACGCAGCTACAGGTACGTTTTCAGATTTTCGGTTTCTTTTTTATGTTTAAATTTTAAAGATTGAAAAAAGATGGTTGTTCTGTGCATGAAGCCATGAACGTAACGTGTTTCCAAGGTCATTGATTTATAGCATTAATATTATTTTTGGCCCTTGTCGAAACCATTTTTAATTTGAAAAACGTGGATCGACTTTAAAAACATAGATGGACTCGCCACCAATCCTTTTTGAGGTGTAATTGGGCCACCTTATAAAGCATTTTGGTCTACGAATTTTAAGAGAACAGGTTCGGGAGTCGGTTACGTACGAGGAAGGATTAGCACCCTCGTAACGCCCAAAATTGGTACCAAATTCATTAACAAATGTCCTTATTGTCGAAAATTTGAAGAGTTTTTAAAATATGATTCTTTTAGAAAATATTTGAACGACTCGTTTTGGGATATTAGGGCTTATTTGTTCCAAAAGGACAAAACATCACACCCAGCACGTCAAGATGCAACATTTTAACCCTCAAAACTAAAATCGTACCTTGATTTCCCAAAACCTGAAATTAGAAGGATATTTGGACATTTGAACGACCGAAAAAACCACACCCAGCACGTTAGGGCACAACTCTTTCGGTCTTCCAAACACGAAACATTGCCTCATTTTGGAAATAACATTTTATGGGTCTATTGAAGGTCAACGTAGTTAAAACCTCGGTGCTAGGATACATAACAGAATGATATTGCAGGCAATAATACATATAACAATTATACGGGTAAAAAAAATAAAATAAACCATGTAAAAAAAATAAAATAAACCATGCAAGCATATACGTAGAAAAAAAATGATATACAGGTAAACAAGCAGAAACTAATTTAGAATGTAATAACGAACAAACAAATAAGGAAATGTTGGGTAAAAACAACAATGATAATAAAATATTAGGTCAATTATAATAGACGAAACAACTAAAGAAGTGTATATGAAAATAATAAAAATATCATGCTAAATTTTAAAATAAAGGGGATATATAAAAGAAAATTCAAAATAAAGTAAATATATATGACCAAACCATTAAAATATATGTATACAAATCTGAAAGGAACCATTTAAAATCCAAGACCAATAAACTAAAAAAAATGTAATCATTCTACTAAATTTGCGTGCTAAATTAATATAAATAAAGGGTAAAACAAATTTTAAAATTGAAACTAATGAACTAAAAATGGAAAAAAGAAAGGTCGAAACCATATAACATAATTTAAGGTGCTACGTAAATGTGGAGGTGCAGTAGATTATATATATGGTACTGGAAGTAAACAATATAAAAAATAAGTTACATACATGCGGTAATCATATGAAAGAGGTAATATGGAGAAATGGAATTAACAATATAAAGAAAAGATTGAAACAGTTCATAACTACCTAACATGGGTGATCCATAAAGCAGATTAAAAACAATATATATATAACTTAAAACATATAAGTATTGGATTGTAAAACAATATGAACTTTAAGGCGTAAAATGGAAGGAGTGCAAGATTATCAAATCGCAAATGAAAATGTTAAAGCGAATGCGCTAAAAACGTTGAGGGACCAATCTGGAAATTAACTCAGGCTTTCAAAGCACCATGCAAAAGGGGAACCCCAACACCAGAGTCAAAATACAGCTGGGTAGATTTATAAACATAAAAAGAAAGTGAAATTTAAACAAATAGGAGGGGTTAACGGCGCAATTATCCCATTGAAATTGGGACACACGGAACTAAAGCAAAATGGGTCATTTCATGTGGGTCTTAGTCATGCTGTGCCGTTTTGATAAGGTTTAAAACCTTTCTTTCCTTGCTAAAAAATCATTTGAACTATTTCCCTTTTTGAAACACTGAAGCACGACCCCAGTTCCCCCTTTCCAAACTTTTTCCTCAGCCGAAACAGCAAAGCCAAGACCATTATCAAAAAATGGCCCTGATTTCAAATGGGTGAGGTTCTAAAACGAAGGAGACAAGGCTCCGACTATGCTACCCGAAACAGGTACTCCCTACCCCTTTTTTGAATGGAGCAAAGTGAAATATCAAAAAAAATGCGAAAAGAATCGAATGGAGATGCGAAAATAAAAGATGAAAAAAAAAAGGAAAAAAAAAATCACCTTCTTGCTATTTGATTGTACAAAAATTACACTCAAAGATTTGCTATTTCTTTTGTATTTCTCTGTGACTTCCTATTGAGGGAAAAAAAAAGATCCCTTTTACATGCTTTTCGAAGGCTTTATATAGCCTTCTTTTTACCACTGTTTGATGCCGATTATTCGGCCTCCTTGCAGATACAGGCGAAGGTCGTGGAGCCGTGATGGAGTGGGACATTGACGTGGGAGGGAGGCGAGCAACGTACGGCACTTGGGGACTGATTTGGGGCTTGCGGCGCTGATCTCCCTGATGCTAGGGTTTGCCAAGTGCATTTGGGGTTTTGGGGTAGTTGGACTTAGTTTTGGGCTAGGTCTAGTTGGGTAATTTAGGCTTGTAACATGTGTTGTCTGGGTTAATCTTGTCATTTTGGGTTTGTAATTGTTTAATGGGCCCCGGGCTAAATTTAGGCCCTACAACCCTTATTGTTAATTTCCCCATATTATCAATTTTGTTTAATTTAGTCTAAATTTAATATTAAAAATTGTGGGTCTATTTTATGTTAATTTTTTATTATCAATTTCTTGCAAAATTATCATAGATTTGATATAATCGTTCTTTCTGTAAGGAGCAGTGATAAAGATTCAAATCTGAAAATCCTTTTAATATAATTCAACTGACAGAAGTAGCTTATAGCAACTTAAAGATATCACACAATTCTGGTTTTCATTTTTCTTCATTGTTAGGTGAAACTAATAACATAAGGTTTTTGAAAGGCATAGGCAAGTTTCTGCTACATTGAAGATGCCAAATGGAAAAGTAAAGGCTTATTGTTTAACCATACGCCAATCCCAACATTAAATTTTAATGCATATATCCTTTCCTTATAACTTTGCTATCTAAAATCTTACATAAATTTATATGTATGTATTGCTCCCAGCATTACATGTTCATAAGTCCAAAGTTCAATAATTATGGCACCGCAAATAATTCGTCCATTATCAAGTTATTTCAATAGGACTATTTTTTTATTATTAATTGATGGCGTGTTTTTTTTTCTCCAAAAAGATTTTTTTTTTAGGTCCAAAAATAATTTATTTATTTTATTTGATTGACTATTAATTCATGAGATGTTTTTTTAGAGACATAATTAAAAGTAAACATTGTACTAATAGTTAAATTCCACGAGCATGTTGGACCATATGCTCTAAATAAGTGAACAAAATATAGGTAAAATAGGAGGCATTTATATTATATAAAACAATAATTATGTGGATTGAGTATTAGTTCAATTAGTATCAGGATTTTTTTTTAGTGCAGGAGGAAGTGAATTTGAGTGCGTTGAAACACATTATCCTTCTATTTAAAGGTTAGGAGGGCTATAATAGTTTTAACTATTATATAAAAAGAAAAAGTGTAGATTAGAAAGTCGGACAATGAAAAACTCGAGCCCATTCCCAAAACATTTCCTCTCCAAAAACCAAATCCTATTTTCTTTTGGGAATTCAATCGGTCTCCAGTAGCCTTTAAACCCTAATTTCTAACTCTACTTCTGCCTCTTCATTTTCTCTTCACTGTCCTTGATGATCGAAGCTTCTGATTTGTAAACACCGGTCCAAGTGATTAGGTTCAAATAATTTGATCTTTTGATTTTTTTAATTTAATAAAAAGACATAAGTACAATATAAATAGAAAGAAATGAAGTTTTAGTATACATGTAACTAGATTTGTTTATGGGCCGAGCTATTTGTCCAAGCCCAAAAGTTTGTTTGAAATTTGGAAGAAGTTGGGTAAAAATATTAGGCCTGAAAAATAGGCTTAGGCAAAAAATAGACCTATTTAAAATATAGGTCGGGCTTGGCTCATTTTCAAATTTATAATTCTTTATATTATGTTATTTTTATATATTATGTAATTTGGAACACGATAAAAAAATAAAATTATACTAAATATATAATACTATTTTAATGTAAATGTTAAAATAATGGTAAGATGACTATATAAAAATTTTTAATAAATAAAAAATATATAAAACTATTAAATATTAAAATAATATAATACAATATAAATATATATATTTTAAAAATTTTAAATAACAATATGAATGGACTTAAAATAGAATTGGGTTAGTCTTTCACAAATATGGGAGAGTTTAAGAAAAATTTTAAACTCATATTTCGAACTGATTTAAATTTGAGTAAGTATAAAATATGTTAATATTATATTTAGGCTTAGCCCAAACTCGACCCATGAGCACATCAACATGTAATCTTCATTTAGTATCTCAAAAAAAAAAGGAAAAAAACAACATCAATCGGTGTTAGGCCTCTGGGTCAATAATTCGAGCTTCCAACGCTTTACAAATAAAAAACCTAAGCCTTATTTGAATTTACAGCTGAATAGGTTGGCCCAATAAAATTCAAAGCCAGAGAAATAAAGTCCTTCAACTTTTATATTATACCAATTTTATCTTTTCTTTTCTTCTTCTTTTTTTTTTTTTTTAGAATTGAAAACTCAACTTATTATTACATAAATGTTTTAGAAAGGGGACTTTAAGGAGGGAGCAATTTCAAGACGATTTAAAAAAAAAAAGAAATTCGTTAAATTTTTAATGTTTCCAAATGTATTTAATTTAAAGTAAATTGAAAATCGTGAATTTGTATGCGCTGAATTTTAAGAAATTGGAAGGTTATTTGAGCAGATTAAATAAACAAATAAATAAAGCATACATGTGTCTCAGATTGGAAAATAAATCAAACATGCACTGTTAAATTCAGCGGAATGAATCGTCATATTCCCACGTTGAAAATAATTAAAATGCATTCAAATTAGTGGTGCCATGCCTCGCATTAAGTTGGGTTTAAATATGGTTTTAATATATTTTATATTGTTTAAGTTTAGTTGAGCTTAAAATATGAATTTAAAATTTTACTCAAATTTATCTATAATTGTAAAAAATTAACTTAAGCCCATTTTAAATCTGCTCATATTATTTTTAAAAAATATTTATTTTATTTTAATATTTAATAAATTTATACATTTTTTATTTATTAAAAATTTTTATATAGTCATCTTAACATTATTTTAATATTTCTATTAAACAAGTATTATATTTTTAATATATTAGCGTAATATTATTTTAATGTTTAATATATTTAATGTTTATATCGAAAATATGATATTAATAGAATTTTAATATAAAAATAATTATTTTAATTAAAATGATTAAATTAATAAAAAATTAAATGACTAAAATAACAACTGCGGTAGTTTACCCCTTTTAAAGTTTTAAACCAAATGCTGT
The DNA here is from genome assembly GCA_020496765.1 of Gossypium stocksii. Lineage (NCBI taxonomy): Eukaryota > Viridiplantae > Streptophyta > Magnoliopsida > Malvales > Malvaceae > Gossypium > Gossypium stocksii. Next base: position 6,096,309 of record CM035626.1, on the reverse strand, counting down.
AATTAAAAGTGAGAAACAACATTGCAGTAGCGTTCTCAGATGGGGCAGATCAAAATTGAAAAGAATGGGCAAAAAGGATTCCAAAAGGGTAAAGGAAAAGAAAAAAAAAAAAAGAGGGTGTTGATTTGAAGACATAATGATGATAAATAAATAATGATAATAGAGTGGGTAAAATGATCTGATATTTTAGGAGTGGTGTAGGCTTTTGCCTTTCTGTCTAATCAAATGATTATGTTTTTGGTTTTTGGGTCAACTTAAGTAGCTCCTTAAAGTGGCTTGTGAGGTAATCTTCAACAAATCAAAGACACAGAATAGATGCATTCTTACATTTGTATTTTGTGTTTATATGATATGTAAAATTAATTAGATGTTATATGAAATAAGGACAAGTTGAATGGTGGGTCTAGAAGCAAAGGGGCATGGTTGCATGATCTGCCCCTACCACTCACTCACTTACCCACATTGGATAACCAGTCATTTCACACTCACAGCACCTAATTCCACTACCTTTCATTTCCATACAATAAAGATACCCTCCTAATTTATTCTTACCCCAACTCTTACTTCTTTTTTATAGAATATGGATATTTGTTTTTTTTTTTTCATTTTTCTGTTAAAAGTACATTATGAATATTTCCCCTTTTTTTCCATATGGACATTCATAAGTTTGAAGATATTCCAACAACTTTAAGAAATTTCGGATATCTCGTGGAAATGAGTAGATTTTAGGGTGTGATAGATTGTTAGTGTTCTTCTTTAATATAAATAATTATGTATGAGTTAACTTCTTTATGCTAATTATATTAATCCAATCCCTATCCACTTCAAATATATATAAATTATAAGTTCCAGTGTAATGAGGTATTTTATTTTCACATCAAGTGAACTAATTATTAAAGTAATCGAAAGAATGGTGAGTGAATAAAAGAAATAAATGTGTAAAATCAATAAATGTTATATATATTGACATGATACACTATATTTTTATAAAAAAATATCTATTCGAATTTTAAAGATAAATTTATTAAAAGAGATGATCGCAAATCTTAAATATAAATTTGAAATGATAAGAAAGAAATGGTGGGTGTGATAGATATGATATGGGAGTGGAGGATCCATGATGGACAAAAGTGGGGAATCTTTTACGTAATATGTATGAATGAGAGTGATTGGAAATTTTGTTTGCCTTATAGTCCATGAATCTGATGTTATCACTCAATATACCGCTCTCATTTTATTCTTTCCTCAGCAGACGCTTCAGTCCATTTTTTTTCCAGAGTTGTGGCTCCAATAATTCCAACAACCCACTCTAATTTCAGAAAAAAAAATATTTATGTATTTATTTTATATTTAAGATATTATTTAAATATAAAATGGTAATATACCAAAAAAAAAAAATCTAAAAGGAAGTGTCGAAGGACACACGCTCACTCATTCATTGCATTTGAATAAGTTAGAAAGTTCACAAGGCAAGGAATGCACCTAATTCTCGGGGCAGTCCCAAGTTGGTTTTTCAAGCAAACTCTATCTAATTAATATTATTTAAATTTAATATATTTATATATTCATATTATATTTATTTGGTATTTAAGTTATTTTTAGGACTTAATTAATATCTAAATTTAAGAACTATAACTTAATTTGATTTTTTATATGTCTAATTAATAACATTAAAATTTACCGACATAACATTGATAATTTATATTTTGGCACATAACATAAAAAAAAAAAAGAGATAAATTTTTTTATTGTTTTAAAACATGAAACTACTACTTATCATTATACTATTAATTGTTAATATTAGTGGTGTTCAAACAGTTAATCGAACCGAATTAATAAATCATTTAACTGTTAACCGAACCGAAATATTTCTGTTAATTTAGTCGGTTAACAAATTAACAAAAATTTATATGTTTTATATTTTTTTGTTAAAACAAGTATAAAATATATATAAAAATAAATTTATAATATTCATTTGACCGGATTAACCAAATTAACTGAACAAATAATAGACTATTATATAATAATATTATTTTTTAAGTTTAATTAATTTAATTAATTATCTAATTTTACATTTAATTAACTATTAACCGAAACCCTAAAAAACTTTTAATCAACCCCGATCAAAGTAGATCAATTAACTGAATTAAATCCATCCAAAAGATTAATTTAATTTTAATCAAAATTTAAACACTCTTGTGAATACCACATATCAATACATTAAAAAATCAAGTCAACTTATAATTTAAAAAAATTAAATATCAGATAGAAAATAAATTAAATTAGAGATATTACCTAAAACTGTGGAGTAATCATTACTGTATACTCTGAAAAAAATCATGATTGTATATCCAATTGTTATAAATAAGCCCATCACATCGGGCATCAACTTCAAAACGACTAGACATTTCTTGGGATTGTAAAGTTACCAACCGAAGAAATGGTGCAATTGTAGTGTCTTCCACTCACAAAATCCATAGGAATAAATTAATATTTAATCCTTAATTTAATAATTTGATCTCCGAATATTTTTATTCACTTTAATTTCAAATTTTGACTATTTTTCAAATTAATCTTCTAAGACCAGAAAATATGAGATTATCATCATTTAATTATTTTAAAGGATTTCAATAAAATTTAGAAAATATAAATTATAAAAACTTCAATTATTTGAAAAAAATTCAAATTAATGTAGAGCAAAAAACTTAAGGATTAAATTAAACTAAAAAAAAGAGAGCAATATTCCGATCTGAAATACTCTTTTCCGTGTCTTCAGATGAATCAAACAATAATAGTCATCCCCCAAACTCCAATAAAAGGGTCACGTGAGACATGTCCACTTTGACCCAACATTACCCAACCAATTATCATACTTCCCACTAAATTACAAGAAATAAATTCCTCATCTTATAAATAAATTTCACCTAATTTTAAGGAGTATGAGTTACAATAGCGTACAGTGGTAAACTCAACGGTACACATTTAAAAAAATATAAAAAATATTAACTTAGTTGATTAAAAAGGCATAAATTTAAGTATATGTTCAATTAGTTGAGATTTTAAAATTTATGAATAGTAAATATATATAGAAAAAATTAAAGGAGTGCGGGATATAAAAGAAAAGTTAAACAAGTACACATTTTAGAAATATATGTTAATATTTAAAATTGTAAAGTACTTTTATACGTGAATAGCTATTATTTTTTTTCAACTGTTTGATAGTGCAAGGTCTCACATCCGATGCAAGTTGATTTTCCAGTCAGCAAATAGTAGCTACTGCTACCGACAATACAATAACCCGGCAACGACGGGTCGTTCTTCATTACTGTGATTTGCACCAACAAACAAGCATACGAAAACCAAATTGATTCATTCAATATTCTTGGGTAATTTGATCTAACAAAATTTTCTAACGATTTACAACATTTGGGTAATTTCCCCCCTTCGAAGGAAAAAAAAAAAAAAAAAAAGAACAGAGAAAGCTGAAGCAAAATTCATCAACAGGGCATAATATGGGTAGTCTTAGTATCGTAACTTGACAAACAAGAGTTGGAATTTACCCGAAAAAGCTTTAGCAAATCCGCCGACATTTGCCTAGTGGCTGAAGAACAATCACTTTGCATCAGCAACAAAAACTTGGTCATCCCGTTACTACAACCCACCACTGCTTCTTGCGCTTTCTCCTCTCTAAACAAACAACAAACGCTCCAAAGTACAGTCACTGCATGCTCCGTCGCTTTGCTCGACACTTTCAACACTTTCTGCACAATCGCTTGTAACAATTTCGAATCATGCCGTATCTCCACTCTCCCTTCTTTGCAAAACGATAACGTTTCCAGCAGTTTTAGTGATTTCTCGATTATCGAAACGCTCATGTTCGGTTCTGATAAGAGGTTCTTTAATTCTGGAATGGTTCGATACTGGATTAGCTTGGTTTTCACTCTTTTGGGCTTTGTGATTGCGCTCAAACAAGATAAGCTCGCCTCGATCAACCTTTCATCCTTCTCTTTACTTAACGAGTTCACTAATTCGAGTAGTAATCCCTCGTTCTCAGCGATTTTGAGCTTCGATTCTCCATCGATCGCAATTGACTCCAGTAATCGAAGCGACTGGATTTGCGAATCTGAAGTTCCTCGTTGTAGAACGAGAAGAATCGTTGACAAGCAATTTGATTCCAACAACGGCTTCTTGTCCTGAATTTTGCTTTGTATTAAATCCAAAATCGAAACAACTTGTTCGATTAATTTGCTATCCGATTCTGCATTCCTCATGAAATCAAACACCGCGTTCAAAAACCCGTCCATTCTTGCGAGGAATTCGCGGTTCTCCTCCGATTCTCCAGCGAAACAAACTATTTTCGCCAACGACGAAGAACAATTTTTGTCGAGCTGTTTGACCAAGAGTTTGACCTGATCTTGAGAGGGAACAACAACTGAGCTGGGAGCCGCCGATTCGGCGTCGACTTGACGTCGAGCGACTGAATCGGACCACATCTGAATGAGTCGTTGTAAGTTCCGGTTCGGAACGATTTCTTTGCTTTGAAGAACTTGCATCGTGGCCGGGCACGTGTTGTTGCCACTGTCTAGCCACCGTTGGATGCTAGCTCGGTCGTACGTTACGCCCGTGCACAAGCTCACTGGAGATGTCATCACGTCCAGCGATATCGGACACCGAAAAAAACTCGGAATCGTAATGTACAAATCGTCTTTTCTCATTGTTTTTTTCTTTTACTCGTTTGGACGGCAAGAAAATGAGAGAAAGGAACGAGGAAATTTCAGAGAGAAAGTGAAAGAAAATAAAAAATGAAATAGAAGTTGAAGGTGGGAGAGGAAGCGTGGGGTGCGGGTTTAAAGGAAGAGAGAGAAGTAGTCAAAGGCTGACTGACGTCATTAATTGCTTTTTAGTAGTAAATATCATAAATAGTCCCCAATCTTTAGAAAGCTCACATTCTAGTCACTCAATTTTAAAATATAACCCTTTTTCGAAAAATATAACAATTTTCTCATTAGTGAATAGTTAAAACTATCATGATAAATTAATCATCCTTTAGTATATAGTTAATTTATTTATAAAAATGAAATAAAAAATTTTTAATGGAAAATTTATTTTATGAATCTTTTTCACCATATCATTTATGGTTTCATCCAATGAAAAGAAGACACATCACTTTTTATTTGGAAGTTTAGTTTAAATGTACATATGATGTGGAAGAAAAATATGATGTGTCTTCTTCTTATAGGACAAGACCATAGATGAAAGGATCATAAAATAATTTCTCTACCTTAATGTTAAACTTTGAAATTAAAATTTAATGGTTACATTGTTCAAAAATTGAGGTCAACATGATATAATGCCTAAACTTTGAGGACCAACTATAGAATTAACTCTTTATAGAAAATTCTTCTTTTCATTTTTTTTTTCGCTTTTCTGAGTCGTTGGTCAAAGGTGAGTGAGGCATTGGAATTGGAGGCATCTCTAGGCGCGTATAGTTCAGATTTTGACATTTTGAAATACGAGCAGTAGGATGAATGTCATAAATGACGTTAATAATAAGGAGATGAAAATGAGCGGTGGAGATTAGACTGATAGAAATAAATGCGTAGAATGAGAAGGGGTTAGGGGGGCCCACCGGAGGGTTCGGTCGGTCGGTCTTGATTGCATCATTTCAATGGTTAGGAAATCCGTGGACCTTAGATTTGTGGGAGCCGAATTTTTATGCTTTTTTTTTTAAATCTTATTTTTAATTGCTATTTTTGTGGAAATTTTGTTTGGTTCACTTTTGATTTTATTGGCAAAAAAGGTTTGGTATTCGCTCCACTTTTGACTTCTTGTCCTTTTTTTTTTAATTAATAAAAAAAGTTAAAAGACCAAAATTAATGTATTATTGGAATATGAAAATATTTAATACTAATTCATAAAGAAAATGCGTAGCTAAATTCTAAAATTTATATAATACCAACTACAAATTAATTGAAAGAATTCATTAACGTAAAAACTACAAAATAATATAAAAATATTTAAGATTTATGAAAGGGTGTAAAAATATTATATTAATAAATTTAAATTATTTTTTTTGGTATAAAAGAGAAATAAACCGTGATCTCAAGCTACTGGCCACATCATTCCATGGCTCTTATCATCCAGCATCCTACCTATACTATCCGGCGGTTGCGTAAGGAGATGTCATCCACGGGTAGTTATGGCCCAAAAAGTCTATACGATAAATTATTTAATATTATTATTTTTATTATATTTCTATTATGATAAACGTGTTGTTTTTTTCCATTAACTCAAAACGTCTATACGATATAAAAATTAGACACAACTCGTCAAACCATAACAATGAAGTATAAATAGGAAAAAGCACCAGATAAAAGAAAACCAAGACGAAATTGACATTTGAAATCGTTTGTTTTCATCGTTTTCACAGTTACATGTTATGACCATCATAAAACCTGATGGATTAGAAATATACACAATAAAGATAGTACTAGAAAATTATCATAGATGTACCATCGTGATGAATTGCTCATAACAGTATTCTAACCCCGCCACTGTTAGACTGTGATGACGATAATTGTCTAATTACCAACTACAATGTCGGAGATTGTGAAAAGGATTCTTTAACGATGTAAAAAATCAATCATTAAATAGCCCAACCTCCTCAAAATTTTAATGAGAATAATAATTTATTCATATATTTTTTAATTATATTCATTTTTTATTGTATCAAGATTTATGTAATCATATGATTTTGATTATTTAGAGAAATAAAAATGTGTGCATGCGCCTGGATTCTGTAGAACATCATTGAAAGAGCACCGAAAGCTTGACATGATGGGCTTGGGGGTGTAGGTCGAGGCCGAGGGGCACTGCCTCATTATTTTCTTTTTCTTTCACTCTCCTTTAAATTTATTTCCCACTTACTTCTCCCTTTTACTACCAACTTTATTCCAAAGTTGAATGGGGGCATTAACCAAATATAAAACCAATCCTTCAATGAATCCAAAAGTGAGTGTGGATACGGGGTATAATCATTCCTGAGTACGTGTTTCAAGTAGAGGAGGTGATCAAAATAGTTTTTTATATATGTTTAAGTAATCAAACTATAATCTAATTGGTATTTTTAGATTATGTTAATTATAAAATTATTATGATACTAATTATTATTAATTTATTGACTTATTAGTTTATCGTGTCTTAATCTGCATTATTAGTTTATCGTGTCTTAATCTGCATTCTGTATGGATTCGTACATATGTAGTATTCGTACATAGGCAAGCCCTAAATGAGGGCGCATAATATGGGTGCACTTATACATGGTGCAAACTTGTGTATGCAAATCCACTTGAAATATATTCAAGGTATATGTCATTATGCATGAAAACCTACCTAGCACGCCACATCTATGAATAGTGATCATATCATATAAATACACAAAATTAACCCATCTTATAGGATATAAAAAAAATATGAACAAAAATTGTTATTGGGGCATTTTGATATTAAATTTTTTTTTTAAATTAAGATATCAATCGTTAGTCATAGCGAGTAATTTTCTTATTTTAGAAGCTTCCTAAAAAGGTAACGACTAGTTACAAAATGTACTACATGACCTCACCCACATGATTAAAAAATGATACGAGATACCATCATACTACACTTTGTGACTTGATATTAGAATTTTAAATATATTATATGTTTTTAAGATTTGATAGTATTAAATATAAAATATTTTATGAAAAAATAACAAATAAACATGATTATTACAAAGATAATATACATGAATTCTTGTATAGCATATGATTAAACCAAAATAAATGGGGAACCAACTCCCAAAAAAGAAATAATGACATAAACACCACCTGTTTTTATCTATATAAAAAGTTAATAATTGGAAGAAAAAAAATGAAACCACAGTGGTTGTGAGTTATATAAGTAGGCTTCATTCATTAAAACTATGTGGGCCAGAGGTATGGGCTTCAAGAAACAGTCCAGCCTTTGTGGTTTTGCCTGCATCATTACTTGCATCAACTATTTTTTATAAGAGTAAGGAAAACTTGATTCAATTCGAAACAATTGGAAAAAATTTAATTGAGTTATTTGAGTCAACTCAAATTGAGTTTAAGTAAATTTAAATTTTACAATTCAAATAATTTGAATAACAAATTGGTGTAAATACCATTTTGATTCTTGTTAATTTTGAAAATAAGCAAATTGGTTTCTCTCAACAAAAATTACAAAAAAAAATTAAAATTTATATTTTTAAAAAACATATAAAAAGTTTTAAAAAATTATAAATAATATATAAAGAAAGTGCAAATTTTTATAAAATAAAAATTTTAGAGTCTAAATAAGTTAATTAATTATTTAAGTTTATCATACTAAAGTATCTTTTTATCTTATTTCAATTATGTACGGTTTCAAATAGGAGCGAAGCCAGAACAATTTTTTAGGGGGCTGAATGAAATTTTATTTTTTTATAGTCTATATCTTTATAATTTTTAAAAGATTAAATCGAATTTATATAATTTTAGGGGGCAAAGTGTAATTTTACCTTTACTAATTAAATTTTTTTAAAAAAATTTAAGGGCCTAAATAGTAATTTTACATTTTAGGGGGGTCGGGGCCCCTGCCAGCCCCTTAGATTCGACTCTGGTTTCAAATTCATGTGCTCTAACATGAAATTAGTTATATTGTAATAAGATTTTAAATTAACATGTTTAATTTTAATTTAACTCGAATAATTTCACTCGATTTGACTCAACTCAAATTTCATTTCACTCGACTCAATTCGAAAAATTTTCAAATCGAGTTAGGATGATAAAATAGGATTCGTGAACGATCACACCTAATTTCTTACCATTAAGTAGTTTTTTTTAATTAATTAGGTTATTTGATAAATTTTAAAAATTATCAATTCATTGGGGAAAAAGATGTAATATCTTTTTTTTAATGTGTTTCATAATCCACAATAAACTTTACTTAAGAAAAGAATATCAATAAAAAAAAAGGTATTGAATGATATAAATAGATAAAATGCAGATTAGCTATTAACTTAGAACATGTTTTAAATTACTTTTAATTTTTTAAAATATGAAGCTAAAGTATCTTTATCTTTGGCGGCCAAAAAATTGTCCTTTTTCTTTTGTTACAAAAAAAAAAAAACGATATTTTTAATGAAATTAAAATTGTGAAATGAATACTTTTTCAAAAACCATTAAAGATTTGCTTGTATAAAATAATATAATTAAATGCAATACTTAATTTTTATGATATAAACTTAACATTTAGTTGTCGATTGACTATTAATTTGATTGGCATGATTATGTTGTCAATGCAAGAGGATGTGTGTTTGAGTGCGGTGAAGCGCATTATCTACTTATTTATGAATTTGAGAGAATATATGAGTAATTCTAAATATTATCTCAAAAAAAACAGATGTAATCAATAACAAAAATTTGAAACCATTAATTTTAGTATCTCAAAAGTTTAAATTTTGGTATTTAAAAAAAAGTAAAAAAAACAATATAGTAATAGAGAGCTTTGTGAATTTTAATTTTCCAACTAAAAATCATTTGTAGGAGAAAGGAAAAAAACAAATGACGGCACTGTAATTGATATGATTATGAGGGAAAAAGGGTGTCTCACATGAACTATAACGTGCATCTCTACTTTTATGCTTGCAATTATAGCTTTTCTATAATGCAATATTTTACTTTAGAAATTGGGAGCCACAAATTTTATTTTAGAAATTTCTGAATTAGATAAAGAGAATATATACACTTTTGTGCTTGCAATTATCCTTTTTTTTTAATAATCACTTATGCTATCTATAATATATTTAAATAGATGTGAATTTTTTAATAAAAAGATATTGTTTATTAAAATTTAAATTGTTATTATAATTTCTTTTGTTACATGAAGTACACGTGAATAGGCCTAGTTCTGAATAGTCATCCAATACTCAAGGTTGAAAGGGGTCTAAAATATTGTCTTCTAGTTTTTTAGGAGGCCAAAAAAATTTAAATTTTAAAAGTCAAAAAAAAGTTTTTACCAACTTTGAAGGGGTCTCAAAAAAATTCTTAACTTTTAAGGGCCTAAAATTTTTGTTTACCAACTTTTAAAGGACCTAAAAAAATTTCTTCAAGTTTTAAGGAACATAAAATCCCATTTTATTGTTTTGCCTAAGACCCCCAAAATGTCAAAAACAGGCCTGCTCGTGAACCCATACGGGTTGTCACACCAACATTTTTTTAAAAAAATTAATGGTTTAATCAATATTTTTGTTAAAGAAAACAATTTGACTCTTTTTCAAAGGTCAATTGCCAAATTATGTCTTAAACTAAAAAGTAATTAAATTGATAAAAAAAATGTAAACATTATTAGCTAAATTTATTCTTGTGCCTTAATTTTATCATGTCAGTATAAGTCAACGTAAGTTACTATACGAGTTGCCATGTCAACATCATTAAATAAATTTTAATTAGTATTTTTATTAAACAAAACAACTTGACTCTTTTAAAAAAAATTAGTAATTAAATTAAATATAAAATAAAAAAATTGAAAATTAAATTTATCATTTTACCTTAATTTTATTATTTGATATGCTTATAACAAAACAATAAGTTTGACACATGTGACAACTAATGCTAATTTATAACAAAATGAGTTGGTATACTGATGTTAAAAATGGAAAGGAATAGATTTTATACATCATTCATTTTGTAGGTTTATTATTATTTTTTATCAAATTCAAGTAAATTAATTTTTTTCTATTTATATTTTTATTAATTTAAGTTTTTTTTCTTTGATAAGTGTATACATCAATGAATCCATTATAATGTAAAACTTTTAAAAAATTAAATTTGTTTGACTTCATTTTAAATGGTTTATTATCATTTGATTCACTAATCTATAATCTATTTATCTATATATAAGCATGAGTTTGGAAAAACTTGTGAATCAAATAGAAAATCCATAATGACTCAGTTTTTAGTGTTGTTAAAAATTACGATTTTGTGACCTTGTTTTTGTAAACCGAGTCCGTAAATATTAAATAAAGATTTTTACGGAGTCATTATATAGGTGAATTAATTTGTGGATGGTCAGTTTGGTCGAAATTATGGTTAATTAAGACCCATGGACTAAACTTAGAGTACAATCGTTATAGATTTTTAATTAGGAAATGACTTGAGGACTTAAATTATAATTAACCAAAACTTCAAAACAACAATTAAACCATGCTAAAGTGAGTATTAGTGGACGATAGAATTAGATGGTCATTAACTTAATGAAGTTGAGATTTATTTGATTAATTTAATTTAATAAAAAATTAATCCTACTATATAAGACATCTTTCGGTCTAAAGAGAGAGGAACTCATCTTCTCCAACTAAATTAAAGACAAGAAGAAAGGCTTAATGCCATTTTAGGGGTTTTCAAGCTTTTAGCTTCAATTTGAAGTACATCCTAGTCATTTATCTTTGATTTTTATAGATTTTTTTTACTTTAGATGTAACACCCCTAACCCGTCTCCATCGCCGGAACAGGGTTACGGAGCACTACCAGAATATACAAATCAAATATAGACATTTCATATAATTTAACATTCATGATAGAAGTTATTCATAAATTCCCTTATATGAGCATTCGAGGCCTACAACATGCATTAGAAACAAGTCGGGACTAAACCGGGTACTTAGAGAATTTTTTATAAAATTTCAAAATTTTTCCAAGGTGTAGGGGATACACGCCCATGTGGCCAGGCCGTGTGGGCATTCAAAATAGGGCACACGGTTGTGTCCAGCCCGTGTCCGTACCAGTGTAACTCTCTGATTTGGGTCACACGGCCAAGTCACAAGCCCGTATGCTAGGCAATGTGGATAATTTTGAGCATTCTATTTCTCAATTTTTAAGATAGAGAGGACACACAGCCAGATCACACGCCCATGTGCTAGGCCATGTGTCACACATGGTTAAGACACACGCCTATGTCTCTGCCCGTATGGACAAAAATAGGCCATTACCAAGGCTACTTTTCTCACGCAAATTATCTTCCACCTACATCAACACTTTAACACATTCACAAACCAATACAATACATCCAAATTAAGGGCAAAATGGTAATTTAGTTGAAATAAAAAATAAAACAAATGGCCAAATAGATTTCTAGACATTTCATCTCAAAATTTCAATCTAAAAACGCCATAAGAGAGAGCTTAATAAGCTGGTTTCATATTTTGCTTCATTTGAGTTCAATTCTTGCCTTTTTCTTGTAATTTTTATGTTTTTAAGACCTTTACAATTAGGTCCAACTAAGTCTTGCTTTAGTTTTTGATTTTATTGAAAATTTTGGAAGTTACGATTGATGAATATAGGATTTTTTAGATGAATAAACATAGATTTAGAGTTTTAATTATGTTATATGATGATTGTATAAAGTAATTTTGTTAAATGTTGATTTTAGGACTAAATTGTGAAAAGTTAAAGTATTAGGGTTAGGTCTTAAATTTCTATTTTATCAAGGGCTGTATGATAGCCTAGAATATTTAAATAAATTATTAATTGAGAAAAACTAGTTCATTTGATAGATTAACTAGTTAAGGGAATAAATTGTAAAAGTTGTAAAATTTTAGGGTAATTGTGTAAATTTGAAAAATTAAATGGTATTAATTATGAAATGAATTAGAACTAAAATATATGCTAATGTATGAGTATTTTATATCTTAGATCAAGATTCCGTAGATACTTGTTAAAAAGGAAAATCAGTGGAATAGTCCTGAACTTCTATAAATATTACAATTTAACCCAGGTAAGTTCGTATGGTTAAACTTTAATATTTATATTGAATTGATGAATGGTACTATATATTTATTCTATTGTTGAAAATGAAATATTGTTAAAGATATAAATTTGAATTGAATGTTCAGACTAAATGGAACGCGAGATTTGAGTACATTCGGCATTCGGTGAATTAACGACATTGGAGGAAAATGATAGCAAATTACCCAAGTAAACCGAGGTTCAGCATTTGCTGCAAACTTTTGTGTTTACTTTCTGTTTAGCTCCCACGAGTTTCTGTTTAACTCGTATGAGTTTTCGTTCAGCTCTTTTAAGCTTCTATTTAACCCTTATGGGTTTCCGTTCAGCCCTTATGAGCTTCCATTCAACCCTTATGGGTTTCTATTTAGCTTCCATAAGCTTCTGTTCAGCCTTCAGGCTTCTGAAAATGATATACTCTTATCCGTAAACTATTTTTCGATTTAGGAAGATTTGTTAAGTGAATATGTAATTGAAATTGAAAGACATATTGTTTGTTATTGATATTGATCTAAAATAAGTGTAGTCATTGATTGAAGTTGTGATTAGCAGGGAGTTTACATTGAATGAAATTACTTAATTGATTTGTTATAGTAGGTTCGATAAGATTTTATGTTTAACCCGTTGAACTTACTAAGCTTCATTAAGCTTACTTGTGTTTTTTAATGTCTTTGTAGATTTTAGTGAGGTCGGAAGATCAGACTAGCACATCAAGTCACACTATCCAACTTATTTTGGTAGTTTTTGAAGTGTTCAACATGGTTTATATGGCATGTATAGGGATTGATGTGAATTAGATTAAAGTTGACATGTTTAGATGTTATGAATGATGTTTTGTTTACATAATTAACTTAGATATATATTTTGGTTTGAAAATAAAGTAAAATATAATGTGACTATAATGGATATATGCTCATAGGTACTTATTTAGTAGTAATCCCTTAGTAAAATTTGTTAATAGACTAAATAGGTAAGTTCGAGTATTTAAAGTATAAATAATGATATATTGTATATAATACATGATTTTAGCTTGTTTTGAATGCTTTGTTGCAGTATATTGATATGTTAAAATATTGTATTTAAGTTGAACTTAAATGGGTGAGAAATGTGGCCTTGAAATGGCCTATTTTCGTCTACACAGGCAGAGACACGGACGTGTGTCTCAGCCGTGTGTGGCACACGGCCTAGCACATAGGCGTGTGTCCCCTGCTCTTTTAAAAATTTTTGAAATTTTCTGAAAAATTCTCTGAGTTCCCGATTTATTTCTAATGCGTATTTTGGGCTTCGAGGGTTTATACAAGAGACAATATGAGTGATTATGATTAGTTTATGACATGTACATTAAATGATATGAAATGTTCGTATTTAATCTGAAAAAGTCTAATAATACTCCGTAACCCTGTTCAGGCAATGGATAAGGGTTAGGCCTGTTACAATGTACATGTAATAAATGATAATATGAATTAATTTAATTGCTTATGAAACGAATGATAAATAATAAGTTAGTATGCATATTTTTTGAATTAGTGTGTTAGCATGAATATATGCATGTTTACATAGTATTGATAGTTGTTGGCGTGGAATTGTATAAGAATTACTTATGAGCTGGACTTGGAATGAATAAGTGCATATTGGCTTTAACTTGTATTTTATTGTTTTCAATCATAGATTTACAACTGAGTGTATTTAATCAGCGTATGGTTTGTTTTCTCTGTGTGTAGGTATAAAATATATTCAATAGTTCGAGCAGTTGATTGAGCATCCTATAATCGATTCCCAACTCAACGAAGTTTGTATATTTCTATTTTGTTCTATGATGACATGTACCTAATTTAAGTCATTTGAGTATAGTATGATGTTTATGAATTTTTAGATGTTGGATTTGATATTATGAAGGTAATATATGTTTGATTCATGCAACTTAGATTATCATAAATTTTGTTTAATGTGTAAAGTATAGAATGGCAACTTGAATGAATAGTGATGTATGAATATATGTTTTTGTATGTCATGTAGTTTATGTTAGTTAATGGAGTTACTTGGAAGAAAATGTTGAAAGAAAAGAATGATAATATGTATGAAATTTATTATAATTCAATATTGAACCTATTGAGTATGTATGTTTGATCGAAAGAAATTAAGTTTTGGCATATGCTTTGGTTGTTTGAAATGTGCAAGTTGAGGTTCATGTAAAAATTGCAGAAACAATATGTGACTTCGCGATGTCATGTGAGTGTCGTCACGACAAGATTAGGCCATTATCCCACACTACGACGTCGAACTTGGTCCCTGTGACGAGACTAAAACATATGTCACGTCGTGAAGAGTAACTCCCTACATCGTGATGTTAACCAGAAGTTTTGTCAATATTACAATTTAGTCCTAAATTGATCCCAGGTTAGCAATTGAGTATTCACAAGCTCGTATAAGACTCAAAAATGAATATGAATCGTTTAATATACTTGTTTTATTAATATTTGAATGTTTAAGGTTGTAAATCGAATTGTAATTTGATCATAGTTGCTCTAGCGATGAATGTGACACCTTATAGCTCATATTCAACGATTGGGTTGGGTATAGAATATTAAAATACCATTCATTGTTCATTACATTACTAAGTTAACATTTAAAAGTTTAAGTTTTATTATTTTTTTAAATATTGTAACACCCCCTAACCCTAAACTATCATTAGAACAGGGTTACGGAGTATTACTGGACCTTTCAGATAATTAACGAATAATATACAAATAATTATCTAACATAATGTAATATAATCATAAACTCCCTTAAATGGACCCCCGGGGCCCAAAATACGAGTTAGAAGTGATTTGGGACTAATTTGGGTGTTCCCAAAATTTTTTGTGAATTTCCAAAATTTTCCCTAGATACAGGGCTCACACGCCCGTGTCCCTTACCCGTGTGATTTTTGGGAGCATTCTAACTTCCAACCCATGAACAAATTAATTTCACACGACCAAGCTACACGCCCGTGTGCTTAGCTCGTGTGGATTTATTTTTCAATTCGAATCTAGTGCAGTTTTCACACATCCATGGCACACGCCCATGTCTAAGGCCGTGTCCCTCACACGGCCGAGACACACGGCCATGTCTCTACCCGTGTACTAAAACCTGAGCATTCTATTTTAAAATTTTCAAGTGCAGGGGACACACGGCCAGACCACACGCCCTTGTGGTAGTTGTGTGTCTCACACGGTTTGGCCACACGCCCGTATGCCAGGCCGTGTGGACTCAAAATGAGCCTTTTGTAACTACTCAACCAATCCTACAATTTTAAACCGTTTCCAATCCAATAACAATACCACAATCAATTCAATTCATATATATTTAAACATCTAAAACATACAAAAATATCAACTTTAGAACTTACTAAGTAATCATTTAGATTGAATAAAAAAACTTCATTTAACTTTAAAACTATACCAAAGTAATATGTCATAGTTTCAACATATAACATAACCATTCAAGTCTCATATTTCATTACTTACAATCAAAATTACTAAGACCCAAGTATTTAGCCTAGGTACATGCCATAATTACCAAAAAGATAGACACATCACCAAGGTTGCTGAGATTGGGTTTGATTCGGATGCTGGATCAGACTTTGACTTCTACTAATTTGCGTATGGGAAACAATCGTACGCTGAGTATAGAAATATTTAGTGGTATTACTATAATTCAAATTATAAATAACCAAATGAATTTCGTATATATTGACTTAATACACATGAACACATATGATACAAATTCACACTATATTTTCATTTCATATCTATAGTAATTCAATTTAACTAATTATCAATTCAATATCATAAATATCATATTTAAGTACTAAAAGCCTTTTTAGATTTAGTTCATTCAATTTAAATC
The DNA here is from genome assembly GCA_020496765.1 of Gossypium stocksii. Lineage (NCBI taxonomy): Eukaryota > Viridiplantae > Streptophyta > Magnoliopsida > Malvales > Malvaceae > Gossypium > Gossypium stocksii. The sequence goes on along the minus strand of CM035626.1, from coordinate 6,079,600 downwards.
TCATTCTTAAATTTTGTATCACATTTCACTTTATATGCACAAATTTCTTATTTCTATTCAATTTTGCCCTCTCACTTATTTTACCCCTATTAACAAAACTCGGACCTTGACAGATACTCGGATCCAACCAAACACACCAGAATGGCACCCAGTGCCTCATCGGATAGTTCAAAGCAAATAAGTGAAACCTAGTGTCTCATTGGCCTAGCCGAAGTAAAGAGGTACCCAATACCTCATCAAATTTATCTGAAGTAAAATAATGACACCCAGTGTCTCATCGATGAACTCTTCCAATCCTATGGCATGCCAACTATATCTGACTCAGCCCAACTAGTTAATAGGGTATCGAATCATATATTACTTTTCAACTTCAATTTCACATTCGATTCAATCATTCAATCAGAATTTCAATTCAAATTCAATCCAAATATACTTTCAATTCAATCTCAATTTCAAATTCACATTGGTACTATCATTACTCAATTTAATTTTTATCCAATTCAATATTAGCACATACCTCATATTTGCTTGCTAAGCACATACATCAGTTAAATCATTAAATAATAATTAACTCGAATTATAGTAATATAAACCAAAATTTTCTCGAGCTACTCCTTCATTATCTTTTCCTTTCCCTTTTGCACCAATGTCCCGGGTTCTTTGTTAGCTACGAAAATTAAATAATTTACAAATCATTAGTATAACATTAATTTATAATAAATATTGAATTTCTATTCAACTTTCACTTAAATTCCAATTTAGTCCTAACTAATCTCATCTACTTTCCCATTACAATTCACATCTTATTTCTACCCAAATTCCATCTAATTTTAATTTAAATATCAAAATTTCATCATAATTCCATAATTTCAAATTTCTTTCAATTTAGTCCCTACAACACAAAATTTATAGCCTAATTTACAATTTAATACTTTAATCAATTCTAATAAAAAAATATATCAAATAAACCCCTAATTCAATCATTTTTTCAACATAAACCCTACTAAAACATCTACTAACTTTCAAAATTTCAACTTAAATTCAATAGTATTCAACTCTAGAACTCTAAAAACATTAAAATTATAAGAAAATGGATTAAATTGACTTACCAATCAAAACTTAAAGCTTCAAAACCCTAATTTTTTTCTTTTCCTTTTCTTTTCTCCTTTCTTTTTCCCACTTTCGAATGACATTCTGCTTCTTTCTCTTTTCGTTTATTTCATCATTCTTTTTCTTTTATTTATTAATTTAATATAAAATATCTTTTACTTAAAATTTAAGAAAATATATCATTTTAATACAAGTATTTAAATACATATTTTACACATGTACTATTCAATCTTCATACATTTAACATAAATTTATTTATTTAATAATATAATATCATGATAATAATAATTAATATTATAAATATCTTTTAACTTAAATACAAAGTAATTAAATAATCATTGTCGAAACCATTTTTTTAAACGGTTTTGAAAAATAGGAAAGTCGACTTGGGTTTTGAAAATAAAACAAGAACGGGGAGTCGCCACCAATCATTTTTGTTGAGGTGTGATCGGGTCACCTCGAAAAGTGGTTGTTTTTAATAAACAATTCTATTTATCAAAACAACGGTTTTGGTCTACGAAAATCAGAAGGATAGGTTCGGGAGTCAGTTACGTACGAGGAAGGATTAGCACCCTCGATACGCCCAAAATTGGTACCTAGTTGATTAATTAATGTCCTATTATCAAACGATTGAAAAGATTTTAAAATACGATCCTTAGCTTAAAAAAAAAGCATTTGAATGAAATGAAAACCGAGGCTTACTTATCTCAAAGAAATAAGAATGCCGTACCCAGTAAATTAGGGTGCAACATATCAATTTCTTGAAATTAAGTTCGCCTTGCTTAAAAGGTTTATGTATTTAAATTGAGAAAGGAATATTTAATTATTTTGGATCGTACGAAAAACCAGAACCCAGTGAGTTAAGGCTTGATTTTTCAAAATCCCAAAACATAAAATATTGCCTTGATTTTGAAATTCTTATCTCGGGACGATGAATGCCGCATTCAGTAAGTTAGAACGTAGCACTTCGAGTCTCCGATAATAAGTTTTATTTGAAAGCTCACGTATTTTGGTTTCGAAAGCGATACTCGATAGTTCGGGTTTGATAAGGAAAACCAGAACCTAGTAAGTTAAGGCTCAATTTCCTCGAAATTTCCCAAACACGAGTTAGGTTATTGAAAATTTTTGAATGGAGGTTTTTTACTAAAATGATGTTGAATACGAATTTTTGAAATGTAAACATACAAAGCAAGGAAATAAGTCATAAACAATATATATATTACATCAATGAATCATAATAACCAATAGATGCAAAATGGTGCATATAATAACAACAATTACATGACACGTAATCCCATGCGAATAACAATATTAATATTCAAAGACTAAAAAATGAAAGCAAAAGAGATATAAATCGGATCAAAATAAATGAAAGTTAAAAGACTATTAAGAATGAATGATTATGAAAGAAAATTTGGTGTCATAAGAATTTGGATATAAATTTCAAACAAGTAATATGAAAAAAGATAAGATCTCTTAAGAAAATAGATCATACGCTTGTGAAATATATACATACATAATATAGTATTTAAAGTATTTACGTAATATAATACAACAAGTATATAAAAGAATGGCAAAATATAAAAAATATAATATACATGACATATATATAAAAAACATAATGTTTAAAAATATATATGAAAATATTTATATGTAAATAATGTACATAATATATATATATATATATATATAAGTTAAAATATATATACGTAATATACAAAAATATTCATACATAATAGTGCTAAAGTATATACATGGGGTAATATAAATATATATATATATATTAGAAATAAAGATACGTATGTAATATGTATAAAAATATAGTATATGCATAAAATGTAACCAAAATAATAGGTGTAATATACAAAATATAATAGTATTAAAAATACATATATAAGATAATGTGCAAGAATATATACAAAATACATATACAATATATAAGAGTATAGTGTATATAAAAATATAACTTTAAAATAGATGAAATATATAAAATATATGTTAGTATTAAAAATACGTATGTGAAATAATATAAAAGAATATATATACAACTATAATATTGAAAAGTATTTGTGCAAATGTAATATGAAAAAAATATATATATATATAAGTATAATATACATATGCAAAATATGGTTAAAAATAATATATAATATACATACAATATATATTAGTAAAAATAATAAAGAGAAAACATAATAATAATAATAATAATAATAAATAATAATAATACTAATAATCATAATAGCAAAAAGGGTAAGCAAAAAGAATGGAGGGATGAATTTAAAACTAAAATAGAATCCAGAGCCCAAATTAGAAATTAAAAGAGACAAATGAACCCAGATGAAACGCGGGCACAAAGACAGGGACCAAAACTGAAAATAAACTAGTCCCCTGAGTGCTGCGTTTCACGGAATACACTGTGGACCAAATTGAAACGGAAATAAAAGTGACGTGTCGAATTCAAAGAAAACAAAACAGTACGAAATGATAGAAACAGAAAACGGGAGAGGACTGAAAGCGTAATTTTCCATTTATGAGAAACGCGCGGATCCCCAATACGGGTCGGGTCGCGCGGGTTTGGTGCCTCATACGGCACCGTTTACTGCTGTTTAAGAATCATTCTGTTCTTCTTTTTTGTTTTTCAGCAGAACAAAGAACAAAAATCAGAAGCACCCCCTCCCCATTTTATTCTTCTATTAGGCTAGGGTTTGAAAACCCCTCTCAGTCGCCACATTAAGGAACCACCGTAGATGGTGGTTATGGCTGCGTGAGAAGGGTGGCTTTCAACCCCGTTCGGAGGCACTACCGAAGGCCAAGCCTTCTCAACCCCGAAGGTACGAAAGAAGGACCTCTTCCCCTCCCCTTCGAAGTCGATCTCAACGACGGAGCGAACTCCAGCGATACAACTGTAATGACCTCAAAAGCATATGTATCGGAAAATAAGTTATTGGATCTCCGTTTTCAGTAAACGGACTCATAAACATTTATTAAAATATTTATGAAATTAATTATATGTTTAATTAGGCTTTGATTAGATAAATTTAGCCTAATTTAAGATAAATAGTAGAAAGGACTAAATTGAAATAGGAGTGAAAGTTGAATTAAACATTAATAGAAATTATAAAGGACCAAAATGGCAATTATGCCATTTGTTATTTGATGAGGCGGCAATTGTTGATAAAAATCTAAGATTTTTCTTAGATTTTATTATTCATTATTTGTATTATTAATTATGGTTTTATATTAAATATTATTATTTTATAAAATAAACTAAAACATGACAAATGTATGGTAAAAATGTGTGACATGTGTAATAATAAAAATGTGTACAAATGAAAAATAAATATTGGTTATTAAATAGATTTTTATAACAACAATTATTATTTTAAATTAATATATATATGTATGTTATAAGAGAAAAAAAAAAAAAAAAACAAAACCAGAAGAAAGAAACAGAGAGCAAACGTGAAACAGGGGAGAAAGGAAAGAAAGAAAGAAAAGAAAGAAAAAAAGGAAAAATTGGGGGTTTGATGCTTGAAGCTTAAATAGGTAAGTCAATTAAGTCCTTTTTACTTAATTTTGATGTTTTAGAAGCCTTGGAACAAGATTTTGATGAGGTTAAGTTAATATTTTGAAAGATAGTTAATTATTAGACATTGTTAATGTTGAATAAATGATGAATTAAGGGTTAAATTGATAGAAATTCAAGTTAAGAATGAAATAAGGATTGAATTGTAAAGTAATTCATAAGTTTTATATGGTAGGGACTTAATTGAAGAAAATTCGAAATTAGAAAAATATGATGCAAGTTCAATAGTTAAACTTGAGTTGGGTAAAATTTGGTTACAAATAGAAGTGTGAATTGAATAAGAAATGTAAGTAAACTTAGTTAGGATTTAATTGCAAAATAAGCTATAAGAAACAGTTTTGGACAGCAAAGAAGCTTAACTTTGAAAAATCACTAAAAATTGTAGGAACCGAATTAAAGGGTGAATAAGATATGAAAGTAAATCTTGCTGAGTCTATTTTTAGATAAAAGAAACAGAACAAGCAAAGAAAGTCTGTAGATTGAGATATTTGTATTTTTGTAAAACTGGTTCAGGATGACTCCGAAATCCCCTGTTCTGATTTGATAAAATCATTAAAAATTGTACAAAAATAGTTATGAGTTGTAATTTATATGTTTAGAATCCTCGGTGAGTCTAGTTTCAAGAGAAATAGACGAGAACATTATCCGAATCCTGAGCTATGAGATAATTGAATTTTAGTACAGAAGGGTCGGAACTGTCAGAAGGTGAATTAGGGGTAAGTTTGAGGAATAAACTGTATTAATTGACAAGACTAAAAATTCTGGAAATTTTATGGTAGAAATTTACATGAGTCTAGTTTCAGGGAAAATTAACGGATCTTAATTTGGAGCTCTATAGCTCAAGATATAAATAATTTAGTGACTATGACGCAGGTGGACAGCTTGAATGTTCACATATAAGTAAATAGTGAAATTATTGAAAATGTTACTTATAAGCATATTATATAAATTAAGGATGTGGAATGGAGAGGAGGAGGAGGAAAATATGTATGAATATTCAGCTAGCATGGGTAATTTGCATGTTTTAGGCTCAGGGACTAAATTGAATAAAAGTAAAACTTTATGGGCAATTTTGTAAAAATGCTAGAAATGATCAAATTACATGAAAAGGATTATTTCATTATTTAAATTGCAAAATTTAAATGAAATTATTATTTTAGTTCAAGATCGGGGAAAAACATGTTTTACGGATTAAATTGAAAAGTGTTGAAATTAGGGAAAATTCTGATGTTTTATAGAATTCACTGGTTGTTATCAATTTGTATGAGAATGAAAGCTGGAAATAAGGATTAGATTGCAAGAAATTTATTTATTTGAGCCTAAGGATGAAATTGTCATTAATTAAAAGTTTAGGGGTAAAATGGTAATTTTGTTTAAGAACATTAATTGAATGTATTAGAACATGAAATAAATGAAAATGATGATCAAATTTATTTATAAAGGTCCGGATGTCTCAAATACAAGACTTGAACGTGGAAAAAGAAATGATATTAATTATGATGTGTAAGTATGTGATTATCTTTGACACGCTGATACAAGTAAATTAAGTATGTTGAGACGAATAATAAATCCAAGTAAAACATGTCGAGAATAAGAATAAATACATTTGAGGGACAATATGTTTAATTTTAATGGGTTTCAAATATAAATGTTAGATGTAATAAAATATTTGATAAATAAATCGGTAACTCCGGTAATGCTCCGTAACTTTATTCCGGTAACGGATTGGGGTTAGGGGCGTTACAATTAGTGGTATCAGAGCTTTGGTTTAGTCGATTCTCGGATTGAATATAGTATACGTGAAGTTTAGAAATACATGCAATTATATAACATGTGATAATGCGATACCTTTCAACTCTGATAAAAAAAAAATTTATGATGCGAGTGTTACTATGGAATTTAATGAAAATTGAAATGGTTGTTAAATAAATTTTAATATTGGATAATGATTAAATTGTTAAGTTGAATGAGAATTTAGGATTTAAAGTGAAGTTGAATTAAATGAGAAATATGTGTTAGTATTAAATTGTATTTTGATTAGTAAATGGAAAGTGTATTTGATCTTAAAAGTGGATTTTTTTTTAAATGAAAGTGAAATTGGATTGTGGAATTGAATTACAAGTGAAAGGTGTAAAAATGATATGCGTGCATGAAATAATTTGTCTAAGTAGATATTAGAACTACTAGGATATTAGTGGCATGTCATTAAAGGACCTTAGTATGCTCTCTGATTATTAGCACTACGGTGCTCTCTGATTATTAGCACTTCGGTGCTCTCTGATTATTAGCACTCCGGTGCTCTCTGATTATTAGCACTTCGGTGCTCTCTGATTATTAGCACTACGGTGCTCTCTGATTATTAGCACTCCGGTGCTCTCTGATTATTAGCACTCCGGTGCTCTCTGATTATTAGCACTACGGTGCTCTCTGATTATTAGCACTCCGGTGCTCTCTGATTATTAGCACTCCGGTGCTCTCTGATTATTAGCACTCCGGTGCTCTCTGATTATTAGCACTTCGGTGCTCTCTGATTATTAGCACTTCGGTGCTCTCCGATTATTAGCACATTCGTGTTCTCTGTTTAATAGTGCATAATAATGCACCTCTGTATCAGTCCCGTATATCCTAAGTGTTATATCTAGTCTATTGGGCCTCTGCTAAAAAAAAAAAAAAAAAAAAAAGTTATTCATGAGTAATTGATTTATTCAGGTATGGCATTTACGAAACAAATTTACTTGAATTTCGTCTGAATTAGTTCCTTTAGTGAACTGAATAATGTGATATTATTGATGATTATGTATATTAGTGGATTAGTGGTAAAATTGCAAACATATCTAGATGCAACTATTATAGTTGGGTATCTTACAGCGATTTCTTTTGGATATTCTATATGTTCTTTTATCTTCAGAGATATATGTAACTGTTCATCTTCAGATATGGTTCTTATCATATAAGAAGTTTGGTTAATTATAACATTAAATAGAAGTACTATTAATTGGGTCGATTCATGATCGGTATTCCTCTACTTTCCTTTGGATTTCTGATTTGCTCTGTTAGACCGAAGATTTGATGGTTAAACTCATATGAAACTATTTTCTACTTTTATCAGTGGGTATTCTGAACCACCTTATGCAATTTACATCATTTCTATCACAGTTGTTTCTAGTGGGTATGAATGATATTCTTCTTCTGGTTTTTCTTTAAATAATATGGGTTTCTTTATCATTAAATGTGGTTTTCTATTCTCGGGGATTCAATATAACTTCACATCTGGAATTTCTTTATCTTGGTTTTCTTATTATTTTATGGCCTGATCTTATCTATTAAATATGATTTATCTGTGAAGGGGTATTCTTTGAATAAAGGTAAAAATATATTACTGCTATAAAATCCTGGTTCGGTTATGGAAGCTCAGTGACATGGATCTTAAATGATAGAAGTTGTATTACTACACCGGTTATTATTGAGACTACTCTTGGAATTCTTCTTCTATTTTAAAGTGCACTGTTGAAGTTGAAATATTGATCTATTTATATTATTGAAATGTCAGATCTATTATAGTATTATGGTTTTATCCGAACTGATGATGGTAGTCTTGGGATAATTCAAAACTTTGGCATTCCTCTTTAATTTTTATGGAAGTGTTTTCTATGATAGCTACATCAATAATATGAATATTATAGAAAGATGTAAGGTTCGAATGGACTAATCAATGTTAGTAAAGTTTTGACTGGATGGAAGCTGTAATGATTGAAGTATCCGTTTTGGTTCAGTCTGAATTTGGGTAAGAAATTTATTATTACAGTGATATGTTATTAAGTGAATTAGATTGCTATTGTCTGATAAAGGATTAATTTCAATTGAATATCTGCTGCTGGCACTTACAGAATTATCAAAGCTAGTAAAGATATTGGGACGGAAATGAGATATAAGTTATGAAATCGACAAACTATATGGAGTGTCAGTTTTCGATATGTCTGATAAAGATCTATGATCTATGGTTCACTTCTTGATTTTGGGATAAATTGAACGGTATATGAGTGATAGTTAATTAGTTTATAAAGCTAGCTCATTCTATAGTGGTCAGAACTGATTAGTTACTTCAGAAACTCGTTGAGGTGTATATTCGGGAAATTGTGAGATTATATGATAATCTAGTATTGGTAATTATTGATCGAAATTGTGGTTCACTTCGAGGTTCTAAAGATAGTTAGGAGAATTATTGAGTATTTAATTGAATTTCAATACAGCTTTTCATCTATAGACAGATGGATAATCTGGGAATGAATTAGTCAGATTTTAGAAGACATGCTATAAGTTTGTGCAATTGATTTCAGATCAGGTTGGGATGTTATTTATCATTGGCCGAGTTGTGTATAATAATAGTTTCTGATTAACTATTCAAATGACTCTGTATGAAGCACTATATGGTCGAAGATGTTGGACATCTGAGTGTTGGATAGAGTTGAATGAAAGATAGATGTTATCAGAATTATTGTTGATGTTTGAAGCAGTCTGGACATTTTATCTCAATACGTATAAGTTTCTCTCTTGATAGACTTGTGAGAAATGTATTTCTGATATTATTAGTTTATACAGAGTGCCAGTCTTCATTGGTTTGGATGATGATCCGAAGTTATACAGTGATTTTGAGAAAATTTCAGTAAATTTGGGTATGAAGTATAGTATCAAGTTCTGAAAAGAGTTCTGATATGAGTTATCATTGGATTTTAAGGACTTCGATTGAAAGAGTGAAAGAAAGATTTGATCAAATAACTTGTAACAGGAGAAAAATTTCGAGGACGAAATTTCTTTAAAGGGGGAGAGAATTGTAATGACCTCAAAAGCATATGTATCGGAAAATAAGTTATTGGATCTCCGTTTTCAGTAAACGGACTCATAAACATTTATTAAAATATTTATGAAATTAATTATATGTTTAATTAGGCTTTGATTAGATAAATTTAGCCTAATTTAAGATAAATAGTAGAAAGGACTAAATTGAAATAGGAGTGAAAGTTGAATTAAACATTAATAGAAATTATAAAGGACCAAAATGGCAATTATGCCATTTGTTATTTGATGAGGCGGCAATTGTTGATAAAAATCTAAGATTTTTCTTAGATTTTATTATTCATTATTTGTATTATTAATTATGGTTTTATATTAAATATTATTATTTTATAAAATAAACTAAAACATGACAAATGTATGGTAAAAATGTGTGACATGTGTAATAATAAAAATGTGTACAAATGAAAAATAAATATTGGTTATTAAATAGATTTTTATAACAACAATTATTATTTTAAATTAATATATATATGTATGTTATAAGAGAAAAAAAAAAAAAAAAAACAAAACCAGAAGAAAGAAACAGAGAGCAAACGTGAAACAGGGGAGAAAGGAAAGAAAGAAAGAAAAGAAAGAAAAAAAGGAAAAATTGGGGGTTTGATGCTTGAAGCTTAAATAGGTAAGTCAATTAAGTCCTTTTTACTTAATTTTGATGTTTTAGAAGCCTTGGAACAAGATTTTGATGAGGTTAAGTTAATATTTTGAAAGATAGTTAATTATTAGACATTGTTAATGTTGAATAAAATGATGAATTAAGGGTTAAATTGATAGAAATTCAAGTTAAGAATGAAATAAGGATTGAATTGTAAAGTAATTCATAAGTTTTATATGGTAGGGACTTAATTGAAGAAAATTCGAAATTAGAAAAATATGATGCAAGTTCAATAGTTAAACTTGAGTTGGGTAAAATTTGGTTACAAATAGAAGTGTGAATTGAATAAGAAATGTAAGTAAACTTAGTTAGGATTTAATTGCAAAATAAGCTATAAGAAACAGTTTTGGACAGCAAAGAAGCTTAACTTTGAAAAATCACTAAAAATTGTAGGAACCGAATTAAAGGGTGAATAAGATATGAAAGTAAATCTTGCTGAGTCTATTTTTAGATAAAAGAAACAGAACAAGCAAAGAAAGTCTGTAGATTGAGATATTTGTATTTTTGTAAAACTGGTTCAGGATGACTCCGAAATCCCCTGTTCTGATTTGATAAAATCATTAAAAATTGTACAAAAATAGTTATGAGTTGTAATTTATATGTTTAGAATCCTCGGTGAGTCTAGTTTCAAGAGAAATAGACGAGAACATTATCCGAATCCTGAGCTATGAGATAATTGAATTTTAGTACAGAAGGGTCGGAACTGTCAGAAGGTGAATTAGGGGTAAGTTTGAGGAATAAACTGTATTAATTGACAAGACTAAAAATTCTGGAAATTTTATGGTAGAAATTTACATGAGTCTAGTTTCAGGGAAAATTAACGGATCTTAATTTGGAGCTCTATAGCTCAAGATATAAATAATTTAGTGACTATGACGCAGGTGGACAGCTTGAATGTTCACATATAAGTAAATAGTGAAATTATTGAAAATGTTACTTATAAGCATATTATATAAATTAAGGATGTGGAATGGAGAGGAGGAGGAGGAAAATATGTATGAATATTCAGCTAGCATGGGTAATTTGCATGTTTTAGGCTCAGGGACTAAATTGAATAAAAGTAAAACTTTATGGGCAATTTTGTAAAAATGCTAGAAATGATCAAATTACATGAAAAGGATTATTTCATTATTTAAATTGCAAAATTTAAATGAAATTATTATTTTAGTTCAAGATCGGGGAAAAACATGTTTTACGGATTAAATTGAAAAGTGTTGAAATTAGGGAAAATTCTGATGTTTTATAGAATTCACTGGTTGTTATCAATTTGTATGAGAATGAAAGCTGGAAATAAGGATTAGATTGCAAGAAATTTATTTATTTGAGCCTAAGGATGAAATTGTCATTAATTAAAAGTTTAGGGGTAAAATGGTAATTTTGTTTAAGAACATTAATTGAATGTATTAGAACATGAAATAAATGAAAATGATGATCAAATTTATTTATAAAGGTCCGGATGTCTCAAATACAAGACTTGAACGTGGAAAAAGAAATGATATTAATTATGATGTGTAAGTATGTGATTATCTTTGACACGCTGATACAAGTAAATTAAGTATGTTGAGACGAATAATAAATCCAAGTAAAACATGTCGAGAATAAGAATAAATACATTTGAGGGACAATATGTTTAATTTTAATGGGTTTCAAATATAAATGTTAGATGTAATAAAATATTTGATAAATAAATCGGTAACTCCGGTAATGCTCCGTAACTTTATTCCGGTAACGGATTGGGGTTAGGGGCGTTACAACAACTACGGTTGCTTCGGGTCAGTCCTTCCTCTCTCCCTTCTTTCATTATTATTCAGTATTTTAAACAAATTTGCAAGCAAAGATAATAAAATAGAAACAGAAAAACGAAAAGAAAAAAAGAAAATCGAAATCAACCTCTTTGTATTCTTGTTTTTTGATTTTTTTGTATACAAGAGATGGGACTTATACAATCGTTTTTTTTTTACCTCTTCTACTAACCGAAAAAATGAGATAAAAGAAATCCAAAGTCCCTCCCTTTTACATTTTGCTTGATGGCTTTAATACCCGGTTACAAAGGATTTCGCTACTGTTTGTTACTGTCCTTTTGCTCTCTACTTTCGCGCCTTTTCTGCTTCTTTTTTATCTCTTTGCAGGTGCTAAGGAGCAGGTAGCCGAATGGTGCAGGGCTATTCTGGTGCAACAGGGGTCGCCTCGAACGGCGTGCGCGCTGAGGAGCACATAGAGGAGCGGCACTCTAGGGTTTCAAGGTTTCGGGTGACCGAAATCTGGTCTAACCATTGGGCCATGTTGGGCTATCGGGTAGAGGGTTAGTGCTTTGGGCTTGTTGGGCTATCAGGTATAGGTGTCTGTTGTAATGGATTTGATTTGTTTAATTTGTAAATGGACTAAAAGGACTTTTATTTGGGTTTTGTTTTGTTATACTTATTATTTTTTTGTTTGTTTTTGGTTGAAGTAGGCCCGGGCAAATTTAGGCCCGTACAGCTGCCCCTCTTTGCTCATTATCGTGTAACGAGAATAGAGCAAAGACTTCAAAAGGGCCAAATTTGCCTGGTCTTGTAGGATCTCAGCTTTTGGTACTCCTCTTTTTCAAATAGCTTCACTTCAATCCATTGCATCTTGTTGATTTAACCGCTCCACTGCCCTTTCAGGGATATAGGACATATAGCTTCAATATGCTTCTTTGTAACTTCAAGAAGATAAGGTTATGGCTTAAATCATGTTCTAGTACTGGTTACAGAGACAAGATTTGCCTTTGATCTTGGTCCACTACTGCTTAGGGCGACAAGATCTGCAATCTTCAGCCTATTCCACTGCTGGTCAGGGAGATAGAATTAAGAGAGAAGAGATTTGTAACTTCGACCTTCTCTACTGAAACGAGACTTCAAGGAGATGAGGATTGGAAATTGATCCTGATCTACTATAATTCCACTGTGACTTCAAAGAGATAAGGATTAGAAATTGATCCTGATCTACTGTAATTCCACTAGGACTTCAAAGAGATAAGGATTAGAAATTGATCCTGATCTACCGTAATTCCACTGGGACTTCAAACAGATAAGGATTAGAAATTGATCCTGATCTACTGTAACTTCACTGGAACTTCACAGAGATAAGAATTTGGAAATTGATTCTGATCTACTGTAATCTCACCGGGACTTCAAAGAGATAAGGATTAGAAATTGATCCTGATCTACTGTAACTTCACTGGAACCTCACAGAGATAAGAATTTGGAAATTGATTCTGATCTACTGTAATCTCACTGGGACTTCAAAGAGATAAGGATTAGAAATTGATCCTGATCTAATGTAATTCCACCGAGCTTCAAGGAGATAAGGATTAGAAATTGATCCTGATCTATTGTAATTCACTGGGCCTTCAAGGGGATAAGGATTAGAAATTAATCCTGATCTACCGTAATTCCCTGGGACTTCCAGAAGATAAGGATTAGAAGTTGAACCTGATCCACTGTGATTCCCTAGATAAGGATTGGAAATTGATCCTGATCTGATGTGATTTTACTGGGATTTCAAAAATTCAGGGAGAAGAGATTCGTAACTTCAATCTTCTCTGCTGAAACTTCAAAGAAATAAACTTCACTGTTTGCGATTTGCTCCACTGCAACTTCAAGGAAATAAGATCTGATATCTTCAGTCTGCTCCACTGTAACTTCAGGCAGATGAGACTTGTAACTTTAACCTACTCCACTGTAACTTCAGAAAGATAAGGTTTGATCCTCATTGTAAATTCAGGGAGGAGGGATTTGTAGCCTCAACCTACTCCACTGGAACTTCGAGGAGAAAGAATTCAAGGAGAAGAGATTAGTAACTTCAATCTTCTCTGCTGAAACTTCAAAGAAATATTGATCCTCAATGTAAACTCTGTGAGAAGGGATTTGTATCCTCAACCTACTCCACTTGAAACTTCAAGAAGATGAAAATTCAGGGAAAAGAGATTCGTAACTTCAATCTTCTCTACTGATACTCGATGTATTTTCAGGGAAAAGGGATTAGTAGCTTCGACCTATTCTGCTAAAACTTCAAGGGTGATAGGAATTCAGGGAGAAGAGATTTATAGCTTCGATCTTCTCTGCTGAAACTTCAAGGGTGATAGGAATTCAGGAAGAAGAGATCTGTAGTTTCGATCTTCTCTGCTGAAACTCCAAAGAAACCTTGATCCTCAATGTAAACTCAGGGAGAAGGGATTTGTATCCTCAACCTACTCCACTTGGAACTTCGAGGAGATGAAAATTCAGGGACAAGAGATTCGTAACTTCAATCTTCTCTACTGATCCTTCAAAGAGATAAGCTTCACTGTTTTCGATTTGATCCACTTCTATCTCGAAGGAGCAAAATCTAGAATTTGCAATCTGCTTTCTTGTTATTTCAGGAAGACTTCAATCTTCAGTCTGCCCCACTACCGTCTCAGGGAGACAGAATCTGAACTTTTCCCCACTACCGTCTCAAGGAGACAGAATCTGAACTTTTCAGCCTACTCCACTATTGCTCAGGAAGATAGAGCTGTGAATTTATTGGTGTGCCACATTATTCTCTAAGGAACCTGTCCTGTATAACCAGTTTTGGATACTCATGCCTATCATTAGGATGCCGTGATCGGGATGAATCAACTGCTCCTAACTAAATGTATCATGTATGACACTTGTATGAATGCAAAATGTCATGAGAATGTGGTGTTTTTTGTTTAGGGTACCATCACTCGTTGCCCATCAGGGCTCTATTACTGACGTAATACGCTGCCCTCTTGATCAGCTGGTATTTTGTCCAAAATAATTCGTATTTTACTCAACAGCTTGCCCCATCATAAGTTTAGGGCTCATTTCACTGTATCTCGGGGACATAGGGGACATAAGGCTTGTACCCTATCCATCGTAACTCAGAGGTATATGATCTGCATCCTTTTCAATCCAACTCGCCGCAAATCAAGGGTATAGGGACTTGTTCCATCAACTGATCACACTCTAGGTGACCTGACCAAATGTGTATGTCTGATACTCGAGTAGAAGTGGAATATCCTTTTGAGAATAACCCCGATTATTTTTTTTATCGAGATTGTATCACCAGCCCAATATCTCGTCTCTTTTGTTCAGCAAATATCTCCAACTGAAAATCTGAAGAGATGATTTCAGTTTGGACTTAAATATTTCCAACCCTTAAGCTTGGAAATTTCTAAACAATAGTCTTGTTTCAGGTTCCCATACTATTTAAAAACTTCAAGTGTAATATGCAAAACTCTTTTCATGAAAGTGTTATTAGTCCACTAATCATTATTTCAATACAAAATGCCTGAAAAGGATCATGGCAAAAGACAAGAAGGAAATTGAGTGAAAGCATAACTCGAAACGAGCAAGCTAAACAAATGAAATCAATGAGGAAATTTATTGAGAATGTAAATAATCAAAGATAGCAAAATTAGAAGGAGTAAGATGGCAACTAGGTACCTCAGATATCGCAGCCTGAGCTTCTCTATTCCAACTTCTTGAGAACCATTCCAAGCTTAATATATGTCTAGGGGATTCGGAGTACCTCGTTGATGCCCCAAGACATAGCATACTTCCTCCTTGCTAATTCAGGTATGGCAAGACTAACGCGTGCCCCACTTTTGATCAAATTTTGAGCCACTCTTTTTGGGTTTTCAACTCAAATCTCCTTTGGACTCAAAGTGCCATTTTCGGGTTTTCACTTTGGCCTCTCCTTTTTCTTTTTCTTTTCTTTTTCATTTTTCTTTCTTTCTTTTTTTTCTTTTTTTTTTGACCGACTTTCTTAGAAGGTCTCAAGGTGCCCTTTATGGGTTTTCACCTTGGCCTCTTTTTTAAGGTGAAATGACTCTTGACTGAATTCACCCAATTAAGCATGTAAGTGACATACCTCTTGACTGAATTCATCAAATTGGGCACATCACTACCATTTATCTTGATTAGTGCAAGCCTTCTTCATTGTGTAAGATCTCGCTCAATTTGGCATTTTCTTTTGAAGTCTTTTCGTACATGAAAGATCTTCTTCAATATGAGGTCACCCTTTTGAAATTCTCTAAGATGAACCTCTTTGTCATCAACCCACATCATCGTACTGTGACGGATTAACTTCGATTGATTGTGCTGGGATTAGATCCATCCTGTCCCATCCAGTTTCAGCTTTGGTAAAACCTAAAAGAAATAACTTCAATAGGCAAGACCAATGAGAAATATGTCACCCTGGCTCTAGTAAAACTTAGAAGAAAGAATCTCAACTTCAATAGACAAGACCAATATGTTGCCCTGGCGAAGGTCTTGGCCAACATTTTACGAGTATGGAGGGTAAATGGTAACTTGTCCTTACAAGTCTCAGTCATCTTTCAAAAGAAATTTTTGGATGGCTTTTGGTTGTCTTCGCTGCATCGATATGGTGTCTAATCTTTAAATAGACAGTGAATTGGCACCCCTTTTTTTTCTTTCACGGATTTGAATTCGAATTTGAATTTTGAACTTCAAATTTGGACTTAAACTCAGATTTGGATTCGGATCATGGTTCGGGTTTGAAACAGGATCCAGATTTGAATTTGGATTTGGATTTGAATTTGATGACTGTTTAATTTGTAACTTTGGCATGTGAAGCGACCTTACCCTCTTGGTGAAGTAATTGACCATCATGAAGATGAATTGAATTCGGTGAAGCTGGCCTCGCAACATTCGTGCCCCTTACATGGAGAGTCCTTGAAGAAATATAAATCTTGTATTCCTCAACCTGACCTTTACGACACAATGATATAGTCCTCTTCCATGGTGGACTAGCAATATCTTAGCCTCACGATCAGCTTGGCTATTGTAAAACCACTAGCATGTGTCCTTCTGATACCCTTGTGGACTTCTTTTAAGATCTCAGCGTGTCCAATTCTCAGTAGCCTAAACATGTTTTGATATGATCGTGCGAAAGTATCTCTGAATTCTTGGAAACAACTCAATGATGTCTCGCCTTATTTATACGGTGGGCTAGGTTTCGATCTTCTTCATTTTCCCTAACTTGTAATGTTAACTGACCCTTTGTAAGTTAGGATCTATCTTTCATCTCGTTCTACCATCCTTAACAAATTGGAAGATAGGTACAATCTCTGTCATCTTCGAAGTCCTGAGATCCCTCTAGACACATATCTTACTCAAGAGGGAGTCAGTAACAGTTTGCTCATGTCGTTGATATCTGGGTACCTATTGTAGGTACAAAAGCAAATTTCAAAGAATAATTTAAAGACGATTATGTGTATTAGTATGATCATGAATAAAGAATGAAAGAATATATGAAAATTCAAGAACAAAAGAATCTGTAAAACAAGAATAGTTACTCAAAAAGATGCATTTCATTGAAATAAGGATTTTGAACATGAGCCTATTTTCACAAAAGGGGTCTTATTGCCCCAAGGCTTAAGGCAACAAGAGTGTTTTGCATACTACCCTAAATTAGTTCTAAAAATACAGGGATCTTTTCCACAGTCCCATTGTTCAAAACACTCCCAAAATACGCAAGGGCAAGAACCTTTATTCCCTAGTTCCCTCTTCGGATATGTCACTCAGATCTTGCTATATTCCTTCCAACTTTGACTTGTTCAAGGCATCGCGACTCTTTTGCCCCCGCCTTCAACTATCACATTTTACCTATTCGTCTGAGTGATTAGGTTCTGAGGAATCGTTGAACTTTACAATTCCCATCTCAATGAGCTTTTCAACCAACTTTTTGAAGGCAAGACAGTTTTCTATTGAATGCCTTGTAATCCCTGCGTGGAACTCACACTGAGCGTTTGAGTCGTACCATTTGGGATACGGGGGTTGCATTGGTTCCACGTGGCGAGGAGATACAGCATGTGCATTATATAATTTTTTATAGAGCTCCCAATATGTCGTTGGGATGGGTGTAAACTGGAGTCTTTCTGTATTTACCCTCGAGTTGGATTCTCGCCTTAAAGAGCCTTGATGGCCAGTGGTTACAGCCCTCGACTGTCCTATAGTGACCGATTTGGAATACCCTTTGCTTATATTATTCACTTCATCTTCTCTTTTCTTCGGGGTGGACCTTTTGGCGCTTTCTCCCGCGTCTATCTTCCCACTTCTTACTGCATTTTCAATCATTTCACCGGACATTACTATATCTGAGAAGTTCATAATAGCACTTCCCAACATATGGTTAATGAACAGGGCCTTCAGAGTGTTAATGAAAAGCATGGTCATTTCTTTCTCTAATAGAGGTGGTTGGACTTGCGTCGCTATTTCCCTCCATCGTTGGGCATATTGCCTGAAGCTCTCACTTGGTTTCTTTTCCAAGTTTTGTAGCATAATTCTGTCGGGTGCTATGTCTATTACATGGCCATATTGTTTCATGAAAGCTTGTGCCAAGTCTTTCCATGAACCAATTTGGGCACGACTCAGCTGGTTATACCACTTGGCCGCAGATCCGATCAGGCTGTCTTGAAAAAAATGGATTAACAACTGATCATTGTTAACGTATCATGTCATCCTCTGACAGAACATTGTAATGTGAGCTTCAGGGCAGCTAGCCCCATTGTACTTTTCAAACTCTGGAGTCTTAAACTTCGGTGGGAGAACTAGATTTGGAACCAAGCTTAAGTCTTTGGCATCAATCCTACAGCGGTAATCAGCGGTCTCCATCTCTTTGAGTTTTTCTTCCAACCATCTGTACCTATCCTCAAGTTGTTTCGGCAGTTCCATCTCTGCATTTTCTATTTTGCCATTTCGTTCAGATCAGGAACTTCAAGAGTGGTTGGATTGCCCCTCAAATTAGAGTCTGAGCCTATCGGGTAATCTAATGGTGTTGAGGTATCGATACCATATGGTTGGGGCCTGATAGTAACCGGTATCCTTTGTGGGTTCACATCTGGCTGCGCCTGTATGTTAGTTGGGGCAAAACCCAGAGGGTAGGCAGATTCTTCATTATCCTCAACAGAATGGGTCACGGGGCTTTTTCTTTTATTTGACCTTTCGGCCAATAGTTGAGCCAATTGGTTCATCATGTTTCTTTGGGATTCGAGCATCTGATCCCTCATGTCTTGTTGTATTTTGGCTAGTTGTTCTTACATTTGTACTTGTAGTTGATCTTGCATCTCTTTTTGGAGCTGCTCGAGCCTGTCTAATCTCTGGTCCATATCTTTAGTCTTTTCCCGTATACCGTAAAGATGTTTAATCGATTGAGTCTTATCGGTTCCTAGGTTAACTAAAATAATTTCACCTAGTTAGGGACCTTTTGTGAAAGTGTAGTGCACAAAATATAATGCGAATGAGGTAATGCAGATGCATGAAATGCGAATGCATGAAATGCAAATGAATGCATGAAAAGAAGCGTCGACCTTATATTCAGTTCCATTAGAAGAACTTTTCTAGAAAACAGATTTCTTTACATAAAACGGATCACATATGCGGTATTGCCCTTAGAATCCAAGTGGAGATTCCGCTCCTTATATCTGGATTTTATGGTTGAGTCTTGCGAGCTTTCAATAAATGTCTCTACTAACTCTTTTTTGCTTGATCGCAACCCATGTTTCTCTTATCCTCGTGATGCTCCTTAGTTCCTCTGACGTAATGGCTCTCGAATACTCCTTGGTGGTTTGAATCATCGGGCAAAGTTTTGCATTCCTTCGCGAGCTATCAACCTTTTTCTATTATGCTCACTTGGACTATATCGAGGCGACCGCATTATAATCCACTTTATCAAGAAATTCGCCCTCTTATGACGAACTCTCCTATTTAGGAATCGAATATGAATCAACACCTCTTTTCTATAACGATGCGATGCAATGCAATGCAATCAAAACAAAAGAAAACGCGTTAGCACAAGAGAGATAAATAATAAAACAAAGCCCCTAATTGGGTAACCACTAGGGTTCGGCGTGGCTTTACCTAGGGTGGGTTCCTAAGGTTCGCTATATGAGATTTGGTTCTAGAGTAAGGGTCCCTGAACCAGCAGATTCCTCGATCCTCACCCATCATAGGCTCATATGGATCGAGTTCAGTTCAGGGGAACACATTTCCCTATGGCTGCACGGAGATGAAAATCTCACGAAGCGCATAAGTACGGATGTATTCCGGAAGCGGTTCACTATCCTGCACGGAGGTGAAAACCTCACAAAGGAGTAGTTTCTTGCTCCCACTTAAAAGGTATGACCCGGCGGTCATGCAATGCTATGCACAAGTATACATAAAAACTTGAAACATATTAAGAAAACGGGAACAAAATAATGAAGACCACAATTCAAAATGGATGAAATACAAGAGAAGGGATCGTATATTAAAATCAAAATTTTAATTTTCGACGAAAAAGACAAAAATTAATCAACTAGTGGCTTGACTCTCTTTTTTAATCCCCAGTGGAGTCGCCAAGCTGTAGAAACCATTTTTTTAAACGGTTTTGAAAAATAGGAAAGTCGACTTGGGTTTTGAAAATAAAACAAGAACGGGGAGTCGCCACCAATCATTTTTGTTGAGGTGTGATCGGGTCACCTCGAAAAGTGGTTGTTTTTAATAAACAATTCTATTTATCAAAACAACAGTTTTGGTCTACGAAAATCAGAAGGATAGGTTCGGGAGTCGGTTACGTACGAGGAAGGATTAGCACCCTCGATACGCCCAAAATTGGTATCTAGTTGATTAATTAATGTCCTATTATCAAATGATTGAAAAGATTTTAAAATACGATCCTTAGCTTAAAAAAAAAGCATTTGAATGAAATGAAAACCGAGGCTTACTTATCTCAAAGAAATAAGAATGCCGTACCCAGTAAATTAGGGTGCAACATATCAATTTCTTGAAATTAAGTTCGCCTTTTTGCTTAAAAGGCTTATGTATTTAAATTGAGAAAGGAATATTTAATTATTTTGGATCGTACGAAAAACCAGAACCCAGTGAGTTAAGGCTCGATTTTTCTCGAAATTTCCCAAACACGAGTTAGGTTATTGAAAATTTTTGAATGGAGGTTTTTTACTAAAATGATGTTGAATACGAATTTTTGAAATGTAAACATACAAAGCAAGGAAATAAGTCATAAACAATATATATATTACATCAATGAATCATAATAACCAATAGATGCAAAATGGTGCATACAATAACAACAATTACATGACACGTAATCCCATGCGAATAACAATATTAATATTCAAAGACTAAAAAACGAAAGCAAAAGAGATATAAATCGGATCAAAATAAATGAAAGTTAAAAGACTATTAAGAATGAATGATTATGAAAGAAAATTTGGTGTCATAGGAATTTGGATATAAATTTCAAACAAGTAATATGAAAAAAGATAAGATCTCTTAAGAAAATAGATCATACGCTTGTGAAATATATACATACATAATATAGTATTTAAAGTATTTACGTAATATAATACAACAAGTATATAAAAGAATGGCAAAATATAAAAAATATAATATACATGACATATATATAAAAAACATAATGTTTAAAAATATATATGAAAATATTTATATGTAAATAATGTACATAATATATATATATATATATATATATAAGTTAAAATATATATACGTAATATACAAAAATATTCATACATAATAGTGCTAAAGTATATACATGGGGTAATATAAATATATATATATATTAGAAATAAAGATACGTATGTAATATGTATAAAAATATAGTATATGCATAAAATGTAACCAAAATAATAGGTGTAATATACAAAATATAATAGTATTAAAAATACATATATAAGATAATGTGCAAGAATATATACAAAATACATATACAATATATAAGAGTATAGTGTATATAAAAATATAACTTTAAAATAGATGAAATATATAAAATATATGTTAGTATTAAAAATACGTATGTGAAATAATATAAAAGAATATATAAACAACTATAATATTGAAAAGTATTTGTGCAAATGTAATATGAAAAAAAAAAAAATATATATATATATATATATAAGTATAATATACATATGCAAAATATGGTTAAAAATAATATATAATATACATACAATATATATTAGTAAAAATAATAAAGAGAAAACATAATAATAATAATAATAAATAATAATAATACTAATAATCATAATAGCAAAAAGGGTAAGCAAAAACAATGGAGGGATGAATTTAAAACTAAAACAGAATCCAGGGCCCAAATTAGAAATTAAAAGAGACAAATGAACTCAGATGAAACGCGGGCACAAAGACAGGGACCAAAACTGAAAATAAACCAGTCCCCTGAGTGCTGCGTTTCACGGAATACACCGTGGACCAAATTGAAACGGAAATAAAAGTGACGTGTCGAATTCAAAGAAAACAAAACAGTACGAAATGATAGAAGCAGAAAACGGGAGAGGACTGAAAGCGTAATTTTCCATTTATGAGAAACGCGCAGATCCCCAATACGGGTCGGGTCGCGCGGGTTTGGTGCCTCATACGGCACCGTTTACTGCTGTTTAAGAATCATTTTGTTCTTCTTTTTTGTTTTTCAGCAGAACAAAGAACAAAAATCAGAAGCACCCCCTCCCCATTTTACTCTTCTATTAGGCTAGGGTTTGAAAACCCCTCTCAGTCGCCACATTAAGGAACCACCGTAGATGGTGGTTATGGCCGCGTGAGAAGGGTGGCTTTCAACCCCGTTCGGAGGCACTACCGAAGGCCAAGCCTTCTCAACCCTGAAGGTACGAAAGAAGGACCTCTTCCCCTCCCCTTCGAAGTCGATCTCGACGACGGAGCGAACTCCGGCGATGCGACTACGGTTGCT
This sequence comes from Gossypium stocksii, assembly GCA_020496765.1. Lineage (NCBI taxonomy): Eukaryota > Viridiplantae > Streptophyta > Magnoliopsida > Malvales > Malvaceae > Gossypium > Gossypium stocksii. The sequence continues at coordinate 6,056,645 of CM035626.1, read as the reverse complement.
TCGGGTCAGTCCTTCCTCTCTCCCTTCTTTCATTATTATTCAGTATTTTAAACAAATTTGCAAACAAAGATAATAAAATAGAAACAGAAAAACGAAAAGAAAAAAAAGAAAATCGAAATCAACCTCTTTATATTCTTGTTTTTTGATTTTTTTGTATACAAGAGATGGGACTTATACAATCGTTTTTTTTTTTACCTCTGCTACTAACCGAAAAAATGAGATAAAAGAAATCCAAAGTCCCCCATTTTACATTTTGTTTGATGGCTTTAATAGCCGGTTACAAAGGATTTCGCTACTGTTTGTTACTGTCCTTTTGCTCTCTGCTTTCGCGCCTTTTCTGCTTCTTTTTGATCTCTTTGCAGGTGCTAAGGAGCAGGTAGCCGAATGGTGCAGGGCTATTCTGGTGCAACGGGGGTCGCCTCGAACGGCGTGCGCTGAGGAGCACATGGAGGAGCGGCACTCTAGGGTTTCAAGGTTTCGGGTGACCGAAATCTGGTCTAACCATTGGGCCATGTTGGGCTATCGGGTAGAGGGTTGTGCTTTGGGCTTGTTGGGCTATCAGGTATAGGTGTCTGTTGTAATGGATTTGATTTGTTTAATTTGTAAATGGACTAAAAGGACTTTTATTTGGGTTTTGTTTTGTTATACTTATTATTTTTTGGTTTGTTTTTGGTTGAAGTAGGCCCGGGCAAATTTAGGCCCGTACAATCATATTACAAATGTATAAATTTTATTATTACATTTGTATATTATCATCATCATACATTTGTCTATATCTAATTTATTTCATTATATAATAATAATTAATGATAATAATATAATTTTAATAATAATATTTAATAATATCTAAGAAAAATCTTAGATTTTTTCATATTTGCCGCCTCACCTATTGATAAATGACCTAATTGCCAATTTGGCCCTTTTAATTTATAATTCAGCGTTTATCCCTTATTCAATTTAATCTTTTTTTTATAATTTCTCTTAATTAAGCTAAATTCACTTAATTAAAACCTAATTAGGCACACTACTAGACTCATAAATATTTCTAATAATTATTTACGAACTCAACTTATTAAGACGAAAGGCCCTATAACTCACTTTTTCGGTGCCCGTAAATTTTGAATTATTACAAATATAGTATTTTTGTTCATTTTAATTATATAGTTGAGTTGAAATTAAATTCAACGTATTAAAAATAAGTAATATTAATTAATTATTATTAAACATTATTTAAACTAAGTATCATTTAATTAAAATTAAAATTATACATTAATTAGAATTAAAATGGACCATTATAAATAATATTCGATATGATTGCGATTCTTCTCCCTTGTACACCTCGCAAGTTATCTTACGAGTTCCTTCCTTTCTTCGTCTATGTATATTTTTCTTTAGAGTATAAATTTAGTTCATTGAATATTGTGAGAAGAAATCATGTTTACATAAACTTATCATTTTAATTTGTCTAAATATACTTTTCTTTTAATAAAAAAGTTAAATTGTTTTGTCTTTTATTTATTTATATTTTATAATACCATTAAATTATTTAATAATCTCAATAATTATTTCACTTATAAAAATAAATTATTATAAATATTAAAATAATCTATCTTCAATTAAACTTATTATAAATTTAGTTCATGAAACAACAGTATATTTTAACTTCCAAATTTAACTACTACTCTTTATTTAATTATTCTCACCATTTAAATAAAATATTTATATTTCATTTTAGGGAGATTCACAGTAGTATATATAAGCATTTTCCCCAAGCTATATGCTTACATAAACTTATTTAATAATATATAAATAAAATTAAAGTTAACATGTGTAATTTTTGAAAAGGTGTTGACCGTGCTATATTATATTTTTAATAGTACGAGATTAAAGATGTATACATTATAATTACATAAGGTGAAATATATGAGATTATTTTTAATTAAAACTAAAAAAAAAAAAGGTGATATTTTTGGAATATATAGTATTTTTTAAAATATGATGTTTTATGTGGGTTAATTAATGACCCTATTCATTGCAATATCTGACAATTTGGAAACCCTTTTATCAAATTATTTATGTTTAAGTTGAAAGTATAATATAGTCCATGGGATGCTCGTGATATATAAACTGGCAAACTAGGGGAAAATATGAGATCAAAAGCTGCAAATTGATTTGAAGTCTTATTTTTTCCAGAACGTCACGAAAATGGTAATGTGAGACCGTACGGTGAGAAGGGCCTGTAATGGGTAAAATTTAATTGTCCTCCTGCATTCCTACTTAAATGCCATTTTTCTTTATTTTTATTTTTACACTCATTTCTTCTAATAATGTTTCAATATCGTATTATGAAATACACCTTTCTAAAACAAATTATTATTGACCCTAAATTTTCAAGTGATAGGAAGATGGGACTTGGGGGGTTGAAGCTCCTCATCAAGACTTGCAGATTTCACAGATCATGCAAAAGGAAATCATGTGATCGTGGTTTTAACTTTCTCTTTACCCTGAAAATGGGGTCCAAACCCAAAACATGCTTTCAAATCAATGGGACAGTCTAATTACATGACCTAATGTAGTGATGCATCAAAAAAATTTCTACCCATTCCAAGAATCAAAAAGTCCTTGTTTCCTGACTAATTTAGCTTCATCAAATTAATGAACTTGTTGATTTTCCATTATATGTTCTCTTGTAGGACCCTTACATTAATGTTTGTAATTTGTACCATCAACAACACATAAATACAACGCAGTTTAAAACTTGTTAAATGCATTAAAACTTTTATTCAATTCAATATACATAATGATTTATATATTTTATTATTAAATACCAAGTATAATGGGACGATTTGGATTTAAATTTTGATCACGGTATTATGAAACAAAATAATCACCAACTCTGATAAAATTAATCTATATGTACAATAAAATATATATAATTTCACCAGTGACATTTTGTCTTATGTTGGGGAACTTACCTACATGCTTTAAAATTTACCACTCTAGTACATACCTAAATCATTGTCGAAAAGTGTATATATATATATATATATATATACACTCTGATGTCTTATATCTTTATTTCCTTTCTTAAAATATCCATGAAAAAGAAATCCTTTTTATTATTCCACCTTGTCTCACTTTTACGAATACATACGTGTGTGTATATGAATCTAAAGCTAACATAGGAAATCAGTTAAAGTGAAAGAGTGTATTAGGTAGAAGGTATGGGTGTACCTGATGAACCCTGACACTTTCATTTAGTTCTCTCTCGTGGTTTGAGTGTTATGAAGAAACCTACTGCACCTCTAAAGTTGCTGCAGGTTTTTACAATTTATTTAATTCCGTCCCTTCATATAATTATCTTAGATATGAGTCTTTTTTTATTGAACAATAAAAAAAAAAAAAAAGGTAGATAGGGGTGAATGGAGATGACCAAGTGGACTGCCAAGAAGATGATACTGGTCTATTCTTGTGAGATACAGTCATGTTTAAAAAAGGAATGGTAGCTATCAAATATCAATGGAGAAATTAAAGGGGTTGAGGCTCAGGGGTGCACTGAAATTGTAAAAGAGGATGAAAGGACTTGAAATATTTGTTTATTTGCTGTAGTTGCACATTGATAGAGCTGTGTTGTCCCTTGAATTGGGGTAATTGACCATATATAAAGATCCTACTATACGTTATTTTTTATTGTATTTTTTAGTATGTAGACTATGCAGGAAAACTTCAAATCAATTGCCTGCAAACGTGGGGTCTAAAACAACAGTTGCAATTCCCCTTATAGTCGGCCATTAATATGAAGTGGGACCAAACACGACACTCACCTAATCAAGTAATAGAAAAAAAGAAGATGACATAACATAAAAGACCCTCCATTTTACCTTTTTTCTTTTTATTGCAATCCTTTTGCTCCCCTCTTCTTCCTGGGCATTTGTCAAAAGAGATAAATCTTTTTATTATTATTAATTTAAACCCTCTTCTTTTTCATGTTTATCACTTCGATTTGTCCATTGAGATTAGCCCCATTTTCAAAACTAAAACTCTTTTTTTAATCTTGTTATTATTTGTTCAATTCTATTCAACTTTTCGCTTCTTCTACTTGTAGAAGCATCTTGTTTCCTTTTAAAAGTTCACCCTCTTCTCTCTTTTTTCTTTTCTTCAACTCAAGAAAACATAAAACCCAATGCTCCAATCTAATCACATATGATCTCATCTCTCGCATCGAGTTTGAGTTTGCCCTTATGTGTCTTACTTTCTCGATCTTATCACCAACTTTCCCTCTTCAAATCCTTCTAAAACTCAACCATACAAGCCCAACTCTTCACTCCCTTTGCTCTCCCCTTTTTCCACTACAAGATGGTTCAATGTAGAAGGCAACTAGTTCTACTTCTTTGTCTCTTATTAATCTTCACTTTCCTTGCTTGTCATTGCCATGGTTCAAGATTAACCACCAATGTCTTCAAAATCAAGCCAAAACCACAGTACAAAGGCCACTTCTTGGGGTTCTTGCCTAGACGTTTCCCTATTCCAGCTTCTGGTCCTTCAAGGAAACACAATGACCTTGGGTTACAAAGTTGGAGATCACCATGAAAAAATCATACCCCAAAATTTTATTATTCTTGATAACAGACAAGGGAAAGAAAAAGGTGATCATATATAACTTTATTTTTCTTCTTTTTCTTTTTGGTTCTTTTAATTTCATATTTCAACTTGTTTATTGAAACGAATGAGCAGTTGGTTGGGGGTGCTGTACATGGAGTTGGTAGTGACATTGTTACAAGTTTTATCCTTTGTTAATTTAATTTAATTTTTTGTTTTGTTTTTGGAGTGTGAATCAGATGTAGAAAAAAGAAAAAAGAGAGACTAATAGCATGGCAGAAGTTCTGATTACTGGATTTTTTTTTATCTATATGTTATATAATATATCCTCTGTTTGAGGAGAGATCTTATGTATAATGAAGATTTAATTATTACAAATACATGCAAAAAAAAAAAAGTTCTATTTTAGCTCTTCTCCTTAACTCTTCTCCAAGCCTTTATTATTTTTATTATTATGGTCATTTACAAGCTTGTGGGTGGACTTTGGTTTTGTTCTTTCTTTGAATCTTTTCCATTTATTGAAAAAAAAAGGAGCTAATTAATGTACCAAATATTGAAACAATCATGGTCTGAAAAATGAGAAATTATTTTAAAAAAAAACTGGTTGCATCATATTTGTCGCAAGTCATATGTAAGAAAAGTAGACCTAAAGCTCACGCCATGCATAGTTCAAGTAGACAAATTGCCTTTGAATTTAATCCCTCTGAGCCTACATTGAATTTATGCTGACTTTCTGCCATTAATTATTTAAAAGAAATTTATTTATATTTCACAAAATAGTTCAATAAAACTATACATAAATTCATCCCTGATAGAATTTTTAAAAACCAATTACAGGAAGGAAAACATATTTTATTACATTAAAAACTAGTTTTTAAAATTAAAAATGTATGCACCCTTTAAGCATCAATTTTGGATGGGGTACAATAGTAAAGAGGTGGAGTAATATTATGAGGTTGGCGTAGCTATAATACAAGGGAAAAAGCAACAATTTGGCCCATAAAATTATCATCACAAATGGAAACAAGTTCATAGTCTCTATCAATTCCAAGATGCCCATTGATGGCCTTCAGGGTGGGGGCTGTTGATGGATCCATAGCTTTGTTCATGGTTCCTAGCTGCCTCCATGGATTCTTCTGACTTATTTTTCTCGAATTTTTCGATTAATGATGCATTGATGCTTAAGAAGGATTTTTGGACTAATGGATTCCATTCTTCTCTTCTTTTCACCCAACCAAACATGGTAATGTTTGTGTTATTTAATACCCATGTGGTCCTGTTTGACGTTTAATAATTACTAATTAATTACTTTTTTCATTCTACCATATCATTAAATCTTAATGAACCTGGACTTAATTATCAAATTTGAGGACTAAACTTTATATTAACCCTTTTAAAAATATATATTATTATCTCATTCATGTATATAAAGACTAAAGTTGTTTGAAGGCCCTTTTTCCTGTTGAACATTTTCTAGTTTTCTTTCAAGATATCTGTGATTTGTACTCCTTTGACTGAGAATAAAATAATATAATAATTTATTCCCTGTTTCATGGCAGCAAAAAGGGAAATGGACGAATCCAATTTGTAGATACAGAAAAGGGGAATGTAATCATGGCCAATACACTACCAAAAATTATTTAATTTTGGATCAAAAAATTGAAATTCAAGAAAACAAATTCGGGTAATCATGATTTTTTTAACCTAAGACGCTTTCCTTACCCACGTTTTGTCGTTGAATGATTATTTCTTTTTTTAAATGTTAAGATAATGCAAAACTTTCATTCACAATTTCTTATTTCATCCCATAATTAAATGTTGTAACTTTTTCTAACTAATTTTTCTAATTAATCAAGAATACGCAATAGTTGTTTACGAATGCCTTCAAAGACTTGCATATAAGTACTCGTAGTCATATTTGCAATACAATTAGTCACTCGTTTTCTTTCCTTTGGAATATGTTGTATCTTTCAATGTTAAATAGCTTGTAAACTCATATAAATTCTTCGTAATAAAATTAAAGATAAATCTGTCAAGTCAACATATAATCTAATTTATTTTAAACTCTAAAATAATTAAATACCAAAAATTATATAAACTTGATAATGATAATGGCGAATCCAGTAAGGAGAACAATCCATTGCCCAATAAAACTTAAATGATGCCTAATATTTTAATAATGACCCATTTCCACCACTAATAAACCCTTGAATCTAGCTTCTTAAAAGTGGGAAAAAGAAATGCCAACAAAATGTTTATGATTTTATCTATATCGAAACAAGTTAAGATGTAATATTAAATAAATTTTAAACATTTTTAACCCCTAAAATTAGCTTTCTAACCAAGTCTTAAAAAGGATTGCAATTAAAATTATAATTTTTTAAGATTAAAATGTAATTTTACCATTAAAGGGTAAAATATGTATTTTATTATAATAAAATTAAAAAAAGAAAAGAAAATCTACAGGCAGTATAGCTAATCATTTGGTATGATATAAGATAAAATACTTGTAAATTTTGGGTATTTATTTTTATTGATAACTTTTTGTAATTTTTTAATGTGCTAATTTGAATGAAAATGTTGATTATAGAAGCATTAAGAGAAAAGCTCATGATGACTTCTTGGAGACTCAAATCATTATTGAGGCACCAAATTATAATGGCATTTTGGGATATACCATGATTTACTCCCCAGTTTATGTTCAATTCCATTAAATGTATTATAAGTAGTTTTTTTCCTTGACATGCTCCAAATTTTATTCTAAATCATTGTTTATTGTACCCTTTTTTCTTGAAAAAAAGCATCATTTCGATTTCAATTAATTAACTGGATATTATTACAATCTGAGAAGCCATAATTTCAGTAAATTTATATTAGATGATTGTATATAATGTACAAATCCATTATTTGGTATATGTAGCAAGCACCTTATTTCTATCATGGAAGAAAAATCATTATAAAATCTATCACCATCATTTACTCATGCCATTCTATGTGAAATGCTAAATAATATTTATTATTATGGAGGCCAGAGTTTTATTATATTTTATCTCTCTTATTCATAATATAGCTAAATTAGTACCTACATGTTAGATTAAAAAGTAAATTGATCACTCTGTTAAAAATTTCATCCATTTTTATTATTAAAAATTGGTTATTGTGCATCAACATAAAATTGTATGGTTATTCCATTAGCCATACTAGTTTTTAATCGTAAAAATATATGAAAATTTTAACAAAAATGAAACTATTAATATATTGTATTCTCTAAAAAGTAAAAAAATTAATTTTAATTATTACTAAAAGCAAAAACGAAAGTAATTAACAATATCACAACAGGTAACAACCAAAATGAATAATTTCTTATAATGATTATCCAGTAAAATCATTTTACTCAAAAAATGTTAATCAAAGCTCAAAAGTAATTTTCTCCTACATTTTCTGCAATTTCGAAAAATTCACTCATGAATTTGACACCTAATATCAGCCCAATTATTCCACATGATGATGCAAGGGAAAGAAGTTAAACCCAAAATTATTATTTACTTTACACTGATAAAAGTATATGTATAAATAAATATGAGTAAAACTTGATGTTATTATTATATCAACAGTGGAATTAGCCAATTATTTTCATTTGTTTACACTTTTTATATGCGAAGAGGAAAAAGTGTAAATTTATAATAATAATTATTTTTTAAAAAATATTAAAAATTAATATAGAATATTTAAAAGGTTTAGATTCTTAGAAATTAAACATTACATATTAATATTTGAGTTTGCTATGTATACGTTTATTAATTTATTTAATATGGTTAATTATTAAATAAAATTATTATTTTATTAAATTTTATATTCAAGATCACTCAAAATTAAAGCTGAGCGGCAAATTTCTAGAAAAAGTGTAGTGACAAATTCTGATATTAAGTTAAGAGTATAGTGATAATTCATCTTTAATACCAAAAGTACTATAATAAATAAATATCATCCAAATTTATTAAAAAATATAAACAAATGTAAAATAAAAACCCCGACGTGTGTTTATTTATTTAATAAATAAATCATGTAATCAATTGAGTCATGTTTACAATTTAAAGTCTCATTATTTTATTCTTAATAAATTTCATTAATTTTAATTAAAAATTCGATTATGGATCATTCATCAATTATATACATTCATGATTATTCAAAATAATAATAATTTTTATGTGTGTGAATTGAAATGATAAAACATATTTCATTCTTAAAAAGGAAATATAATATTCAAATTTTAAAAATAAAAAAATAATCACCAATTGAAATACATAGTATAAAATAAATTTTAAGAATACAGTGATAGAATCCCAAAAAGTAGATATGTTAAGCTTTATTTGTTTAGAATTGTATTGACTTAGACAGCTCGTCATGTCTCCTTTTCAATGGCAGAATTTCGTTTGTTTGTTTTTTTTTTTTTTAAATATTCCACAATCTAAACTTGTCCCTTAATTATCATCATTTCAATTGCTATTATAATATTCAATATCATAACCATTTGACTCAATAATCTATTATAAGTTTGCCAAAATATGTATTTTCATGGTCAAAATTCGATTTTAATAAATTTAAATCTCTTATTTTTAATATGGCATAAAATTTTTAAAAGCAAATTAAAAAAACAAGGTTAGCTGTACAATTTTTTTTCAGAAGAAAAAAAAAGGCATAAAATTCTAAAATGTGATTATTGAAAAATTATTTTTTAAGGAAGAAAGTAGTATTTTCTTTTGGTGAAAAAGAAAGTAGCATTCTTTAATATTAAAATGTTGGCATTCATTAAAAATGGGAAATTTTGTAAGCTATAAAGAAAGTCTTGAATAACATTAACATGTAATCATACTAACCACATAATTATTTAGAAACAAAAAGTATAAAAGCATAACTTAGATGAAAATATCAGCAAAGTTGGTTTTTTGAAGATAGCTTCTAGAATTTAAAGAATCAAATGTTGTAGAAATTGAGTTTATCTCCTCAATGATTCGTGATTAGAGACTGGGCATATACAAAATTCTCCTTAGTATTTTAATTAAAATAAAATAGTTAAAAGAATAGAAGGATGAGAATTGACATTTAATCATTATTGTATCTTTTATTGACTTTTATTGACTGAAGTTGCCAAATCCTTTTGACCCAATTAACAATAAAAACGGCTTCTAAAAGGTTTCTAATGACTACATGATACTTGAGTTTAAGAGTTACCTGCTGTTCATAACCATACAATACCAAAAAAAAGGCCTATTGAGATGCATGAATATACAGCTATGTTACTTGGCTAACACATTGCACTTGAATCGCACAAATATAGGGGATTGGCAAACAAACAAAGCATGATTCGCTCAAAGGATCTTTAATGGAAGATCAGCATATCCGACCCGAGCTTTGTGTCTCTCAAAGAGATCTTCAAGTGCTTTAACAAATTGGTTATGCACCTCCTGCACCTGGGGAAATAATCATTGGTTTAACACGGGTGTGAATATATGTATATACAAAGCGTTGTGGCATAACAAGAAGTTGGCCTGTTAATGGACAATGGTTCTCTTTTGCTTCAAAGATGTGCATGTTTCACAGGATTTTAGTATTATATAGAAGGTAGCCATCAAAATGAGAATCCAACAGGCATTAGGTTTGCGCCTCATTGTGTGAATGCAGGACTCTACAATAATAATAAATTCTACCTACGGAGCAATATAGCAGAAGCCACAGGCAAGTTACAATACCTCTTCAGCAGTAGGTTTAGGATTTTGCTTCAATTCAATAGGTTTACCCACCACAACATGCATTGGCCTTCGATACGGCAAATGAGTTCTGCAAACAAAGGAGGTTCTTGGTTAAGAATTTCTGACAGCTTCACACAAACACGCACATTTCCAAAGATTTTGGCAAGTATAAGGATTGCTTTTCAATCAATGAAACATAGTTTTTTAACCCTCTTTTTCAGTTTTTACATTGTCCTGAGAATATAATCATGATGCCATCAATTTCCTTCAAGCTTCACTACCATTGATATACAAAACCAAAGTAACTCTTTTTTCTTAACTTCTTTTTTAATGGAAACACATCGCTTATGTTATCCAACTGGACTGAAACCATCTCTTGTTCTTTTACCCTCTATCTTCCTGGAGAACGTATCATAAACTAGTACACTTACTCAAAAGAAAATCCAATTAGATCAATACAAAGGACCTCAGTTCTATTTCTTCCACTTTCTATTTACATCTTGCTACGATTTCAATATATTAACAGTGGTAAATAAAATTTGTGTTTGTCATTGAAATCAAAGTTTTTTTTTAACTCCACAAGCAAGATTACAAAAATGCCACATGTCTCATCTCTCTTTTTCTATTATACCCTTATGGAGAATGTGGCAGTCGTGTACCCTGTTTGTGGAGTCCAGAAACTCCACTGATAGTGTATTAGTTAATTTCTGATCAAATTTATCCGGCAAAACATTGCATTTTCATGAGGAATATCTTAAGTTGCTCCCAAAAGTTTTCTAGATATCTTGAACTACAAAAGAATCATCATCATGGATTCAAGAGTAATGAAAATATGTTATTAAGTACTTTCTGAACAGTAAAAATCTACTAAATTAATATTCAAGAAGAAGAACAAAAAGTGTTCTAATTGAGCATAAAAGAGAAATAAATTTAATGCATACCCAAAAATTCCCCAAAATATCATTGGAGTGAACTTGAGAGCTCTTGAAAGTTGCAGGAATAACTTCCCACCTGGCTTCCACCAGTCGTAGACACGTGACTGAAGCACAAGTAAAAAGCAAGGAAATTTGATTAAGGTGATGTAGGACATGGAAGTTGTTAGAAAGACAACAATATTTAAAAAAAAAAAAAAAGAAAAGAAAAAAAGAGAAGGGAAATCCTTAAAAGAACAACAAATTAGAAAGTTTGGAATTCGGATGGTTCAATCAAACGTAAGAAGCTATAGGGCAGGCAATAGTGGTAAGCTTATCCTACAGCTGCTTGCTTTTAGACCAGAATGAGTATTTCAGGTAGAATGCATTAAATAAATGCAGAATTATATGTATAAACACTGAGGTTTATCAATTTTGAAGCTGCACAAATATGGGCTCAGAGAAGAAAAGAGAAAAAAAAGCATTACTTACCTGACCAAAGGCAAAAACTGGGACCAGTGGACACCCCATTTCAATGGCTATGCGAACAAACCCCCTTCGTGCCTTAAGGAAGGCAATCTGTGAGGCAAGAATTGTTAAGCAACCATAAACATACAAGAGGAACAAGAAAGAAGAAACAAAAAGAACACTTTATATGTATTGGTTGTTGAAGAAAAATGGCCCTTAGAAGTAAGTTAGTTAAGGAATGTTGCTAACAAGAATAAGAATGAAACCTCAGAATCATGGTCCATGTGAAATGTCTCCTGCACTCCACCAGGCACTACAATACAACTATAACCGGCTTCCAATAGGGAATAAAATTTTTTCCTTGAAGCCGGTGCCACATCCAACCATGTCCATATATGCCTCAAAAATGGGGTATGGAATACCTAAGCATTCATCCATAACATGTTAAAGCTGCAAGATATTTGAGTGATAATGAATGAAATGAGTATGCATGAGAGTTTGGAGTTAAAGGCCTTACAGCGCTGCTTGCAAGGACTTTAATTTTAGGAAGAGGCATGAAACTTGTATGTCCAGCAAGTGTAACAACTCCAATCGGCAAAACGGAATGTGGCTCATAACCAAAAACTGCAACATTAACAAGCTAAGGTCTATTAGTTTCTCAACATTTGGAACTTAAATAATTGATACTCTCTTTGTATGTTTGCTTCTCAAGAAAAAAAGGAGGGAACGGAAAGGAAGCTATCAAGTAAAAGAAATGATAAAACAAGCACTTTCTAGATTCATATAAAGGCAAATACAAGGAAGATGAAAATTTTTGTTTATACTTCATACAGGGTAACTAGATTCATATAAGCAGAGGATGAGCTACATCAATGAAGTAATGGGGAGGGACCATAATAATAAGTAAAAGAAGGAAACAAACCATAAGCACGATCAGGATTGAAGGCGTTAAAATCCTCAACATAGAGAGTGATGGGAAAGTAACTGCAAAGATGCTTACATATATACCTGCTCATTCAGATTATTATTATTATTATTATTATTATTACTACTACTACTACTATTATTATTATTATTATGATGTTCATCATCACAACTCATATCATCGACAAGCAATAGCAGGAAGAAATAAAGAGTACCTAGACAGCTTCCTGCCAAATTTACTGTAGGGGTCGATAGGAAGAACCATGAAAATCAATAGAAACCCCAGCACCCTGTGAACATTGAATCAAACAGAACACATGAATTCATGCCATTTAAATTCTTTCTTTTCCAATAAAAAGATTAAAAAAGTAAAGGAAAGGAAAAGAAAAGAAAAGAGGACCAACATGAGGAATTTGGAAAAAGGGAGGAATAGAAAGGAGAAAAGAAGCAAAAAGATGTCGAAATGCACAGATCCAATCCACATCGCAATAGCTAATATGCCGTGCAACATGTTGGACGGAAATTCATCTTTTCCTCGGAATTCCCGATACCGACTTCCAGCTCCAGCCGCCGCCGGTTCTTCAGCCATAGTTCCCAAAGCTGCTTGACCCAGGACGCTAATAGCCACCTATTTTAATGACACCCACCTTTGGAATGGGCAAACTAAAGCTTTCCCTCGAATTTATATTCAGGTACTAGTCCATTCAAAGCCGCTAAGTAGACGATTTTTCAATGAACACTTCGTTTGTTTTCCTCTTCTTCTTTTTCCTACAATGGTAACAATAAAATAATGGTAAATTAAATAACTTATTACAAAAATTCGCGAAACCACGTGTCGATGTCAATGACTACTCTACAATCAACTAAAACATGTGCAGCATTTAGTTTGGACACGCTTTTGGTAATATTTTAGGATGTAAAAAACATTTACCAAAATTGCAAAAGTTGAAGTTCATATAAAAAAATTACTTGGTTCAGGAACTCAACAACTAATTAAATTATATATGTTGTGTAAAAGATAATTATGTTAAATTTTTAGTACTTAATTTTAGTTTTAGAGTTAATTTGATGAGAATTTATAATTAATTAATAATATTAAGAATCAATTTTAAAACTTAATTTAAATTACATCAATCAGATTATATTTAATAAATTAAATACAAAATCAAACAAATTCACAATTAATACTAAATTTATTCAATTAAAAATCCAAAATTATTAGTATATTTGGCTAACACATTGCACTTGAATAGCACAAATACAGGGGATTGGCAAATAAACAAGCATGATTCGCTCAAACGATCTTTAATGGAAGATCAGCATATCCAACCCGAGCTTTGTGTCTCACAGAGAGATCTTCAAGTGCTTTAACAAATTGGTCCTGAACCTCCTGGACCTGTGGAAAAACTCATTGGTTTAACACATGTAATGAATACATAAACACGAAGTGTTGCGGCATAACAGCAAGTGGGACTGTTAATGGACACTGGCTCTGGTTTGCTTGAAAGATATACGAAAGTTTCATAGGATGTTAGCATAATATAGAAAGTAGCCATCAAAATGTTTCATTGCATGTTTTTGACGTGGTGAATGCAAAAGGCATTAGGTACTTGTGTCACGGGCCAATGATAAAAGCTCGTGATGAAAGCATAAAAAGTGTCTCATGGAAGTCAATTGATTAAATGTGATTTATTTGATTCACTTGAACTGATCTAATTCATAGAATATTTGGAGAAATCCATCTATTCGAAGCCTTAGTGGCCCAATAAAACACTTAAGAAAAATTAGAGTTATCTTAACAAATATGGAAAATAATGTTAAAAGATTTGTAATATGATAAGATTTGATTTTGTAATCTTAGAGGATTGAGTTAATCCTTAAGAATCTCAATTATAGATAGGCTCAATTATAAATACAGGTCTCCTCTCTCATTTGCAATTATTCAATTGTAATCATTTGTAGTAATTAAATACTATTGAGAGTATTTACTCAAACACTTAGTGTCTTGTTATTTTTAAGTTTTTTCCTTTACTATTTTGTTTTGAATTGCTTTCGTTTTATTTTCCCTGCATTAGATAATTTTTATATTTAAACAAATTTGAAATAAAAAAATTTGCCTAAACAGATTATGAGACAAATGTTGTAACCGCATGTCATTTGCACAAATAAAGAGGTTTCGGTCTTATTGTGTCAAAATGTAGAACTCTTACGATAATAATGAATTCTACTTACGGGGCAGCATAGCGAAACCAGAGGTGGGTTACGATACCTCTTCAGCAGTAGATTTAGGATTTTGATTCAACTCAATAGGTTTACCCACCACAACATACATTGGCTTTTGATACGAAAAATGAGTTCTGCAAACAAAAGAGGTTCTTGGTTAAGAATTTCATACAAACACATGCTACATTCCCAAAGATTTTGCCTTGTATAAGGATTTCTTTATTAATCAATGAAGGCAGACAACTTTTGTAAGTAGTTTCTTTTTCAACCCTCTTTTTGAGTTTTTACATAATCAATGATGTCATCAGTTTTCTTCAAGCTTTACTACCATTGATATACAACACCATGTTGAAACATTTTAGAATTTAAAATATTTATAGTATTTTAATAGTTACAAATAAAAAGTTATAATTAATTAAAATGTTCGCTTAAGTAATATTTACTAAATTATTTTTATCTTAATCTAAAATATTCCAAATTAAGATCCACTTGTTCTATTTGAAAGTAGATTCAATGAGTTTTATACCATAAAAATTTTAGGATTTTTACATAAGTCAATTAATACAGTAAATTCTTTGATTTTTTCTCTATTCTGTTGCCAAACACCTCTAACTTTTCTTCACTAAAAAGTAATTATCTTTTAATACAAGACTCATATTATGTTTTCGTTTGTTTTCTTTAAAAATAGACTCACTAGGATTTTATTCATATAAATTTCATAGTCTAAATATTTTTGTACAATTTATAGTTATTTTTTAAAGTTAAAACAGAGGACCCCAAAATTATTTTGACATTGTCTCACAAATATGATTATATATCATAATCTACAATTCAATTGCTTCCATGCAAAATTAGATTCATTAAGATTTAATTTCATATTTGATTCAACCTATAAATAAATTTCTACAATTGTTGGTAAATTTTCAAAATTGAACTATTGCTTTTGTCCAAGAACTGTTTTAGTGTTCGCATTAGCTTTCATTTAATCATGCATAATCATACATAATCATTATAATTTTGATTATTATTCAATTTAGTCATTTATATTTATATATTAATGTCATATTCATTTCTTCACGTTGAAGCTTCTCATGATACAAATCATATTTTTTTCTCTTTCACTTGAAATTTGATGCTCCTATACATCATACTTCATCAGTTACTTTCTACCTCTACTATTCCAATTAAAATTCACACATCATGCATTTCAATTATAACATTTTAAACACAACTCATGAAAATATAAGTAGAGTTAATGTGAAAACTTACCTCTTTTGACAATAATGTCTTCTCTTATGCTTTTCTTCCATTTCTTTCTCAACTTCATCACTATCCTTCGCTTCTCTTATAATTTTCTTCACTTGCATTTACTAATTTCTTGCTTCTAAATTATAGAACATACTCTTTAGGATCTCTATTTCATCTTTCTTCTTTGTTGCTTATGAAAATTTCTAAGAATTTTGGGTGAAATAGTAAAATTTCATGATAAAGAACTAAATTGTAAAGATATCAAAATTTCTCTCTTCTTCCATTCTTCCTCGCGTTGGAAAGATGAAGAGTTTCTTCATCTGTACTCCTTTTTATATCAATATTTTTATAATTAAATTATTAATAAACATCTAATTAAATCATATTAATATTTTATTTTATTAATTAAAAAATCACAAAATATCACCAACATAATCATTACATTCTAAAATTAACTCTCTTGTTAATTGATCATTTTAACCGTTGTGATATTTCAAAATTCCATCCTTGAATCATCACTAAATTTAGTAAAATTGTAATTTAGTTCTCATATTTCTTCCACTTATTCAATTTAGTCCTTATTAATCCATTTTCTTTATTTTTTAGACTTTTTCACCCTTAAGATATTTACATTATTGGCCCTTCAACTTTTTCATATTTATACTTTTAACCACTCACATGATAAATATTTACACTTAGACCACATAACTTTTCATATTTTTATGATTTAGTCCCTAATTCAAATTAATATTTCACAACATACTTCTTATTTCATTTTTCTCTAACATCCCTTATCATTTACTTTCTTTATATCTTATTTCACTAAAAATCTATCTCATATTATTTTCGACCAAGGAGTTTTGGGGATATTACACAAAAGTTGTCACTAGGTTATTAACAAAAAACTGTCACTGTTTATAGTGATGAGCTATGTCTCTTAAAATTTAAAAGTTATGTCACTTGATTATTAATAAATAGTCATAATTATTATTACATTATCTACTTGAACAATTATGTTTATTACTAAATATATGACTATCCATTTGGGTAGTTATGTCCCTATGAAAAGATATGATACCTCCTATAAATAGGAGTGTAATTTCATTTGTATGATGCACCTAAAAAAAGAATTACTGTAAAAGTTCTTTATAGAAATTGATATCCTTATTATTCTTCGCTCAGTGCTCAGTGGACTATTTCTATCAGTGCAAAACATAGACGGCTATTGTGCTTTATTGTATCCCCAAAGTTCATTTGTCAGTAACTCTTTTGCACACTATAATATAAGTGAGGTGAATAGAATTTAAAAGTAATATTAATACACACATTAAAACTTTTTTTATAAAATCATTTTATTGCCACACACCAATAATTTTCTCATCTCCCCTTCTTTTGCCGCCTATCTTCCTTAAGAAAGGATAATTTAGTAGGCTTACCCAAAAGAGAATCCTAATAGATTAAATAAATGATATCACTTCTATTTCTTCCACTTTCTATTTACACCTTGCAAAGATTTCAATATATATTAATAGTGGTAAATAAAATTTGTGTTTTTCATTTAACTTCCTATAAATTTTTTTATTTTTATTCCACAAACAAAATTAAAATATCATAACATGTCTCATCTCTTTTTTTTTTATATATTTATTTTTATTATACTTAATGTGAGAGTCACCTACTCGCCAACTTTATTTGTGAAGATGAAACTCCAATAATGATTTATTAGTTAATTTATGATAAATTTTATTCAATGAAAAAACATTGCACTTTCATGAGAAATATCATAAGTTGTTCCCAAAAGTTTTCTAGATATTTTGAACCACAAAAGAAGCATCCTCATGGGTTCAAGAGTAATGAAAACATGTTATTAAGGACCTTTTGAACTGTAAAAATTTACTAAATTAGTATTCAAGGAGAAGAACAAAATGTGTTCCAATTGCGCATAAAAGAGGGATAATTTTTATGCATACCCAAAAATTCCCCAAAATAACTTTGGGGTGAACTTGAATGCATCCTACAGCTGCTTGCTTTTAGACTAGAATGAGTATTTCGGCTAGAATGCATTAAATACATAAAGAACTATGAATAAATGCTGAGATTTATCAGTTTTTGGGCTCAGAGAAGAAAAGAGGAAAAAAAAGCATTACTTACCTGACCAAAGGCGAAAACTGGGACCAGTGGACACCCCATTTCAATGGCCATGCGAACAAATCCCCTCGTGCGCAGAGTTGTTAACTTATTGTTAGATAAAAAAAAAAAAACAAAAGGATTAATGGTATTTAAAAAAAAATTAATTAAGCTATTTCGAATTTTTTTTGTACCTAATTGAGTTCTTAAATTAATAAAATTGACCAAATAAATCTTTTAACCAACATTGACCGTTAGTATTTAACAACCATGTTAACATGGCCATTAACAGAGTCACATCAATACTATTTGCTAACATGATAGTACCACATTATTAACAACGGATGATGTGATAGTGCTGCATCATTACCAAATACTGATGTGATAGTGTATTTTTAAAACAAGCATATAATGAATCTGAACAAATGGTTGTTCAAGATCATTTGAATCTGGACATTCATTGTCTTAAATTCATTCTAAAAGTATAGAAAATATGAACAAATTAATTTTTAATAATTTTTATATTTTTTTATAATTTTAGAATTAACCTATATAAATGGGTGATGACGTAGCACCTCAAGTTTGCAAGTTGGTAAATGGTACTGACATGACGCCTATTAATGATCATGTAATTATTGTCATTAAATACTAATGGAAAATATTAGTCAAAAGTCCTATTCGGTTAGTTTTATTAGTTTAGAATTGATTTTGGTGTAAAAAATTCAAAGGGATTTAATTGATTTTTTTAAAAAGTTTGAGGATCTTTTATATCATTAAGCCAAAATAAAAAACCATCGTCGTAATATAACTTATTTAAAATATATAAATTTTATTTTATAAATTAATTAATTAAATTAACTAAAACACAAACTTAAATAATAATCTAAAATAGATGCAAAATAGTTTGAGTTTACTTCCGTGCTTGTAATCATTATATCTGCTAAAATATATAATCAAGACAAAACAAATGAAAATTAAATTATTATTCTGAATTAATTTTCCTTTAAAACAATTGTAAAATATAATTTATTTTCCCCGTAACTTTTTAATAAGAACATGAATTTAAAAGTAATTAGAGTAGATTTTATATTTTCATTTACATATATTTATCTAATTTAATTTTTTATTTTAATTTTGTATGTTATTATTATTAATTTTAAATTATACATTTATTATTTATAGAATGTTATTTTAAAACGTACACCTATATAATTTTTATATTTATACGAGTGTGATAAAATTATCGGAGAATTAAATTTATTTAATCTACTTATATTTTGCATTTATTTCAACATTAGTTTTTAAAATCGAAATAATTGTATAAATTTTCAATAATTATTCCGAAACAATAACTAATTGTAAAAGTTAACCCACCAAAATTAAGTATTTTCAGAATTTGATAAGTTTTTGAGTCTTAATATTACCTCAAATGAGATCCAATGAAGGTGTTAAAAATTTGTTTGGGATCAGTGTAATTAATGAGAAGCAGTAAGAGAAAAAGCATCAATCGCTTACAAACGACCATCCCCCCCCCCCAAAAAAAAAAGGGCCTACTTAGTCCGTTAACATTCACTGGTTAATGCAAGTAACCTTAACTATGTTTTATTCAGTATCTCCAAGCCAGTTGTTTGGGTACCTTTTCTAGAACATTGCAGCTGAGTATGATAATATAGGAGATTGACAAATAGAATAAGACCCAAATCCGAACTAAGTTGAAATCAAAGAATCTTTAATGGAAGATCAGCATATCCGACCCGAGCTTTGTGTCTTTCAAAGAGATCTTGAAGTGCTTTAACATATTGGTCATGTGCTTCCAGGACCTGGGAAAAAAAAAGATTGCTTTAACACAAAGTATTGCCGTATATTTTAGTTTTACAGCGGAATTCTTGTTTGGCATCATTACTCACTGAGCAACATTCATACACACAGTAGGAGGATTTCTCACATTATGCTTTTGAGGGATTCAGCTTTTTCGGGAGAAATCTTTAAAATATTATTTATTAACTAAACAATTAAGCACTTAATAATTAAAGTATTGTTGTTGTGTTGGGGTTTCGTCCCCACAAAGAGAGACGTCTCCCTTTTGTGAAATATATTTAGCTCTTGATGGAGGTGAACGATAATCCCGATATAAGAACAATATTTTCAATTGTTGAAAACTTAATCAATTATCTAATGGATGGCACTTTAAAAACATTTATGAAAAAAGTGACCCTCAATCATCTCAATACCAGACAGTAAGTTATAGCTATGGGACATTATAACAAAAAGTACGAATACCTCTTCCACAGTAGGTTGGGGATTTTTCTTCAAGTAAATAGGTTTACCCACCACCACATGCATTGAATGTTGATAGGGTAAAGGAGATCTGCAACAAAAAGCCATTGATGGTTATGCATCTCGAACAGATTTACTTACACACTTGATAATGAAAATCCTCTATCTTACATAACAATGGATCGTATTGTATTGCAATTTTATCTATATAATAAACATAGTGGTGAATTAAATTAAATTCAATGCATACCCAAAAATTCCCCAAAACAGTAAGGGAATGAACTTGATAGCTCTGGAAAATTGCAGATAGAACTTCCCACTTGGCTTCCACCACTTGTAGACATGTGACTGAAGTTGTTACAAAGATTGCAATAAAAGAGTTAGATGGAGATCGAAGAACATATATACATAGAAAAAAACAGACACGGACTTACCTGACCAAAGCAGAAAACTGGAACCAGTGGACACCCCTTTTCCATGGCAATCCGAACAAATCCTTTTCGTGCCTTAAGGAATACAACCTGTAAGCCAATCCATGAACTGTTGATTTGCCAACATAACTAGACAAAGAAGATGAAGAAAGCATAATATGGGAATGAAACCTCAGAACCATGCTCCATGAAGAATGTCTCTTGCAGTCCACCAGGCACTATAATACAACTATAACCAGCTTCCAATAGTGAAGAAAACATTGTTTTTGTTGCAGGTGAGACACCTAACCATGTCCATTATGCCTCAAAAACGGAGTGTAGAATACCTAATCAGTCATCATATACATGTTAAAGCTGAACGAAATTCAAGTCTCGGTGTGTGCAATGGCGTTGGATACTTATACGAGTGTTGTAGTCGTCTTACGGCGCTGCTTGCAAGGACTTTCATTTTGGGAAGAGGCATGAAACCTGCAAGGTCAGCCAGCGTGGCAACCCCAATTGGCAAAACCGAATGTGGTTCATAACCAAAAACTGCAACACATCCATTAGTTTCTCAGCATTTGGTGCTTTACTTTTCAGAATTGATATAAAGTAGGAAAGAGATACCATAAGCACGATCAGGATGGAAGACGTGAATGTCCTCAACGTATAGAGTAATGGGAAAATAACTGCAAAGATGCTTACATATATACCTGTTTCATTCATACTATTATCATTTACCAACAATATTGCCAATAGCATATAACAAGAGATAGCAGTTCAGTGATAGTATACCTGGCCAACCTACGGCCAATTTTACTGTGAGGATCGAAAGGAAGAAACGTGAAGAAGGAAAGCAATCCCAACACCCTGGGAAGATTGAAAGAAATAAATGAATTTTCCCTTCTTCTTTTTTCAATGAATTAAAAGGTTTGAGAAGAGAAGAAAGAGGACAAACATAATGAGTGGGGGAAAAGGGAGGAATAGAAAGGAGTAAAGGAGCAAAAAGAAGTTGAAATGAATAGCTCCAAGCCACATCGCAATAGCTAAGACACCGTGCACCATGTTAGAACGAAATTCGGTTCTTCCATTGAATTCCCGATAACCAGTTCCAGATGGAGCAGCCGCCGGTCTTTCCGCCATTGTACAACGCTACCACTCAACCCACTGATTTTAACCACACCCAACTCTGGGAGTTCCAACTTCACTTTGCTTCCATTATCCAATGCCCTGTCATTTTTTCAGCTGTTTCCAATTCCAAAAAATTAAAACAATCAGAGATATAATTTTCTATGCTGCTCGTCAAGCAGTTTCTTGCGGTGCCCGCCCTCGCTACTCCCATATTTTTGTAATTATTTGAATTGGCAATTCCGCATAGCCGTTGACAATGTTGATAGGTTTTAAAGAAGATGAAATATATATATATATATATAGATATATAATTTTGTAGTTCTACTTTTATTTTTTTTCTTTTGCAATTTCTTTAAATGTGCTTGCCCATTTACTAGTACTCAGCGATTCGGTCAAAAATTAGATTATGGTGGACTTATTTTGCGTGTAATATTTTTAATGAAAAAACAATAATTATGCAATGTAAAGTGTTGAATGGTGCCATTTTACTGAAATTATTTGTTTATGGTTTGATATAAATTAAATAATTTAATGATTTTTAGTTATAAAAATCGGAAAAAAATTAATTGAGTCTTAGTTCAAATTGTATGAATATTATTGTCAATACAGTTGAAAGTATATTCGAGTGCATCAAAAATATTTATGGGTTGGGGAGAGACTATGTAATAAGATAGTTAAAAAAATGAATTACATAAAAAAAGAGTCAAAATTTTCTTATAAATAGAGTCAAAATTTTTTAAGCTTTTAGAAATTTTCTTATAATAAAGAGACACTTTAAGAAAGTTTTAAAATTTTATGTTATATATGTAGCAAGAAAGAAAAGCAATAAAGACTAATAAATACTTAAGTGTAATGGTAAAGCATGTTGTATTTTTAAAGGGAGAATATAAAAAATGAAAAAACTAAAATATAAAAACAAATAAAACAAATATGAAAATATAAAAAAAAAAGCAACAAAAAATAAAATGAAGTAAGTTGAACTTGGATAGTTAGAGTTGATTCAGGCTTTATCAATAATAATTTTGGTAAGGGAAAAAACTAAGTAAGCCTCATTTAACGTGTTGTAACAAAGCTGAATGTGGGTGAAATTATCTTCATTTTGGTGGTGTTGAGATTGGAATCTAATGAAGCCGACAAGTAGCATTACCATCCAAGTTGTGGGGATTCCTCCTCCTGTCTCCTCTCCTACCAATATCTCTTGGGAAAGGAAACACTTTCAGAATAATGCTGAGCATCGTTATAAAATATTTCCTTCATTTAAGCTATGTACCTGTACGGTCCAATCACATTTTATTCAACATCAAAATTATTATAGAAAAAGAAATATTATAATTATTATCATTATCCCAACGCTAAAATAGTAATAAATTTTCAATCAACCCATCCCATTCTGACTTACAATGTCCATCTTTGGGAGTTTTCTTTTAAAGGAAAATCAATAGGGTGTGTTAACAGCAATTACGATGTTCATAAGATAAATTATGGATATTTTTTACTTTTATCATTTTAAAACTGGTAATTAAAGCCGGAAAATTCTAGATTAAGGTTTTTTTTTTTTAAGCTTAGAAAATTTTGTAAGAAATTAAATAATTTGTTAAAAGATCAAAATTCTTATATCTGAAATTCAATAATTTAACAATATGACAAATATCAGCCTAATATCTTACATGAATTACAATAAATTTTTATGGAAAAATAAAAGGATAAAAAGAAAAAGTGAAAAAAGAAAGAAAATAAATTTTGAGTCAACTTAATAGGAAAGGAACAAGAAAGAAAAAAAAATAGAATGAAAGATCATTTTCGAATAATGAAAAGAGAAAAAATGAGAAAGAGGTGCATGTTAACTCAAATTATACATTTTTCAAATGTTTTATTTTATTTTCTTTTGTTTTTTTTAACTCTATCTAACAATGGAAAAAAATATCTAAATAGGAGAGAAATACAATTTTATCTTTACTAATTTAAATTTTTTTTAAAAATTTTAAAGAACTTAAATGAAAATTTTATTTATTTTAAAGGAAATTTTAGCCCTTGACTACACCGTTGCATAATAAATTAATAAATAAATAATACTTATTTTTTACATCATGCTTATTTTTACCTATAATTTTATAAAAATTTTAAATTAAATAAAAATCATAATTAAACATGTTTAAATAATACAAATTGAGCTGAAGATTAATTATATACTATGTAACTTTTGAAGTACTTCGTTTATATTGGAAGAAATTCCATCAACGAAGTCATGATTATATAACATACATTGGGCTTCCATTTTGTGTAATAAACTAGGTTTTAATAGAACAAACATGATTAACTGAAACAACCTGTCCCTACCCAAACGAACTTCACATAATCAAAGGATCTTTAATGGAAGATCAGAATATCCAACCCGAGCCTTGTGCCTGGCAAACAGATCTTGTAGGGCTTCAACAAATTGAGCTTGTACTTCAAGGACCTGTCCAACGCTTTGATTATCGTATTTGTGATTTAATTATGTAAAAACCCATCAAAATGTTAACCACCGCAAGTTTTGAGGCTCTTTATGGCCCAAGGAATCTACGGCTACGTTGCTTCAATTTCGATGCATGACGAAGAAAGAAGTTAATATAATTCTACAATAATAAAAAATAATATTTTGTATAATATGGGCAGAGTCAGTGGCTGCCAAGTGTCACTTAGGAATATAAATATTTAAAAGAAATCTAACAATTTTCTAAAATAATTTATGGAATAAAAAATATATATTGCTAACTAGCAGAAATACCTCCTCGGCGGTAGGATGTGGATTTTTCTTCAACTCAATAGGTTTACCCACCACCACATGCATTGGATGTTGATAGGGTAAAGGAGTTCTGCAACATAAAACAACAAAACTTTCAAGGTTACGGCTTTCAAACGGATCCATATAAACAGACATTGTACATATCCTAAGCTTTAGCCCTCAATTTGTTTTGTAATTACTACAAACATAAAATATTGCACCGACCGGGATTTTGGATTTCTGTCAAATTCAGACCAGTTTCGTACAACCCAAAGTGCTAATTTACAATAAATTGTTATTTCACATCAATTTAATTATAATTATATTTAAATTTTTGTTTTCTAAATAGTAAAAAAATTGTTCCAATTTGAAATATTTCGAGACAAAACTCGACTCA
Organism: Gossypium stocksii; assembly: GCA_020496765.1. Taxonomy (NCBI): domain Eukaryota; kingdom Viridiplantae; phylum Streptophyta; class Magnoliopsida; order Malvales; family Malvaceae; genus Gossypium; species Gossypium stocksii. The sequence goes on along the minus strand of CM035626.1, from coordinate 6,031,416 downwards.
TACTCACCTTTAATATATTGAACTGCATAAGTATAATCATCAAGTCTCAGTATATTTATATTTATCTTAAATTTATAATGAAATACATACCCAAGAACTCCCCAAAATAAAATAGGGACGAATTTGATAGCCCTCGCAAGTTGCAGGAAGAAATTTCCGCTCGGTTTCCACCACTTATAGGAATATGACTGAAGCAGCAGATACAACAAAAAGATGAATCAAGTGACGTACACTATTGTGGGAAGTATGTTATAAATAGATAAGAGAATATCATACATGAGGTCAGTAACATCACATGCCCTACATGAAGGGTCACGTCATGGCGGCAAAGTTTATCCTACACTTGTTTGCATCATTTTAGGCTCTAATTAATGAACTTTTTACCAAGCATCCGATGCTTGTTCTAAACGAATATGGTGGAGACACATTAAAGTAAGTAAAAATAGAATAACATAACATCAAAAGACCCAATATTTCTTGACCGACAATGACAATGAAGTGAATTGATTAAAAATAGCTGATGTCTTTATTTTCTAAATATTGATATGTAATCATATCATACAAACGTTGGGATTCCGTGCATGTGCTTTTTCCTAAAGCACTAAAGTGGGGTCAGAGAAGAAGCAAGAAAAGGAATTACTTTACCTGACCAAAGGCAAAAACAGGGACTAGTGGACACCCCATTTCCATGGCTATACGAACAAATCCTCTTCGAGACTTTAGGAATGCAGTCTGTAAGCTTGCCAACATTAAGATAATAAATAAATAAATAAAACCTATTTGTGAGGTAATAACAATAATGGGTTAGAAGAATAAAACCTCGCAATCATACTGCATGAGGAATGTCTCTTGTATTCCACCAGGCACAATAACACAACTATAACCTGCTTCCAACAGGGAATAAAAGTTCTTCCTTGTGGCTGGTGAAGCACCCATCCATGTCCATATATGCCTCAAAAATGGAGTATAGAATACCTATGATCATTTATCCAAACAAGTTATGGGGGAGAGAAATCTGACTTATGCGTCGGGGAATGTGAATGGATACGAGAGTTTCGTATTGCGCTTACAGGACTGGTTGCAAGGCATTTCAATTTGGGAAGAGTCATTAAACCAGTAAGTTCAGCCATCACAATAACTCCAATCGGCAACACCGAATGTGGCTCATAACCGAACACTGCAACATTTTACAACCTAACATCTATTATTTTCGAATAATTAGGGGACAAAAACCACTTTCTGTAGTAATTTAATTAAAAGAAGAGATTAAAAAGAAAGAAGGAAAGAGACCGTAAGCACGATCAGGATGGAAGTCGTTAATGTCCTCAACGTGGAGAATGGCGGGAAAATAAGTCGTGATATGCCTACATAGGTACCTGTTCATCACTATTTTATTTATTAACCTTAAAATTAATAAATTAAAAAGAGAAAATGATTAGAGCAGTAAAAATGGTACCTGGCAAACCACCGCCCAAGTTTACTGTTATGATCGATCGGAAGAACAACGAAAACCAAAAGCGATCCAATCACCCTGGGAATATTGAATCAAATAAAAGAAAGAAATGAATTTGGTTCTTTTTTTCCCGAACAGAGAAGTAATACTAAAAGGAAAAGAGGACGGACATGAGGAATTTGGAGAAAGGAAGGAAGAGAAGGGAGAAAAGGACGACGAAGAAGTTCAAATGCAAAGGTCCAATCCACAACAAAATAGCTAACGAGCCATGTAAAATGTTGGATGGGAATTCATTTCTTCCATTGAATTCCCGATATCCGGGTCCAGGCGTATACGCCTTTCTGTCCTCCTTTTCTTCCGCCATCGTGACCCAATCGCCGCCGCTTTCGACACCCGCACTCCGCTTTGGATTTGGTCAACAAATCTCTCATAAATCACACACGAGACGTATACATTTAACTTGTAAACAAATCAACTATCACACGGTCTGTCAATGGCTGCTTTTCAAATCAGAACTCAAAAATAAAATTGTTTTTAATATGGAAACAATTACCGTACCATAAATGATAACAGGAGCTTTAGGATTTTTTTTCTTTTTGAGGGCCCAAAGAGCTTTCGCCTTTTAAGATTTGAAAACTTCAAGTAAACTGGAATCCCATTTTCACTTCATTTATAGACTAAATTATCCCAAAAAAAAAAAAGTACTTTAAAAAAATTACTTTTCTTGGTAATTTAATCTCATTTATAATCACTCATTTTTGGGCCTATAACGTGGGACATGCGAGGAAGTACAAAATAGAAATTGTTTTAATCCAAACATCTTGGAATCGAGTTTTTAGCTATTACAATTTCATTTAATTATTATACGGGATTTAAATATTCTATGCAAAAAAATTAATAAAATTTTAAGTTGAAACTTTTGGAATCTTAATTTTCTAAATTTGAATTTCTACCTTCTAAGTTTAATTTCTTATAAATTGTATATAAAAAATAAAAAAATGCTTTTATAATAATATTTGTTATTTGTTAAAATAATTATTTTTAAACAATTTGGAGGATAATCATAATATTCATATTGAGATGATGTAAATAACTAAATTTAATCACTAAGTAGTTCCTTGAGGCATCGCTATTGAACAAGAAATTGGGAAATAAAGAAACACTGTTCACTTAAAATAAGCTGAAACTAAATAATCTTTAAATGAAGATCATCGTATCCAACCCGAGCTTTGTGTCTCTCGAAGAGATCTTCAAGTGCTTTAACAAATTGGTCATGCACTTCCAGAACCTGTAATCCAGATTAGTTAATAATAATGCATATATATATGCCTATAGTTAATTAACTACATATGTTTTCCAAAGCCTTTTAGATCAACGTAGTATATACCTCTTCGGCAGTAGGTTGGGGATTTTTCTTCAAGTAAATAGGTTTTCCCACCACCACATGCATGGGATGTTGATACGGTATAGGTGTTCTGCCACAAATGAAAAAATGAAAGCTCAAAGTTATGGATGTCACACATCTCCTAACATCACTTTTTAATTTAATTATTCTATCCAAAAACCCTTCGGATTCACACATTTTTTAGTTTTCATTTTAAATATAATCGTAACAGGGGCAAAACTAAATAATATTTTTTGAAAATTAAAATTAAATTATATATTTTTATAATAATAAAAATATAATTTTTATAATTTTATTAGTCTATATTTTTATGGTTTTAAAAAAAATTGAATTAAAATTTTATTTTTAAAAAAATTAAAAATATAATTTTCTTATTATTAATTTAAAATTTTATAATTTATTTAAAAACCTTAATTTTTTTAACAAAATACTGAGGCCTATTTTCCAAGGTGCTGGGGCTCTGCCAGCACGTGGATTCGCCACTTATTAAAAGGCAATCTTTCCAAGGGCCCACGGGTATTTTTTCATCATACAATAACAAAAGAAGTGTCTACTGAGCATAAAAGGTCGGTTAAATAATTTACTGCATACCCAAAAGCTCCCCAGAATAGCATAGGAACGAATTTGATAGCTCTTGAAAGTTGAAGGATGAGCTTGCCACCTGGTTTCCACCACTTGTACGCATGTGACTGCAGCACAAGTAAGAAAACAGCAAGGAAATTAACTTCACTTTTCAGCATCTGAAGCTGCAAAAAGAGTGGGAAAAGGGCATTCTGAGAATTAAAATGATAAAGAAAACAAGCACTACTTACCTGACCAAAGGCGAAAACTGGGACCAGTGGACACCCCATTTCCATGGCTATACGAACAAATCCTCTTCGTGATTAAGGAATGCAACCTGTTAGTCCAGAAATAAACCCAGAATTTTTGAGTTGCCAACATAAAGAGATAAAGAAGATGATCAAGATCCAATAATAAAACCCATTGTAAGTTTTGGGCGTTGGAGAAAACAGGGTGTGATAAACAGGTTATGTCAGAAGGGCTTAACACAACCTTAGCAAAGAAGAAAAATAAGAATACAGGAGTGGTAGAAGAATGAAACCTCAGAATCATGCTGCATGAGAAATGTCTCTTGCACTCCACCAGGCACTACGATACAACTATAACCAGCTTCCAACAGGGAACAAAAGTTCTTCCTTGTGGCTGGTGAGGCACCCAACCATGTCCATATATGCCTCAAGAATGGAGTGTAGAATACCTATTCATTCGCCAAAACCAAGTAAAGCGGCTGAAACAAATTTGAGTTATGGGTTATGGAATATGAAGGATATGAGAGTTTAAGGAGTTCAATTGGGCCTACAGGGCTGGTGGTAAGGCATTTCAGTTTGGGAAGAGGCATGAAACCTGTACGTTCAGCCAACGTAACAACTCCAATTGGCAACACTGAATGTGGCTCATAACCAAAAACTGCAACATTTACAAAGCTAACATCTATTATTTGCTTAACCGAGGAAAAAAAAAAAAGGGAAGCAGGCGAACTAAAAGGTAGAATAATTGAAAAACACAGCCACTTGCAGGAGCAATTTTAATTGAAGTAAAGATTAAAAGAAGGAAATTAGAGACCATAAGCACGATCAGGCTGGAAGTCGTTAATGTCCTCAACGTGGAGAGTGGTGGGAAAATAATTGGACATATTCCTACATATATACCTGCTTATTCCAATCATAGTTACTATCTGTTAACCCTCAAATCATTAATAAAAGAAAAAGAGAAGAGATCATAGCAATAAAAAGTGGTATACCTGGCCAACCTCAGCCCAAATTTACTGGTATGATCGATAGGAACAACAGCGAAAACCAACAACAATCCAACCACCCTGGGAATTTCGAATCAAAGAAAGACATGAATTTCCATATTGAAATGCTTCTTTTTTGTTCATCACAACATGAAGTAATACTTCAAAAGAATAAAGAAAGAGGACGAACAAAAGGAATTTGGAGAATGGAAGGAAGAGAAGGGAGAAAACTATGAGGTAGAAGTCGAAATGCAAAGCTCCAATCCACATCGCACAAGCTAATATCCCGTGCAAAACGTTGGACGAGAATTCATTTCTTCCATTGAATTCCCGATATCCAGATCCAGCCGCATACGTCTTTTTCTCCTCCCTTTCTTCCACCATCGTCCACCAGCTCCTGACACAATCGCCGCCGCTTTCAACACCGCACCCGTCCCTTCCGATTTGGTTTTACAAATATCACAAATCACACACGAAAGGACGTAATTTATAGGCCACCATGACCATCGACTGCAGTCATTTCATCACATTCACTGTCTGTGGCCGCTTTTCAAATCTGAACGGGGATAGCAAAACAATATTTTATTACGTTCCATAAATGATCCTATCTATTTATTTACAACTTTCAGATTTCTTTTATTTATTTATTTTTTCTTTTTTACGCCAAAAGAGGCCCAGAACTTTCAGATTCCGTGACTTCAATATAGTAAAACGGAATCATTTAACCCTAAAAAACAAGTAAAAAAAATCAAATCTGTACCCAGAAAAGAAAAATCTGTAGAGAATGCAAAGTAAAAAGGACATCTTATAGAATCAAAGAATTGTTGAAAAAAAAATTTTAAAGAAGAATTATTGGGAAGTTTATAAATTATAAGTTATGGGGCAAAATCCGTTGCCCACATTTCCGCTATAACTTCAAGCAAAATCCATTGCCCCGTTCTTTGGGATCAAAACTCAAAACCAATCTATCACTTTTTTTAATGGCATCTGTATTACATTACATCATATTTATCTTTAAATTATTATGAAATAAAAATCAATTAATAGTTTATATTACCATTACATCTATGGGTTTGTCGGTCCAATCACGAGGCTTCCAACTGTCGAAATCTGGTTATGGCGTAGCCATTTCGTGCCCATAATTTTATTATTAAAATTATATCTATTATACATATAATGCACAAGGATATATTAAAAACAATTTCCAAAAACTAGATAGATTTTTTTATAGTTTTACGCAAAATATATTTAATGCTCTGCAATTTTTTTCTAAAATCATTTTTCGTTAAAATATGTGATATATTGTACCTAGAGGTGCTCATGGGCCGGACCAGACAGGGTTTGGGCCGGGCTCAATTAAAAATAAGCTTAAAATTTTATCCAAGCCCGACCCATGTAAAAATGCTTAAATTCAGGTCCAGTCTGGCTCGCTCGTATTAATTTTTTATATTATTTTATATAATTTTTAAATATATATAATACATCAAAAATACTAAAAAAATTAAAATAAATATTTCTCAACAAATTAAAAATTAATTTTAAAAAATATGTAGACTTAAATAACACTAAAATAGATGCAATTTAACAAGCAAATATCTCTAAAATAATAACAAAATTAACAAATGTCTTTAAAATAATAACAAAATTAACAATAAAATAAGTTTTATATAATATCCAAATAATAACAACAAAGTAGTAGCAACATAATAGTAATATGTTAGCAAAATAGGGAGAAAACATCAAGAAAATAACATTCAAAAACTAAAAAAAATAGCAGATTTTTTTGTCCTTTAGTGAATTCGGGCCAGGCCGGGTCGGGCCCGGGCCAAAAATACCTTACCCGAGGCCCGGTCCATTTTTTAAACGGGCCTTATTTTTTTGCCCAAACCTATTTTTCGGGCCTATATTTTTACCCAAACCCTCCCACATTTCGGGCAGGTCTTCGGGCCGGGGCAGGCCGCCCAACTCATGAACAGGTCTAATTGTACCTTTCAAAATTTTGAAATTGATTTTTATTATATTAGCAAGTCTCGAAAACACTTATATATTAAGAGACTTGTATGGGTTTTATACTGAGGATTGAGAGTGTTTATTTGTTCATTTGTGGAACATATTTTGTGAGTGCATTTGAGAGAATAAACAAGTTTGTTTATTGCTTAAGTTCTTAAGTGAGAATTTACAAGTGAGTGATTTAGGTTTTTAGGTACAAAAATGAGGTTGTTATATTAGGGGTGTGATAAATCTTAAATAACTTGTTATATTGGGATTAAATATACTAGATTTATTCACTGAGTTAAGCTTTGCAAGAGAAATCGAACTCCATAAACAATCATTTGTGTCATTATTTTACGTTGGCTTTCTATATTATTCATTAAAATGACAATCAAAATGGCCATTGCTGTCAATCACTTCCATTCAACATTTTGTTTTCTACTCAGTTAGCAATTGTTTGATTCAACAAATTTTAACAATAATAATTTTTGAATAGTAGTCTTAATATATTATTGAAAAATGTTTATATTACTATTTTAAGAATAAAATATATAATAATTTATAAATATTTAATAATAAATGTTTGATGTTATAAAATATAAATATTTTAATTCTATATTTATGAGTATTTGTTTAAATCATGTTTTGCTTCACTTATTTGTTCCACCTTTAACATGTCACTATTCACTCTCATACATGTAATATAACTTAAGCTTTAACTAGACATTGTTTATTATGAATTTATATATGGTATTAGTTATTATAAAATACTATCTTATTACAAAATAAATTTGGGTAAAGTATCAAAATAGTCACTTTTGTTTCTCTCATGTTACATTTTAGTAATACGTTTTAGCATTTTAGTCATTGAGCAATTAATTGTCGTTAATGGTGTAACAGTAAACTGACATGGCATGTTAAATTATCATTTCAAATAAAAATTGTAGGTTAAATTATACAATTTGTTTCCATATTTTTTTCCCGTTTTGAGCAATTTTTTTTCTTCTTTTATGTTCTTTAAGCTTTCCACTTTTTTTTCTTTTTTTTTTCATTCTCTTCTGCTTCTCCCTCTATTTTCCTCCTTTCTCCATCTCTTTTAACGTAAAAGAATAAATTAAGTTGCTCAAAATGAAAAAAAAATACATGAATCAATTGTATAATTTAACCTAAAATTTTCGTTTGAAATGATGATTTAATGTGCCACGTCAATTTACCATTACATCGTTAATGACAATTAACACTCAATGACTAAAATGTTACAATACGATAACGTAAGTGACTAAAACGTAACATTTCAAATATAAATGACTAAAATATAACCTTGGGGAAACAAAAGTGACTATTTTAGCACTTTACCAAGTAAATTTTGATTGTCAAAAGGAAATGATATTGTAATTGTCGAAACCATTTTTGAGTTTGAAAACGGGGATCGACTTTAAAAATATGGAGTCGCCACCAATCTTTTTCGAGGTGTGATTGGGCCACCTTAAGATTGATCATTTTAATAAAACGTTTGGATTTATTAAAACAATAATTTTGGTCTACAAAATTTGAGAAAACGGGTTCGGGAGTCTATTACGTACGAGGAAGGATTAGCACCCTCGTAACGCCCAAAATTGGTACCCAATTGATTAATTGATGTCTGGTGTCAAAAATTTGAAAAGATTTTAAAATATGATCCTTTAATTTAAAAGAAAAACAGGAGTAAATTGGATAAAATGTAAATATCTACTCATCTCGAAGGGAAAAATATCATACCCAGTGAGTTAGGGTTTAACACTTCAAACCTTCGAAACCAAGCTTGTCTTTGATTTTTAAAACTCATGCATTAAGGTTAAAAAAGGATGTTCGGTTACTTGGGCCTTATGAAAATTTGGAACCCAGTAAGTTAGGGCACAATTTCTCAAAATTCCCAAATATCAAACATGGCCTTTGTTTTATTTTGAAATCCTTACCTCGAGATAATGAAATGTCACATCCAGTGAGTTAGGTGCAACATCTCGAGTTCCCGAGGACAAGCTTTTATTTGAAACTCACATATTTTATTTTCAAATGGATACTCGATTACTTAGGACCGACGAGAAAAATCGAAGCTCAGTAAGTTAGGGCACGATTCTCTCGAAGCTTCCAAATATCAAACATTGCCTTGTTTTGAAGAATCATTTTTACGAATTTGAGTAAAATGTAATGTTTTAAATATATGCGTAATAGAAATAAAATGGACGTGAAAACGTAAAAAATGATAATAAGAACAAAATAAGCACAGATAAATAAATAAAAAAGGTCAACAATATGATAAGTAAATAAGTGAGTATTAATATAAAAAATTAAATAAAAAATAAAGGGAAAAGTTTAAAAAATAAGAAATAAAATAAGGAAAAAATAAAATAAAAAATAAAAAAGTAATAATAATAGTAGAAATATAAATAGATAAATAAAAATTAGATAAATAATAATAGTATTAGAATAACAAAATAAATATAAATAGAAACATAATAATAATGGCAATAATATATTAAATTAGTTAATTTGATAATAAAATAGCGAAAATAAAAAAAAAGATTAAATCGAACCTTAAAGCAAAATTTTGGAGGAAATTAAAAATAAATAAAAGGAAATGGACCAATTTGAACGTGCGAATAACAAGGAGGGACCAAAAGGGAAATAATCCCCACCTCTAAAACGCACAGCTTCAAGGAGGACCAAATGTAGTCAAAACCAATTTTAGTGCCAAAAAAAAATAATAATGAAAACTTAATTGCAAAATAATAAAAAAACAGAAGGACTAAAAGTAATTGGATGGATTTAGAGAAAATAAAGAAATCGAAATGAAATGGACAAAATTCTCACGTAATTGAAAGAGAAAAGAAAATAATTCAATTCCAATAGAAATAGAAAAGAGAGAATAATTCAATTCCAAATGGAAGTAAGAACCAAAAAGTGTTTTCCCCATTTTCAAAGAATAAGATACCCGTATTTATATACATGGGGTTTACTAAAAACAGCCTAACTAATTTAATAATAAAATAAAATAAAATAAAATAAAATAAAATCTTCCTATTTTTAGCCTTTTACCAAGTCAACAAAATTTGATAATCCCTTAGTTTTCTCCAGCTTTCTGATTTGGCCACAATTTAATGATTGTCTTTCAATTTGGCTCTTTTTTGGCTTATTTTCGACTGATTGCATCCTTTGGCTTCAGTTATTATTTTTTGGGGGCCCAGGCCAAAATTAGCCTATTACAGCTGCCCCTCTTTGCTCATTGTCGTGTAACGAGAATGGAGCAAAGACCATAAAATGGCCAATTTTGCCTGGGTCTGCTGAGTCTTAGTGCTTCTTTTCTTTAAGTAGCCTCGCTCTAACCTACTGCATATTATTGCTTCAAAATGCCCTATCGCTGTTTCATGGAGATACGATTTGTTGAAACTTGATCTGCTATTTTTAGCCTGTTACCCTACTGCTTAGGAAGTTAAGGCCCACTGTCTTCGATTTCCTCCATTACTGTTCAGGGAGACAAGATCTGTAATTTTTAGCCTGTTACCCTACTGCTTAGGGAGTTAAGGCTCACCGTCTTCGATCTACTCCACTACTGCTCAGGGAGACTAGATCTCTAATTTTTAACTTGTTACCCTACTGCTTAGGGAGTTAAGGCTCACCGTCCTCGATATGCTCCACTACTGCTCAGGGAGACAAGATCTGTAATTTTTAATATGTTACCCTACTGCTTAGGGAGTTAAGGCTCGTGGCTTAAATCTGCTCCATTGCTGATACATGGAGATAAGATTCATCGAAATTTGATCTGTTCCACTCCTGCCAGTGGGATGAGATCTGCTATATTTAGCCTACTCCACTCCTGCTCAGTGGGATAAGGCTGGTGGTTTAAATCTGCTCTATTGCCGATACATGGAGATAAGATTCGTCGAAATTTAATCTGTTCCACTCCTACCGGTAGGATAAGATTTGGTATATTTAGCCTGCTCCACTCATGCTCAGTGAAGATAAGGCTGGCGGCTAAAATCTGCTCCATTGCTGATACATGGAGATAAGACTTGCCAAAATTTGATCTGCTTCACTCCTGCTTAGTGAAGATAAGATCTGGTATATTTAGCCTGCTTCACTCCTGCTCAGTAAAGATAAGGCTAGCGGCTGAAATCTGCTCCATTGCTGATACATGGAGATAAGACTCGCTAAAATTTGATCTGCTTCACTCCTGCTCAGTGAAGATAAGATCTGATATATTTAGCCTGCTTCACTTCAGCTCAGTGAAGATAAGGCTGGTGGCTAAAATCTGCTCCATTGCCGATACATGAAGATAAGATTTACCAAAATTTGATCTGCTCCGCTCCTGCTCAACGAAGATAAGATCTGGTATGTTTAGCCTGCTCCACTACTGCTCAGTGAAGATAAGGCTAGTGGCTGAAATCTGCTCCATTGCCGATACATGGAGATAAGATTCGCCAAGATTTGATCTGCTCCGCTCCTGCTCAGCGAAGATAATATCTGGTAAGTTTAGCCTGCTCCACTCCTGCTCAGTGAAGATAAGGCTGGTGACTGAAATCTGCTCCATTGCCGATACATGGAGATAAGATTTGCCAAGATTTGATCTGCTCCGCTCCTAATCAACGAAGATAAGATCTGATATGTTTAGCCTGCTCCACTCCTGCTCAATGAAGATAAGGTTGGTAGCTGAAATCTGCTCCATTGCCGATACATAGAGATAAGATTCGCCAAGATTTGATCTGCTCCGCTTCTGCTCAGCGAGGATAAGATCTGCTGAAATTTGTAATTTTCAATTTTACTACACTGTCCACCGGGGAATCTATCAGTAAAAATGATTTCCTAGGGCTTATGCTTATGTCAAATAATTAGGATGCCATGATCAGAATGAGTCAAATGCTCCTAACTAAATGTATTATGAATGATATTTGTATGAATGCAGAATACCATGAGAAATATCCTATTTTTAATCCTTGGGCTACCATTACTCGCTGTCTGTTAAGGCAATTGCTTCACTGACGTGGGTCTTATTGTTCTGTTGATATTTTCTGACAAAAAACTTGTAGAAACAATCTCATTTTGTTCAACTGGTTTGCCCCACTATGACTTTAAGGTCCAGTCCACTATACTTCTGGGACATAGGGCTTGCACCATGTTCAAACCCTTCCACTGCAACTCAGTGGAATATAATATGATTCTTCAATCCATTCTCACCGCACTTCAAGGGTATATGATTTGACTCTTCTTCCATCAATTTGGTTTGTTACACCGTTCCTTGGCTGTCATGACCAGATATGTATACATGATATTTGCATGAATACAAAATATTATTTCTCTCGAGAATGATCCCCTTTTCAAACTTGGGTTGACATTGCTCGTTATTTGTCAAGATGATATCTTTGACAGAAAATCTTAAGAGGAGGTCTTTCAGACAATTCCAACCCTTAGGCTTGGTAAATTCTAAACAACAGTCTTGTTTCAAGTTCCCGTATTATTTAGAAACTTCCAGGGTAACAAGCAGAACTTCTCCTGTGAAAATATCATTAGTCCTTTAATCTTTATTTCAATGCAAAATGCTTGAAAGAGATCATGAAAGGGACAAGAAATTAGATTAATTAAGAGTATAGCTCGAAATAATTAAATTAATCGAAGATAGCGAAGAAAATAAAATTGATTGGGGCGTATCTCAAAAAGAATAAGGTAATCAAGGATAGCAAACATGGGTAGGATAGAAAATTAGTTGCCCCAAATATCACAGCTTGAGCTTCTATGTACAAACTTCTTGATGACCATTTTGAGCTCAATATGTGTTTAGGTGATCCGAAGTACTTTGTCAATGCCCCAAGATGTAGCATACTTCCTCATTGTTAACTCAGGCATAGTAAGACTACCGCATGCCCCACTTTCAATCCAAATTTGAGCCGCCCTTTTTAGGTTTTCAACTCAAATCCCTTTTGGTCTCAAAGCGCCCTTTGTGGGTTTTCGCCTTGGCCTCTCCTTTTCTTTTCATTTCTTTTTCTCTTTATTTTTTTTTTGTTTTTTGTTTTTTCCTCTTTTTTTTCTTTTTTCTCTTCTTCTTTTTGAAAGCGAAGTATTTTTCGATTAAATCTAAATTCGCAGGGGCAGGCAAGTTCTTGCCATTCATCTTGGTCAATATCAATGCCCCTCCAGGGATAAGGTCATTCCTAGTTCGACATCTATTTTCTCTAAGATCCTTTTCTATGGGAAGGATCCTTCTGAAAACTAAGTTTCCTTGATGAAATTTTCGTGAACGATCTTTTCGTCATCACTTCATATTATCTTAGTATAGTTGACCGTAACGGATAGTTCCTAACCTTCTTTCTTCAATTAGGTTCTCTTAATCATTGAATTTGGATCTATACAGCCCTCAACAAAACTCATGGAGAAAAACTTGACCTTAACGGGCAAAAATCGCCTCTATTTCAATGAGAAAGGCGTTGTCCCGGTAAAAGTTCTGATAAAGGCTTATTAAGCATAAATGCCAATCATTTTTCACAATTTTTCTCTTTTTTTTATATCAATCCCTTCGGTGTGATGCGGTGTTCAATTTTGAACGGACTGCGAACTTCTGATATCGTGCTGCCGCTCAAGTTTAGTACATCATCAGATACAATTTTTTTTGGCATTTTATACTGACATAGAATCTGTTGACTGTCGTTCTCGTGACATCGACATATATAGCAACTTCTGTCTACTTGGTACAGTAATTAGCGGCCACAAAAATGAATCAAAACTTGTCAGAGGCTTTTGGCGAGATCAGAGTGACGACATACATGCCCCACATAGAAAAAGATTATGGGTTCCACCATTTATTTGCAACATGAGATCTGCTTCTTATCATCGTCATCAACAGATCAGAAGATAAGCTACAACCTTAATAATCTTCAAAGTCCTGAGATCCCACTAAACACATATCTCGCTCAAAAAGAGATTTTAAGTTAGCAGCAGTGCCGCTCATATCATTGATATCTGGAGACCTGTTATGTGGACGAAGCAAGATCTGAAAATAATAGAGTCCAAGAATGTAATCATGAATGAAATGGCAATAAAGAAGAACAATTGTTTGAAATAAGAAACAAAGATACATTTTATTAAAAATAAAGAATGCTGGACATAAGCCTATTTCACAAAAAGAATTCTTATTGCCTTTAGGCTTAAAGCAACAAGTGTGTTTTGAATATTACTCTAGATTAACCCTAAAAAAATACAGGAATCTCTTCTACTGTCCCATTATTCAAAACACTCCAAGGTATACAAAGGTTAAATTTTCTTTCTCACATCCTCGATTATCGCATTTACCCCCTTATCAACATGGTTGGGTAACGGATTTTCTACACCGGACTAGTTGTCAAACTTCACAATGCCCATGTCAACAAGCCTTTCGACTAACTTCTTAAAAGGGATGCAATTTTCTATCGAGTGCCCCGTGATTCCCACGTGGTATTCGCATTGGGCGTTTTCATTGTACCACTTTGACTATGGAGGTTGCACGGGTTTCGAATAGAACGGAGCTACCACACGCGCATGAAACAGATTTTGGTGTAACTCCCTACAAATCATCGAGATGGGAGTGAACTGGAATTTTTCTGAGTTTAGCCCCAAGCTGGATTCTCGCCTTGAGGAGCCCTGAAAGCTAGAAGTCATGGCTTTTAGCTGGCCTACAGTGACCAATTTGGAGTACCATTTGCTCACATTGCTCACTTTATTTTCATTTCTCTTTAGGGTTAACCTTTGGGTGCTTACTCCTGTACCTATCTTCCCGCATCTTACCGCTTTTTCTATCATCTCGCCGGACATTATTACATTTGGGAAGCTTATGGTAGTGCTGCCCAACATATGGTTAATGAACATGGCCTTTAGAGTATTGATAAAAAGCATTGCTATTTCCCTCTCTAAAAGAGGTGGTTGTACTTGTGTGGCTACTTCCCTCCACCTCTGTGCATACTGCCTGAAGCTTTCACTTGACTTCTTCTCCATGTTCTGTAACGTGATCCTGCCAGGTGCTATATCCGTTACATGGCCATATTACCTCATAAAGGCCTGCGCTAAGTCCTTCTAGGACTTGACTTGGGTACGGCTCAACTGATTGTACCATTTTGTCGCGGCCCCAGTCAGACTATCTTGAAAACAGTGAATCAACAATTGGTCGTTGTTGACATATCCCGTCATTCTCTGACAAAACATTGTGATATGGGCCTCAGGACAACTGGTCCGTTGTATCTTTCGAACTCTAGCATCTTAAACTTTGGAGGAAGTATCAAATCTGGTACCAGACTTAACTCTTTAGCATCCATTTCGCATTGGTAATTAGCACTTTCCAATGCTTTGAACTTCTCCTTCAACCATTTGCATCGGTCTTCGAACTGTTTAGGAAGCTCTGCCTTTGCCTTTTCCACTTCTATCGCATCATCAAAGTCGGGGACATTGAGGGTTATAGGATGGTCTCCAGGGTATAAACTTGAACCTATTGGGAAATTTACTGGTGCTGAGGTACCGGATTGATACTGAGGTCTAATATTAACAGACACATTCGGTTGTTGGACACTTGTTGGGGCCAAACCAGGAGGACAAGTAGAATCATTGTTGTCGTCCCCAATATCCACCATAGGGCCCTTCCCTTTATCAGGCCCTCCAGTTAACAGTTGTGTTAGCTGGCTCATCATGCTTCTTTGGGACTCCAGCATTTGGTCCCTCATGTCCTGTTGAATCTTGGCAAACTGTTCTTGCATCTGAATTTGCAATTGGTTTTACATCTTCTTCTGCATCTGTTCTAACTTTTCTAACCTTTGATCCATGGCTTTCGTCTTTTCCGAGTGTAGTAGTGATATTCCAGGGTAACTAGAAATAGCCTCTAGTTAATAGGGTTCTTTTATGAAATTTAATGCACATAATGCGATGTAATGCAAATGCATGTTAATGAATGCAAAAAAAGAAAGAGAGGCGTTGATTTTGAATTCAATTCTATTAGAATAACTTTTCTAGAAAACAAACTTCTTTATATAAAATAGATATTTATACGGCCATGCCCTTATAGTCCAAGTAAAGACATCGATATTTTTCTTCATATCGAGATGTAATGTCAAATCTTGCGAAATTTTGCTTGATCAGGGCCACGACTCTTCACTCTCCTATCCTCGCGATGCTCGTTAACTTCTTTAAAAGGGTCGAGACATGACGGCTCTCGCACAGTCTTTGTCAGTTTGAATCCTTTGGGCAGAATTTTTGCATTCTTTCGTGGACTATTAGCCTTCATCTGTTGTGTTTACTTGAACTATATTCAAGCGCCAGTATTATAATCCACCTTATCAAGAAATCCGTTTCCTCATAACAAGTTATTCTATTTAGCAATTGAATATGAATCAACACTTCCTTTCTAAAATAATGCAATGCAATGCGATGCAATCATAAACAAATGAAACACATTAGTACAAGAAAAATAAACAACCTAGAACACCTATCTGGGTGACCACTAAGGTTTGGCGTAGCCCTAACTAGAGTAGGCTCTTAGGGTTCACTATATGTGGTTCGGGTCTAAGGTAAGGGTACCTGAACCAGTAGATTCCTCAATCTTCATCCATTATAGGCTCATTTAGACCGAATTCAGTTCAGGGGAATACATTTCCCTATGGCTGCACGGAGATAAAAATCTCACGAAGACATAGGTACGGATGTATCCCGGAAGCGATCCACTATCCTGCACGGAGGTGAAAACCTCACGAAGAAAATAGCTTCTCACTCCTACTTAAAAGGTGTGACCACAACGGTCATGCAATGCAATGATATAAGATATAAGAGAACTTGAAAACATGAATAAAACGATGAAAACCATAACCCCAAACAGATGAAATGCAATGAGAAGATCGTAATTTCAAAACCAAATTCAATTTTTGACAAGAGACAAAAAGTAATCAAATCGCGGCTTGACTCTCTTATTGTTCCCCAGTGGAGTTGCCAAGCTGTCGAAACCATTTTTGAGTTTGAAAACGGGGATCGACTTTAAAAATATGGAGTCGCCACCAATCTTTTTCGAGGCCACCTTAAGATTGATCATTTTAATAAAACGTTTAGATTTATTAAAATAATAATTTTGGTCTACAAAATTTGAGAAAACGGGTTCGGGAGTCGGTTACGTACGAGGAAGGATTAGCACCCTCGTAACGCTCAAAATTAGTACCCAATTGATTAATTGATGTCTTGGTGTCGAAAATTTGAAAAGATTTTAAAATATGATCCTTTAATTTAAAAGAAAAACCGGAGTAAATTGGATAAAATGTAAAGATCTACTCATCTCGAAGGGAAAAATGTCATACCCAGTGAGTTAGTGTTCAACACTTCAAACCTTCGAAACCAAGCTTGTCTTTGATTTTTAAAACTCATGCATTAAGGTTAAAAAAGGATGTTCGGTTACTTGGGCCTTATGAAAATTTAGAACCCAGTAAGTTAGGGCACAATTTCTCAAAATTCCCAAATATCAAACATTGCCTTTGTTTTATTTTGAAATCCTTACCTCGAGATAACGAAACGTCACATCCAGTGAGTTAGGGTGCAACATCTCAAGTTCCCGAGGACAAGCTTTTATTTGAAACTCACGTATTTTATTTTCAAAAGGGTACTCGATTACTTAGGACCGACGAGAAAAATCGAAGCTCAGTAAGTTAGGGCACGATTCTCTCGAAGCTTCCAAATATCAAACATTGCCTTGTTTTGAAGAATCATTTTTACGAATTTGAGTAAAATGTAATGTTTTAAATATATGCGTAATAGAAATAAAATGGACGTGAAAACGTAAATAATGATAATAAGAACAAAATAATCACAGAGAAATAAATAAATAAGGTCAACAATACGATAAGTAAATAAGTGAGGATTAATATAAAAAATTAAATAATAAAATAAAGGGAAAAGTTTAAAAAATAAGAAATAAAATAAGGAAAAAATAAAATAAAAAATAAAAAAGTAATAATAATAGTAGAAATATAAATAGATAAATAAAAATTAGATAAATAATAATAGTATTAGAATAACAAAATAAATATAAATAGAAACATAATAATAATGGCAATAATATATTAAATTAGTTAATTTGATAATAAAATAGCGAAAATAAATAAAAAAAGATTAAATCGAACCTTAAAGCAAAATTTTGGAGGAAATTAAAAATAAATAAAAAGAAATGGACCAATTTGAACGTGCGAATAACAAGGAGGGACCAAAAGGGAAATAATCCCCACCTCCAAAACGCACAGCTTCAAGGACGACCAAATGCAGTCAAAACCAATTTTAAAGCCAAAAAAAAATAATAATGAAAACTTAATTGCAAGATAATAAAAAAAACAGAAGGGCTAAAAGTAATTGGATGAATTTAGAGAAAATAAAGAAATCGAAATGAAATGGACAAAATTCCCACGTAATTGAAAGAGAAAAGAAAATAATTCAATTCCAATAGAAATAGAAAAGAGAGAATAATCCAATTCCAAATGGAAGTAAGAACCAAAAAGTGTTTTCCCCCTTTTCAAAGAACAAGATACCCGTATTTATATACATGGGGTTTACTAAAAATAGCTTAACTAATTTAATAATAAAATAAAATAAAATAAAATAAAATAAAATCTTCCTATTTTTAGCCTTTTACCAAGTCAACAAAATTTGATAATCCCTTGGTTTTCTTCAGCTTTCTGATTTGGCCACAATTTAATGATTGTCTTTCAATTTGGCTCTTTTTTGGCTTGTTTTCGACCGATTGCATCCTTTGGCTTCAGTTATTATTTTTTGGGGGCCCAGGCCAAGATTAGCCTAGTACAGTAATATTTTGTAATAAATACATTTATGTTGTATTTATTTCACCAAGAACAATTCAAGAAAATTGTCCAAAGATATTTTTGCAGAATCATTCAAATACTAAAAACTAAAAACCACCCGACCTTTTTTCAAAAAATCAATTTTCAAATATTATTTTCAATGAAACAAATATAGCTTTAAGTTTTTTTTATCAAAATGTTTTTTTTTTTTTAAGTAAGGGCAAAACATAAACTCGAGAAGAAGCATCTTCTGCTAATACAATGCCAAGCAGCTGGATTAGATAATCCATCCCAAACTACAGCTCAAAATAATTTTTTAACAAACTGAAATAAAATATTTGAAAAAATAATATAAAATGCATCGAGATATTCATATGAGTCGACAACTTTGATTAACATTTGGTTCTTTAAACCATGTTGACTTTACAAGCTGACATGTGGAGCGGTGTGTGTGGATATGTACCATACTCTGGTTAGCCATGGCTCGACACATGGTTTGTGGTGGTGCATTGTAAATATAAAATTAGGGCCTCTGTTTTATTTTCATGGCAGCCGTTCAAACTAAGCTCAACGTCTACCATCGTAAAATAAGCTTAAGTTAGAACAAAAAAAAATGAATTTAATTTAATAAATTTCACTTCATCTATTTATCATAATTGAATTCAAATGAATTTACCCTTCCAGATTCATATCAGTATAGATGTTTTTTCATGTAAATATAATCTCATGACTGAATTGAAGATGATATATATTGGTAACTTTCTCGCGTTTTGTTTACTAGTTAGGAATTGTAGTACTAAAAAAATTATAAGTAGGCTTCAAGTGGGATTAGATATTTTAATAGTGGTTTATGAGGTTTAATCGATGTCCGCAGCTTCCCCAAGGGAGAATCTGACGAAGTGGGATTAGATATTTTAATAGTGGCTTATGAGGTTTAATCGATGTCAGCAGCTTCCCCAAGGGAGAATCTGACGAAGGAGACAATTGGGAATCTGACGAAGGGGACAAGAGAATTACGAGGCAGACTCAGGCTGCTGATGGGATTGGACAGTGTGATCATATTGGAGGGGCATGGCCTGATTTCATTGATGCAACCGCTGGCTTCATGAAAGCTCGGGATAAACGTCATAATGAATTCCGAATACATCATAACCATTGAAATTTTAGAAAAAAACAAGGACCATCTTCAGATGTATGTATAATACAACTGTATTTAATCCAATTATCTCTAATGGCAGTTTTTTTTTATTGGGGTAGTTCAGGCAATGCAATCGAATAAGAATCAAATCAAAGAATCGTTAATGACTGATCAGCATATCCCACCCGACCTTTATGTCTCTCAAAGAGATCTTGAAGAGCTTTCACAAATTGGCCATGTACTTCAAGGACCTGCCAAACATATTGATTAACGCACATGTCATATTAATATATAATGAAGTTTGACAAGTTTACCGTAAACAAGTTGGCAGGTAATGACACGTTGCCAAGGATCTTTAATTCATTCACTTCAGGACCTCCTCTACTATAACAAGCATTATCATGAATGGTAACCCGTTATTTGGACTCGAACTTAGAGGGTTAGATGCAGGTAAATTTCTAAGTTTTTCTTTATATTTGAAAGATCTTTAGAGGTCATATCCTCGTACTTATGCATTAGGCACAAATATCAAATATGAATACTTCAAGAAAAATGAAGAGTTTAAACAACAAATCTATATTCAAGAAAAATGAAGAGTTTAAACAACAAATCTATTCTTTACTTTTTCGGGTTAGAATAATGGTTTGCTTATGCAAGAAATAAGACATAAAAAGGGTAAAAACATGGCACACGACTATATATGAACTCCATCTTTGAGTTGGTAAATACATGGCACATGTCAATGTGTTATGTAAAGTGACCAAAACAGAAAGAAGGATGGCTCTCAAGGGATTTCAGAATAATCGGATTGGTGAGCTTTAACCTCCAGCTCATCCAATGACTATGTACTTCCGACATTTCATTTGTCTTATAGTGTTTATGTTCAACACTCAAGTTAATGATATATACGCATATTTTTGTTCTCTTTAGCATCATTACTCACTAAGCAACATGCATTAGGCATTTACACATAGTAGTAGATTCTAGTCTCATTATGGCAGTGCAGTACACTATGATTATAATAAACTCTACCAATGAGACATTAAAGCAAAATACCTCTTCAGTAGTAGGTTGGGGATTTCTCTTTACGTAAATAGGTTTCCCCACCACCACATTCATCGGATGTTGATACGGTATAGGAGTTCTGCACAAAAACAAAAACGAAAAAAAGGTTCAAATTTATGGATCTGGAACAGAAAAACTTTCATTATTGTCCTGAGAATAATCAAAGATGCCATCAGTTTCCCTCAAGCTTTATTTCCATTGACATACAAAAACATGGAAACTCTTCTTTCTTTTAATCTACTTATTTTATGGAATTACAGTCCTTAAAATTAAAATAGTAATTTTCTTTTCTATTATAAAAATAGACATCAAACAACATAAAAATTAAAGCAAGAGAGAAGAACTTTAGTCCTATGCCATTTAGTTCTGTCACTTCCCGTGATTAATGTGCAGTGCAGCTTGATATCAGAAATAGAACCAGAACATGAAAAAGACAACTCAAAAGTACTAGATCAATTATGACACTAAATTTACACAAGAAAAATGTACAAAAATATTCAGGAAATAAAGCTCAATGTGTAAGGTGATATATAAACTTTAATTATATATCAAATTCTGAATTTGATTCTGTTTTGCATATAAAACTATGATTTTAATTTAAGTGTATACATTTAGAAAAACAAATTTCTAGGTTGAGAAAATATAATTGTTTATTTTTGCAATAACAAAACTTAAAATAGTGTCACCTAAACAACGATATTAGTGGTTTTTAAAACTAAACTAATATCAAACTTTTCTGCTCTCTAAACGAAATAAACATAAAAATTTATATATTACATTAAACATTATATGAAAATTCGTGTATGATTTTTGAGAATTTCTTTTTCTAATAAAAAATTAACAAGTGAAGTAAAAGCAGAGAAAATCAGTAGCAGAGTTACAAAATTGAATTCCGAAGATCAGAATTCCAATCTATAAAAGATTATTATATGCTTTGCTTAGCAACATCAAGGGCTTTACTTAAAAAAAAAAACATGTTATTAAGTGCTTTTTGAACTGTAGAATTTACTAAATTTATTTCATGAGCATAAAAGATAATTTATAATTTTTGCATACCCAAAAGCTCCCCAAAATAACATAGGGACGAATTTGATAGCTCTTGAAAGTTGCAGGAGAAACTTGCTACGTGGTTTCCACCACTTGAACGCATATGACTGAAACAGAAGTAAGAAAGAACCAAAGGAAATTAAATTCAAGTGGTTAAGAAGATAGTGCAAGTTGTTAGAAAGATAATAGAAAAAAGATACACAAAATTAAGAAAATAACGGATAGTTGCATCAGGAAAAGAGCATTAATAAATGACGAATTATGTGGTAGAAAATGCTCCAAGTAATGAACATCGAAGCTGCACAAAAAGTGTGGTCAGAGAAAGAAACGACAAATAACATTACTTACCTGACCAAAGGCGAAAACTGGAACCAGTGGACACCCCTTTTCTATGGCTATACGAACAAACCCTCTTCGTGATTTAAGGAATGCTACCTGTAAGTCCAGAAATAAACCAAGAATGATTGAGTTGCCAACATAAACAGATAAAGAAGATGATCCAGATCCAAAAATAAAACCCATTTTAAGTTTTGGGTGTTGGAGAAAACTGGGTGTGATGAACAGGTTATGTCAAAAGGGCTTAACACAACCTTAGCAAAGCATTAAGAAATAAGAATAGAGGAGTTCTAGAAGAATGAAACCTCAGAATCATGCCGCATGAGGAATGTCTCCTGCACTCCTCCAGGCACTACTATACAAGTATAACCAGCTTCCAACAGGGAGCAAAAGTTCTTCCTTGTGGCTGGTGAAGCACCCAACCACGTCCATATATGCCTCAAAAATGGTGTGTAGAATACCTATTCATTCACCAAAACCAAGTTACGAATGAAAGAAATTGAGCAATGGGGGGCTTGGAATGTGAAAGGGTATGAAAGTTCTGGGGAGTGAAATTGGGCTTACGGGGCTGGAGGTAAGGCATTTCAGTTTGGGAAGAGGCATGAAACCTGTACGTTCAGCCAACGTAACAACTCCGATCGGCAACACTGAATGTGGGGCATAACCGAGAACTGCAACATTTGCATGCTAACATCTATTATTTGGTCAACATTTACAAGAATTTACTCACTAGAGCATGTTAAATTAAAGATTAAAAGAATAAAAAGAGGAAAGAAGAAAAGAGACCGTAAGCACGATCAGGATGGAAGTCGTTGATGTCCTCAACGTGAAGAGTGGCTGGAAAATAACTGGACATGTGCTGACAGATATACCTGTTCGTTCCAATCATAATTATTTGTTAACATAAAATTGATTTTTAAAAAAGAGAGAGAAGAGATTAGAGCAATAGAAAATGGTACCTGGCCAATCTCAGCCCAAATTTACTGTTATGATCAATAGGAAGAACGACGAAAATCAAAAGCACTCCAACCACCCTGTGTATTGAATCAAAGAAATAAATTATTTGTGCCGTTTTAACTTTCTCTTTTTCTTTTACCAACAAAAACATATAAGCCATACTTAAAAAAGAATAAAGGAAGAGGACGAACAAAAGGAATTTGGAGAAAGGAAGGAAGAGGAAGGAGAAAAGGAGGAGGGAGACGTTAAAATGCATAGATCCAATCCAGATGGCACAAGCCAATGTGCCGTGCAAAATGTTGGAGGGGAATTCATCTCTCCCCTTGAATTGCCGATATCCGGGACCAGGAGTGAACGCTTGTGTCTCTGCCTTATCTTCCGCCATCGCCCGACGCCACTGACCTAATCCGCACTGCTTTTGAACTCTGCACGTCCCCTTTGTGCTTTTTCTGTTAACCAACGCCACAAATCGCACACTACATTTCACTCCGCTACTGCTTCCCCCTCTTAATTTATGTTGTGTTGCAAACGGTATGACGTGGTATGTAATATTTGAGAACACTCTCCAAGGTCCAAACCGGTCTCCTTTTTCCAACAAAAGCGAGTTTGTAGGGTAAAAAAAGAAAAAAGATCTTTGTCCTTACAATCGATTTAAATAATATTAAAACTCGAATAATCGATTTAAGAACAAATTCAAAAAAAAATTGAATCTTAAAAAAAAATATTTATTTTATTTCAATATTATCACAATAGATTAATTGATATTATTATGGGATAGAAAATCTTTCAATAATTTATTTAGTTAATTTTGAGTTTTTGAAATTTAAATTTTAATATTGAAAAAATGAAATTTAAAACATTTAAAAGATTAAACAAGTATAATATGATAATTTTTAATGTACTATATTTTTTTTTACTGTTTTTTCACTTACTCGATCAATACCTAAAATAATAATTTTTTAAATGATCCAAATGAAAGTGATTTAGAAGTTGGATGATTAAAATGAAAGTATAAACATGATGTAGTGTATACAGTTAACTTAGAGACGTGTCATAATAAGGGATTAGGGGCCTCCAAAAAATTGAAAAATTTTAATTTTTCTCTTAAAATTTTAAAAAAATTAATTAGGCCTTCTTAAAATTTTTGAAAATTTATATATATATTGAAAATTTTAATTAAGCTCTTAAGATTTTTGAAAATTCTCATTAATCTTGAAAAAATTTTAATTACCTTTAATTTATTTTTAAAAAATTCTCATTAAACTACTAATTTTTTTTGAAAATTTTATTATCACCCCAAAACTTAGTCTTAGGATTCACTATTGAATTAACTGTCGTGAGAAAATTAACGCTTTGGTGACTAAAATGAAAGTATCTTAAAAATTGAGTGACGAAATTATAAAAATTTTATTTTAAATGATCAAAAATGAAAATATCCTAAAAATTAAGTTACTAACTAACATAACCTATATTAGAATATGACAGTCCATTCCTAAAATTTAAGATTTAGTTAAAATTTAAAAATTATATATTCTTACTTTTTATTTAAAAATTTTAGTCCAATACTTAACACTATTGATTTTTTACACCAAAATTTGCTTATTATAAATGTTTATTGAGTGAAAAAAATATTAGCTTCTAAAATTGGAGCGCTTATATGAATATGAATAGTAATGTTTAGTGAATTTAAATTTCTTTTTTAGTGGAAATTTAATTTTTATATTTGTTAAACATAAAAAAATTAAATATAATATTTTATTCAAACACAGATAATGACGTATTTTAATTAAAAAAACAACTATTAGAAAGAGAGAATTCAAAGTTCATTTAAATCATTAAAAAAATTATAAAAATAACCTATATTTTTTTAGCGTGTCATCCGAACTTCACACCTTACATAATAATCATAAGGTACGATATAAAAATCACGAGTAGAACGCTCTTAAAATTAGATTGTAATAATTGGACAATGAAATTATTGAAATATTAATGGTATAGAAAATATTAAAATGTATAAAAAAAATATTTTAATTTTATTATGGATTTAAGTAAATCATTCCTCTAATAATTATATTAATTTCTAGGATTTTTTTAATTTTTATATTATGATAAAAGAAGTATAATTTTACAGAAAAATACGTTAATTTAATAAGAATAATATAAATTATTAACTTATTTTAATTTCATTATTTATTATCACCATTTTGTAGTTTAATAAAATGTGAAATAATCATTTTTGTGTATATAAATTATTTTTATAGTTGTTCATGGACTGAGCCTTAAGTTTGATTGTTGAGCTAGAGCTCGAACAAAAAAATAGGCCTAAATTTTTCTTTAAATTTGGTCTGGCCAATATTTTTTTAATTTTATTTTTATATATAAATTTAAAAAATATAATATATTAAATACACTAAAAATATTAAAATAAATGTTTCTCAACGAATTAAATATAAAATAAAATAAGTATTTATACTTAAATAACACTAAGATAAATACAATTTAATAAGCAAATGCTTCTAAAATAGTAACAAAGTTAACAATAAAACAAGTGTTATACAATATTCAAATATTAATAACAAAATAGTAGTAACATAATAGTGAAATGATAGCAAAATAATGACAAAAAATGAAAAAACAACAACAAAAACAATAAATTTTTTATTGAAAATTCGAGTTGGGTCGGGCCCGAGCCAAAAACCTTACGCGAAACTCTGCTCATTTTTTAAATGGACTTTTTTTTGTCTAAACTTATTTTTGAACTTATATTTTTATTTAAATCCTCTCATATTTTGAACAGGTATTCGAGTCGGGTGACTTGGAGAACTCTAATTACTCCTATATCTACCTTTTATGTATATGTAAAATAATGCAGTGACTATACATACGTGTATTATACAATAATTTGCATATTATTTAGAATCTGAATTTTTCCGAGAGGGTTTTTTTTCATTTTTTTCTTTTTGGCTTTGATTTTAAATAAATTTGAATTGAATTAAGAATATTGATTATCAAATTAAGAAGATTTTAATTGAACAAAATGTTCAAATTATTAGTTGGCATTTCTGTACCAAACAAATTTATTTTGATATAAACGAGGAAAAGACTAGAACTTTTAAGACAGACTCTAATCGAAATAATTAGAATCTCATCTAACCCTATCCATCTACCCGACAAGTTTGCTCTTCATTTCTTATTTCTCAACCAAACTGTGCTTTGCCATTAGCCGCATTTAATTTGCAATTATGAATCATTGGTTACATGATATCTATGTAAAGTAAATAATTTTAAAAAGTTTTATCTTCTGCATTTCACACCTCCCTACTTGCTACCCATTTAATGACACGCCCTCGCTATTAAAGTTGAAGATAACTTTATATTAGTACTTATCTTAAGAGGATACTCTTTTTCTTTTTTCTCTAACATTCTACAAATCAATACCTTAAATGTCGACTAACTTAAATATAAAAAACATCTTAAAACATAAACTAATTTTTTTATATGATTACATATTATTTTTAAGTTCAATTTAAGAATATTTCTCAAAAATATTGTTAGGATAAAAAATATTTTTTAAGACAAAAGCGTTATTAAATAAATTGTTTTTTAGAAAAAAAAAGTACATCTCCCAGGCAAAAAATAGGTCTAAAAATATTTTTTTTAGAATTTTTTTCCCAAAAATACTTTTAAAAAGTATTTATAAATTAGGACTTAATTCATTCAGTAGAAACCTATCCTATTAAAAAATATATATGTAAACAAATCTACAGTACTATTAACATGAAAACACACAAAAACGAAAGAATCATTTTATTTATTTATTTATCATTCCATTTATTTGCCTCAATTAGCCTCTCTTTTTTTTTTTTTTCATTTTTTTCATTCTTTCCATGTTTTTATTTTTATTTAATAATAAAATTTTAAAATAAGGAATTCACGTGATAGATATACGGTAACCACGTGTATCTCGCTTGTCTACTATTTTTAGTGAACATTAATGACATTAACAGCCTACGCGCCAAAACCATCACCTCGGAATGAGCAAGCTTGAATCCCGACACTGTATCTTTTACATTTTAATTCTATTTACATCTTTTTGGATCCGGTGAACATGACTTGGACGGCTCGGCCCAGCCTGACCTGAAGGCCTGCCCAAAAAATAAGAGGGTTTGAGTAAAAGTATAGGCCTGAAATATAAGTTTGGGTAAAAATACAAGGCCCGTTTAAAAAACGGGCCAGGCCTCGGGCCAACCTTTTTTGGTCTGGGCCCGGTCCGGCCCGAATTATATAAATATAAATTTTTATTTTTTTAAGCATATATAATTTTTAACTTTGTTTTTTTAGTTTGTGTATTGTTTTAAGAATTATTTATCTTAATTTTATTTTGTTTCTTGTTTTAATATTTGTTTTTATGTTTTTAAATTTATTTAATTTATTATATTTTAAATTTATTTAATGATATAAGTAAAAAAATTAATATGAGCTTGGCTGGGCTCGGGCCTAGCATTTTTATTCCGGGCCGGGCCTAGACAAAATTTCAGGCCCATATTTCGGGCCAGGCCAGGCCCGTGCCTAGAAAAAGGGCCAAAATTTTTTTCTGGGCCCGGCCCCGCCCATGATCACCTCTACCACAAATTCATGTATACAATTTTCAACTTTATCAGTCCATTTTCTATTTTTAGAATTAGATTAATAATCGATTTAGTTTCGGTGTTATATTATTAATTTTTGATTTAATTAAATTAATAAAATTAATATAAATTAAATAAATTATTAAAAATAATAAAATTATAATCCACAATTCAATTAATTTTTAGTTAAATTCAAGTTGAATGGTTCAACACTCTATTTCAGATAGATATTTCAATTATTTTTCAATTCAACTGAAAATAAACAATTAATTATAAAATATATTTTATTTTCGTAACTGAAAATTAAATCCTCGACCTCGTAATTTAGCGAAGAAGTGAGCAACCTCCCCTCAAACTAGTAAAGTGCATACGGTAGGTCCGAAAACTTTTCAATCGCATCAAAGACAAACAACTTTAGGTGACCTAAAATGTCAGAAAGTCGGTAATAATTGTTCTACCTTTGTTTCCCTGCTCCAAAGAAATAGTTTAAATGTTATTTAATATTCTATATAATAAGATAAAGTGTTTTTAATATTTATATTATATTTTACATGAAATATAAATTAGATGATGTATGAACATAAAAGTAATATATTACATAATAAAAAACAGGTGATTTTTTTTTACCTTAAACATCAATTATAGCTAAAGCTCGACCATTTAAAAAAAAAAACTCTTTTTACCAAATCTATTTTCTGAATTTAATAATTATTTCAAGCTCTTTTAAATATTAGAAGAATAGAACTTTAAGAGATATCTCGAAAGTGACACATGATTTAAATTAAAAATGTTTGAGTTGGATAATTCCCTACCAACCATCCAAATTTTTTATTTATTTAATTTTTTTTGTTACTGAGCCTAGGCTAATTTGTATAAATTTGCAAACATCCTTTATTTTTCTGAATCATATTACAATTATAATTACTTATAATAAAACCACACTTTTATAATTAAATTTAAAATTCAAAATTTAACTATTATTTTAATATTCTCATACTGTAATTTTTTATTGCAAAATAAATGATAAATCTCATAATTATATATAAAATTTTGTTTCAATGTAAAAGTTAATTTATGCACATGAAATTCTGGTTGTAGTTCAAATGACAATATAAAATTTTGATTGTGATTCAATTATACACTTTTAAAAAAATAAATCCATTAAATTATCTTTAATAAATATAATTATATATGTATAAAATATATAAACATAAAATGATATTTTTGTGAGGATAGAATCAAATCAAAATTTTAAATATAAAATTATACAAAATGAAAATAATTTATAAAATTTATATATAATTTTATTTATCCTTAAAATAAATAAATAAATGGATGACGGTATGTGGTGAGTAAATAATATCCTACTTCCAGATTTCTCTCCTTTTTTTTCCCATATTATGTAATTTAATTTTGGCACATGTTTTATTAAATTTTTATAGAGAAAATCATTAATGCTCCAATATCCAATGAGGAAAAGAAAATTGTGTGGCTGAACTGATTTTCGGCAAGAAAATTGTGTGGATCCGGGTCCAGCTTGTCTTCTTTTTTATTTTCTTTACTGCCCTTTTGACTATCGATTAATGGTTGATAATAATATTCGCCTGGTTTTCATTACCCTATAGATTTGTGTACTTTTAAGGTACAAATTTTTTATTTACTTTTTTATATAAGTGTAATGTAATTCTTAATTTTTATTTTTATACAATAATTAAATTTAATCAGGAGCATAAGAGGGTTGTAGGATTTCTCGGCCCCCTTAAAATAGAATTTTTTATTTATGTCTTTTAAAATTTTAAATTTATAAAAATAAAATCACACTTTAACTCTCTAAAAATGATAAAATTTTAATTTAATTCTTTAAAAATTAAAAATATATAGACTATTAAAATAATAAAATTACATTTTTTAGCCTCTCCTAAAAATTATTTTTGGTTTCGCCCATGAAATTACTCATAATACTTTCTCAACCCTTAAATAAAAAGATAATAATATATATCCTCCTATACTAATAATATTATCGATATTAACTGAGCTAAAACTCAATTTAATTTTTAAATTTTATTTGTTATAATGGGGAAAGCTAAGTTTTGCAGGCGCATTGCATGGTAGATAGGCAGTCGGTGGAGGAATTGACCTCATTTGTCTTATTAGTGTGTTTTTTGTCATACGTCGTATTATTATGATTTAATTCATTTTTATATATTGTATTTGCAATCGCATGGTATCGTATGAAAATATTAATGAAGTTGATTGCTATTGTATTGAAATTTACCAAGAAAGGAAAGGAAAGAAAAGAAAAGAAAAGAGCCGGCTAATTTTTATTAATGGCCATAGTTTTTAAGATGGTTGGGTTGGTTTTAGAATTGTGGGTGAATTTTTAAAAATCTATTTATTACAAAAAAAAATATAAATATTTTATTTATTTATATTTAACCAGTATTTCATAAAAAAATTGTCAAAAAGGAATTGTATTTGCTGTTAATTTGTTTATAGGCTAATCAACCACAAGCCCAGCCTTGATTGATTTAGTCCACCAGGCCCAATAGACAATGAGTATATTTTTGAGCCTATTTTACTTGCTTATTTAATTTGTAACTCAATGCATATTCATCATTAAATATTAAGTGAGTATTTGGTATATTGGTACCTTATTTTTTATTTCACAAATAATTTTAAAATATATATATTTTAATATTTTACTATATTATTATAAAATAATTATCAATTCTCTCTGACCTTACTTGTGAAATCTAAAAACTTCACTGGAAGTATACCAAATAATTTCCTTAAATTTTAAATAAATTATTTACTGAAATAATAAAAATAATAATTGTTTAAAATAATAATTTTTAGAAAATAATTATGAATGAGATTTACAAAATTTTGGTTATACCATGAGGTTCCAACTGAACTTATTATTTTTATTTATTCATATTAAAAATAAGATCATTTAAGTTTTTATTATTAGATGAATGGATTAAGTAACAGTAATATCACAAAATAATTGACAAAATCTTTCATTAACGATTTCTATAAATATATTTGAGTGAATATGACATTTTTTATCATTTAATATTTAAAAAAAACTTAAATTGTACTATTAAAAAATAATAAATAATACTTTCTAAAACGAAAATCGATTTATAGTATTTTTAAAAGAAAATAAATTTACTATATTTTTCTAAAACTAAATTCTCTCATATCTAATTTATTTTCTTTGGAGATAAAAATGTTTCTTAGCAAAATTCATTTTTCCACCCAACCATTTCGTGGGTGTGCATATTAAGGATATAGTAAAATTTTCAATTTTTGAAAAAATATTTTTAGACTAATTTTTGGCTTAAGAGAAGTACTTTTCCTCTAAAAAAACACCTTATTTAGGAATATTTTTACCCAAAAAGTATTGCTTAGAAATAATACTAAATATAAGTATGTATAAAATATTTTTTACAAGTAGATTTGGTAAGAAAATAAAAAAATATTTTTCTTAAAATACATAGAAAAATATATTGTGACAAAGGGTTAAATATATTTCTGAGATTTTGTATTAATTTTTTATATTATAAAAAGTTTAAAATGCATTAATATTGTGTGAATAAAAAATTTGAAATTAATTAAAAACCAAAGATCAAAAGGGAGATCTAGTGAAGCAGAGCCCAGAGGCCCAAAACGGAAGACATAAAATAAATAAATAAAAGGCCTCATTGGCCATTTGTTGCTAAAGAGTGACGACGAAGATCTCTCTCCTATATTTCTACAGTCTGTATTTTTCGCGGCCACCAACAACCACCGAAGAAAATGGCTTCGAACGCGGCGGTGCCGTTCTGGCGTGCAGCGGGGATGACATATATCACCTACTCCAACATATGCGCCAACCTCGTCAGAAACTGCTTGAAGGAACCTTATAAGACTGAAGCCCTTTCTCGTGAGAAAGTCCATTTCTCCATCTCCAAGTGGACTGATGGAAAGCCTGAAAAGCCCAGTATGTCTTTCTCTTTTTCTCCTTTTTCATAATCTGATCTGGGTTTTCATTTTTTTTATATAATTTCCTTATTATTTTTGGATGATTAGTTCCTTCTAATTGGGATTAATTTTTTATATGATCTGTTATGCTGGAATCGATTCATGGTTTGGTTGTGAATCTTTTTTTGATATTGGACATATGATCGACTGATTGCTAGTTTTTATAGCAAAAGGAAGAAAAGAAAAGAATCGGGGAGAAAAAAGAAGGCACAAAATTGAAATTAAAATGAAACTAAAAAAATCTATGAAATTTTTGGGGCCCTTGTTCGATGCTTTTTTTCTCAGTCTGTTTTAGAAACTTGCTTCAATGTAATGCAATAATTGATTAAAAATAAATAGTTTAGGGTTTGACATTTTGGCGTCCAAATTCTTTGTTTGTTGTGGGGTTTGACCTAAAACTCCTTCAGCATACTGCTTATATCTCGCGTGCTGGGGACGGGGTTTGCTCTATGTTGCTTTATTTTTTTGAAGTACATGTGTTGGATATGGGGATATCAGATATGATTGCTTACATCCTCAGAATACATGAAAACTTAATTATGTATGTCAGATATATACTGTATTCGACACACAGTTGAGCTTGCTTGAGTAAAATAACGTAGAGTTTCACCTGACTTAGCCAGCTGAAACAAGTTGCTCAGACAGAATTAGAGCCTCCTTTGAATCCTTGTTCGATCTGATCAAATATTTGTCTCTCTAGCTTAGTAATTCAGCACTTTGGTCTACTCTATGACACGTAACACAACCTTACTGTCCTTGACATTGTCTTATTTGGCGGAGTGAATAGATATGATGTGGTGAAATTGTAGTAATTTTAGTTTGGTGCGTGGGATATTCAACTTGATACCGGATAAGTGATATCATGGTTAAGGTGATCTAGATAGCTTAAATCTTTAATGAACACGTACTGATTCGGAAGTTTATTTGGAAGTTGGCATGAACCCATTGTCATTTTGCAGTTCCTGCAAATTATCTTTATTGTTGCTACTGTCTTTATTCCTTTCAAGGTATGCAGATGAAGTTGCATTTCTTATTTTCTGTAGATTTCTAGGTATCTATGCAGCATCATGTAACTCCTTTATTTGCTGTTTGGATTGTATGATTTGCTCAGTCTCTGTGTATGTCCTTTTGCCCATTCTGTTACTTTTCTTTTCAAGATATTATTGATCCTGGTAATTGCAAGAAACACTTTGCGATTTGGTCAAATTCCATTAATTCGTTTAGTAATAGCTACACTTAGTCTGTTTGATCAGTGTGAGCATAGACTCGCCATTCCTCCCAGACCAAGGGAATAATTGTAGGTATAGCAACATCCCTAAGATCTAAACATTGAACCGTTATTATGTTGCTTATCCAACCATCATCATCGGCCATGTGATAGTACTTGTAGTTTTGCTCAATTTTCAATCTGTCTTCACTGCTTAATGCCTGTCCTACTCTGGTTTTTTTAATCCCCTTCCAAAATGAAATTTTCCGATATGGTCTTTAACAAGTATTATACTGATATACGTATCGTTGCTTTGATATCAGCTATCCGCTCAGATTCACCTGAAGAATGAGTTGCGGGGTTTGCAATTGGAAGGACTCGAGGAGTTTAATTTTTGTTATTTTTGCAATTCTTGTACAATGCCTGTGAACAGATTTCAGGGTTTGAGATGCTGCTGCATTTTCTAATAATCTCTACTTCGCAGATAATAGACTGAGGTTTCATTGGACTGCTAATCTCAAATGTTTCTTTCAGGTTTTTTTTTTTTTTTTTTGTTAAGGTGAAAAAGAAAAGGTTCAATGTGATTGTGCTTATGATTTTCTTGTGTGGTGTGACTTCAGATCCGTTTGCATGTAAAATGGGTTTTTGTATTGGGGTTGTAAAAAACATGCATGCATGATTTTCTTTGCATTACCAACAATCTTCCATTAATGCAAAGTGATTCTGAGATTTCTGAAAACACGAGAGAAAATAGAGTTTTATTTTAGATGAAATAAGTGTGAAGAGTAATACCAATCTGAGTTTCATTTTCCATATTCATGTTGCTTTTCTCGAGAAATTACAGTAAGATCAATTTTCAAAAATGAAAAAGTTAGCACCTGTTTATACCATTAGC
Organism: Gossypium stocksii; assembly: GCA_020496765.1. NCBI lineage: Eukaryota > Viridiplantae > Streptophyta > Magnoliopsida > Malvales > Malvaceae > Gossypium > Gossypium stocksii. The sequence continues at coordinate 5,997,656 of CM035626.1, read as the reverse complement.
TGGAGAGTAAAATAGTAAAAATACATAAAAATCTATAATAATATCTTCTCTAAATCCTCAGCAATCAAACATGCATTATTTTCTTTGCATTACCAACAGAAGTTACTTTGGATTATCATTAAGATCGTGTTGAAGGAGCTACTGACTGTTCAAACAACTGAAATTCAAGGGTCAGCCCCAAAATGCGGCCTTGTAGAGTTAAAAAGGACCCTTTTTTGCCTCCACAAAAAATTAGGAGACGAAAATAAATTTCACGAGGATTAAATTCTCAACATTGTGACTACAATATACAAGCAAGAATTGTTCCTTCATTGTAATGCACAAAGGAAAGATGAATTCAACTTCAATATGATCTCCAATTATTCAAAATAAAGAGTATAAAGAGCGTAACTGTTACGAATACAGTAATGCTATATCAGAAATCATTATCAAGCACAAAAACAGGTTACTGGATTATGTATATACAAGTTCATTTATGTTGTCAATACAGAATGTGATGCCACAAACATGGTTTATAATTTGAGACTGTTTTCGGTATTTTCATGTCTGGTTCCAGGGTGATGTAATGAGCATATTCTACAATGGCCCATAAAATTAATAGAGAAGTACATATCAGAAACGATTTAGCTGAAGCACCGAGTTGCCCAGTGTGCTTAACTTAAAGCGTATGAAGATGCCTTATCAGTTTCTATCTCGGGATGAATTCAAACTCTCAAGAACAGGAGATGATTATTTGTTTTGTTTTCCCATTCCCTTTTTTCTCAAAAATCTATGTTGATAGAATTCTTGAAATGACAGGCGGTCAACTGCAACCATGCAAAAATCCAAGTTGATTTTAAGAGAAAATACCTTCAGGGGTCACGAATGTATGAAGTTAATGCTTAATAGTAATGCTAGACCTGGATTCACAGAAAGGAGTCTTGAACACATGTCGACACAGTCGGGATGTAATCGAGGAAGAATGAGCATAGAAAACGGAAGGCATGTGGACGACTTAATATTCTGCAGCAGCTGAGGTCAATAGAATTTTTAGGAAACATTAAAAACATTAACGCAAGTCGAAGAATTTGTTACGTCAAAACTCTTACCTGGACATTAGTTCTACCTCGGAAAGGTGGGTGACCATTAAGAAGCTCGAAAAGAATTGCACCAAGGCTCCACATGTCAACCTGTGGCTAAGCCCTAAATTTCAATATGTTCCTTTTCACAATTTTTGGAAACAGAGAATGAGAGAAATAGATAGGAAAAAGTGTTCATCAAAGAAGAAAAGATGTCATTACCTTCTCATCGTAACTTTGAAATTGTAGAACTTCTGGCGCCATATACAAAGGAGACCCGCATACCATCTGAGCATAATTGCCTGGATCTAGACTTCTACCTCCAACATAAAAGTGGGGAAGCAATTAAAGAGGAAAACCAAGAAAAAAAAAATTCCACTAAACCTTCTGTAACAATTTTGTTAGGGATCATTCTTCTCAGTTTTGCCGCACAAGTACTAGAGCTAAAATACTATCCAAACTTACCCCATCCTGTAAGCTACCCTAAGATGATATTTACCTTGAAAGACCAAAATCCGCTATCTTCAGCACCAAATCATCCTTGGAGCCCGAAAGTAGAATGTTCTATTCCAACAAATGCATCATGGTTAACTGAATTATAGGAACTATTAATCTGAAAACTTTACTCTGAAATCACATGTCATATGGCAAACGTAATTGCAAACCATGACTTGCATTTATTGATGAATTACAAAAAGTTAAAACTGAGTTCTAAACTTCTAGTATTCTTTGGGGTTGTGAATACACCAACATATCAAGTTCCTTCAACCTTAACGTCAATTCTGGCACCAAATTAGGGTCACTTATTATATGAGGTTACCCTGGCTAACTCCATAGGTTTACCTCATAACATCCTATATGGATTTAGGATATGTTGGCTTAATTGTTCTTTACTTTGTCAGTCACCAGCCACAGCATGCTATCCTAGGAAAAGAAGGAAGCTCTCACTACTTGCAGAGAAAAAAACCAAGAGGACAGGAATGGCCAACTGCAATGTAGGCAGTGCAACAAGAGAGAAATAGTGCCATGCGATCACAATACGATAAAAGCTCTTGCTTGCAAAATCAGGGTGTATCCCAGAAAACTTATAATGTAAAGTTACAAATGCAAAATGGCAAGGTACAGCAACGATGATAAAGATAATGCTTTCCATACCTCTGGTTTCAGGTCTCTGTGAATGATATGGTGGGACTGCAGGACTTCCAAACCGGCTCCTGCAAAGGAGACAAATGGCTTCTCCTGATATAATGTTTAAATGAAGAAACCTTGCTATGACAGATAAAAATAAAAATAAAAATAGCTACCTAGTTGCTGCATGAATCTCCTAGCTAATTGCTCTTGAACTCTTCCACAACGTCGAATGTAAGAGGCTAGGTTTCCTCCGGCACAGAACTCAAGGACCAGGAACAAACAACTTTCAGACTGAAAATTAAAGAAAAATCAGCCCATTCTTATGTGGAAATTAGACTAGAAAAACATATATACAATGTATTCTAAAGAATCAGCACTTGATACTTGACTTTAACGTATTATCTATTAAGCAAATTATAACATCAAATCCCAACACAAACCAATTGGTGGAGAAGCATTGAAACTAGAATAAGGGCCTAATTAATATTACCGGCATTACTTATGAGCTTTTTCACTTGTTTAGAGCAAGGATTACCATGGTTATACATTTTTTTAAAATAATTATAACAAATGTTTAAAAATTAAAAGGATTGAAATTGACTAATAAATTGCCCAGTCCACAGTAATCGCTACAAAACAACCAAATTTTCAAGTTGACAATGAGAAATCGAATCAGTTAATCCATCAAACCGTGGGATTAAAGAGAATATATCAAATGGGTATTCCAGAAATGACCGAAAAATCATAAACAACCAACTGTTGGAATCGAAAAACGAGAAGAAAGAAAAGAGAGAAAGCCAAAAGAAGGAACAAACCTGTAAAACGTGAAGAAGGCGAATGATGTTAGGGTGATTAACAGAAGAGAGAAAATTAAGCTCGCAATCCAAACAGTTGGCGAGGTGTTTGTTGAGCTTGGAAAGGAAAACTTGCTTCACTGCCACTTCTTCACCGCATGATTTCGTCTCAGCTTTCCAAACGATGGAAATAGAACTTTCACGTAGCTTTGATTTTAGCAAATAGTCTCCGATCGTGATGGGTTCCAACAGATAGGGCATGGCAGCCATGCCTTGGAGCTCCATTAGCTCCCTTTCATGTTGTTGCTGCTGTCTATAGTTGTTGCTAGACTTTTCTCGTTGGTTACTTGGCTTGTTCTTGTCTATTTATTGTGCTTCCAACACCAGACTTCTATCCTCTGATTAATGTAATACTGGTTTATGGGTTAATTTTTAATTAGAACGGCAAATCCTGAGTGAGCTCCACTGTTTCCCATTATTGTTTTTTACTCCGAATAAAAAAATAAAATTTTCGGTTTATATCAAATATCAATTATATAATTTGAGTTATTATCAACTCAAATAATAAAAAAAATAAGTTTTTCGATTTATCTTAAATATGAATTACACAATTCGAATTATTCAAAAATTCAAATAAGAAAAGATAGAACTACGTTGTTTTGATAAATGTTTACCTTTTATAAAATTAAAAATTAAAAAAGCAAAATTAAGTTATTTTAATAAATGTTTACTCATTAAGTTAAAGGTAAAACAATTGTATTGTGTATGTAGTTAAATAATCTTGTACTTCGTCTACTAGCTAAATAATCGGTTCATGTAAACGCAACATTGAGTATAAATAATAAGACATGTTAACTCGATTCGACTTGACTCAAAATTTTTTACTTGATTTGGTTCAATTAAAAAATTCAAATTGAGTTTAGTTGCTAAAATAAGATTTGTCAACTCGACTACTTAAAATTTTTTTACTTGATTTGACCCGACTTGATCGAATACTCACCCCTAACAAAAATAGAAAAGATTAAAAAATTCAAATTTTCTATAATTGGTTTAAAATTAAAATTTTATTATATATTTTAAATTTAAATATTATCATTCGAGGTAAATTTCATTATAAATCACTTAATTATAAAAAATTACAAACTAAGCATCTAATTGGTCACGTTTATTTTTTATCACCATCCGTTAACATTAAGTCTAACTTTAATTCTAAAAAAAATAATTTAAAACATTTAAACATTTTATAATTCAATTCCAATTTTTAAAAACTTATCCAAAATATATCCATTTATCATATCATTTTCAATGGAAACGGGATGTAATAAACTAATAACTTTGATTTTATTATTGCAATTTGTCACTACAAAAATGTTAAAATTTATCCCAATTTTAAACACAGCATGTTGTATAAATGTAAGTAAAATTTAATTCGATTAAAAAATTTTAAATTTTGAGTTAATTGAATGAGTTATTAGAGTTAACTCGGATAAGTTATTCGAGTTTCGAGTTCGAATCGAGTTAAATTTTACATTTCGAATAATTTAAATAACAGATTAGTGTAAATATCCTTTTAGTCTCTGTCAAATTTTAAAAATGAATAAATTAATCTCTTTTTTTAACAAAAATTACAAAATAATCAAAATAATTTTTAAATTTCATAATATTTATAAAAATTTCAAATTTTATATTTTTAAAAAAATTATAAATATTTCAAAAAAATTATAAACATATATAAAGAAATTAAAAATTTTAAAAATTTCTAGAATAATAATTTTGGGACTTAAATAAGTTAATTAATGATTCAAGTTTATCATACTAAAGTATTTTTTTATTATATTGTTCTAAAAAGTTTTCAAATATATGTAGTTCCAAAATTTTGTGCTCCAACATGATATTATTATATTGTAACAATTTTTAATTTGACATATTTAATTATTTAATTTAATTTGAACATTTCACTCGACTCAATTCGAAAAAATTTAAATCGAGTTAGGATGATAAAATAAGACTCGTCAACTTAAAATTTTTTCACTCGATTCGATTAAACGCTCACCTCTAAATAACTAGAATCGAATATTGAAAAAAAATAAAATATCATAAAAATTTCAATGAAACAAAAATCCTAATAATCTTACTACAACTGAAAACAAGCAATATGCAATAAACTAACTTACCAATTCAAGTCATTCAAATGTAGCTTAACAAATTTAACCTATAAAAAAATGAGTAAAAATTTGTTTATAACTTAATTTCTATAAAAGTAACTTAAAATACCAATTCATCAAATTATTTAAGAATTACAATGTCTACTAATTTAATATCTCCTTTAATGGTTATATTATGTTAATTAAATATAGATTACACATTCTTTTTTTTAATTACATGATATTGTTAAAATTTAGTCTTACCCAAGCCTTTTGTTTGGGGTTTTCAATTATATCTTTCTTCTTTGAGATATTAGTGTTTTGCATTTAAATGAGAAATAAAGTGAGTACACCATGAAATTTAACGGAAAAGTTTAATAATGTCTTAATTGCTTTGATGAATTTAAGGGTTTTACAATTTAATTGTCAAATTTAATAACGTTTAATGTCTCATTTTATCTATTAATATATATTTCATTATGATATTTAGGGTGGACTTAGATAGACAATTAGGTGTGTTTAACTTATTTTTTACCTCATGCTATAGTATCATTATATTATTTAATCTCACCGCTATTGCTATTTTTTATACTAATCACTCATCTAAACCCACTCTCAGTGTTAATATCGTTTGCGAATTGTTAAATCAGTCAGTGAAAATTCGATACATACTTTTCTTTTTCTAAACTACCTCATTTTAAGAAAATATATGTACAAAATGTGTTATTATCTCAAATATATTTATTAAACAAAATTTCTTTTAAAATAAATGAAAAATATTTTATTTTTAAAACATTAAAAAAATATCATATCCAAAAAAAAAAAAAAAGGAAATTGTCGTAGATAAATACCGGTTTTCTTTCTTCTCTTACACACTGCATTTACGTCTCCAGCAGCTGCACCACAACAACAGAGAAGAGAGTAAAGGGGAAAAAAGCGTCGTCGTTTTTGCTTCTTCTTCTACTTCGCTCTCTCTCTTTCTCCGAAATTCCTCCTTCGTTCTTTCATTTATTCAGGTAAACCTTCTATTTTGCTTTTATTTTTCTTCAAAATCTGCAGATCTGTGTATGTGATGCTTGAGTTTGATGTTTGGGTTATGATGCAACTGAGATCTACAGTTCTAGAAGCTTCTAAAGCGTTTCGGAGTGTTAGATTTAACTCGATCTGCTCCTTTTGTAGCTGGATCTGTACTTAGCTCGATCTACTTCATTACATTTGCTATTTCTTTATAGATCTAACGAAATTGATTGTTTCCCTTTGTTTTGAACTTGATCTTCGACCAACTTGTCCTGATTAATGCTTTCATTGTTTAGATTCGATACTTTTCAAATTTTTTGTTTTAAGGGCTTTAAGAGCTCTAATCTCGATCTTTATTTCTAATTGATTAAATTTGTTGTTCATCGAATTATACGGTAGCTTGACTAGATTCTCTCAGATAAAGGTTGCCTACGATTTTAACTACTATAGTTGTTTGCGCTGTTTCATAGACAGCTAGGATATTGGGCTGTTCTATTTTCTGTATTTGAAGAAATTAATGTTGACCAAGTGTTTCTGCTTTTTACTTCTTTTTTCCATTTAGAGAAACTAGAAATTGATTTGTCAATGTCTTTAACTTGTCTAGATTAGTTGAAGGGCACATAATACGCGTTGACAAGTGTTTTTGCTGCACTCACTACCTTGATTCTTGTTTGCAGTATTGTAAAAGATGGCCGACGGTGAGGATATTCAACCCCTCGTCTGTGATAATGGAACTGGAATGGTGAAGGTTAGTTAATGTTTAGACTAAATCAAACCTGACTCCTAGCCATTAGGCTTAGACAAAAAAAAAAAAAAAACCGTTTAATGGGTGACACAAGTTTAAACCTTAGAGATGACATTGTTGGGTGAGGTAACTACAATTCTCAAACATGGACCATAAAACGGATCTCAAGAATACCAAAAAATACTAAATATTAAATGAAAACTATATTTTAAAAAATAGAAATAGTATTGGTGGATTTGGGTAAAATTTAAGATCATATTTTGGACTAAGCCAAGCTTGTGCACATAGGAATTATGATGATATCATACACAAACCTGGCCCTTTCTATGAACACCTCTAATCCTGAGTTATAAATTTCGGTTATTGTTTATATCTTTCTGAAAAGTATCTTACGGTTAAGCTAATTTTGTCTGTAATGCAGGCCGGTTTTGCTGGTGATGATGCTCCAAGAGCAGTTTTTCCCAGTATTGTTGGTCGTCCCCGGCACACTGGTGTTATGGTTGGGATGGGTCAGAAGGATGCCTATGTAGGAGATGAAGCACAATCTAAAAGAGGTATCCTTACTTTGAAATATCCTATTGAGCATGGTATTGTGAGCAACTGGGATGATATGGAAAAGATCTGGCATCATACATTCTACAATGAACTCCGTGTTGCTCCTGAGGAGCACCCTGTGCTACTCACGGAAGCACCTCTCAACCCCAAGGCCAATAGAGAAAAGATGACTCAGATCATGTTTGAGACCTTCAATGTACCTGCTATGTATGTTGCCATCCAGGCCGTTCTCTCTTTGTATGCCAGTGGTCGTACAACAGGTTTGTTAGACTTCAAACTTCTATGAGCTTTTCTCATTTTAATGATATTTTGGAATCATGTTGACACTGGATTATCCCTCTATTGGAACAGGTATTGTGCTGGATTCTGGTGATGGTGTTTCTCACACCGTGCCAATCTATGAAGGATATGCCCTTCCACATGCCATCCTCCGTCTTGACCTTGCAGGTCGTGATCTAACTGATGCCTTGATGAAGATTCTTACCGAGAGAGGTTACATGTTCACCACCACTGCTGAACGGGAAATTGTCCGTGACATGAAGGAGAAGCTTGCTTATGTTGCCCTGGACTATGAGCAGGAACTGGAGACTGCCAAGATCAGCTCATCTGTTGAGAAGAACTATGAGTTGCCTGACGGACAAGTCATTACTATTGGAGCTGAGAGATTCCGTTGCCCGGAAGTCCTCTTCCAGCCATCTTTCATCGGGATGGAAGCTGCTGGAATCCATGAAACTACCTACAACTCTATCATGAAGTGCGATGTGGATATAAGGAAGGATCTCTACGGTAACATTGTGCTCAGTGGGGGTTCAACCATGTTCCCTGGTATTGCAGACCGTATGAGCAAGGAGATAACTGCTCTTGCTCCAAGCAGCATGAAGATTAAGGTCGTTGCGCCACCAGAGAGAAAGTACAGTGTCTGGATTGGAGGATCTATCTTGGCATCACTCAGCACCTTCCAGCAGGTAAATATTTTTGTATTTTTGGCTTTACTTCTTTCGTGTGATGGTTGTCTAACACTGACGTTCTTGCTTTACAGATGTGGATTTCCAAGGGTGAGTATGATGAATCCGGTCCATCCATTGTCCACAGGAAGTGCTTCTAAGTTTTGTAATTGCTTTTGATGGTGATCTACATTTTGCATTTAGCTGGGTTTTTTTGTGTGCGGTGTCAAATGAACTCCAAAGTCTGGTTTATGTGGGGGGAGTTAGGGATCATTGTAGGATGGTGTACTTGATATTGACGTATTATTATTTTAGCCCTTTCACCGTATCACCACCATTAAGATGATGGGTCCTATGGAGATGGCGGTGGGCGGACAATTGGTGCTTAATTCCTTCCTTACAATCCATCTTTGAACCATGTTGCTTAAAAGGATGTTTGGAGCTGGAGACAGGATTGTGGTGCTTTTTTATTTTATTTTATTTTATTATTTAATATTCAAGGGTTTTGAGAACATTAATGTTAATAGCTATTATTGTACGAGATTTTTTTTTGAAAAATTAGTCAGTTTGCGGTCAAACTTCTGTGGAAATTATATTTAATACCTGGTTTTGGAATATTATGAATCCTTTTACCCTCTGAATTCATCGGGTATAAACCTGTTTAATTGTGGTGATGGTGAACATGGTTTTGTTTCGATGCATGCTTCAAAATTTGTCTAGTCAATTGTGTGTGAAGGATTATGCGAGCTCCCTTTGATAATTCCACCATTTTTGTGTGAAATGGATAGCTCCGAATCAAATCTCATTTTCAAATTCTGTGCTATAGTTACAGCGAATGCAACCTCAAATTCGAATCCGCATTAAATTTTTTGACACTATTAAATTTAGTCCCAATTTAATATTAATTCTAAAAAAAATTTTAATTTAATCCTATTTTTAAAAAATTATACAAAATATACCCATTTATCAAAATGCAATGAACTCTAAGTGAAATATTACAAAAGTAATTATTTAACCTTGTTAAGGCATATTGTAACTGCAAAAATGTTAAAACATGTCAAGATCTAAAAAGAAAGTATATTGTCAATTAGAATCTAACATAGAAAAAGAAACAAAATATCATATAATTTTCAATGAAAATAGAATCCTACTAATTTCATTTTAAATGAAAAGAAAAACGAGATTCAACAAACTAATAACTTCAATCTTATTAATGCAATTTCTGACTACAAAAATGTTGAAATTTATCCAAGCTCCAAAGAGAAAGCACATTCACAACTAGAATCTAACATGAAAAATAACAAAATATCATAAAATTTTCAATGAAAACAAAATCTTAATAATCTCATTACAAACGAAAAGAAACAAGACGTAATAAACTATTTACTTCGAGATACAATCAATTGCCATTTAACCTGGATTGTTGTGTTTACTAGGCAGCTTGGCATAGCGGCGGTTCTCCACTCGGAGTTGTGGGTGGTTCTTGCTGGTTTGGATAAAGTTTATCGACAGATGATAGTCGAGAGCAACAGCAGTGAAGCGCTGCAACTGATGGCTGGCATGATTGCTCACTGGTTCGGAGGATTACGGTGCTGCTACAACGGCGCTGGGAGGTCGAACTTGAAAAGGTGCCGAGGGTGTATAACACGATTGGTAATTTTATGGCTAAATGGCTATCGGAGTGTGCTGTGTAATAGTGTACGCATGCTGGCTGAGAATAGGAACTATTATAATTAAAAAAAAAAATAACCAATTCATCAGATTATTCATGAATTACAATGTCATTTGATGATTATATTATTTTAATAACATGATATTGTTAAATTTTGGTCTTACCCGGGCTCTTTTTTTTTTTTTGGTTTTTCAATTAAATATTTCTTCTTTAGATATGGCAGAAGAAATTTAGTGTTTTGGGTCTTTTTGAAATGCATTTAAATGAGAAATAGAGTGAAAACACTACGAAATTGAACGAAAAACTTTAATAATATCTTAATCGCTATGATAATCGACGTTTCCAGAATTTTACACTATTAATTAATAATAAAATGAGACAGTAAAATAAAAAAACACTGAAGGACTTGAAAATAAATAATATTAACTTATTAAACATAATTAAATATTAATTTTTTTTTTTCTTTCAAGTTTTATATTTTAAGTTTAGGTTTCTGGTTTCAGATTTCGGTTTTGAGGTTTTGGATTTTAAGTTTCATATTTAATTTTTTTATTTTTATGTTTAATTATGATAATTAATATTTAATTTTTAAAAAGATAAATTTATTTATATTTACTTTTAAACCCTTTAATATTTTTTGTTTTACATAAGTGATAATGTGTCATCTTATTATTATTATAACTAATGATGCATGAAATCTATGCACTGATGATGATGCATAAATATTCTCCCTTAAATAATTAAATTTTCAAATATTAAGACTTAAAAAAACTTTTTAATATTAATATTTAATACATTTTTAATATATCAAAATTTCATTATTTATTTCCATACACTTCTACTTCAAATATTCTAACATTTTGTATTAATTTTAAAATAATTGTAAAAATTAGATGAAATTCATTTCTTTAAGGCTTAAAAGTGAAAAAAATCTCGAACTTAAAAAGAAATTAAGCCATTGCTCTTTTTTTTTTTTTGCACTTAGGTACTTGAATGGCCAAAATGCATTAAAAAGTTCATTTGACTTAATTGGGTACCTAAACTACCAAAATGTATTAAAAAAGCCTTTTGACAGTTAAAAGGGTATTTTTGATTCATTTTGATGGTTTAAGTACCCAATTGAGTGCAAAAAAAAAAACTTAATTATTTTTTTAAGTTCGAGAACTTTTTACACCCTTAAGCCTTCTTTTAAAAATAGTAATAATTAATAAGATTAATTTGTGACATATGTAAAATACAAAGGACTAATAATGTAGATTAAAAATGCAAGTGAATCCATTATATAGATTGATATGGGCGGATGGACTTATGATGAGAATATACCATCAACAAATGGTATAAATGTTTTATTTATTTATTTCTCTCATTTCTTGAGTATTTTTTGAAAAAATATTTGCTTGATAAAATAATTACACACCGTCAACCCAAATATTTTAAATATTATAAGCATCCAAACACACCATCAATAAAAAATTTACAATAATAAAGCTAATTGAATTATACATATATAATACATGCAAAAACATTAATAATTAGAGGTCATGAAAATATTAACTAAATTCAATAACATTAATAGATTACATTTAAAATTAAGATTAAATTGAATAAAAGAAAAACTGTGAACAAACAATTAAATTAATGTAAGAAAATTACCATTTCTTTCTTGTGGTATACATATGCCTTGACGAAGATCTTGTAATATCCCGAATTAGGGCCTAACCGGAATAGTAGTTTCGTGACCACAAATCTGAGGTAGAAATAATTATATTATAATTATTTTGATGTTTATGATATGATTTTATGATGGTGTGAAAATTTCGTGAAGAAATTCTAAGCGTAAAGTGCTTAATTTGAAGTTAGGGATTAAATCGAATAAGTTGCAAAACTTGCATTCTAGAAGTTTTCAGTATGAAATTGCTTTGAAATATTAATTAGGAGGTCTTAAATGGAAATTAGACCAATTTTATGTTCATGGACAAACTAGGACATGGAAGGAATTTTTGAAAGTTTAGTATGGAGGGGCATTTTGGTCATTTGGACATTTAATGAAATAAAAAGGGAAAAATAACACAAAATTGGTCATCTTCTTCATTACCACGAAATTTCAAGGGTTCTCCATAGCTAGGGTTTGTTTCAAGCTTCCAAGCTTCATAGTAAGTGATTCTAAGCCCCGTTTTTAATGATTTTTACGTTTTTGAAATCCCGGTAGCTCGATAAAGCTTATGTTAGCAATAATTTAAGTTAGGGTTCATATTTGGAAAAATACCCATAGGTGAAATTTGTGTATTTTGATGTTTTATGATAGAATATGAGGTTTTAAATTATGTTAGAAAACTTGTGCTACTCGGTTTTAAGTAAAACGAGTAAAACGGCTTAATCGGTAAAAGTACATATTATTCATAAGTAAGTGTTTTAGTATGAATTTGAGCTTGCTAATGGTAAATAAATGACCAGCATGTCCTAAAACATAAGAATTTGTGATAAAATTTAATTCCCGAGCTTTGGGGCAAAAGTGTAAATATGCAAAAGTTTAGGGGCAAAATTGTAATTTTTCCAAAATTTGAATTTAGGATTATTTTGATAATGTGAGTATTAAATAAGCTAAATGTGTTATTTTAGATCAAGAAAGACGTGGAATCAACCTTGATCGAGGAAAAGAAAAGATTACGGACTAAATTGCAAAAATCTTTGTATTTTGGTACTAAGGTAAGTTCATGTGCAAATAATGTAACATAACTGTTATTTTTAAGTTAATTGATGCTATTTATATGATATGCTGATTTTTATCATGAAATATATACTTTGTGGTTATTTTTGAACAATATGCAAATTATATGTGCTACTTGTTAAATATAAAATGCTACCAAGCATTGGTTCCGGTATTATGTGGAAGACGGCAAGGAGATATGATTGAAGGAGAATCCCGTTTGAACCTTGGGAATAGATTAGGATACAAGTGACATGTCACTAGGATGGTTGGGCACCCGAACTCGTTGAGTTGAGTCCGAGTTCGTGAGATGTAACTAGGCATCCGAGCTCGTTGAGTTGAGTCCGAGTTCACTTATGGATGCGAACGCCCGAGCTTGTTGAGTTGAGTCCGAGTTCGTTTATGGGCGGGTTACATGATTGATTGATTACATATTCAGCACTTATGTGCAAATGATCCGTGTATCCGAGTTGTATTCCAATGTGTTCAACGGGTAAAATTCAAGTGAAATGGAAAGGCACTCAAGATGTAAGTGACAATTCGGTAATGCTGAGAAATGGCCATATTAGACAGGTATGTACTTAACCCTCGGGTTGAAACTCGACACATCAACAAAAATGTGGTAAGATGAAGTATGATGATTAGAATTGTGACATATGTTTTGGTGATACTATGCTAATGTTGTTTGGCATAATGACTTTGTTATGTTACTTGTTATTTGCATGTAAACTTACTAAGCATTTATGCTTACTCCCTCCTTTTCATTCATTGTAGTTTTGGACAAGCCGGCTCGAGAATCGGGATATGTCGAAGACTCGTTCACACTATCCAAAGGACTTTTTGGTAAATGGCTTGTAAGATTTAGTATGGCATGTATAGTAATATACCTACTTTGTGTAAATAATCTTGTGATATGGTGGTGGTTTGGTTGAGGAAATGCTTGATAATGTTGAGTCATTGAAATGGCTAATATAGATTATGTTTGATGTCATGAAAGAATAATAGGTTATCTAGTATATAAAAGCTTTTATGAAAATGAAATTAGCCATAAAACAGAACATTGCAGCAACACTGACTTGAGTTTGAAAATTCACTAAAAATCATATAAATCGAATTTGATGATGGATTAGTTATGAAATTGAAGCTTATCATGTCTACTTTCATATAGAAGAAGAAAAATAGGTAAAGGAGTTATACGTTATGAGATATTTGAGTTTTAGTGAAACAGGGCCAGAGCAATTTCTGGATCCCCTGTTCCAACTTTGAAAATTCACCATAAATTGTACAAAAATAATTAGGAGGATTACTTTATATGCTTATATTCCTTATTGAATCTAGTTTTAATATAAATAAACGGTATAGTTATATGAAATTTTTACAGAGAGAAAAGTGATTCGTAATGAGTAGAGGTCAGTGCAGTCGAGTTCTGAAACAGGGGAAACTTTAACTAATAAAATGTGCTAATCCGCTCAGTCAAAAATTCTAGAAAAAAATTAGTGAATAGATATATGAGTCTAGATTCAGGGAAAATTTACGGATCTTGATTTCGAGTTTTGTAACTCGAGATATGATTTTTTGAGCGACCATGACGCAGAAAACAATTTATTCCGAAAATGAAAATAGATTTTGTAAAGTTGTTTAAAATGGTAAATTGTGTTTAGTAACACCTCAAGCTCGACTCCGGTGACAGTTTCGGGCGTGGGGACGTTACAGATCTCCACTCCATGTATCAAGTAGAAGAAAGCAATAAATGTTTTATTATTTCTTGACGTTGTGTACCAACATTACCGTCTCCTTCAGTTTATAATGGTTTGTAAAATCCTTCTATGGAAATTACTATAATCTTGGACTAAAACAAAACATCTTACACAATATAATTTTTGTATAATGGTTTAGTATGTAATTTTAATCATATCTTTTAATCTTAAGGATTCGACTTAATATAAGTCATCATATAATAAAATTTTAAAGTTGAATAACAAAAAATGTAATTTAAACTACATGTAAATTATCAATTTAAAAGACTTTGAAAAAATAATTAAAGAAAAAAAATTAATCCGTAGGAATTCGGAAAATATTAAAGCGACTTAAATTATTGCAATTAAATAACGTGGACCTAATTATAAATAAAAATATAGTGGGATAATTTCATATTTGGTGCATTTACTTTCATAAAAATGTTTAATATGGTAAATATACTTTGAGAATGTCTAATTTGATACTTAAATTATCAATATGTATTTTATTATGATACTTGTACTTTTATAAAATGTTCAATGTGGTACCTGAATTATCAATATATATATTCTATTATAGTACATGATGTTAAGTTTATTTTTGAATTGCTAAACCAACTAATTAAAATTTGACACGTAGAATTTTCTTTTTCAAATCATCAAGTTCACGTGAATACTATAACATTATTGTGAAAAATTAAATAAAATAAAAATAAATAACTAAACATCTGGTTAATAAAAAAAGTATATACCACATTTGACATTTTATGAAAGTATAAGAACCATAATAAAACATACATTGATAGTTCAAATATTTCGTTGGACATTTTAAAAGTGAAGGTACCACATTGAATATTTCATGAAAATATAGGTACCAAATATGATATATCTCAAATATATTTATTAAATAAAGTTTCTTTTAAATAAATAAAAAACATTTTTTTTAAAACGTTAAAAATAATATCACTCGTGGTTATGCAAAAAAAAAAAGGAAAAAAGGGCAGATTCATAAATGCCTGTTATCTTTCTCTTCTTACGCATTGCATTTACGCCTCCAGCAGCTGCACCAGAACGACGGAGAAGAGAGAAAAACTGAAAAAGGGGAAAAAAGCGTCGTCGTTTTTGCTTCTTCTTCTTCTTTTTCTTCTTCCCTCTCTCTCTTTCTCAGAAGCTTCTCTTTCGTTCTTTTGTTTACTCAGGTAAACCTTTTACTTTGCTTTTATTTTTCTTCAAAATCTGCCGATCTGTGTATTTGATTCTTGAGTTTGATGTTTTGGCTATGATACTGAGATCTACAGTTCTATAAGTTTCTAGAGTGTTAGATTTAGCTTTATCTGCTCCTTTTGCAGCTGGATCTGTACTTAGCTTTATCGCTTCATTACATTTGCTATTTCTTTATAGATCTAACGAGAATTGATTTTTTTTCTCTTTATTTTGAGCTTGATCTTTGATCAAATTGTCCTGATTAATGCTTTCATTGTGTAGATTCAATACTTTGCAAACTTTTTTTATCTTGAAGAAAAGCTGTAATCTCGATCATTATTTCTAATTGATTCCATTTGTTGTTCATCGAATTATACGGTAGCTTGATTAAATTCTTTCAATTGAATGTTGCCTACGATTTTAACTACTATAGTTGTTTGCGCTGTTTCATAGGCAGCTAGGATATTGGACTATTCGATTTTATGTATTTGAAGAAATTAATGTTGACTAACGCTCCGTTTGTTTGCAGGAAAACATTTTCTCCAGTGTTTGTTTGCCTGAAAAAATTTTCCATTTGGAAAATGATTTACAGCACAAGGGTAAAATGTCTTAGGTTTTCGGAAAATGTCTTACAGATTTCATTTCTGTAAGACATTTTTCATCTCCTTCTTTATCAGTCCTCTCCTCCTTCATCAGTCCATCTCCTTCTTCTTCATTCCTTCTCCTTCTTTTGTTCTTCATCTTCTTACCCTCGCATATCTTCTCCTCTCAGGCTGCTGTTTCGTTTCCTCTCTTCTTTCTCAGGCAAATCGAGGTTCCTCTTCGCTGGGTCTTGGCTTAAGGTATGGCATAAAGCTCTTTTCTTTTCTTCTTGTTCTTCACTTGTCCACATTTTAACTGATTTTATGCCTGAAATTTTATGCCTGAATGATTTTCGGTTTCTTGTATGTCCTGCCTTCCCTTTCTGAATGTTTATTTGTATTTTATTTTGTATCTGATTTTATACTGAATGTCTACCACTTTAATTCGTTCCAATGTAGCTGCTTCATGAATTCTCTGTTAACTAGTTAGTAGTTCACGTTGTTTTAATCCTCCAATAGTATATAAACGATGAGCCTAAAAAAGATTTCTGTTCTTCTGTTATCAGCAATTGTTCTTTTTTTCTATCCTGCTTTGCATAAACGGTATTTCTCTGCCTTGTTGTGAGTGGAAGTTTACTTCTAGGGTTTATCTGTAGATGAAAATTTCAAGTAGTTTAGTAATGGGAATTTTTGAAATTCAACGTTTAGATGATCTTGTTTGTCGAGAAGAACAAAACCCTTTAATCCTAAAATATCAAGTTAAATTCGTTGTTCTTGGATTAGCTAGCTATTACAAAACACTTCCCAAAATACTTCCCAAATCATGTTAAAAGAGAATAAATAAGTAACGAAAGCTCAAACTCTAGTTTACATCAACCCTATAGGCTGCCGACGGAACGAGGAACCGCTTGTTTCTCAACTAAATATACAGATGGGAAGCTCAAGCAAAGATCTTCTACGGTTTGAACACAATAAATCCTCTTCTTCATCCTTAGGTAACTAAGCTCCTATCTAAATTTATGCTAACATTGTTTTCTATCCATTGAAATTTCATTATCTGTGTGTGTGTTTGAGGGTTTTACATGTTCAACAGAATCCACTCTACTTGTTTGTAAGAAAAAGGACTCGGAGTCTCAAACTCATGAACCTGATCCTTTCAAGAAACCCCCCTTTACTCCTTTTCCTAAAAGCCAAGGTAAACGTTCTTCCATCTTTCTCGGAAGTAGTTATTTTGTACCATTATTTATTCTAAACATATGTACAGCTTTTAAAGAATCTGAAACTAATAGTATGTGATTTGGGAATGGAATTATGATCATTGTTTCAGACTTGAGGACTGTTTAAAAAAACATTGAATTGTAGGCAGAATTATGATAGTTCCAGCTTGTTTAGAGATAATTACGTGTTTTATGGGCATTAGAATATGGAAGCTTCTGCTTTGTGCTGAAATTGTCTTTTGAGTATTGCAGTTTTGGGGAAAGTGAAAGATTTCTTGGGAGTCATGGCAGAAGCTAATAAAAGGCTGGAGCTTGATGCAAAGGTTTTTTTTTGGTCAAATTTGTCATCAGTAAACACTCTTTTAATTTCTAACCTATGTTTTTGTTTATCATAATGTAGAATAATTCTCAAGCATATGATATTGAAGTACTCAATGGGAATGATTCTGAAGTCATTGAAATGGTAACATTAAAATTGAACCTCTTGAATTGTGCTCATCGAATAGTATATGAGTTTGTTAATATGTTTTGGTTGCATTTTGTAAAACAGGATTTGATGTTAGGTGTGGCTGATCTTTACACACCTCAAGCTCTGGCTGCTGCTGAATCTGCAATTGCTTGCAATCAGCCACCAATTATGGTAACTGGCAACAGCAGTAGTAGCGAAATGGAATCAGATGATAGCAGTGATGAGGAAAGCGATGATGATGGTAATGATGATAAGGAAACATCTTGTCCAACCGAACATGAAAAATCCAACACAGTCAAAGAGGATGCTGTCCGTGAAGCAACGGGAAAAAGTCGATCAAAGAAGCGGACAAGGATAGTTGAGCTCTCTTGAAAACAATATTTTTTTGGTTGGTCAAGAAGTAATGTAGAAATTTCTGAACTATTGTATTCCGCAGAATCTCAAATGACCTGTTGAAATTTCCTGCTAGTGTTGTTGTCCTTGTATTAAATTTTGACCGCAAAGTGAATCATTGAGATGCAAGTTAAATTGGTGCCAACTTCCAGTTTTAAAGCAATCACCTTCATTTTCCAATGCTAAAATCAGTAGTGAGCATCTGGTGCAGCATTTGTAGAATTCTCAGAAACCAGATTTAGTTGAACAAGCGGTTCCTAGTTCCGTCGGCAGCCTATAGGGCATTTTGGGTTGATGTCAAACTTGAGGACTATTTGCTAAAGAGTTATTACAAAACAGCTTCATTGATTGCAACTAGAACTAGACCTGCTCATGGGTCGGCGGCCCGGCCCGGCCTGAATGCCTGTCCCGAAATGTGGGAGGGTTTGGGCAAAAATATAAGCCCGAAAAATGGGCTTGGGCAAAAAAATTAGGCCCGTTTAAAAAATGGGCCGGGCCTCTGGTAGAGTCTTTTTGGCCTGAGCCCGGCCCGGCCCGAATTTACTAAATGACAAAAAAATATGCTCTTTTTTTTGTTTTTGAATTTTATTTTCTTGATGTTTTCTCCCTATTTTGATACTATATTACTATTATGTTGCTACTAATTTATTGTTATTATTTGGATATTGTATAAAACTTATTTTATTGTTAATTTTGTTATTATTTTAAAGGCATTTGTTAATTTTGTTATTATTTTAGAGGTATTTACTTGTTAAGTTGCATCTATCTTAGTATTATTTAAGTCTACATATTTTTTAAAATTAATTTTCAATTTGTTGGGAAATATTTATTTTGATTTTTTTTAGTATTTTTGATGTATTATATATATTTAAAAATTATATAAAATAATATAAAAAATTAATACGGGTGGGCCGGGCCGGGCCCGGGTTTTAGCATTTTTATATGGGTCGGGCTTGGGAAAAATTTTATGCCCATTTTTAGGCCCGGCCCGGCCCGAGCCCGATGAATGGGCCTAGATTTTTAGTTGAGCCCGGCCCGAACTCGGCCCGGCCCGACCCATGAGCACCTCTAATTGCAACTAGTACCAAAAGAGCCGGCATTTTCAGTGGAGCTGATCGTAGTGTAACAGAGCAAATGTATGAATATGGAAAGAATCTTGGCCTATCATTCCAAATTGTTGATGACATATTGGATTTAACGCAATCAGCAGAGCAGCTGGGGAAACCAGCTGGTAGTGATCTAGCAAAATGCAACCTCACAGCACCTGTTAGGGCTTGAAGATATGGTGATGTTTAATCTAGAAAGGATTGATTAGTTTAACTAATCCAAAACAAGCAGCATGATACATGATAGATAAACATGGCATGAAGTTGAAACCTGTACCAATATAGAACAACTTTCTTAGGATATTAATTGGTTCCTTGTCACTGGTTGTATATTCATACAAGGCTTTGAATTTTGACTTCAGTTCCTAGTTTCAATGTCTTCAAATTATACATTTGTCTGAGAAAAAATAATTTTTCTGTTAAATTAAATTGATGACCAATAAAGTTTTTGTGGTCATCAATATTAAGCTAATAAACTTCTATTATGTATACAAGGAAAATCTATGTTATAGGGGATTCTCTTTTCTCTTAAAGTATTTGTGTTTGACATTTATCCGAAAAAGTGTGAATTAACTTTGGTTGATTTTAATTTATTATGTTAATATTCTAGCTTAATAATTGAGTATTATTATATATTTAATTCGATTTATTTATTTGTAAATAAATCATTGTAATATATATGTAAAAACAATTTAAAATATACATTTATTAATATATATAAAAATTTATTAATATATGTAAAAACAACTTTTCTGAAAAATATATTCAGGAAATATGCCAAATAACAGAAAATATTTTACACAGATTCGTCCAAACACCAGAAAAGTAAATCATTTCCAAAAAATAAATCATTTTCTAAAAATTAATTTTCGAAAAATATTTTACTGACAAACAAACGGAACCTAGGTATTTCTGTTTTTACTTTATTTTTTTCCCATTTAGAGAAACTAGAAATTGATTTGTCAAATGTCTTTAATTTAACTTTTCTAGATTAGTTGAAGGGCATAGAATCCGCGTTGACAGGTGGTTTTGCTATACTAATAACCTCGATTCTTGTTTGCAGTATTGTAAAAGATGGCCGACGGTGAGGATATTCAACCCCTCCTCTGTGATAATGGAACTGGAATGGTGAAGGTTAGTTTTTTTTGGTGATAAAGATTAGTTAATTTTTAGACCAAAGCAAACCTGACTCCTAGCCTTTAGGCTAAGACATAAAAGAAAAAAATCTCTTTTAAGTGGGCGTAGCTCGGGCTTTCACGCTCAAAGCTTAAATAGCTTAGCGCTTTTTTTTTCTAATTTTATAAATATTAAATTTATTTTATTTTTATACCTTATATAATTTATATATGAAATAAATACATAATATTATAATTTAAATATTAATTTTTGGCTTAATATATAGATTGACCCCTAAATTTAGCAACTTTCCTCAAATTTGCCCCTAAACATAATTTTCTATCACATTGGTCCCAAAAGTTGGCATCCATTACACAAATTGGTCTATATAGTTAACCCCATTAGTTTTTTTGAAGCTTAATATATAGATTGACCCTTGAATTTGACAATTTTTTTCACATTGGCCTTTAAACTTTTTTTTTATCATATTGGCCCCTAATGTTGGTATCTATTACACATATTGGTCATTAAACTAACCCTCTTTATTTTTAAAGAATTTGTTGATGGGAAAAGCAAACGAATTTGTTGATGTAGAAAAGTACGAGGGTGACACATGGAGGAATAATGGGTGACACATAGATTCATCTTTAATCATTCTTAAAAATTAAAAAAAAACCTTAAAATTTTGAAAAAATTCATAATTTTTTTAATTTTTTAAGAGATATTATAAATTATAAAAATTCAAAAAATTGAATATATAAAAAATGAAAATAAAAAGTTAAGTTAAAATTTAACATTTAAAAGCTTACTCTTTAAATATTCAACTTAAAAAAAGTAAAAATAAAAATATTTTTTAAAATTTACAAAAAATGAAAAATTGATCCTGCGTTGACTGAAGTTAATTGGGCTTGACCAGCATTGACTAATGTTGACAGGGAGTTGACCAATGTCAACCGGTCAATTTTTGTTTTTTTAATGTTTAATTTTTTTAATTTTACAATTTCTTGTAATTTTCTAAAAATTTAACCAAATTTATTTATTTTTTAAACATATTTAGTTTTTTTTTTAAATTTTAACTAAATTTGTTATTTTTATTTTCAATTTTTTACATATTCTTTTTTTTTCAATTTATATATATATATTTGAAGTTTTATAATTTGTATATTTCTTATAATTTTTAACAAATTTTTATGTTTTTTTTTTAAATTTAGGAATGGTTAAAGATGAATCCATGTGTTGTCCTCTTTTCTCCATGTGTCAGCCCCATGCTTTATCCACATCAACAAATTCTTAAAAGAATAAACGGTGTTAGTGTAAAGACCAATCTGTATAACAGATGCCAACCTTAAGGACCAATGTGATCCAAAAAAATTTAGGGGCCAGTGTGAGAAAAGTTGTTAAGTTCAGGGGCCAATATTTATATATATTAGGTAAGCTGCACTCTTAAGGGAAGACACATGTTTGAACATTGGAGATGACATTGTTAGGTGAGATAGCTACAATCCCCAAACATGGACAAAGACATGAAGAACATTTAAAAAATAGAAATAATATTGGTGGATTTAGATAATATTTTGGACCAACCCAAGCTTTGGCACAGAGAAATTATGATGATATCATACACAAACTTGACCTGGTTTATGAGTTTACTTCTTTCTGAAAAGTATCTCATGGTTAAGCTAATTTTGTCTGTAATGCAGCCCGGTTTTGCTGGTGATGATGCTCCAAGAGCAGTTTTTCCCAGTATCCTTGGTTGTCCCCGGCACACTGGTGTTATGGTTGGGATGGATCAGAGGGATGCCTATGTAGGAGATGAAGCACAATCTAAAAGAGGTGCCTTACTTTGAAACATCCTATTGAGCATGGTATTGTGAGCAACTGGGATGATATGGAAAAGATCTGGCATCATACTAAAATGGAAGGAGAATGGTTTGTCCAAGAAAAAGGGGAGGAAAATGAACATGCTGCCTCACTTTTAGGACAAGATAATATAATAATAATGCTAAAACTAAAACAAGATCCATCAAGCACAGTCAAACAGAGAACATTCAAATTATCTAAAACTATTTCATATAATTTTATCAAAACGTACTAAACTCTCAAGTGGTGTATTACAAAACCAATGATTTCAATCTTGTTAATGCAAATTGTGATTACAAAATGTTAAAACTTATCCAAGCTTCAAAGAGAAAGCACATTGTCAATTAAGTGAAATTTTGTAGGCTATAAATAACTATAAATAATTTTAATTTTATTAATTGTATATGTAAAGTTTTTTATTATTTATAAATGTATGAATATATCTAATTATTTAAATATTTTAAGCTACAAAATAATTTATACACCTTTTAGGTAGTGCTCATGAGTCGGACCGCTCACCCAAGACCAAAGGTCTATTCGAAAAATGAGAAAGTTTGGAAAAAATACGAGGCCTAAGAAATAGGCTTGCGTAAAATTAACTCATTTTCTATATGGGCCAGGCATTGGGTAAGATTTTTTTACTCGAGCCCAGCTCAAACCGACCCAAATATATTATGTTATAAAAATATTATATTAATTATTATGTTAAATAATAATTGTATATATTTATATTTATATTAATTCACTAACCTATTAACAATTAAACCATTATTCAAAAACTAAAAAACAAAATTTACCCAGCTAAATAACCCAACCAAAAATATAAAATTTTAAAAATTATATTTAATACAATAAAATATTTATTTGTGTTTTTTAATTGGATATATTCTTACAATTGAAAAAACCCTTTACACCTATAGTTAATAAAATTAAATTTAAAGTTATTTATATTTATTTTATAAAAATATATTTATTTTATTTTGTATACATCCTAAAAGAAACAAATAGAATTAAAACATTCATAAACATGTCAAATTTTTAAAGAAGATTAATTTTTACTATTTTTTAAAATTTTATATAATTTAGAAAAATCGTCTTGAATGAATCTGGGCTTAACTTTTAAATGGTTTTTATTAATTTTTTATTTTTTAAATTTTATTGAACTTAATTTTTTATAAATTTTAATAATATTTTATAAATTTATAAAAAAATTCAAATAAATTATTTAAAAGAATATTTTTAATTAAAAAATAATTACACTTAGAAATGAATGAATCTGAATAATCGTATGTTTAGGTTCATTATAATAAAAAGAATTATATATTCTTTTTAATTTTTTTGATGATGTAATAGTGCCACGTTAGCAATTATCGCTGTAAGCTTCGTTAATGTTCATATAGTGTTGTAGCGGTTAATGTTAGTTAAAGGACTTATTTGATAAATTTTGTTAATTTAAGTGTTAGGAGTTTACTTGATTTTGTTAAAAAAAAATTGATGACATTTTTAAACCATTATGCCAAAAAAAAAAAAAAACACCCGTGGTTATGAAAAAAAATGTAGACAGATAAATACCCGTTTTCTTTCTCTTCTTACACACTGCCTTCTCCAGCGGCTGCACCACAACTACAGTGAAGGGAGAAAAAGGGAAAAAAGCGTCGTCGCTTTTGGTTCTTCTTATTCTTATTCTTTTTCCCTCTCTCTCTTACTCTGAAGCTCCTCTTCGTACTCTGAAGCTCCTCTTCGTTCTTTCATTTACTCAGGTAAACCTTTTACTTTGCTTTAAATTTTCTTCAAAATCTGCCGATCTGTGTATTTGATGCTTGAGTTTGATGTTTCGGCTATGATGCAACTAAGATCTACAGTTCTAGAAGTTTCTAGAGTGTTAAATTTAACTTGATCTGCTCCTTTTGCAACTGGATCTTTACTTATCTTGATCTGCGTCATTACATTTGCTATTCTTTATAGATCTAACGACAATTGATTTTTTCTCTTTATTTTGAACTTGATCTTCGACCAACTTGTCTTGATTAATGCTTTCACTGTGTAGATTCAATACTTTGCAAAGTTTTTTTTTATCTTTAAGAAAAGCTCTAATCTCTATCATTATTTCTAATTGATTCCATTTGTTGTTCATCGAATTTTACGGTAGCTTGATGAGATTCTCTCAAATGAATGTTGCCTACGATTTTAACTACTATAGTTGTTTGTGCTGTTTCATAAACAGCTAGGATATTGAACTGTTCTATTTTCTGTATTTGAAGAAATTAATGTTGAGTAAGTGTTTCTGTTTTTATTTTTTATTTTTTTCTTTTTCACTTAGAGAAACTAGAAATGGATTTGTCAAATGTCTTTAATTTAGCTTGTTTAGATTAGCTGAAGGGCACAGAATCCGCGTTGACAAGTGATTTTGCTGTACTCACTACCTAGATTCTTGTTTGCAGTATTGTAAAAGATGGCCGACGGTGAGGATATTCAACCCCTCGTCTGTGATAATGGAACTGGAATGGTGAAGGTTAGTGATTTTTTAGACCAAAGCAAACCTGACACCTAGCTTTTAGACTTGGACAAGGATAAAATCTGTTTAAGTGGGCTTAGCTCAGGCTTCTACATTCAAAGCCTGAACGCAGCTCAGCTCATTTACGTTATATAATTTATAGATATAATAAATACATATATAATACTATAATTTAAACATTAATTTTCTTAATCAATGGTAAGGCACATTGCACTCCTAAGAGGAGACATAGATTTAGACCTTGGAAACGACATTGTTGGGAAAGGTAGCTATAATCCACGAACATGGACCATAAACATGGACATGAAGAATACCCAAAGAAAATACTAAATATTAAATGAAAAATATATTTTAAGAAATAGAAAATACTATTGGTAGATTTGGGTAAAAATATGAGATCATATTATGGACTAAGCCGAGCTTGGGCACATAAGAATTATGATGATATCATACACAAACCTGGCCGATCTATGAACACTTCTAGACCTGAGTTATAATCTCGGTTATTGTTTATTTCTTTATGAAAAGTATCTTATGGTTAAGCTAATTTTGTCTGTAATGTAGGCCGGTTTTGCTGGTGATGATGCTCCAAGGGCAGTTTTTCCCAGTATCGTTGGTCGTCCCCGGCACACTGGTGTTATGGTTGGGATGGGTCAGAAGGATGCCTATGTAGGAGATGAAGCACAATCTAAAAGAGGTATCCTTACTTTGAAATATCCTATTGAGCATGGTATTGTGAGCAACTGGGATGATATGGAAAAGATCTGGCATCATACATTCTACAACGAGCTCCGTGTTGCTCCTGAGGAGCACCCTGTGCTACTCACGGAAGCACCTCTCAACCCCAAGGCCAATAGAGAAAAGATGACTCAGATCATGTTTGAGACCTTCAATGTACCTGCTATGTATGTTGCCATCCAGGCCGTTCTCTCTTTGTATGCCAGTGGTCGTACAACAGGTTTGTTAGACTTGAAACTTCTATGAGCCTTTCTCATTTTTATAGATATTTTGTAATCATGCTGACACTGGATTCTCTCTCTATTGGAACAGGTATTGTGCTGGATTCTGGTGATGGTGTTTCTCACACCGTGCCAATCTATGAAGGATATGCCCTTCCACATGCCATTCTCCGTCTTGACCTTGCAGGTCGTGACCTAACCGATGCCTTGATGAAGATTCTTACCGAGAGAGGTTACATGTTCACCACCACTGCTGAACGGGAAATTGTCCGTGACATGAAGGAGAAGCTTGCTTATGTTGCCCTGGACTATGAGCAGGAACTGGAGACTGCCAAGAGCAGCTCATCTGTTGAGAAGAACTATGAGTTGCCTGACGGACAAGTCATTACTATTGGAGCTGAGAGATTCCGTTGCCCGGAAGTCCTCTTCCAGCCATCTTTCATCGGGATGGAAGCTGCTGGAATCCATGAAACTACCTACAACTCTATCATGAAGTGCGATGTGGATATAAGGAAGGATCTCTACGGTAACATTGTGCTCAGTGGGGGTTCAACCATGTTCCCTGGTATTGCAGACCGTATGAGCAAGGAGATCACTGCTCTTGCTCCAAGCAGCATGAAGATTAAGGTCGTTGCGCCACCAGAGAGAAAGTACAGTGTCTGGATTGGAGGATCTATCTTGGCATCACTCAGCACCTTCCAGCAGGTAAATATTTTTGTATTTTTGGCTTTACTTCTTTCGTGTGATGGTTGTCCGACACTGACGTTCTTGCTTTACAGATGTGGATTTCCAAGGGTGAGTATGATGAATCCGGTCCATCCATTGTCCACAGGAAGTGCTTCTAAGTTTTGTAATTGCTTTTGGTGGTGACCTATATTTTGCATTTAGTTGGGTTTTTTTGTGTGCGGTGTCAAGTGAACTCCAAAGTCTGGTTTATGTGGGGGGAGTTAGGGATCATTGTAGGATGGTGTACTTGATATTGACGTATTATTATTTTAGCCCTTTCACCGTATCACCACCATTAAGATGATGGGTCCTATGGCGATGGCGGTGGGCGGACAATTGGTGCTTAATTCCATCCTTACAATCCATCTTTGAACCATGTTTCTTAAAAGGATGTTTGGAGCTGGAGACTGGATTGTGGTGCTTTTTTATTTTATTTTATTATTTAATATTCAAGGGTTTTGAGAACATTAATGTTAATAGCTATTATTGTACGAGATTTTTTTGAAAAATTAGTCAGTTTGCTATAACACCCCCACGCCCGAGACCGTCGCCGGAGTCGAGCCTGAGGTGTTACCGAACATAATTTATCATTTAAACAACTTTACAAAATCTATTTTCATTTTCGGAATAAACTGTTTTCTGCATCATGGTCGCTCAAAAATTCATATCTCGAGTTACGAAACTCGAAATCAAGATCCGTAAATTTCCCTGAAACTAGACTCATATGGCTATCTATTAATTTTTTTCTAGAATTTTTGGCTTGGCCAATTAGTACAGTTTATTAGTTAAAGTCTCCCCTGTTACACCGCTCAACTGCTCTGACCTCTGTTCACTACGAACTAATTTTCTCCCTGTACAAAATTCAAACAGGCATGCCATCTGTTTCATTAGAAACTAGACTCAATAAGGAATCTAGGCATATAAACTATAATACCTAATTATTTATGTGCAATTTATAGTGAATTTTTGAAGTCAAAACAGGGGATCACAGAGTCAGTCTCACTCAACTGAAAATTTCTCATAATATACAACTCTTTTTCCTACTCTGTTTCTTCCACATGAAAATAGACCCATTAAGTTTTAATTTCATACCTTATCACCTTTAATTTCATTCCTACTATTTTTAGTGATTTTTCAAATTCACGTCACTGCTGTTGTTTGCATCTGTTTTCAAGCTACTTTTATACTTTTCATAGTTTTCATGTGATAGTTACCATTTAAGCACACATACCATTAAACACATGCATGGTTAGCATTTCAATAGCTACTCACTTCCAAGCATTTATACACCATATATTGAACATATCATTCCATAAAAGACTAAGTCCCTATACGTGCCATACACAAAATGAAACGTCTAGTTATACCAAAATGATTCCTTTGATAGTGTGATCTGAACTCCGACGTTTCCTTCGATCCCCGAGTAAGCTTGGCAAGAACTATAATAAGAAAGAAAATAAATGGGTAAGCACTAGGCTTAGTAAGCTTACAAGCAAATAAATTGCAACATTTAACATATTGAGCAATTATACATAAATATCATCTAGCATCATAAACTTTCTTTACTGCTCACTTACTACCTTCTTTCTTACCTGACCTTTCGTTATTCATAAACATAATCTAACTTCCCTTTGCTGATAGTTCACTGAATTTAACTTGTACAATGACCCGTTGAACCACTCGGAATACTAAGGATACTCAGGTTATTCCTGTCTGATAAAATACTGCCAATGCCATGTCCTTGACATGGTCCTTACATGAAATATTCCTGTCTCCAAAGCCATATATACGATATGGACTTACATGGCTCAATACTGTCCTGTCTCCAAGGCCATATACACAATATGGGCTTACATGGCTCAATACTGTCCTGTCTCCAAAGCCATATGTTTAATATGGACTTACATGGCTCATTACTGTCTGTCTGTTAACCCAAATATCCTAGCATTCTAAGGCTCAAACGGGGCTTTCTAATGCTTCTTCTCTGTCACTTTTCTTTAAATTCGACTTTGAATATTTCCATAAAATAAATATATAAATGCTGGAAATTGACAATATCAATGTAAAACAATGAAATATTGCATTTATTTACCGTAAACTTACCTCGATACAAATTGTGACTAAACTTTACAATTTAGTCCTTTACTTTTTCTTTTCCTCGATCTACTCTTGAATTCCGTTCTTCTTGATCTATAATAGCAAATTTAGCTTATTTAATACTCACATTTATCAAAACAGCCCTTTTTCAAATTTTGGCAAAATTACATTTTTGCCCTTAAACTTTGCATATTTACACTTTTGCCCCAAGGCTCGGAAATCAAAACTTATCACAAATTCTTGTATTTTAAGACATGCTGATCATTTATTTACCAACATCATCTTCAAATTCCTACTATAACATACACTTATGTACAATAGGTATTTTTACCAATTAAGCCATTTTACTCGTTTTTACCTAAAACCGAGTAGCTCAAGTTGTCTACATAATTTAAAACCTCATATTCTATCATAAAACATCAAAATACACAAATTTCACCTATGGGTATTTTTCCAAATATGAACCCTAACTTAAAATATTGCTAACATAAGCTTTATCGAGCTACCGGGATCTCAAAAACGTAAAAATCATTAAAAACGGGGCTTGGAATCACTTACTATGGAGCTTGGAAGCTTGAAACAAACCCTAGCTATGGAGAACCCTTGAAATTTCGTGGTAATGAAGAAGATGATGATTTTTTTGTCATCTTTTCCCTTTTTATTCATGTTAATAACCAAATGACCAAAATGCCCCTCCTTACTAAAACTTTCAAAAATTCCACCCATGTCTATTTTGTCCATGAGCTAAGAAATTGGTCAAATTGCTATTTAAACCCTCCTAATTAATATTCCAAAGCAATTTCATAATAAAAACTTCTAGAATGCAAGTTTTGCAATTTATTCGATTTAGTCCCTAACTCCAAGTTAAGCACTTTACCGCGTAGAATTTCTTCACGAAATTTTCACACTATCATGCAATCATAATATAAACTTCAAAATATTTATAAAATAATTATTTTTATCTCGGATTTGTGGTTACGAAACCACTATTCCGATTAGGCCCTATTTCGGGATGTTACATTTGCGGTCAGACTTCTATGGAAATTATATTCAATACCTGGTTTTGGAATATTATGAATCCTTTTATGCTTTGAATTCATCGGGTTAAACCTGTTTAATTGTGGTGGTGGTGACAAGGTTTTCTTTCGATGCATGCTTCAAAATTTGTCAAGTCAATTGTGTGTGAAGGATTATGCGAGCTCCATTGATAATTCCACCATTTTTGTGTGGAATGGATAGCTCTGAATCAAATCTCATTTTCAAATTCAGTGCTATAATTACTATCTTCATCAAATTTTCATCAGATTCACAGCGAATGGAACCTCAAATACCAGTCCGCATTATATTTAATATTAATTCTAAAAAAAAGTTAATTTTATCCTAGTTTTAAAAAATTATACAAAATATATCCATTTATCAAAATGCAATGAACTCTGAAGTGACATGTTACAAAAGTAATTATTTCAATCTTGTTAAGGTAAATTGTAACTGCAAAAATGTTAAAACATGTCAAGATCTAAAAAGAAAGTATACTGTCAATTAGAATCTAACATAGAAAAAAAAAAAACAAAATATCATATAATTTTCAATGAAAATAGAATCCTACTAATTTCATTATAAATGAAAAGAAAAACGAGATGCAACAAACTAATAACTTCAATCTTATTAATGCAATTTCTGACTACAAAAATGTTGAAATTTATCCAAGCTCCAAAGAGAAAGCGCATTCACAACTAGAATCTAACATGAAAAATAACAAAAATATCATAAAATTTTCAATGAAAACAAAATCTTAATAATCTCATTACAAACGAAAAGAAACAAGACGTAATAAACTATTTACTTCAAGATAAAATCAATTGCCATTTAAGCTGGATTGTTGTGTTTGCTAGGCAGCTTGGCATAGCGGCGGTTCTCCACTCGGAGTTGTGGGTGGTTCTTGCTGGTTTGGATAAAGTTTATCGACAGATTATAGTCGAGAGCAACAGCAGTGAAGCGCTGCAACTGATGGCTGGCATGATTGCTCACTGGTTCCGAGGATTACAGTGTTGCTACAACGGCGCTGGGAGGTCGAACTTGAAAAGGTGCCGAGGGTCTATACACGATTGGTAATTATATGGCTAAATGGCTATCGGAGTCTGCTGTGTAATGGTGTACGCATGCTGGATGAGAATAGGAACTATTAATTAAAAGAAAAAAAACCAATTCATCAGATTATTCATGAATTACAATGTCATTTGCCTTGTGAATTCTCATTATTGTAATAATTTAATATCAGCTTTGATGATTATATTATTTTAATAACATGATATTTTTAAATTTTGGTCTTACCCGGGCTTTTTTTTTTTTTTTGGTTTTTTCAGTTAAATATTTCTTCTTTAGATATGGCAGATGAAATTTAGTGTTTTGGGTCTTTTTGAAATGCCATTAAATGAGAAATAAAGTGAGAACACTACGAAATTGGACGAAAAACTTTAATAATATCTTAATTGCTGTGATAATCTAGGTTTCCACCAATTTTACACCATTAATTAATAATAAAATCACACAATGTAAAATAAAAAAACAGTGAAAGACTTGAAAATAAATAATATTAACTTATTAAACACAATTAAGTATTAATTATATTTGTTATTTTTCTTTCTTGGTTTTGAGGTTTTGGATTTTAAATTTCATATTTGATTTTTTTTGTATTTTTATGTTTAATGATGATAATAATATTTATTTTTTAAAAAGATAAATTTATTTATATTTATTTTTTAAACCCCTTCAATATTTTTTGTTTACATAAGTGATAATATGTCATCTTATTATTAACTGATGATACATGAAACTTATACACTAATGATAATGCATCAAATATTCTCCCTTAAATAATTAAATTTTAAAATATTAAGATTTTTAAAAAACTTTTTAATATTAATATTAATTACATTTTTAATATATTTAAATTTCATTATTTATTTTCCATACACTTTTACTTCAAATATTGTAACATTTATATTAGTTTTAAAATAATTGTAAAAATTAGATGAAATTCATTTCTTTTAAGGCTTAAAGAGTGTAAAAAACTTTAAACTTTAAAAGAAATTAAGTTATTGCTCTTTTTTTTCTTCTTCTTTTTTTGTGTATCTAAACTGCCAAAATGCAATAAAAAAATCATTTGACTCAATTGGTACCTAAACTACCAAAATATATCAAAAAAGCCCTTTGATTGTTAAAAAAGGGCATTTTGGAAGTATTTTGACAGTTTAGGTACCCAATTGAGTGGAAAAAAAAAGCATTTAATTGTTTTTCTTTTTAAAGTTCGAGAGCTTTTTACACCCTTAAGCCTTCTTTAAACAATAATACTAATTAATAAGATTAATTTCTGACATACGTAAAATACAAAGGACTAATAATGTAAATTAAAATGCAAGTGAATCCATTATATAGATTGATTTGGGCGGACTGGCGGAGGGACTATGATGAAAATATACCATGAACAAATGGTATAAAATATTATATATATTTCTCTCATTTCTTGAAAAAATATTTGCTTTCGCAACCCAAGTATTTTAAATGTTATAAGTATCCAAACACACTATCAATAAAAAATTTACAATTACCAAGTTAATTGAATTATACATATGTAATACATGGAAAAACATTAATGACTTAGAGGTTCATAAAAATATTAACTAAATTCAACAACATTCATAGATTACATTTAAAATCAAGATTAATTGAATAAAAGAAAAACTGCGAACTAATGTTGAAATAATTTAAGAACATTATCATTTCTTTCTTGTGGTATATCTATATATATATATATATATATGCCTTGACCCAAGATCTCCACTCCATCTACCGAGTAGAAGAAAGCAATAAATGTTTTATTTTTTCTTTGACGTTGTGTGCCAACATTACCGTCTACTTCAATTTCTAACGGTTTGTAAATCCTTTTATGGAAATTACTATAATCTTAAACTAAAACAAAAAATCTTATACAATATAATTTTTGTCTAATGGTTTAGTATGTAATTTTTAATTATATCTTTTAATTTTAGGGATTCGACCCAATATAAGTCATTATATAATAAATTTTTAAAACTGGATAACCAAAAATTTAATTTAAATTACTGTAATTTATCAATTTAAAGACTTTCAAAAAATTAATTAAAGAAAAAAATTAATCCGTAGGGAATTCGGAAAATATTAAAGCGACCTAAATTATAGAGTTAAATAACGTCGACCTCATTATTAAAACTTATCTATAAATAAAAATATAGTGGGATAATTTCATATTTGGTGCATGTACTTTCATTAAAAATGTTTAATATGGTAAATATACTTGAGAATGTCTAATTTGTACTTAAACTATCAATATGTATTTTATTATGATACTTGTACTTTTATAAAATGTTCAATGTGGTACCTATATTTTAGAATGTCCAATGTGATACTTGAATATTAATATGTGTTCTATTATAGTACCTGATGTTACATTATTTTTGAATTGCTAAATCAATCAATTAAAATTTGACACATAGAGTTTTCTTTTTTCAAATCATCAAGTCATGTGATACTATAACATTATTTGTGAAAAATTAAATAAAACAAAAAAATAAATTAAAAATAAATAATTTAAACATCTGGTTATAAAAAAGTATATACCGCATTTGACATTTTATGAAAGTTATAAGAACCATAATAAAACATATATTGATAGTTCAAGTATTTCGTTGGACATTTTAAAGTGAAGGTACCACATTGAATATCTTATGAAAATATAGGTACCCAATATGATATATCTCAAAATATATTTTTTAAATAAAGTTTCTTTTAAAATAAATAAAAAAACATTTTATTTTTAAACGTTAAAAATAATATCACTCGTGGTTATGCAAAAGAAAAAAGGGCAGCTGCTAAATACCTGTTATCTTTCTCTTCTTACGCATTGCCTTTTACGCCTCCAGCAGCTGCACAACAAACTACGAGTAGAGAGAAAAACTGAAAAAGGGGAAAAAAAGCGTCGTCGTTTTTGCTTCTTCTTCTTCTTTTTCTTCTTCCCTCTCTCTCTTTCTCTGAAGCTCCTCCTTC
This sequence comes from Gossypium stocksii, assembly GCA_020496765.1. Taxonomy (NCBI): domain Eukaryota; kingdom Viridiplantae; phylum Streptophyta; class Magnoliopsida; order Malvales; family Malvaceae; genus Gossypium; species Gossypium stocksii. The sequence continues at coordinate 5,963,829 of CM035626.1, read as the reverse complement.
GTTCTTTTGTTTACTCAGGTAAACCTTTTACTTTGCTTTTATTTTTCTTCAAAATCTGCCGATCTGTGTATTTGATGCTTGAGTTTGATGTTTTGGCTGTGATGCAACTGAGATCTACAGTTCTAGAAGTTTCTAGAGTGTTAGATTTAACTTGATCTGCTCCTTTTGCAGCTGGATCTGTACTTAGCTTGATCCGCTTCATTACATTTGCTCTTTCTTTATAGATCTAACGAGAATTGATTTTTTCTCTTTATTTTGAACTTGATCTTTGACCAACTTGTCCTGATTAATGCTTTCATTGTGTAGATTCAATACTTTGCAAAGTTTTTTTCTCTTGAAGAAAAGCTGTAACTCGATCATTATTTCTAATTGATTCCATTTGTTGTTCATCGAATTATACGGTAGCTTGATTAAATTCTTTCAATTGAATGTTGCCTACGATTTTAACTACTATAGTTGTTTGCGCTGTTTCATAGACAGCTAGGGATATTGGACTATTCGATTTTCTGTATTTGAAGAAATTAATGTTGACTAAGTGCTTCTGTTTTTACTTTTTTCTTTTTTTCCCATTTAGAGAAACTAGAAATTGATTTGTCAAATGTCTTTAAGTTAACTTGTTTAGATTAGTTGAAGGGCACAGAATTCGCGTTGACAGGTGATTTTGCTATACTCATTACCTCGATTCTTGTTTGCAGTTTTGTAAAAGATGGCCGACGGTGAGGATATTCAACCCCTCGTCTGTGATAATGGAACTGGAATGGTGAAGGTTAGTTAAATTTTTTTTATTTTGGTGATAAAGGTTAGTTAATTTTTAGACCAAAGCAAACCTTACTCCTAGCCTTTAGGCTAAGACATAAAAGAAAAAAATCTGTTTTAAGTGGGCGGAGCTCGGGCTTCCCCGTTCAAAGCTTGAATAACGCAGCTCATTTTCTAATTTTATAAATATTAAATTTATTTTATTTTTATACATTATATAATTTATATATGATATAAATACATAATATTATAATTTAAATATTAATTTTTTACTTAATTTATAGATTGACCACTAAACTTAGCAACTTTTCCCAAATTTGCCCCTAAACATAACACAAATTGGTCCCTATACTTAACACCATTAGTTTTTTTTAAAGCTTAATATATGGATTGACACTTGAACTTGGCAACTTTTTTCACATTGGCATCCATTACACAGATTGGTCTTTACACTAACACTCTTTATTTTTAAAGAATTTGTTAACGTGGAAAAGTATGAGGGTGACACATGGATTCATCTTTAATCATTCTTAAAAATAAAAAATAAAAAAAAACCTTAAAAATTTTGAAAAAATTCAGAAAATTTTAAAATTTTTTTAAGAGATATTATAACTTATAAATATTCAAAAAATTGAATATATAAAAAATGAAATTAAAAAGTTAGGTTAAAAATTAACATTTAAAAGCTTATTCTTTAAATATTCAACTTAAAAAAAGTAAAAAATAAAAATATTTTTTAAAATTTACAAAAAATAAAAAGAAATAATGAAAAATTGATCGTGCATTGACCAATGTCAAAAAATTGTGCTTGACCAGCATTGACTAATGTTGACAGGGAGTTGACCAATGTCAACCAGTCAATTTTTGTTTCTTTAATGTTTGATTTGTTTTAATTATACAATTTCTTGTAGTTTTCTAAAAATTTAACCAAATTTATTTATATTTTAAACATATTTAGTTTTTTTTTAATTTTAACTAAATTTGTTATTTTTATTTTCAATTTTTTTATATTCTTTTTTATTTTTATTTTCAATTTACATATTCTTTTGTATTTATTTTCAATTTACATATTCTTTTTTTTTTAATATATATATTTTTGAAGTTTTATAATTTGTATATTTCTTATTTTTTTTTAACAAATTTTAATTTTTTTTCAAAATTTTAAGGTTTTTTTAAAAAAATTTAGAAATGGTTAAAGATGAATCCATGTGTCGTTCCCTTTTCTCCACGTGTCAGCCCCATGCTTTATCCACATCAACAAATTCTTAAAAGAACAAACAGTGTTAGTGTAAGGACCAATATGCGTAACAGATGCCAACCTTAAGGACCAATATGATCTAAAAAGAAGTTTAGGGGCCAATGTTAGAAAAATTGTCAAGTTTAGGGGCCAATATTTATATATTAAGGCTTAAAATTTTAATCAATGGTAAGCTGCACTCTGGGAAGACACATGTTTGAACATTAGAGATGGCATTGTTAGGTGAGATAGCTACAATCCCCAAATACGGACACAGACATGAAGAATATTTTAAAAAGTATAAATAATATTGGTGGATTTAGATAATATTTTGGACCAACCCGAGATTTGGCACAGAGGAGTTATGATGATATTATGCACAAACTTGAGTTATAATCTCGGATATTGTTTATTTCTTTATGAAAAGTATCTTATGGTTAAGCTAATTTTGTCTGTAATGCAGGCCGGTTTTGCTGGTGATGATGCTCCAAGGGCAGTTTTTCCCAGTATTGTTGGTCGTCCCCGGCACACTGGTGTTATGGTTGGGATGGGTCAGAAGGATGCCTATGTAGGAGATGAAGCACAATCTAAAAGAGGTATCCTTACTTTGAAATATCCTATTGAGCATGGTATTGTGAGCAACTGGGATGATATGGAAAAGATCTGGCATCATACATTCTACAACGAACTCCGTGTTGCTCCTGAGGAGCACCCTGTGCTTCTCACGGAGGCACCCCTCAACCCCAAGGCCAATAGAGAAAAGATGACTCAGATCATGTTTGAGACCTTCAATGTACCTGCAATGTATGTTGCCATCCAGGCCGTTCTCTCTTTGTATGCCAGTGGTCGTACAACAGGTTTGTTAGGCTTGAAACTTCTATGAGCTTTTCTCATTTTTCTAGATATTTTGTAATCATGCTGACACTGGATTCTCTCTCTATTGGAACAGGTATTGTGCTGGATTCCGGTGATGGTGTTTCTCACACCGTGCCAATCTATGAAGGATATGCCCTTCCACATGCCATCCTCCGTCTTGACCTTGCAGGTCGTGATCTAACCGATGCCTTGATGAAGATTCTTACCGAGAGAGGTTACATGTTCACCACTACTGCTGAACGGGAAATTGTCCGTGACATGAAAGAGAAGCTTGCTTATGTTGCCCTGGACTATGAGCAGGAGCTGGAGATTGCCAAGAGCAGCTCATCTGTTGAGAAGAACTATGAGTTGCCTGATGGACAAGTCATTACTATTGGAGCTGAGAGATTCCGTTGCCCGGAAGTCCTCTTCCAGCCATCTTTCATCGGGATGGAGGCTGCTGGAATCCATGAAACTACCTACAACTCTATCATGAAGTGTGATGTGGATATCAGGAAGGATCTCTACGGTAACATTGTGCTCAGTGGGGGTTCAACCATGTTCCCTGGTATTGCAGACCGCATGAGCAAGGAGATCACTGCTCTTGCTCCAAGCAGCATGAAGATTAAGGTCGTTGCTCCACCAGAGAGAAAGTACAGTGTCTGGATTGGAGGATCTATCTTGGCATCACTCAGCACCTTCCAGCAGGTAAATATATATTTTTTGTATTTGGCTCTACTTCTTTTGTGTGATGGTTGTCTGACGCTGACGTTCTTGCTTTACAGATGTGGATTTCCAAGGGTGAGTATGATGAATCTGGTCCATCCATTGTCCACAGGAAGTGCTTCTAAGTTTTGTAATTGCTTTTGATGGTGATCTACATTTTGCATTTAGTTGGCTTTTTTTGGTGTGCCGTGTCAAGTGAACTCAAAAGGCTGGTTTATGTGGGGGAAGTTAGGGATCATTGTAGGATGGTGTACTTGATATTGATGTACTATTATTTTAGCCTTTCACCGTATCACCACCATTAAGATGAGGGGCCCTTTGAGCTGGCGATGGGCGGACAATTGGTGCTTAATTCCCTACTTGCTTATCTTCCATCTTTTAAGCATTTTGCTTAAAAGGATGTTTGGAGCTGGAGACTATTGTGGTGCTTATTATTATTTAATATTCAAGGGTTTTGAGAACATTAATGTTAATAGCTATTATTGTACGAGATTTTTTTTTTTTTGAAAAATTAGTCAGTTTGCGGTCAAACTTGTATGGGAATTATATTTAATACCTGGATTTGGAATCTTGTGAATCCTTTTTTGCTTTGAATTCATCGGGTATAAACCTGTTTAATTATGGCGATGAGCATGGTTTTGTTTCGATGCATGCTTCAAAATGTGTCAAGTCAATTGTGTGTGGAAGGGATAATTCCACCGTTTTCGTGTCGAAGGGATAGCAGTGAATCGCATATCATATTCAAACTCAGTGCTATAATTACTATCTTCAAATTTTCGTCAGATTAACAGCAAATAAACTTCAAATACGAGCCCGCTTGAAATTTAGAAATATCCAAAAGCATTTTTTGAAATTTCTTTACTGTTATGGATACCATATTTCATTAGTTATATATCTGACAAATAATGTGATTTAACTAATATTTGGATGGTGTATGTTTTGCCATGCCATGCGACCAGACCAGACTACCTTTTGGCTTTGGTAACAGAAGGATTTCTACTCCCACCAAAACTAAAATGGAAGGAGAATGGTTTGTCCAAGAAAAAGGGGAGGAAAATGAACATGCTGCTCACTTTTAGGACAAGATAATATAATAATAATGCTAAAACTAAAGACAAGATCCATCAAGCACAGTCAAACAGAGAACATCCAAATTATCTAAAACTATTTCATATAATTTTATCAAAACGTAGTAAACTCTCAAAGTGGTGTATTACAAAACCAATGATTTCAATCTTGTTAATGCAAATTGTGATACAAAACGCTAAAACTTATCCAAGCTTCAAAGAGAAAGCACATTGTCAATTAAGTGAAAGTTTGTAGGCTATAAATAACTATAAATAATTTTAATGTTATTAATTGGATATGTAAAGTTTTTTTTATTATTTATAAATGCATGAATATATCTAATTATTTAAATATTTTAAGCTACAAAATAATTCA